>OX637397.1:1975000-3286738 GCA_951799425.1 Ilex aquifolium | reverse complement strand
TCCCACCATGTGAATGCAAAGAGCCTGGAGCTTGTCAGCATTTATCAGCGTCATCACAAGTTGGGATTGCCTTGTCCAGTCTAGATGGCCATTCGTAGTCCACGAATTTAATCAAACCCACATTGTGACTGCCTTACTTTGTTTTTGCATGTAAATATTAATTATTCATAATTGCCTTTTATTACCATAAAGGAAGCTTGCAGACAAAGTTGCAGCTGCTGGATTCTTGGTGGTTGTCCCTGATTTCTTTTATGGTGAACCTTTTGATTTCGATAACCCTCATCTGGATCGAAATTCATGGAAAAAGGCTCATAGCATGGTTAGTTGCCAACTCATTGATTTTGTTAAAATTCTATTGTCCAAATCAAATGGTGACTTTGTAATTTGTATTGATCACATGCTTTCATAACAAATTCAGAAAGAAATAAGCCTGCGTTTTTTATTTCTTTCTTTTTTTTTGGGGGGGGGGACTCTTTGGATTCAACATGAATTTCTTCTCCCATCAGGACAAAGGATTTGAAGATGCTAAGACAGTAGTTGCTGCTTTGAGAAGCAAAGGAGTCTCTTGTATAGGAGCCGCAGGCTTTTGCTGGGGTGGTAAGACACTTTCTCTTCTTTTTTGACTGCTGCAGGATAAGCTGCATATGTAATTGCATTCTGAGGACCTAATGTGATGGACTTGGCTTCTGAATTTGAGTTTATTGAATTTGTCTCAGGTGTGGTAGTCACAAAATTAGCAGAGTCTGATGACATTAAGGCTGCAGTTGTATTGCATCCTGCCCGCCTTACAGTTGAAGATATAAATGGTAAATTTCCCATAATATAGAAGTTGACCAAAAATATACGTAGGATTGACAGCAAGTTGTTGCAGATATCAAGATTCCAACTGCGATATTGGGAGCTGAGATCGACAGTACTTCCCCACCAGAACAACTAAAGCATTTTGGGGAGATTTTATCCGGAAAAACTGAAGTAAGAAATTCTCGTATCAGCTTTATGTCTAATTAGCTTAAGAGATTTTAACTGTTTCTCGAACAAAGGTTTTTTATTGCCAAAAACACACCCCTATTGTTTCATTTCCAAGCCACTTCATGATTTGATAAGCTCTTGCACAATAACACAGCTTAGACAATATGCGGAATATCTGAGTATCTTATGTTGGAACCTAGGCCGAAAGTTGAAATTGATGTCAAAATGGAGTGTCAAAACATTGTATCAGGCTTGCAAAAAGGCAACATCAACTAATAGTCTTCTTGGTTGTGTTCATTTTGTTTCTTGCCTTGCAGGTTGATAGCTTTGTGAAGATATTTCCTGGTGTTGCTCATGGATGGACAATGAGGTACAAAGATGATGATGAATCAGCTGTCAAGTGTGCTGAAGAGGCTCATGGGGACATGTTAAATTGGATTACCAAGTATGTTAAATGAAATTATTCTACATGAATTCGGGTCTGAAAATGGGTTATGTAAACGTTTTTGAGTTAATAAACCGAATCAAGAGATTGCCAGTATGGGGTTGGATTTAGCATATCACATGTAGCCCGAGATAATAAACTTCATGCACTGATAATGTAAGCTATTGTATTCAAGTTGATGTAATGTATGCAGAACCAGTTTGATGTTTAATGTTCCAGATGATATGGGGAAGAATCTGTTAATATTTGTCCAAAATCTGTTTATTATCGTGGTATTTTTCTCGAGGAAAATAGTGATCACCCCCCCCCCCCCCCCCCCCATTTCACTCAACCTGTGGCTTCTTTGATGGTTGATCAACCAGTGCCAAACAGCCACAATTCTCCCATGTTGGGGATTGCAAAATTTGAAATTGTTGCTATCCTTTGGGCAATTTGGAATGATTGGAGTAAAGTTGTTTTTGAACAGCTACAATTTGTCTCTATTCTTCAATTAGGGGTGGACTTCGACTCCGACTCCGACAATGTTGAAGGGTACTTATCCTTAGGGGATTTTGTACTCCAATTCTCACTTCGAACTATTATAACTCTGACTCCACCTTGTCGAAAGCGGAGCGTAGTAGGGTTCGAATTAGGCGCAATATTTGTTGGGTTTTCTTATGTTTTTTTAAACATTTTTCTAGGATTTGGACCCATTTTTATACTCAATAAGTAGCGTTTTATAAATTTATATTATTTTATAAATTTTTCATATAATAATCAATTATATGATTTATAATTTATATAAAATTATTTATTGATAAAAATCAAAGTTATAATTTTTTTGGAAAGGATTTGAGATTCCGACTCCAACTCTAACTCCGTTAAACTCTGACTATGAAGAAGGCTGAGTCAAATTTTTTGATTGGTGCAAACTCCTATTTCCGTTGGCAATGAAATGATAATTTCCATCATTTCTCCAACAAAATATTAGTATATGTTTTCACAAAATAATATATACCAAAATTCAATCAATAAAAATAGATATATCTACCACCGTTAGCTATTAGACTAATGAATATCGCCGTCCTCTTTGTGGATTTTAAGATCGAGAATTTAAATCTCGTCGTCTTTCTCCTTATAATAGTATTTAACCAAAAAAAAATAGATATATCTATAAAAATCATACGATATGAAAATGATACCAAAATTGATATAATGTTGGATTTCAGTTTGATTAATATATAATAATTAATTAAAAAATAATACAAATAATACAAATTTAAATATAAAAATTAACACACGTTAGATTTTTATTGGATGAAAATCTTGATTAAAAATCTTTAGTCAATATCTTCAGTCCAATGGGTCCAAGCGTAAATTGATTGGTAATGACTTCAAAGTACTCAACCTGTGACGTAAGTAGTGACTTAAATTGATTAGTTTTAGGGATTAATTAATACAGACTACATAATTTAGGGGTAATTTGTGTAATTAAACCAAACTATTTACTCTCACTCTCACTCACAGACACACAGACCATCACGGTCATTGCCGCTCATCACAACCATCACCACTCACTCCCACGATAATCGATGTTTAAATTATTATTTATTTCTTTTTTATGTTTGTAATTTGATTTTGAGTGTGAATATAAATATGTTTATGATTGACAATTTTTTTTATTACTCCTTACTTTCATGCACGAGCAATAACTAATTTTTTTATATTATACCCTTCACATATAAAAAGTATTACAATATGGGCCATATCGTTAGTTTTCGTCACTTATTATGTCATGTCAATTAGGGTTAATAATTGAATATAGCTACTTGGGCTTAACTTAGATTTGACTCATATAGGGGCACGACTTGAGTTCGATTCGTCGAATTCGAATAATTTTTTAGACTCGTTTAGAATAAATGAGTCTAAAACGGTTTGGATTGAGATCGTACAACTCAACTCATTTATATCAAAAATAGTCAAGCTACTCAGACTCAACTCAAGTTCGAAAATAAATTGAGTTTGAACAATTTTTTAAGCTTGTTTTTAAAAAAAAAAACTCGACTATCTCGGTTCGAGTTCGCAAAATTTAACTCGATTATCAGCGCTAACGTCAATGAGGTGATTTTTGATAAAAATGAGCAACGACAGTTAAATGCAGAGTCACATTGTAATAATATAAAAAATTTACTCTTTGAGGGTGGAATAAATTTTTTAAATCTTTTAGATTATAAAGTGCGATTTTAATTTTTTTGTAAAATATTTTGAAACATTAATTAAAATATTTAAAAATATTTTCTAAATAATGGTATAAATATATCAAAATATCTCAAAATATTATGAAATAACTAATATGACTCCCAATTGTGAAGACACCATGTGTAATACGCTTTAATGCCTTCCAATCCAAGTCGCCTTCAACCTTTATACTCCGTTTGGTACGAAAGATTGAAAGTAAGAGGGATACACTTTCTATCATTCAAGGAAGGAAAGTAGGAATGATACACTTTCCTTCCTTTGTGTTTGGTTGGATGGATGGAAAATAAAAATGACTAAATTTTTTTTTTTTTGGCTAAGATTAGAGGTGACAATCGAGTCGTGTCGTGTCAGATTCGTGTTGAGTCATTACGGGTTTGTGTCGAATATTAGTCAAACTTAACTCAACTCATTTAACTAATTGTGTCATGTCGAGTTGCGAGTTGACCTGTTTATTTTTATTTTTATTTTATTATATATATATATTAAAAGATATATAGATAAATAAAATACATCTCAACACAAATAATTAACTTTCCATCCACTTTCTTTCCGATTTTGGAGGGATTGATTTTAGTGAGTTGGAAGGAAAGTTAATCCATCAACTTTTTCATCCTTCATACTTTCCTTCTTTACCAAACATGATGTTTTATCTATCCCTCTCACTTTCCATCCTTCTATTTTTTCATCGTACCAAACGGAGCATTACCCTCGCTTCACCCGTCCAAACTCTGGGCTATTATTTAGAATAATTTTATTGAGATCTTATTTATTCATCTAATTTATTAAAATTATTAAATTAATGATGGGTCCATTTAATATTGGAAGTTCTACTCATCTCATACTATAATAAATTATGTTAATAAATCAAGTTGTTAAATGAGATTGGAGTAGTTTTGTTAGTTTATCTAGAATCAAAATTTTATTTCGATGTATTATTTTGATCACTTAGAAAACATAAACAATTAAGAGATTTTACGAAAATATTTTGGAAACAACATAGAAATGAATAAAATATTTGAGAGTTCAATTGTAAAATATTTTGAAATATTTATCTAAATATACCGAAACAGCTCAAAATATTTCGAAATAATGGTGAATATATATATATAATTTTTTTTTTAACAGTTAGGGGTGTCTAGGCTAACTTACGCGCACCTCGACTAATTTTATCTCCGGTCTGGTCAAAGACAGACTATTTACGGTAGAACTAGGGTATTCATGAGAGATAAATTCTTCATGTCTGGTTCCAAATGATTGCCAAGATTTGAACTTAGGACGTCGGAGTTTACAACTTGTCCCTATTACTACTCGAGTTATCACTTAGGGGTAGTCTGGCTGCAATATTATGAGTAGGGATGACAGTGGATCGAATAAAAATGGGTATTCGTCCAAACCAGTCTCGTTTGGACCGGGGATGGACCATACGTATTGGACGGTAGACGTGTACGAGAATACCCGTATAAACTCGTGCGAGAATGAAGGCGGGGATGGACTAACACTTACTCCCGCCCCGCTTTACCTGTTATTATTATTTTATATATATATACATGTTGTTATGAATACAAATCTACATATTATTGAATGCTTTTTTCTTTTGAAAATTGTTTTGTTTTTTGATTTTTTTTTCATGGTTTTGACTTGTAAAAGTGTAGATCTTTGTGTTTTTATATTTTTTTATGTTGGATTATGTTATGTTACATTATATTGTGTTGCATAATATTGTGTTGGATTTACAAAGGAGACACACTTTTAATTATATTATGTTGGATTATGTTGTAGATAAGATTTTAATTATATTATGTTGTAAATGATAAATTTTTAATTATGTTATAATATTCTATAATTATGTTGGATTATTTAGAATGTTAAATTTATTTAGAATTTTGGATTATGTTGGCTTTGACTTGGGCTTGGGCGGGTAAGTTGGACGGGGGTGGGGGCGGAGGTGAAGGCGGGGGACGGGACAGGGCGGAGGCGGGGATTACAAATTTACCCGCGGACGGGGATGAGAATGAAAATTATACCCGTTAACGGGATTGGACCGGGAATGGACGAAGTTTTCTTAAGCGGGTACGAGAATGAAGACTATACCCTCCGCCCCCACTTCAGTCCATTGTTATCCCTAATTATGAGGTGCATTAAGGAGTCATAATAAATTAAAACTAAGTTATCTAATCCAACCTTATATTGCATTCGGTTGCAAAAAAATATTGGGCTTGTTTGGTTGCAGTATTAAAAATAGATGAATTGGATAAAATAATATAGTCTAATATAATACAGATGGATAAAAGACAAGATTAAATAGAGTACTAAAATAATACGTAATTTTATTTAGTATTAAGTAATACACAACATAAGTGTTGGATAATAGCTATTTAATCCAATCGGTTGTTTGATTAGGATATTATTTCATGGTATTAATGTTGAATTAACAAAAATACTCTCGATCAGTGTTTGTTATGTTAATGACAGCTTGATTTTATCAGTTGTGAGGGTTATAATAGTAAATGTGTACAATAATACATTTGAGATGAATTATAATACCACCTATCTTGGTGGTATGAAAATACCTTCATAATACAGGTATATGGTACCAAAAATATACGATAAGTATATGTTTTTGAAATTAATACGGAATCAAATTTATTTACCAAATAAAGTATTAGACCCGATTAAATAAATAATAGTATAATACAATATTTAATTCACTTATGATACATCTACCAAACAAGCACATTATGTATTATATATAGTCTTATTTCAAAAGCTTATTTGAGTCGATTATAACACCATCTGGGAAAATGGTATTATAGTCTAGTTCAAGCATATTAAGTTATAAATTTATTATTTTACCCACTAAATAAACAAAAACATTAATAACTTGACAAAATTAATGAATTTTTGGTCAATACGTAATTAAGACTCTATTATCTCACATTTATCCAGTGTCTTACTAAACATTAGATTACAATGAGCATTAACTTTATTCCATATTTAATCTTATATTTTATACAAAATTAACCCATATTATATAATACAATTATTTTTTTACTATACATCAATCAAACGAACCTTAAAATTAAAATACTTCAAAATATTTTGAAATACCTTAAAATATTGATATTTTAATTTTATTACTGTTTTGTTTTGGTCTTAAAAACGAAAACGGTGGAAGTTTTTCAAAGTGAAATTTTGATGCTACTAATTACACTCAGACCCCTAAAGTTTATATTATTAATATATCTGAGAGTATACCGGCCCGAGAAAAGCCATGTGAGAGCCTAATTTCTAAGGCAACGGACTAAATCCTGCAACGTAAGTGGTGACGTTGCTCAGCCAATATTTCTTCAAACTGTTTATACCTTCCTTCCCTCTACTTCTCCGACCACAGTCCATATCTCTCTCTCTCTCTCTCTCTCTCTCTCTGTCACACACACACACACACTCACAGCATACAGCTGTTTAACTATACAAACACTGAAGACAAGGGCGGAGCCAGGATTTTTGTTTATCCCGGGCTAAGCTAAGGTAAGCATTTTTTTTTCTTTAAAGGAGGGAAATATATAAAAAGAAAGGAACACCATTACAAGAAGCAAAGAGGGAAAAATCATAAGTTGGCTTTAATCCTTTCAGATAAACGAATGATTTACCAAATGTACAAATAAATCTGAATCAAAAGGAACAAAAACAACCTCCCAAAGCATAAAGGATCCATGAAAACCAAAAGACCAGCGGATAAGCTCCATAGACCATCACATTCTTACTAAAGAAATTGGACTCTTCGATCCTTCTTAGAACAAAAGACATCTATTATTGAATCTGTATCGATTGCTTCCGTTATTTCTCTTTCAATGTAGACAAGTAATGAATCAGTCAAATACTCATCTTCCATCTTGTTACGGAGAGTACTTTTGACATGTTTCATGACAGAAAATGCTCTTTCTGAAGTTGCCGTAGAAACGGAAAGAGTTAAAATAAGACGAATCAACCTATCAATCAAATTGTAGGACTCTGTCTTATTTGTTTCTACTAAACCACGACATAATTCTGAAATTATAGACATACTTTGAAACCTCTCATGGCGAACCAAATCAAATCGATAATGATCCAGTTGACACTTCAAATGATGCAGGTCTTGTCTGTCAAAATCAGCTGCATAAAACTTCTCAGCAAGTAAACAAATGCGATCAGGATTGAAAGATTTAAGGCACAATGATCTTCCAAGCACTAGGCATTTTTTATGTACAATTCAGCCACAATTGAGAGCAAAAATATACACAGCTGAATAGAGATGAATATTTCAAAATTATATGCACAATTACAATTTACAAAAGGTCTTATTCAAGTTAAGAAAGAACAGTTCCCCATCACCCTCAATCCAGAAAATTAGATACAGGAAGTAGTTTTTTTCAAAAAAAAAAAAAAAATACAAAGCAAAGCAATAGTAACCAAACCAATATGAACAGATAATTCAATTCAAGCTGTGAAGTTAACAAGCTGTTTTAAGCCAAACAGAAGGGAGAATATATATATATATATCTTGGTCTATATGTATATATATTATATATATATGCAAGATCTACAACAATATTATATATGCAAGATCTACAATATTATATATATATATATATATATATGTATCTTGGTCTATATTATATATTATATATATGTATCTTGGTCAATTTTTGTGGCTGCGCACCTGCCAACTTGGGACCACAGTTGCACTTCGTATAAATAATATAGAGAAAGAGAGAGAGAAATACCTTGCTACTTGCAAGCTTACACAGTTGCACACTTGCACTTGGGACCACTGCCGGGACCACAGTTGCACTTCGTATAAATAATATAGAGAAAGAGAGAGAGAAATACCTTGCAACTTGCAAGCTTACACAGTTGCACACTTGCACTTGGGACCACTGCCAGGGCGCCGCTTGCGGGAAGGTGGACCACCGAGAGGAAAGAAAGTGAAGAATATAAAAAAAGTGGGGTTAAAAACCCTAGTAAGATATTTTTTTTTTTTTTTACTCTGGGCTTCAGCCCACTTCTAAAAATCCTAGTAAAATTTTTTTTTTTTTACCCTGGGCTTCAGCCCACCTCAGCCCACCAACAGTTCCGCCCTTGGCTGTCTGTATGCAAATTTCTCTAATGCTAGTTGAGTATACAACTTTTTTTTTTGATTATCTGAGATTGAATTTGTTTTTGTTTTGGGGGGGGGGGGGGGGGGGGGAGAAGTGGTTTCTTTTGAATATTTTTTCAAGTCATACTTCCTCAAATAATACGAATTCTCTCCATTAATTCAACTGGGGGAGATCATGTACTATGAATTCAAGTGAAACCCACTATGAGCCTCTTGCCCGTACACAGTTGGTGATATAATTGAGAGGATTTGGATCCCAAAGGTGAGGGAAGGGACCTGTTTTAGAAAAAACTCTGGATCCTGTGTCCAGAAAGTGCATCTCTTTCTCTGCCATTCCTACTTTATTGATAGTTATAACCTATTGGTGGACGTGGGTCTATATTCCAACACTCTTGATTAGTGGGATCCTAATTGGCAATGCTCCTTTATTTGATTTTCAGTGTGATGGCTTATTCAAGAGTTTAATTACTTTATTGGGTTGAAACGTTTTGCAGGGTATGAAGCTCCGAACTTGAGGTATGTCGAGTTTTTTTTTCTTCTTTTTGGTCATCTTTGACTGAGTGAAACTAGTCATGATTTTGCAATTGTTTAAGAATCTTCACTTGTCATGATTTTTCAATTGTTTAAGAATCCATTTTAAGAAACTAAGAGCATAATCAACAATGGCAGAGTCCAGTAAGACCTCTACGAACAAAAAAGAGTCAAGTAACCTATTTGTTTGGTTGTGCTCTGTCCTAGCTTCAGTTCATATACAGATTCAAGTCTATGCTAGTATGTTTTGGTGGTTGGCTTCCAAATCTTTGATACGTTAGCTTATGAAAATTTTATGATGGAGTTTGGTGGTTGTGGTAGTAGTTTGTTGTTTTCGGTTTCTGGATGATATGTTGAAATTGTTCCCTGACAATATTGCTCCATGAAAGTCATTATTGATGTCCAGCTTTCAATATTGACGATACTAGGTAGATGCTTATGAGCATGAATAAAACAAGTTTCATTTTTATTATTCCCACCATGTGAATGCAAAAAGCCTGGAGCTTGTCAGCATTTATCAGCGTCATCACAAGTTGGGATTGACTTGTCCAGTCTAGATGGCCCTTCGTAGTCCATGAATTTAATCAAACCCACATTGTGACTGCCTAACTTTGTTTTTGCATGTAAATATTATTTATTCGTAATTGCCTTTTATTACCATAAAGGAAGCTCGCAGACAAAGTTGCAGCTGCTGGATTCTTGGTGGTTGTCCCTGATTTCTTATATGGTGAACCTTTTGAGCCTCATCTGGATCGAGATTCATGGAAAAAGGCTCATAGCATGGTTAGTTGCCAATTCATTGATTTTGTTAAAACTCTATTTTCCAAATCAAATGGCGACTTTCTATTGATTAAGAACACTGGGAGATTATCCACCATGCCAAAATCAAAAGATTCCGAAAGTGTCAAGATCCATGACATATCATGTGGCATTATTGCATATGAAATGGAAGTTGGTGATGTGAAACAAAACCATCCCTAGGGTGACTTAATCGGACCAAATTATGTTCATTTCAGGCCTTTAATGACGTCGTTGTAAATATTTGCAATAGGTAAACACGTATAACTTCTGCGCAAAGAAACACCAAGTAAATGTATCGCATGCTAACATAACAAATTCAGAAAGAAATAAGCCTGCGTTCTTTCTTTCTTTCTTTTTTCAAATTTTTTTTTTCAATTTTTTTGGGGTGGGGGGACTCTTTGGACTTAATATGAATTTCTTCTCCCATTAGGACAAAGGATTTGAAGATGCTAAGAAAGTAGTTGCTGCTTTGAGAAGCAAAGGAGTGTCTTGTATAGGAGCTGCAGGCTTTTGCTGGGGTGGTAAGACACTTTCTCTTCTTTTTTGATTGCTGCAGGAGAAGCTGCATATGTAATTGCATTCTGAGGACCTAATGTGATGGACTTGGCTTCTAAAATTGGGTTTATTGAATTTGTCTCAGGTGTGGTAGTCACAAAACTAGCACGATCTGATGACATTAAGGCTGCAGTTGTATTGCATCCTGGTCCCCTTACAGTTGAAGATATAAATGGTAATTTTCCCATAATATAGAAGTTGACCAAAAATGTATCTAGGATTGACAAGAAGTTGTTTCAGATGTCAAGATTCCAACTGCGATATTGGGAGCTGAGAGCGACACAATTTTCCCATCAGAACAACTAAAGCATTTGGGGGAGATTTTATCTAGAAAAACTGAAGTAAGAAATTCTCGTATCAGCTTTATGTCTGATTAGCTTAAGAGATTTTAACTGTTTCTCGAACAAAGATTTTTTATTGCGAAAAACACACACCTATTGTTTCATTTCCAAGCCACTTCATGATTTGATAAGCTCTGGCCGGAATATCTGAATCTCTTATGTTGGAACCTCGGCCAAAAGTTGAAATTGAGGTAAAAAATGGAGTGTCAAAACATTGTATCAGGCTTGGAAATAGGCAACATCAACTAATAGTCTTCTTGGTTGTGTTCATTTTGTTTCTTGCTTTGCAGGTTGATAGCTTTGTGAAGATATTTCCTGGTGTTGCTCATGGATGGACAATGAGGTACAAAGATGATGATGAATCAGCTGTCAAGTGTGCTGAAGAGGCTCGTGGGGACATGTTAAATTGGATTACCAAGTATGTTAAATGAAATTATTCTACATGAATTCGGGTCTGAAAATGGGTTATGTAAACGTTTTTGAGTTAATAAACCGAATCAAGAGATTGCCAGTATGGGGTCGGATTTAGCATATCACATGTAGCTCGAGATAATAAACTTTATGCACTGATAATGTAAGCTATTGTATTCAAGTTGATGTAATGTATGCAGAACCAGTTTGATGTTTAATGTTCCAGATGATACGGGGAAGAATATGTTAATATTAGTCCAAAATCTGCGTATTATCGTGGTATTTTTCTCGAGGAAAATAGTTGATCACCATGGATTGGATGACTTATATTCGGATCCAATCCAGGCTATCCTTTTGATTCAATCCCGTCAACCCCATTTCACTCAACCTGTGGCTTCTTGAATGGTTGATGAACTAGTGCCAAACAGCCACAATTCTCCCATGTTGGGTATTGAAATTTTGAAATTGTTGCTATTCTTTGGGCAATCTGGAATGATTGGGAATAAAGTTGTTTTTGAACAGCTACAGTTAAACCCCTATCTCTATTCTTCAATTTGGGGTGGTTTTCGACTCCATCAGGTGCTTATCCGACCTTCAACTCCGACTAGAGTCAGAGGGGATTTTGTCTTTCAATTCCGACTCCGAATTACTATAACTCCGACTCCATCTTGTTGAATGCACAGCAGAGCAGAGTTTGGATTAGGGCCAATATTTGTTGGATTTTCTAATGTTTTTTTTTAAACATTTTTCTAGGATTTGGACCAATTTTTTATATTGGATAATGAGTAATATTTTATAAATTTATATTATTTTATAAATTTTCATATAATAATCAATTATATGATTTTTAATTTGTATAAAATTATTTATTAGTAAAAGTCAGAGTCGAGAAATGATTTCAAACTCTAATAGAAGCAGAGTCGATTTTTTGGATTCTTGCCACTGCTATTCTATTTCTCTTGTCAATGGCATGATAATTTCTGTCATTTCTCCAACAAATATTAGTACATGTTTTTAGAAAATAATATATACCAAAATTCAATCGATAAAAATAAATATATTTATTGACGTTAATTATTAGCCTAATGACTATCGTCCTTAATATTAGACTTTAAGGTCACGAGTTTAAGTCTCATCGTCCCTTTTCCTCTAATAGTATTTGACCAAAAATTAATATATATTTATTTATTTATGGCATTAAAAAAATCATACTGTAGGAAAATGATACCAAAATTGATATAATGTTGGATTTATTAATATACAATATTTAAGTAAAAAGATCATACAAATAATATAAATTTAAAAATAAAAAATTAACACGCGTTAGATTTTTATTGGATGAAAATCTTGATAAAATATCTTTAGTCCAATGTGTCAAATCGTAAATTGATTGGTAATGACTTCAAAGGACTCAACCTGTGACGTAAGTAGTGACGTAAATTGATTAGTTTAAGGGATTAATTAATACGGGACGATATAATTTAGGGGTTATTTGTGTAGTTAAGGGCAAATAGCAGTTTGCACCTGAAAGAGTAAAAGAAATTTAATTTGTACCCTTAAAGATCAATTATTTCAAATTATACCATTAATTAAAGTAATTAATAGCAATATGAACCCCAACTATAACGTTCATTGCGATTTTCATCAAATTGTTAGTCACGTTAGATGCATGTGATGACTTTTGTCGGATTATGATGCTTTCCCTTTTCATGTGCGTCAAACATTTTTGTCAATCCTATAAAAATTGTCCTGGACGTTATAGTTGGAATTACGATTTTCATTAAATTTGTAGCCACGTGACATACATGTGATGACTTTTGTTAGATTATGACCCTTCCTCTTTTCATGTACGTCTCATGTGGCTGTCAATTTTGATAAAAATACAATGAACATTATAATTGGGGTCACATTGCTACAATTTAATTTAATTAAGGGTGTAATTTAAAATAATTGATTTTTTGAGAGTATAAATTAAGAATTTTTTAATCTTTCGGGGTACAAACTGCCATTTTCCCTGTAGTTAACGCAAACTATTTACTCTCTCTCTCTCTCTCTCTCTCTCTCACTCACACACACACACACACAGCATCAATCAGATACAGAAACCGAAAAATGTCTAGCTCCCAATGTATACAGAATCCACCTAGCGTCAACTCAACATGTGGATCAGGGAGCGTCCAAGAACTTGGGGGTTTTCAAACTTACTTCACTGGACCAGAAGATTCCAAGGATGCCATCCTTTTAATTTCTGATGTTTTCGGTAACAATACATACTTCGTTTTCTTCATCGATTTCTGTTTCTTGTGTTGAATTTCATCGATCCTGCATTTTTTTTTTTTTTTTTTGGTTTTGGGAAGAAATTAAGTGGTTTCTTTTGAGATATATGTTTTGATTTCAAAATGTGATCGAGAATTTAATTGATTAATTTGATTTACTGGCTTGAAATGTTTTGCAGGATGTGAAGCTCCGAACTTAAGGTATGGAGAATTTGTTATTGTCCTCTTTGATAATGTGAAACTTGACATATATGATTCTGGAGTTGTTTAATTTGGGGATTAGTGGGTGTGATTGATAAAAAATAATGCAAGGGCCCCACAAAATTTATGTTTGGTTCATTTTTAAGGAAGGAGGATCAAAGAATTGGGCTACTGCTGGTAAATTTTACCCAAAAATTTATTCATTTATTCATCTAATAATAAATATTTTAGTCAATTGAAAAACATGATTTAACATTAATCCATGAGCCATATATGTATTCAGCAATGCTATGCAACTCAAATTTGGGATCCCAAATGGCATCCTAAATTAATAAGGACTATTGAATCGGTTGGTCCCATTTAAAAAAGTTGATGAGACTCACTCATTCAATAGTACCCATTCATTTGGGATGCTATTTGAGATCTCAAATTTGGATTGCATAGCATTGCTCATATGTATTTATGTCACTTACCAAACATGGGTTTATATAAGATTATTGATTGAATCCTATGTACAAGTCCTTGGAGTTGGGTTTGGAAGGGTTCCATGAATCCAATCCTATCCCCGTCAGTGCCGTATCAACTTTTCTTTAAAGTGTAAGTTACAACGGGAATGATTGATCCTTAAATATTAGGACCGATCATAAAAGTAATAACTTTTAAAGGTTAAATTATAATTTTTATAAAGGTCAAATTACAACTCAAAAATGATAAGTTGCAATTGTTCAAGGGAATCTTATGATTGATCATGGTTAAACTTCTCCCACCTATAACTTTACTTTTCAATGGTATAACCTTACCATTAATGGTAACTTTTGGTACGTTACCAAAAAAAAATTTTGGTACCGTTTTCCACCAATTACGGGTTCAAAAAAATTCTTGCTTCTTTTTAAGTTATTTTTGTTCACAATAAAGAAGAGAGGGTAAATATGTGTTTACCAAGAAAATTTACCAATTGTGCTTATCAAATTAATGTGAATTATTGAATTAGTAGGTCAGATCTTATTAGAAAAAAGTGGGAACTACTGATCCAATGGATCCCTTTGACTTGGTAAATTTTTTGGTATGTGTAGAAAAAAGCCACAGACTAATTATATTACATTGGACCGTGACACCACTTGTCAGTGAAGATCTAGTATGACCATTGTATTGAATGTTTGCTCTTGTTCGGTCCTCAATTATTCAGGATTACCTGTTCATTAAAATTACAGATTTCTGTTTTTGCGTGCGGTTGCGCGCGGGGGGAGGAGAAGGAGAAGGAGAGTGGGATTTGAACCCTTAACCTCAAGAAGACAAAATCTATTATTGGACCAAAGGCCCGATGGTAAAAAAAAAATACAGATTAGTCTTAAGCTTTCTACACTAATAAAATCTGCCACTTTTAAGGTTACAATAAATTATTTCGGACAAAATGTCTTGCAACTGAAGCAAAACAAAAACTGTATTGGTTCTCTATCAGACATGATAATTATTCATTGCGTTTTATGGTATCAGGATTGTGTGAGCATCCCCTTTTCTGCAGATTGTTAGTATTTATCCCTGTGATCACACGTTGGGCTTGCCTTTCCCTGTCTAGATTGCCCTTCATAGTCCATGAATTCAATCATACCGAAACTATAAATATGTAGAAGTTGAATTACGCATGTAATTATTATTATTTTGTGATTTCATGTTTCGACCATAAAGGAAGCTTGCAGACAAAGTTGCTGCTGCTGGATTTTTGGTGGTGGTCCCTGATTTTTTCTATGGTGATCCTTATGATGTCAACAAGGATCTACAATCATGGATAAAGTCTCATGGCGTGGTTTGTTTCCCAGTACATTGATTTTGTTAAATCCATGTCCAAGAAATCAAAGTGTAACTCTTGATAGATTAAGGACACTTAAAGATTATTCTCCATGTCAAAATGGAAAGATTCCATCGATGCACGTATCACGTGGACAACATAAACCGTTGTAACATATGAAATGGAAGTTGTTTGTGTGAAATAAAACCATAATCAGGATGACTGAATAGTTGCTCAAAAAAGAAAAAAAAAAGGGATGACTGAATATAAGTGAGTTATATTTATTCTTTCCTTAAATGGACCTGTTAGTAAGAACTGTGCAAGGCAACACTAAGTTGATAACTTATTCAGAAAGAAAAAAGATGCAATCTGGTTTTTTTGGATTCTTTGAGCTTAATATTAGTTTCTTATACCTTCAGGACAAAGGATTTGAAGATGCTAAGACAATAATTTCTGCTTTGAAAATTAGAGGAGTATCTGATGTAGGAGCTGCAGGATTTTGCTGGGGTGGTAAGACTTTTTTTCTTATCTTCTTTCACATCTACAAAAGGAGCTGCATTTATTGTATTGTTGTACAGAGGACCAAATTTGATGGACTTGGCTTTTGAAAGTTGGTTTATTGAATTTATCTCAGGTATGGTAGCTGCAAAACTAGCACAGTTTGATGATATTAAGGCAGCAGTTATATTGCATCCTGGTCCCCTCACAGTTGAAGACATAAATGGTGAGGTTTTCGTTATGCAAGCTTACCACACATACACCCCCAACCACATGCGCACACATATACACATCTATATACAGGTAATTGATTCCATGTTGTTTCAGCTGTCAAGGTTCCAACTGCACTATTGGGAGCTGAGATTGACCACCTTGCCCCACCTGAACAAATCAAGCATTTCGGGGAGATTTTATCAGGAAAAAATGTGAGAAAGAAATTCTCATATCAGCCTTTTTTGTGATTAAGTTGTGAAATTTTATTGCGTGCCCAACAAAGGTTGCTAAATATTCCTCTCACTTTGTTTTGATTTCAAATCCACTACATAAATTGATATGCTCTTACATAGCTTAGATAATATGCAGAAATTTTTTAATATTTTATGGAGGAACCCACACCTAAAGTTGAAACTGAAGTCAAAAATGGATTGTTGAAACATTATTTCAGCTCTGCAAAAAGGGGTATGGCAGATAAAAGTATTTTGTGCATTTTGTCCCTTCATTTTGCAGGTTGATTGCTTTGTCAAGATATTTCCTGGTGTTGTTCATGGATGGACAACGAGATACAAAGAGGATGATGAATCAGCTGTCAAGAGTGCAGAGGAGGCTCATGCGGACATGTTAAATTGGTTTATCAAGTATCTCAAGTGAGATGATTCTACGGGAATCCAGGGTTCATGAGATTAAATGGCTGGTAAGGGTGCGAAAAAGGCTCACTCATACATGTTAGATTGAATAATACTGAGTTATAGAATAATATCCTGTGTTGTACCTTGCCCTGAAGTAGCTTACTGGGATGTGTTGATTGTTTATGAAGAATCTTAAGTTAGCTGTTATCAGATTATAGAACAACTAGTGTATGATACATTGGCTTTTATCCTAATTAGACGTGAGCGCATTGTGACCGATATGAAATGCTATGAGAGATATGGTTGAATTGAAATACTTTGGATTAGCTGCTGCTTTGACATTCTGAAAGGTTTGAAGATTGGAAATACTTTCAATCATTTACTGATTCTTTACCTTGATAGGAGTATGGTAGCTTGGTTTAATGGTGAAAATTAAGGGCTGCTTCTTTGATTGATGGTTTCCCCTCCCCAACAAAAAAAAAAAAAAAGAGTATTGCTCTTTTTTTTTTTTTTTTTTTTTTAGCTGATCAAAAAAGAGGTGGGGGCTAAAGAGAGCGTCCAGAGACTACTTGATTGGCACTCACTGGTGGGATCATGAGGTCTTTTGACTACGCCCCATTATTCTTTTCGAAAACGAACTTAGCTAAACTAGTATAGCAGTCATCGAGCTCTAATGTGGACTTCAAGACTCGAACTTCCAACCTTAGGGTGAGAAGTTCAGCGGGTACCTCACAGAGCAATGTTACTTGGACTCTAAAAGTTGACACTATTTGTTGATTCTATCAATCACTTTTATTGATTTAACTATGGGTCTCGGTATTCATTAAGATTCGCTATCTATTTGATGATTGTGATTGATGAAATCAGTAAATTGTGTCATTTTTTGAAGCTGAAATAGTATTTTCCAAAAAAAATATTTCTACATAGGTCCCAGAGGAGTTGTTTTCAGCATATAATGCTCATGAAGGTGATGGTAAGCCTTGGGCCTCATTTAGTGAGTCGCGGCCTGGCCTGAGACCATGTGGCAATTCCATGGTCCAGGACTCCAGGCCAGCCCACCCATTAGGTCTGCCTTCATGGCACTTTGACGGGCTACCCATCAGGCTTGGCCCTAATAGGTCTTTTGCAAACTATCCACCCGGCCGACTACAATGTGTCTTGAAATAGGTCATATACAGTTATACATAGGTTTTTTTTTTACTTTAATATTGGAATTAAAATCATAATTTTTTTTGATTTTCTGAAGCTTGGTGGATTGATGTGCTGGCCTGTGAACATTCTCAATGGGGACCTTCGTGGGCCTTGAACAGGCTAGATTGTTGGACTGATGCAGGCTAAAAAAAAGTCTTGCCCTACCCCTTGGGTTAATGGGCCCTACATGGTGGACCTTCCATGATGGTGCAGGCCAGCCCATGGGCCTTGAGCCGTTGAGTAAGAAGGCCACCTATGTTTAAGCATCTGCAAGTAAGAGTATACTTACTCTATTCATTCTGTGAAGAATGAATAGGGCCTTGTTAGAGTTGCCTCCTACAATTTTTGTTGTCTTCCCCTTACATACCAAAACAGGTCGAAATAACCAATTTTAATGCTTCGGGAACTTTTTTTTTTAGTTTAATTGTCAGGGGTATTCGGATCAGCTTACGCACACTTCAACTAATCCCTTTCCCGATTTTGTCAAAAGTAGGCTATCCACACCGAGACTAAAATATTTATGAGGGATAAAATCTGGCCCCAATGAATTGTCAAGATTCAAACTCAGGATATATGGGTTTAAAATTCATATTTGTTATCACTTGAGCTACCCCTTGAAGTTTTCGAGAACTTTTTTTCACCAAGTCATGAGTGATTTCAAAAAGGTGGATAAATATACTCTTCATTATACTTTTATTTAATGATAGATGATTTATCATTAATAAACATGGGACCTATAATTTATTAGTGACCCCTCACTCATACATGGTAGAAGATTTACCATCAAGTAAAATTGAAGAAAAGTATAATAGCGAGGATCTTAATTCCAAAAAAAGTGTCTGCATGCAAGAAACATATTTCCTAAATGTAGTAGGAAAAGTAATCTTCTACCTCTTATAAAGGATAAAACTAGTGTTACTTTAATCTAAGGTGCATAAATCATAAGCAAAAAAAGATTTATAGAGTCCAAAGCCAACTTGAATGCAACAAACTTTCGAATTCTAACCTTGTTTCACTAGGCTTCTTCAACTATAAAAGCAATCAAATTTCACCCTTCTAAGAATCAAAAACCAGAAAGCAACACAAAAGCAAAGCAAAGCAAAGCAATGGAAGCAAGCAGGGCCTCACCAGAAATTCCCGAAGATATTGTAACCAATGTACTACTGAATTTACCAGTCAAGTCTCTCCTGCGTTTCAAGTGTGTATCCAGGCCATGGCGCTCTCTGATTTCCCAATCCCAGTTCACAAAGAACCACCTCAACCGCGCCACAGGACCCAACAATGACAAGCTTGCTAGGTATGGATATCTTGATTTTAAGTCCCACCCGTCTCGCGAATCTGTCAATTTCTGTTCTTGTGAAGTCCTCTCCAATATTGGTAGAGTCACAAAGTTTGAGTACCCTTTTGGTAGTTATATCCTTAATGCCGAAATCTTGGGTTCTTGCAATGGCCTTTTGCTCATTGGCAATTCCAGTGAGACCTTATATCTGTGGAATCCATCAACCAGAGAGTATAAAAAGTTCTCTACCCCTTACTCAGATGGGGCTCGTCATTATCTCTGGGGACTTGGTTATGATTCCTCTAGTGATGATTACAAGGTGGTAAGAGTTGTTAGGTGCAAATCACAGGCCCCCATTGCGAAATTCTATTCTGTCAAAAGCAATTCTTGGTCTGATTACAGAGACTTCCCTTACAGGACTTTCCACAACCAGGTGGGGATCATTCTGAATAAGTCTCTGCATTGGATTGTAAATCATGCAATACCCATAAATCAGAACTCAGCCATGAAGGTGATTGTTTGTTTCAATCCAAGCATGGAGCAATTCGACGAGATAGAGTTGCCTTACTGGGCGGTCAAATATTCAAAAATTGAGTTGGGTTTGTTGGGAGGAAGCCTCTGTATCTCTCATATTCACGATAACTGTTGTGTCTCACTTTGGACCACGAAACAATATACAGTGAATGAATGTTGGACGAAGCTGTTTACAATACCTTTTCCGTTGGGCAATGTGAAGCCATTAGCTTATAGAGAGAATGGTGAGGTGGTAATGGAGGTGAATCGGAATAGATTAGTAACCTATAAGCCAGTAGATGGTAAATTTACAAGATTTCTGCAATGCGACAACAATGGCGGATTCAAAGTGGGTATGTATGTGGAGAGTCTGGTTTCGCCGAAGGGTGAATCCCGTTATACGCATTGATGAGAATGGAGATACAGTTTGTACAATATCAGTACCTCTTGGTGACAATGATGGTTTGGTGCAACAAGAAGCACAGGGGAAGAGAAAAGGAGAGGAGAAGAGGTTGGTTAGCTGTTAGATTTTTTAAGTTGTAGGTAGGTAGGTAGGTAGGGGTGGTAGTCGTGTTGTGTGTCGGGTGATCTTCGTGTCGTGTCATTTTATGTTAACGTCAATCACTAATCAATTAGAATCTATCTCGTTTAATTAATTGTATAGTGTCGTATTAATTTATTTATTTTTGAATCGTATTCGTATTAACCCATATAACTTGTGAATAACTAATTTAAAGCTAAATTTTATGCCCATTTATTATTCGTGTTAACGGGTTATGTCATATACATGTTTGTGTCGAAAAATAGCCAATTCTAACTCATTAATTTCAAGTCGATTTTGAGTGATATTTTCATGTTGTGTCAAAAATAATTACTCCTATAAATAGGGGGTGTCAATTGTGTCGTGTCACTTTTAATTGTGTTATTTTTGGGTTGGATAATTTTTTATATATGTTGTCTTCGTGTCAATAGTCATATCAATAAAAAAAATATTTAATTCTACAACATCTCAGATCCTATGTAAAAAAAAAATTTAAAATACCTATTTTTTATCTGCATTACTCATTAATAGTGTTATTCACGTTTAATTTTATTTTTACTTATTTATCATTTGTGTTGTAACTGAAATACCTATATTCTGCCTTATTTTGACTCGTTAATTGTGTTATTTATGTTGGCCGTGTCATTTTTAGATTTTATGTCGGGTCGGGATTATGTTAATGACTAAAATTGACACCCCTACTTGTAGTTATTAGATTTAGAAAATATGTTAATTGAACCTAATTTCGAGACCTGATCAATTACGACACTTGGATTAGAAGTGAGTTTCATCATGTAACATTGAAACTAACTAATTCAAATGTAATTATCGAATTATGTCCCTAAATTAAATCTAGTGGCATTACTCTTAGATTTATTAAGTTTTATCTTTCTCTTTACATTCTTTATTTATTTTTAATTACAATTTAACGTTCTCAATCATGACTTTGATCTTATTTTGCCTCTTAAACTATTGAATTTTTCGCATTGCTCTTTCAACTTTTAGTATTTATTTCACACTGCCCAAAAACAAAAGTTCATAATATTTTCGGATAATTCACAATTTATACTTTTAAAGTATGCACATAATTTTAATTTAGTCCCTAAAATTTTAATTTAAACAATTACATTTTTAAAGTTTTAATCGAGTTTCTATTCAGTCATTTCATTCAAATCTATTAATTTGTTCTAACAGAAAGATGTCAAATGAACTACCCATAAGAGTGTATTGTCCACCAAAAAATTTGTCTCTCAAATGTATTGGTATTTCTCTCTCTGTCTCACGGTATCTCCCAAATTCTTACTCAGTATCCTTTTTTTTGGATTTATCATGTAGTAAAAAAATTTCACCAAACAAATATACTTTTTACTCAAGTCATGTGTTGGTTACGGAAGACCGTTCTGTCATAATAAATTGGTGAATTTGATGTAAGGACTAAATTGAAATACAATTAAAATTTTAAGAATTTGATCGTTGCAACTGAAACTTTAAGGACCAAATAAAAATCAGAAGCATACTTTAAGGGTCAAAATTATAATTTATCCAAAATCCTCGTGTAAAGATAAAGTGAAATAATATTTGCATAATTCAAGAGTTAAAATAAAATATTTTTTTATCGAATTTGTAGCGGATGATAATCAGTGGGGTAATGTGCCACTAGGAACCATTGTAAAAAGAGTAATGTGAGAAACATGACAGTTGAAAGAAGAGTTTAAACCGGGACCATAGTTTAGCGGTACCCTTGGTTTGAAATGGGAACTATTTTTTCTAAGTGAAACAAACATAAACCTTTGCCTAGGAAGTATCCTTATTACTCCTAGTGTTCTTGTTGCTTATAACAAAAGAAGTTGATGTATGCCCTACCATGTTATGAAGTTAGGTGGAAAAATATTAAACATTTGACTATATATATATATATATATATATATATATATATATATATATATATATATATTTATTTATTTATTTATTTATTTATTTATTTTTTGGTGGGGGGGGGGGAGGGAGGGGGGGACTATATGAAATGTGCATAGGCCCCATTGTTCTTGTTGCAAAAAGAACGTCTTTTAAGAACATTTTGCCCAACATCTTTTTCTTAAGAACAATAAATCAGAGTCACTTTCAATCGATTAAATATCTTTAGTCATTCGCTATTAATTTCTTTCACAACTAGATATTTCATATCTTTCTTTATTGACCTATTTGAGCAGGTCAAAGCATTCCTAACACCCTTATAGAGTAAGGTCATTATGCTATCAAAGAAACCAAAAGAAAAAGAAAATAGTGCGTTTTGTACATATCGGGACTTGTAACTTGATTCTTTACTCAGTTCATACTAGGAAGAATTACAAGAAATCGTTTGATTGAAATGTTTCCCAACCTTAGACTTGGGGTTGTATGGTTCTAGCCTTCTATCTAATCTATGGGTATGAGGTACTCTTGCCATGCATTTTCCCAATGCCCGCGAGTTCCCTCATATTCTCCTAGACTTTTATTTTTTGGGTTAGACGCTATAAAAAAGGAGGTGGCGAGGGGCGACGAGGTTCAAACATGCAATTTTAAAGTTTAATAACAAAGTG
Organism: Ilex aquifolium; assembly: GCA_951799425.1. Classification (NCBI taxonomy): domain Eukaryota; kingdom Viridiplantae; phylum Streptophyta; class Magnoliopsida; order Aquifoliales; family Aquifoliaceae; genus Ilex; species Ilex aquifolium. The sequence continues at coordinate 3,263,601 of OX637397.1, read as the reverse complement.
GTGATCAATATGACAAATGCTAGCCTCCATAGACAGTTGTAGTGGTTTAGATAAAAAGTGAGAACATTTTTCTGGGGAAAAAATGGATGAAAAAGTACATTTCTAGTCAAAAGATTTGGACTCAAATGGCTATTATAATGTGCAAAGAACCAACAATTCACTTGATGCCATTCAAGCACAAGAAAAATGTCTTGTCCAAGAGTATATGTCTATTAGGTGTGGTGGCTGTGTGGTTTTTCTCATCACCACTCAAACATGTTCCAGAGGGTCCCTTCACCACACACACACACACACACAAAAACACACAAAACCCCTTCCCCAAGTGAATAAACAATTGATAAAAGATCAAAACCGACAAGATTCACAATTTTAGATACAACATGAGAACTTATTATAAAATCGATAAACAATTAAGGTGTTTCTACCAAATTCGTTTGATAAATAAGTAAATCCATCAGATTTATCAAATAAATAAGTCGACACAATCTCGACAAAATATAGCTTAGACACAGTATGAATCAGACACTAAACAAACTTGTCTATATACGATGACAAATAAATTAGATGTGATTAAATAAATTTTGACATGATAAGAAACACAATCCGATAAGACTCATTGATTGTGGCAGTCAAACCATGTAGTTTAGAATTAGGGTGGACACCCCTCTATAAACATAACTTTTCAAAGTCATGAATGTTGGGCCAAATTGGGACCTAGAGAGGGTGCACTACTGGGATTGAAAGTGGCCTTCACATTGGATACTTGACTACTTTATTTCTCAAAAAGTCCTTGTGACTATAACAATTATCTGTAGGACAAAGATTACGGTACTATTAAGTTATACATTTTAAAGGTGACGTTATAACTAATTTGTGGCACTCATGATCATGAAGTTATCTCAAAGAGTGAGGAGTAAGGAAGTCAACCACGTCATCCTAAGACCTGGTCTTGAGGAGAGCTCTGCAACTGCCTCATCTGTTGCGAGGAGGACGCCAGCTCCACCAAATTAGTTTTTAGTTACAGATAAGCTGTCTCAATCTGTTGGGAAACATCTATAAATTATAAGTCTCGCCTACACATGAGGGGTATCACTCTCATCTCTCTCATAGCTTGTACCTCACTTGAGCTCTCATTGTTCTCGCCTGATCTCCTTACACTCCTACAACAATAAAACACCAGACAATCTTAGCCCTTCACAGTAGAGTAGGTCAATTTGACAGAACCACTTAAATTGTGTCTTGCTTGTGTTGAGTTTCTCTTTATTTTATTATCCGCATTAATTACTTGACAGGTGGTACACAAAATCAATTTGTGCATCATCAAATCTCAAATGTTATGATCGATTATAAAAATTATAAAATTTAAAGATTAAGATACAATTCGTAAAGAAGAAATTATAACTGATTGAAATAATTCATTATTGATTATTAATTATACCTCAAACAGTTGAAATTTCACTCTTAAAAAAAATAGAACTTAACTTTAAAATATAATAAATTTCGATACAGTACCAAAAAAAATTCCGGTACCATACCATTATCCATATTTGGGAAGATCCAAATCCATTATTCCATTTAGCTATAGAAAAAAAAAAAACAAAACTTAAAATGTGAGCAAATTCAATTTGTTGAAAAAATAAATAAATAAATGCTTGACAGCCATCAAACAAGTGGATGGTGGTCCCTCAAAGGGACGGTCAAGATTCGTCTAAGAAACAGATTAATGGGACACAAAAAGCTAGTGCACTATATTATCCTTCACGCGGCGGACTACCTTTGCCCACTCGCCTCCAAGGCATGTGGAGAGCACCCACACTCGCTCCATTAAGACGACTCTAGTCATAGTCGAACCCCAATATCACTAAATCGTTAGAAACAAGTCAACAATCTACTTTTTATGAATCGAATCTGAGACGTAATCTCGAGCAAGATTTTTAACGGGGGCATTAAGTATCACTAAACCACACGACTTCTGATGCACGAGGAGGAGGCAATTTTGTTTTAAAAAAAAAAATTGGTAAATAATTATGTAGAATTATTCTTTTCTCTTTATCAGCGATTTTTATTTTTATAGTTCGTATTTGAATCCATTAAAATCGGGTTAATTTCAGATCATAACACGTTTTATTGACAACCCTAATTAGTCTTCATTACACACTTCCTATGCTTTTAGTAAAAACAATAGGTTGTTCTTAGGAAAAAGAAAATCTAGTTGGTTGTATCATTCCATTCCTTAAGGTCAATGTGGTGTCATGTCATATGAAAGATTACTCAAACTTGTAGTCTTGTAGTGGCCATGTGATGCACATGCAAACCGACCAAATGCTGTTGAATAGACAATGAAAGATATATCAATTTGTGGTTTAATTGGATGGGAGTTGACTCATTACTGTGTTTGGGACTTGCCATTCCATCACATATGGACAATTTTTTTTTTTGGGGGATGTAGTGGTCATTCTACGCTCACCTCGATTAATTTCTTCCTTAGTTTGATTAAAAACAGGTTATCCACGTCGAGAGTAGAATATTTATGAGGGATTTAACCGGGTTCTAAAAGGGTATCAAGATTCGAAGTCAAGACGTATACGTTTACAATTCTTTTCTATTACCACTTGAACTATCTTCGAACGTTTGGCCATGCCATTCCATCACATATGGGCATCTTATTCTTACCTATATATGCACACACGATACTCGTGTCTAAATAAAAAAAAATATATATAAAAAATGACAAGTGATAAAAATAAATAAATCTAGATGGTTAAATGTAATTAAAAGAGAAGTTACAGTTAGTTAAATGAAAAAAAAACATGCAATTTTAGCAATATACTTATGACTATTAATAACAACCAATAATAAAGGAAGAAAGCACCAAATCCAATCTTTTTTTCTATTAATAGTATAATTTTGTCATATTGCCTACTGTAATTAATATATTAGGATCTAATTCAGCACCAAAATTCCATTAATGCTATTTAAGGGTGTAATTTTGAGAAGCAATTCTATGTAACCCAAATTTGTAATCTAAATTTGTATCCCAAATGAATGGAGACTATTGGATCAGTGAGTCTCATTTAAAAAAGTTGATGGGACCCACTCATCTAACGATCCCCTTCATTTGAGATACAAATTTGAGATATATAGTATTTCGGTATTGGGATAAAAAAAAAAATTAGTAATCGAATTTGACTCCACCCAAGTTGTGCAATCATAGAATTAGACTCGCATATAACTTGTTTTTAACATAAAAATTGAACCCGAATTTCAACTTGAGGTGAGCTCAAATTTCAAATCATGTTGAACGCGAGTTCAAAAATTGTGCATTCATGGTATCACGATGAATTAGATTCGGATTAAAATCAAATGGAAGGTTGAATAACTTATGTTGAGCTTGAGTTGAATTTGTAACCTCTCCTCCGACTAGATGGCGTTGCACCTTAATGTTAGATCCTGTCTGTTGGTTGATGGAGCATCAATTTGAATAAAGTGGATGGAATGTTGATTCGTGACACTTGATCTACCGTCCAAAGAATTCAAGGAAGCTAATAAATGGAGTATTTATCAATTTATGATATTTTTGAATTTATTTATTAAATTATGATATTTTAAAAAAAAAAGAGTTATTGACTTCGCTTTTTGTTAAAAAATGGATTCAACAATCTCGCTTTTTAGAATTAACTCACTCGACTTAACATTCTCCTTTTTGCATGTGATTGAAACACTGAATGACCCTTTTTTCCTTGCCTATTAAAAACGGAATTGTTAAATCTATTTTTTTAATAAAAGCTGGGTCAACAACTCCGCTTTTTAAAAATAGTCGTATTTTGATAAATAAGTCCAAGGAATTGATATATTAATGTACTTGTGCACCTGCCCATATGCATAAGCTCGAAGTTTCATGTGAACAACATAAACTATAATCTAGTTAACAAGAAAAGATAAAAAACAACTGCTACATTAATGCACTTTCAATTGTAACAAGTTCAATGTATCACAGTTCTCAGAGTAGAATATTGGCATTTACCTACCCCTTTTAGCAATTACCATATTCGTCAAAAGCTCGGTATTAATGAGAAACAATTGACACTCTCTCTCTCTTTACTATCGATATTTAAGATTGTGTCGACTATTCTTTTGAGCTTGGATATTGATTACTATAGTCTGAAAGAATTTAGAACATGTCTCTTAAAAAACAAGGGTGAGTAACCTTTATGTGGTTCAAGAAGTACTAAATTTGAAACCTCTGAATTACTAGTGAACAGATTCGATCATTGAATATCCCTAAGGGTTGCATTCTCTCTCCTACTTGAATAGGAGTAACTTGGACCAATTAATTTGATGAAGAGGAGAGATCTCTACGTGTATATGTGTGTGTGAGTGAGAGAGAGACGATGTGGATTATAGTGGTTGTCGAAAAGAGAAGGTTGATGGTGGTGGTTATGGCTATTGACGAGAAAAAGGACAAAAGAGAGAGAGAGGTTTTTTTTGTCTTTCAACATGCATTTTTTTTATACCAAATTACATAACAGGCGCGTGATGTACATTTATCGTTAAAATGAATAAAGAATTTAACGGTGCATTTTAGTCCAATATTCCCAAGGGGGTTAAATGACATTTTAGATTCTGATAAAGATGATATGCACATGGGTTAAACCACAAGGACCTAAAATAAAATTCCCTTATTTTTTAGAGTACAATTGCACTGCACTAAGATGCCTCGAAGTTTAGTCAAAATATATTCCATTCCCAGTTATTTTAGAAATTTACATTGAAACCCACTCTTATATTCTTTTGTAATTACTGTTTAGATATTCTGTAATTACTGTGTGGATAAAATATTTCCTCTCTCTCCCTCTCTCTCTCTCTCTCTCTCTTACACACGCACACAACTCCATCCTTTACCTTGAAGAAATCCAAACCATTCTTATACATTTCTCTCTCTCTCTCAAAAGATCCAACGCAAACTACTCCTTTCTCTGTAAAGCTACAGCCACACTGAGCTACTTTTTCTTCTCTATTATCTTTTTGTATTTTAAAACTATTTACACCAGCCACTTTGTGCTAGTCGAAATCATCGACATTTCATAGAGATCCTCCATAGCGGACCAACTTAAGAAACTCTCATTTCCATTATATCTCACAAAGATTTCCATCAGTTTTTTTTTTTCATAAAAAGAAAGCTTCAATTCTTTTATTTCAGTTAAACCCATCATCTCTCAACAAATGAAATCAAGTTTACGTATCTCACCCACCAAAAGGTTGATCTTTTGCTGTTCTTGAACCAACTTATTTGTTCTCTCTTTTTCTCTCTCTCTCTCTCGCTCTCTCTCTCTCTCTCTTTTGGGACACAAGTTGGGTATTATTTTCTTGAAGTCTTCTCTGGGTTTTATTGTATGTTAGTGCATTTGTGCCACTAGGATCTTCTTGACTTACTCTGCCTGATTTTTTTATTTGATCTCGTGACCTTGAAAAAGCTGTATTTTTGTTGGTTTTTGAGATTAAAAACTTTTCTGTTCTTCCATTGTGATCTATTGTGGGTTGAAAGCTATTTTGGATCCGTTTGCTTTGGTGGGTCTTGATGCTTTGTTACTAAGATGCAGCCTGATCAGAGAAGAAAGGTAAATTTCCTCATAACTCACCCATACAACAGACCACATACGAATAAGTGTGTGAGTGTGTGTCTGTTTTGTGTCATGTAAATATGTATGTGTACAAAGTGGTTAATTATAGTTGATATTATTGGTCCAAAATCTCAATTTCTAGCGACTCAAGAAATTTGTGTAGTTTTGTCTATGGCTTAGTTTAGGGATTTCATTGGAGCTCATTCTTTTCCCCCTATTGTGGTGACAAACTTGTATTGAATGCATTGTTTAATTTGTGAAATATTCTCCGGTGTTCTGTATATGAATGGGCTGTAAAATTTCGTTTCAAATTTCCGTTTCTAAAAGGACCAAAACAAATCAATCATCGAATTGAAATTTCAATGCTTTGAGGCGTATCAGAATATTTCGAGGTATTGAGATTTTTGGTATATTTTGACCAAAGTTTCAGAACATTTTGAAAATGAATTCGGATTTTTTATTCATTTTCATTATGTTTTAGAAAGATTCCAAAACGTTTTAAAAAATTTTCATTTTCTAGGTGTCCGAATTGTTAGTTGTTTCTGTTGGATATGTAGTCTGTGTAGTATCCACAGGCCTTGTGTTCTTGTCCAGCTCTTTGATCACAATCTCCAGCAGTACAACAAATGGCCATACCTGCTTGAGGAATGGACTGTGATGTTTTTTACTGATTGATGAAGTTATATGTCTTTTACATCTCCTATTTGGTGAAGTAATGAAGCTTCTAATCTACTTAGCCTCGTAGAGCAGGTAAACAAATTTCGAAATCTGTTGTATTTCTTCCTGGTTGGAAAAGTTAGCTACTGAAATACATGTTGGCATGCATAGTGAAAACATTTTTGATGTTGCTTTCTGGATTATGGTGACGAAATAGATCGTTTTTGGTCCCAAATATATGTAGCAAAAACAGTGAAAGTACATCAATTTGTATAGCTTATGAGGCGTTATAGCATATTAGATTATGCAAAGGGCAGCCCAGTACACAAGGCTACCATCATTGCGATATTTAGGATGGGTCATTTGTACGCAGCCTTTCTCTACATGTGGAGAGACTATTTCGTGATCAGCTAATGCAAAGCTGAAATTAAAAATTACTGCAGCCTTGCTAAATCTGGCTAGGGGAATGTTCCAAAAAGAACTGAATTCACTTTGACTTATGTTGTTGGGCGCTTTCTAAGATTCTACTGTTGATTTTGGTGATATGACGCATCGTTACCTAGATAGCCAGCATGATATTTGGAATGTGCTTCTGAAGTGTATCTGGTTAAAATCATTTATTTTTCTTTCACATTTTCGTGAATTATTTTTCATGTTATAATGCGATGGTTCAGGGATCTGTTGAAACAGAATTTTTCACGGAATATGGTGAGGGGAGCAGATATAGAATAGAGGAAGTGATTGGTAAAGGAAGCTATGGTGTTGTCTGTTCAGCATATGATACTCATCTTGGAGAAAAAGTTGCAATTAAAAAGATCAATGATATTTTCGAGCATGTTTCTGATGCCACACGCATCCTTCGTGAGATTAAGCTCCTTAGGATCCTTCGTCATCCAGACATCGTGGAAATCAAGCATATCTTATTGCCTCCTTCCAGACGGGAATTCAAGGACATATACGTAGTGTTTGAACTAATGGAATCTGATTTGCACCAGGTTATTAAAGCAAATGATGATTTAACACCGGAACATTATCAGTTCTTCCTTTATCAGCTTCTTCGAGGCTTAAAGTACATACACACAGGTTAATTATTGCTAAAGTCTTCAAATCTAATTTAGTGACTCCCTTCTGATTTGATTACACCTACTTTGTGTTCGTGGTATTTGTAAGGAGATATATAACTTTAATGTAGTTGCTAACTTTTTATGATTATTCGTCCTCCATTTTTTATTCTTCTGTATGTCTTAATTTACAGCTAATGTCTTTCATCGAGATCTAAAACCGAAAAATATCTTGGCAAATGCTGACTGCAAACTCAAGATCTGTGACTTCGGTCTTGCAAGAGTAGCCTTTAATGATACCCCTACTGCCATATTCTGGACGGTATGTTCTTCCCAATCCACTTCAGGGATTAAGTTTTACCCCATGGAACTTGTAGTCATTTATATGATCCAAAGAACAAAGGATATTCAATAATACCTCTGTTAATTATTTTTGTCGGATGTGCTCATAGGATTATGTTGCAACGAGATGGTACAGGGCTCCTGAATTGTGTGGATCCTTTTTCTCTAAGGTGCAATGGTCGTTACCACTTTTAATTTGCTTAGACCTGTCTGAATCTCTGAATTTGTAAGATCACGTTGTGGTAGTAAATGTTATGTTATGCCTTACATTCACTTTCTATGCTATTTTCAGTACACACCTGCAATAGATATATGGAGCATTGGTTGCATATTTTCGGAACTCTTGACCGGAAAACCACTCTTTCCTGGAAAAAATGTAGTTCACCAATTGGACCTGATGACTGATTTGTTGGGAACACCATCTCCTGAAGCCATTGCCAGGGTCTGTCACTGTGTGAAAGTTGTTGTTGTCTATTTAGTGTTATTGTATTCATGTGCCCATTTATGTAGCAAGTCTATTTGCTCAACCATTGACTTCATGCCTACAGATTAGAAATGAAAAGGCTCGCAGATACTTAAGCAGCATGCGAAAGAAAAAGCCTATTCCTTTCTCCCAAAAGTTCCCGCATGCAGATCCCCTTGCACTTCGTTTGTTAGAAAGAATGCTAGCCTTTGAACCTAAGGATCGACCTACTGCTGAGGAGGTATAATATGTATTCCTTTGTGTCGAAGCTTGTGCTATATATGTCCAGATTCTAAAACAGCATATGGGATTGCAAGCTGTCAGGCTCTTGCAGATCCGTATTTCAGGAACTTGGCCAAGGTTGAGAGAGAGCCTTCTGCTCAGCCAGTTACAAAAATGGAATTTGAATTTGAAAGACGGAGGATAACAAAGGAAGATGTGAGAGAACTGATATATCGAGAGATTCTCGAATATCATCCAAAGATGTTGCAGGAGTTCTTAGAGGGAACAGAACCAACAAACTTCATGTATCCAAGGTACTTTATTTAACATTTAGATTGTTTTTTTTTTCTTTTGATATCTATCTAATATTACAGTTAAGAAGTTGAATTTTCAACTTATAAGAGCACAACAACAGTTAAGATTCATCTAATTTCCATCTATTTTATAATCCAATGGTACAATATTCATCCCAATTTTTTTTTCCACTAAAAAACACCATCTTCTCTAGACGACGCCCAATGTTAGACAATTCAACCCAATGTTAGACAATTCTCTGTACAACACCCAATCCACACCTACCTCTCTTTTCTCTCCCCTACCTCTCTCTTATTTTTTCTCTCTTCACTTTACTTTTAAATTACATAATTAAAGAAGGGATTATTGCTAGTCTTTCAATGTCATCTTTTATGATGATGCCCTTTTCATGCCATCACAGGTCAATTTATCAACCACATACATATCAAACTTCTCTTCTCCTGTAGAAGATTTTTAGTATCTTTACTACTAGTGTTTTAGAACTTGATTGTCTGATACACCGAGGTAAGCCTCAGTCATCAGGTGATTGCTTTTGAAACAAGATATGAGAGTGTTTTCTGACAGCTTCCAGTGCCCACAATATTATTACCAATTTCTTAGTCTCCTTGTTTCTGGTTGGAGAGTTTGAAATTTCTTCATGCTATATCTATTGTTTTTGGCTTTTTGGGCATTGTTTGTCTTCAGTAATGGTACTAGTAGACTCTCAAAACTACCCGTAAAAGGTTATGATTACCTATTACTATGAAGTGGGCAAGGAGTTGTGTAGGATGATATAAAGTATTTCTTTTTTGGTCAAAGAGTTCTTTTTATAATTGAAACTGCTTTTCTCCATGATGAATCTTTTCTTCTTCATCTCTTGTTTCCTTACAGTGCTGTCGACAAATTTAAGAAGCAGTTTGCTTATCTTGAGGAGAACTACAGAAACGGTGGAACTGTTGCTCCACCAGAGAGGCAACATGCATCATCTTTACCCAGGTACCCTTCTTAGAGTGTTTCTATCATGCAGCCATACCTTGTTTTAAATCACAGAAAATGTTACTGGTAGTTGCATATACTCTTTCACTTATGCATCTTCTCGACCATTGACAATAGTTTTTTGATGCAGGCCATGCGTGTTATATTCAGAAAACTCAACACAGAATTCAGCAGAAGTCACGAATGATCTCACTAAATGTAGCATCAAAGATGTCGACAAGCCAAATGTTGACAGGACTTGTTGGATCCCTAACAGTAGACTTCCTCTCCAAGTTCCTCAAAGCATTCAAGGTGTGACTTTGTTACTGATTATCACTTGTCCAGTGGCGTCATCCATTTGATTGTGACTTCAGTATTTGATTCGTTATTGACACTCAAGAAAAGCATACTGCAATCATTCATTATTTGAAACCAAAGCACCAATTGATTGCAGTATGCTATTCTCACTTTGGTGCTACATTTTTTTCGTCTCATCTTTATTTGGTATCTTTATTGTATAACATATATGTTATTAACTCAATTATTTAATAAGTTTTGCCCGACGATGTTACATTCTCTATGCAAATTATAGATACATGTATAGTGCCTGATCTTAAACTTCAAAGGCATGAATAATCTTTTGCATGTTTGCTGGGCTTCCTCATGCTCTTTGTACCAAGCCCATAACAGTTTTGATCCAAACCCTCTGATAGTTAGTGCCTTTTACAGCTGGAGGGGCTGCAAGGCCAGGGAAAGTTGTTGGTTCAGTGTTGCGTTACAACAACTGTGGAGCAGCAGCGGCCGCCACAGAGGCTCTTGAACAGCGAAGAATGGTTAGGAATCCGGCTGTTCCTACTCAGTATGCTGTTGCTAGCTCTTCATATCCCAGAAGGAACCCAGGTTGTAAAAACGACAGGGGAGAAGATGCTGGTGGAGGATCCAATGGGCTGCAGCCTAAACCTGATCAGCATGTGGCAAGGAAAGTGGCTGCTACTCAAGGTGGATCTGGAAATTCATGTTATTGACTCTGCGGTGATTCTTCTTGTGAATTGTGGTGGCTCAGATTTCCAAATTCCATGACCAACTTAACGGTGGGATCATAAAAGAATCCCTTGTCCAAGATTAATCGGCTGTCAACTGTAAATTCATCAGATGTCTTGCAGATATCATGTCGCTGGCTCAGAGGCACAAACACTCAGAATGGCACAGTACTTGACTTCTGTTGGTTGAAAAAGGAAGAGGGGGGGGGGGGGGGGGGTGTTAGCTACAACCTGTATTCAATATTTAACTGATCTCAAGTATAGAATGGCGTTGCCGGATTCCTGTTTCTGTGATCCAGATCAAAGATGAAGATTTGGAGGGCCTGGTGATGTAAAATTGATAAATAGTGGAAGTAAGATTATGCACTTACTATGTGTTTCTTCTCCATTTTTTGCCAAACCGGCGTAAAAGCCATAATTTCTGCTGATAATTCTTAAAGGATTTTAAATAGTGGCTTTACATCTTCTCACCTACATTATTCCGTACTTGTAATGAACTTTGTTCCTACACCAGTGATATACCTTGGTCTTACATGTTTAGAAATAACTTTGGTTTTTTCTCTTTTTTTTGAACTGGATAGAAATAACTTAGCTGAAGATCAGGTTTTGCTGTGATACCATATTTGGCAGTTCTGTCAGTTTTGGAAGATTTATATATATTTTGTCTTTTTGGCAAATATGTGAAAGAAAAAAATCTATGGTACTGACTCGGTCTCATACCGAAGAAATAAACATAGAACAATCTACGATTCAATTGCTTGTTTGAATTGTAAGTTGAAACTTATTGATCGAAACTTTTGAAAAGTATCAACTTATTGCGACTTATTGGTCAACTTATTACTTGATATATGTTTTTCCTACTGGGTTTGTATCGAATGTATTGCTCTCAAACTTTTTAATGGGACTAAATTATAATGAGTATAAGGACTTGTCATCCTTGTTTTTCAATATAGTCGTCAAATTAGATAGTTATTTAACGATCCAAATCTTGTAGTCAATGCTTCCTATACTATGACTTCCACTATAAAGTAACAAGTCATTTTCATAAACCTTATTATTAATACATTTAAAGAATCACTACATCAATGTGTTTATTTCAAAATAAAAGTTTCAAAAATAACAAAATGGAGCTTAAGATTGAGGTCCATAGGGGTGGCAAAAGGGGGCTTGATAAAGCCACTTAGAAGCCCATACAATGTGAAAACCAATCCTGGCCCATTATGTGGTCCATAAAAAATTAAAAACACTAGGAAAGTATGTGTGTGTGCTGTGTGTGTGTGTGAAATAGCAGCTAGATTATAAACCCTAAACCTAGAACCCCATTACAGAATCGACAAATTCTCACAAATTGGCGGTAAAAAACTTGAAGTTTTTCGATTCCCAAATCAGATTCCTATTTCTAGTCTTTCTAATTGTCACTTTATTCCTATTCCTATTTAATTTAGGAGTCGCCCCAAAGCCCTTCCTAATCGACACGCGCACACATAATCCTCTATATACCATCACATTCGATGTTATTTCGAAGACTCTACACCTCTTTAGCACGTTCTAACCACAACCCATCTTTTCTTTTCAATAAATTCACAAACCCTTTTGCTATTATCAACTCAAACCCACTATTTCCTTGCCCAAATAGCTTCAATTTGAGCCTCCAAAGGCCGAATTTCATAGCCAGATCATTTATTTCATCAAATTCCCAAATGAGTGATTCCAGAAGACCACGTCCAGTACCTATACCATCCGTAGAATCAGCCGATAAGGCCGAATTGTATCGAGCCCTCGAAGCCTCATTGGGTTCACAATTCAGCTCTGACCCTCTGGTTCCGAACCCTAACCCTTTGATCATGGTGATAAGTGGTCCAAGTGGGGTCGGCAAAGATGCTGTGATCAAAAGATTGAGAGAAGAGAGAGAAAATATACATTTTGTTGTTACCGCAACAAGCCGGGCAATGAGGCCTGGCGAAATTGACGGAAAAGATTACTTTTTTGTGAGTAAAGAAGAATTCTTATCAATGATTGAGAAAGATGAGCTTTTGGAATATGCATTGGTGTATGGGGATTATAAGGGTGTTCCAAAACAGCAAATTCGAGATTATATGGCAAAAGGGTGTGACATTGTCATGAGGGTTGATATTCAAGGGGCCGCGACATTGAGGAGGATTTTGGGGAAATCGGCTGTGTTTATATTTTTGGTGGCAGAGAGTGAGTCCACGTTGGTGAAGAGGTTGATTGATAGGAAGACGGAGACGAAGGAAACGTTGCTTGTGAGAATTGCCACGGCCAAGGAGGAGGTGAAGCATATGAAGGATTTTGATTATGTGGTTGTGAATAAGGAGGGCGAGTTGGAGAGGTCAGTGAAGTTGGTGGAGTCGATTATTGATGCAGAGAAGGCTAAAGTGCGGCAAAGGAGTGCGGCGATTTAGGCAGTGGCGGTGTTCCTTTAGACAATTGGGTAAATGTATGTATTTGCAAATTCATTTAGTTAGTGAATATGCTTGTGTTATAGAAGATCATAATTTTTTTTTTCTAGCAGCAAATGGCTAAGAACATGTCCCTGGATTTTTAGACTTCATAGAATTTGCTTCTTAGATGGATTCAATATCATCATTGTTAATTGTATATTGAATGGTCTGAAGATGCATGACTCTCTCAGTGTCTTACTGCACTTGAACTTGGCATTCAGATCTGAGAAGCATTATCTCAAACAAAATTTGAGTTTGGTTTGAGTGTAATACGCCCGTGTATACTGTGCTCATTTTTGGTGATATAAGCTTCATTTCTGTTGCTGCCTTTTAGTTTCTATTCTTAACAATTGATTTTTGGGAACTCTTATTTCAAATTAAGCTGCCTAGAAATGGTCAAATTTGTTGACCAAGTTTTTTAAGAAAATGAATATGAGAACTTTTTTTTGGAAAAATTCATTTAAGCAAACTAATTTAGCATCATCGGTAGCAGAAGTCTCTAAGATAACATGAGAATTGAGTTGTGTGGATTTCCTTATGTATAAACACTCCTTTTTCTTTTTGTATGATTTTGCTTAGTTTCCAACATACTTTTCCAGCTCAGTGAAAGCCCTCAAGGTCTTGAAATACCACATATCCCTTCGTTTTTTCCCAAAATATTGGTACCACATTTTTTTGGATGTTTCTTTAGCCTTTTTCTTGTTAATGGAAGAAAAATATATTTTCTGTATTTGAATGCTTTTGTTTAAAAGAAATTCATTGTAAGCTGAGAGAAGTGCAGTTGTATGTTTAAATTAATGCACCTTGTCAGTTCCTCCATGTTTTTATAGGTTTTTATAGTTTTGTTTGGAGAAATAGATAGCATTTCTGTATGGAATTAGCAATGTATTAATATTTGCTTGTTAGTTTATTTTGCTTATTGTTATTGCTGTGTGTTTCTTGTAGGATACAATCATTGGTAGAAGAGTGGTGGTGATCAGGTTATTGTGGACCATTCTTTTAGTAACTTGCTGCTAACTGGAACACACAGATATATACATGTGGATGTAGCTATGTTCGAACATGAGCAAGGGAGCATGGGAAAGGAGAAAGGGTCAGGTCAGGTGGTTGCTGCTTTCATCTTCTGATGTGTTTAGTGGCTATATCATATATGCAATTTGATGGTGTTTTGAAGAAGGTTATGGGAATTCAATTGACGAATGAACCATTCTTGAGATTCTTTTGACATTGGCATATCGATATATTTACATAAATGAAGGTATTTCAGAATAGGATGGGCATTTCACTTTCACAATAGATGGATAATTACTACTTGAAACCCTTGTCAGTTTACCTGTTCTAGCACAAGGAGGTAACAAGGAAAACTCAAGCTATAAGGAAACCTTGCCTTGAGGGAGGCTGTAGGAAGGAGTATTAGATTCATTTTCATCTTCAACCCTCAAATATGTTGTCCATGTAAAGTCTGATATGTTCTTAATTAGCATTGGTTTCATGAGGTTTATGCCGGAATGCATGGTCACATGGCAGCATCTTCTATATGTAATATCAGGATACAGTGTGTTGATTTCCATTAATAAAGGATTTGGAGCCAAACACCACCTGCCAACCCCGCGCCCACCCCCCACACCCACAGCCGCGCACCATAGCCGCGCACGGCCATTCTTCTCTTCCCCTGAGGTGATGTTCTCTTCTCATCTTTAAAGTGCTTATAGAGTAATCCTTTAATGGCTGTTTCAGTCTAATGACTCTATCCATGACCAAATGTGAACTTGTTTTCTTTCTTTGTTGTTTAGCTTTTCCCCCAAGCGTCAAGTAGGGGCTTGTTGCCACCTACCTTGGGCTTTCATTCCTACTGCCTTTTCCTGACTACTTAGGGTTTCAATATAAGTGGAAATTGGTAAAGGTTCTTGAAGACTACTGAAGCATTTAGGATTGATTTGTGGGCTTAGTTTAATCATCTTTAGTTAAATTCACTTGGTATAAGGTCCTATTGACACCAACTAAGACCAAATGAATTCAATCGTTACGCGCAGTCGAGCAGTCAAAGAGACGGATTTCGATCTTTCAGGTATGCCTTCTCTCACTTATGTTCAATAGAAATTGACCATATACTGTCGGGATATAATTTATGAGTCTTACTTAAATTCACGATTTGTCATCCAATGAAATTTAAGAAGTGAACTACCCAAATTGTTATGGTTATTCAATTCTCTCTCCAAGACTATGTAGTCCATTTTTTTCGTTTAGAGCTCCTTGCTTGGCCAGTTATCTTTGCTATTTGTTTTCGGTTGAAATCAGAGGTCATAGAAATAAGCAATATATGGTCTAGCAGAGCTGTAGAGGACCAATTGACAAAAATCATATTGGACCCATTATATGGTATTGTCCAGATCATTTAATTTCCTGCTTATGTCTGCAAATCTCAGGCTTATGGCATTATATTAGCACCAAGACAAACACAAGGAAGCTTCACAACTACAGAAAACTAAAAATCAAAGCTTGTTGTGACATGTTGTCTCTATTAGACAACAAGCAAGAACAACAAACAGTGATTGTGACATCAGAGTAGTGTTGGTAGAGGAATTATGAGTTTGAATGGATTCTCTGAATTCGGACTGAAAGTCATCTAATGAGTTAAGTTGAATATTATGATTTGATCAATTGGTACCACAAATTGATCAAACAAACACACCCATTGTTAGTTTTCTGTCAGATGTTAATACAACAGGGTATTACTATTACATTGAATATTTACCATGTATGTTTTTTTGAATAATATGAATCTGTATACACTGTGTCCTGTTGGGTGTATGCATGCATGGTTGGTTGCTGATCATTGTAAGGATGAGGATTTTGATTTCGGTATTCTTATATGGAGTTACTAGGGGTCAGACACGATACAACATAAGTGAGGAGTGATGGATTTTGAGGGGAGTTTTGAGAGGGATGTTGGTGACCGTTGGATGAGTCTATTTGAAATTGTCGGATGAGTTTATTGAAATAGGTCATATTTTATATTATAAATTATTTGTGAAAGGTGCATCTGTTATGACCAGTCCTAACCCAGTTAATCTAATCTACTAGTTCCTCGTAGTGGCGAGAGCGTTGTGTATTGGACCTCCTTTAATACATGTTGGGTGTGTTTGTTTGAGGTATAATAGTGGTATAAGGGGGTGGGATTGGGGGAAATAGTACGTAGAGCCCATTAATACTTTGTTTGTTAACTATTTTTGAACAAGGTATTAAATTTCAGATCCTAATAGCAACCCGGTATGAACAGTGATATTAAACCTATCTACATAGATATATCTAATACAACTTAAGAGGTGGTATTAAAATGAGGTAGAACTAATAATGGTACTAATGATTTGATCAATTGGTTTTCACAAGATTTTGAAAGTCATCTAATTATGTAAGTTGAATCTTAATTGTTCAATTCTTATCTTTTGGTTGTTTTGAGTCGAAATTGAGTATCGTTTGAATTTTGACCAAGTGGACAAAATTTGAGTAATTTTGTATTTATTTTTGGAGTAAATAAGAGGAAGTCTTATCTTAGGGATTCCAGCCTCTCTCTCTCTCTCTCTCTCTCTCTCTCTCTCTCTATATATATATATATATATATATATATATATATAAAAGAAGAAGATGAAGAAGAATATTCGTGTACTCAAAGGGATAAGGGTGTGGGGGACATGGGACCCATTCCAACCTTTAACTTGACACAAGAAGACTCTTAACTGTAACATAATAATCCTGCAAGCCACACCCAGACCCAGCTAAAATGCCACCTTTTGCATGGTCACAAATTGAAGCCATTATAACAGGGAATTGGTCATGAGCCTTTATTTATAAGCTTCTTATTTTCTTTCTTAAGAAAGAAAACAAATATAGAATTGGTCAAAAAAAAGAGGATGAGGGTCAATAATTTCTGTACAAATTGAGTCAATTTTCGGCAAATCGATGGTTTATTACTCACAAAAATAATTATAGGCAACTTGTTCATTAAATAAATTTTAGTATTTTATATATTATTCACCAAATACTAATTGAATATTGCAATTTGTTCTCTTAGAAAGAAGACTTTTGGATATGTCATAGGCTAAGCTATTTTGGTGACTTTTGATTACAATTATATGTTTAGGTAAAGGTCAATGCTTCCAACTAACAACTCATTGGCAAATAAAATAAAATATATTACTTAGTATACAATATTCTCGTCTATAATGAGATATAATAAAAGAAAATGGTAGATGATCTTAGTCCCGCTTTGAAGAAGTTGATTTCAGAAAATCAAATGTTGAATATATAATAGGAATTTTCAATTGCAGCCTTTACAGATTAACTAGAAAAAAGCTTGTGACATCAAGTAGAGGACAATCGAGGGGCACCACTCTTCTAATGTTGTTCAGGTCATTTGGAAAAGGAGAAAAAGGCATAAGAAAAGAGGAAAAGAGGAAGAGAGCTTTATTAGTTTTTGTACTGGAAAAAGAAGCTTTTATATCTCAATCATTCATGAAGAAACATGGCAGACATAAGCAAATGGATTTAAGTCCCTCCAAAAATGGTATCCGGTGCACAAGACTCTAATTTATATATCAGCGTCTTAAAAAAAATAATATAAAAACTTTGATCCCATTTAAAGAGTCTGGTAATCATTCTTGGATTCGAATTTGAAAAGGGTCAAGCTTGTTTTTTTAAACAAGGCTAAAAAATTGTTCAAGTTCGGCTCGTTTTTAGAATGAGTCAAGCTTAAATTGATGAGTTGAGCCCAAGTAATTTGACTATTTTATATATAAACGAGCTAAGTCGAGTCTTTTTAGGCTCGTTTTTTTTTAAACGAGCTTAAAATTTTGTTCGAGTTTGAGTTGAGCCCTATACGAGTTGAATCCGAACTAAACACCAATAATTTGGCTCGATTATCAATCCTAGTTACAATATATTAGAGTGAAACCCACTACACATAGTTGGGTTCTTCACCCATATCCGGTGAATGATTCCAACATTTATGCAAAATTGGAGGAAAGAAACTTGTTTCCCAAGCAAGATCAGAGCAAACAAACAGAAAACTAACTACGTTAGAAAAAAAAGCGGAAAGAGAAGCAACTTAACACTTGTCTTTCTTCTTCCTTTCACAACTACAAAACGTGTTCCCTAAGCTCAATTTCCTATTCATTATATATATATAAACTACTCCACCATTCACAGATTAAACCAGCAAAGAGTATCTAAACAAAACTCAACCTCGTACCCTACCATTTCAAACCCAAGTTTTCACCTACCTGGTCCCTTGGAGGAAAAAAAACCCATGTTCATGATCAGTTGATTCAATTCAAAATGGACCACAGGACATCTATAGAAAGTGAAGAAAGCATTCGTTTGCAGATTGTTGAGATGGACTCGAGGATCGGAGAAACCAGCGGTGCAGGTCCGACCATTTTTGATCCCCAGAACAGTATCAACACAAAAAACAGCAGCAACACAAATTCAGGTTCTCCTACTACTAGACCAGCAGTGCGTGCACCGGAAAAGAAACTGACCATCTTCGCCCTCCGGCTAGCTGTGCTGGAGAAAACAGCCACTGGCCTTGGAACTCTCGGGTTCATCTGGGCTACAGTTGTTCTTCTTGGTGGATTTGCCATTACTCTTGACAAAACAGACTTCTGGTTCATAACCATAATTTTGTTGATCGAGGGGACTCGAATATTCAGCAGGAGTCGTGAGCTTGAATGGCAACACCAAGCCACATGGTCAATCACTGATGTAGGAATCAACAGCTTCCGTGCCATAAGGTCCAGCTCACACTTGATCATCAAAACGGTGAAGGCGATTTTTAGGCCAATTTCTGCAGTTGGGAAGCCAAGCAGGCACAGCAGGGAAATTGCAGACAGTATGCACCAGGGAGGCCGTGGAGACTGGGATCAAAAGAAGACGCCAACCAGAACATGGGCGAGCTCAGATGTTCCGATGCTGCCATATGCTCAATGGGTTTTCATCTCCAAAAATGTTAGCAAGCTTCTGTATTGGCTACAACTTGTATCTGCAACAGCTTGTGTTGTTCTTTCTTTGATGAAGCTTATTCGACATAACTATGGTGAAGTCGCCAAAGGAGATAGCGATAGGAGGAACAGGAACGCTGCTTTACATATTTTCTATGCCTTGGCCTTGGCCGAAGCATTGTTTTTTCTCCTGGAGAAAACTTACTGGGAGTGGAAGGTCAACTACTGTAAAGTGCTGGATAAGGTGAACAAGGAGTGTGAGTTGGGGCCTTCAGGAATGATTTCAACCAGAAGGTTTTTCTATGATGCCTATTCAAGATGTGTCAATGGAAGCATTTTTGATGGCATAAAAATGGATATGGTATCATTTGCCACGGATCTCTTGAACTCAAATTCTCCTGATGAGCAGCTAATGGGAGCTCGGATTTTACGACAATTTGCAAAGAGCAAGCAGTTTTCCGATGACACACTACAAAAGATTGGAATAACCATATCTGTGATTGAAAGATTAGTAGAGATGCTGAACTGGAAAGATCCACAGGAGGAAGAGATCAGGCACTCGGCAGCAGAGATCTTGTCAAAATTAGCTGGTAAAAAGCAGAACTCTCTTCGGGTAGCTGGTATATCAGGTGCAATGGAATCAATATCTTCTCTGCTCCATATTAACAGGAACTCCTGTGGAGCAGCTGATGAAATCTCCGAAAAGAATATCATTTTTGACAATGAACATTACGGTTTTTGGACATTCAATCATCTGGGGCTTCTCATCCTAAAGAAACTTGCCCGTGACCATGACAACTGCGGAAAGATTGGAAACACAAGAGGCCTATTACCAAAAATAATAGATTTCACACATGCAGGAGAGAGGTTATTGAGGGACGAAACTGTTACCCCATCTCAAATTTTAACGGTGAAGCGATCTCTGCAAGTGATGAAGATGCTGGCAAGCACCACAGGAGCCACTGGTAAACAGCTTCGGAAGGGGATTTCAGAGGTAGTTTTCACAATTAGCAACATCAGAGACATATTACGCAATGGGGAGAAACACCCGATGCTACAAAACTTGGGTATAGAAATTTTAACAAGTCTGGCTTTGGAAGAAGATGCAACAGAAAGGATTGGGGGCACAGGTGGAGTTCTCAAAGAACTGTTCAACATTTTCTTCAAAGAGGGGATGCCTGAGGACCAGAATCATGTGAGAATTGCAGCTGGAGAAGCGGTAGCAATGCTAGCATTGGAAAGCAAGAATAATTGTCATCGCATTTTTAAATTGAAGGTGACCGAGAAGCTTGTTGAAGCATTGGAAATTCCATTGCTTGGCATAAATGCAGCTAGAATTATGAGAAATCTGTGCAGGTACTCCGGAGGAGATTGCTGTGAACAATTAAGGGGCTTCACAGCAGCAGGATCAATGGTAAGTTCTGTTTTTAAGTGTTTTCTTTGACACAAAGGAGTACATAACAGGAAAAAAAAAACATGGCTAACAATTAGGATGGCAATTATTAACAAAAGCTGCCAATCCGACACGAAATTAGAGGATATGGGTTTGTTCTTAATGGGCTCTAATCACAAACGGATTGACCCCCTATACCCGTTTAGTAAATGGGTTCACACAAACATGGCTAAACACAACATAAACCCAACTAAACACTACTAAGAAAGACAATATGACAAGACCACCGTACTTACAATTGCTTTTCTCCTCCTTAGTATGTACATTCTAGGGAAATAATAAGATCTCCTCTGTGGCAGGTGCTTAAAGCAATCATGACAGAAGGTGGCAAATTGCAGGAAGTGATGATTGGACTAGCAGCACATGTTTTCAAGTTAATGACATCTCAGGAGTCGAGCATCATGTTCGAGAGAGCTGGGGTTCAAGAAGCTGAATTAGCTAGCACAATAGTCCAGATTCTAAACAAATATATGTACCCACATATCAAGATTCCAAGAATAAGGAGGTTTGCCATAGAGTTGGCAATTTGGATGATGAGAGACAAGAAGACAAATGTTCAAACATTCAAAAATCTGGGCATGGAGAAGGAACTGGAGTGTGTTATAGAAACCACTTCAGAACTAGAAAGCTTCACTATTTTCTCTGGGACTGTTGGGCTGAGTCGGCACAGCACGACAATTCATTCCCTAGTTGAAACTGCGATGAAGTTGCTGGCAGATAAGTAAATTACAGTGATGCAGTACAGATTCCCAGAAACAACATGCAATAATCTTGTAAATAAATAATTCAGGTTATTCTTTTTTCTTAGAAGTAATAAAAAAGCAGAGAGTAAAATTCTTGCAATAACATAGAGCTCAAGTCCTACCTAAAAGAACAGCCACGGAGCATGTAAGCTTTAACCAACAACTCTGACCTATTAGTGCATAGTAGTTTTAGGTCTGCTTAAGCCTGTCATACACCATAGAGCTATCATGTTATGCAATAACCATCTAGGATTTGAACCCATCCTATCTAAAAGAGTAAAATAGGACAGCCCAATGCACGAGGCTTCCGTCACTATAGGATCCGGAAAATGATAGATGTAAGCAGACTTAATCCCGAGTACGAAAAGACTTTGCAACTCAAACCAGTGACTCCACAAGGGAGCAACCATACGCTAATGCCCGACTCTCACCATTTTAGGGTCTAAATAGTGTCTCCATGACTCAAGCCTATGACGTCCAAGTCATAATCATGGTTGAAAGTCTCAGTTAATATCAAGATGACTCAACCGAGCCGTATCCTACTCGGCACCTTTTGTTTCTACACTCCGTGTAAACCGTGACTCGGTCGAGTCGTCCAACATGTCTTCAAATTAACCCGAGCCATCCAAGTCATCATTATCGAATTGGCTAATATCGCTCCGGCATGCTTGGAACAATCCTACCCTTGTGTCTAGTCAAACAAGCCATGATTTGAACCCATCCCCTGTTGGCTTAAAATAGAAGCTGCAGCCTCTTCTTTTTCCTTTGGAGGGTTGATAGTAATCTGGCTCCCAATGGAAGAACATGTCCAATCTGTTAGTTATGACGCACCACATAGCTTACTGACTGATAACTTACCACACCTCTTTAGCAATACGGCAGAAAAAAAAAAAGAAAGAAAGAAAGAAAGCATCCTTTCTCCATAATTTGAAGAAGGCTTCATCCAAGCCCACCCATAGTCACCATAAAGCAGAAGGAAATACTTCTTATTGTCTTGAACTCAAGAGAAAAAATGCTATCCAAGCAAAATAATACTCAAATCTTAACTTACTCAGAAAAAAAAAACCTCAAATCTCAGCCACAGTGCAGGTATTTTGTTAGATAACAATCACAAGAGTCAGGAGATTAAGACATGAATCAAACAAGCTGACGTATTAAGACATGCCTGCGTTTGTTAAACTTTAGATGGCCTTCAGGAAATTTATTCTCTTCAAAGGGTCATGAGTCCCTTTGGAGTCAACATGTTCTGGTTTTTTCACAGAACATCATAATATAAAGTGGAAACACAAACATAAGTAATTTTATAGTTCAGATACCATTGGCCATATATTGCTTCTGAGAAGTAGAGGAGAATGGAGCAGAGAAAGAAAATAAAGTCAACGAACATGTTTATTCATACTTTCAAGAAAAATTAGAACTCCAATTAGAAGCCATATGAAGCAATATCCATATCCACAGAAAGGCAGCATGAGTATAGTGCCAGTTATTCATCCTAAGACAATAATATAAACATTCCTGAAAGTGCCCGCAACAATCCTGCGCAATTCTATACAACTAATAAGATGTCTTTTCCCTCCACCCTTCTTAGAGAAATTAAAACTCCAATTATTTAACTTCCCCAGAAAGGGCACCAAAGGCTTCATGGAAACAAGCAACAAGCCTTACCAAAAATTTCACTTATCTCTAAGAAGCGGCTATCTTGACCTCTGTTTCAACTTCTTGCAATTGAGTAACACGATGCTGAAAAGGAACAGCATCCAGCATCTTAGCCAATTACTTTCGAAACTACCCCTGCACCAACAGTCCTCCCTCCTTCTCTCAAAGCAAATCTTTGTCCTGTTTTACCAGTAATCAAACACACATTCTGAGATCTAAAACAAATCAAGATTTCACAAAAATTACTGTAAAAACAAAGAAGTAACAAATAAGCAATGCAATTTAGAAGTAATATGACATTATAACTCTGACACAAGATTAGGTTTTGTATGGGATCAGAAATTTAACACCTTATGCTGAAAAAATACTAGCAAGCAATAGGGGCTTTAAGTGCCTAAGATACATCTCATGTATATCACAACCATAAAATAACAAAGATCGTAATGAAGAACCAACAACAAACATTGCTTTTTCACCAAAAAGACCCATTGAGATTAAAATAAAGCTGTTCAGGTCATTCAGTTTTGTCAACAGGTCTGCCACAGACAAATGTCTGAAAAAAACACTAAAATTTATCAGTAATTTATTTATGGAAATTTTTATTCTTTTTAAATTTAAGCTCTGCACACGAAAACATAGGTACAAGCCTAATATTTTATGGAAACAGCATAATTTTATGATGCAGGCACTTCAAAATATTAGCTTCATCAACTCAGCATATCCCCAAGAACCAGAACCAAGTTAAACAATAAGATCCATGCCATGACAAGTAAATGCATTTGATCCAGCTATTGAGTACAATTTTCTTGAACAATCACAATGCAACAACTATTTTAAGACTTGACCTCACTACGTTTTGTGATGATCTATGCAACCTGTTCCATTTACCCTTTCTGTGTGAGTATTGAATTTAAGATGTCTTAGATGGGAAACTTTATACACTCTATATTTCATTTCAAGGAAGACCAATGTCCATTCTGCTTAAGGTACAATTTACATTAATGAAGAGAAATCAATAAAACATGAGGAAAAATGCATACTCCTCTAGCTACAATGAAAGTGAGAAACAAATAATTTAAAAGATAACAGGAAATACGATGCCTAAAAATGAGAAGCAAGCAACAGTGTATTAGCACGAGTTTGTTAAACTATAAAAAGAAATATAGAGGACTCAAACAAACCTGCTTCGAGGGGAACAGGTGATATCAGCTCAAAAACTGCAGACACATTATCTCCGGGCATCACCATCTTGACATTTTCAGGCAACTCCACTTTCCCAGTAATATCTGCAGTCCTCATGTAAAACTGAGGCATATAATTCGAGAAAAATGCAGTGTGGCGGCCACCTTCATCTTTTGTGAGAACATAAATCTCCGCCTCAAAACGCTTATATGTTTTCAGGGTTCCAGGTTTGGAGATTACCTGTGATAGTCACAATAATGGTCAAAAGTATAGAATTGTTGAAGCTCCATCCATAATATATCACAAAAATGAAGCCAATAAGACGATGCACGGAAAACTTGGATGGTGCTACAATTTCTTGTCAAGTAATGTCTATGCACATCTTATAGCCACTTTCGCTCACCTGTCCACGTTGTACATCTTCACGTTTCAAACCACGCAACAGAAGGCCAACATTGTCACCTGCCTGCAAGAAAGGCAATTCAATAATAATGACCTGCCTGCACAAAATAGAAGCGTCTGCGAGTGAGGTCAGAAACTATTCAATTACTTGTCCACGATCCAACATTTTCTTAAACATCTCAACGCCTGTCACTGTAGTCTTGAGAGGCCCACCCTACAGAAAAATGGACAGAAGTAAGAAGTATAACGCGAGGAACAAATTGCGAAATTCACAAAAGAAACTCCAAAAGCATGATTCACAGATTTTGGTATATATTCTACATTACATAATATACCTGCATCAATCCTAAAACTTCAACTTCCTCACCAACTTTAATGGTACCCTGTTCAACACGGCCAGTGACAACAGTCCCTCGTCCCTTCCAGAAAATGAAGAAATCATTAAAACTAGGTGGCACTAAACCTTGTATTCAACTTCTGGCAATATCACATGGTACTTCCTATAGTCCTAAAGGAAACTCATTAAAATAAAAGTTCATATGGTGGCCATGGATTTAGAAGTCAAAATAAATATTTGATTTCCATGAGAAGAAACCACAAAGGACTTCGAAAATGAATATTATATTATTACAAGCTTGGAATTCATAAGTTGGAACCAAGAACATAAAATATTTGTTTATACATGATAATACACATCATGGACCAGCTCAGTTGTACTTGTCCACCTACATCTTTTTTCTTCTTGTAACTAAAGCATAAGAGAAGTTGATAACGACATATGATCATAAAATTTGATTCACATTGTATAAAACTATAAATCACTTCAATAGCAAACAAAAGTTACCCTGTGAATCAACTCAATATAAGATGAGATTTGAGAAAAAGAAATGTTGTAGTCCTCGTGTGCAGTGTTACATATATGAAGCAGTTTGACGGTCACTTTGCTCAACCTTGAACCCTTGGCCTTGTCATTGATTTTTCAACACTAAACAGGCCACAATGGGACAGGCAGCAATGTCACATAAAAGAAAGGATTTTTGACACTTCAACTTTCTTTCTATTATATACACACTTACACAGTAATATTATTTTTGAAATTCTGTTAGCCATTACTTTTTCTTTCTATTAATCGCCAGATCTAAAACACTATCTCAAAATACATTGACAGTACAAGACAGTAAAAACACATTAACACGTGTAACCAAAGAATTAGCTTTGATGAGACAATTGTGCAGAGGAATTGGATTTATCTTGGAACAACAGCAATAAACCGCAATGCATATATTAACGGACAATTGTGCAGAGTAATGAATGCATGTACAAACACCTGAATTGAAAAGACATCTTCTATTGGCATTAAGAAAGGCTTGTCAAGCTGGCGGACAGGGTCAGTTATGTATTCATCCACAGCTTCCATTAATTTTAAGATAGCCTTTTTTCCAAGTTCTTCGTTTGCCCCTTGTAAAGCAGACAAAGCAGAACCTCTGATAATTGGGATGTCATCCCCAGGAAACTTGTAGAAGTTGAGCAACTCTGCAAGAATTGGTTGCCCGCATAACCAAAGTCAGCAAAATCATGTTATAACTTAAGCAAGCAGTAGAAGAACAATTGTGTGATAGACAACAGGTAGCAGAAGCGTCTAAAAACCATAAATTGTTAAGAGACCATACCACGTAGTTCCATCTCAACAAGGTCGAGTAGCTCCGGATCATCAACAGCATCAACTTTGTTGAGAAAGCACACCAAAGATGGAACACCAACCTGAATCAGACAACTATAAATAAATCCTTGTTTTGTATCGAAATGGAAAACTTAAATGTCTTCCAATGCTCACCTGGCGGGCAAGCAGAATATGTTCCTTTGTCTGTGGCATGGGTCCATCTGGAGCAGATACCACCAGGATGCCCCCATCCATTTGGGCAGCTCCAGTTATCATGTTCTGTAATTCAACCATACCAATGAGGTGAGTCAAATAACAGGATCCTTGGAATAAATGTCATCCAGTAAAAATAATCGCATGCACTTGCTGCAAACGACCACCAATGGATATCAGGATGATTCCTATCATAAAAGCAAAGAGGAAAACTCACTTAACTAAGACATTTACCCCAGATTATACATTGATATCTAGCATCAAAGACCTTGGTCCCCACAAAAATCACATATTGAGTTTCTCAGGTGTAATTGTATAAACAATCACATTAAGTGGACATTCCTATTGGCTTCCTTCATAAAAAACAACACCCGCACAAACAAAAAACAGAGGGAAAAAACCATGATACCCATTGTTTATTTGGACTCTAACAGCTTAATTAAAGAAAAAAAAAACGTGAGTTGGAACAATTGCTGTATCAATCATCTTCTTCAATATTTTCCCTTTTCTTTGTAGCACTAAGCTTCACCAGCATCCATGAAAGGCCATTAAGATGCTGTAGAACTCAAGAAATATGACTATTCTCGCTCATATGATATCAAACAATGAGATGACTTACTTTAACATAGTCTGCATGTCCTGGGCAATCAACATGTGCATAGTGCCGCTTAGTAGTTTCATACTCCACATGAGCCTGAAACAGTGTCAAAAGTAAGCTCAAAAGTGGTCCTACAATGCATGAATATCAGGAAACAGAAATCAAAGCCTTACGACAAGGAAAGGCCATGTTTGACAAGTGAAGGACTAAATTAAGAGAGAAGAAAAAAAACATATCGTAACTGTAGCAATTGTAATTCCTCTCTTCTTCTCTTCAGGAGCCTTGTCAATCTCATCAAATGCAACAGCCTTAGCTTTGCCTTCTTCAGCTAGCACCTATAGCAAAGTTTAAGAGGAATAGTATCACATAAACGATTACATACGCCAACCACATGTACAAGAAAAGTGGGAGCTTTTGAGCTCTAAACAATTTTCAGGCTCTGAGTCTGCAGACAAAACGAAGCAAAAATCTATGTTTAAGTGATCAAATATTGTAAAAATAACTTAACCCTCGTGATTGCAGCAGTAAGTGTAGTTTTCCCATGATCTACATGCCCAATGGTACCCACATTCACATGAGGTTTTCTGCAACTCAGAAAAACCAAACAGAGAGTGGTAAGCTAAATAAAACCAAACAGCAAGTGCTAAGCAAAACCCAAGTGAAAGTAAATGCAAAAAAAAAAAAAAAAAAATCTCATTCATGAAGTAGTAAATGGAAGAATTGTGACTAGATTTTCTGTAACAACTCATTTCCTCTACTGATCCTAAACGATAAACACCTAGAAATGCAAATATCTAATACTTCTTTTTACTTTCCCTGGATTTGGAATCAAAATTACACAACTAACAAAATCATCGAAATTTATATATGGAACAATATGATTCTGAGAGGAGGCTGGGTAGGAAACTGACGTTCTCGTGAAAGTGGCCATGGATCGCCACCGGAGAGTGAAGTCCGAGGCTTTTGCATTTCCGTTGAGGGAATGAGAAACGAGGGATTGGGTGGGAGTCGGTAGTCCTCGACAACACGAGTAAGTCGGAGAAAAAATGATCGATAAAAGTGCTTTGAACTGCGAGCTCTGAACGCCGACGAAGCCATGAAAACGATCAACTCACGATAAACGATGGATCAATGCGTGTGTGTTTGTGAGTGCGTTTGTGTTTGTGTTTGTATCGGAGTGAAACAGAGGTTTTTAGAGCCGCCGTGAAGGGTTTTAGAGAGTTGATAGCATTTCTGTTACTAGTTAAATAACTTAAGGTGTGCTTAGCGGTTGGCCACCGCCCGCTGCTAGAGCTTAACGTGGTGGGATCGATGCTCGATGTCTTTCTCGCGGGTATGCCTCTTGGTGGACAGGTTCGTGTATTCGTAACTAATTTATTTATTAATTAATTATTAATTATTAATTAGTAGGGTTAATTACATGGTTCCCAAAGTATGAGATTTATCTCATTTTGGTCCCTAATGTTTCAATTGCATCATTTTGGTCCCTGAAATATTGAATATGTTTCTATATGGCCTTTTAAGCAAACAACGTCCAAATTGCTAACGATATTTTATCATAAACTTGTCACATAATAGTTAAATATGGATAAAAAATAATTTTGATAGCTTTTAAACAAAATTTGGGTAGCTCTTAACAAAAAAATGTGTAATATTGGTAGCTTTTGACCAAAATTAGGATTGTTAGTGATCAAAACTATGTAATTTAGGTAGGTATTTAACCAAAATTTGAGTAGAAATTTGATCAAGAGTTATTCAAATTATTTTTTTATCCATATTAAAGTATCATGTGACAACTTTATGATAAAAAATCGTTAGCAATTTAGACATTGTCTGCATGAGGGACCATATAGAAACATATTTCATACTTCAGGGATCAAAATGATGCAATTGAAACATTGGGGACCAAAATGAGACAAACTCCATACTTTGGAGACTTCCAGTGCAATTAACCCTAATTAGTATCTAATAAGTTATATCATATCAAATTTATATTGTATATAAATCATGTATAATCAATATATATATAAATCGTGTCATATATTTTTTTAATTGATTTTACACTGATTCGTTTATTAGCAATTGGTCTAATGATCATCACTCCCTCCTGACTAAAAAACAAAACAAAAAACAAGCACCAAACCATGCACAAACACTGCAATCATACCTCAGAAGAACCACAGGATTAATAAAAAGAAAATCCAAAATCAATCCTCTTCTTTATCACCAAACGTAGTAGAATGGAATGCATACAAGTGCCCAAAAATATGAAAACCAGTAGAACTGTACTGTACAATCCTTGGAACAAAAAAATCACAATCTGCTAAATGTACAACAGCCCACACAGCCTCCCTAAGTTCTTTCCTCTATTCCCATGAATGACAAGAGTTGTAACTTTTCTAGTCAAAGATTCAACATATGTAAAATAGAATTGCAACATAAACCTGATGTAACTGATCCACCTCCACAAAAATATACACATTGAGAGCATTTTCTTTTGTTTTTTTTTTTTTTTTTTTTTCTGGGTTGACTAATTCTTGCCAATTTCTTCGATATCAAACAATACACCATTCAAATTGCCTTAGAATCAAAACCAAAATCATCATTTGTTCCGAAAGAAGTTAAGATCCCAACGGCGCAACAAACCATCCATGATATTGCTTGTTGGGTTCTTTACAACTGTTACAGTGGCTCTTGTGTGATCATCCATGTCAGCATCGGATGAGCTTTGCTTTCCAACTGAAGTGTCGGTATGACCAGGAGTCCCTGTACTTCCAGATTCTTTTATTAATGGTGCTGCGTTTGTTGGAGGTTCCCTAGATGATATGCTCAAATCAAGAGTTGGGTGCTGGGGAGCCAAATCATGGCTGTTGACTGCCAAGGTGGGGTTAGATTTTGTCTTCAAGGGAAAACGTTCCTCGGCAGAGGAAGAATCCCCCGAGTCATCTTTATGTGAAGGCTCGGGGGTATCAGTGGCAACTGTAGATGGTGATTTGTCAATATGAGGGTGTCTCATCTCCAAGTCTTTTAATGACTCAATCACTGCTTCCATGAACATCTGAAATATTTTGACAAACCAAAGATTAAGAAGAAGAATTATGTCATCAGAGGATTCGGATCATTTGAATTCAGAACATATACCCCATGAGGCAGAGTAGGCAATCAATATGACTCACCCTTTCTTCTTCCTCCACATTGCATGGGACATCTGCCAAGTTATCAAGTGGGTATTCAACATACTCATCATCCTCTAGAGCTGTAGGAACATGAGGACCATAAGGATGACCATTTGAGAGTTCAAAGCTAATCATTTTAGAAGATGATGGAATAGGCTCAGCCCCACTTCCTTCTTCCTGCGATATGTTATGACATGGTGTCAGTAAAATTAGATTAAAGCCCCTCTTTGGTGAACTAGAGGGGGATAGTGAATACATAAATAATCAGATACCTGGGCTCCAGCTTGATTCTCTTTCGATGAAATATCACACGGGACCTGAACAATTTCAAGGAGCAAATAAACAGCAACCATCAAAATACAAATAGTATAAAGTTTAGACTGCATCAAAAACCACTTATTTGAGAAATTCTCCTCGGAAAAAAGGAGAGGGAGGGGGTGTTGAAATTGTTAGGTAACCTTCACATACACCATAACCTTACTCGTTCACAGGAAGCAATGTTCCGTAACTTTTTATCATGTAAATTTTCCCTTGTAATTACATTTCATTCCCATTGAAGTCACCCTTGTAATTTCCACAATGTCAACTCAACTCAATAAAGTCTTGTCCCAACTATTTGGGGAATATCAATATCTATGTCGTGCAATTATCTTATTAACCAGAGACAGCACAGGTCTTGGAGTTTCAAGTACTTGTGTTAACATTTAAGCAAGACACCCAGACAGCAAATTACTGACCTCCATTTTACTCATAGGTCTTTTGGACCGAAGTTGCCTAATGGCATCTTCTGTGCTACTTGCTGCTGAACCTGCAATTACCGAAACAATCATTACCGAGTAGAAAAGCTTTCCAAATGAAGAGTTCAATGTAAGTCTCACTTGAAAATTCGAGATAAGAAATACATGCCTCTTGATGCTGCCAAAATATCATCTGCATATCCCACTTCATGGACAGTACTCCAACTATTCTGAAGGAAAAACCATCAACAATAGCTCATTGATTGCCATCGAAATCAGGCAGTTCTGCTAGAATGAATATTGATAATAAGGTGCATTGTAGAACAATTTACCTTGCCCAAGTAATTGTAGGGCGAGTCAAACACAGTTCCACCCACTTCATCCTCTGGAGGTTGCAAAACATTGTTAAAAAAGATGCATATGGAATCGAAGTAGAATTGGGGACGTGGTGAGTTGTGATCGCCCTCAAATTTGATGATATTCTTGTCCCCCTGCAAAAATTAGGTGTCACAATACAAGCACAGTACAATATCTAATAGAAAAATGCTAGACAACAGATCTAATAACCAGATGATTCATTGCAAATGTCTTCTCCATTTCAAAGTATTACCAGCCATTTCTTATCAACTATTTTCCCATAGAATGCAAAACAGCAAAAGATTCTGAAATGACACAAGCAATCAAGCAGAGATGGACATGATTGCATAATGTCATCAGAAAGCATTTAGTATTGAGCCAATCTGAGAATTAACTTTATACTCTCACAATAATGTCTTTCAAATGGTAAATTTGCTTTACAAAGGCTTTCTCAAATGACAATCAGCAGTATTAATAATAGAAAGGAAGATTATAAAAGTACAGAATATTTCCCGAGAAATGACATGCAGAAACATTTTACAAAGTAGTAGAACAAACAGCGTGGAAGAAACTATATCTCCTGAAAGAACAAGAGAAAGTTACCACATAAGCATCAAATATACGATCAGAATGATGAGGCTGTATGAAGTCATCATCAACAGCATGTCCAAACAGAACAGGAACGAAGCAGGATTTTGCTACCTGTAAGAAAAGTTCTTCATGGGTTTACTATCATAAGTAGCAGTAAACAACAACATATAAACACCAGTCACACATAAGTGAATCATTGCTTCTCCTACAGTTCAACCAGAAAAATGTTACATTCATCGCTGGTGCATCCTGACTAATTTCTTATACTGCCATACCTTCCTAGAAAGGTCAAATTATCCATGAAAACAAGACCATAAGACAATAACATCCCCCTTTCAATTTGATTAATGCTATCATTTGTGTTCTAAACACACTCCCAATAAATCACAACAATTAGATAATGGGGGGAGAACCTTGGAATCATCCCACAATATTTCCCTACCTGTGAAGGGGAGATTTTTTGGAGGGTACAGCTCAAACACACCTCCCATCGGGGTGATTTGGTGGAAGTAACATGGTATTTGGTTCTCAACAAGGGTGGGAGGTAGAACTGGAGGAGGGGAGGGGAGGGGAGCGATATGAAGGGGGGTTCCTTGTGGGTAGCAGTGAATAGTGATAAGGAATAGGAGGAGGAGCAGGGGTAATATTAGTATTTTTGAAGGAATCTTTCAGGGCGTCAGCTACTGTCAATAACAGCCATCCATATCAGTGGTGCACTGAAGTTTTAAGTAACACAAGGAGTTTTCTTGTAGTTGTGGCAGAGAATGTTGCAGAAATTTCCCCATTTTTTAGCATTTCAGTAATCAAGCATTGTTTCTAACTAGAAACCTTCTGAAAGTACTGCAAGTACGTATTTCACGCCACCATGTTTTTTAAATTGTAATTTAGGCCTAAAACTATATCTAATATTTCAGTGGCTCATCTGTAAAGTACATCTTCTAAGTTCAAGATGCGAGTCATGCTCATCTTGTTATCTTGCACGCAGAAATGGTACTACTTTTAAGTTGCACCACATAACACTAATATTAAAAGCCCACAAAGGTTGAGGCCGCAAGAAGAGACATGATTACCTTTAATTTAACCACGGATATCACCTGAGATTGGGCCAGAAAGTGAGAAAGGATCATGTAGCTGGTCGATCTAGATGCCATTCAAGGCTTCTGTCATGATTTTGTGCTTGTGTACATTAGGGCAGAGATAGATTCATCTATGTCAGAGTATCCAACTCAAAACCAATTGGCAATGAGTGGAGTAGTAGCCTCTCAAGTGTATAATCAACCTAGGGTGGTCCTAATCATTTGATGTGAGTGGTCCTAATTATTTGATGTAAGACACAAGCTCTTTTTGCAATATCCTACATGAATCGGGAGTATTCTTATGTTTTACCAAATTTTTTATTTCACATATGTACATATTAGATGTCATCTATGTACTACAAAGAAACAAGCTTTTCACAAAATCATCACAATGAAGGCTTAAATACACGAACATGTAAGGGTGAAATAGTCATTCTGGCAGATACACTTTATGCAGAATAGTAGAATCAAACCTTGATGGTGTTCAGGCCCATTATGTCAAATTTTGCCTTTTTCTGAATAGCTCTTCGCATGTACTGGATAGCAAACTTCACCTAAAATAACCTCAAAAAGGAAACAATTTTTAAGTGTCATGGAGCAGGCCCCAGCACCCAATCTATCACAACCTTCACCATTGATAGTTTCTTCACTGAGCTAAGAAGAGAGAAGACTTCTATAGGAGTACAACATGCATACTGTCTTTATATGCATGAGAGTCACTTACAGTGAACTTTGGAAGTCGTATCTTGTAGGTATCCACAAGTTCCATCATCAGATCAACTAAATCAGAGAAAGGGCTGTCAAGAACCATTCCAGCGATTGAAGGATCCTCAGCTCCATACATTAAGCTGAAATGAACAGTTTGTATCATCAATGACTGTAACCCTCTGGTCCTATAATGATAAGAAAATTAAAGAAGGAAAAAGCTAAAATGCCTTCATGTAGATCAATGAATGGTAAAGTACTGCATAGTAGTAGCTATATGGGTATGCTCACACCATAGATGCAACCCCAGTCCCCAGCCCTCCTAAACTTCGTCCATGTTAGTGACACATTGTACAGTGACAATTGGTGCTTGGATTTTCTTTTTTCTCATCTTACTCCCTCAGACATAGCCAACAAGTGAATAATTAGGTGTGATAATACCCTATTAAATTCATGCCGGTTATGTGTCCTACTTAAAATTATCCTCCCTGTAAAAATTGCTTGTAAAAGTGGCCTTTCTACTTTCCATTGCCGCCCAAAGCATGCAATCTCTTCATTCTCTCTCATTACAGGTCATTATCCAGTCCTTTAGAATACCAAAACCAAGTAAGCACAGCTTGGTTCACCAAATCTAATGGTGGCAGATTCACTACCATTAGATAAGTGGATCCCATAAATATTTAATGGTGATGAATGTGATGCCTCACTTGATAAGAACATTTTGGTACACAAATTTGAGAAGCATAACACTAGTCTTTTACTTTTTCTCAAAGTGAAACAACAATGCTTTACAAATAAGAAAAATCAGTACTATAAAGTACTACCATTTTTTTGTAAATTATAGTTTATCAACTCGATTAAGTTACCAATTGCTGGTTTGGTGCAGTTTAGGCGTATAAGTAGTGAGAAGATGATAGCTTACTATGCCCATAATCTGCCAACAATCCAGGAGATGTACTTGACTGTTACTACAGCTTATGGTGAGTTGATTCCCAAACTATCCTGCAAAGAAGAAAGTGGGAAAGGGGAAGAGCTGATATCTCTCTCTCTCTCTCACAGAGGGCACTTGAATTTTTGTGATTCAACGAAGATTTCAGATATCAAAATCTTGTAATCTACAAAACAAGCCTGATCCTAGGAAAGCTGTCCTAGAAACGTCAAGAAGCCCCTTTCCTTTGGACCATGAATTCGGGATAAAGATAGTCAATTTGGCAATCTCATCTGAGACTGTTGCCTGAACACGATTGGTGCTGACCACACTAAGTGCTACCATGGTAGCAAGAGAGGCCAAGCAGTGACAATTGAAAGGTTGTCACTGAGCATTCCTAGTCACACGGGAAGAGAGGTCAAATGGCAAGGCCATACATCCGTTTGGCTCCCCACGGTGGCCTTCTTCCCCTGCCAACACCTAGGACGGTACCTCTACCATACCCACCCACAGTAGTGTAGCGCTCCTACTGAAACCTAACTGACATTATCATTATATGCAATACTTATACAAAATGGCATGTAAGCTATACCTCTACTAAAATGAAAAGAACACCCTTAAATCTCAACACACAGCCAACCAAAGCACACTTGTGCACCTCTCAAATCTGACTTGCACTAACAGCCTACCAGTCATTGAGATTAGGCAGATGACATGAGATATAAATGAGGGTAGAAAGGTAAAATCCTCTTTTTGTTAACGGTGTTAGGGAGTTTCAGACTGGTACAAGTCAGCATTATTATTTGATAACTTGTATATGAAATCATAAATTTGGGAACTTAAAGAGTTAAAAATTAAAATAACATCATTGTTGGATTTCCACGAGGTATCATGGCAATTTATGGCATCACCCTGTCCATTTTCAAACCATACACACCTACTCCCCACCCCCTACAGTCACAGCAATTTCGGGCAGCATCCTGTCTGTTTCAAACCATACAAACCAACTCCTCCACACCCTACAACCCAAAAGACAGAACCAAAAATTCTCTTGGCATAAGGCTCTGTCCTTTCTTCACGAATTCAGTGGCCAGAGCTAAAAGAAAGAGTGAATTATTCAAAGTGTGGCCAAGTACAACCAAACCACTTGCCCAATATATGAACACAGACAGCGACATTCAAAATCCCCAACGATATGAAAACTAGTATATGACTAAAGCAAATTCAATAAAAAAATCGAAAAAAGAAAATTCCTGTCACGCTAAAGTTAAAACAAGAAATATTGGTAAAATTTAGGGTTTCCATCAATTCACACCTCCAATTTTGGTTTCGTAACACGTCATTGCCACCATTATGGCTGTTAACATATTTAAAACCATGATATGGAAACATTTATCATCACCATTTCATCACAAAACCTTTCACTTGTCTTCTATATCTGTGGTTGATATAGTCAATTCTTCCTGAAGGTTACAATACGTCATGCAGTGCAAACAACATACAATGCTCCTGTCTTTGGGCTATTGAAAGGAATCTGACCAAACCAGATGCACAGTACAACCTATCCCACATTTCATAATTTTTGAATAATTTCCAGAAATTAAGGAGATGAAGGGCTATGCTATATGGATCCCTAGAGGACACCATCGGTGTTTGTTTTTCATTGAAACAAGAAAGAATAACAAAAAGACACCAAGCACATGAAGCAAACCTAGTCACAGAGCCCATTGAACGACCCCACAAGCCAATCATAGAAACATTTCCATCTGCTCGCAAATAATCAACCGCAGCTCTCAGATCATCTTTCTGGAAAAATTACCAAAATTTGTCAGCAGCGAAACGAATAGCCAACACTACTAAGTTTGCCATTAATTTTTCAACAAACTAGAAGTCTAGAACCGCCACATTACACACCCATCAGGGAATAAGTATGTCATATTATCTGACACAGGTATTGGACACCAATAGAGCAGACAAATCAAGTTTTATACATTTAATGTAGAGAGTCTCAATATCCTGCTCAAAATTCATGCACTTGCACTAGTGTATATATCACATTGATATACTCATTTATTAATATATTTTTTTATGTACAGCCTTTAGGTTTCAATTAAAGAACAACCTTACAATATTGATTAGAATAAGTTCAATGTATGACCCTTAAGTTTCAATTACAGAAATTTATTAAATTATGCAATCGCACAACAATTAGGATCCAGTTAGTGTTTTATTTTTTTATTTTTTTTAATCTGCAAATAAACAAAGAAAATAAAGAATAAAGAAAACACTAACTCGAAACTAAATCTACACTACTAATGTTTTCTTCCTATTAAAATAAAAATCTACATTACAATCAAAAAAGGGTTGCAAATTGGGTTTTAATTCAGAAGAAAAGAGCGGATTAGGATAATCCCGTGATTAAGTCAAGTTTATTCAAATAAAGACTTGACTGACTTTTTAAATCCAAGAGGATCATGAGAGGATAAATAAGACTTATCTGAACTTTAAAGGATAGCTGACCCAGGGGGAGCCTATCTAAGAAGAGAAATAACAAGGATAGGATGCCGAATAAGTCAAGGCTTATGTGTGTTATTCAATATACACACGTGACCAAACAAGGTCGACCAATAAAAATAAAAGCCTAAGATGGTTGAAACACTGAAAAATATGACTCTGAGAGGAATCCGGTTGTATCCCCAGATTCCAAGTGGGCCTTTAAGTCCTACATGATTGAGGACCGGCTCCATATACATACCGGTTATGCTTAAGAAGTCATGAACACACTCTTTTTCTTGAGAATTTCTTGTTCTCTTCTAACCCTGTCTAACTTATGCATTAGAGTGCCTTTGCCCACTTCCACCCTGGTATTAGCAGTTCGTTTGTTTTGCAAGAAGACAAAGAGCAACAAAAGTCAATCCTTCATTCCAGATCCTACTCAACTCAATACTCTTCCCTTGGACAAGTGTGTAATTTCGCCCGTACAACAACATATAAATTTTAATACAAAAATGAAGAGTAAAAAATCAATGACACCCCTTGAATTTGCAAAAATAACACGATAACCTACCAACATTTCAAATATGGAATGAATACTTTTAACTTTTAACTAAAAAATTACTTAATTGTCCTCATTTAATGTGTCAAATTTTGTCAAAAATAGCATAACTACAAAATAAAAAATAAAAACCACGAGAAAGAGAGAGGAACACAATCCACAACCAACCACCCCTTTCCCATTTAGCCCTCTCTCTCTCCCTCTCCCTCTCCTTCAAGTTAGTCTTGGTGTAGCAACCTCGCGCCCCATGCCAAACCCCAACTCCTTCCCCAATCCCCGCACCAAAAAACATCCTTGCCACCAAATCCACAATCGACAACATCCCCTTACCTAAACCCAAAACATCCCTTCCCTCCCCCACCCTCCACACCCCTAGAACACTCCCTCCCTCCCCACCACCACCAATTCAGCCAAACATAACACTATCTATTTAGCTTTGATCCAAAGTTATATATTCACTACCAATCCAACCCAAACCTCCAATAACCCATCTGATATTTTTATCTGTATACACACTCACCTACTCAGAAACTGAAAATTTCACGTAAAATAAGCTTAACATAACAACAAATATTTTCGAAGGTAATGGAGCTTTGTTTCGGTGGAGTTGCCGACATGTGTCTATCGGTGGAATGAAGACGTAGATACGATGTAATGTCCATATAAGGGGTGTGTATGTGCATGTGCATGTGCAATATTGTGCATGTTTATGCGGGAGTTATAGTGTTGTCATTGCAATTGACTGTGTTGTAAGAGTGTGTGTAGTGGGGGGATGAAGACGACGAAGGGTGGGTGTCTGGGTATAAGGATATCATTATTCTAGTAAGTAATAATATTAAATAAATGACTAATTTTACTCCAATGACAAATAAAAGATAAAATTGGAATGTTACAAATCAATTCATGTCATTTTCTTCATGATGGACGGGGTCTAAATAATAAGATATTGAAAGTAAGAAGTCATTGTGCTATCGTTTTAATAGCAGCGGTGGTTGTATTGTCTTAACAAATGGCCGGGGATGTCATTGATTTTTACCCAAAACAAAATTATTGGCTTAATACAAACATACTAGGAAAACTATAAAAATATTAAAATAGAAGAAACAAATGCAAATGCCACTTTAGGAATTTGGCAAGATTCCAAGATATGCGGCCCTCAAAGGTTAACTTTTTCAGTTTCATGTTTGTTTATCATTTTAGTCCTCTATGAATTGACGTTGTTGTGGATTGGTGAATGAAGAAATCTTTGGAGCCAACATAGGTGCGATGTTTGATACATTTTCTAATTTCTATTTAAGTATTTGCTTTAGAACCTAGTTGTGATTGACTGATTGTGTGGCATTCTTACCTATTCTTTTCCTTTCTTTCTTCTTTTTTAAAATGTTCCAATTATCAACTTAAAAGATATTTATTATCATTTTGGTTCTTGTCAAAGTATATATATTTAAGTTGCACCTTCTTAATTACTTAAGTTTTTGGAGCAGTTGGCTGTTTGACATCGTATTAAGATTCAAATTGTTGAAGTATATCCATAATATAAAACAGGACAGGCTTCAATAAGCTCATCCAACGGTCTCAAATAGACTCATCCAACGGCCACCAACATTTCTCTTAAAACCATTCACATTGAACACAAGTTACCTCTAGTAAATATTTAAATTATGCCTCCCTAACAACTTAAGCTTTATGAGCAGTTAGTTGTTTAACATGGTATTAGGATTCGAATCACAAAAGGCCTCTTCCTTTACTACACAATACAGACACGTGGATAGACCACCCAAGAGGGGTCACACATAAGGGGGATATTGGATAAATACAAATGCTATACCCTTCTCCATCAACTTAAGTTTTAGAGCAAATGGTGGTTTAACAATGCTGAAACCAACCTTCAAAAATATATTTCAAAATTGCCAACTAAACATGTACACAGATGAAAAACATTATTGATCACCTATACTACTAGCGCACAACAAAAAATCAGAAAATACATAAAATATACCACTAATACTTATATTTTTTCACAAACCGCACATCACAATTATTAGTTGTATATGAAAGACAGATTCCTAGGAGGATGAGGAGGATGATAAGGGTTAGCCCTACAATATAATTCTAGTCAGCAAAGAATGTATTTGGCTTAAATAACTCATTAGAAAATTTGCTACAAAAGATAATACTACAACTATTAGTTTTCAGATATCATGTAATGTAGGAGTATTAGGTTCATAACTCTAATTAGAAAATTACTCAGCCACTTACTTCATTCCACCCTAGAGTGACATGCTCCCCACCAGAGAGTCCAGATCCGGAGAAATCAAGAGTGAAAACAGTAATGTTTGAAGGCAGTAATATTATAGCAGCTTCACTGGCATCTGCCCTGCACCCACTGGCATGAACATACAAATGGACAGCTTGTAAGAAAAAAAAAGGTCATGAAAGCATGTAGACTAAGTTATTTAACTATAGGCTTCACAGATTCCAGATACGAAGAGTAAAATAGCTTTGATTTTCCAATCTTTGAGAGATTATGAACAGCATTTGTAATCTATATACTTTTCAATCTTTGAGAGAATGCTAGCTACACAAACTATTTAGCTCAATTGTATTGGACAAAAAAAAACAAATATAAATTTTAGAGCATATAAATGGACAGCTTGTTAGTAACTAAAAGTTCAATAGAGAATAGAAACTCAGTTAACTATAGGCTTCACAGATTCCATACAACTATATTAACAAATCATAAATAATGATAAATCTTATATAAGACATTGTACTTTTTCCTTTGCATTCTACTTAATCTATTTGGATGGCATTGTTGGAGCCGTTAGATTATTGGGAGCTATATCATGCTGTTCGACATATTTTCTTTGTAGGAGTTTATTTAATATGCCAGCACTAGTCTGGAGGAACCAAGGTATTAAAGGTTATCAAAAATACATTTATATGAGATCAGAGGCATGAGCAACCACCAACTAGAGAACTTTGCATTGAACATCTCCCCCAAGACCCCATTCCCGCGCCCGCCCGGGGGGGGGGGGGGGGGGGGGGGAAGATTTTCCAGGTCTACACTTAGATGCTCTTTCTTCATTTCCTTTTCTTTACCATTCCTTATGCTGGTTCTGGCCACAAGAATATGAGACTATGTGAATTTACTCATTAAATGGCATGAGATGATCAACTATGCCAAGAAGTCTGCACAGTATTTCTTTAAACAAAAAGAGTAGAAGAAGAAGCCACAGGTCCAACCAATGCAGGCTGCCGCATAAAATGGAGTGAATACGGAATCCAGAC
Organism: Ilex aquifolium; assembly: GCA_951799425.1. Classification (NCBI taxonomy): domain Eukaryota; kingdom Viridiplantae; phylum Streptophyta; class Magnoliopsida; order Aquifoliales; family Aquifoliaceae; genus Ilex; species Ilex aquifolium. The sequence goes on along the minus strand of OX637397.1, from coordinate 3,222,645 downwards.
CTAAACAGTTGGCATTGACGCATTGTCCTGTAAACTCTCTCACAGTATGTCAAATAAACATTCTCAATTTACTAATTCTACACATAATCTTTAGTACAAGAACAATGGGCAACTGAAGCAAGCGTGAAGGTGTTTTCTGTATAGTAGAGACCAGGATACAGTTATATAACAAACAAATGTAAGAATAAAAACACTTAGCATTTACCATCGAGAACTATGGCAAGGACCCAGTACTTCATGGTTTTAACAGGAGCTACTTCTTTCCAACAATGTATTTCATCAGGGCAATATAAGCATGCATATATTTTTATATTATGCATTACTTCACTTTATGCTTCTACAACTTTATTCAACTCATTTCACCAAAGTCTTGTCCCAACATTTTTTCACGTCGGCTACATGAATTATGTTTCATCATTGTCCTCTATTAATTTTGGTCTTTCCTTATCTAGGTGGGACTATTTCCACCCCACAGATATTCATTCCCACCCCATTAAAATTTTTATTATCAAACTATTAACTCCACCTCTTCTATAGTCAACCCATTAGTAATTAAGTTCACCCCATGCTATATACACCTCTTTAATAAATAAGTCCACCTTATATCTTCTCACAATTAGGGTTTCATTTATTATCTCATCTCATACACCGGCAGAGCACTTTTTCAAACCCTAAAGGTACATTTCGATAAACAAAAATGTTAAATCTTTGCTTTGTGAGAGAAACAATCAAACAAATGGAGTTGGAAATAACCATCTCATTAAACATTCTATATTGACTGTCTTCTAGACATCATCAGAATATATACAAGTACATTAACAAGTGCCCATAAGAAAAGCTTTCTCCAACTAGGCCTCCTTTCTTTTGTCACAAAAAAATAGATATCGTCCACATTTCACTCTCATAAAAGGGATGATCTTCCTCATTCTCCACATCATCTTTCTAGGATTCTTTTTCCATGTATGTGCCAAATAGTGTGCTCTCATTATTTGAAAATTGATAATCTCACCGGTGGTATTACAGTTCCTCGTCCTCGAGAAAGCCCACCCAGAAAGAAAAGAAAATCAAAGCTAGTATTGAGGTGAATTAGATTGGTTCCAATAACCCTTTATAGATTCCATTAAACCTCTATATCCAGGCGATAACAACAACTTAGTTATAGCATTGGGAAACTACAGAGCTCAAAGAAACCCAAAGTATTGAGTACGTCACTAGGTATACATCATTCGCAAGAAGAACATAGTGGATGAAACCCTAATTGTGAGAAAATATAAGGGAGATTTACTTATTAAAGCGGTGTTTATAGCATGAGGTAGACTTAGTTACTAATGGGGTGATATAAAAAAAGTGGCTTAGTAGTTTGATAATAAAAATTTTAATGGAATAGGAATGGATATTTATAGGATGGAGCCCTACCCTTTACCTTTAGATTTCCGTCAGAAGTTATCACATCACTCTTTCTCACTGGTATCATAGAAGGTCGTATGTTTACCATCTAAGTTGATTCTCCATAAAGTAGTGTAGATTGTAGAAAATAATGGGCAAATAGACAATACATAATAGAGAGGTGAAGGTGGCCAAGCCAGACAAAAACAGAAAAATACATCTTCAGTCTTGCGCTATTCGCTACTACACAGATGAAGCACTTATATAATTTCATTTTTCAAACTTGGTGAGTTGGTATCATGGCTATCACCTACATAGTTACATGCATTTTGTCTATGCGGATAAAAGTCTGAATAGCTATGCTTCACCCAGGGTAACCCGAGCTCTACTTTCTGGTCGGGAATAAAGAGTCTGAGGTCGGGTTGGACGACATACATCTTGGTTGGTCCCACCACCACTAGAGATTGGACATATATATAATCTTTCTTAAAGAGATTCAACTATACATAGCTAAGCTTCCTGAGGAACCAGTGATGCGCCCTCTTACTGAATTCCCAACGGGATTAGAGCAACCTACTCAGTAAAGGAAGTACTATCCTAATGAGGACAGAGAAAGTAGGGCGATCTGATGGCTCAATTGAACGCTAGAGGTTGGGCTACACTCAAATCGTCTCAAGAACTTCATCCTGCTTTTTGGCAGCTAGCCCCAGGGTGTCTTGGAATAGAAAGACTAGATTAACTAGCCTTAGAACAGAACATTTTCAGTACAAGGAAAGGGGGACCCAGTTCTATCCTTTAAAACACCATTCGTTAGCAGCAACCTTACCACGCATCATTACCTTTTGAAATGTCTACTAAAAGACCAGCAGAGCATCCAAACTTGAAAACATGTTTTATAATTAAATATCTATTAACTAACCTGTTTCCATGGCAGTATATTACACAGGGTAGAGATTTCCCTTCGGGTAGGACAATTGGCATGTAGTGGCTACACTGAAGAACATCTCCGCGACTATTTACAACCTGCAGAATATGTAAACGCCTTTAACTTCAATGCCAAAATTGGATACATTTCCCAAGTCCAAACATGAAGGAACAAAACTTTATTCAATCAAGGATAAGGGAAAAATAATAGTCCCCAGGAAGAAAACAACAATATATACCAACAAGATTGCCGCCACACAAATGAAAGAATCACCAATAGAAATTTTCATCAAATAATGCGGCTTCATCTCTAATAATCAAGTAGTTCAGTAAAAATAGATTATTCTGCACATCATGCACAAATCTTGAAATAAGACTTATTGTTAACCCAATCTATTAAAATTCAACAGTATATTTAAGAGCATTTTAAACTCTAAACTAATGTACCACAAAAAACAGAGTTATCCATGACCCACTTTTTGCCCCCAAAAAATACATTTGTGACAAGAATGAAGACCTTAGCGAAGATTAATATTTAATATTGGAACAAAATCATATATTTCAACTTAATATGCAGGAATTGGGACCCGTCCATTTTTTACCTGCTTCACCAAGATTTATACACCACTCCACCAATACGAACAGGGACAAACTGTTTGCTTATTCATTCAATCTAATTTTCCCTCTTTTTCAAGAATTTTCCATGTATGGTTCAGGTCATGAACTATCAGTTGGCTATCATCCAGATCCTGAGCACCAACTGGCTAGGTGTTGAACAAAATATTTTTCAAGTAATTTAAGAATTTTTAAGACAAACAACCAAAACAGAGGCTCATATCTTAGGAAGTCAAGTTACAAAGAAAGTAAGTTTCAATGTAGTACTAATGACTTACCTCCAAATCCTTCCTTTGAAACCATTTCCCTTTAAGCATGAATTCTTGATCTAACAAATCATTTTTTGGGTTGTATTCAGCTCTGCACCCCAGAAAAGGATAAAAATCATAATCTCTCAGGTTAGATTTAAGCATAGATAGCTACAATTACTAGGTTAAAGGAGTTATCTACATTTGTAACCAAGATCAAATAAAGTGCTACATACTACCTTCCTTGAGATGGATATAAATACATTTTTGTTAGTGAACACTAGGACCACTTCAACAATATTTAACATCAATGCCAATTTCCACAGAAGATTAAAAAACTAATTAGAAATGACACTGGGAGACCAGGGGTGTATCTTTCTACAATGTATTTCCATTGTTATGTAATGAAATTTTTTTCTCCTCAAAAGAATACCATAGATCAATATCAGCATATAAAAACAAGCTGTATTTTAGCCAACATCAAGTTTATGGGACCTATCATTTGAAATGAACTATTTAACTGACATGGTTCCATTTTCTGGATGAATATATATACACTCGGGCTTCGGAAGTAGATAAACTCACCCAAATAGATCAATTCCTCAATATCATGAAAACACTTCAATGATTATGGTTTTCTCCAGAAATTGAGAGTTTAAGTAAACAGTTTAATGTTGCTCTAAAGTCTAAACTGCTTTCCTGTTATCAGCTACATTATAACTAATCGTGCAAGAAAGATATTGCATATAAAAGGTCCAATGCACATTAAATAAGAAAAATGGCACAGTTTATACTTTATACCCCTTCAATCTTATACAAAATACTCAAATAAGATAGTCCGTCGATATCATACATAGACCAAGTGTTACAGAACTAAAATTCCAAAAAGACTGGTATCTCTATCGAGGAAACCCTATAACAACCTTATGTATAAATACATATAAAACAACGAGCCGCAAATGTCAATCTCATCAAAGCAGGTATAAAATTCCATTCTTCATCACAAAATACAAAAACTGAAAACGATAAAAATTTGAGAAGCGTATGGAAATTACAGATTCCACCCACCAACCACCATAGATAACGAAAGAGAGGTAACTATAAAGAACTTCGAAATTCAACTAATCATAAAGAGACAGCGAATAACTTGCAACCCAGCAAATTCCACAGAAGAATAATTTTTTGGATATAACCGAAAAGGGCATCGAATCAATAACACAAGGAACCAAGACGAATAGACCACATGTGAGTTAAATTCAAAGTACCCACCAAGAAAAGATGATAAATATCAAATCTTCAGCATAAAAGATCAAACCCAGAACAAAATACAACACACCCAACTCAAAATTTATGAAAAAAAATCTAGCCCTTACCAAAATAATACATAAAGATGTGTGTGTGAATATGTGTGCAGATACAGAGAGTGAATACACAATCATAGGGATTGAAAGTGGTATGTATCTGTGTTACCTGGGAGGTCGTATAATGAAGTTGACAAGCTGTTCCATAGATTCTAGTGATAAAGATCTTCTCTTTTCTCTGCCTGAAACTGTTCCTGCCTTTACCAATAACTAATCAACTATGTATTAAAAAAACACTCTATATATGCTATAGTGTGACAATTGTAGAGGGAGAGAGAGATAGAGATAGAGAAAGAGGAAGAGACCAAGTTCTTTGGGGAGGATTATTTGCAGAGAGAGAGAAGAGAACCGGCCTTCTACTGTTGTTGTTGGTGGCGTTATATTGTATTGTTGTTGGTAGCGTTCCCCATTGGCGTTGTGTTTCTTCCAAGCAAAAAACAAATACACAGGAAAAAATATATATATTACAAGGAAAAAGTTATTGTTTTCTCTATTGCTCTGGCACGTGCCAAGCATCGGAACTCGAAAGGGGGTGAAAAATTGGCACGTGACATCTTGATTTGAGTCTCTCTCTCTCTCTCTCTGTGGAATCTGGCTGTATCCAACTGCAGGATGGTAAAAGTGGTTAACTAAAAACTCAACTGCCAAACGTGTCTATTAGGCCGTCTAAAGGGAGAAAATACATATGATTAATAAATGAATTAAGTATGAATAAAATTAATTTTAAAAAATACATAATACGATTGATTTATAATATTGATTATATAAGATTTATATACGATATGAATTCGATATGACACAATTCGTTAAACTCAAATTAATAAATGAATCGGATAGTGGAGTTTTTTTTTTACAAAAACTCGTTAAGACTCGAGACGAACATGTTTCACTCGACATGATTGAGATGTTTGGTCATTATCGTCGCATGGTGTAACTGAATAATTATAAATAAACACGTAGGATAAGTGAATTGTACCAAATTTTATAACCACCAAGAACTTTTATATCTAATAATTATCGTGTATTATTAGTCGATAATACCACATAATAATTATAAATTGTGTAACTGTTATATTGAATATTAGTCTCCTATGCCTATGCGAATGCGATGCATTAGGATACTTATTTTTTTATTTGATTTTATCCATTATTTTTTTTCTTTTACCTTATCACTTATTTAATAGTGAATAAATTTAAAAGATTTACTCGTCAACAACAGACGAACTATATATTTTACACGTGTGAAACTTGTATGGCCAATTTGTGTAGAGCGGATAATAGGTCGTGTAGTGCTAGATTTGTATCTTGTTTATCACATCATGTTTTATTGATACGTTCGACGCGCATTTATTACTTGCATTTATTACTTTATAATCATGTATAATTGGTTTTATATTGTCCGTTGATTATCTAATTAAATTCATGCCAATTTATTAATTAAATATATTTGACCGAATAACTCGATTATAATCTGAACTATATTAATTTTATTTAATACTTGATAATGTAGTGTCGATTTTCTTGATGAGGAGTCGCTGTTATTCAAAATTGCCAACCTTAGTTGGGATACTTATCTTTGGAAATTGGGAGAACTACAATTCTATACTAGTCATGGTTCAATGTCGAGGTATCGATCATTGATTCGGAGAATTTTGAGACATATTGGTCGCGATTTTACATTACGGTATCGACAGGTAGATGTGTTACTCAAATTCAACTCGAGCTCGACTCGTGTTCTAAACTAGCTGAACTTGAGCAATTTTTTAGGCTCGTTTAAAAAAATGAGCCTAAAAGGCTCGGCTCGGGCTCGGGCTCGGCTTGAGTTCTAAACAAGTCAAACTTGAACAATTTTTTAGGTTTATTTAGAAAAACAAGCTCGTCAGGCACGGGCTCAATCTCGCAAAGTTCGGTTCGATTAACACCCCTATCAGTAAGTGCCAAGTCAAATATAACTCGTATTAATATCGGCTGATATTTTGAATCATGATCCTAGTAGCACTTTGGTGCTTGTGACAATTTGGATAACCCATTTGTTTTATATAGAAAATTTTAAAATTAGAGTCATGTTGATAAATGAATTTATTTTAAGTTGGTTTTGTTTTAATCAAGACTTTTGTGTTTGTATGTATATATAGACTCGTATCTCTGTATATAGCTATGGATGCTTGTAGAGAGAGTGAAAATAGATGGAGACATACAAGTTTAGTGTAGAATGACTATGAAACCTCTTACTCTTTTATGATGCAAAAAATGAGTAAAACCAACCACCTTAACCCAAATAATGTCAATAATGTTCTGTCAGCAACACAAAGATTATGCATGTTGTTTGTCTAAATGATTATTAACAAACTACTTTGATTAAAACATTTTTTTACTCAACTGGAAACCATCCATTGCCTAGGTTGTTGGGGGAATCAATGACAGACTCCACCACCTTATTGCCTTTGATCAATGTATGGATGCTTTTAGAATTATTGTCTCTTTTAATCATTTTCTATTGGATTTTTTGATCTCTTCTTTGTCATGTGGCATTGAGTTTGTGACAAAAAAGACTTGATCTAATGATGAGATAGTGATGTGGTTTAATTGGGTTATTGTGGCTGTAATTCTTATGTTCCGTTTGGTACGATGGAAAAATAGAATGATGGAAAGTTGGAAGGATGAAAAGTGGGAGGGATAGATAAAACATCATGTTTGGTAAAGAAGGAAAGTAGGAAGGATAGAAAAGTTGATGGATTAACTTTCCTTCCAACTCACCAAAATCAATCCCTCCAAAATCGGAAGGAAAGTTGATGGAAAGTTAATTATTTGTGTTGAGATGTATCTTATTTGTCTATATATCGTTTAATATATACATATATTATATATACATTAATTTCATATAAAAAGACAATGATAATATATATATATATTTTTTTTATTTTTTTTTAATTTTAAAAATAAATTTAAAAATAAAAATAAACAGGTCAACTCGCAACTCGATACGACACAATTAGTTAAATGAGTTGAGTTAGGTTTGACTAATGTTCGACACAAACCCGTAATGACTTAACACGAATCTGACACGACACGACTCGATTGTCACCTCTAATCTTAGCCAGCACAAAAAAAAAAAAAAATAGTCATTTTTATTTTTCATCCATCCAACCAAACACAAAGGAAGGAAAGTGTATCATTCCTACTTTTCTTTCTTGAAGGATAGAAAGCGTATCTCTCATACTTTTCATCCTTCCTACCAAACAGAGCATAAGACATCTTCGTTGGAATTCCGTCACTTGACATATCGTTATGTCAGCGAATTAAGTCAATTTTTTAAGTCCGAATAACATTACCCAAAAAAACTTCGGGGGATTGCATGACTGAACTTTGGGTTAGACAAGCAAATTAAAGCAACTTACAGAAGATGGACTTTTCAAGGGATGATGAAATATTAATTCAGTTTATGTGATGGAAATACCTCTAGCTCCAATATGGTAGACACTATGTTATCATTGTCGCGGGATGTCAATATTTAATAGAAAACAATCAATTATATAAAATTAATTTCACTTCTTTATATGGTTGTAGTTATTATATTTCATGGAGCGGTAGTTATCAAATTGTATAGGATTCACTTGTTATTTTTTTTATTCGGTGGGCACAATACATGGTGACGATTATGTGTTATTATTATTATGTTGAATATTTTCTCCTAAAATCGGAACTTAATGAAACAATAAGACTCTTTTATTATGATTTTGGTATCATGAATTCAAGTCACATAAATAGACTCTTCATATGGAAATAAAATTGTGTATATCTAATTTAGATTCTATGATAACGGGAGTCTCAGACACTCGGCTTCTTTGAAAAATTGCACAATAACACTTAGATTTGATGTAGATGACATCAATGCTAATTATAACTAAATAGCCTTCATATCTATAACTAAAAACCACTTTATTTTAACATCTATATAATAAAACACATAATTATGATTACACAAAACACAACAACAGTTCATATATTTTAGATCCGACGACTTATAGTACGACTTAATATGCTAACCTTTTAATCTGAGTAATTCAGTCTAAAGGAATAAAGCCAAAACAAGTTGGTGTTTTCCACCATCCCCTCGCCTAGATTCGGAGTATTCATACCCTACAGTTTCAGAGACAAGTTTTATGATAAAGGGCCTTACCATTCCATATTGCTCTGCAGTCGTTTTCATCCCTTCTCAATTAATGATTAAGTTTGAATTCTAAAAAAATAAAGAAAAACATGATTTACACGGGAACACCCTAGTATGTCTAATTTAAAATCATGCTATTGCTCTCAAAATGTATGGAAACTAATAGCCATTGAATCTCAGCTCTTACCTTGAAAGGGCAGCTGAACATGTACACCTCTAGTTACCAAACTCCTTATCCTGTGGCCCCAAACTGTGGCCCCAAAAGTGCACAAGAATGTCAGCATCTCCAACAACCATTCTCAATCACTGATATTGGATAGCTTCAAGACGGTTCATCAGCCAAGAGACGAGGGTGCCATGTGTGTTAGCTTAGATTCTACGTAAAAGGCGTACTCAATGCACGAGACTCTCGTTATTGTGAGATTTAAAGAGAGTTAGATGTACGCAGTCTTACCCTTACAAATATAGAGTATGTTTTAACCAATATAAAGTAATCGAACGATATATATTTAACTTTAAGACGAACCATAAAATCGACGTTTTAATTTTGATCTTGTTGATTATTATTGAATTTAGCCGACACTTATGATTAGTTGGTGGTACAATACGACCATACCTAGGAAAACATCATTAATGAAATACCCTTTTTATTAGTTTGCTTATTTATTAGTTTTTGGTATATATGCATGTGGGTTTTTGGTGGTTTCTAATCTATGAATGTTTTTTTGTTTGTTTGTTTGTTTGCCATCGTTACCTTGTGTGCACGTATATGTGTCTCATACACCATTGCTCTCTTTGTTAGAGGAGAACAATAGTCAGAATTTCATGGGCATATATGTTAACTGCAAAATCACTCAAAAAAAAGTACCCCCAACCATGTTTGGTAGGGAGATTATTATTTGTGCTGGTGTGCCTGTATTATTAAGGGTGCAACTCGGGTGAGTTGGGCGGGTTAGAGGATCAATTCAGCTCCAACTCAAGTTGTAAAACTTTTAACCCTAAATTAACTCAAGCCCGAAGTACTCAACCCGAGTATTGTCTGAGTTAATTTCGTCTCAATTTGGGTTCGTTCATGTTCACTAGTTCGGCCTCATAATTCAAGCTCAATTTTTTTGCATGACACAATAGTTTGACCAACTTAACTTCAATAAAAACCTAAAATACATTTAAATTTTGTGTACACACACACACACACACACACACACACATATATATATATATATATATATTAATTTCGGGTTGAACCCGAATTGTAAATTTGGCTTGAACCCCGATTTTAGTAATTCGGATTGGGTTCGGGTTAAACTCGTGAGCTCGAAACCTTAACCTGAGTATGTTCCGAATTCAATTCGAGTTGAATTTTTTTCAGCCTGAGCTCAACCCAAACTTTAAAATTTTCAATCCAAACCATTTTTTGGGCTGGGTTCGGGTTAACCCGCCCGAGTTACACCCCTATGTACCATGCCCTAATTTTGTAACACTCATATCCAGTTACTTTAATTTTAGTACTTAATTACATTAAAAAAAAAAAGTCTCAAAATAGACTCTTGGAGTCCTGGTAGATACATAAAGATTGAATTATGTGGCTTCTGAAGAGTTGAAGGTACTTGGATGGGGCATTAGGTCTAACTCTATATTTTAATCAATAGTCTAAACACGATATTTATTTTTGGTAAGCAATATTCTTAGATTAGCATTGTAATTATCAATATGATTTCTAAAGCCGTAGTGTATCTAGGGTTGATAATTGAACAGAGCTATTCAGACTCGGTTAAGATAAGACTCGACTCAAGACTCGATTTGTTTACATATAAAATAATCGAGTTATTCGGGTTTGACTCGGATTCGGCTAATTTTCTAAATAAATGATTCGATTATCATCCCTAAGTGTATGAGTGTTACAATATGAGAAATTGTCGTATAATCGAATTAATAATAATTACAAACAGAGGAGTAAATACAGAAAGAATGACAATATTTACAATCGAGGGGTCACAAATAGGCCAAAATCAACGTAGGGGTAGAGATAGACCCGAAAAGTATAGAACAGATCAATCCTTACTCTTAGTGAAAATTGATCTTATACTCTAGACCCCATTGGTTAAAGAGTTATACCTTCTCTTGGTGACCTCAGAGAGACCAAAAACTATTTTCCTCCACTCAAAGCTGACCCCTATCTGCCAAGGAAAAGCCAACAAACATTTCCACTTCGAAACCATCACCCCTTCTTATTATATCACCTTGAACCAATGCAGCCACAAGTTCCTCCCTCTCCCTCTCTCTCTCCTGTCTCTTTGCTCTGAAGTTGGAATCTGATTCACTTTCCAGTTGCTCCTCAGACCCATTTTCCGGCACTTTCCAGGTACATGTGCAGTCCATACATGTTATTCATCTCTACTGTTCTTGCATTAGAGTGGACAAAAACTTCTTGTGGCTGAACTGTTTGGTGTTGTGATGTATAATGTAACTATACATGATGTAGTTACAGAAAGGGTTGGTGGAGTCTTCACTGTCTGACTTTTCTCACAATCTGTGACTAATACCTATCTCATTACATGTGGATTTTCCTGTGTGTAAGTGTTTTGTTGTTGTTGTTGGTGGTGGTGGTGGTAGGTGGCAGCAGTATTCTGTTTTTTTTTTTCCTTATTTTCTTATTTTCTTTTTTTTTTTTGTTTAACGATTAAGGTATCGGGTCAACTTACATACATGATACATGTAGCTCGACTAGTCTTCACCTTCACCTGACCCGATTAAAGACAGACCATCCATGCCGGTACTAGGGTGTTCATAAGGATAAGGATAAATCACTCGTTGTCTAGTTGGTCCTAAATGATTGTCAAGAAGTCTGAGTTTGTAACTCGTGATTGTTTTTTTCCTTATTTTCTGGTTTTTCATTTTGTAATCTTTTTTCAAATGGGTTTTTAAGATGGTGTTAACTTCTGAAAAAGAAAAGAATAAGAGTTTTTCAGATGGGGTCAGGGCCTTAGCAGAGGAGGGAAAAAGATGGGTTGAGGGGCCTTTTGGTTCTTTCAAACATGTCTATATGCACTTTTGCAGATAAAACTATCAGGCAACTTGGTCCACTATGAGTAGCTTTTTCCATCAAATTATTAGATACAAAGTCAACCGGTTGCAAAATTCATATCTTTTTATATAATTTATTAGACTATTCTTTCCTCAACTATTTTGTTAAAAGCTAAACTCAAGGGATGATAATGAAATCAACTTTAAATATATTACATCTTGTATATAAATATAATGCTGTCATGTCACTTGCAGCGATGCAGCCTAATTGGCAAGCAGGGGGGGGGGGGGGGGGGAATTTTCAGTACCGTTTGATAATACGTTTTTAGTTTTTTTTTTTTTTTTAAATTCTTTTCCTGATTTAGTCCCTTCCTCTGAGCTTAATTATAAGTATGGTAGTATACATATGGATGTGTATAAACACTATAAGGTTACAAAAGATGTGAGCTTATATATGCTGGACTAGAGGATATATTGGAGAGATTATGCAGGAGACATAAATTGGTTGTTTGGATTTACTGGAAATAAGATTATGGTTACTTTCCGAAAAAAGAAAAGAAAATAAGTTCATGATTTTGCATAATCCAAAGAGGGGTTAAATAAGGTTAATTCAGTAAATTTAATTTTAGCACCATAATGGAGATTTTGGTAACAGATCCTACATGATGGTTTGTGGTGTTTATGTGATAAAAAAATTGTCTACTCTATGTTGCTTTATTTTGAAGCTGATGATTAAATTTTTTATAAGTGTTAGTTTTTTTTTTTTTTTTTCAGTGAGGAATAGGTGAAAATGGCACAGATCTTGGCTCCTTCTGCACAATGGCAGATGAGAGTTACAAAGAACTCAACAGATGCTAGTCCATTGACATCAAAGATGTGGAGTTCTCTATTGGTTAAGCAGAACAAGAAAGGAACAGTTAGAAGCTCTGCTAAATTTAAAGTGCTTGCTGTTAAGTCTGAAAATAGTACTATCAACAGGATAGAGGATCTGCTAAATATGGACATAACTCCATTCACTGATAAGATGATAGCCGAGTATATTTGGTATGTATTCTTTGGCTTGCGATTTTCAATAACACAAAACAGTTATTGTTGTTCGTGGATATTGGTCCACTTAATTTTTAGGAAAGCTATTAGATAGTTTCTGTGCTAATTGTTACCTTAGTGATGGTTTATCCCATCTGGTTGTAGCTCAGTCGTGACGTTTTCCTTGTTATTTGAACAGGATTGGAGGATCCGGTATTGATTTGCGTAGTAAATCAAGGGTAATGTGATGTTGTGCATGCTATTATTATTATGTACCTTGACTTTGCTACAAGAATAAGATTTTGATATTTTTGACTAAATATTGACATTGTTATTGTGATACAATCGTAAATTTCAGACAATCTCAAAGCCAGTTGAACACCCATCTGAGCTCCCTAAGTGGAACTATGATGGATCAAGTACTGGACAAGCGCCTGGAGAAGATAGCGAAGTGATTCTATAGTAAAATCTCTTTCTTTTGTTTATTTTCAGTTATTTTTTCTTCTTTTTCTTTCACATCATAATCTTGATTGAATTTTTTTTCAGCCCTCAAGCAATCTTCAAGGATCCTTTTCGCGGTGGTAACAATATATTGGTGAGTGTAATGTAATTTAACTAACTGGCGATTCCTAATGTTGTAGTTCAATTTGTATTGTAGTTCAATTTGTATTGTAGTTTTCAATTTATATGTTTATATCGCGATCAAAATATGATACTATATTGCTGTAAAAGACTAACTCAGTTTCTCTTAAATGCCATTTAAAAAGGTAATTTGTGATACATACACACCAGCAGGTGAGCCCATCCCCACGAATAAGCGCCACAGGGCTGCACAGATTTTCAGTGAGTCAAAGGTTGTAGCTGAAGTGCCATGGTAAGTTTTTTTCTTATTGACTCTTGCCCTATAACTTTATGCCCATACAACTTCTTTGATACCTCGATCTCTATGAGAAAACGTAGTACTTCACACAATGAAGAAGAGTCCCAATTTTTGTTGTCTAGGCCAATTCGGCCAGAGAAATAGTTTCCCATGTTTCTTTTTGTTGGAGTTATTTCCTAATTTATTAGGGTTTTACCGTTTCCTAGTTTATTAGGGTTTTCCTTTTCCTAGTTTATCCTTATTGTACCTTTATTATTTGACTATATATATGGGGGCTCTACACTTAGTTTGTATCCCTTTTCACTCACATCTATCTCAAGTTGGTATCAGAGCCACTCATCTTATCTCTTGGAAGAGCAAGAAGCAGGCAGTTGTCTCCCGCTCGTCAGCAGAGGCAGAGTATCGGTCACTGGCACTTGGCACTTGGCACGTATGAGATTATCTGGTTACGATCGATTCTTGGCGAGTTGGGATTTCCAGTGACTTCTCCATCCACATTATATTGTGATAATCGATCTGCTATTCAGCTCGCTTCTGACTCTGTACTACACGAGAGAACGAAGCATATAGAGATTGATGTTCACTTTCTTCGGGAGAAGGTTCGCTGTGGTATTGTCACTCCATTGTTTGTGGGGACCAGTGATCAGGTTGCGGATGTTTTCACAAAACCTGTCACTCTATCCATTCATCAGGACTCGGTTGTCAAGCTTGGCTTAGTTGATATTTTTGCGCCTAGCTTGAGGGGGAGTGTTGGAGTTATTTCCTAATTTATTAGGGTTTTACCGTTTCCTAGTTTATTAGGGTTTTCCTTTTCCTAGTTTATCCTTATTGTACCTTTATTATTTGACTATATATACGGGGGCTCTACACTTAGTTTGTATCCCTTTTCACTCACATCTATCTCAAGTCTTTTCTAATTTTTTTTTTTTTACTGGAACTGCTTATATCTTCTGTAATCCATTCAAACTAGGTATGGCATAGAGCAAGAATACACCTTGCTTCAAACAAATGTGAAATGGCCTTTAGGTTGGCCTGTTGGAGGTTATCCGGGCCCTCAGGTATAGATGTTCTTCCTCTTCAATAGTAATTATGTTGATAAATGATGAAGCAATGAAGCTGCCAGTACAAAACATTTAATTTTCTTTAAATTTCAGGGTCCTTATTATTGTGCTGCCGGGGCAGACAAATCTTTTGGCCGTGACATATCTGATGCTCACTACAAGGCTTGCTTATATGCTGGGATTAATATTAGTGGCACCAATGGGGAGGTTATGCCTGGCCAGGTTTACTCCTCTTCATTCGCTTTTCTTGTTAAATGTATAAACTTGATAAACATGTCATAGTTATAATGCTTGTCTAGTTAATCACCGTCATTGATGATTGTTTTTGCAGTGGGAATTTCAAGTTGGCCCCAGTGTGGGAATTGAAGCTGCAGATCACATCTGGTGTGCCAGATACCTCCTTGAGGTAACTTATCTTCATCTCTCCATGACTTTGTTTATAGAGAATTGACATGAAACTATGATGGCCTTGGATATGAAGTCCTGGGTGAGGTTTTTTTCAACTCACATCAGGTGACATCTAGATTCTAGCTCATGCTTCTTCAAGTGACCACATTGTACGCGCTTTAAGTTACACAATTAGGACAGCCCGATAAATTCTTTAATGTATAAATCATATTCCATGTATGTGACTGTCTTATAGCATTGCCATATGGGATATATTAATTTTTCGGATTTTTCTGGTTGTGATTTAACAGAGAATAACTGAACAAGCTGGAGTTGTTCTCACACTTGATCCAAAACCAATTGAGGTATTATAAGTACAATTTATACGCAATATCTCTTCATTAATGTCGATAGTGATAGTAAATTCTCCCTTCTTTGAGTCGACAGGGTGATTGGAATGGTGCAGGATGCCACACTAATTACAGGTTCACTTGTATTTTTTTTTGATAATCATATATTCATGCACCATGAAAGTATATTTGAACTTTATAACTTTTATACTGGAGAAACATCAAAAAAATACATGTTGCTTGACTAGTATTTGGGATTGCAGTACAAAGAGTATGAGAGAGGAGGGAGGCTATGAAATAATAAAGAAGGCAATTCTGAACATGTCCCTTCGCCACAAAGAGCACATCAGTGCTTATGGAGAAGGAAATGAGAGAAGGTTGACGGGAAAGCACGAAACTGCCAGTATCAACACATTTTCTTGGGTATGCTCTGTAACATAGTCAGCACCTGCTTTTTAATGAATCAGAGATTATGTAGGAAACGAATTCTGATGAAATCCCTTCATTTCAACTTTCAGGGTGTTGCTAATCGTGGCTGCTCAATCCGTGTGGGGCGTGAAACTGAGAAGCAAGGCAAAGGTACTACCAATAAAAGCACTGCAAATACCATTTAAATGAAGTATTTGTCAGTTAAGACAAGAAGATAGTTATATCATCACCAAAAAAAAAAAAAAAAAGAGGAATAGTTATATGAACTGTAACAAAACCAATCTTGTTGATGACAAAGTTTGCCATACTCAGAATACTAGATCCAAGAATTATACCTGACCCCTGTCTATAGCATTTATATAATTGCTGATTGCACTTGCATTAGGGTGGATCAAATAGTAATGGATACGACTATTTCAACAGTTAGACCTTTCTTTGATATAGATTCTCTATTCCTAATTGCTGTGGGATGGAAATACTGGAAGAAAATAGTAGATAAGGAATAAAAACCTCCCTCTCAGTCTATGATACCTAAATGGCATAAAAATGCTGATCAAACCCTTATTTATCTTAACTTCCGTCGCCGAAAGGAGAAATATCGTTCAAATTTTTGTTATTTTCGTTAGGTTTAAGTCTGATGCAAATAATATTCTACGACTAACAATTCATTTATTTTCAAATCGACCCATTTACTATCTATTATTTGATTGACTAATCATTTATTTGTGTCTATCCTGTATCGATGATACCACCAATGTGTTTTGTTGTGTTAGGTTACTTGGAAGATCGGCGTCCAGCTTCAAACATGGACCCCTATGTTGTGACCTCATTACTTGCTGAAACTACACTACTGTGGGAGCCAACTCTTGAGGCTGAAGCTCTTGCTGCACAAAAATTGTCGTTGAATGTCTAAATATAGTGGAGATAAAGTGGAGGGACTTAAAGAAAATTGATCGGGATCAGTGAGCTCATGTGCAAATCAGAAACTCATTCTCTTAATTTATGGATGCTTTATTGAAAATCCCATGTAAATAAATGTCCCAAAGTTAGTTGTTCTTCATTCGAAAAAGTGGTTCTTTGGCTGCAAGACATTTTTAGGATCAGGGTGTGTTCATGAAAATCATTGATAGATTATGAACATTTTACTACAATATTTGCACTTGCATTGATCTTCTGGACTTCTTTCTTTGCCATTTTTATCTGTTTTCTGCAATATAAACAAGTATAGGTAGGACAGGAACCGAAAAATTGATAGGGGAATTGACATATTTGGTGGGATGGTTTAATATTTCCTCTCTTTAAACCGTGCTAAACCAAGTACAAGAACAAGAACAAGAAGTTCAACCTTAGGAGCGAAAGGAAAACCGAGAAGAAAGAAAACCAGGAACGCTTCATCTGCTCCAAACCCCTAAAAACTTTATAATGGCTGCCCTTCGAGAAATGGAAAGAGCTTGTTTTTTCCTTAATTCTGATTATGGCTCATCTACCTGGAAATGATATGCATTACAATAAGCAGAGGAATGTAAAATGACATAACATTGTTAAGAGGAATCGAAAGAACTAAATACAGGAAAACTTAGTATCAGAGGAAGTTCTGCTCTGCAGATTTTGATCTGTAGGCATAAAGCCTTTTTCCTATACTGGAATAATTGAGGACTAGATTTACAACTTGGAAGGGAAAGAGTATTCTTTTCCCCTCCATGAGGCAAACAAGAGTACAAGAGTAAGGAATACCAACCATTTCTTTGAATTGAAGCTACTCCAATTACATAGTAAAAGCAAGAGAATAGAACATACAGTGGAAAAGCCATTTTTAATCATTTCTAGCTTATATATATTTCCCTCTTAAAGCCCAAGAAGAATGCAACCAATCAAAATACTACTTTCTTGTTTCTAAGTTCTAAGGCCATGGCTTCTGGAGCAGGCAAATCAGCAGCATTTATCCTCCTAATTCTCAATCTCTTCCTGTACTTCATTGTCACTATGATTGCTGCATGGGCTGTAAATCATGGGATTCACCATGCTCGCGAATCGGGTACTTCTATACTGATTTTAGTCGAATCAATTACCAAACTAGCATTTTTTTTTTTTTTTTTCCTACAATATCGTCCTTATGAACTTATTCTCCAAACTATGGTAAGTTTCATTAAAAAAAAAGGTGAATTGAACTTACACTTTTCAATGGAAAAACGCATGTGCAACATGCGATTTCATGTTGGTTCAACTCATGCTTTTCATCAAAACTGTTGTAATTTGAAAAAACAAGCTAGAAATCACGTTATATGGGAAATAAAGTTCCAAAATTATCGTAGAATAATAAACAAAACTCAATTTTAGTTAGTGAATCGAGCATTAAGCATCAAAATAACTTGGTTAATGTTTTGTTTTGGATTCAACTCAATGTTATCCTCTTGGTTTGTGCAGCATCTGTTTTGTCGGTCCCTGCTCGGATATTTCCCATTTATTTTCCTTTTGGCAACATGGCCACTGGTTTTTTCGTCATCTTCTCACTTATAGCTGGTGTTGTGGGCTTCATCACCTCAGTTACTGGTATCACTAATGTGATCAAATGGAATCTCTCTAACTTACATGCAGCTGCTGCCTCTTCTCTTCTCACTTGGTCACTCACACTACTTGCCATGGGGTGAATAATTCTCTCAATTCTTTGATAAATTTACGGAAAACTATCCAAGTTTATAACTTTTTTGGGTTAAATTACAACAAAAAATAATTGTAGGGTTCGATCCTAACGTTTATCATTTATATAAACATTTTATGATTGATTGTGTAACCCTTTTTGTTGCATCTTAACCTAAAAAAATGTATTGTAGCACAAAAACATGGTAAGTTTTAGTATCCAATTCTTACCTTTAATAGTATTTACCTTGCTAAGATTTGAATCACTATACTTGTTCTAAGCTCATGCCACCTTCTTTTTTGTTCCTGCAGATTGGCATGCAAAGAGATTAAGATAGGTTGGACAGATTCAAAATTGGTAAGCTACTTATTATAAATTGAAAGCTAATGAATTATGTAAATCGTTCCAATTAGAATATTCCGACAAATTTCTCAATGAAAACAATAAAAGTTTAGTGGAAATTTGGACGGAATGAATTGGTTGCTTCGATTTATATAACTAAATTGAAACAATTGGAAATTAAACGGGCATTTTAAAATCGGGGTATAATTCAGGGATTATCTATGAGATTTTCCCTGTTACTTTTCTCTTTTGTTGATGGGGGACAGAGGCACCCTTTCCATATCACAATTTTTGAAAGATGCATTAGTCATAATGCAAGAAGGCTAACATAAGGTTACAAAAAGGTTTTTCTTTTTAGGAGAAGAGAGCTCTTCACACATGAACAAATGATTGTTAATGGAAGAAGACTATTTTTATTTATTTATTTTTGCATTACAGCGGACTCTGGAGACCTTGATGATACTTTTGAGTTTGACACAGTTATTTTGCATGGCTGCTATTCATCTTGGTGTTGAAAACGCCGTCGAGCGGCGAAAGACCGGTGGAGGAAGAGTTTAATTTCTATTCATAATCTCCCTTATTTGATGTACATAAAACATATCTTATTTTTATTGGTTCCCGCGATGACACAAATACATATCATGTAGGTGAGTTGCCCTCTATTTTTGTGTTATGTATGTGTGTGTGTGTGTGTGTAAATTGGTTTCCAGAGATTGTAAAGGTGCTTTGAAGAAGAATTGGATTGTTGAAAGATGGGATGTTCTTGTTTGTGTGAACTTGAGAGATTGAAGCAATGTTTGCTGTCTTCTTCTACCTTGTAGGGGCAGTTTGGTTCACTGGATTAAGATTTAGTGCTCTAGGATTGGGTAAAGTAAATTCATGGGGCTCCCATTCTCATATTTGGCAAGTTTTTTTTGTTCTTTAATAGTTGGGGTGTTCGGGTCAGCTTACGTGTATCTTTACACCCCAACTAATTCTCTACTCAGTCCGATCAAAGGTCAGGGTGTTCAGACCAGCTTACATGCATCTCAATATCTCAACTAATTTTTTACTCAGTACGATCAAAGGCAGGTCATTCACGGGGGGACTAGGGTATTCATGAGGGATAAATTTCTTATGACCTGACCTTAAAAGATTACCAAAATTCAAACTCAAGACGTCTGAATTTAATGATAAAACATATCACGTACGATTGATTTTTGTAACAGTGAATTAGGGATAGTGTTGTGTTATCAAGAGAAAAAAAAAAATAGTATGTATCAAAAATTAATTTTTTTAAAGGTTAAGTTATATTTTAAAAAAAATATAATTGTAACTAATTGGGGTCAATAATAAAATATTGTGACATGAATAACTCAAATTAGTTGTAATTTTACGTTTGAAACGTATAACTTGATTTTTAAAAGTTATAACTTAACTTTTAAAGATAGTAACTTCTATGGCCGATTATAATATTTTGGAATCAATCATATCATTTGATGTTATAACTTGTATCTAAAAAAAATATTCTTAACCTTAAAAAGGTAAAACTGTCGATGCTGCTAGTTAGGGGTGTTAAAATATGACACGACACGAAATTAAAGTGTTTGAATATTCTTTAAAATACTCGTTTCGTAAATGAGTGGACCCAACTCGACATAATTAATAAATAAATCGAACATGAGTAATGACAATTAAAAGAATAATAATATTACACTAATCACTTTTTTGCACCACCTCAATTTGGATTAATAGATTAGTGAATTTCATTGACTCTGTTAAACTTTCAATGGTTAGAATCATGTCACAAGTGGGCCGGATCTGGAATCGGTTCCTAAAATTTGGATCCGCCCCAAAACGCATAACTATACAGTTACCTTCCCGTCTCTATTCTTCTACCCCCAACCGCGCCACTTCCAAACAGTCACCCATGTCCACCAAACTCCTCCACACGCACCCGGCAGTGACATTCTTTTCTCTCTCCTTCAAAACGCAGACTTCTTTAGTATTCAAACACCAATTCAATCCAAACCCAAGACAAAAACACCTCTCACTGACCCACCTCCAAAACCTGAGACCACAAATCAGATGTACAGCAAACGGAGATGTTTCGAATGGAAACTGGGAAAAATGGTTGCCAAGAAACTTTATTTCAGCTGATAAAGTGTTGAGGTTGATCTCTGGTGCAACCTCTAGTCCCATTTGCCAGTTCATATCTTCCCCAACTACTTTCTTGCACTCTGTGGACCCCAGAATCAAGTTGGTAAAGTTCAGTTCTTTTTGGGTTTTTGATTGTCTTGCAGTGAAAATTTGACAAATTAGTGAGTTTTACTTCGTGGGTTTTAGTTTTTATCTTTATTGTTGGTTTGGTTGTTTGGAGAGGTAGGCTTTTTTGGATATGACTCAAACAAAACTCGAAATTATTGGTTTAAGGTTGGCCGTTTATTTGACATGAACAATGTGGTGACGAATAATTAACAGGTCAAGTTAGTAATAAAATAAACATGGATAATCCAATTTTAACAGTTCAGCACAATTTGTTGGTATTATATGTAATTATCTATCTGATTTTGTTGTGTTTTCTGTTTCTCGAGTAGACATGAAATTTTAGTTTATAGGGGTCTATGGATAATTTTAGTTTAGAGAGGGAGATTTCTAATCCTAAATTTTTGGTTGATAGATTATGTCTGTCAAGTGTCGACTCAAACAAAGCACGATTAATAAACATGTTGGGCTGGAGTTGACTAATTTTTGACACGAATTGATTAATGTTCGTAGTCATTTTTTAATTTATGGTTTAGTCAATAGGTTTTCACTTCCTTGCTTTCTGTTAAATTGTAGAATTCTAGTTCTTTTGAGTTATGATTTTGTAAGAGTGGAATGTGATGAATCAGTAAAAGTGTAAAACAATATATGGTTTGAAGTTTTTCTTCCTTCTACTATGGAGTTATTTGTAATTTATGATGTAACTAATTGGTATTTGAATTCTAGCATTGTTTGGTTGATTACAAAGGTTGATCAAAGTAAATGAATGCTCTGATTAGCATGGTGTATGTTGTTTTGATATTTGATGAAGCTAGCTGTTGAGGGGTGACAAACCTCTCTCTGTTAGAATAGGCCCAGGCCTTCGAAAAAGGGTTTAGTTGTAGAATGTTTACATAAAAGAAGCCCAAGAACCAGCATGAAGTTGAGGAAGGTGTGGGATGTAGTGCACTCAAGGATGAGAGAACAGCTTCTGAGGATCCCTGCACACGGTTGTAGGTTATTTCCTATGAGGGGAGGGTAAGCAAACTTGGGCTAACAATGGGGAAGTACTTTCTTTTTAGGTCAGGATCTGGAAGTAGAAGGAAGGTGATTATTTGACAGAGAAGTATGCTTCAGTCTTATCCTTTTCTGCTATATGGCAATCTGTATAAAGAAAGGCTTCGGAAAAGGGTGCAGAGTGGAACGACATTGGTTGAAATGCCATCGTGAAGGTTTCTAATGTGGCAAATGTGGATCTTCTAGCCAAAGGAGCACCATGTCATGGGGAAATGGGTCTGGTAGGCAAGGGATGTCTTTGATTACGTGGGTAAAGGTTGTATGCATAATCTTTGAAATTCTCCCATTCCAATCAAACAAGCCACATGCCTTGGAGGGTATAAGCTAAATATGACCAGGATACCCAGTGTGGGCATTGGAGGGTATAAGCTAAAGATGACCGGGATACACAGTGTGGAGATACAGTGGCCCTGCTCTCTGAGCCCAGGAAACTCAGCACCAATGTTTTGCCCACGGTGTCACATCATTTACATAGTGGAATAATGGGTGATCAGTATACGGTGACCATTCCAAATAGTGGATGACCACTATGAGCATTTCACTACAACTTCTCATGTATGAAGTTCTCTACGTCTGCGCTCAGAAGGGTATAGGATAGGAAGAAGCCACTTGAGATGGTCCTGCCATGCTTATGCGTGTAGATTTGGGCTTCAGAAGACCCTACATGTAGGAGGGCGAGAACAGGGGGTAGCATTATGCTGCGTGTGAAGGCTTTATTTTGCATCTGTTTCCGGAGTAGTGTATTGTAATCTTGTGCCATCTCACAATGGGAACTGTAATATATTTGAAGGTGTCTACAGTAAACTGTATGGGGGCTTTGTAATCTCTTTTCCTGTTGTTTTGGTTTGAATTGCTTTATGGCATTATGTAGACTTGCAGAATTAAATCTGCCTCTGAAAGCCATACCTGTTATTAGGACAGCATATAGAGTTTCACAAGGTCATACGGCAGAGTTCATCTGTGACTTGATGTATGAGATGAAGAGGCACCAGTGTTCGTAATGCCTTTCCTCCCATTGGATATATTCTCAATTCTATATTGGTTTCTATGTGGAAGAGGAGTTAAATCTGTTTTGTTCTCTCGAGTGTTTATGCTACTATAGTAGTTAAAGTAATAGTTGTACAAGTTGAATTGATTTCCTCTTTTCTTTGTTGTTTTTTTTTTTTAACTTGTTATTTGGTTCATGAATTTTGTAGTTTTCCTCTGTATGGTCGGCCCTGTTTGTTATCCTCTTTTAAAGACCATTATCCATCCTCGCAAAGTGAAAAACAGAAAATGATATATGAAATGTGTTTGATGAATGGTTTTGAAAACTATTTCCAAAAAGTTTCTTAAAAAGGGTCTCTACTTTTGGAGGCAAAAATTTATAAAACTTGGAAGCTTTGAAATTTGTAGCATCATCGTTTCCATATAATAGTTAAATCAGACGAGGAATTGAATTATTGAGGTGGGGGTCAAGAGTTGTATCATTGTCTTACATTCGTGCATTTTGAACAGATTTTTTCTTAAAGTCTAATCTCGGAAGAACTTCGAGTTTGGTAGTCTTTGCATAATAGGAGATGTACAGAAAACGTGCTTCTTCCTTCTTTTTTTGCTTAGTGTTGGTTTAACTCAACTATCTAAGTTCTTGATACACAGGCATGGCTCGTTGTCCTTGTTATTATACCAGCAAGGTCGCATATTCTTATGCGTTTTGGATTAGTAATATGCCTGGCATTATTATCTATGTGGATTCAACCGACGAAGGTGTGGGTGGTAAGTTTGGCCTTTTAACTTCTTGATTTTTTCTTTATTGTTAATTCAATGGCATTGTTCCTGTAGAAGGATAAACTTTTGGGACTTGGAATCCAATTCAACTGTTTTTTTTTCAGATTTACATGTCTGTGTTTGCATTCTTCCTTGCTGGGAAATGATACCATACCAAAAAGTTCTTCAAATTTCTTCCCATTTCTTTTGGTTTGAATTTTAATAATAATGTCTTCTCATCTGAAGATTATCAATATGTTCCTACAGCGCTCTCCGATATTGTTGTAGGATCAACTGGGAAGAGTGTCTCTGCTCTCTGGGATTTTGTTTCTAATGTTGGGGTTGGGAACAGATGGTGTAACTCCCTTTGTCCAGTCAAGAACCCCACCAGCTTCAATGCTGGGCTTACCAAGTCTTCCAGCATCTTCAGAAGGTTATTCATATTTAATCATGAAGTTAGGGCCATTACAGCTTACAAGAAAGGGCTTATCAGTGGCTAGCACAGCTGCATGCTTAACCTTCACTGTAAGTTGTGTGTAATGCACTCACATTCCACTTTCTGCTATGGTTTGGCAAGAATGTGTTTGGTCACGTGAAAATAAAACACCGACATCATTGTTCTATATAGCATCTAGAGGCACAAGTCCTTTTATCTAGAATGAAGTATGGGTTGTAAAGGCAAATGAAGATATGTAGCTGATAAATCATTGAATATTGTAAACTACCCTCCCCTTATGTTTCCAATCCCATTGTAACTCGACATTCTCATCCTGTTACTTTTGCATTGCAAACACAACACTAATTCAGATTTATATAATCAATTGGAAGTAGGACTGTGGTAGACATCATTCTGTGAAACTTAAATTATACATTAAATTAGATCAAGTTTCAAATCCATAATATAGTAGTTTCAGGCTGTCTATTTAATTTTCAATCAGTCTTGATCTATCCATGTAGTTACATCTGATATGAAAACTCGAAAATCTTTGGCATTCTGTTGGAATAATTGGTACCTAAAAATGGTTTGGAATTTTTCCACTTCATTGAAACTCCTAGAATTGCCTAGAAACTTTTTGATTTTGGGTTTACATGATAGTCTCTTCAATCATTTTTTGATGGAGATAAATCCATTAAACAGCATTCTTGAACTTTTTGTTGAAGATCATCAAAAATTTTACTGGCTATTAACTGGTTATTTAGAGAAATTCTTTGTTTTAGATTATGTATTTTGTTGTATCTAGTTTTTGTGAAATTTTGGATTATGAGCTAACTAGATACAGATCTGGCTGATCACAAAACAGTTATTTAGACCATGAGAATGCATTGCTGATGTTTAACTACTGTTGCTTTTCTCCAAGAGTTTCGCTAAAGAGGAACAAAGGATGAGGAGCCGATAATCATGGAAATTATACAAAATGGCTCCTCTGGAGTGAACATCTATCTACGGGTCATATCTAAACAAACATATAAAAAATTTCCATGCCCTATCCTGATAGCAATCCTCATCTTGCATGAATTTGTAACCGGGAAGTGAAAAACTCGGGTAGTAGTTCACTATTATGTGGGTGAGGATTAAAATTGAAAGACATTAGGGGTAATCTACACCAAGCTTAGACTTCCCTAAAATCCCTCAACGAAAGCCGAAGACCAAAGTGACGTTGTCTTTTCCAACTCATAACACTGGTGTACACGACACGGAGTAACCCAATGGAAATTTCAGTGAACATAAGATGGCTAATGAGACATGCGATGCCAAAAGTAAACAATTAGACTTTCATTTTTTTATTATTCAAACTCTCTCTATGAACTTGACCGTCATAATATTGAAAGGGAAAAAGTATTATTCAGTTTTATTGGCATTAACCTTTCCTGCATTTTCATCTGTTTGCTTCAATTTTACTAGATTTCTGACTTTCTGTTTTGTGAAAGATCTTTCAAAGTGCAAGCCTTTGCCTGACAACCACTACCCCTGAGCAACTTGCATTTGCTCTACAATGGTATATGCTTCCTTTGGCACAATTTGGTGTTCCAGTGGCTGAAATTATTCTGACTCTCCTACTTTCATTAAGGTTCATCAATGTGGTATTTGATGAGGTGAGACAGGTTTGAGTTCATAGAATTCGTTTCATTAAGGTTGATTGATTTTCAAACATTTAATGAAGTTTTTTTTGCATATGGTAAATCATCTGTAATATTAAGTAACAGAACAATTGTTCTGAAACCTTGAGCTCTTAATATTTTTGTATGACATTTTTACAGGTCCGTAATGTTGCACTGGGGATCGTATCTCGTCGGATTAATTGGCAACAGTTGACAATGTTGGAGACGATTGATAGTAAGTATACAAGTTTATATGACTTTGGATGCGGATGGCCTTTTTCTTGTTAGGCATATAATGATCATTGCAGTGCTTTTTATTGGCTTGAATAGCGGATTGTCATGGAGAATTGTTGCTTTCTGTAATCTGAAACACCTGTTTAATGACTTCGCAGTTTTCTTTACATATGTTCGTCGGATCTTCAAAAATATTTTTAGCCACGCAGAGCAGATATCTCAGGTTTGACATACTTGCCAGAAATTTTTATTATTATAGTTTCTCCTTGCTCAAATTTCTTCTCCACCTCTCACGTTCGTGGTTCTTCAAACCCAACAAGAACTCTCTGAGTAAGAAAAGACCCTGTGCCAAGGTGTGGTGGCATGGGGAGGAAGGATGGTGTTTTACATAAAAGACTTGCCAAGGAAAGAGAAACCCAAAAGAGCTTATAAAATAGTAACTTGCAAATCATCTGTTCTTGTTCCACATAATTTCTTAGTGGAGGCTTGGAGTTTCTTTCTGCTTTCATGCATTGTGACCCATCAATACTACTGATACAAGAAAAGTTAGGTTCTTGAATAGTTTGAAGTTGTGGGTGGCTAGCGATATTCTGAAAAAATTTTCCCCCTCTTTGGGTGGGTGGGTGGTTTTGAAGGGGCTTTTCAATAGGAAAACCATTCTCCTTTAGTTATATTTCCCAGTTTCTTGTCAGTAGATAAAAAAGAAATTAAACAAACGCGTAGGATATCTTTACCCCTGAAAACATCGACAATTGAGTAAGCTAATGTCATGGTAGGAATATCATAGGACTTGACGGTTTTTTAATGATAAGAGTAAGATTTATTAGTAATTTTTCCTATGGTTGTCGACTTTTTATGTTCGTTTTTGCAATGCCAATCCTACAACTGTTGACTTACTCGACTTAATCTCGATTAAGGATTACACCTCTATTTGCAAGCCAAAACAATCTTTCCCTTGATGGCTGAAGCATCTGAGGATCCAACTGCATCTTGTTGTTTTACTGTATCTTCCAAATCTATCTTAACTAACAACTCTGAAATTGGTTTTTTTGTTTACAGGCAATGATTATTAGAGGTTTCCGAGGGGACAGCAATACTCACAAAGTTCATCTCTCCTCGGACTCATCAATGGGGATGGCGAATATCGTTTCCTTGTTGTGCCTCGTCGGGCTTGTGGGTGCTACTACTCTCTCTGAATACATTCTTATCTAACACCCTATTGCTCATATCCAATCTTCTTGTGCTTATTTCTCCTCGTACATACATCATCAATGAGAAGGGCGACCCAAAAAAAATTGGGATAAAGGTTTTGTTGAGTTATGTACTTCATTGGGGTGGAGGTTTTCTACGAATGAGTTCTGTTCGTCTTTAATTATTACTAGTCAATATTAAACGTCTTCTTTAAATAAGTCACGTGTATGTCAGATGATTGTATTTTGTCGGGTCAATTTCGACAATTTTGTATGGAATAACTGAAAAGATATCCGATGAACACTTGATTTGACTCATCGCCAAAAAAAACACTCTTATATAGCTCAATCTCGGAAAAACCAAAATAAAAAATAAATAGTGGCTTGTGTGTTAGGAATTGGCCTGGGAAATGGTCTTGGCCCAGAGTTTCGGTCTTTGCCACGTGGGGTGAATCATAAGAGCATCTCCGATAGATTTTTTATTTTCATTTATTTTTTTATTTTGAAGAGCGAATTACCAATAATTAAGTTTCAATATGCGCTCTATTTAGACTAGTTAAAATGGAAAGTCTAATTTAACTCTGCACATTTTAAGATGATGTCTATACATTTTTCATTTAATATTCTTGACTATGAGACCATTTTTTTTTTTTACTAGAATAGAGAGTCTATTAAAGACTTATTGTAATGTCACTATTTTTGGGTCGTGTTATTGTAATTGGTGTCAAATTTTTATCAAGTCTCACCAAAAAAAAAAACAATTTAATGTGTTATAAGTATCAAATATTAATCCAAGCTCATTCATTATGCGTATTTATTAATTGTATCAATTTTAAAATTGTCTCGTGTCGGTTTCATATCGTGTTCGTGTTGACATGTCAGATTGACACCCCTAGTTGATCGAATGATACAACATTCATTCAAAAAATTTTTCCCGCTAAAAACATCAACACGATCACATACTCTTCTATGGCAAATAACTCAACTAACTCGGACTCAATCTCTCTTCTACTCGACTCTCTTATTTTACTTTAATTTTAAATTATAAATAAAAAAATAAAAATAAATTATTATTAAAAATATAAATATTATACAATTAATGTTCGATTTTTAGTATTATAAATTATTTTCAGACACAAGTTATTGCTATTAGCCTTTTGTAATCAAACATAGGCGCCAAAAGCTCCACGAAAGTACCCGCCATTGAATGATTACAAAAAGGGAGGTTTCGCAGCCCAAAGGACACCACCTAGAGGGCTACCAACGACGATGGCAGACCCAAACCTTCCCGGTGATATCATCGCCGATATACTCTCAAGACTTCCGGTCAAATCTCTTTGCCGGTTCAAGTGCGTCTCTAAGCCTTGGCGAACTCAAATCTCCGACCCACAATTCATAAAATTTCATCTTAATCGAAACAAAGACCACCACCAACAAATCATTCTCTTGTCCGACGATCGATACTACACCCTCGATCACGAAGCAATTCTCGAAGGTAACGATGTATCAGCGAAACAATTGAAGTTCCCACGCAATAGAAACCCTAGACATCGTGAAGTAATCTTGGGTTCTTGTAATGGTTTGTTATTGCTTGTTAATGGTCATAATGATCATTTAGTAGTTAATCCATCAACTAGAGAATCGAAGAAATTATACAGATCACCTTTCTTTGTCGAATATGGGTCTGATGTTTATGGGCTTGGTTATGATTCGCACAATGATGATTACAAAGTTGTGAGAATTTCTTATTGTCGTTTTTATTATCTTTATTCTGGTACTAGTGTCAGTGTGTATTCGCTAAAAACTGATTTGTGGAGAAGGATTGAAGACTCTCCGTATGACCACAAATTTCTTAAAGAGAAAACTCCGCCGGGTGTTTTTGTGAATGGAGCCCTTCATTGGTTAGCGGGTCGTGATGAAAATGCAGATGTGCCTTTGATAGCTTCGCTGAATATGGTGGATGAGAAATTTCGGGAAGTGCCACCTCCTAGTACCACCGATGGCATTGTCATGTTATATGAGTTGTGTGTTCTTGGAGGTTGTCTTTGTGGACTTGTTCATCGCAGATCTTATGATGATGAGTGGATATTGATGGAGTATAATTATGATGTTTGGATGATGAAGGAGTATGGTGTGAGGGAGTCATGGACCAAATTCTCTATCAATGTCTTGGATATGTCTGTGCCAAAAACATTGTGTTTGTGCAGGAATGGTGAAGTTCTATTAAAGGCGGGAAGGAATGAACTTTTTATATTTAATCCAGAAAAGGAAACGTTCAAGGACCTTGTGGTTCATGGCATTCCAGCTAAATTTGAAGCGGGGATTTATGTGGAGACACTTGTCTCACCGAATTGTAGCAGTAACTATAAGGGCGTCAAAAGATCAAACACATATAGGTAAAAAATTTCTCTCTTTTATTGTTCCATTTTCAGTTTTACTCCTGTTCCTTCTGTTGTTTTAATTTTATTGTAAAGGGAACCTAGTTATCGGTTGGTTTATACGTAATGATGTGATATGTTATCTAACCTGGTTGTGGTTTTTGCTTAACTCTTTCGAAGTGCTTAAGGATAAGTTAGAATGGTTCGTATAAAACTCTTTAATGGTTGTACACAAGAAAGACAACCACCTATACAGTGAGGCAGATTGGACACAATTTTAAGCTATTTCAAGTCTATCTTAGTGTGACTTTGAAGGAAACCTGATACAATTGTGCTTTATATAGGAAATGTGTGTATGCACAACCCTACTGGTCATTTCCTTCATCTATGTGGATGTCTTTTAACAACAATTATATTAATTTGTGTAATGGAAATAATTGAGCTTGCCATATCGTATGCCCATTAATTTGTGCAAGAATGCTATATTACTATGTTTTAATGGTCTTTAAACTCCTATCTAGGATCAGGTTGGGTAATTTTTATGTCTAGCATTGTATGCCGTGCAGAATAGATCATGATAAGTTTAAGTAAGAACAATTTACATGAGAATGCGAACAAACTGTTTGTGACGAGGAAAATCTGTTAAAGGAAAACAGGAGAGCAATTAAGCCAAGAAAAATTAGTGTTTTCCGCCCTAAATTTGTTTTTGATTGTAACTTTGGGGGCATCTTTGAATATTGAATTCTTTGAACATATTCAAGCAGGCCATTTGCAATCACCCCTCTTTAGGTAGTAATAGGCCTGGCTTCAAGGTCCTTGAGGTGTAGTGGCCAGGGTATGCAATTGTAACCAACTTGCTATGGGGGCCTGGTAGAGATTTCCTAGACCTTGAGTTCTGTTTTCAATACCAAAAAATTGGGGTAAAATGTAGTTGGTTCCTCTTTTAAACGAGTTATTGCAACTGCTCCTCACTCCCATTCTACATATGAGCAGAAATTTCTTTTATAGTCCTGGTCACAAGGCATGGGTGTGATATTTAACATCATTTTCTTGTTCTTAAATATGGAAAGTAGCTGATTCGACCCCTAGGTGAAGTTTCATTCCCAATATACAAGTCGGCAAAGCTATGTTATTAACTTTAAAAGCTACAAGCGATGGTTGTGGATTCAAGTGTATATGTTTAGCAAAAACAAAGTGCACCGGAGACACGATTTATTAAAATCCATAAATACAGAACCATCAGTGTGTTTGAGGGAATACTGTATGCCAAATGTATTGTGTTTTCTAAGCTTGCTTGTATATGTGGAAGGATCATCAAGTGCAATAGTCTGTTTAATGATAAATCTGTAATACACTTGATCTTCACAGGGTTTCCGAGTATCAAGTTATTAATTGTTTTGATGGTCCAGATTGGTGTAAAATACATGAGGACTCAATTCAAAAGGTGTCTTAACAGTTGCATTGAAACCTGGAAGACAATTGATTTGTGTTCATGTGTCCAAGACTAAAGTAGAATGGAAGGGGATTAAAAGATAAAAAAAAAAGTATGTTACGGATGATTAATCTCAATCTCTTTCCCATTGTTTGGTTTTTACGTTTTTTGCTGATGTCCTTGTGATTGATTTAAGGGGACATTTTTAAATCTTAATCTAAGTTTTGCAATGAAGTAAATTTATTTATGTTGATCACTTAATTATTTTCAATTGCCTAAAGTTATGTTACAATGGTTAGTGTACCAGTCTCTATTGTTTATACACAGAAAGGCGACCACACAAACAACTGGAGGTATAATTAACACCTTTTAGAGCCTTCCCAAGTTTATTTCAGTTCGATTATGTGGAAAAACTGTGTAATTGAATTGCAAAGAAATAAAGAGTCTGAAAATAAATTTATCTTACTTTGTTCTTTCTGGATTGAGATTTTGCCATGGAGTTATTTGGAATTTTGATTGTGGATGTTGTTCAGGAAATGGATTGGTTGAAAAATGGTTGTCAGAGTGGTGGTTTGGGTTGTGGTTTTGCAAACAACTGTTCTACGTTTACTAAATTTGGCTTCCCAACTGACCCGGTACACTGACCACCATAAAAATAAAGGGGCCTAACAATATCTGATGATTATCGACGAGACACATTGGTTGGGAAGTAAAATTTGGGAAACATATCATTTCTGTTTTTGCATGGATTGGTATATTGGAAGAAAACTTCAAACTCTTGTATCTGAGGTTTTTGAAGATATTCGTGTCATTTTCTGTCATATAATTTTTCTTGTTCTTCTCCTTTTTTTTTTTTGGCTAGTTCGAGCCAGGGGTCAAACAAGTGGATTAAAACACTTGCTTGCATTGCTGATGCTGTGGAAACTCTGGCATTCGGGAGGTGTGATACTCCGGGCTGTAGCTATGCAGAGGTCGTCGAGTTGTTGTCTAACATTCGGGGTGTCACCGGTGATGATGATTCTCTGTTCCAATTTGGTAAGAGACT
The DNA here is from genome assembly GCA_951799425.1 of Ilex aquifolium. NCBI lineage: Eukaryota > Viridiplantae > Streptophyta > Magnoliopsida > Aquifoliales > Aquifoliaceae > Ilex > Ilex aquifolium. The sequence goes on along the minus strand of OX637397.1, from coordinate 3,190,378 downwards.
TTTCAGAAAGCCAGAGTATAGGGAGATGTTTGTGTGTCTTGCAGATTCCGATATCCGTCTCCGGTGGTTGAGAGTGTGCCAGAAGGGAGAATCTGCTCGTGGCCCTTCCCTTCCTGAGACATAGCCTCTGATTGTGGGGTGGAGCTTTTTTGCTTGGTTGTGGGGCTGTTAATTTTGGATAACATGCTATGTTAAGGTACTGTCTTTCTCGTTGGCTTTATATGTGTTTAGTCTGTGCTGGATGATTTTGTTGGAAGGCTATCTTTCAATATCGGATGTTTTAAGGTTTTTGTGAAATGATGTATATTTGCCTTTTTTGTGAAATGATTTATACTTGGCCAACTTCTCGCCCCCAGTTGCATCGGGCGGGTTGAGCGAATTAGATGATCAATTCAAGTTCAATCTAAGTTGTAATCCTAACCTAATTTGAACCCTACTTTCAATTTGAATATTGCCCAAATTGATTTCAGGCTCAATTTGAGTTGATTTGGGTTAACTAATTTAGGTTCAATTTGGGTTCATTTTTGTGCATAATTTGGGGCATAATACAATAGTTTGACCAACTTAAATTTAAAATAAATTCAATAAAAACTTAAAATGCACTTGAACTTTGAGTTTTCAATATTTTAATTTCGGGTTAAACTTCAATTCCCAGTCTGATTTTAGTAATTTCGGTTGAATTTGTGAACCCAAAGTTGGTTCAGTATGTGGTCCAAATTCAATTCAGTTTGAAAATTTTCAACACAAGCCCAAATGAAGTTTTAAAAATTTCAACTAAGTCTTATTTTTTTGGGATTGGGTTGGTTTTGGGTTAATCCGTCATAGGTGCACCCTTAACACCCCCCCTCAAAAAAAAAAAAAACTACCTCATTACATCAAGTCCTACCGTCAAGGATCTTCATTAATAAACATGATTTTAGAGAGAAAAAGAGATGAGAGAGAGAGAGAATTTTGGACAAATAATATGAAGTCAAAGGTACATTGTTGTCTTTCAATTAGTCTAGATCTAGAAGGCGGTTCTCGCTCCTTCACATGCATAAAAGGGGGGGGGTCAGCAGAGAATTGCAAGCTAGAAATATGAAACATAGAGCAAAGTAAAGTACAAATACATACAATAGTTATGATTTGCATTAAGTAATCTCTCTAGATACATGGCTGAAACCCACCAAAAAACTAGCCCTATACACAACTACAGTTTTTGAAAATTAGAACTAGAGAGATGTCTAACCTGTGAGTCAAGAAATAAAATGAAACCCAGATGATGAAAAGGTCTCTGACCTATGTTCAAGATATTTCTTTAGCTTTGCCAACAAAGATTTCTTCTACCCTCCTGCAAGATCTCAAACGCAAGTTTGTGTCTTTCGAGAGATGCGACCCCTGCCTCAATGTAGTTATGGGCTTCTTCTCTTAAACTCCACAGCATCAAGGCCTTAAAATCTTGACAGCCACCTCCTGAGTCGGCATCTCTTAGAATACCATACTTCGCATTTTTTGTCCACCGGTGTAAGATGAAGCGTGATGGAAGTTCCCTTATGTTCATTACCTGGAACACCTTCAACGCGTGTCTACATAACACCCCTTCAAACTCGTACATTTTACAACTGCAACTAACATTAAGATTTGATGCATTAAAGGCAACAGTGTTCCGCTCATCACCATTGCCACACTTCTGCACCAAATATCTACTAATAGCACCTTCAACGTTTAGTTTTATTCCGACATAGCTGTAGCAATCCAAAAGCTCTTTCTGAAAAACTTTGAACATTGTGATTGTGTAAAGCCTTCTACACTGGTCTTCAATGGGGTCTTTTGTGTGCAACACTGCTTGCAAGTTAAAAGAGTTAAAATCCTCTTTTCTTTCCTCCTCACGTCGTTGCTCAACAGCTTTCTCATATCGTATGATAAATTCATCTAAGGGTGTTTGAGCAGTCAAAAGCATACCAAAATATGATTTCATGCTTCCATCTATACAAATGCCTGCGAAAAATGTGTCCCTTATATGGAATGGGACCCAACTTTTACGCATTCTGTACATTTCCTTCAACCAAGCATTCTCTTTCAAGTTGTATTTGTTGACAAGAACATCCCATGCAGAATCAAATTCATTAGCTGTCTGGCTCTGTGAAATGCAAGTTTCATATTCACACTTGAATTCAGCATTCATGGATAGCAGTGAACCCAAATTTTCCTGTTCCTTTGCCATAATTTGCCATGCAGAAAAGCGATGATGTGCCCCAGGAAAAACTTGTGCAATTGCATGTTGAATGGCCTTGTCTTGATCAGCAATTATTGACAGAGGACGATGCCCTGACATTGCCCTAAGCCAAGCTTGAAACACCCAAGTAAAGGACACCTCAGATTCATCTCCAATTAAAGCACACCCAAGAAGGACTGGTTGCCTGTGGTGGTTAACACCAATAAATGAAGCCAACGGCACCGAGTGACTACCTCTTCTGTATGCTGTATCAAAAACAATGGCATCCCCAAACTGAGTGCAAGAAAATCGAGACCGGCTGTCAGCCCAGAAAACACTTGTGCATTTTCCATCACCCACTTCCACCGCATAAAAGAATCCCATATCTTCTGCTTGCCTGGACTGAAAATACTCAAAAAGCACATTATACCAATTACTACCAATATTCATTTCTCGGCCTCTTTTGACAAGGCTGAGGCTGCCATTTGTTTCAACTAAATCCACATTTTCCAACCCACTGCTTACTTCCTCTTTAAACCCCTTGGGAGCAGCAGCGGTTCTCCTACATGTATCCACTGGAGAGTCAAGTTCGTGATTGTGTTCTTTTTGCAGACGATCAACTACCCACCTTCCTGATCCTTGACTTTGTATCCTCATATAAGCTCCACAGCCAACTCTTGAAGGGTGCTGATGCCCTTCCTTCGAGCACACAAATCTTCGGGATGTTATTGACCCGTCATTTTTTGACCGAAACAATTGACCGATTCGAACTTTGAAACCTGTCCCAGCTGCATGTGTGTGGTAAAATTCGTATGCCTCATTAGCAGAACTAAATTCAAGACCTTTTTGTGGTTCACCTCTGGGTTCTACATCCACCTCTTCCCTTTTAAGACGTTTCACATCAATGACACCAGATGGGCCATCCTCCTCAAGTGATCTAATTCCTGTCCTAGAGGACACCTCAACCGATAATCTAGGAGTTGGAAGGGCTTTCCTTTGTATATGGGGTGGACGAATTTCACCAGGGCCTTCAAGCTCATGATTATGTTCCTTCTTGATATTGGCTATTACCCACTTCCCAGAATCAGCTTTTTGGACCTTTATGAAAGCTGAACAACCTGTTCTTGAATTAGTCTGAAAACCCTCCTTTGAGCATACGAATCTTCGGGAAACAACTGACCCATCAACTCTCGATCGGTACAGCTGACCAATCCTAATCCTGAATCCTGCCTGGGCTGCATATACATTGTAAAACTCCTGTGCATCCTCTGCCGAATCAAACTCTAAGCCTGCATAGGGTTCAAGCTTGGACTCTCTTTCATCCTCCCGACGATGACCATTATTTTTTAAAACCACTTGACCTGCTGGCTTTGCTCTTACAGTGATGGAGTTCCCTAACACTTCTCTATTCATATCAGTGCCTGAGCAATGCAATAATAACAAATATTAGGATACTAGAAAGGCAAAAAAGGAAAAAAAAAAAAAAAGAGACACCCATAGTAACGGGAATTTAAAAACTCTTTTCATTCATTAGTTCATAACAGTATCTCTGCGAAACAGATACCATACTGCACATCAGGAAGGGAAACAGTACAAAATCACCCATGATACACAACGTTTAAAGGAGACAACTAATGCACAAAGTAGATAGAGTGTCATGATCGCACAAAGAGAACAAGTTTTCAAACAACTTCATAGAGAGATTCTATAATTGGTTTGCACTTTCAACTTAATAGAACGAAAACACAAATCCTTACAGAGCCGAATTAAACAATCTGCCTGGCACACGTACACCTTAAGCTTCAGGAATTGTTCTACATGATTTCTAGAAAACTAAACATAGTTCTCAGCTCAGGAGTAACGAAAACTAAATAGGGAACTTCTTGAAAACTTTTGAGTGACAAAAGCAGTCTATGGTAGACAATTTTTCAAAGACCTTTGAGAATGTTAGAAAGAAACAACAAATTATGTGTAGTACCTGTTATATTCGAAAGTACTTCAAGAATGATCGACATACATTTTAAAGCTTTCTTATGGGCCAAATGATTTGATTATACACACTCTCACAATGGCAAGATCAAGCTAATGTATAAGGCATGGATGATTAAGATGATAAAGAAATAAAACCCTTCAATAGATCTAGTGAGTAAAGAAATTCTTCCTATCGTTGCTAGATTTCTGGAGAGTCAGTGGTGACCTAGTTTGTGCGAGTTATAATGGAACTAACCAGATGCTTGTCTGCGATAATGCATTTTACCATGCAGCTTGTTTGCTTTTACAGAAAGCGGTGTTAACTAGCCACAAGATAATGTTCGATTTTTATTTTTGCCAATTTTGTCATACTTACGTGATCTGAAGTGAGAAATCCTGTAAAATTCCATTTATTGCAATGAGTTACAATGTTGATAAGGTTGCAGTGAAGATTCACTGATGCTTACAACCTCAAATGAATGCGAATGACCTTAAAGGGTTTGTTTCTCTTTTGTCACTTCCATTGATTTTATTATCTTACAACGTTTTCATTTCTTCTACAGCTGTTCAAAACTTACATAGAACGGAATGTATTGATTCTTTCCAGATAATAATATCAAAAAAATTCCAACTTTCTTCATGCAACTATAATGTTTGAACCTTCTTTTTACTGACCATTGGAACATAGACACGTGACATTGAGTCGTCACAAGGAATCAAATATAACCTTTAGATATTAACTCCTCTCATAATCAATGATTAAGTAGCAAATTCCATAACGACAAAAGTAAACTTGAAAGAAAAACAAACTGGAATAGTATCTAGTAGGTCCCCCCCCCCCAATTCAATCAAGCCAAAAGTCGCATAAGTTTGATCTTTTCAAAAGTTCAAACACTTCTCTAAAGTCAGACAGCTGAAAACCCCAACTACGTCTTTTCCACATGCTTAGTTCACACTAAGCACCCAATAAAAATTCACAATTGACCATGAATACCTATGAAAATTGCACCTTATAGTTTGCAGGAAACAATCATAATTCTATCTCCTTTATTTAGTTGTTCTCGGGTGATCCATAAATGAAATCAAATTACTATGAATTCCCAAAGACCAAATCATAGATGATAACCAGTGCATGTGCAGGGATGCAAATAAGAGTGTGTGTGTGTGTGTGTGTGTGTGTGTGTGTGTGTGTGTGTGTGAGAGAGAGAGAGAGAGAGAGAGAGAGAGAGAGAGTTCAGTCGAGGTCAAATACCCAATTCATCAAAAGACTACTGAATGTATGATATTAAACCGAAAAGTCAGCTCAAAGAAAAGTAATTTCAATCCATTACCAACAGTTCTATTTGCAGATTAAAACCAACGGAAAAATCCAAATTTAATTAGCAACCCAACCCACCAAAACAACTCCACAAAAAAAAAAAGGAGACAAATACAACTCGCATAAATCGAATAAACAACTAGAACAAACTCAAACCATCAAGACTCAGAATCGAACCTTTAGGGTTTTACATTCGCATATCGGAGAAAAGCCCCAGTTAGGGTTTTGTAACCCCAGAAATTCAGGTAATATACACAGAATGCCACTCCTTTAAGCTGTTATCCAACTGTTCAAGCCAGTTCTGGAGGCATAAATCGCATGCATTGTGGCCCAAAATTGGCTCATTCCGGCCAATTCCTCTGCAATTGTTTGATTTTGGTTGCCCAATAGAATTGAGCGATCGGAATTTGAATGATTTGGCATCAGATTTTGGCGTGGCTCAGGCCTCTCTCTCTCTCTCTCTCTCTCTCTCTCTCTCTCCTGTGGAGTGAGTGGGTTGCTGTTGAGTGAGGAAGGAGGGTCCAGAATTGGACTACGGCACCTAGGTTGGTGGATACAGTCTGTTCGACTGCGTTTGGACGGTGTAGATTGCCTGTTAGTATCACATACATCCGCTTCAATTAGGCCTGTCAATCGGGATCGGGTGAGACAGGTCGGTGTGAAGTTTTATTTTATTAATATTTAATTTATCTTTAATAACTCATGTTATACTAGATTTATATGCATGAACCGAGGATAATTATTATCTATTAAACGATTTGAGATACTTAAGCTCAACTCAAATGTGACACATTTTAGCTCGTCTCGAGCTTGTTCGGTTATAAAACGAGCTGAATTTGAATAATTAGGTTGGAAACTTAGATTTATTTTGAGCTCAAGTTCACAAAATTTGACTTGATTATAAGTAAAATAATCGAATTACTCAAGGTCGGCTCATTTTGAACTCTGGTCGTGCTCGTTTTTTAAAAAACAAGTCGAACTTAAACATCTTTTAGTCTTATTTTGAAAAACGAGCTTATTAGGTTTGGACTCAAAGTTTTGTTTACCACCCTTAATAATAGAGTCGTACCGTGTATTTTTTTTTTGATTAAATTTACTCATACTCAATTAGTTTATTAATCGGGTGATTCACTCGTTTACAAAATATTAGCTTAAAGAATATCAAAACCTTCTAATTTCGTGTCGTTTTAACAGATTGTATCATATTTTAATACTCCTACCTCAAGTATAATTTTTTTTTTCATAGATCACTTACCATAAATTTAAGTGGGACCTATTTTATATAAGTGAGCTTATAATTAACACATGATATATGATTTGCTACGAAAGGAAAAAAAATAAAATGTGATAATGCGTCCTATTTAAATTTAATTTATTTTTTGGATTTATTAACAAAAAAATTAAAAGTTATTAGAGTGAATATCATACCTTATCTGTTTATATACATGTAGTGGATTCATGGAGCCCACATGTGGAGAAGGATGGTCCCACCTAATATTACAAAAGTTTTTTCCTTATTGGGTTAATTACACTTTATCCCTACGAAATTTACATTATATTGCAATCAAATCGCTCTGTTTTCAATTTTAACAATTAGCTCCTATCCATTCACCAGAAAGCTGTAGGTTATTCAAACCCATCTTTTTAATTAAAATCAACACACACAGAAACAACAAAAAGCAAATGAATCAGAGTTAATCGCACAGTTGTTCTACTTGGGATTGTGATGAAAATCGAAAAGTGAAGATTGATTGGGTGGGATTGGATTGGAGCTCTCTTCGTGGTCGACCGTCGAACTTGTGGAAGTAGCGCTTTGGTGGTGGCTACGTAGTGGTTGGTATATTTGCAGCGGACTAGTTACTTCTATCTCATTCTTCGAAGCTTCCGACGAATCTGTAAGTTCAGTTTCAATCTTTCACAACCCACCAATCTTTCCTTACCTGATATATATACACACACGCACAATACTCACCGAAATGTATTAGCATGTGCTGATTGTTTGTATGAATCAGTGAATTGATCATGGCGAGATCACCACCTTCCTTCACAAACCTAATCCTCCGCCGCCCAACTCCTCGTACCATCCAAAACCCTAACTCCCAAATCCGAAACATTGGTGCTAGCAACGATGGAACAGAATTCAATCAGCAAAACCAAGACCCACTAAATTCCAATCGGTATAGCAATCAAAACTTCATTGAAATTGCCAGAGAGGTTTCGAAAATCATTCGAACCCGACCCAGATGGGAACAGACAATTCTCTCTGATTTTCCCACCATAAATTTTGGGGATCCCCATTTTTTCCGTGAGGTCTTGATGCACCAAAAAAATGTGTTTTTGTCGCTTCGGTTCTATAATTGGGTTAGCTCTCAAAATGGGGTTTTCCCGGATTCATTTCTGTGTAATGAGATTTTTACTGGTCTTGTGGAGGCTAAGGCTGCTAATGCTGCAAAGAATTTTCTTGATTCTACTAAGTTTGAGCCAGAACCGGCTTGTTTGGAGGCTTACATACAATGTTTATGTGGAAATGGGTTGATTGAAGAAGCTATTGATGTGTTTGATCAGTTGAAGAGGATGGGAAAGTGCCCGTCTCTGGTGACATGGAATTCGGCTTTATTGGGTGCAATTAGAGCTAGACGGACTGATGTTGTTTGGAAATTGTATGGCGATATGATCGAATGTGGTGTTGTAGTGGATGTTGACACAATTGGCTATCTAATTCAAGCATTTTGTATTGAGGAAAAATTTCTCAAAGGTCATGAGCTCCTACGGCAAGTTTTGGAAGATGGGCACGTTCCTAGTAAGGTTTCTTTTAATAGATTGATGTCTGGGTTTTGTAAGGATAGGTGTTACAATAAAGTATCAATACTTCTTCATACAATGATTGCGAAAAATCATGCTCCGGATATATACACTTACCAGGAAATTATACATGGGTTATGCAAGAGAAAAATGAGGCATGAAGGTTTTCGGATTTTTAATGATCTCAAGGATAGAGGGTATGTTCCAGATAGGGTCATGTATACCACAATGATTAATGGTCTTTGTAAGATGAAATGGCTGGGGGATGCACGAAAGTTGTGGTTTGAGATGATTCAAAAGGGAATCATTCCCAGTGAGTACACATACAATGCACTCATCTATGGGTTTTGCAAAACTGGTCAATTTAATGAAGCCCGGAAGCTTTATAAGGAGATGTGTGACAGAGGTTACGGCAAGACCACAGTGAGTTACAACACCATGATTAGCGGGTTGTGCTTACACGGAAGAGTAGAAGAAGCTCATGCCTTGTTCAAACAGATGGACGAGAATGGTATCACTCGTGATTCCATCACATACAATTCTCTGATTCAGGGTTTCTGCAAGGAAGGGAAGATAGTCGAGGGTACAAAGTATTTATATGAACTTCTAGAGCAGGGTTTGCAGCCAACAACTTCCTCTTGTACTGTGCTAATCGAAAAACTTTGCAAGTTGGGGCACATGGATGAAGCAAAAACATTGTGGAAAGATATGCAGGATAGGGGTGTGAAACCAGCGGCGTGTAATAGTGACTCGATCCTAATTGGGTTGAGTGAACAAGGATATGTTGCAGAGGGGATTGAATGGTTGGCCACTATGCTAAAGAGTAGGCTCAAACCCCAGAAAGAAACTTTTGAGAGACTAGTTCAAGTTCTCTCACAAGGAGATAAGTTGGATGATGCTTTACTGGTGTTAGGTTATATGTTTAAAATAGGTTATGCACTCAGTGAATGTGTTTGCCATTCTCTCGTTAATAGACTTTGCAAAGATAATCCTCATCATGTCGAGACATGTATGGGGGATATCCTTCAAAACGGCTGAAGCTCCCGAGGAAATCCTGTACTGTCTTTCACTTTCGAATCTTCTCTCTTATATCATAAATACCTTACTGGGTTTGGTTTAAAGCGCAGGAGGAAAATGATAACTAAGCCGTTATCTGAAGGTATTAGTCTTTCAAATTTCGAATAGGATAGAGTTTCATATCTGAAATTGGTCATCCAAAACCTTCTAATGCAGTCATGTTGGCCTTACCTCTTTTATATACTGAAAAATAAAAAACTGACACATTTATCCTCCACCTCATATACTTGTACATGCCGAATTTTGTACAAGTTGTTAACACACTAATATGGTATGCAAGTACAAGAAGCCCCCACACGGATGACAAAAACATTTTCAGAATCGATCTAAATCTAACCAATTGTTATGCCCAATTTTTAGGTAGATAATTTGCACTGGTGCATTATTGGCTTGTTTGTTTGACAAACTTGCATATGCCTGGAGTTTCTGTCCCCAAATACTGGTTTAAAAGTGCATTACATATAAACTTTTGTTGATACAGGAAAACTATCAACATGATATCCTGTTGTTTAGGTTATAAAAGTGCCTTCCACATAGGTATGTCTGTATCTTGCATTCATAGTCGCCAAGTTTGTCTCTTTCTGTGAAGGATTTTACTAGGAATTTCTTAGAATCTAAAATTTTCTTTTTGAAATTATTTTCTGATTTCAAGAATGCAATTTTTTTTTTTATTATTAAGTTTGAGGGTCGTTCATTACGTGATTACAGGTTCTTAAGGTGCTTATGGATAACTTTTTTTTGAACTATTTGGAAACTTTCATTAACTAATAAAGCTGGTCATTACAATCAAGAAGCAAAATATCCCTTAACTCATATGGTATACAGCCTACCCAATTCCTTTGCAGAGAATGGGTTAGTTCGGCTTTGGCTACCCAATGAGCTGCTTTGATGAGCTCGGGATACAAAGGAAAAATGTAGATTTAGTAATCTAGCACATTCTCTGATATCTTCGATTGTAGCTTCTTCAATCTCCAATGGTGGAACACCCTTCCGTAGTGCTTGGAAGAATTACCTCTTGGTTATCACTTTCCACTACTGCATTCCTCAGCTATATTAAGCCTCTCTAACTGCTTCTACTTCTGCTTCTGCTTCAACTGCACGACTTGACATGGCTTTAAAAGATTTTGCCTTTCCTTCCGGTAGGACAACTTTGTTTTTTTTTTTTTTTTTTTTTATGCTATTGAAAAAAGGGGTGGGGGTGAAGGAGAGCGCACAAAGATCACCTTGATAGGCTCTGACTGGTCGGATTATGAGGTCTCTGACTGCGCTTGTTACACCTCTCAGGAACGAACCTAGTTAGACTAGCATATCGGTCAACCATTGAGTCGTCCAAGGCTCAACAGGATGAGAAGTTCGACCGATACTCTAGGAACACCCCACTCGGTGGTGTAGGAAACCTTTGTTGTCTCTAAAATAACAACCCCCAAAGCAGCATGTTTGGTGACTTGTAGAAAAGCACCATCGCAATTGATCTTACCATGCTGACATGCTGTGGAGCTTGAGTTTCTGTCTGTATTGATAGAGTGGGGGGTTTTTGTTGGCTTCTGTGTGTAAAATATATGCTTCTCTCCATATCTGTTGGACATTCCTTGACTTCTAAATTACACATGCTGTTCATTCCTTCACTTAAATTTTTAATGGTAAGATTTTATCATCTTTTAAAAGATTCAATGGTCATTTTTACTCTCTTTTATATTTGGGTTTCTCTTTCTTTAAAATTGAGTTTACTCAAATGTTAATTTAAATTTGAGTAAAAATTTAAGTCATAATTGAAGATGCTTTTATGCATTACAAGTAAGGAATCAAGTTTTGTTTCAAAATGTCGAAACCTCTGAAATATTTTCGTTTAAATGAAAATCGAAACAAATCGTTGATTGGATATCAAAATTTTTATATTTTAACTAATATTTTGGTACGTTTTGACCAAAATATCATAAATAAATTTTAATTTTAATTATATTTTCATCTTCTTTCCAAAATAATTTTTTAATGTTTCATTTCCAAACTAATCGAAAACAATGAGCGGAATATATTGACAAAGATTTAAATTTCGTTTTGAAACAGTTGAAAATTTTCTATTTTCAAAAAGATCGAAACAAATCAGTGATGAAATCGAAATTTTAATATTTAGAAGTGTTTTATAATATTTTGAGGTGTTTTTGCAATATTTTGACATATTTACATAATTGTTTTGATATATTTCAACTAATATTTTTTAAAAAATAATTTTTAAATAATTTATTTATTTTGTATTCTATTTTTGAAACGCGTCAAAAGATTTTGATGGTGGTATATTGACACTCTTTCTTCTTCAAGTCAGCGGGAAGGCCAAACGGAAATTTCTAAGCAAAATTCCAACCAAAGCGAAATTACGAGAACACCCCCGAGTCTACGTCAACCACGAAGTCCCTAAGCCAACCAAACTCTTTCTGTCATCTTTCTAATCGCTACTTTTCTCTCCTAATAATCTTCACAGACGGAGAGAGCGAGAGCGAGAGAGAGAAGATCGAAGATGAAGGGGTTCACGAGCGTGAGTACGAAGGGAGACATAGAGGAGGGGACTCTGTACCCTGGTATAGGGTACGGAGAGAACCAACTCCGTTGGGGTTTCATTCGCAAGGTCTACGGAATCCTCGCCGCCCAGATCGTCCTCACCACCGCCGTCTCCTCCGTCACCGTCCTATATTCACCCATCAATGACCTCCTCAGGGGAAATTCCGGCCTCTTGCTCTTCCTCCTCTTCTTACCCCTCCTCTGTAAGCCCTAAAAATTTCAATTCTGTACATACACACGCACATCCACTTCTTGAATTTATCAAAATTTGCACAATTTTCTTACCCTTCGTCTAGGATTAGATCCACCATCATTTACCTACAGCAATTCGTGTGTGTGTGTTTATCGATTGTTTTGTGTGTTTTCTTTGTGAATTACTAGGATATGTTTGATAATTTCGATGGTTTGATACGAACGAGGGTTCAGATCGGTGTATGTCTCATGTGTACCTATATGTATATTTGGGTTATCATGTGTTTTTTGTAATTAAAATTAGAGAAAGAGATCTTTGGGGATTTTGACTACAAAATTACTTTGTCGTTTCTAGCGCTGTGTGTGTTTGCTGGAGAATTGAGGATCGAGTTTATATACCATTTCAAAAAAAAAATTGCTAATGTATTCCTTGTGTTTCTGTACACGGATTAGTCTCTTTTGCTGAAGATTAAAATCAATTTGTGCCTCTTTTTGGGTATATTCTGCTTTCTGTTGAATGTCAATCTATCATTGTTACAACTGGAAATTATGTATCATCTTCATCATATCTGCACTTGTTGAATGGGTCTTGTATCATGATCCTTTGAGCCTTACGGCCTTACCGCTGTTTACCTTTGTTTAGCTCTCGATATGTGATCTGCAATGCTTGTGTTAGTTGTCTACACTGTCCAACGAAGTGCAAAGAAGCCTTCTAATTAATTGCATATTGTGGTGTAAGGTCTCAATGAGGATAATGAATAATCCTAGAGTAATTCAGACGACTACTATTAGAAATCTGTGTCTCATTCATTTTGATCACAAATCATCTGCAGTGTTGTGGCCCTTGCACATTTATCAGCAAAAGCACCCACTGAATTTGGTTTTCCTTGGACTCTTTACCGTGTCCCTGAGTCTCACTGTTGGCGTGAGCTGTGCCAATACAGAAGGTCGGTAGTTCTTTGTTCACCTCCATATATTCATGTGATGTTTTCCCTGCGCAGCACTTCATCAAGTTTGTAAATTTACTTGTTGATATCTTTTTGTATTCGGAATAAACAGGAAGAATTGTGCTCGAAGCTTTGATTTTGACATCAACTGTGGTTGCATCTCTGACTGGATACACTTTCTGGGCTTCTAAGAAGGGCAAGGACTTCAGCTATCTGGGACCAATCTTGTTCACCAGCCTCATTGTGCTCTTCATGACTGGGTTTATTCAGGTTATATTCCCCTTTTTTCCCTTATTTTTTTTGGCTGTGAAGATACAAACACCCACTGTCACACACACCTAATTTTTTAATGGGATATGAATCTGACCTGTTATTGCCTTTAATACTACGCAGATGTTCTTCCCACTTGGTTCTACATCTGTTGCCATCTACAGTGGAATCAGTGCTATTATTTTCTCTGGCTACATCGTTTATGATACTGACAACCTGATTAAACGATTTACATATGATGAGTACATCTGGGCATCAGTCACCCTCTATCTGGATATTCTGAACCTCTTTCTTACCATTATGCGGATGTTGAAATCATCAGACAATTAGAACCATGATGTACTTGATCCATCCGGGTCTGGCCTGGACTCTATGTTATGATGATCTGTTTACCTTATAGTATAAAGACAAATCATTTTGCTTAGTACTTATTTTCTTTACTGGTAAATAGGCTGTTGCGACTCACCCACTGAGTCTTTATGTTTTCTTCAATTGTGTGTTCGTTTGATAAACATCTTTGAAAGTCAATGAAGATTGGCCGGACATGTGTGGTTATTCTTCTGTATTGCTGTCCACTGGTTTTCATTTTCGTTCAATGTTTTCTTTCATTCCTTATGCCTAAAATCTAAAATATGAGGGCTTCAGAGCTACCAGAGACCCAGATTACCAAACTTTACGAAGCTGCAACCTCTTGATTTCTGATGCTATGCCTTGTGAATTACCTGAATAAGGTACATCCAGCAACAGCTGTGTATACAGGAGTTAACTGGTACAGCCTGGTGGATTGGAATTTTTACTGAGCCGGAATAGTATCTGTTATCGAGCAAACTAGTTATGTAGGCTCGATATATATTTGAATCCGCTCCAATATGTCTTCTCTTGATTTTCTTCAATGAATATCATACAACTTATTTTATGCAATTGGGTCTCTTCCATTATACAGTGGGTTGGGTCGATGATCTATTGTTTAAAAAGTCGAAGAAAAATACATTGAATGAAATCTAGATCTTCTTCATATATTGTATCAAAAATATTTGGGTGACGTTTTCACATGAAGTGTAGTTCGGCCAAGGAGATTATGAATTCAACTTGATCAGGATTCTCAACTTTGTAACACTTGCACATGGAATTTTCTCCAAGTTGGAAGATTCCCCCTCCCCCCCCCCCCCCCCCCCCCCAAACAACAATAAATAAACAAAATAAAATAAAAAAACCCCACAAAATTCTTTCAATGCTATTAAAAAAAACAACCGAGTTTGGGTACAATGCAAGGCAGCATAATCCTCTGTTTAGGTGGTGAAGCTACATCATCTAGTGCTGATTGTGACATCCTAACGTGCAAGGCTTGTGCTTACATTTTTTTATGATTCCCTTCTTGATAGATCACCTACCAGGAATTTATGTGGGACCAACTATATTTTATCTTATTAATATATCGATGGCGATCTACCAAGAAGGTAAATGAAAGAATAAGTATTGGAAACAATCTGAGTCCAAATCAAAGCCATTGTGACGAGTCTTTCTAGACCATCAACAACCATTTGCGCGTGAATGGCAAGTACCCAAATATGGATTTGGATCTCATCCGATACATTTTTTCTCCATCTTCGGTACATAACTTATCATCAATTCAAGTGAGATCTACCGTATATATAAAATGGAGTCTCCAACATGGTGGATGATTTAACGAATGAAAAACCATACTGTAGGAACCTTGAAGGTTGTAAGTAGAGTTCGAAACTGAGGATATATCAACTGATTGGAGACATAGGAATTTAAAGAATGATGGTCTGAAACATGAGAAAGGGTAAGGAGCACCTATAAACAACAGATTGTAGAGGAAGAACTGCTGCATCTGAAAACATAACTCGCAGTGAAAATTAACCAAAGGGAGGATCTTATAAGGCAGCATAGTTCTGTCAAGTGTCAACACATAAATATGCATTAGAATTTGTGAATGTGCATCCATGATATGAATTTTTTCAACGGGATACAAATTTTCTGTTTTCTTTTGATGAACGATGGAGGATGAAGATGGGAGCCAACCAACTTATCTCTCCTGTCTATGACAGGAGTCTTGCGTATTGGGTACAAACAATACGTTCAAGGGTCGTAGACATAGTATCAAGGATCATAGAACCTAGGCATACTGATTCCAAAACATCCCGGTTCACGAAAGCTCACAACCCCTTGATGACACAAATTATCATTAGTAGATCAAAAAGACCACTCATTTGTTGACGTTGAGGATAAAAATGAGGAATAATAAGCAACATCCATTTAGAAAACGATAAGATGAGACAAGATCCAAAGTATTTGAATATGGCACGATGCAGTAGCATGGTTTAAAAAATCACGCTAACAAAATTATCCTCAAAAAAAAAAATGTGGAGCACACTATTAGACCTGTTGACTTATCAGCAACAATAAAGAACACAAGAAAACATATATTCTTCTGTTTTAGAATATTCGAGAAAAATCAATGCATACATAACATAGTTATCACACAGGAGGGAGACAAATGAGTTTGTCATAAGAGGCATTTAACGAAGAAAATGAGTTCACAGCGTGTCTGTGATGACTTGAACTTTGATTTAAAGATAGTAAGATACAAAGACACTGTATACGCCATGAAGAAAAACACCACCATCACAATATGAAGTAAACAATTCGAATATATGTCATCATAAAGAGTTGCTGACAAATTAAATGACAGTGTGCATCATCTTGAGAATGTAGTCATGACCGTGTCTTAACAGGCTCATCATCATCCTCAATATCCCAGGTCAGATCTTCCTCTTCATCTGCAGCACTCAACCGCTGTCGCAAATCAGTTCCATTTGGGCTCCCACGTGCAGCCACATCCACCTTGGTCTCATCACCGCTGCCAATATCTTCAATCTCATCCCAGCCAAGATCTTCTTCCTCGTGCGATGATGGTTGGGAAACAACGGAAAAATCACTATTATCATTCTTCCCTTCTGAACTCACTTTCTCCTCAGATTTCAGCCCCAATTTATCATCACTCAATTCAAACTCCACCAATTTCGCTTCTAACTCCCCTTTCTCATCAACACCACAATCACCTTTTGATTGAGAAACACCCCCTTTATCCTCATTTCCTCTTTCCAAACCCACCTCATCATTTTCACCTGCAGACTTCCAAATATTCTTTTCCAACAAATCCTCTTCTACAATTTCTCTTTCCGAAACAATGTTTAACTTAGAACCACCACTCTCTTCACCATACTCATCATCATCGACATCCCAACTCAACTCTTCCTCTTCTTCCCCAGAAACCGCTCTCTTCACAAGCTTAGCTCTTGCCTCCTCCGCTTTCTTTACCCTATAGACCCTGTAAAAGTACCTTCCCCAAAAGGTTTCTTTATCAACTTGACTCGGCACAACCTCATTATAAATCTCTCCAATCACCTTATTTTCCTCAATCAAATCCTCAATTTCCCCAGTTTGTTCCTCTAATTTAAACGCCATTTTCCACTCATTATAATCCTCCAAATCCTCCGCTTCCTCGCAATACGTTTTCAAATCACATTGAATGGCACGAATTGTAGCATCTACTCTACTATATGGTTTTGCATTTGAACCCAAATTAACATCATTTTTGTCAGAATCATACAATTCAGTATCGGAATCATTATCAAGAATCGTATTTTTACCTTGAACAATGATTTCTGAGACGGTGGAGCCGATATTGTCGATGGCTTGGCCGACGGACTCAAGCGACTCTTGAGCGGCAGCTGCACCGGTCTCGAGACGAACCGGTAGGTCCTTTACGGCTCGGCTGGCGGCTTCGCGGATCGTCAGTGTCTCCTTCTTCAATCCGGAGCTGAAGTCTTCGAGATCGCGACGGTAGGTTTCGATTACGGACTCGGATTTCGTGGCTATGGTTTTGAATAAGGTGGAACCGAAGGTCCAGGCATTGGTGATGCTTGAAACATTGGGAGTAGATTGGTTTGACGATGGCGATGAGGGTTTTGGGTCCTCTGATTGTGAATTTGAAGATGAAGATGTAGTAATTTGTGAATCGGAGAGCTCGAGATCTTCTGAGAAGACTGATTTGAAAAAGTCCATGGAATAAATTTGGGAATCAGAGTGTATGTAGACGGAGAGAGCGAGAAAGAGAGAGTGGATCTATACATACATCTATTCAGTAGCTGGAGAGAGAGAGAGGAGAGGAGAAGGGGGCGGGGGGGGGTGTTTGGGGTTGGGGTTGTTGGGGAGAGACGATGAATGTGTTTTAATTTGTGTAAATTGCACCTTTAGTCCCTAAGAATTGGCCCTTGTTGAACTTTAATGTCTAAAAGTTTAGGTCCAGTTTAGTTGTGTCTCAAAAACAATGTCCAAAAACTATTTTTAAGAAGAGATTTAGAAAATTATTTTTGATATTTTTATTGTATCGCATAACTTGTTTGATTATATAATTTCAAAAATAATTTTACGAAATAGAAAATAATAAAACTTGTTTTAACAGTAATACAGAAAATAATGAAAACAGAAATATGATTGTAGTGGACATGTTGTTGGTGGTGGTGGGAGTGTGGCAGTGGCGGTGGCGGTGGCGATGGTGAAAGTGTAGTGGTGGTGGAGTTGGTGGAAAAGTCGTGGTGGGAGTGGTAGTGTTCTTTAAATTCTAGAAAGTCTTGTTTTCAAAAATACACAAAACAGTTTTAACTTATTCTCTAAATCTATCTAATTTTTGTTCTCAGTTTTCAAAAAACAAAAACAAAAAATAATTGTCCAAACAACTTTTCTTCCAGAAACTGTTTTTGAAAATAGAAATCAGTTTTTTGAAATATAAACCAAACATTACCTTAATTTTTTAAATGTAATCCTTGACATTCACACAATTGACCAATTTGGGTCCTACCCACTGCTATCGTCTCAATAAGTGACGAAAAATAATACGTGAAGGACACTTGAGACAGGGAGGCAATGGTGGGATTCCACCATGCTCTCCAGCCCCTCTATCATCCTCAGGTGCCCTTCACATGTTGTTTTCTGTCATTTTTTTAGAAAATATATGAGGGTTAAGGACCCCGTTAGTCAAATATGTAAACATTGAGTATTAAATTGATAAAATTAGAATTTTATGGACCAAAAACAAAATTCAACAAAAGGCAAATCTCAAGGATCAAAAGTGCATTAGCCTATTTTATTACTCAAAAAAAAAAGAAAAAGTTTTTTTTTTTTCATTTTTTAATATTTTTGTTGTTGAGGGATAGTTAAGACAAATACATGGCACCAAACAAAATTCCAATCATTCTCAAACTGGTTGGATTTGAATTCATTTTAATACTTCCAATTCCCTTATCATTCCCAGTCTCCTTTACAATAGAACAGAACCATCTCAGATTTAGTGGAGTTAGGAGCATGGCATTCTCGATGGCACCAACAACCATTCTGAAGCTGCTTCATCATCAAGTTCCGAACATAACAATTGAAAATTCATTTGGGAATCAGAAGTTATCAAATAAAATTAAAATTTTTGCTTGGAGAATGGCAACTAATACTCTCCTTATTAATGAAAATCTTATGCGTAGGAGGATTCAGATGGATGACATATGTGTTGTTTGTGATATTCCAAATATAGTAAAATCACTTATTGAAATTTCTGATTTAAAACATGTAATGTAAATCAAAACAATAACAATCAAGTGCGAAACAGTTACACAGAAATAGTCTTACGCGAAAGAATTATACAAAAGAGTACATGTAACTGTTTGTATAACCAATAAAAATACTAACCCGATTACAGAACAGAAACTGTTATTGAACTTTAGGTAGATCAAGACTATTGTTTGACACTATGTCATTAAGACAGAGTTTGCCCTAACACACGGTGTTTTATGGAATATCAAGCGTCTGCCTCCCAGGATACAATGATTTTTACACGAGCAGAAGTAGCACTCCAATCTACTCGTCCAGCGAACCAAAAATTGTGTTGTGTACTCTCCAAATGCAGACTGTCTTAATGCCGAAATGCTATGCACTAATGTCTAGCTTAACTCTGAATATAGACTGATGAATGAATTGAATGCAGAATGGTAATGAGTATGGGTATTTATAGACACTTTGGTGACTTTCCGGAAAGCCACCATACTAAAGGACACAATCCAGTATGAACAGACACAACTCAATGCAAGTCAGAAGACACCACTTGTGTAACTGTTCTCTATGAACAGACACAACTCAATTTCGGACTGGAGGGAAACAAAATCCGAACCAGTGCCTAATTAATTTCGGATCCAACAGGTACCGAAAATTAATTTCGGATTAAGAAATTCTCGCTCAATTAATTAAATGAATTTTCTCCAAAAAGATAGGGTTTGGTCTAAAACACACCCGTACCCGTACTCGTACCCGAGTCCAGCCGGGTAGGGTCGTGGTGGGCGGGTGCGCGCGCGTGTGTGGTAGAACTGAAGGCATGTAAGTGCTTGCTCCGCTCATAAAATTGTGGTACCCCTTGGGGCCCAATCCCATAGAGCAAACTTGGTCTATATATGCCCATGTAGAACTTCCTCCTCAACCAATGTGGGATTGGTGTCAAATCCCACATTGCACAACCTTTATTTTCTCATTTCAAGAGGGTCACTTTGAAGTCAATTTTCTCATTCATTTCTTACTCGATTTGAGCAAGTGAATATACTACATTATTCTCCTCACGGAGTAGAATATGAACCCACAAAATTTTATTCAAAATAATAATTGGATCCCACTTTAATTTAGGCTCAAAGTCAACCAAAAACTCAGTTTTTATACTTAAAAAATTGTTTTGGTCCAACAATCCCCCACATGAATGGAAAATTGGTTGTTAATATGCAAATGATAATGCTAACACACTATAGAGAGTACATATTTAGAAAGATCGTGTATCGAGATAGGTAGTTTTTGGCCTTGAACCTTTCCTAGTGAAAGCTCATCGGACTTACCGGCTAAATAGTGAACGTGATATTGGTTCTCATGATTGTGTTCATTTTGGCCCTAAACAACTCCTGGTTTTCATGAGTGCTTTAGAGAATTCAGCATTTACAAATTCTCACAGAAGCGGCCCCTTCACACCCATATAGGTGACTCATATTAGGAATATCCTACAATACCCCCACTTGGATTTCCCAAGGTATAAAAGTCATTAAAAACATAACTTACCCTAATAAACTCTGCAGACAGCATTAAGTTATCATAGGAATAGGTAGGAGAGATTATCTCCTTAGTGCTTCTTTTGAATCATGCATAATTAGGTTGTCTCTTTGAACCTAGATCTTGAGATCTCTAGTCAACTAGGTTGGATTGCCATCAAGGTGACTCTTGTGTCATAGGCTTTAGTCTCATTCCCCTCGATGTGCAATTTACTTTCTCTCTCGTCAAACCTTTAGTAAGCGAATTAGCTAGATTATCCTTTAATTTTATATAATCAATAGAAATAATCTCATTTGAGAGCAATTGTCTAACGGTATTATGTCTACGACGTATATGTCTAGACTTACCATTATACATGTCACTCTGTGCCCTACCAATTGCAGATTGGCTATCACAATGTATACAAATTACTGGCACAGGTTTAGGTCATATTGGAATATCCTCTAGAAATTGGCGAAGCCACTCAGCTTCCTCTCCTGCTTTATCTAAAGCAATAAATTCAGATTTCATTGTGGATCTGGTAATACACGTTTGCTTAGAGGATTTCCAAGATACAACTGCACCACCAAGTGTAAAAACATAACTATTTGTGAATTTTGTATCCTTCATATCAGATATCCAGTTTGCATCACTATACCCTTCAAGTACAGCTGGATATCTTGTATAGTGCAATCCATAATTCAGGGTATATCTTAAGTATCTAAGAATCCTGATAGTTGTCTTCCAATGGTCTACTCCCGGGTTACTCGTATATCTACTCAATTTACTAACTGAGTATGCTATATCTGGTCTAGTGCAGTTCATGACATACATTAGACTGTCAATGATACGAGAGTATTCCAATTGTGGTATGCTTTGGCCAGTATTTTTAGACAAATGCATATTTATATCAACTGGTATTCTAGCAATGCTGCTTTCATCTTTGTCGAACTTCTCTAGTATTTTCTCAATATAATGTGATTGAGATAATATAAGTCCATCAGATGTTCTAGAAATTTTAATTCCTAGTATAACATCTACAACACTCAAATCCTTCATGTCAAATTTACTGGACAACATTTTCTTGGTAGCTGTAATAATATTATTATTATTACCTAAAATAAGCATATCATCCACATATAGGTAAACAATGAAATATCAATTATTTGTGTCTTTGACATAGATACATATATCACATTCATTAATTGTGAAACCATTTGACAGCATTACCTTGTCAAATTTCTCATGTCATTGTTTTGGTGCTTGCGTTAAGCCATAAAGTGATTTAACAAGTCTACACACTTTCTTCTCTTGTCCTGGAGAAATGAACCCTTCGGGTTGGTCCATATAAATTTCCTCATTTAAGTCACCATTTAGAAAAGCTGTTTTCACATCCATTTGGTGTATTTCAAGATTATGCAATGCTGCAATAGTTATGAGCATACGAATAGATGTTATTCTCGTAACAGGAGAATATGTATCAAAGTAATCAAGACATTCCTTTTGTTTGTAACTTTTAACTACAAGTCTAGCCTTGTACTTATCAATTGATCCATAAATTTTCATTTTCCTTTTGAAAATCCATTTACACCTCAATGGTTTACTCCCTAGAGGACGATCGACCAACTCCTAGGTGTGATTTTGCATGATGGATTCAATTTCACTGTTCACAACTTTTTTCCACATAGATGCTTCAGGAGTGGACATCGCTTCATTGAAGTTTTGAAGCTCATTTTCTAATAAATATGTTATAAAATATGGACCATAGGACTTGGAAGTCCTTGCCCTCTTATTGCGTCTAAGTGCCTTTTCACTTTTTTTATTTATAGACTCATGGTCTATATTACTAGTCGCAGTATCATGAGTTCTTTTTAAGAGAACTCTCATCACATGCATTTTTACTAGGAAAAATATTTTCAAAGAATGATGCATTTTTTGACTCAATAATTGTATTGACATGTATATCAGGAATATCATATTTATGCACGAAAAAACGATATGCACTACTATTTATTGCATAACCAATAAATATACAATCAATAGTGTTAGGTCTTATTTTAATCATTTTGGGAGTAGAAACCATCACCTTAGCCAAACACCCCCACACTTTTAAATATTTGTAGGAAGGACTCCGACCTTTCCATAATTCATAAGGGGTTTTGTCTAATTTCTTGTGAGGTAATTTATTTAAAATATAGTTTGCTGAAAGTAACGCTTCCCCCTACAAGTTCTGATGTAATCCCAAACTAATCAACATGATATTCATCATCTCTTTCAATGTTCAATTCTTACGTTCAACAATCTCATTTTGCTGAGGTGTATAAGGCGCAGAAGTCTGGTGAATAATATTATGTTCTTGACAGAACCTATCGAAAGGTGCATCATATTCACCACCTCGATCACTTCTTATTTCCTTAATCTTTTTGCCAAGTTGATTCTCAACCTCATTCTTATAATGCATAAATTTTTTCAATGCTTCATCTTTACTCCTTAGCAAACATACATAACAATATCTTGTACAATTATCAATAAAAGTAACAAAATACTTCTTTCCACCTCTAGTTTGAACATATTTTAAATCACATGTATCACTATGAATTAATTCTAGAGATTCAGTACTTCTTTCAATATTATGAAATGATGCTCTTGTTAATTTTGATTCAACACACGTCTCACATTTATGATTTGCATCAATATTGGATTTAGGCAACAATTCTAAATTCATTAATTTACTCATAGTATCAAAATTAACATGTCATAATCTACCATGTCATACATTAGAAGACTCAAGCATATAAGCAGAAGATGTGTTCTTATTATTAAAATCATATACAATTATCATTACATTCATCTTAAAGAGTTCATCGCTCATATATCTCTTGCCTACATAAATCCCACTCTTAGTGAGTACAAATTTCTCGGACTCAAAAATCAACCTAAAACCCTTCTTACTCAACAACGATCCAGACACAAGATTCTTTCGAATTTCTGGAACATGTAACACATCATTAAGAGTAAGTTCTTTTCCGGAAGTCATCTTCAATATAACCTTTCATTTGTTTTCAACTTTGGAAGTAGAAGAATTTTCCATGAACAGTTGTTCTCCATCATTAATTGCTTCATATGAAGAGAACATCTTCTTATCCGAACATATGTGTCTAGTGGCCCCGGTGTCCACCATCATTCCTTGGTATTTCTCACAAAGTTCACTTCAGATACTACAGCAGAAAAACTCATGTTAGAAACATTTTCAGAAAGTTTTTCTACCTCGGTTATATTAGCTTGTGTAGCCTTCCTCTTATGATTTACTTGTACTTTTCGATTTCGACAATCTTTTACACGATGTTCCGATTTATTGCACACAAAACAGTTGCCTTTGAATCTTTTGGAATCACCACCTATGGCCCCTTGTTGGCCAACATACTTCATTTTCGTGCTGATTTTATGTCCCTCTTCAATCACATGTACTTTTGACTCCATGAAATGATTACCAACCTTCTTTTCGGAGACTCTATTGTCCTCCTCAATCCTCAATCTCACGATCAAGTATTCAAGTTTCATTTCTTTGCGTTTGTGCTTCAAATAATTTTTGAAGTCTTTCCAATTTGGCGGTAATTTCTCAATAATTTCAGCCACTTGGAAAGATTCACTAAGCACCATCCCTTCGGCATGAATCTCATGTAGGATCACTTGAAGATCTTGAACTTGACTTATGATAGTCTTGGAATCCACCATTTTGTAGTCAAGAAATCTGCCCACAACGAATTTCTTCATTCCGGCATCCTCCGTCTTGTATTTTCTATCCAAGGATTCCCACAGCTTTCTAGCCGTCTTGATTGGACTATACACAATATATAATATGTTATTCAATCCATTGAGAAAATCAGAATGCTTCCATGCATCTACCGCAGCAACAACTTGGCGATCCGTCTCATTCTCACTAAAAACAGGAGCATGAGACGGTAGGATCACTTGAAAAGATTCACTAAGCACCATCCCTTCGGCATGAATCTCATGTAGGATCACTTGAAGATCTTGAACTTGACTTATGATAGTCTTGGAATCCACCATTTTGTAGTCAAGGAATCTGCCCACAACGAATTTCTTCATTCCGGCATCCTCCGTCTTGTATTTTCTATCCAAGGATTCCCAAAGCTTTCTAGCCGCTTTGATTGGACTATACACAATATATAATATGTTATTTAATCCATTGAGAAAATCAGAATGCTTCCATGCATCTACCGCAGCAACAACTTGGCGATCCGTCTCATTCTCACTAAAAACAGGAGCATGCTCACGAAAAAACTTTGCAAGATTCAATATAGTGAGATGAAACAGCATTTTCTGTTGTCATCTCTTGAAATCGTTCCCATTGAACTTTTCGGGTTTCTCCCCATGAGACACATGAGTAGGAACAGAAATAGGCACCACAGACACAACGTGATTTGTAGTAGCAGGAATATTATTATTATTTGCATCCATTTCTAATAAACATAGATTGCACACTATTCAAAATAGGAAAACAGTAACAATTTTCAAAGCAAGTTATTAAAACAGAGACAATCTATGTTACCGTTCAGTGTCACTATTTTGAAGTTACTATTTTAACGTTTCTGTATGGTGTCACTGTTTGGTGTAACTGTTTAAAACAGAGTCACTGTTTGGTGTAACTGTTTAGATCATAGTCACTGTTTGATGCAACTATTTAGAATTAAACACATAAATAGAGCATGCAAATTTTCACAAAATTTTCTAAGTTTCTTCAAAATATCACATATTGTAAAAAACAGGTTTTACACAATTTACAATATTTTAGAAAAATCTAAAAATTAAAACATGTATCAGAAACACAACAAGCAACTATACAAATTCGGAACTCTGTCTTAAGATTGTTGGTTGTGTGGTATTTCAAATATTGTAAAATCACTTTATTAAACTTTCTGATTTGAACTATGTAAAGAGTTACACAGAGACAAGTTACTCTAACAAAACAGTAATAGTAAAGAGTTACACGAAAGGGATACATGAAAGAGTTACAACAGTTTTAACGAAACAGTAACAGTAAATAGTTACATGAAAGAGTTACATGTAACTGTTTGTATAACCAATAAAAATACTAACCCGATTACAGAACATGAACTGTTATTGAATTTTAGGTAGATCAAGGCTATTGTTTGACACTATGTCCTTAAGACAGATTTCGCCCCCACACACGGTGCTTATGGAATATCAAGCGTCTGCCTCCTAGGATACAATGATCTTTACAAGAACAGAAGTAGCACTCCAATCTACTCGTCCAGCAAACCAAAGATTGTGTTGTGTACTCTCCAAATGCAGACTGCCTTAATGCCGAAATGCTATGCACTAATATCTAGCTTAACTCTGAATATAGAATAATGAATGAATTGAATGCAGAATGGTAATGAGTATGGGTATTTATAGACACTTTGGTGACTTTCCGAAAAGCCACCATACTAAAGGACACAACCCAGTATGAACAGACACAACTCAATGCAAGTCAGAAGACACCACTTGTGTAACTGTTCTCTATGAACAAACACAACTCAATTTCGGATTGGAGGGAAGCAAAATCTGAACCAGTGCATAATTAATTTCGGATCCAACAGGTACCCCTAATTAATTTCGGATTAAGAAATTCTCACCCAATTAATTAAATGAATTTTCTCCAAAAAGATAGGATTTGGTCTAAAACACAACCATACCCGTACCCGAACCCGAGTCCAGCCGGGTTGGGTTATGGCGGACGGGTGCGCGCGCGTGTGTGGTAGAACCGAAGGCATGTAAGTGCTCGCTCCGCTCATAAACTGTTTTGGTCCAACAATATGTTCTGTTTGTGAAAATGAATCTGAATCTATGTTGTATATGGTGAAAGAATGTGCTTGGGCCAACGAATTATGGTAATCCAGCCCACTAAACCATCTGATGCAGCGTCCAACAAGCCAAATCCATGGTTGGTTGTGGGAAATGTCACAATAGATGAATCTACAATAATTCTTCCTCTTCTTGGTCCATTGTTGGTTAATTTGGACGAATAGAAATGAAGTGCTCTTTCAAAATTTAAAGAAAGACCTTGTGTCAATAAGTTATAGGTCAGCTGAGTATATTGCACAGTACGAACAAGCAGTGGATTCTAACGCCTTGGCATTAGCAGTAGCGGTTGCAATCTCTATGTGGTCCCCCCTCAAGTATAGGCTCTTTAAAGGTTAATTTCGATGGGTTTGTGTTTGATGCAGATGGAGTAATTGGTGTAGGCATCTTCATTGCTGGCTTGTCTAGAAAAAGTCCTTTTCCCCTATGTTGCGTAAACGGCATAAATTTTAGCTGTTAGGGAGGCTATCCACTTTGTTGTGCAACAAGGCTGTGCTGAAAAATTATCTTAGAAGGGAATTCAATTAACGTGATGAGGATGCTCACAGATGTCAAAAGTGAATTTGATCATTTGGGCTCTGTTTTAGCGGATATCAAGATTAGTTTACATAATTTTTACTATTATTCTGTATTCATAATTTTTACTATTAGCTGTTACATAATTTTTACTATTATTTTTACTATTTTTAGCGGATATTCACAGTTAGAAGAATAGAGAATAAGGTAGCATATACGCTAGCTAGACATACTATTACCGTTGATTATGTGGCTGTATGGGAGGAGGAGGCCCCAAATTTCATAGCGCCCTCCTCCTCTCAAATATTCTTATTTAATTGAATTTCTACCCTTTTTTATCAAAAAAAAAAATTCCATTCTCATAGAAAACCAGAACCTAGGCAGAAGGGCCTTGGGTATGAATGACTCTACTTCTCTTCCCCCATATTACTTTAATGTAATTTTTTAATTGGAGTGAAAATTAAATTAATTCAATCAACTTCAGATGAATCAATGAAATATAATTTTATAATAATTCAGATATTTTCATATTCAACAAGAATGAAAGATCAGAAATAATGAGAAGTTAATTACATGTCTACATTGACTAAAAGATTGCATTTTAAAAACCATAAACTCAAAAAAAAAATATTACACAACCCAAATAAAACTCAAATGTATATCATCCCGTAGATGAGTGTTGAATGAGTGGGTCCCATTAAAAAATTGATGAGACCCACTCATCCAACGGATGATATGCATTTGAATTATAATTTTTTGAATTTCATTTGAATTTTATAATATTGCTCTAAACTCAATAGACAATTTTTTTAACAAGCAAATCCACTTTAGAGCATAACTGGAGCACCCCAACGGCCATATTTTGCCTTTTTTCCTTCTCTAACCGACGTGTTAATTGTAAAGTCGACAAAAAGAAATTTAGTATACTGCCAAATTTGACATATTTCAATTAATATGTCAAATCCTTTTAATATAATATTTTATAGAGTTGCTGAGTGTTTAATGCAAAATATTGGCATGCGGTTAGAGTAGAATGAAGTAAAGATGTCGGATGTTATATGTCAAATTGTCACATAAACCTTTAAATTTAAATTTGGCATCTCAATTTTGACTTCTCCATTGGAAAATGCTCTTATAGCGGAACCAATTAAATTTATTCCTTAAATTTTATTCAAAAAATTATATATTTATCCAATTTTATTACACACCAAATAAATTTATTTTTAAAATGTCCTAAACATTTGTCTACTCTATTTCAAAATTTATATAATTTTTATTTTATTAATTTTGGGGGTAAATTATAGTTTTTATTTATTCTATAAATTTGAGGTGTTAAATATGACACGATCCGTTAACACGACAAGAACACAAACACTGAATTAGAGGGTTTGAATCTTTTTTAAGTCACTTATTTCGTAAACAAGTGAATCCGATACGACACAATTAATGAACAAATCGGATATAAGTGAAGCTAATAAAAAAAATAATGACACAGATTCGTTATATGCCAATTATATACAATTTATATATAACACGAGACACAATTCGATAAAGACGAATTAATAAATAAATTAAATATTTTTTAACACAAATTTATTAAAATTCGACAACAAATCAGTTCACTCGACACACGATTGGCAGACCTATTATAAACCCAGGGGTAAAACTGTAAGCGAAGGATTACCTCTCGAGCTCTCTCCCTACTTAACCGCCGACTCCACCGAACGCTGGAAATTATACATTACGCTCTCTCTTTCTCTCTGTGTGTAGGTGTGAATTCTCTTACTTTCTTTCTCAATCCGGACATTATTGTAGATATATACGTATACACACACGAAGATGAGAGGGTATGATCGCATAAATTCGATTCTACCCGACGAGTTGATCCTCGAGATCTTCAATCACTTGGACTCCAAGTCGAGCCGCGACGCTTGCTCGATCGTCTGCAAGAGATGGCTAGGCCTTGAGCGGCTGAGCCGCGACACCATCCGAATCGGCGCTTCAGGTAGTCCCGACGCGCTGGTGAAGCTGATGGCTTGCCGATTCGTCAATGTCAGAAACGTGTTTATTGATGAGAGACTCTCCATGTCAGTTCCAGTTGAAATCGTAAGTATTTGTTTGCCTTTTGAATTCGTTTGATTTGGTTTCGATTGCGGGTTTCATATTGAAATTGACGGTTTTTTTTTAACAATATACTGGAGGTAAATGATTTATTTTAGTAGCTTTTTGGTGATCAATTTTCTTTTTTTGGGAATTTGGTGAAAATTTGTGAATTTGAAGATGAATTTATAGTGGACTTTTATATTAAATTGAGGCATTCAGCTGGAATTCTTTTGATCGATGAACAATTGAACTATTCAGCTGGAAAATCGATATATTTAAGAAAATTTCGGATGTTCAGCTAGATTATTTTAGATTTTATTAAATTTCTAATTAATTTGTGGGAAATATTCAGCTCGATATTTCAAAAATATGGTGAAATGCTAAAGCATAGTAAATAAGAAGAAGTACGCTAAAGTTTGAACTCCAAGATTAGGCAAAAATTTTGGCTATTTAGAAAAATTTGCACCATTTCAGATTGGTTATACTGAAGAATTCTCTATGGCCTCACTTTTGCCTTTTTGTTTTATTTGTTTGTAACTAATTTTGGAAAAAAAAAGTTTAGCTTTGTTTATTATGCTCGGAATTAAGTTTAGGCTGCTCAAGATATGATGCATGTGCCATTTGATGTTGGCTGTGCAGTCTTGGAACCACTGATCTTTTGGTACCCCTAATTGCTGGTTAAAATTCTGTTTTGATATTCCGAAGGTGAATCTATAGAACTTTCCTTATGGATTTGAACAAGTTACGTAGACTCTAATCAAACTTAAAAAAATTCCTGCATGGTCTCCTACTTTCTCGTCATCAGGGTGAGCTGACAGCAGCTGAGGTATTGGCTTAGTGACCATCTGGAATTATAGTATTTCAATGGTGCGGCGTTTGATTTACTGAAGGCAGTAGGTCCACCTTATTGTTGGACTTGGATATGGTCTTCTAAAGGCGTTGGACCTGCTCCATGTGTCAGATTTGGGTGTCTGTTATTTGCAGTAAAGATGGACTGTATTTTTACATACAGAAAACAGTTCATTTATTTCTGCACAATTTTGGGGTTAAATTCTTGAAAAAGTATTATTTTCTCTATATGAAGTTGGATTTCTGAACTCTCATCTGGTCCATTCTACCACGTATACAAATTTATACCTTGTACCCTTGTAATTTTCTTGTTCTGGAATGTGCTATAATCTATTGTCCTAATTCCTGGCAATTGGTTCTAGTTTTTTTTTTTTCCAGTTATTTCCTTATTTCTTTTGCTAGAAGACCACTTAATTAAATGCAATTGTGGTTTTTAAGGTTGAAGTAAATTATTTTTTAAGGCAATAGCAGATCATGTGACTAAGCAACACGCTCAACCTCAGAACATGTTTTTGACTTGCCTAATATTCCAGACATATTCTAGTATTAAGGCATGCCAATCTTTTTTCAAGAGCATTGATTTAGGTGCAAGGCCAATACTCAATGAGTTATGCATTTTATCTTTGTCCATTGATGCTAAATCTTTTCATTTCCATTCTCACTGTCTTATTTCTTGGGCAATACTTTTTATTGAGGTCCAATGTTCCAGAATTTGTAATCATTAGTTGAAGTGTATAGTTTCTTCAAATATTCAGGGAAGAAGACGCCGTGCTGATCAGTCTGCACTTTCATCTCTCGGGCTTCATTTTTTGACTGAGAAAAGTGGGCCTGAAGACGGTGAAACAGAATCATACTGTTTATCAGATGATGGGTTGTGTGCTGTCGGTGATGGCTTTACCAAACTTGAGAAGTTGAGCCTAATATGGTGCTCTAATGTGACGAGTTTTGGATTAAATTCGGTTGCCGAGAAGTGTAAATCCTTGAAATCTTTGGATTTGCAGGTGACTATCTAGTTTCTAAACTTTGGTTTTCATGTATTTATCTCCATAGTTGATCTATTCGAGCTTCTTCTTGTTTTTAACCAGATGGAATCCATTGAAGCACTAACTGCATGCACATGATCTGTATTTCACTCTAAGCTGGTTGTTATTGAATATTGTTGCCTCCTTTGCTGAGGTATAAGTTGTGCTGCTCCTTCAATGGCAGGCCTTCGAGGTTGGGGTGGCCTGTTGTTTAGCGTGTCTGCACAATCGTAGGCTTCTTAGACATAATTTGTTGGTTATTAGGAGACATTTTGGGAGGCCTTCCAATGTTGAGCTATTACATATATTTCTTTTCAGTGGACCATTAATTCTGCAGCCCTTCCTAAGCTGTTTACCTGTCATTCTAACCCTTTGTTTTAGTGGGTCGTTTATGGAGCATAACATAGTGTTACCTTTGTGTATTATGAAGTTTATGGTATGTCAAGTGCAATGCCTAACTAAACTTTAGTTATCTATGTCTTCTTTGCAAAGGGTTGCTATGTTGGAGATCAAGGGCTAGCTGCTGTTGGAGAGTGTTGTAAGCAACTTGAAGACTTGAATTTACGGTTTTGTGAAGGTTTGACTGACAGGGGTTTGGTTGAGTTAGCTCTTGGCTGTGGGAAAGCTTTGAAATCGCTTGGTGTTGCTGCTTGCGCGAAGATAACTGATGTCTCCTTAGAATCTGTAGGATGTTATTGCAGTTCTCTTGAGACATTGTCATTAGACTCGGAGTTCATTCACAACAAAGGTGTACTTGCCGTGGCCAAAGGATGTCCTCTGTTGAAAATACTGAAGCTACAATGCATTAATGTTACAGACGATGCTCTGCACGCTGTTGGCATTTTTTGTTTATCCTTGGAGTTATTGTCTCTATACAGCTTTCAGAGATTTACTGACAAGTCAGTTATTCTTCTCGAGTTTTTCTCTTCCGCTAGGGATAATGTATCCATTTCACCGCTAGTTATGGGGAGCTACCTAATATCTGAACATAGTTAGTTCGGTAAATTTTGTATGTGGTTCCTTTAAAATGAGCTATCAAATCATCTCTGTCACTTTTTTTGCCACTCTTATGCTGTTGATGTACAGAGGCATTAGAGGATTGATGTTTATTTACTATGTTTTTTGGCATTTTTTTAGCAGGAGGGCAATGCTATAAGCTTGTGAATTACTCTTTGCTCCTCTCTTTCTCCACATTTTTTAGATTTTCAGTGTGCTGTAGAATCTGTAACATATGCTTTTGCAATTGCTATGTTTTTTTAATTCAAATACAAGTACATGTGAAGATGTAACATACAAGGTGCATTTCCTTTATAAAATGGTCTGTTATGTAATATTAGACAGTAGATAAAACTTGGACTGGCCTGTATTTTGTGTTGAGTTCTGCTCACCTTTCCATTTTTTTCTACACTTTTCAGGAGTCTTTGTGCTATTGGGAAGGGGTGTAAGAAGCTAAAAAATCTCACATTGAGTGATTGCTATTTCCTAAGTGACAAAGGTTTGGAAGCAGTTGCACTTGGCTGCTCTGAGCTTACGCACCTTGAAGTTAATGGCTGCCACAATATTGGAACATTTGGACTGGAGTCAATCGGAAGATCTTGCACGTATGGTTTGTTGCCTTTGGTTTATTTCTAAATCTATTATCTTTATAGCAGCCACGAATTTTTTCAGTGTCTTTTGTATTTTTGTGGGATCAAAACGTACTGCTATGTTGTAGGATACGTAGGGCTGACTGGACAAAAAAAAGAATCAAAGCCTCAAGGGTGTATTTTTTAATCTTGGTCATAGATATGCTCATGCTGTTTGTAGTTTGTACGGATTACTTAAACGTTATATATGGCTTGTGGCACTTATTATAGCCTTCTTCACCATGATTTGATAGCTGCATCTCTTGTCACTTCCATCATAGTTTTAATGTGTTGTTCTGAACTTCATATGCAGGCGTCTTTCTGAGTTAGCCTTGTTGTATTGTCAGAAGATAGGAAATTTTGCGCTTTCTGAAGTCGGCAAAGGCTGCAAGTACTTGCAAGCTCTTCACTTGGTAGATTGCTCTAGTATTGGAGATGATGCCATATGCAGCATAGCTAGAGGCTGCAGGAATTTGAAAAAGCTTCACATTCGTCGATGTTATGAGGTATTGCTTTTCTTATGAATGCGTGGCTGCTTACAGCAGTGTGTCTAGAACTGGGATTTGAATGTTATGTAAATTGCACTTGCATTCTATTGGTAAAAATTTGAACCTAGGTAGTATCTGATGTGCGGATGTTGTTCCTTGCTGGAAAAACCTTGGATATGAGTGTTTCTGTTTGATATAATGACTTGAATACTGCATCTACATCTCTCTCTCTCTCTCTTTTTTTGGCGGAGTGGGTGGTGTTTGGATATAAGTGAACCTAGAAATACTTTAGAGAAGAAATATCTTTCATGCGAATAATTTTTTCATGACATTAATTGCTCATGGAATGACAATGAGTGATGTTCTCCTGATATAAACTAAATTGTTGCCTCCTGCTGTTTGGTCCCAGCTGGACTTTTTCTGCTTTCTTTGGTGAGACAATATCTTTTAAGTTAGACCTCCCCGTTTGGTATGTATAATGTTCTATATTAGCTCCTCATCTTAGTGAAGGAGCTATTCTATTTTAAGGAACTATTCAAATGTTTGTGGTCTCTGTTTAATCTCTTATATAATTAATCCTACATTACACTTTTTCCATCTAAGTTTGTAATGAGTTGATAACTAATTGTACGTTTTTCTTTGTGCGGGCAATAGGTTGGGAATAAGGGAATCATAGCTGTTGGTGAGAACTGTAAATTCCTTACGGATCTTAGCCTTCGATTTTGTGATAGGTAGGAACTTATTTCCCTGGTGTTTCTTTTTACCTGCATACTTCTTTCAGATTTTTCTGATCAAGTTGCTTGTGCTAGCATAAATCATTGCAATATGACTAGTAGCAGGAAAAAATAACCTATATCTGTATGTTCATGTGAGGAGAAGCTGAGGGTGGTGCTATCATTACAAATACTTTAGAATGTGGTGAATTGTGTATGGTTGTTTTACGCTAGTGATCCTGTCAAAGGCTGATTCTATGCCGGCAAAGGTTGAGCTTGAGCTTGGATCTAATTTGCGTCTGTCTGCTGACCTTGCACTCTTAACACCACTTTGGGTTTATTCACTTCTTCAGTGTCAATGCAGAAGTTAGACTATATGATTTTCCTAAAATCCTCCTTCTCATTTGTTTTTTAGATGGAAAATTATTGCTCAAAAAGTAAGGCATTCCTTGCTTTAACTAAATTTACACTGCAGTCCCTTCTAGTTCCTTTGTTTGTTACTTTTAGTGCCACGAGGTAACAATATTGTTGAATATTCCTCTCATAATCTCCATTTGGCCCCTCATCCCCAAACAGAGTTTGTCTTTTCCACCTCTCTCAACCTAAACCCTAACCACCTCCAACAAAACCAACACTCAAACTACTATAAGAAAATAATACTAAAATCCAAAACTATATGACATCAAGCTGTGATTAATGTGACCTATCTGTTTTCCGCCAAAAGCAGCAAGATGTACCATTTTTACCACAACAAAGCGTGTGACAACTTAATAGCACCACAAGCCAACCATAATGATGGCGGCCGACTTGTTCCAACCTAGTAGCACCTTTAAGCCTCTACAAATGACTGGCACGGCGGCACCCCTGTTGTTCTCCCTTATCTAAAGTACTGCAAAGCTGACCATAAAAGACCCTCATTTTTCCACCATCTTCACGGTACCAAATCCGTCAATAAGCAACACCAGTTCTATCCTCCATGCTGAAGTATCACTACCATAACCCCAACATGGCATTGTGTCGCCAATCTAGGCTTTGACAAACAAGCAACCTTTCAGTTAGCACCTGACCGGTGAACGTGATCTTGAATTCCCATGGTTTCTATCACCTTGTTTGTTTTTTAAGGTATCTTTATTGCTTGATTTGATTAAAAGTGATTTGATGTTGGTTATGTGAGAGAGATTGAAATAAAGATTACATAGATGAACAATTGAATTCAAAATAATTTGAGCATCATGGTGGCGGTAGTGGAAGTTTTGGAGGCATGATTCGTCTTTTGCTTGATGGGCAATTACTCCCTCAATTTGAAATATATATGCTGTCTAATCTAATTACCAGGGTAGGGGATGAGGCACTGGTTGCTATTGGTCAGGGTTGCTCCCTACACCATCTAAATGTTAGTGGCTGCCACCAAATTGGGGATGCCGGAATGATAGCCATTGCAAGAGGGTCTCCTCGACTCAAATTCCTGGATGTGAGCGTTCTTCAGGTGTTTCTTCTCTCTCTCTCTCTCTCTCTCTGTACATACAGTTGCTAATAAATCTAATCAGGTTTAGGACAATATCTGCAACCTGTAATGGATATATCAATGTCATAACCATTTCGTCTTCCGTTCATTTGACAGTATTTAGGGGATATAGCAATGGCTGCATTAGGTGAAGGCTGTCCCTTACTGAGGGATGTAGTCCTATCACACTGTCGTCGAATATCAGATGTTGGTCTGGCCAATATTGCTAAAAAATGTGCCTCGCTGGAAACTTGCCACATGGTTTATTGCCCGAATATCACTTCAGCCGGAGTTGCCACTGTGATTACAAGCTGTGCCAACATAAAGAAGGTTCTGGTCGAGAAGTGGAAGGTCAGCCAGAGAACTAAAAGGAGGGCAGGCTCCGTCATCTCCTACCTCTGTGTGGACCTTTAGAAACCACCACCCTCATTTCTTAGAAAACTCCTTTAGATCGTTCCAGTTCAATGCACCAAATGCAGACTCAGTTTGAAGCCTCTTCAGGGGACAATCTGAAGGAAAATATGACATGATTTACATGAGCAACACCATAACCCCGACACGCAGGCTCTCGGTATGCCTTTAATGTATATGTTTGTTGGTGCTAAAAGTTTAAAGTTGTTGAGAGTATTTTGTTTCAGTTTGTATGAATAAGTTATGGGATCAATAAGTCCATTTCGTCCCGAAAAAGATGTATTTTTTTTCTGTATAATTTTTTTTTTACATATATATATATATAACTGAAAATTATCCCAACCATCTGTCCTTTTTTATTTTTTTAGTTATATAGCGTTTAAGTTTGCATCGATTATTTTTTCGAGTTCTAAGACTGACGATCGTAGCTCGAGTTAGTTTAATGACATATTTTCTAAGGAACAAAAATGACTGATTTTTAGGAGGTGTGAAAAGTATCGAACTTGAAACCTCTTACTTGTGAAATGACATATTTGTTCAACGGATCACCCCTAAAGATTCCCAAGCATCTATTCTTGGTACTCGCTCTTAAGATACAAATTTGGGATACATGTAATCTATCCAGTTTTTTGGTTTGAACACCCAAAAAAAAAGAGAATAATGCTACACTTACCAAAAAATAGGATTAAAATTAGAGCCCAAATATCGTGGCAGTAAACCTTTGAAGTTAAGTTTGAGTTTTAAATGAATAGAATTGGAACTAAAAACATTGATATTATTAGGGAGAATTATACTCAGATCCCTTGAGATTTTTCACTTAATCACACAGACTCCCTGACATTTAAAATATTACACACAAACCCTTAAAGTTTATACGTGGTAACACTTAGACCCTTGCCGTCAAATATCCATTAGTATAACCGTTTGTAAATTACACCTAGATTCCCTGAAATTTATAAACGTGTAATACTTAGACACCTCAAGTTTAGACAAAAAAAATACTCCAATCAAAGAAAGAATGTTAAATATTTTAAAATTTACAACAAAAACTCATGTTCTATTATGACATTTGTTGAAATAAAATTAAAATTAAAAAACTATTTTTTCTTAAAAAATCACAATTAGTATACAATTGTACTAATTGGAATTTAATTTGGTCATATGACCAAATTACTCCAATTAAAGTTAGAATATATTATGTACATTACAGTTTGATCCCTTGTTTGATTTTTTAGTTTTATTCCAATAGATAGTATAATTCTATACTAATTATGATTTTTTTTTAAAAATTAAAATTTTATTTTTGATTTTATTTCAATAAATGATATAATAGAACATGAATTTTAGTTGTAAAATTCATGTTCCATTATGAATGACTTAGAACCCTTATTTATTTTTTAGTTTATTACAATAGATAATATAATTGTATACTAATTACGATTTTTTAAGAAAATTTTGTTTATTTTTATTTTATTTCAATAAATGATACAATAGACCATGAATTTTGATTTTAAATATTTGATATTCTATCTTTGATTTGAGTATTTTTTGTCTAAGAATAACATTTTAAACTTTAGAGGTCTAAGTATTATATGCCCACAAATTTCAGAGGGTCTGAATGTAATTTACTAATGGATATACTAGCGGACATTTGATGACAGGGGTCTAAGTGTTACGTGCGTACAAACCTTAGGAGTCTGTATATAATATTTTAAATATCAAGGGGTCTGAATGATTAAATAACAAACCTCAGAAAGTGTAAGCGTAATTCTCCCTTAGTATTATTATCATTATTATTACAGCGTATCATTTAGTCTCTATTATTTATTTATTTTTGATTAGTTTAGCATTACTCAAAAAAAAAAATGGAAGAACTGAGAAGGGATTGACATGAAACGACGCCGTATTGATTCTTCAAACGCGTTATTAATAGAAGCAACATGAAAAGCACAGTTGAGTTGTGAGTTGTGAGGCCGCCTCTGGCTCTGGTCTTTCCTATTTCGTCTTCACCATGCCTAATAGTTGCAGCATCAGAGCTCTCTGGATCCTCAACAATCAAGACTCCGTCGTCTTCTCCAGGTACAAACACACACATACACACACCAAAATGTGCTACTCAGCCAAGACTCTAGGGTTTTAGATTTATGTTCACCTTTCACATCCGAAATAGATCTGTTTCTCGATCATTTAGATCTTTGTTGATATGTAATAATAGGTATACATGTTGAATTTGATTCTGATTTGTTAATTAAATTGATCAGGAGGTTTCCAGTAGTTGAGAGGCGGTGGCGAGCGGTTTGTAAGAGCGAAAACGAGACTTCTACCGATCAGAATCTGAAAAACACTGTATCGCCGTTTGTTCCTACCGATTCAGAGCTAGCTGTTGCATTTCAGGACCGCAAGAGGAGGTAAATTTCAGCATAACTATATGGATTACAGTCCTTGATTTGACTTTCTAAGCTCAATCTTACTAACTTGATACGTCACTCAATTTTGAAGTACTGTATGTACGTAGGTCATATATGCAGATTTTTTTTTTTTGACATTGCAACATTTAGGTAGTGAAACTTGATTTTGAAATGAAGGTGGAAGTTGCTTTGTTGAATAGTAAGCACTAATGTTTATCGTAGAGTAATTTATTGGTCAGGGCATAATGATAAAATCAACTGAAGCACTTACTATTTTAAGACTTCGTTGATCTTGGAATGGATTAGTTTTTGCATCATTTTTTAAGTTTTTTCTAGATTATTCAGTTTAGTATCCTCATTTTGAAGTAAGGTGATGTTTCCGATTGTATACACATCATTTTGCTAGAGCTTGTCTTTTGCCTGGCGATGTAAGCATCTGTGAATACATTCCTGTTATGTTGTCTATTTCTTCATAAGGAAGAAAAAGGGGAAGAATTGAGATTCTGCTTGACAACATGACTTAACCATTGCCATTGTCATATGCAGGGAGGGATCTGCTTGTGGGTTTGGCATACGTGTAAGTCAATCAGCTGAAGGATTGGATTCATGGGTTGATGATCCAATTATGCGTCATATCATAAGCCTTCATATAAATAAAGAAGAGGAAGGAGAAAATCATCTCTTATGGCCACTGATTTTGCATGCAAAAGGCCATTATTTCATCCTTGTATTGCCTTTGGTAGAACCCCATCATTTAAAAACATATGCAAGGATTTGTAAAAGATCAGATTGCGGAAATGCTGTTGGAGTGGATGAGAGTTTATCTTCCCTCCTGATCGATCTTCCGTCCATCACAGGGTAAGGTAAGTTACATGTCCTTGTTATTTGTGAAAAATACAATATGGAATAATGTTTCTTGCCATGTTGTCAATTTTCCATTCTTATATGTGATGCATCTGACATGTTTCCTGACCTTGGACCTCCAAAAAAATGTGCTCCAATTTGAGATTGATCTTAGGTTCATATAAAAATATATGCATATTGCGTCTGTGGATTAGTAACACTGTTATCTTTCCCTCATTCTATTACTTTGTCCTTGACTCACATGTACGTTGTGAGGGTTTGTTGCCTAATGCAGTGGTAAAATGCTCGTAAGTTTGAGTTTGAAGGCCACCACTTTGAGTATATCGTGCTAAATTACTAGTTAGGTTTGTAGTGTACTCATTCCATCCCACTCAACACCCATTAAAGTGGATAATTAGCATATGTACATTGTGGTTTATTCTGGAATAGTTCACAGATTCTTATGTATTTTGGAATAGTTAATGCTTTGGCTTCTCCATCTTTTTTCTTTTTGATGATCTTAAACATCGTTGCATCCAGATTACCTATTTATGGTGTAGTTTAGTCTAATAGAACTTGACTTTCCTTAGTAGATAGCCCTTTTCGAACGATCATGTGGCTGGATTTTCCTTGTTAAGGGTATGGTTTAGTAATTTTTTTTTTTGGTAAGTAGAATGGTTTAGTCATTTAACTTTAGTCTGGTAATTGTTTAGTATATGGTGTGCATGGATGCTGAGTTTTTTTCCTGTTTCCATGCACAGGGCATTTATGGTGGCACATTCTATAGGTGACATTATAACTGGCGATGCCTCAGAACCGGAAGTAGTTGTAAATGCATCTCCCTCAGTAGGAGGATTGCTGGATTCTCTAACTGGAAGTATGGGGATATCAGGTATTTCAGCAAGAGCAAAACCTGTAGCGGCACCAGTTGCAGCATCCACTGCTTCAGGCACTGCTGTGAGTGGAGCTGTAGCATCTGATGCTCCAAAGATTGGTTCAAGGCCCCTGGATAAAGATGCACTTTGGACTTTCATAAGTAGCGCAATGCCCTTTGGTTGGTAATCTTTATTATGGTATTTCTCATCTCGAATTTCTTATACAATCGATTGTGTGTTAATTTGTTGTCTTTTTTATTTATCACCTGCTTATCTGTCATATATAGGTACACCTTTGGACCTCAGCTACTCCAATATTTCTGCTATTAAGAGTAATGGCTTTTCTTCAGCAGATTTGCCTCCTGCAGACAGCAAACAACCAGCATGGAAACCCTATCTCCACAAAGGAAAGCAGAAGATTTTATTTACCATTCATGAGACAGTTCATGCTGCAATGTATGATCGGGATGAGATACCAGATAGCATATCAGTTTCTGGTCAAGTGAATTGTCGAGCAGAGTTAGAAGGATTGCCTGATGTGTTGTTCCCTTTAACAGGGTTGGACACTGCTTGCGTCGAGGTATTATCATTCCATCCTTGTGCTCAAGTTCCAGGACATGGTGGGGATAAGCAGGCTGTGATGTTTTCACCACCATTAGGCAATTTTGTCTTAATGCGTTATCAGGCATTATGTGGCGTTGGGCCTCCCATTATGGGATTTTATCAGTTGTCAATGGTCTCGGAAAATGAAGGTGCGTTTTTGTTCAGGTTGCACCTGATGGAAGGTTATAAAGCTCCTCTAACAATGGAGTTCTGTACAGTGACTATGCCTTTTCCCAGAAGGAAGGTGGTATTTTTTGACGGGACACCTTCTATTGGAACAGTTTCAAATACTGAGCACTTGGTTGAATGGAAAATTATAATGAGCGGACGGGGAGTTGCTGGGAAGAGTATCGAGGCAACTTTCCCTGGAACAGTTAAGTTTGCTCCATGGCAACCTCGACTGTCTTCCTCTGGGTCAGGCCTAGGTAATGTAGCTGAGGAAGATAGTGATATTGAAACGGAGTCAACGAATAATGTGGTAAATGTAGAGGATTTCTTAATGGATAACATGAACAAGAACCTTCAATCAGTTGATCTGGAGGAGCCATTTTGCTGGCAGGCATACAGTTATGCTAAAGTATGTTCTTGTTTCTACTGTTGCAACCTTTTGCTCGAATGTATATTATTTTATGCAATTTGGAAGCACCTGGACTTGTGCATTTGATTTCTAGCTGATTACCTGCTGTTATTTTTTGTTTCTAGCAACTCTTCAGAAAAGATGTACCTTTCTCTTCGACTGAATGACATGAAAATTAGATGATGTGCAACTTATACTTTACAGATATTGGTTTGTTTTGATTCATTGTAGGATGAGCTTTTTTTAGAAACAGTCCACTTATAATTCACAATTACAGGTGTCTTTTAAGATGGTGGGAGCATCATTGTCAGGAATGTCGATTGATCCAAAATCTGTAAGTCCATGATGCCCTATTGTTTCCCTCCTTGTTGACACCTCATCTTGTACTATTTAACATCTTTCACAGACGCGAGTGCATTAGGTGGGGTTTTCACTCTCTTCTCTTCTCTTCTCTCTCTCTCTCTCTCCAAAAAAAAAAAGAAAAAAAAAAAAGAAAAAGAAAGAAGAAGATGAAGATGAAGAAGAAGAAGAAAAAAACCACACTCGCTAGCTTAAATGAAATGTTTTACTGAAATGCAAGTAGTAAAACCCACTGTTTACGTTTGCAGTCATCGCGTGGGACTTTACATTTCCCATGAGAAAGTTCTTGTTCTTGATGTGGTAGTATTTCAGCCTATTGTCACCTTAGAGAAAGTTTTGGTGTTTGCTTTTGAAGCCTCTCGGTTCTTGCCCTGGGACAGTTTTTAATCAGCAGTAGCGAAGCAGTGTATCCGGTCTTATATATGTGGAGGACTGCTGGTCAACTCTTCCTAACTACATTTGAATTCCAAATCTGATCCTACATGAAGTTTAGATCTAAAAATTGTTTTTTAATTAGCATCTGGCAGTAGGTTTCCTATTTTGAGTTTTAAAATTTGAATTCCTGGGGTTTCCAATGTTAATGCAATTGGTCTATTGTGCAATAGCTCTCAGAAGTAGCCATATGTTGGTATGACTTGGTGAATACTTCTTAATACTCTATAGTTTGCAAGCTTTCTTATGATTAGTGCTGCATGCAGATAGGCATCTTTCCGGCTGTTAAAGCACCTGTGGAGTTTTCAACTCAGGTATTATTGTCTCCAGTTCAGAAGTTTTTACAAAAGTGGAGTTTTGTGCCTTATGGTTTTTTTAGCTACGTAGGACAGCAGATATTCTAAACAATGTCTCCTAATGTATTGTCATATGCACTCAACTCCCTTGTGACTAAACTTAAGAGCCTAATATATTTTATACAACAAGAGAATACATTTCTTCATTGGCTTTTATATGGGGTTTTCTGACATTTACCAACAGTTTCGTAGAGTTATGCCAACAACTGTTTTCTGATACACTTGGTTATATGTCTGAAATTATTGGTATTGCTCATATTTTTGTGAGCTATACGAAGGATTGATTGTAGTTAGGGTTCTCTGGTTGAAACATTTTTTTCTGCTTCTAAATAGTTTCACTAGTACCATATTTAAACAGATACAATACAAATTAGTTACTTGAGCCAGAGGATTCAAAGCGTCTCCCTGGATGGTTTTTCTTCTTACAGTGAACAACTCGTACATTTTCATAAGTAATATGCAATATTCTTGTATTGATTATCAGCAAAGGAGACTCGCAATTCAAGATTTCTACTCCATTCAATAATCTCAAGTGTGCTTGTATTACAAATTTAGTTCTCTCCTTGTCAGCTCCACCTGTAGGGTTTGCCTTTGCGCCCTTTGAAGAGACTTCATTTATTTATAGGTCAAAAATTAAAAGATGAATGCATATTAGTGGCTCTCCTTTGTTTTCAACTTTACTTTTGGTTGTGCAAGTGCCTTTTCCATATGCTTAACATTGTTGACATTCTCTACCAACTAACACTTGGATCATTGGGAAGATTGCCTTGGTACCCCCCCATAATGCAAAATTCCCACAAATATTTGAAGACCAGCTCAAGAATATTGGTGGCTGGTAGCATACAGATTTCACGAATCACGGTAACTGACATAGGTTATGAGGAAAAAACCATGTTCTGTCATCAAACAGTGGAGCCTCCCCCTTTATTAATAAAATCCAGTTTCTTATAAAAAAAAATGTCTGCTGCACCTAAATGTGAACAAAGTCTACTCAATGAAGTCTGCAACAAAGTAAATAAACATTCTTTAGATCTCCCATACATTCTTCCAAATTCAACTGTTGTTTTCAACATTAAAGGTATGATAATTGATGTACATTCATTATTCTTTCTTTTTTGGATGGAACAGATAACATCTGGGGATTATATACTTTGGAATACTTTGGGGAAATGCCCAGTTGCTGCAACACCAAAATTTTAGCAGTTGGTGACAAATCAGGGATGGAGGCTTCAAGTTCTTTGGAAGAGCCGTACGAGGCAACTCATCTTAGGGTTCGGGAGCCGAGCCCCAGCACAGGGGCTTAGGTCAACATCTCATGAATTGGTAGGCCAAAATGCTTTTTGTTCTCCAATCGCCTAAGCAGTGCTCCTCTTTAAAACCCGTCTATGTTGGGCAGAGAGAATTTTCATTTCTCCGTGCCCCGACTTGGCTACAAACCGCCTATGATGTGCTTGAAGTCATTGAAAGTTGGGTGTTGATATCGTTGTGTTTTGTTGAACAGCATTTTCCTGAAACATAACAATTCTAGAGGGGTCATAATTTCGGAAAACAGGTATAACGAGGAGGGGAGCCACACAAAAGAGCTGTCAGTACATTCCCCGATCATTTTTGCGTTGACTTATTATTGGTATTTTTTTT
Source organism: Ilex aquifolium (assembly GCA_951799425.1). Taxonomy (NCBI): domain Eukaryota; kingdom Viridiplantae; phylum Streptophyta; class Magnoliopsida; order Aquifoliales; family Aquifoliaceae; genus Ilex; species Ilex aquifolium. The sequence continues at coordinate 3,146,705 of OX637397.1, read as the reverse complement.
TTGAACAGTGTTTACTTGGGAAAAGGGTGAGTGAGGTTCAAACCTGCAACCTTAGATCTAATGCCGGGGTTGGCTTGTTATTGTTAATTACTGAATGAATATGTGCTTATTTTTATTAGATGAAGGGGCTTGTTACTGGATTCCTTTCCTTACATCGAAAAACGAGAGTTTTTTAAATCTATTTTTAAGTGTTTAAAGTTTTGTTTGAACAAACATATTTGCATGCTGCATTGGCTACGTTTGAATTCATTTGGTTTATATTCCTCAGGGATTGAATTGCTCCTTGGGTACCACCGAGGTCGGTAATGATCACCTAGATTCGATTCGCGAAAAGTAGATTGCTGACTTATTTCTAGCGATTTAGTTGGGTTGGAGTCAAGCTATGACTCTAGTTGTCTTTAGGAAATTCCTGCAGATCCTACCATCGTCTAGACCCCTCTAGAGGACTTTTCCAGCGGGTTCGAACTGTTATGGTCACGCTCAAGCAAGGTTTCACGCCGATCGCTCCCTTGCTGAACTTGTGTTATTTGATACTCACATTTGGGTAACATTTCTAGCATAAATAACGTATTAAATAGGCCGATCCCAAACGAGCCTCAAGTGAGTTGAGCATGAGGAAGTAAGCCTTCTCCATACAAATATAGTCAATTTTCGAATCTCGAGTCGAGTACAAGTCAAACTCTATATTAACGAACTTTAAAATGTGTTTAAGCGTGATTTATTTATGTTATCCCCGACAAGTCTTCAATCCTATAGAACTGACCATTTTGGGAGTCCCTCAAGTCCATATATGTTATATTTTTAAAATTATCACCAACTATGTCATCTCTTCATTAATTTATCCAAATTGTATTGTTGGTAACCAAGTCGTATATGCATAGTAAGCTTTACTCATATTTAGTATATGAAAACATGCATGTACACCTCATTCAATTTATGATTGAATTGAACCTAATAGATTAAGAGTGTTATCATTATGGTCATGCATGTTAACCTTAGTTAAAAAATTTTAATCCAAAAGACCACAATCATGATATAGTACTGTGATGTAATCTCATTCATTATTGTCATTATTGTTTACTAGGGACGAGATGGATATTCACATTTATGTCAAAAATAATCTTAAGTAAAATGGTTCATTTTTTTTTATTTTTTTTTAACGAAAGTGTTCATAAAATGAGACGATTACACTTAATTCTCGACAAGTTAGCTATTGTACGATTAGGCGAGAATGAATGAATTATTATAAAAAAAAAATAAAAGAAAGAAAGAAAGAGAGAAACATTTAGAAAAGAATGTTGTAGGCTATTTGACTTGAGAGCATGCTTTCCCACCACTAAATTAGATACATGCATTCATTATGTCTCTCACTATATGCTATTATTCTAAGTTGTGGAAGAAGAAAATAGTTTATTTTAATCTATTGAAAGGAAATATGCATGAACCCACCCAACTTTAGTAATGTTATTTAACTGAGAAATGTAATCATGTGGGGCCCACAATTACAATCTAATCTTGTTGCATTAAGCACTTTTTAAGTAGGCATGGTCCATGGAGTTACAAAGATGTCTTTTGGTCCCATTCAAAAGCCTAATCACCTTTAGATAGGTTTCTCAATAAATTAGATTTGGATTGGTTCAAACTCGAACTCATTTTGAGAACTCCGATCGAAAATCATTGATAATTAGAAACTTGACTTGAAGATTCGGTCACATTTGATTCGAATAACTCTATTAAACAATTTTTTGCAAATTACGTCTAAATTTCAACTCAATTTTACTCAATTTTATCATATAATTATATAGATGTACATAGAGGAGATCAAATTGCATATCAAATTGCATGAACTATTGAATTCTAACTATCACTTAGAATGGGGTATGAGTTAGAGGTATTGAATGGGGTATGAGTTAGGGGTATGGAAAGTAGGTGAATAAATTAAGACAACTTTTTCAGACAACAGAGAGTTTGGAGGAGAGGGAGCATGATGGCCTGTGTTTGAACCACTAACAGTCTAACATTATCAAGGCTTTAAAAAAAGCTAAGTGAATGGCTTCAATGCCATGAATCTCTTGGAACTTTCCCAACTCCAAATTTTCCAGGCTTACCCAAAAAAAAAAAAGGAATGACAGCATGATTATGTCAGCACCCTGTATCAAACTCATGCTTCTACCTTCAACTTTTCTAGGTTAATTGTTTACGTAAAGAAATGATTCATCGAAATAATGAAAAAAAACGCTTCACATGATTTAGTCATATATAACCCATTTTCAGGCCGAGAGAATTGGTAAAAATAGTTAGCATTTCATAGTGGTTTTGCCATAAAATGAGCTGCTTTGAGTCTTTGACTCACTTCAACTTGGATTCAAGCCTTATTTTCTCTGTCCTCCAGCACTCATAGATAGAATATACATATCCAATTATATACATTAAAAAACACGTTTTTTTTTTTAAGAAATACTAAGAATACGTTAGTCTTTCGATTGTGACAGTAATTTTTTTTTTTTTTTTTGTAGACTAGATGAGCTGCTTGTGTGAGGAGTAAAGAATTTACCCGTGTGTTTTTTGGCGCGTATTTGAGTTTTATTGTATATTTATTTTTTGGTGGGGGGGATAATTTATTTTCCTACTAAGAAAATTCATTTGCACATCACCCCGAGTTTAACCCATCTAAGTCTGGGTTAGAGTGGAGGAAGGAAGCTAAGAAATTCAGATTAGAAGAGATTTGGGGGGTGAAAAAGAAATGAGCACGAGAGAATGATGTGGCGTGTAAGGTTTCATCCACTTCGAGAGATTTTCTGTGGAAGGGCTCGAGGAGAGAGCAGTGATGAGAGAGAGAGAGAGAGAGAGAGAGAGCATGTTTTTGATGTGTCTGTGGGGGCAGTGAGCAGTGTGTGAGGATCATAAGCACTTACAAACTCCTAACATGTCTTGTTTGCTTTAAAGCTCAGATCAAAACTAGGACGGAGGTTCTTTTCATTTGGGGTTAACTCCAAGCGAATTATCTCCCTGAAAGTTAATCTTAACCTCTCTTACGGGAGGTAATTTTAATTAGGAGAAATATCGTACACGTTGACCTCTCAACACGTACAACGGTTAAATCAGGATTCTCACAGTTGATAGAGAGTCGAACCCACACTCAAAGTCTGAATACGGTTCTCCAGTCAATGGATGCTCGTCCTACTAACCAAACTGTGTTGGCACCCAAGAGGCTTGTCCAAGGGAGTTGTTAAGTTTCGAATTCAAGACGTCAGTGTTTACAACTCGTCTCTATCTCTACTTGAGCTACCCTTGGGATTGGTTCTTTTCATTTGGACCCAAACCAAATCTTGATGTGCCATTTTAACTCTCCTAAGAGGGAGGGCTTGCACATCTGAAAAAAAAATTCAACCCTAATGATAGATCAAGTGTTAATAAGGACGAGATGTAAACTTAGACGTCATGAGTTCAAAGCTTGACAACATTTTCTTTTAGTGAAAATTGGGACTGAGTTCCCCCATCCTCAGATACTTATAATGATTTTAGTTCGTAAAAAAAATTTATTTGGGTAACAAGGACGAGCCATTTTTAATTTTAGTAATAAGTAGTTGAGTTCACTATTTTTTTAGAACTCCAAAATACCCTTCTAATGACTTAAAAGTAATCTTCAACATTAAATTAGTTTCCTAAATAGTTATCCATTGATTCACACTTAATGAAAGATTTTTTTCATAAAATTTAAAATTGGCATCAGTACTACTCTTACTTTTTTGTTTTCAGAATGAAACATCATCAGCTATTCTCAATTCATAGATCAGAAAATTAATCGTCAAATTTTTTTTTTTGGTCAACGAGACCCAAAATCACTCATTGATCAGACAATGGATAATTAAATTTTTTTTTTTTGGGTTGACAATGATTAAGATTGATTAGAAAATGAAATTCTGAAGATTCAGATCTGGCTATGGAGTCTCCAACTGGGATTGTGTTAGCCTCAGAGGTTGTATCTGGGGGTAGGGGAGCTTTCGTCAACTTGCTTGGCTTACGTTGTGGGCCAACTAAGTGGTTACGGAGGAGGTGGAGTGGTTGATGTCGGTGGTGGTTGTGGTGGAGTTGGTGTTGGTGGAGTTGAAGCTCATGCTTTGGAGGTCGTCGGAGAGATTGTCTAACCATGGCTCTATGGTTGTTCTGTGGTGGTGTGTACTGAGAAGAGAAATAAAGTGATTTTAAAGGTTTTAAAGGATGAGAGAGGCCTCGGAGATCGAGTTGGTGTGCATGTAATTATTTTTTTTTCATGTTACTATTTTTTTTTTTTGTACATATTACTAATTTTTTTTTTCATGTTACTATTTGCTTGATGAACATATTACTATTAATATTGAATGTTACTATTTTTTCGAAATATCAATATTCAATGTTACTTTTTTGTTGACCATGTTACTACTGTTATTTTTTCAAATATTAATATTCAATGTTACTATTTTTTTTATGTTTAAATGGTACTATTTTTTATGTTTGAATGTTACTATTTTTTATTTTTAATGTTACTAGTCATATTAGAGAAATAAATAGTCATCTTCTATATATGGATATATAGATAGATATGAGAGAGATAATTTTAAGTCCACAAATGGGGATTGGCCTCCAAATTTATCTTTTTTTTTTATTGTTCATGAATACCCTAATTCTGGCGTGGATGACTTGTCTTTGACCGGACTGGAGAGAGAATTATTCAAAATGTGCGTAAGCTAACCCAAATATCCCTGACTGTTGAACCAAAAAATATATATATAAAAAAACATCACTAAGATCTTATACAGTTAGTATATATACCAAAGTTCTATTTATTAATCCTTAAGGGCCTTTGATTTAATTGTCGAACAAGAGATAAGACATAAATTTAGTATCACTAGCTACTTATAAAATTTACATTTAACTGACACGCTATTTGTAGGTGTTATGTGTATTCAAGATTTTCATTTTTCGTCACGGATCTAAACATTAAGTGATTGAAATAGTTTCACATTTATTTTTTTTGAAAGGAGGGAGGGGTGACTAGTAGACCCGTAGGTAGTAATTTCCTGAGCGTGACCATGAAGGTTTTCTCACTGTGAAAATGTCCGATTTTAACCATAGTTACAAACCCGGAAGGACATCCCGTCATCACATTACCATCAAAATTAAGTAACAAATCAAGTTATTTTCATGAATCGAATCCTACTTAATAACCACATAAAAGTCAAGGACGATTTTAAAGAAGTATAACTTATCATTAAACCACCCGCTCGAGTGATAGATGGTCCGGCATCAGCTCCAACTGAAAGTGGTGGGTGCCACCCATGCCAATGTCTTGTGCGCATGGCACAGTAGCACTTACATGCCCTCCTCGTCAGTGCTCAAATTGACCTTATATTCTCATTTCCCTACTAAGAGAAAATGTGCGCATGCAAGCATGTATGGCGGCTAAAGCCATTTCAAAACCCTCCTCTAACTTATTCAATTGTCTCTACTCTCAGTGACCCAGTGGGGGCTATATGTCTCTATGTCAATTTCAGCTTAAGATTAACTACGAACCTTTTGTCTCCTTGGGGTAGGGCACATATTGGATGATATGTCACCATGTGGGCCCACCCATGGTGGTTGTCGGGACATATTGAGCTTATAGGTGGGACCCATAATGGGTTTGGATACATGATTTGGGTGGGAAGGATCATGGATAGAGAATGATATTAAAAGGTGACAAGGGGACCAACAAAGTAAGGTTGAAGGGGTTCTAAATTATTTTTTCTGTTTGTTTCCCCTATTTACCCAAATTCAAACCATTTTAACATTAACAAGAAGAGTTTACTTGCAATAATTCTATTTCAACTTAAACTTGTGGGTGGAACCCATCAAGGGTTTGAATACATGATTTGTGTGGGATGGATCATTGATAGAGAATGCTATGAAAAGGTGAGGTAGTGGGACCACAATAGGGTTTAGAGGATTCTAAATTCTTTTCTTTATCCACCTACTTACCCCCAATTCAAACACCCTTTAACCTTAAGAGGAAGATTTTACCCACACCTTTTGATGCAAAAAAGTTGGTACATTGTTAAAAGAGTTTTGTTTTGAAACTTTTGAAGTGAGATTTGGTGACCCTTGGCCTTATCTAATTTGAAGTTTGAAGTGGTTGATCATTTAAGAAATGGTAGTGATAGGTATATGTGACATATAGCTAGTGTGAGTATTGAGTTTGGTGGAGCGCATGCAGCATATGAAATGGGTTGTTGGTCATTATGTGGGTGTGCCGGCAACCATAAGATTATTCATCATTTCCTGCCCAAAAAACTCCAAATTTTGATCCTAAGCTCACATCCTCACATCACTTCCCACCCACACTCTTTTCCAACTTTCTAGTCTCTATCCTATATATATATATATATATATATATATAGAGAGAGAGAGAGAGAGGGTCCGACACACGGCCACCCATGTGCTTGATTGCAAAGAAATGAGATAGGAAGAAGAAAAGAAACATGATAATGGGAAGATACTAAGAGAGATAAACTTATAATTGTTTGGTTAAATGTGATTGGAGAAAATTTTGTGTCGTCACGGGATGATAAATTAAGAGTATTATGGATATACATATACACACTTATGTATGTATGTATATGTGTATAGGTTACAACATGATTAAGGTAGACCTTGTAAGGTGGACAACCAAAGTGACTCTATGTTTCTAGCCCTAAAAGATAATGTATAAGTTGGCCGTATCAAAATTTACTAAAGCTAGTAATAACCTTCCATAATTCTTTGTAAATAACTTTTATTTTAAATAAAAATAAAAATATTACATCAAGACTTAAAATGCACCCTAAAGGGTAGATCCAGCACTGTCGTTCGAGAAGAGCTGCTTAAACTCCCTTAATCTACAAAAAAAAAAATATGACACAAAGTCTGAGAAATCGCGCATAAACGACCTAAACTTGAACAAAAATATTGATCTTGGAGCACACGAGTCAATATAACTCCTCTAACTCTTAAAACTTAAGCATTATCCTAATTAATCTTTCTAAAAATTGGAACAAATAATAACTTAGTAAATATCAAGGTAAAACTCACATTCTCAAATGTTGTGACCCTTGATAGAACAATTCTTATTCCAATAAAACCCCCATAAACTTGGTAATGTCATTCAAACCTAATTTACCGACCTAATGCATTACAACTATTGTATTGACAGTGAATCCTATCTAACTCTTGGAGTAATGGTTGTAATGAATTAGACTAACAAATTATATTAATAAATTACGTACAAATAAAATTATTGACGTTTACCATTGAACTCCGTGTAGCTATATACGATGCATATACAATCAAAGTCATGGTTGGATTTTCTTTTTCTGGTTCTTGGAAAATAATTCTATGTAACATGTACAATACTACTCTCTCAAGGGGGTATGTTGCATGAAATTTGTTTTTCTTTATATTTTTATGTTAGAAACAAATTTCGATTATTTTGCATAGGTGGGAATTGAACCAAAGTATTTGAATAACATATGGACCCCCCTAACTCATGGATATTCTCATAATTTATCAGCCACGCCTGATTCCTTTTGGGCACGTCTACACTACACCTGCCCACTTCTCAAAATAAATTACTGTCCATATCAAAGTTGCTTTGCACAGTAAAGACCTTTCTTGTTTTTTCTAACATTGAGCCGGCCATGATTGAGAACACAGGGTGTACTCTCTAGATAGTAAACCCTTTTAAACAATACTTGTTAATAGTCCTCTCACTCGTCTCGGGTCTTAACGGATTCGTATAAAAAATATTTTATTTATACATGATTCGTTTATTAATTTTGTGTTTAGAAATGTTAAAATATGATACAACTCGTTAAGCACAACAAAAAATTAGAAGGTTTGGTATTTTTTAAGTTACCCGTTTTGTAAATGAGTGGACTTGATACGACATGATTAATAAACGAATCAGATATGGGTGATATCAATCAAAATAAATACACGACATAACTCGTTTATATATTGATTATACACGATTCATGCACGATACGAACCCAGTATGTATTATTGGTTTGATTGATGGATTTTGTGTCAATGAAATGTTATGTTTGTATTGTTTTACCTTTTGTGAGGTCACTTAAGAACACATATATGAATAGAAAATAAGCTTGTCTCCCCTTAGGAACTCTAATAATGGTTGTCATACATAGAAACATCCAGTTTATAATTATGTCTGTTTACCTAAAGCTACATTGTGAATGACAAAGATACATTTGGTCTCCAAGTTTCAAAATTTACTTTTATTTCCCACAGCTGCATTATCTGAAAAAAATGATCAAATGTTTAGTCAAATTTCTCTTTAATTATTGGGGATTGGGACTAAAGTCATGGAAATAGTTCATCCGCACATATAATTAAGGCTCCATAAATGTGATTCTTCCTAGATCATGAAGTAGTAAAAGTCTCGTGCATTAGCCTTCCTTATCTCTTTCGTGTGGCTATCTCACATTAAGTCCAATTAACTGTCACCAAAATTGCAGTGTGCTCTTGTTTGTCGTATTTTCACTGTCAGATCATTTCTACGTGTTACCCTTAAATTTTAGTATTTTGAATGTAAACAATCCTTAATATGAAAGCCATGTTGCAAACGGTTCAAGTTTGAACATGGATTGAGATCTCGGGTTTTTTAGACCCAATTGAAACCCACCTTGAATTCAAATTTCAGGTCAAACCCCGTAGCCCTAAAATCAAAAACTCAAATCTAAACTCGAGAATTGAATAGATTAAAAAAGTAAATAGTCGAGCTTGAGGGAGAAATGTCTTGTCGCTTAGTGACTTGAATCATTGACCGTTAAAATAAACCTATAAGACAAAATAAACTTCATTTTTTTATAAATTAGGTTTTGATATATCAATTTGACTTCTCAACCCATCCAAATTGCATCTCCAATCTTAATTTAAAAAAAAAAAAAGTCAATGACTCTTAAGAGTGGTCCAGTGGTTGAGTCTGACATTTAGTAACTCAGACGTCTCAAGTTCAATCTCTTTCTACATCCCATAAAGACTAGTCATTATTATTCCTTTAGAAACATGTTTTAACCCTGCTCAAGTGATAGTGACAATACCTGTAGCAAAAAAAGAAAAAGAGAAAAAACCCATCAATGAAACTTTGTTTGTTTATATGAAGTTTGGGTTGGTAATGTAATTTTTAACTAGCTTATTAATTTAAAACTAAGAAAAATATGAAAAATGTCACCAGCTATATCATCATCACTCTCCATTGAAAAAGAAAAACACAAATCTAAAAAGAAAATTGGGAGAACAAGACTGCGGGAAGGCATAAATTCGAATTCATGTTGTTGTCTGGAGAAAGACCTCAAAACACACACAATCACCATCATCTTGTATTCATTATGCCTACAAATCATTATTCTTGGTTGCCTCACCTCCGCATGCTCTCTCTCTCTCTCTCTCTCTGGTCTCAGCACTCCTCTCATTTTCTCTCTCTATATATACTCACCCTTGTATATGTCATGCCACCACTCCCTTCTCTCTCTTACCCTGTAGTTACAACCCACAACCTAGCTCCTCCGTAGTCCATATTTCATATTTCTCTCTCCTTTCTCTTTGAACATTCATATTTCAGTCTGTTGTATCAACTGAAAATCAATGGCCATATCTGGGTTTGAAGGCTTTGAGAAGAGACTTGAGCTCCACTTCTCCGGAGATGATCCGGTGATCGGAATCGGCCTCCGGCAGCTAGACTTCAAGTCACTAGAGAAAATACTCCATGCAGTGCAATGCACCGTAGTATCGGCTATGGGTAACCAATACTTCGATTCTTACGTACTATCAGAATCAAGCCTCTTTGTCTACCCCACCAAGATCATCATCAAGACATGTGGAACCACGCAGCTCTTGAAATCCATCCGTCCATTGCTCCACTTTGCCTGTGACATGGGTCTCAATTTGTGTGTGTGTAGATACACCAGAGGCAGCTTTATCTTCCCTAAAGCTCAACCCTATCCTCATACAAGCTTCAAAGAAGAGGTCATCTTCTTGGAAGAGAATTTACCCACCAATCTTCGCTTCAAAAAAGCCTGTGTTTTGCCTTCAAAATTGTCCACTCATTCATGGCATGTTTTCTCAGCCAGTGACGAGACTCACATCGTTCCGAAAATATCCGATAAAATTAGAATGATACAAAGAAGATTAGCATCTTCTCTACGCAACGACGATGATACGTATAAATTGAAAAATATTGATGAGTTTCACTCTCACATGGCGGTTCAAGATACGCCTGATGAATTATACACCATAGAAGTTTGCATGACGGAGCTTGATTGTGTGCTTGCTCGGAAGTTCTTTCAACCTCCCGGCGACGCAAAAAATGGCGACACAGCCGGAAAAGAGATGACGGAGATAACGGGTATTGGAGATATCAATCCAAGTGCTCTTATTTGTGACTTTGGGTTTGATCCATGTGGGTATTCTATGAATGGTGTCGATGGTGATCGGTACTCCACAATTCATGTAACGCCGGAGGATGGTTACAGTTATGCTAGCTTCGAGTGTGTTGGGTCTATCTACGATGATCGTGGTGATCATCTTGAGGAGATGTTGAAGAAGGTGGTGAAAGTTTTCCGGCCGGCGACGATGTCGGTATCAACTACGGGCACTAGCCGTGAACTTTTGACCAGGGTCAGGAAGGCGATTGAGCTACTTGGAATGAAATGCCGGAGTTGTGCAATGGATGAGTTTCCGGCTGCCGGGAAGGTCGCATTTCAGACGTTTACTACTCGCCGGAAATAATACGAGAGTGGTGGTGGTGGATGGTGGTGATGGCGATGGCTGTGGTGGTGGTGGTCGATATATGGAAAAAATTTTGGAAGAGTAAAGTGGAGGAGAATAGGGAGTTTTCTAGAGATTAGTCAGAAAATTATTTTAGGGGTGTGGATGATGTATGCATATTATTTGAATCAAATTTGTTCATCAAATTTATTGTTGAGAATGTAATATTGGGGTTGGATTAAAAAAGCTATCGAGTTGAATTAAAAATATGAGTCTCGATATTAAATGAAGTCGATTGTCAATTCAACGAGGACGATAAGGGATCATATTAAAACAAGTCTATTGTCAATTTAACGATAAAGCATTGATCTTAATAGCATTGCTCTTTTTGTAAATTTTAAGGCATGGTGTTTGGATGGTGATCAATGTGGGGATTGACTAGTTTAGAGAGACAAAGTGGGAAGATTTGGAGATGAGGGATGGTGAGGGTTCATCATGATAATGCACCCCACTAGGGCTAGTCACGCCTAAGATTTGAGGGTTGTGTAGTGGTGGGGGTTAAAGAAGTGCTCATTTTGAACTCTCTCTCTCTCTCTCTCTCTCTCTCTCTCTCTCTCTCTCTCTCTCTCTCTCTCTCCTTGTAGTTTTGAGTTTTGTCTTTAACGGCTTCTTTCTCCATTTTCTTAGTCTCCCCACCAAGTATCTGGTATACTTTCTTCATCTTTAAAATAGAAAAATAAATTATGCTCGTAAAAACTCTGTCTGAACGTAACCATTACAACTTGAACTTGCTAGGGTAGTCTTCCAGAGGGACAATTAAAAACTATAACTTGACCCCCAGTCAAATCTGTTATGCAAATTCAGGATTTGCAGTACACTTACAACCTAAGCCTATCAAGTCAACTATAACGTATTATTCTCGGTGATCAAACCCTGTTTAATAATTACATTGAAAATTAATGACGATTCTAAACAAGTACAGTTTACTACTAAATCACAATTGATCCTAATGAATCATTTGATATGCATAGGATACCTCAACAAGGTATCTAACAGAAGTGAGGTATAAAAAGTTTTCCTAAGATTATGCATGCGATGTGGAAACCCCCCACCTCAGCATGTGAACTAATAAACAGTTCCACTGCATTAGAAATAACATGAGTTTTTAATTGTCTACTTGATTGATACATGGGCTTTTTTTTTGGGGGGGTGGGGGGGTTAAGGAAAATATGGTAGTTTTTTTATGAGATAATCATTCTAACTATGCGTTTTTTGAATTTATAGACTTAACATAAATTTTAAATGCATGCAATCACCCACAAACCAATTGCATTGGTTGAACACGGATTTTACGCTACTAGAGGAACACATACTTGGGGTGCGCAAACTAACATCTCGTCTCTTTATTTGATCCCTGAATCAATATATATATGAGAAAGCAAACATTTATGACTGTAAGTCGGAACTAAGGTACCGATACTGTAGATGTCGCTCGATAGTAGAAGTGATTATTATCGCGCCATGCTGCATGGGATGGGCATGGTAAAAAGCAAAGCAGGGCAAAGAAGATGGATCCAAACAGGGGCAGATTCTATTTTAAATTTCAATTTAGTACTTCATTTCATTACACCTATCTTTAGTTTTCAGTGCATGCCTATGGATTATTTCATAATTAAGGACATTGTGTGAGCCCAATCTAGATATGATGTTGGCAGATCAGAATAAAACAATAAGCAATTTTGGTGGGCCCATAGCATGACCACTTTAAATGAATTGTTTTTCTAGGTAGGCCCATTAGAGTTGAGTTCTCCAGCCAACACAGCCCCATTTTGTATGTTCAATTTTACCCTCTGGTAAAAGAGTATTAGTGAGGGGGCCTGGGGGCTCTTAGGTCTTTTTATGGGCTTGAGGTGGGGCTATAATGTCATGTGACATGCTTTGGGTTGAGTAAATATTGGGTGTAACGGTGACACCATATCATTCATGTCACGTGGTCACCATCTAATAACAAACATGGATAAAATAAATTTCACTTCTTTCTACACTGTAATTATTTTTTTTACATGAAACATAATAGTTATCAAATTAAATGGAATCCGCTTATTTACATGATGGTTTATTATTAACGGGTGACACCACCGAATAACAGTGACGTGATGTCACTATTGCATTCAGGATTTTCTCCTCTAGTCGCCTTCTCTATCTCCTTGAAAACTACTTCTAATCAAAGCATTTTTCCCAAAGGCCTTTTGGAATTTTCCTTGGAAACACCTTTGTTTCCATCACCTCTCTCTCTCTCTCTCTCTCTCTCTAAATAGACTTTTCAAGTTTCTGTACAATGTCTATCTCTACATTCTCAATGAGAAAACTTCCAAACACACATCTGGACAGCCTCCAGTATGCCACTATCCTTTTCAAACTAATGGGATGATGACCTCAAACTAAGCCAAAGAATTGAAATTTGGAAATTGAGAAAAAAAAATTGAAATATTATTTAAAAGTAGAAAAGTTTTTAGCAATGGTTTTAATTTTCTGTATTTAAATGTATGGGTTTGGTGGCCTGTTGGGTTGTTGATACAAAAGAGAACCTGGCCCAATTATTGAAGGCTAAATTTATATGGATAGTCTGGCCCATTATGTATAACTAGATCTTTATCAATATTTATCTATATATACTATTAATTTTGACCAAAAAAATTTATACTATTAACTAATGGAGGAGAGGGGTTTTGTATCCTTATTGTGATATATCTATTTTATCCCTTAACCACTCATATACCATCCATAAATTTTCATCTTTGTTGGCTTTTTTTTCTAGTAGTTGTTGCATATGGGGGCATTTTGAATTATAATTTTATTTTTATAATTTTAACTTCGTTGAAATTATATAACAAATATGCTATTAAATATATGCTTATGAATCAAGATATAGAATTACAAATCCAATTTCTAACTGATGTTTTCAAAGGTATCAAACATAACCTTTGGAATGTAATAAAATGAAGTTTCTAACTAATATGATGGGAGTATGTTATTCTAGAACTATCTCTACAATCATATTATAACAAAAAAATAAAAAGAACCAAGATATAGACAATAAAGATAGGTTTCTTTTATCTAGATATATTTTTCTATATATTAAACGGCCTACTTTATGTTGTTTAAAAAAAATGGCCTACTTTATGTTTTATTACTTCATAAAATGGAGAAATAGATCCAGTGGCCTAGTTTCAGAAGCATTCGACAGTGGCTCAGTAAACACTATGATGCATGCTAACAAATTATGATTATATTTGCACAAGCTCATGATGCCAAGAGGTTTATGTATAACCAAGATTTCTCAACCCACTAAGAAAATAAATAGTTAGGTTGACAAGGGAAATGCACAGTTTTTGGTGTTAATCACATCCACAAATCCATTTGTCTGCCAAATGAACGATTTTAATTAGAAATACACAATAAAACCAAGTCAACCATTGTAGGGATTTTATGGTTCTCGTCTGAAATTTTACTGACAATAAACTAATACCATATATAAGTTTTGATATGTATGAAAACATAAAATCTCAATAAGAGTGCACACACCTCTTGCATGGGTAAAAATGACATAAATCCTTTAAGATTTCACATGAAAACTACAAGAAACAGGTATTCACGCATTCATATCTCCATTCAAGTGAGCTTCAAGACACTCCAAGTTAAGCATATTGGAGTAGAGGAAAATCCTTTTCAAGGATGTGAGCCACAAATATGGTGATCATGACATCTGTACCCAAAAAAAAAAGAGAGAAAGAGAATACATATTTACTACTTAAAAAAATAATTACTTCAACCAGGTCGAAGATAAGGAAGGGTAGAAAGCTAAAACAACCAATGATGATTCCTTTCTCCTAGATTACTTTCATTTTTCTTTGGGAGTTCGGTTAATAAATTGATACAAAATGAGAATAGATAAAGATAGACACTTGCGGAAAAGAAAATAAAAGGTCACTGATTGTATGTTTTGAAAGTGAGTATGTGGAAAAACTAATATTGTAATTATTCATTATGATATTAAAATGCTAGTAACCCAACAGTCCATATTGTTTATTCAAAATTTAAATAGTAGCCACCAATAAAATAATTGTGACATTTATTATGATGTAATAATGTTATTAATTACATAAAAGTATGATAAATATTGGTTAGTTTGTTAAGGTTATTTTGATCAAACAAATATTTTTCACTTTACTTAATATTTAGAAGTAGGATAGGCATTAGTTAGTTTGTTAAGACTATTTTGGTCTAACAAATGTTTTTCACTTCTCTTGATATTTAGAAGAAGTATAGATTCTTATATCTATATCTCCCTTCATATCTCACATTTTTTTGTAATTATGCACACAAATGTCATGTGCAAATGCCTCTAATACTATTAACAATGAGGGAAGAGGGGTTTTGGTGTCCACTACACCTAAAATATGCTTAATATTCTTGCGTTGTTTTTCACTTAACCACCCATAACTCTCTTTCGAAACACACTTGACCGCCTATTATTATTATAAGTTTATATATCTTGGGTCTTTTTTCCACTCTCATTATCTTTTACTCTCTGTGTCTCTCTCTATGTCTCACTCCTTTACAATTATACACAATGATGGTCGTGTGCAAGATCCTCTAATATATATTAACTAATATTAAAATAAAAGTGTGTTATTCGAGATCTAGATCTAACAAATTGTTGTAAAGTCAATTTTATTCACAATCTCCATTTTTAATATTTTAATGAAGTTGATTGTAACATTCAAATTTGTTTTGGATAATTTATTATTGGAAATATATTCATTTCAAAGGAAAAATCTTGTTCAAAGGAAGACAAAAAATATAGGTTGATCTTGAGACAAACACCATTTAAATATGTCCAAAAAATCTAAATATCTAATATTAAATTCTAGTGTAAAACGCCTTCAAATCCTCCCCTTTCTGCTCTATGGGAAAAAAATATTTTGTGTAATAGTGACACTACGTCATTATTATTATGTGGTATCACAATTCAATAAAAATGTAACAAATAAATAGGTGGATTCAACATATTGTAGTAACCACTATGCCATGTCATTTAATTAGGAGTAAACTATGTCTGAAGGTACGATGCAACGTAAATGAGAAGTGATGGAGTTGAGGGCGAAAAAATTCAATGTGAATGGTTTTGAGATGAATATTAGTGACTGTTTGATAAGTTTATTTAAAACCGTCGAATGAGTTTATTAAACCCTACCCCATTTTATATTATAAGCTAGGGATAACTTGTGCATGTAGGCACGATACAACGTAAGTAAGAAGTGATGAATTTGAAGAGGGGATGATTCAATGTGAATGGTTTTGAGAGGAATATTGGTAGCCGTCAAATAAATCTTTTTGAGACTGTCGGATAAACTTATGAAAATCTGTCATATTTTATATTATAAATAATTATTCAAGTGGAGTTTACCTTATCTATTTCTAAATTTATTATTAAAATATAAATATCTTATGTGAATGATAAGGTAATATTACTGGTAGAGCCAATATTTACTTTCTTCATAGGTCTCGGAAGCAAGAAATCATTCATTATCATATATTTCTCTTGTCTTTCCTCTTTGTCACCTTTCTTGAAGTCACTCCTTGTTGCATGTGCTTTCTTGAAAGTTGAACATGGTCTTACCTCATATAACCACCCCCATGCACATAGTACAAACCCATATTTTCTCTCCCATCAAACACCTATTGGGATTTGGGTTTGTAGCTTTTGTAGGGTTTCATTTTCTTTGGTAATTTACTAATTTTTGCCTTGAATGCTCTGTTCATAGTACAAACCCTATTTTCTCTCTCATCAAACACCCATTAGGAATTTAGGATTGTAGCTTTTGTAGGGTTTCATTTTCTTGGGTAATGTTGTCTTAAATGCTCTGTTCATAAGCCTTGATTTTCCGCTGCAAAAGTACAATCTTCTATAGACCCCACCAACCCAACACCGCACGTCTTCTTGTATGACAATTGACAAAAAGTCGTTGTTTGATCAGTGCAAAAAAGATTCAATCTTTTGCTTTCCGAAAAAAATAAAGTCCAAATCTTTTGCTTCATTAGGGTTCATTTTAGGGGTTTCTTACCATATGGGTTCGTCTGTACAAATTCGAATTTCTCTTTGTTGATCATTTCTTGTTGATTGGTTTATTCCAAATTCCAATCTTGAAGAATTTTCTTAGATGCCTCTTTTCAGATGACACCCATCATATGACAAAAGCAATCCTCTTCAAAGGAAGCTTTTCTGGGTTCTTTTTGTTTCAATTTGTTGATTGATTTTCTCTACTTTCATGGGTGATTGGCGAAGAACCTATTTGATAAGAACCCCAATGTTGAATATGTGGAACACCCATTTGGCCATTTCAACCAAGAATTTCGTACCTATGTAGGTTTCGTTCATATCATTGCTACGTTTCATTCAGGACTCTTAACAAACATTTGGTGTGCGTTTGAATTGGGTCTCTAAAGATATTGTATTGAAATGGGTTGTGTTCATGGGAAGTGTTGTGGTAGGTACCCACCATCGTCAGATGGTGATAACAAGGATCAAGAATTGGGTCCTTATACTGGTAATGGAAGGCCCCTAGACATTGTTCATGTTCCTTCTCACAACTTCAGGTTAGAGTATTCAGTCCTCACTCAACGTGGATTCTATCCAGAGATGCCAGATAAAGAAAACCAAGATAGCTTTTGCATCAAAACACACATTCAAGGTAACCCAAATGTCCATTTCTTTGGTGTGTTTGATGGGCATGGCCAGTTTGGTGCACAGTGTTCGGATTTCGTTAAGAATAGGTTGGTTGAAATTCTATCTAGTGATCCTACATTATTGGATGATCCTGTTAGAGCTTATAATTCTGCATTTTTAGCAACAAACAGTGAACTTCACGAGAGTGAAATAGATGATACAATGAGTGGTACAACAGCTATAACAGTTCTGGTTATTGGGGATACACTATGTGTTGCTAATGTGGGTGATTCAAGAGCAGTGATTGCTGTTAAAGAAGGGAATAGAATTCTTGCTGAAGATTTGTCTTATGACCAGACACCATTTAGGAAGGATGAATATGAGAGAGTGAAGCTTTGTGGGGCCAGAGTTTTGAGTGTTGATCAAGTGGAAGGGCTTAAAGATCCTGGTATTCAGTCATGGGGGGATGAAGAAACCGAAGGTGGTGATCCACCGAGGTTGTGGGTTCAGAATGGGATGTACCCTGGGACTGCTTTTACGCGGAGTGTAGGGGATAGTACAGCTGAGAAGATTGGTGTGGTTGCTATTCCAGAGGTGTCAATGATTCAACTTACGCCTAGTCATCCATTCTTTGTAGTTGCAAGTGATGGGGTTTTTGAATTCCTATCTAGCCAAACCGTGGTGGATATGGTAAGTAACGAAGGTGACAATGCTTTAAATTGTATTGGGGAATTTTTATTTCTTAGCGTTTCTGTTTGGTGCGACATGTCAGTGACAATTTTCCACTTAGTGTTTTTTGTTGTTAATCTCAAGCTTATTCAGATTGAGAGTTTTGGAAGATCGTTGATATGCTAACATTTTCTTGTCTGCCCATACTTGATATTATTGAACTTGAAAGTGTATCTCTTTGCATTTAAATCAAAAGCTATTGTTAGCTGCTCCTGTTTAGTTTATTAAGTTTGGCTGTTAAATGCCATAAGTAGGCCCCTACACGCATCCTCATCTTAATACTTCACCTTTTCAAGGTCTCTAGATCTTTTTCCACTTGACAAAGATAACTTCTAATAAATGGCTTTTTAAATGCAACTGTGATGTAACTAATCTGATAGGATTGATTATTTTGAAATGTCTTTGGAATCACTTTATTGATCATGGCCGTTCGTGTGTTCCAGAGTTTGCTTAAATTCTATTTACGATTTATTGTTTCTATCTCATTGGCTCTTCCCATTTTTTATTTCATCATATCGACTTATGCCTATCCTATTCTTTTCATTTTCTTTCTTTTTTATTTTTATACCTTTTCCTTACTAAGTATGTGCAGCCTCCCCTGGTTGCCTGAAGTTTGACCAACCATTCCATTGTATGTTACTAGGGCACTTCAAAATGTATGAGACATGTGAACAAACACGAACAGGATTGTGTATAAATGTGCCTACCTACCACTGCTTATCAAGAACAAAATGTATGCATAACTACTGTGGGACTCCCTCTCTGGTGACATACCCAGCAAAGGAGATATTTTAGTTCATTTCTTGTTGTCTCGAACATCCTGAGGATAATTTTGATAAACTCCTATCTTACTAGAAAACTTCAATCTGGGAGTAGGACATTCAGTGGTTTTGGAACAACTTCACTTTGTTTCTTTAGAATTAAAAGTTGCATCCATCTATGATCCACACTGAAAAAAAAAGAAGCCAATAGTGAAAATCCTTTTAAGCAAATTTGATTTTGCATTTCTTGATTTCACTTTTTTTGGATCAAGTTAGTGGCATATCAAGGAATTCGTTATTCATTTTGATTCTATGTATAGCATCATCTCCTTTACCTTCTTTAATATCTTTAGAGTTACCTTCCCTGGCAAAACCATAGGTTTGGAACATGATAGCCAAACAAATTTATATTGCCTTTGGAAAAATCTAAGCATCAAAAAAGTCTGAAGTTGGTTGAGATAATTTTTAGTCAAAACATTTATTTCCTTCCAAATATGCCATGAACTACTTCATCTTCCCTGGATCAGACCTATAGACTGCATACAACTTACTTGAAATAGTGGTTGATGCTTGAAACCTCTTGATGAGAATTTTCATCATTTGAAGACAGTGAGAAAAACAATGCAGTTAATTTCATGTTCTTAATCATTTTTATGTTTCAAAGTTCTTATTACTCTTCAGCTAAGGTTTATCCCTATGGGTACTTTACTGACCTTCAGTTATACTGGCATAACTATTTCCTTGGCTTGATCTTGAACTCGTTTGACCTGCTGAATATTTCAAGGAACTGTGGCTCAATAGATTAGCAAAATTGCATATTTTCCAAATACTGCCTTTAAGTTTTCTGTGGTATCTTCAGCCAGGGAGAAGCTTCAATTCAAGACCTATCAAACCTACCCCCCACAAGTAAGAAAATAGGTTATGGAAGTTTTGGTTAGTCGAAAAAGTCTTGTCCTTCATTCCGAGTCAAGTTCCATTCACTTGTCATGTATAGGGCAAATAGTTCATTCTGGTAGCATATTTCCTTCTATAGGGAAAAGTATGGGTAATGATATTTTTAAATTGGTGGTTCCTATTTGGACCTATTTAAAAATTGTAATCAAGTACAATGGCGAACCAGGATTCATGTAGCCAACCCCCAAAAATGTTAAGACTTGTCTTTGTTGAGTTCGGTTTGAGTTGTTGTTTAAAACTTGAATGTCATTTGGGATACATCCTTTGCTATTTGTTTCCGTTCCAGTATTTCCCTGACGTCTTTCTTTTTGGCTCTCTTTATCTTTTGTTTGTAGGTGTCCAGTTTTGCAGATCCTCGAGATGCGTGTTCTGCCATTGCTGGAGAATCATACAAACTATGGTTGGAGCATGAGAACCGGACGGATGATATAACAACAATCATTGTACACATTAAAGATTTATCACATGTATGAAACATTCTTCTATCATTTACTTTGTTTTTAGATTGGATCCTAGAATGTTGTTCTGACAATGATGGGGAGAACCTACATCAGTGTGTCCTAATTTTGGAGATTTGTAGTGCAAATTGCAGCGGATTGGCTAGTTAATATTGGCTTGGGATAACTTGTGGAATTATGCCATTTGTCGTAAAAAAACTGCCACTCCCATTCAGATTTGCTGAATTGCCTCTAACCTCACCCCTCCTTAGAAATAACTGCTAGTTATTTCAGAAGCATGAACGCATAATATTGAATTCCTTGACAATTTTGTGCCACGTCTTTTCTTTGTACTGTGGCACTTGAATTAAGACCCCCTGATCAATATGTGATTATACTTCAATGAATTAAGTAATGGTTCACTAATGTATCTTTTGATTCCAATAGTCAGGTGCTAATGCCACAGATGGAAGCATTGGAGGCAATACGAGGACAGCCGCTTTGAAGGCAGAACGAGTATCTCCTGGCATATCTTTTACTCCTGGATCAGAAATTTACCGTTCTGTGAGAAGTTCTGTGAGAAGTGATTCGTCGGATCTGCAGTCTTGTCAGAATGCTATGTCAACAGAACAAACTCTGACAAATGTTGTTCCATCTGCAACTCTTCCAAGGCCCTGTGAATTGTGGGTTTCCTCATGTTTTGTTTTTCAAGTGTTATTAACTTGTTTCTTCGATACTTAACGTTTATTTTTGGGTTTGTCTCCCCTATATTCTCTGCAGTGATTGAGCTGGCAAAAGGCATCTAGGAACTTTCCTCGTATCCTCCTGTTCCACTTGCCCGGAAATGGTACCTATCTCTATTACTTATTTTATATCTGTTCTGAGAACAATATTAGAAAGTAGTGTGGTAAAATTAAGGGTCTGCATGGTTAGCGATATGGTGCTTGACTAAATAATGATGGCAGGTGATTGGAAAGAAGAAGTTGGTGCATGCTACTACTCGCAGAAGCAATTTGATCTGCCGATACAAAATCTACTCATACACTGCTCTACCACACCTCCATTTTGTGTTACTGTCACTTCCAATTACTGCTGAGTTTTATGCTAAATTTGGAAATATAGGCACCCTTGGGAGGGTTCCCTTGCACCTGCTAACCCAACATGAATAAGTTTGTAATGTATACCGGAGATGAACACAAAAGGAAGGTGAAGATATGTTTGTTTTCTTTGCTGGGTAGAACAGAATTCTAGAGCGCAGTCATTTGTAAATCTCTACTCTCTCTGTTTTAGAATTACCTTTGATCCTTTTCCTAGAACTTAACTGTATGTTATATGGGTTGGTAGCGCGTCCATTGCCTTGTGATACGAATAGTTTAAACATCGGAACAGGGTTTGGCTAAATGCATAGGAAGTAGAATTCTTGTGATGTTGGGAATGCTTTTTCTTCAATTTCATTCATGCATAGGAAATGATGGTCTCAAGTTCTGCAATGCTGATGGGTGCTAGCAGTTTTGCTCGACTTGTGCGCAAGTGTTCATGCCATGTCAAATGATGGTCTTTTTGAACCAGGTCTGTCACCCATCATTCACCTCCTGAAAACGGGCACGCTGAGGCTAGAACGTACTAAAAAAAGTAGTACAGTGCACGAAACTTATGCAACTAATGCGCATGGAGATGTCCATCGACCGAGAACCATTCTGATCGATGCAATCAATTTCTCTGTGGAATGTTTGTGTTGATGTTTGTTTACATTCGTTGGCGATAAATTTTTTGATATGAATGAGTACATCCTCTTGTGCTTAAGAGGAAAAATTCAATCAGATGCCCACCCTAAGAAAATGGAGGGCAGCTCAGAGTCAAATGTAATTCCCTACCACAAATTTTAATTAAAAATATAAAAAGATGATGATGCAAAGACTAGATTTAACAGGCATGCAGACTAGATTTAAAAATATATCAAAATTTTGTTTCAAAACGGTCGAAATATTTTCGTTTTTAAGGAGACCGAAATGAATCAGTGATAGAATTGAAATTTTAATATTTTGAGGTATTCTATAATGTTTACAAATGTTTTATAATATTTCAATGTATTTGCACAATTGTTTCGGAATATTTTAAAAAAATAATTTTTAATTTTTTTTATTTTTTCATTATATTTTTCGAAACGGATCAAAATGTTTCCGTTTTCTAGGGGATCAAAATAATACACTGAAACAAAATTTTACTCGCCATTGACTGACCTACTTTTATTGAAATCGGATTTGAATTCGAATCAATCAAAATACAATCCGTTGACTGGGCAAAATTCCAAAATTTTTTGTCATTTCCTGATTGTACAAGGCAACATCTTAATAAAATTACAGAGCTCTTCCAGTATATGTAAATCTTCTTTGCCAAACATACAAAAATGCTACAAAAATACAAGCAAAATCAAAAATAAATTGACAACTTCTTGTCTATCATGCCCTGCACTATATTACACTGATCCAACAACTTGCTTAATCTGTCAGCTTCCTTTGTACCCTTGGTGGCCACCACTAATTCACCAGTTGTATTGTTCAATCCATTGGTTATACCATCATCATTTGTCTCAGCCAGTTTACCATCCTGTGTGAAATTCCTTGCATCCACCATGTCACTTTCGTTGGTGATTCTCCGAATATGATCCGACAGAGGTTGAACAGCTTCATCTTCTGAACCAGCTTCTTGAATACTACTACCATTCTGAATAGTATCTGACAGAGGTTGAACAGCTTCATCTTCTGAATGTTGCAACCCGGATATGAGGGAGCCGCAGCCAACTTCAACCATTTCATCCAGCGACGGATGTACTAAGTAATACAGGGATGATATACCGTGTTTAAACTCCAATTTAGGCAGAGCATCAGAAGCAGAAGTAGCAACATTATGCTGCTCCAAGATAAATGCTGAAGAACATGCCCCGCTCGATAAACTGGTTAATCGCCAATTGAAGATCCGGCGGAATATCATGACCCACTTTGGGACAATATAGTAGGTTGAAGTATGAAGCTCAAGCCGAGCGCACTTTTGCAGCATTAAGGGTGCCTCTTTTATTGCCAGCGACAATCCCATCAACTGGCTTGACTGGGCCAAGTATCTGATTAAGCAATTTTCAAGTCGTAATCTCTGATTCTCAATATGATCATTCCTTTCAGAACCACTGTAAAGCCAAGATATATCATCGGGAAAGGTTGGAAGTTTACAGTCACTTAAGGCACTTACAAGTTGTCCAATTCTTGCATCTGAGCTCCAACGTATGCTAGGCAAGTACCACACTACAGCCCTATGCTCATCACTATGCCCCTCCAGCAAAGCAATCTCAGGACAAGGCCAACAGCTGGGATTTGCATTAGCTGCATCAGCAATTTCCCCCATGGATCGATCCAAGGCATCATTGAAAGCTGAGATACAGTATTCTGGACTTATACTATATGCATTTATCTCATCAAGCACATCCAGCGAAGAATTCAAGTGCGACAGAACTAGATCACGCGTTTTTACACTACACAGAGCAGGTTCGTCACTGAAAAACCCACGTAAGTGCTTTGTTTGTGGGTTTTTAACAAGAGACAGAATCAAAAAGGCATTCACCCGTGATTTGTCAATGTCATGTAGCCTGAGTTCTTTGACTATAGTGGAAGGATGTAAGTTCTCTGCGCATGAGCCACTTAATATTAAAAGGGGAAAGCCGGAACCAGAAGGCAAAGACATCAGAAGGTTATGGAGCCGAATCTTTTGGGTCCCCCACGGGATGTATTCAGACACGAGGAACAAAACTGCACTTCCCCCTGCTACTGTCTCATGCAGATTATCAAATTTGGTATCCTTGATGACTGACAAGCAACAGGTCTGATCACCACCAGATCGGCTAGGAATCCATTTCTTCCATACTGACAGGCTAGGGGATGAAATTACCAATTCATCAGCACTATCATCTTTACTGGAAGGCATAAGCTTAGAAAGCAACCATGGGCCTGAAGATACATGGCCAACTTGGCTCCTCTGCTCTAGTTTGTCTCCATTTGAGCTGCCCTGAGAACACAAAATAAGTTTCCAGCAAAGGCATTTGGCATCTGGGTTTCTTTCACTAAGTTTAGCCGCTATCACTTCTGAAACATTCAGCCTTGACCATGATTGCTCGTGTTTTTCGTATCTATTGTTCAGAACACGATCGATGTTCAACTCACCATAAGTGCTTGGTTGCTAACAAGAGGAAAAATGAATGAGAAGCTTCAGCAAGATGAGTCAAGGATGAGAAAAATGAACGCCAAAATGGTAAAATATTTAATAGCTTCTTACTTATCATGTAGAAAAGTGATGTCTGATTTCTTTCTTCTTTTGTATAAGAATGCAAGTGATGTATGTAGAGATCAACATACATACATACAAAAATATTCGAATTTCTCTTTCTTCGTTTAGGGGTTTCTTACCATATGGGTTCGTCTGTACAAATTCGAATTTCTCTTTGTTGATCATTTCTTGTTGATTGGTTTATTCCAAATTCCAATCTTGAAGAATTTTCTTAGAACCCTCTTTTCAGATGACACCCATCATATGACAAAAGCAATCCTCTTCAAAGGAAGCTTTTCTGGGTTCTTTTTGTTTTAATATGTAGGTTTCGTTCATATCATTGCTACGTTTCATTCAGGACTCTTCACAAACATTTGGTGTGCGTTTGAATTGGGTCTCTAAAGATATTGTATTGAAATGGGTTGTGTTTATGGGAAGTGTTGTGGTTGGTGCCCACCATCGTCAGATGGTGATAACAAGGATCAAGAATTGGGAACTTATACTGGTAATGGAAGGCCCCTAGACATTGTTCATGTTCCTTCTCACAACTTCAGGTTAGAGTATTCAGTCCTCACTCAACGTGGATTCTATCCAGAGGAACCAGATAAAGAAAACCAAGATAGCTTTTGCATCATAACACACATTCAAGGTAACCCAAATGTCCATTTCTTTGGTGTGTTTGATGGGCATGGCCAGTTTGGTGCACAGTGTTCGGATTTCGTTAAGAATAGGTTGGTTGAAATTCTATCTAGTGATCCTACATTATTGGATGATCCTGCTAGAGCTTATAATTCTGCATTTTTAGCAACAAACAGTGAACTTCACGAGAGTGAAATAGATGATACAATGAGTGGTACAACAGCTATAACAGTTCTGGTTATTGGGGATACACTATGTGTTGCTAATGTGGGTGATTCAAGAGCAGTGATTGCTGTTAAAGAAGGGAATAGAATTCTTGCTGAAGATTTGTCTGATGACCAGACACCATTTAGGAAGGATGAATATGAGAGAGTGAAGCTTTGTGGGGCCAGAGTTTTGAGTGTTGATCAAGTGGAAGGGCTTAAAGATCCTGGTATTCAGTCATGGGGGGATGAAGAAACCGAAGGTGGTGATCCACCGAGGTTGTGGGTTCAGGATGGGATGTACCCTGGGACTGCTTTTACGCGGAGTGTAGGGGATAGTACAGCTGAGAAGATTGGTGTGGTTGCTATTCCAGAGGTGTCACTGATTCAGCTTACGCCTAGTCATCCATTCTTTGTAGTTGCAAGTGATGGGGTTTTTGAATTCCTATCTAGCCAAACCGTGGTGGATATGGTAAGTAACGAAGGTGACAATGCTTTAAATTGTATTGGGGAATTTTTATTTCTTAGCGTTTCTGTTTGGTGCGACATGTCAGTGACAATTTTCCACTTAGTGTTTTTTGTTGTTAATCTCAAGCTTATTCAGATTGAGAGATTTGGAAGATCGGTTTATATTCTAACATTTTCTTGTTTGTCCATTAGGGATGTCAAACGTGTCGGGTTAAATGGTTACGAGTCGTGTTAAACGGGTAACAGGTGAAAAACATGTAAACCCATACACGACCCGTTTAATAAACGGGTGAAAAAACTCAACACGAACACGAATCGTTTAATAAATGGATAACACGACACGACTCGTTTAACCCGTTTAATTTTCATGAAATTATTCTATTAAAATTTTAACCCACACCAAAATAAATTTCTATTAAAATTTTCAACTCCATTAATTACCCACAACAATTGTACTCTCTTAATTAAAAGATTTCCAGTTGGCTGACACTTGCAAAAACAAATGAAAATGTTGAATGACTAAAGAAAGGGGTTGTAACCTTTTATAGGCATGAGAGGTCTCCTTCATTTGAATTTGTCGACGTGGGATTCAAGCCAAAAATTTTCACTATGTGTTCACTGTGCAGACCCACAAGAAGGCTCTGTAATCTGTCCCACATCAAGCAGTGCAAACGGTCATAAGTGAAGAATCTGTATTTAATGGTTGGACGCTGTTGTGACGTCTCATCCACTCAGCAGTTTGGTTTCTTGTTTCAAATATTATACTCAAATATTATATACAAAAAGTTGTTTGTATATAATATTTTAATTTTGACTATTTTTTTAAAAATAATTATTAATTTATTATTATATTAATTTTTTTAAAATGGGTAAACGGGTTGATAGGTTTCACTCGAACACGACCCGATTATTAAACGTGTCTAACGGGTCAACCCGTTTATCACCTAAACCCGTTAAGGTCTCACCCAAATCCGTTTAATTCGTGTCGTTTCGTGTCGATTAATCGTGTCGTGTCGAATTTTGACAGGCCTACTGCCCATACTTGATATTACTGAACTTGAAAGTGTATCTCTTTGGTAAGCTTTAATTCATGGTTGGTAATTGCATTTAAATCAAAAGATATTGTTAGCTACTCCAGTTTAGTTTATTAAGTTTGGCTGTTAAATGCCATAAGTAGGCCCCTATAGGCATCCTCATCTTAATACTTCACCTTTTCAAGGTCTCTAGATCTTTTTCCACTTGACAAAGATAGCTTATAATAAATGGCTTATTGTTTCTATCTCATTGGCTCTTACCATTTCTTATTTCATCATATCGACTTATGCCTATCCTATTCTTTTCATTTTCTTTCTTTTTTATTTTTATACCTTTTCCTTACTAAGTATGTGCAGCCTCCCCTGGTTGCCTGAAGTTTGACCAACCACTCCATTGTATGTTACTGGGGAACTTCAAAATGTATGAGACATGTGAGCAAACAAGAACAGGATTGTGTATAAATGTGCCTACCTACCACTGCTTATCAAGAACAAAATGTATGCATAACTACTGTGGGACTCCCTCTCTGGTGACATACCCAGCAAAGGAGATATTTTAGTTCATTTTTTGTTCTCTTGAACTCCTATCTTACTAGAAAACTTCAATCTGGGAGTAGGACATTCAGTGGTTTTGGAACAACTTCACTTTGTTTCTTTAGAATTAAAAGTTGCATCCATCTATGATCCATGCTGAAAAAAAAAACACCAATAGTGAAGAAAATCCTTTTAAGCCAATTTGATTTTGCATTTCTTGATTTCACTTTTTTGGATCAAGATAGTGGCATATCAAGGAATTCGTTATTCATTTGATTCTATATATAGCATCATCTCCTTTACCTTCTTTAATATCTTTAGAGTTACCTTCCCTGGCAAAACCATAGGCTTGGAACATGATAGCCAAACAAATTTATATTGCCTTTGGAAAAATCTAAGCATCAAAAAAGTCTGAAGTTGGTTTAGATAATTTTTACTCAAAACATTTGTTTCCATTCCAGTATTTCCCTGACGTCTTTCTTTTTGGCTCTCTTTATCTTTCGTTTGTAGGTGTCCAGTTATGCAGATCCTCGAGATGCGTGTTCTGCCATTACTGAAGAATCATACAAACTATGGTTGGAGCATGAGAACCGGACGGATGATATAACTACAATCATTGTACACATTAAAGATTTATCACATGTATGAAACATTCTTCTATCATTTACTTTGTTTTTAGATTGGATCCTAGAATGTTGTTCTGACAATGATAATTTTGTGCCACGTCTCTTCTTTGTACTGTGGCACTTGAATTAAGACCCCCTGATCAATATGTGATTATACTTAAATGAATTAAGTAATGGTTCACTAATGTATCTTCTGATTCCAATAGTCAGGTGCTAATGCCACATATGGAAGCATTGGAGGCAATACGAGGACAGCCGCTTTGAATTCAGAACGAATATCTCCTGGCATATCTTTTACTCCTGGATCAGAAATTTGCCGTTCAGTGAGAAGTGATTCGTCGGATCTGCAGTCTTGTCAGAATGTTATGTCAACAGAACAAACTCTGGCAAATGTTGTTCCATCTGCAAGTCTTCCAAGGCCCTGTGAATTGTGGGTTTTCCTCATGTTTTGTTTTTCAAGTGTTATTAACTTGTTTCTTCTATACTTAACGTTTTTTTTTTGGGTTTGTCTCCCCTATATTCTCTGCAGTGATTGAGCTGGCAAAAGGCCTCTAGGAACTTTCCTCGTATCCTCCTGTTCCACTTGCCTGGAAATGGTACCTATCTCTATTACTTATTTTATATGTGTTCTGAGAACAATATTAGAATAGTGTGGTAAAATTAAGGGTCTGCATGGTTAGCGATATGGTGCTTGACTAAATAATGATGGCAGGTGATTGGAAAGAGGAAGTTGGTGCATGCTACTGTTGTGTAATTAATTTATTTATTAAATCAATGAAATGATGGAAAAAATAACTCTTGCACAATTAATTTTTAAAACAAAGACCCAAAAAATTAGACTCAAAATGATTTGCCCTACAATCACAATTTATGAAATATAAATAAAATAACGATCTCACCAAACTATAGATTAAGCCGAAGTTTTGTCCTTAAAGGTTGATTCGTGCCCCTCGAAGTCGATGACTCGGTGTGATAGGTCCTCAGCACGACAACCTCCAAGGATTTCTATAACTTCACCTCCACCAACACACACTTGTTATGAAGAGTGTTTAACAACCCTTTTGATAGTTCCTTGTGGAAGCACCCCAAAATTTTCTAAAGAGAATATGATATTTGGAGCAATGAAAGAGATGTGAGAAGCAAAAATTGCAAGAGAACACAAAGAAGGAGCCGAAGTATACTTCCAGGAGAAAAGGCAAACCAAAAAAGGAAAAAGTTAAAGCTTACTTTGTAAGCTACTCCAACGGTAAAAAACAAAGGAAGTGGGCCATGGGCTTGCAAAGATATAAACTAAGTCAATGGGCTTAGAAATAATAAAAGAGTTTGAGCCCAATCAACTAAATATTTTGAAATACAATGAACTAAGCCCAACAATCCTCCACATGTTTCAAAACATTCAAATGAGATAAAAGAGGAACACGAGAAAGCATGCATCGATAAGGTACCACATAGGCTTTAACCTTACCTAGAATAAGTGAGGGCAACCAACAGAAATAATGGTAGAGTTAGACTCCTTTAACCATATCTCATAATGTGAATTAACCAACTCACCATTCACATACCTTCCACTAATTAGGGTTCTTCTCATAAGCGGGTTGGCGCCATAAATACCGGTCATGCGCCTGTCCTAGGTTTTCATGTGTGCTCTAGCGACTTGCCCATGTCACATAGAAGGCGGCTCCACCTTCACACACATATAGATAGGTAGCATTCATCAGGAGTGTGCTGCAGTTAAACACCTCATCCCAATAATTAGGGACTATGGATCTATTAAGAGCAACAACTCAACCTCCTCACTGCAGCGGCACTGTCATGACACCATAGGGATGGACCTTCACATTAGGCCTCAGCGCCTAAGTGGGATAACAATAAGTGACAGTGCCCCTCTGAGATTGTCTGTGACTTCGTTTTCCATTTAACCCCATAAGTGGAATCACCCATCATAGGGGTTGGGTATCAATCACATAGTCTCTGAAATAGGCAACAGTCCTATCCCCCTCGATGTCTCGCTCACTAGCCTCCTCGCCAGTGGCTTACTCTGTGATACACTATCACCATTATTTTTTATTAAATGCACTTTAGCATCATAAGGAGAAGATAAGGGTGTGCACTCATAATATTCAAACTTCTTAAGCATTTTCTCAACAAAATGCGATTGTGATAAAATAATGGAATCATTATATTTTAAGATTTTGATTCCCAAAATAACACTAGCATCACCTATATCTTTCATATCAAAATTAGATGCAAGAAAATTCTTGGTAGCAATCACAACATTATAACTAGTCCCAAAAGTTTATAACTAGTCATCAACATAGAGACAAATAATAATAACTCCATCATTAAAGCATTTAAAATAAATGCATTTATCAACACTATTAATCACATATCCATTTGATAACATCACTTTATCAAATTTTTCATGCCATTGTTTAGGAGCTTGTTTTAATCCATATAAGGACTTCACTAATTTACATACTTTATGCTCTTGTCCGGGAATTACACACCCCTCGGGTTGCTCCATGTAAATTTCCTCTTCTAAATCACCATTTAAGAATGCGGTTTTCACATCCATTTGGTGTACAACAAGCTTATGAATAGAAACAATGGCAAATAACAATTTAATAGATGCAATTCTAGTCACCGGGGAGTAAGTATCAAAATAATCAACATTCTCCTTTTGTTTATAGCATTTAGCTACTAACCGTGCCTTGTATTTATCAATAGACCCATCCGGTCTTAATTTCTTCTTAAACACCTATTTACTACCAATATGCTTAGTTTTAGGAGGTAAATTCACAAGTTCTCACGTGTGATTAGCAATAATGGATTCTAACTCATTATTGATGGCTTCCTTCCAAAAAGGTGCATCTATAGAAGTTATAGCATCGTTATAAGTTATTGGTTCATCATTCACAATATAGACATAAAAGTCATCACCAAAGTTATTCTCTTTTCTCATTCTTTTACTTTTTCTCAACTCTTGTACCTCATTCTCAATACCACAAGAACCACTAACATGTTCTTGAGTATCCTTTGGTTCATGAACTTTCATAGGAAACACATTCTCAAAGAAAGTGGCATTATTGGATTCAATAGTAGTATCAGCTTCTATAATGTCACTTTTGATCACAAGAAATCTATAAGAGGTGCTATTAGAAGCATATCCTATAAATACACAATCACAAGTTCTAGAACCTATTTTTCTCTTTTTAGGTTCGGGTAACATAACCTTTGCTAAACACCCCCACACTTTGAGGTATCCCAAACTAGGTGGACGTCCATTCCAAAGTTCATAAGGTGTTTTACCGGTTTTCTTATGAGGTACTTTATTTTGTATGTGACATGCCGAAAGGATAGCCTCCCCCCACATGTTGGTGGGTAGCCCCGAACTAACTAACATAGCATTCATCATCTCCTTTAGTGTTCTATTTTTCCTTTCCGCAATGCCATTAGATTCGGGAGAGTAAGGAGAAGTAACTTCATGAATTATGTCATGTTGTGCACAATACTCATTAAAAGGATTAGATTCATATTCACCGCCTCTATCGGTTCTTAATCTTTTAATCCTTTTATTGCTTTGATTTTCAACTTCGGTCTTGTACTTTATAAACATCTCAAGTGCTTCATCTTTAGTTCTCAACAAGTAAAGTTTGGTGAACCTTGAATGATCATCAACAAATATCACATAAAATCTTTTACCGCCTCTTGTCATAGTATTTTTCAAATCACCCAAGTCACTATGAACTAATTGTAAAAGTTCACTCTCTCTAGAAATTGATTTACATGGTTTCTTAGTAGACTTAGTTTCGGCACATATTTCACATTTGTCTATATTAGTTTCACACACATTAGGAATCAATCCCATTTCTTTCATTTTCTTTAAGTATCCAAAGTTCACATGTCCTAGTCTACCATGCCACACATCAAGAGAGTCAACCAAGTAAGCACAAGAAGATGAAGCATTTTCATTAATAATTTCACTTACATTAAGCACATAAAGACCTTGGTCAAGATACCCTTTACCAACAAAGATGTCATTTTTAGACAAAGTTACAATACCACCATCAAAGATGATCTTGACTCCGGCCTTTCCAAGTAATTGAACCGACACAAGGTTGTGCTTTATCATAGGAACATGTAAGACATCGGAAAGTAAAAGAGTTTTGTCGGAAGTCAATTTAAGGAGTACTTTCCCTTTTCTCACAACCGGTACCGATCTATTATCACCCACATATACACATTCGACACCTTCCTTGACACTAGTATATGATGTAAATGCATCTCTATTGGCACAAATGTGCCTAGTGGCCCCAGAGTCTACTACCCAACCTTTTGCTCCCATGACCAAGTTTACCTCACACACTACCGCCACAATAACATCATTGGTTTCCACCACATTAGTCTTTGGTTTAGGCTTGTTGTTATAGTTGTTGCTATCACCCTTTCGATATTTACACATTGATGCATAATGTCCTACTTTACCACAAACATAACATTCACATTTTCTCTGTTGAATTTGAGGATTAGATACTTGAGACTTATTTTTATTATTATGGTTGTGAGGTCTTCAATTCGATTTTTGGCCATGTTTCCTATTTTGTTGGTGTTGTGGGATTCTAGTTGGTCCACCATCTACCACATTAGTCTTGGACACCATTTCCTTGGCTTGGATAGACTTTTGTAAAAGTCTATTTTTCTCCTCAATTTTAATGTGGACAATGGTCTCTTGAAATGTCATAACATTTCTCTTTTGTCGAAATTTGAGTTTATACTCTCTCCAAGACTCGGGTAATTTTTATACAAGACATTGAGTCTTGAATCTCTCGGGTAATACATCACCCTCTTTGGCCAACCCATTTATTATATTTTGAAACTCATAAATTTGTGATGTAATGGTCTTGTCCTCGACCATTTGGTAATGAAGGAAATTAATGGCCAAATATTTCTTAGTACCTTCATCCTCAAATTCATATTTTGATATCAACTCATCCCATAAAAATTTAGCATTCTCAAATGTGACAATACACATCAAATAGATCATTAGACAAAGCATTACGAATAGTGTTCAAGCATAATTTATCGGCAAGATTCCAATTTTCTAAAGTTTGAACATAATTTTTGGTATCATTATCGGGTCTAGGTTCGGTTAGAACAAATGATAATTTCGAAAAATCCAACACATCAAGAACCTTTTGTTTTCATCTACGAAAATTATTTCCATCAAAATGTTCAATTTTTTATGCATCGGGTAAGATCTTTGTTTGTGCAAGAAGTTGTGTATCCATTGCAAAAATCAACCTTTAAGAATGTTGTGTAATTTATTTAATAAATCAATGAAATAATGGAAAAAACAACTCTTGCACAATTAATTTTTAAAACAAAGACCCAAGAAATTAGACTTAAAATGATTTGCCCTACAATCACAATTTATGAAATATAAATAAATGAACGATCTCACCAAACTATAGATCAAGCCGAAACTTTGTCCTTAAAGGTTGATTCGTGCCCCTCGAAGTCGATAACTCGGTGTGATAGGTCCTCGGCACGACAACCTCTCAGGATTTCTATAGCTTCACCTCCACCAACACACACTTATTATGAAGAGTGTTTAACAACCCTTTTGATAGTTCCTTGTGGAAGCACACCAAAATTTTCTAAAGAGAATATGATATTTGGAGCAATGAAAGAGAGGTGAGAAGCAAAAATTGCAAGAGAACACAAAGAAGGAGCCGAAGTATACTTCCAGGAGAAAAGCCAGACCAAAAAAGGAAAAAGTTAAAGCTTACTTTGTAAGAGCATCTCCAACAAGACTATCTAAAATAGCTACTCAAAATATATTAAAATATTATATTATTTACTTTAACTAACCACTTTTTCAAAGTCACTCCAACAACGCTATCTATTTTAGCTAACCACTTCAACTAACTTTAACTAACTTTCAATAATAAAATCTAAAATCTAAAATAATAAAACAGATTTTACCTTCATTATAGACCAATTACGATGAGAATCAAAACCATAACAGATGACCCAAATGCCTATGTACAATTTTCTCATCAAAACCATAACAGATGACCCAAATGCCTATGTACAATTCATCTCAGCAAACAATTCCCAAACAATTAGACACCAATTCATCTCGGCAAACAATTATACTTTTCATATATAATCAGAATTCATCTAAATACATCTCAGCAAACAATCAGAAACCCACCATACCCAAACAATCAGAAACCCACAATTTCCAAACATTCAGAAACCCAAATGCCTATGTACAATTCCCAAACAATCAGAAACCCAAATGCCTCAACATTAAACACATAAACCCAACAAATCAGAAACTCACAATAACCAAACAAATCAGAAACCCACAATACCCAACAAATCAAAAACCCACAATACCCAAACAAATCAGACGGTGGAGCCTCAGTCGGTGGATGGCCTTCCCCATTCTGAGAGAGAGAGAGAGAGACTATACCGTGGAGCCTTCAGACGGTGGACGGTGGAGCCTCAGTCGGTGGATGGTGAACGAGTATCAGTCGGTGGATGGTGAACGAGTATCAGATGATGGAGCCTCAGTCGGTGGGTGGAGCCTCAGTCAGTGGTTGGAGCCTCCAGTAGGTGGGTGGATCCTCAGTCGGTGTAGCCTTCAGATTTTGATCGATTGATCGGTGGGTGGAGCCTCAGTCGGTGGAGCCTTCAGATTTTGATCGATTGATCGGTGGGTGGAGCCTCACTCGGTGGAGCCTTCAGATTTAGATTTTGATCGAGAGAGGCGAGGGAGGCAGAGAGTCGGTGGAGCCTTCAGATTCAGATTTTGATCGAGAGAGGCGAGGGAGGGAGGCAGAGAGAGGCAGAGAGTCTGGCGAGGGAGAAGGGGCTAGCTTGATGTAGCGAGTGAAATCAGGGCAATGGGAAATAGATAGCCAGATAGCTAGCCTGTTGGAGTGGAATTTAAGGGAGAAGCTATCTAAAATAGCTAAGGGGAGGGGTTTATTGAGCCTCTTGGAGATGCTCTAAGCTACTCCAACGATAAAAAACAAAGGAAGTGGGCCATGGGCTTGCAAAGATATAAACTAAGTCAATGGGGTTAGAAATAATAAAAGAGTGTGAGCCCAATCAACTAAATGTTTTGAAATACAATGAACTAAGCCCAACAGCTACTACTCGTAGAAGCAATTTGATCTGCCGATACAAAATCTACTCATACACTGCTCTACCACACCTCCATTTTGTGTTACTGTCACTTCCAATTACTGCTGAGTTTTATGCTAAATTATGAAATATAGACACCCTTGGGAGGGTTCCCTTGCCCTTGCTAACCCAACATGAATAAGTTTGTAATGTATCAAGTACAAAAGAGGTTCCAAATTCTGATTATATACTGGAGATGAACACAAAAGGAATGTGAAGATATGTTTGTTTTCTTTGCTGGGTAAAACAGAATTCTAGAGCGCGGTCAGTTGTAAATCTTTACTCTCTCTGTTTTAGAATTACCTTTGATCCTTTTCCTAGAACTTAACTGTATGGGATATGGTTGGTAGTGCGTCCATTGCCTTGTGATACGAATAGCTTAAACATCGGAACAGGGTTTGGCTAAATGCATAGGAAGTAGAATTCTTGTGATGTTGGGAATGTTTTTTCTTCAATTTCATTCATGCATAGGAAATGATGGTCTCAAGTTCTTCAATGTTGATGGGTGCTAGCAGTTTTGCTTGACTCGTGCGCAAATGTTCATGCCATGTTAAATGATCTTTTTGAACCAGGTCTGTCACCCATCATTCACCTCCTGAAAATGGGCACACCGAGGTTAGAACGTACTAAAAAAAGTAGTACAGTGCACGAAACTTATGCAACTAATGTGCATGGGGATGTCCATCGACCGAGAACCATTATGCTTGATGCAATCAATTTCTCTGTGGAATGTTGTGTTGATGTTTGTTTACATTTTTTGGCTATAAATTTGTTGATATTAATGAGTACATCCTCTTGTGCTTAAGAGGAAAAATTCAATCAGATGACCGCCTTAAGAAAATGGAGGGCAGTTCAGAGTCGAATGTAATTCCCTACCACAAATTTTAATTAAAAATATAAAAAGATGATGATGCAAAGACTAGATTTAATTTAACAAACATGGAGCGGCAGGAAGTATACGTATCAATAGATCGGATTTTGATTTTAATTTTATTTGTTGACCAAAGATTAAAATTTTCTTTCAAAACGGTCGAAATATTTTCGTTTTTAAGGAGATCGAAATGAATTAGTGATAGAATTGAAATTCTAATATTTCGAGGTATTCTATAATGTTTAAAGATGTTTTATAATATTTCAATGTATTTGCACAATTGTTTTGGAATATTTCAAGATATTTCAAAATACTTTGATATATTTCTGTGACGCCCCAAAATTTGAGTGTCTGTAATTACCCGGTTGATCACCCATCAACCCGCGAAATACCCGTGGAT
Source organism: Ilex aquifolium (assembly GCA_951799425.1). Classification (NCBI taxonomy): domain Eukaryota; kingdom Viridiplantae; phylum Streptophyta; class Magnoliopsida; order Aquifoliales; family Aquifoliaceae; genus Ilex; species Ilex aquifolium. Next base: position 3,110,032 of record OX637397.1, on the reverse strand, counting down.
ACCGAGTAATTCGATACCACGCCCTTATACCCCATTTACCGGAATCCATAACTTAACAAAATTTGGGCAGAGTTTCCTTTGTACGGGGAGCTCTACCCAAAACGCAACATGTGTAATCATACAACTTGACCACACCGGGTTTATTCATCCATACTCAATTGCATAGTATTGGATACTACCATAATCATTATCACTACGTACATTTATTCATAAAAGAATAAATGACTCAAAAGAGTCTCATATACATGCCTTTTAAATATAAATTTTTTTTTTTGTTTACAAAAATTATACAAGACACAAAAGTAACTATATACAAGGGACTGCAAAGTGAAAATAAGAGCCACAGACCGGCTCTGTCGTCAAAGTGGGCCCATGGCCTCGCCTTCGGTGGATGCCTGGCCGATACCTAAAAAATGTTCCCATAAAGGGTGAGTCAACGCTCAATAGGGTAACTCCTATAGAGAATTCCTTTCGACCTAAATGCATATGAAATGTCACATGCAACAATCATTTCATGCATTCATTCAAATATGTATATTATGAACAAATGTCATAAATCATGTTATGTCATGAGATGAGACTCATGCAAGCAATACTAAGCCCCATCCTGAGCTCCCACAACACATGCAATGTCATGCGTTTGTATTCGGGCATTCCAAGCCCTCGTCATTAGTGTTATGTACACTCAATGACTAATTAATTCATTTTCTTGTGTCTTTGTGGGGAGATGATTTATTGTATTACACCAATGGGACACCACACCATCAACGGATCTTCAGGACATCCCACCTGTAGCTCCGTTTACGCCGTTATACTTTTCTGGAATTTCACCGCCGGAAAGTGTATAAACCAAGTAAGCGGGTCTTGCACCCGAGGAAGAATCTAGTCCTTCTTGCTATCCCCGACACGTTTATCCATTTAATTTCTTGTGCGACTCAGCCAGACCTTGGTATGACTTTCCCGAGTCCACCATCAACCACCTATGTGGTGATTGATTTCATACCATACACACACTCCCACCCATGTCAATGCCCATGAATGTAGTGCAACACATGCATAATGCAATGCAATGTGCAATTGTCTTTGGTACCACTTATAATGTTCATTATATAATGAATGCTATATAATGACATTTTCAACACAATCTTAAGCATGTTATGTAAGATAATCAACTCAACTAACATATTTGTATTCACCTAGGCATTTAAACAAACACCTAGATGGCACAATCAATTTACACAACTAGCATGTTTATTACTTCCAACATGGCAACATGTTTATTAATTCTATAAATATAAGCACAAGTCCACCACAATAATCATATGCTAATAATCATTTAACATACATATTATTTCATAATCACATAACAAGCTAATAAATTTATTAAACTTGATATGCCATTAAAACATTAAGTCATGTTAATCTACAATTAACATACTTTAAACCACTAACATTAACTTATATCAAGTTAATTACAATAGGATTTTACTAATTACAAGGTTAATTATAAATCTTATAGTTGACCCACTAGTTACACTAGTCAAGACCTAACATGTGAAATACACTCTTAGCCTACCCATTTCATATGTCATATTTTAGGTTGAAATTACATCTAAATAGGATAAACCCTATCTCTTGTAGTGTGAGCCCCCGCAGTAGACTCCAAGTAAAACTCAAATTCAGCTTCTCAAGCCTTAGGGCTAAATTATCATACTTGATATTTTTGGAGAAAAATACGATCTTTTGTGTCATTGCGTAGCTCTCGCTGAGTAGAGCAACTTTAATTCTTGGTCTGAAGCGATTAAACGGTTAAATCTTCGTACATCTGAGAAAGAAGGTCAAAAATCTAACTTTTTACTTTTTCTTTTCTTTTTCTCTCTTTTTTTTTCTCTCTTTTTCTGTCTCTCTGAACGGCTGCTGAAGGTGTCTTCCACTTCATATAATTTTAACTATTTGGCCCACATCGCGCCACATATTCAATTTTAACGGGTCCAATTTTATTCATAATTAATTAAATCTTGTCTCGTTTTAAATTTATAATATTTTTATTGAACTAACCTTAAATTATTTTTCGGATCCTGCGAATAAAATCTGATCGCAATTATTTTAGTTGCGCGATATCCGATCACTTCGTAATTCGTGAACTATCTCAGAATTTTACAAAAATTTGCTGGGTAACTAGATTTCGCGAGACGAATCCAACGGTGAGATCCGCTTCATCATTTGAATTATATAAAATTTCACATTTTTACCCGTGGTTTAACAATTAATTACTATTTTACCCATTTAATTAGGATTTTAATAATTTTTTTTTTTCGGGTTTTACATTCTCCCCCCCTTAAGGGAATTTCGTCCTCGAAATTGCACTCACATGTACATATAACAGCATGCACATGGAAAAAGTCATTCAATACTCTATGACTATAAGAGATATACCTCCATCCTCGAACAGAAACGAATAGGTAGCTCGGATAGTGTCCTCACGCTCCCATGTCGCCTCCTTTATCCCACGGTGCTGCCACAACACCTTCACTAGCCTCACAGTCTTGCCACGTAAAACCTGCTCTCGGCTGTCCATAATACGCACCGGTCCCTCCTCGAAGGTCCCATCCGCATCAACCACCAGCTCACCCCAATCCACCACGTGTGTAGGATCTGGAGTGTACTTTCGGAGCATAGAAACATTGAACACCGCGTGAACACCAGATAGATTTGGCAGTAATGTCAACCGATAAGCGACTGTACCAACCCTCTCGAGTACCTCGAAGGACCCAATATACCTCGACGACAGCTTTCCCCGCTTCCCGAACCTGACCACTTCCCTCTTAGGCATCACCTTCAAGAAGACATGGTCTCCAACCTCAAACTCCAGAGGTCGCCGCCGTGAGAAGACGTTTTCGTATCAAGGCTACCTTCTCTGAAGTGTCTCTAATCAAATTCGGACCCGTGGAAGGTCTTTCTCCAACCTCCGTCCAACAAATCAGAGAACGACATGACCTCCTATAAAGTGTCTCATAGGGTGTCATCTGTATACTCGCCTGATAACTATTGTTGTAGGCGAACTCCACTAAGGGTAAATGTTCCTCCCAACACCCTTGAGATCAAGGACGCATGCCCGTAGCATGTCCTCTAAAGTCTGGATGGTCCTCTCTGACTGACCGTCCGTCTGGGGATGAAAAGCGGTGCTCATCATCAATTGCGTCCCCATGGCCCGCTGAAAACTCTCCCAAAAATGGGTCGTGAACCTAGGGTCCCGATCCGATACTATAGATACAGACACCCCATGTAATCGGACTATCTCCCGTATGTATAGCCTATAGAATTCCTCTAGTGTGAAGGTCATCTGCACTGCCAAAAAGTGTGCCGACTTCATAAGCCGGTCTACTATCACCCACACCGCGTCATGCCCCCACGATGTCCGTGGCAAGTGGGTTACAAAATCCATCGTGACGTGCTCCCACTTCCACTCAGCCACCTTTAAAGGTTGGAGCAACCCTGTTGGTCTCTGGTGTTCAGCCTTGACCTGCTGACACGTGAGACATCGACTAACAAAATCTCCAACGTGCCTATTCATCCTACTCCAATAGTACTGGCGGCGAAGATCATGGTACATCTTCGTGCCACCTAGATGCACAGCAAAACGGGAGCAATGAAACTCCATAAGGATCTCTTCTCTCAGATCTGCAGACTGAGGAACCACAACTCTTCCCCTGAATCGAAGACTACCATCCGCGTGAATGGCCCAGCCTTCGTCACCTGTACCCAACTGTACCCTATCCTTGATGGATAATATCTCAGTATCCTGCCCCTGGGACTCAATCACCCTGCTCAGTAGGGAAGGCGTAGCCACTACACTCCCCAAAGTGCCCTGAGTCTGATTCTTGTAGTGTAGCCCGAACTGTCCCACAGTCTCGAGCATCAGCCACTCCTGAGAAGCTATACTGGTCAAAACTCCTCGTGACTTCCGACTCAGCGCATCAGCCACCACATTTGCCTTACCGGGATGATAATGTAAAGTGAAGTCATAATCCTCTAGGTACTCCATCCACCTGCGCTGCCTCATATTGAGGTCCCGCTGCGTGAAGATGTACTTCAGACTTTTATGGTCCGAAAACACCTCAAACTGCTCTCCATATAGATAATGGCGTCATGCCTTCAAGGCAAAGACAATAGTTGTTAACTCCATGTCATGCGTGGGATAGTTCTGCTTATGACTCTTTAACTGTCGAGAACCATAAGCTACCACCCTCCCAGACTATATCAAAACACACCCAAGTCTGTCCTTGGAGGCATCACAATACACTGTGTACCTCTGTCCCCTCTCCGGAACTATCAAAATCGGAGCTGAAGTAAGTCTTTTCTTTAACTCTTGGAATGCCCTTTTACACGAGTCATCCCACTGAAACTTGATCTCCTTCCTAATCAATCTAGTCATAGGTGCAGCTAGTCGAGAAAAGTCATCAATGAACCTCTTGTAATACCCTGCCAATCCCAAGAAGCTACGTATCTCGAAGATTGACTTCGGCCTCTCCCAACTCATGACTACCTCAACTTTTTCCAGATCAACTAACACACCCGAAGCCAACACCACGTGTCCCAAAAATTTCACCTCCATGAGCCAAAATTCACATTTGCTGAACTTAGCGTACAACTGATGGTCCCTCAAGGTCTGGAGAACAACCATCAAGTGACCCTCATGCTCCTCCTCAGACTTGGAGTAGATCAAGATATCGTCAACAAAAACTAGGACGAACTGATCTAGGTAGGGTTAGAACACCCTATGCATGAGATCCATGAATGCCGTTGGGGCATTCGTCAATCCGAATGGCATCACAATAAACTCAAAATGCCCATAACGCGTTCAAAATGCTGTCTTCGGAATGTCGGCATCCCTAATTTTCAACTGATGGTACCCCGTGCGCAGATCTATCTTAGAGTAGACCCGTGCCCCTCTCAGCTGGTAGAACAAGTCATCAATACGCGGCAAAGGGAACCTATTCGTGATAGTAACCATGTTCAACTGCCGGTAGTCAATACAGAGCCTAAGTGTCCTGTCCTTCTTCTTGGCAAACAACACCGGAGCACCCCAAGGTGAAGTACTTGGCCTAATAAAATCTCTGTCCAATAGCTCTTGTAACTGGACTTTAAGCTCCTGCAACTCCGTTGGGGCCATCCTATGCGGTGTCATAGAAATAGGGGATGCATCGGGCTGTAACTCTATGGTAAAGTCTACATCCCGATGCGGTGGCAACCCTGGTAACTCATCTGGGAAGACATCTGCATAGTCGCACACGACTCGAAGCAGACCTAACTCGTGTCTCGTCTCATCCTCCAGTGTAAGGCTAGCAAGTCAACCTATCAACTGCCTGTACCATCGAGAGTCATACACTACCTGGGGTAAAACATCGTGTTTCTCCCCCTGAAACTTAAAACAAACACCGTCCGGTGTATAAGCGGTGACCCTTTTCCGATCACAATCAATGACGACTCGGTGTGCCGCCAACCAATCCATCCTAAGGATGACATCAAACTCCGACATGTCCATGACCCTAAGGTCCATGGTGAGTAGAATCCCCGAGATCTCTAACTCACAACCCCGACATATCTGACCAATACATACCCGAGCTCATAGGGGCGAACTCACATGCAATGGCTTTTCAAATAACAATAAAGCGCTAACTTAGTATCCCAAAGTAGGGATCAAAGTTGAACATTTGAGATTTCTCTCATTGTCTCACTTGTAGAGCGTGTGTCACCACTAGTAGACATTTACACCTTGAACTATTCCGTTCATTCTCTTTCCGACCCCCAAGGTTATGTTCTTTAATCCTAGTGTCCCTTTTTCATATACATTTAACCATGCATAATCTCATAACACATAGCACATAACATTTAATACATTTAACATGCAATGCACAATGGATGCAATAGCCTAGACCCATGTCCATCAAGCCCTAGGTAAATCGTATACCTAAGCTCTGATACCAAGTTGTGGCGGTCATCAGAGTCTAAGCTACACCATGAACTCTAAACCTCTTTCACTCTAGCAATGGAAGATGATAGACTCATTTTCCACAAGGCTCATATAAGATCTATGGCCTATGCTTTGATACCAAGCTGTGACGCCCCAAAATTCGGGTGTCCGTAATTATCCGGTTGATCACCCATCAACCCGCAGAATACCCATGGATACCGAGTAATTCGATACCACGCCGTTATACCCCATTTACCGGAATCCATAACTTAAGAAAATTTGGGCAGAGTCTCCTTTGTACGGGGAGCTCTACCCAAAACGCAACATGTGCAATCATACAACTTGACCACACCGGGTTCATTCATCCATACTCAATTGCATAGTATTGGATACTACCATAATCATCATCACTACGTACATTCATTCATAAAAGAATAAATGACTCAAAAGAGTCTCATATACATGCCTTTTAAATATAAACAAGTTTTTTTGTTTACAAAAATTATACAAGGCCCAAAAGTAACTATATACAAGGGACTGCAAAGTCAAAATAAGAGTCACAAACCGGCTCTGTCGTCAAAGCGGGCCCATGGCCTCGCCTTCGATGGATGCCTGGCCGATATCTGAAAAATGTTCCCATAAAGGGTGAGTCAACGCTCAATAGGGTAACTCCTATAGAGAATTCCTCTCAACCTAAATGCATATGAAATGTCACATGCAACAATCATTTCATGCATTCATTCAAATATGTATATTATGAACAAATGTCATAAATCATGTTATGTCATAAGATGAGACTCATGCAAGCAATACCAACACCGAGCCCCATCCTGAGCTCCCACAACACATGCAATGTCATGCGTTTGTATCCGGACATTCCAAACCCTCGTCATTAGTATTATGTACACTCAATGACTAATTAATTCATTTTCTTGTGTCTTTGTGGGGAGATGATTTATGGTATTACACTAATGGGACACCACACCATCAACGGATCTTCAGGACATCCCACCTGCAGCTCCGTTTACGCCGCTACACTTTTCTGGAATTTCACCGTCGGAAAGTGTATAAACCAAGTAAGCGGGTCTTGCACCCGAGGGAGAATTTAGCCCTTCTTGCTATCCCCGACACGTTTATCCATTTAATTTCTTGTGCGACTCAGCCGGACTTTGGTACGACTTTCCCGAGTCCACGATCAACCACCTATGTGGTGATTGATTTCATACCATGCACACACTCTCACCTATATCAATGTCCATGAATGTAGTGCAACTCATGCATAATGCAATGCAATGTGCAATTGTCTTTGGTACCACTTATAATGTCCATTATATAATGAATGTTATATAATGACATTTTCAACACAATCTCAAGCATGTTATGTAAGATAATCAACTCAACTAACATATTTGTATTCATCTAGGCATTTAAACAAACACCTAGAGGGCACAATCAATTTACACAACTAGCATGTTTATTACTTCCAACATGGCAACATGTTTATTAATTCTATAAATATAAGCACAAGTCCACCACAATAATCATATGTTAATAATCATTTAGCATACATATTATTTCATAATCACATAACAAGCTAATAAATTTATTAAACTTGATATGCCATTAAAACATCAAGTCATGTTAATCTACAATTAACATACTTTAAACCACTAACATTAACTTACACCAAGTTAATTACAATAAGATTTTACTAATTACAAGGTTAATTATAAATCTTATAGTTGACCCACTAGTTACACTAGTCAAGGCCTAACATGTGAAATACACTCTTAGTCTACCCATTTCATATGCCATATTTTAGATTGAAGTTACTTCTAAATAAGGGAAACCATACCTCTTGTAGCGTGAGCCCCCGTAGTAGACTCTAAGTAAAGCTCAAATTTAACTTCTCAAACCTTAGGTCTAAATTCTCGTACTTGATATTTTTGGAGAAAAATATAATTTTTGGTGTCGTTGCGTAACTCTCACTGAGTAAAGCAACTTTAATTCTTGGCTCAAAGCGATTAAACGGTTAAATTTTCGTAGATCTGAAAAAAAATGTCAAAAATCTAACTTTTTACTTTTTCTTTTCTTTTTCTCTCTTTTTTTCTCTCTTTTTATGTCTCTCTGAACGGCTGCCGAAGAAGTGGAAGACTTCTGTCTTCCACTTTATATAATTTTAACTATTTGGCCGGCATCGTGCCACATGTTCAATTTTAACGGGTCCAATTTTATTCCTAATTAATTAAATTTCATCTCGTTTTAAATTTTTAATATTTTTATTGAACTAACCTTAAATTATTTTTCGGATCCTGCGAATAAAATTTGATCGTAATTATTTTAGTCGCACGACACCCGATCACTTCGTAATTCGTGAACTATCTCAGAATTTTACAAAAATTTACTAGATAGCTAGATTTCGTGAGACTAATCCAACGGTGAGATCCGTTTCATCATTTGAATTATATAAAATTTCACATTTTTACCTGTGGTTTAACAATTAATTACTATTTTACCCATTTAATTAGAATTTTAATAATTTTTTTTTTTCGGGTTTTACAATTTCAACCAATATTTTAAAAAAATAATTCTTAATTATTTTATTTTTTTCATTATATTTTTTGAAACAGATCAAAACGTTTCCTTTTTTTAGGTGATCAAAACAATACAATGAAACAAAATTTTACTCACCATTGACTGACCTACTTCTATTGAAATCGGATCGGATTTCGAATCCATCAAAATACAATCCGTTGACTGGGCTAGTAGGAAGTGATAGGCAACAAAATTCCAAAATTTTTTGTCATTTTCTGATTGTAAAAGGCAACATCTTAATAAAATTACAGAGCTCTTCCAGTATATGTAAATCTTCTTTGCCAAACATACAAATATGCTACAAAAATACAAGCAAAATCAAAAATAAATTGACAACTTCTTGTCTATCATGCCCTGCACTATATTACACTGATCCAACAACTTGCTTAATCTGTCAGCTTCCTTTGTACCCTTGGTGGCCACCACTAATTCACCAGTTGTATTGTTCAATCCATTGGTTATACCATCATCATTTGTCTCAGCCAGTTTACCATCCTGTGTGAAATTCCTTGCATCCACCATGTCACTTTCGTTGGTGATTCTCCGAATATGATCCGACAGAGGTTGAACAGCTTCATCTTCTGAACCAGCTTCTTGAATACTACTACCATTCTGAATAGTATCTGACAGAGGTTGAACAGCTTCATCTTCTGAATGCTGCAACCCGGATATGAGGGAGCCGCAGCCAACTTCAACCATTTCATCCAGCGACGGATGTACCAAGTAATACAGGGATGATATACCGTGTTTAAACTCCAATTTAGGCAGAGCATCAGAAGCAGAAGTAGCAACATTATGCTGCTCCAAGATATATGCTGAAGAACATGCCCCGCTCGATAAACTGGTTAATTGCCAATTGAAGATCCGGCGGAATATCATGACCCACTTTGGGACAATATAGTAGGTTGAATTATGAAGCTCAAGCCGAGCGCACTTTTGCAGCATTAAGGATGCCTCTTTTGTTGCCAGCGACAATCCCATCAACTGGCTTGACTGGGTCAAGTATCTGATTAAGCAATTTTCAAGTCGTAATCTCTGATTCTCAATATGATCATTCCTTTCAGAACCACTGTACAGCCAAGATATATCATCTGGAAAGGTAGGAAGTTTACAGTCACTTAAGGCACTTATAAGTTGTCCAATTCTTGCATCTGAGCTCCAACCTATGCTAGGCAAGTACCACACTACAACCCTATGCTCATCACTATGCCCCTCCAGCAAAGCAATCTCAGGACAAGGCCAACAGCTGGGATTTGCATTAGCTGCATCAGCAATTCCCCCCATGGATCGATCCAAGGCATCATTGAAAGCTGAGATACAGTATTCTGGACTTATACTATATGCATTTATCTCATCAAGCACATCCAGCGAAGAATTCAAGTGCGACAGAACTAGATCACGCGTTTTTACACTACACAGAGCAGGTTGTAAGGGTGACTCATTTGCCAGCCATTGTAATCCCTCTCTCAATTGCTCGTCACTAAAAAACCCACATAAGAGCTTTGTTTGTGGGTTTTTAACAAGAGACAGAATCAAAAAGGCATTCACCCGTGATTTGTCAATGTCATGTAGCCCGAGTTCTTTGACTATAGTGGAAGGATGTAAGTTCTCTGCACATGAGCCACTTAATATTAAAAGGGGAAAGCCGGAACCAGAAGGCAAAGACATCAGAAGGTTATGGAGCCGAATCTTTTGGGTCCCCCACGGGATGTATTCAGACACGAGGAACAAAACTGCACTTCCCCCTGCTACTGTCTCATGCAGATTATCAAATTTGGTATCCTTGATGACTGACAAGCAACAGGTCTGATCACCACCAGATCGGCTAGGAATCCATTTCTTCCATACTGACAGGCTAGGGGATGAAATTACCAATTCATCAGCACTATCATCTTTACTGGAAGGCATAAGCTTAGAAAGCAACCATGGGCCTGAAGATACATGGCCAACTTGGCTCCTCTGCTCCAGTTTGTCTCCATTTGAGCTGCCCTGAGAACACAAAATAAGTTTCCAGCAAAGGCATTTGGCATCTGGGTTTCTTTCACTAAGTTTAGCCGCTATCACTTCTGAAACATTCAGCCTTGACCATGATTGCTCGTGTTTTTCGTATCTATTGTTCAGAACACGGTCGATGTTCAACTCACCAAAAGTGCTTGGTTGCTAACAAGAGGAAAAATGAATGAGAAGCTTCAGCAAGATCAGTCAAGGATGAGAAAAATGAATGCCAAAATGGTAAAATATTTAATAGCTTCTTACTTATCATGGAGAAAAGTGATGTCTGATTTCTTTCTTCTTTTATATAAGAATGCAAGTGATGTATGTGGAGATCAACATACATACATACACAAATATTTATTGCATGTATTCATGGGCCTTTCTGTGATTGCTTGTGCACCCATGCATGTTTTCGGAAAGTATGTATCTATGCATTTGTGTCTGCATATGTACGTATTTATGCATATATTTCTCTGAACATTCACCTGCAGGAAAAATGCATGTGTTCTCATCACTACAAGCTGCATTGAGGTTGAGTCGTGGGAGGTGGCCTCAAACAGCACTATATCTGGTTTTGTTGTTTGTCAGGGCTGAGGCTTTATTTTGGCTTTTTTTTTTTTTGTCATTTTGTTGGGGTGTGTTGCGGAGAGAGAGAGAGGAAAGGAGGGGGGAGGGGGGGGGGGGGAGGGGGGGGATTCAGAGCAATCTATGTATTTACTAATCTATACATGAAGCATTATGCCACAGCAGCAGTGAAATGAAACCAAAATGGGGCCAGGGTAATAGAATAACGCAAAACCTAAAACTTGGCATACAGCGTAAGAACTTACGTCTTTGTAGTGCCAAAGTGGTGGGCCTAGTGATAACGAACTTAATGCAGCACTTGCTGCTAACTGCCTTCGCTCACGTAACTCCCTTTTCTTAGAAGAACGCCGCCTCCATATCCTAACATAGACATAAGTAAGAACAGAGATACATAAAAAAAAAAAACACCGCAACATATAGCCAAATCTGTAGAAAAAGCATTAACCTTGAGAGTAGTTTGAGTTTGGCTTCAGCAACTTCTTCATCATAATCACTTGTCGACACTTCATGGGCTTCAACTTCTTGATGGGTATCCCTATGCTCTTCATCTTCCAAGTCTTTAATAGCGACAAACTGGGGTACTGAAGTTTCCACAGCAGAATCAACGGGTGAAATTGATACTCTCTCCTGCTCCAATATTCTTGGCATAACTTGCATTTCCTTTGCTTTTATGTCATAGTTTATGTTTTTCTCAACAGAGTTTCTGAAAAGGGAATCATAATTTGGTCTCCCTGCACTTTTGACTCTAGCTTCTTGAGATTTAGGGGAACTATGAGCTACAGAGAAACTCCATGGCAAAGGACTTGCAGCAGGCACCTGACGGTTATCTTCATTCCATTGATTAACTCCTACTGTTTTCCACATTGGCTTCAATTGCAAATCATCCTTCGGTGATGAGACAGTTTTATAATCAGGCATTTCCTTATCAACGGCCTGGGCACCACTTTGCATCTCTTCAAATTCATCAGGTTCATACTCGTAAACCTTATCCAACTGGATCTCCTTTACTTCATCAGAAGACAATGATTTTGCTATGCAAGGAAAAGAAACATCCTCATTTATCCTTCTTGACTTTTTCAGATGAACGAGTTTTGAACACTTCACAGCATAGTCATTGTCAACATTGAGAAATGGTCCTTCCTTCACCATATATGGTTCTTCAAATTCCTTTATCGAGAATCCATGATACTCCAAAAGGTTTTCTATGTCTTCTTCCTGATATCAATAGAGAAAGATACATATAGAGAATTCGTAACTTTACTTGTAATTTGAAACAAAGGCATTCTATATCAAGCCAAATAAGAGTTACCTCCATCCCAAGCCATTTGGAGATGAGGGAAACAGGAATGCCTTGATTATTCTGTAGGCCGCAGTGTAGAGAAGCAAGTGCCTGAGTCCGCAACTGATAAAAACAGCATAAAAGTGAGACAAAATCGATGGAATGCACTGTCTATTGTAGATTCTAGCAAGGAAAGTCAGAGCTAAATTCCGAAGGTGTATGACGCTTGGGCATGTAAATCAGTATGCACATATAAACCGAGCTACATTGAAAAGGGCATGATTCTAACATGAATTATTAAAAATACTTAGGAAACTCAATGGCAGCTAATATTAAGCTCTCTGGTGTTGGAGATTCCAAACTAGATCGCATGAAAGCATAAGCAGCAGTTACTCATACCTTTGCAAAGTGCGCATGCATCAAGCAAGCTTGAAGGAAGCTAGCTTTCCTCGCAAGCCGAAAAAAGGCAATAAAATTACCAGTTCTGCAGGCTCTGGAATAACGAAATAGAAAATATTGTTAGGCTACGTCAAATATTTTAACCCACATTTACATCTAAGGGAAGAGACTACCTTGCTACATCACGGGCAAATAACACTTCTGAGGTTTGTCGTATCTCTGGTGTCATCTTGGCAAGTTCAAGTGAGAGCTCTGCAGGTTCAACCTAGCACCGATATTCTTATTTTCACAAGCAACATTGGAAATGAAACTCGTACAATCATGTTGCCACTGCAGATGACTTACTTTGTACCCTGGATGTTTGTCCAGCTTGAGAAGTGCATAATAACCTCGAAATTCTTTTTCTGTTGGCACATCTATTCCTTTCTTCCTGTGATCATCATATAGTTGGAACAACTCGACTGACGTTTTGTTCATCTGCTCAATGTTGAGGTGTGCATCAAATCCCTCCGAAAATCCTTCGCCTCTTGTGTATTCACATAACTCATGCATGGCAATTATGTGAAGTCTTATCTGAAACCACAGTCATTGCAACACTTTTTAGTCCTAAGAAGAATTATATGGCATTTTAACAAGAAGGAACGTCATCCAACATGAAAAATATAATTAATGAATGGACAAATGAAGATTAATGAAAGGAATGGAGATGATAAGTTTTTGGAAAACATAAATAAAAGAACAATAGGCAGAAGCAATGGATAAATATCTATGAATAAAGAAATAAGCCAACTTAAGATGGTGCCACATAGCCCAAAAAAATTGAGATTTCATAGAATCTATTGTCATCCAGTATGCTACAGTGTAAGTGATCAAAGATGCTTCAAGTTCGTGGACAAATAAAACAGCAGAATTTCAGATTATTCAACGAAACAGATGTCCTAGAAGCAATTTTGTGGCATGGGGAAGAGGAAAACGAATTTGATAAATTTCACATGTGAATACGTGGGAACATTTCATATATGAGATGATCAATAAAAACATTAACTAGTAAGTGATCCAATAGATACTCTTTCACCAAGGCACAACCATGTGGTCTCCCTAAAGTTCCCACGTAAACCACACTTCTTAACTGTACATATTGTTGGAATATGGATCCACTTACAAGCTGGTGCAAATTAAGTCTCTTTGGTACAAGCATAAAATAAAGCATAAGGAAAGACAGCAGACCATTTGCTCCAGCATAGTGATAGCCCCTATGTTGAAAATATGTTGCATCCTTAGATCCATCCGGATTGCCCTCATCCTATCCCACAAGAAGTTATACAAGCCAAGAAACCTGTCATCATAAGGCTGATCCAGCAAATGTAGAAGATAATCAATTGTGCTCTGAAGGATCAGCATGGGTCGTATCAATTCCGCCTCCCTCTCCGCTGTCCTAGTGTACTGAAACAATCATATTAGAACTCCCGTCACGCTTGCTCGTACATATTAGTCTGAAATAAAGGTTATTTGCAAGTACAGAAAAAGGAGTAAAATAGAGGGGGGGGGGGGGGGGGGAATATACAAAAAGTGCCCAAGGACTACCTTCTTAACAGCAAGAAATCTGCTGGTTTGGTTTCTATCCCCATCCACGCGTTCATACTGATCAAGATCACCTTTTCTCTCTCTTTCTGCTCTTTCTGACTCTGAAACATGAAACAAGGAAATTAAGGTCAGCTAATTTCTTAAGAATGCTAAAACTTCTTCACAGATTGTTTGAATACTTATAAACTAGACAGAACTGCATATTGCAAGAGAGCAAAATACTGATTTTTTGGTTTCATTTTCCAGGCTGAGACACCATTGCAATCTCTAACCAACCACTTTCCAATCTAGTTGCACCAATAAAGACACTTCTAATATAAGCCCCTCCTTTACTTCTAAATACACAAGTCTACCACCCTCGTTCTTGTTCCTGACCACCTACAGGTCCACCTCCCCCTGATTATGGACAAACTCTAGCTGGGGATTAGTGGAAGAGGCTTCATTTAACACCCCACACAACCAGCCCAACCCCTCCTTCACAAGCTCCATCCGACCGACAAACCCAAGCCCCCTCACCACCAGCTCAAAGCGAGACTCTGCTGATGTCTTCCAGCTCCATGGACTTCAACCTAACTTGCCAAAGAACTCCACTTACTCTCATCCTGCTATCAGAATTGAAACTTTACAGAAACACTGGGTAAGAGGTTATTTGCCATGTAATTACATGTGAAAGGGAGGCGTATAGTTGATCATCAACAACCAATTTCTTAAAACTGTGATTATGAATTACTATCTCTAAACCCTTTTTTAAAACAACTGTCTAACAACTTCTGTTTCAGTACAGTTTCACCACAACTAAACTTGTGGCAACTATTTCCTGACATGACACGAAGTACAGTGTTCTAATTGATTGAAAAAGTTATTTTGGGGAACAAATTCAAGTATAGACATAGGCCCAAATCATAAACTCTTATATAGTTATATGTATTGAGATGTCCAGGTTGGCTTGAAGGAAGAACATGATCAAAAAGTTGAAAGACATACCCGGACACATATCTGGACAGAGTCCAATTATAACACTGGATGACTCCAGGCCTTCATGATCACGTGAAAAATTGCTGCTGGACAAATCACCTGCCAGATCTGTAGAACGTTCCCCAATAAAGTTTTGTGTCTCCATTATTGCCTGATGCCTCTTCATGGGAAGCTTTTGCTGTTCGATATTAGAACTGCTTTGGACAGGCTGGTTTAGTTCATTTTTGAAGCGGGCCAATCGCTTTGCTTTGGCTTGCAATTCTCTGAATAACAAGAAACTAAGTTGGAAATGTAATGCTATATAATAAGGTACAAATGGATCAATGAACACAAACAACATCTTACCTACCGTTCAATATCATCCTGATCTTGCTCAGTGTATGAGTTTTCCTGAAGGACTTGATTGGTTGAAGGTAAAGAAGGTAACCTAGTTCTTTTGGGACCTGGGGAACTGGAGAGCTTAGACAAAGCAGCTTCTGCATTAGTGACATGTGCTGACGGTGAGGACCACTGATGACTCTGATGATCATGACCATTAAGTATACCATTTGGCCTAGGACTCAACCTGGGAGGAGATATAGAAGGCCTGACCCCAAAAAAATATATATACACTGAATTTGTCGAGATGAAAATTGGGAAAGAATAACAAAATTGCAAAGCAATTCAGACAAACACGCTCATCAAAAAATAATTGCACAGAGAGAGAGAGAGAAGACCAAATATTCTGTGTTGACATCTCATATTTGAAGAGACACCACCAGAAATGTCCATGCCATAAGACTTTTAATGTTTTAAGGTAAAACAATTCTTCTCTTGACAAAAATGGCTAAGGGTCTGTACTCTACGTCTCCTAAACATACTGCAACACTTGTGGAGGAATTCCACCAACTGAATGCTCAAATGAAATTGAAAGCAATATAAAGCTTTCCACGTTGGACTTTCTCCTGTATTTTTTCTTTCTTTTCCTTCTTTCTTTCAGGTTTCCTCAAGGATGACAAATACTGCCCAACTATTTTCACTTTGTAAGGCCAACAACACTTAAATTTCAAACAAAAACCAAATTAGAAGGAAACTGTACTTCTTTCATATTTCTTGAGGACCACTCTTACAATTATCAGGAACTCGAAGCTTTATTTAAGCACATAAATTTCGTTCATTCTCGATTGCAAATCCAGAAGATGATTATTTTTCTTGATCACACTCCTTTGGTATTGAGAATTAATACAAATTTATTAAAACTTCTGCAGCTTGGGATTATTGGTCCAAACACACTCGGCATTCAATGCCAGAAAATTTCTCAAGAAGGCTATTTGATCCTCTATTTTGCATCCAAAAGAGAATGTTCATCCTAAACACATAAGGAGCTCACCACTACTCTCAAGATATGACTTAGTAGGAGTCTTATTATTATTATTATTATCATCAATTGGAGTAGTTGCACAATTGACAGGCACGCATCATGATTTCCAGAACATTGCGTACAATAGAGATGACTCTAAACATCAACAATGTGGGAATCTGCTTTACACAATTGTACCTTTCCAAGTCATTTTGGGCAAAAAGAGAATTTTCCTGGGAAGTTTCACTAGTAGATGGCAAAGGTGGGGACCTGTTTCGTTTTGGGACCTGAACATCTGCATACTTGGTTGGGAAGTTTCCTCCAGAATCACGAGTACCAATATAAGGTGGGGCCTGGTATGGGTCCTGTTGAGCCAACGAATTGGTGTAATTGTTGGACAATTTTGATGGATTGATCCATACAGAGGAAGTTAAAGCAGGCCTGCACAACAAATTCATAGCATAACTAGAGAGAGATCTGAAAATATTCAGAATACATGTATCTCAATACACTCTATGCGGCTAAAACACAGGGTTAAGGGAGTAACATTGCATGTCATGATGCCATCTCTATGCATACTTTTAAACTAAAAGAGATAATATTCTTTATGGAAATTTTAGGGCCATGAGCAACAAATGAAGAACAAAAGGGCCACTAAAAGAAAAAAAAACATCCTCAAATAGTGCAAAACTGTAGATATCTAACAGTATGGATGACAAGATGTCATGGAACACTGAACCCCCCACCCACCCCTCCCCATCCCAAGTCCATTCCATAACAACAATGCAATCCCACTATTATTACAACCTCAACGGTGAAATATGCCCCTCACCCCATTCTGCCTCCCCCACCCCACCCAAAAAAAAAAAAAGCAGCCCAGTATACAAATAATAAGACCTTATACATCTATATTATGGTTATCATTTGCATTCTATGGACGCCTTTTTCTTTTATTCAGTTTCAACAGAATGTCCAACAAACCTTTTGTTCAACGAAAAAATATCTAATAAGATCATACACACAACGATAAAAGTAGCATTGTGTACCAACAAGCTAAAACTAACACATAAATGGTCTCTGAGCATACTACAATTGTATCTCTTATACTCTATGGCTCCAATTAATATGATTGTGAATTCCGTACTATTTAGCATGCTTCTAATCAAGATTGGCATGAGCTCTATGAGCTTTACAACTAGCTTTACCTTGTCCGTGATATTAAATGCCTAAAGAATTGGTATCAAATCTTTTATTTCTTTTTTTTCGTTCAGATGGTTTTGTGGTAAATAAAAAAGAACAGAATTCAGTAATGAGTATCTCCATCAAATGGTAAATATAACACTAATAACAGTAATAAGAGATAAACTGAATTTAGTAATGTGTATCTTCGTCAAGCTGTAGAAATGCACTAATAAGAAATAAATTAAGATAAAATTGGCTTAGATGACTTAGACAGGTATATAAAAAAACCTCTAACTGAATGCTCAAATGAAATTGAAGGCAATATATAAAGCTTTCCAAGTTGGACTTTCTCCCGTATTTTTTCTTTCTTTTCCCTCTTTCTTTCAGTTTTCCTCAAGGATGACCAATCCTGCCCAACTATTTTCACTTTGTAAGGTCAACACACTTAAATTTCAAACAAAAACTAAATTAAAAGGAAACTGGACTTCTTTCATATTTCTTAAGGATCACTCTTACAATTATCAGAATCTCCAAACTCTATTTAAGCACATATATTTCGTTCGTTCTCGACTGCAAATCAAGAAGATGATTATTTTTCTTGATCACACTCCTTTGGTATTGAGAATTAATGCAAATTTTATTAAAACTTCTGTAGGTTGGGATTATTGGTCCAAACACACTCAGCAGTCAATCCCAGAAAATTTCTCAAGAAGGCTATTTGATCCTCTACTTTGCATCCAAAAGAGAATGTTCATCCTAAACACATAAGGAGCTCACCATTACTCTCAAGATACGACTTGGTAGGAGTCATATTATCAATTGGAGTAGTTGCCCAATTGACGGGCAAATACTCCTTGGCATCATGACTTTCAGAACACTGTGTACAATAGAGATGACTCTAAACATCAATGATGTGGGAATCTGCTTACACAATTGTACCTCTCCAAGTCATTTCGCGCAAAAAGAGAATTTTCCTGGGAAGCTTCACTAGTAGATGGCAAAGGTGGGGACCTGTTTCGTTTTGGGGCCTGAACGTCTGCATACTTGGTTGGGAAGTTTCCTCCAGAATCACGAGTACCAATATAAGGTGGGGCCTGGTATGGGTCCTGTTGGCTCAACGAATTGGTGTAATTGTTGGACAATTTTGATGGATTGATCCATACAGAGGATGTTAAAGCAGGCCTGCACAACAAATTCATAGCATTAGTATTTAGTAGAGAGAGATCTGAAAATATTCAGAATACATGTATCTCATTACACTCTATGCAGGTAAAACACAGGGTTAAGGGAGTAACAAATGCATGTCGTGATGCCATCTCTACGCATACTTTTAAACTAAAAGAGATAATATTCTTTATGGCAATTTTAGGGCCATGAGCAACAAATGAAGAACAAAAGGGCCACGAAAAGAAAAAAAAATCCTGAGATAGTGCAAAACTGTAGATATCTAAAGTATGGATGACAAGATGTCATGGAACACTGAACCCTCCCCTGGCCCCCACCCCCACCCCTCCCCTCCTCTTCCCAAGTCCATTCCATAACTACAATGCAATCCCACTATTATTACAACCTCAACGGTGAAATATGCCCCTCACCCCATTCTGCCTCCCCCACCCCCCAAAAAAAAAAGTAAAAAGAAAAAGAAAAACAGCCTAGTATACAAATAATAAGATCTTATACATCTATATTATGGCTATCATTTGCATTCTATGGCCGCCTGTTTCTTTTATTCAATTTTCAACAGAATGTCCAACAACTTTTATTCAACAAAAAAAATATCTAACAAGGTCATACACACAACGATAAAAGTAGCATTGCGTGCAAACAAGCTAAAACTAACACATAAATGGTCACTGAGCATACTACAATCGTAAGATTAAAATACCATTGTAACCAGTTATTTGTATCACTAAAAAAAACCTATTACTTGTACGATTACTTTAAACAACACCAGAAACAATCCCTATTACCATACTTTTACTAAAGACCTTCTATTTGTATTTCAGAAATCAATCTTTAGTTTAAATCATTAATAAACTCAACATGAAATCCTAATGCATTGTCTAAGTAAATACATGACCAGTTAGTGAGTATCCTAATGATTCTCTTTTTGACAACTCCCCATTTCTTTTATCCTTTCTATTCTATGGCTTCAATTAACACGATTGTGAATTCCATACTATTTAATATGCTTCTAATCAAGATTAGCATGAGCTCTATGAGCTTTACGAATAGCTTTCCCTTGTCCGTGATATTAAATGCCTCAAGGATTGGTATCAAATCTTTTCTTTTCTTTTTTTGTTAAGATGGTTATGTGGTAAATAAAAAAGAATAGAATTCAGTAATGAGTATCTCCATCAAATGATAAATATAGCAGTAATAAGAGATAAACTGAATTTAGTAATGTGAATCTTCGTCAAGCTGTAGAAATAGCACTAATAAGAAATAAATTAAGATAAAATCGGCTTAGATGACTTAGGTATATAAAAAACCTCTAACTGCAGGAAGAGTGGTGTGATCCATCTTGATGTCAATGCAAGGAGTAGAGATAGACCATAATTAATTGCAAATGAGATAGTAAAAAAAGATATAATAGCTTATTATTTCACAGGAAAAATACAAATACAAATAGGAGGATGGAAAAGGACGACTAATTTCACTGTGGCACCCCTAGACAATTTCAAGGTCATCTTAGAGATAGAGTTCTTGGAACCAACCAAAGCCGTCCCTATGCCATACTTGGGCACCTTAGGCATCATGGATAAAGGAACACCATGCATGATCCCAACTGTTAATGTGAAGACTAGTGTGCCCACTTTATCCGCCCTTCGATAACCGACCCAAATCGTTGGGACAAAGCTTTGTCAAGTTAAGTTGTACAGCTTCTTAATTTATTATTTGTGTCAAACGGTTTAAAGGATCAGCAATGTCTTTAGCTCAAAAAAAAAACATCCCCGAAAATTCATATCCCTTACCTAAGCGCAAAAAAAAAAAACATGTATTTTGAGGGTTTCTGCAGTTCACACTCAAATCAAAACAACACCAATTTCTTGGGTAGCTCTCTAACACCGAAAATAGTATGAACAACGCACAATAGAGATGCATTAAATACACAAAACCATATGAGGGTGAGAGAGAGAGAACCTGATAGATGGTGGGAGGGTGGAATTGGGAAGATGTGGAATCGGGGAAGGCGGGCGATGGAAGTTTCCAAATGGGGGTTGCTCACTTGGGGGCGCACTTGGTCCTGAGTTCTTCCCAAATCCCTGGAATGCCATTCTTTTCTAAATCTTCAGTTCAGGTACGGGTATCGATGCACACAAACTATATGCACATAAACATTGATTCTTTGCCCCTCTCTCTCTCTCTCTCTCTCGATAACATGTAATATATCTTGTAGGGTTGTGATTTTCTGGGTTCTGTTTAGGCTCTCAGTACTCTCTCTCTCACACACACACACACTTAGGTTTCAGCTTTTCTTCAGGGTCTCGGTGCTGGAGGAGGAAGGAGACTGGAGGAGTGATTACAGAGACAATTATATTTGTATGGGACTTTATAAGCTTACCTAAAAGAGAACTCGTTAAAAACCTCGTAAGACGCCGTCGTTCCGTTGCTGGGAATGCCATACGGTAGCGTTTTTGGCTTCTCCATTTTTAACCGGTCTAGTTAAATTCTCTTTTCCCCTTTTTTCTCTCTCGGTCCTAACTATGTTATTAGGATTAATTGTAAACAACCTAAAATATTATAACTTGACCCCTAAAAAATTATAACATAAAAAGTGTAATATTAGCCCAAAATTTTATAAGTTTTCAAGATCGGTCCTAATATTTTTTAATTAATTTTAACTTTTTTTGTCATAATTAAACTTCAAAAACTTATTTAACCTGCAAAAAATTATAAACTTCGGTTTTTTATCTCTTTCATATAAATGTCAAATTATCTTAACTCCAAGGGATAGATCAAGTGATAATAAGGATGAACGGTAAAATTTGATTTTCTGAATTTGATTTTTGGCAACCTCTTAAAGTCAGGTCACGAGGATCAGAAACGAAATTAATCGAAGTGCACGTAAGTTAATCCAGACATTCTTAACTGTTAAAAAAAAAAAGAGTCAAATCATCTTGTGGAATCAAAACTAATTGAGTGTCAATATAATGTCAAATAATCTAATAGTATCTTTTGGTATTATTGTGGGATTATGAGGAGTGTTATTTTTAATTATTACAAGAAGAAAAAGAAATAAAAAGGCAATAGTAGTGTCTTTAAAATATATCAGAAATTATGGGGCGTCATTGCAATTTTAAAAAAAAAAATTTGATTCTATCCCTTTGACCCATTAAACCGTCTACATTCGTTTGTCCCGGAAATTATATATTTGTTTTCTGACCCAAAAAAAAATCACCAAGAACCCATCTCCAGTTCTTGATTTTGGGGTTCGGGGGTTCGTTGACACAGTAGCATTTGCAGTAGAAGCGAGCATGGCAACACCTGATTCAGTCCAGAAGTCAGAGGAGGAATGGCGGGCCATTCTCTCTCCTGAGCAGTTTCGTATCCTTCGCCAGAAAGGAACAGAGTAACTATCGGCAACTTTCTTTGTTCTTTTCACATTCGTTTGGTGAATATATATGCATATTTACATATATATGCTTCTATCCACATATAGATATTAACTTTTGATTTGGGTGTTTGTGTTTTTTTGAGTATTGAATTTACTTTTCTGGGTTTTCAATTGCATGCCATTGTTTTTGCTGTTTTTGGATGGAATTATATTGTGAATTTTGGGTGTGACTATGGTTAAATTTACCTATCTGATGAATTTGTTGATTTTGGGGATGTTCTTTGAACTAGCAATACTTGAAAGGTAATTAATTTGGTAGATGATTATGATTGAATTATTGGTACCGATTAGATGAAACTATCTGTTTGTGCTAAAGAAGGGAAAGGCTGTCCATTTTCCTTGTCAAGATTTGGAGTTTTACAAGGCTTTAGGAGGAAAAGGAGGTCTTGAAATTCTTGCAAGCAAGTAAAGATGTTTTCCAATTTTAGAGAATGCATTCATATCTCTAATTTGAAATTAATCTTCCTGTATACTTGTGCTGAAGAGTTGGAATGTGAAATAAGCTTTATCTCGTATCTATAAATAAAAAAGAAAAAGAAAAAAAAAGATGAAGAAGAAGAAAAATTTAGATTTGAATCTTTTTTTGGCTCTCCCTTTAGCCTTATGTATCTTAGCCCTCAGAGGTCTTCCTCCACTAGCAGGTTTTTTTGAAAAACTTTACTTATTGTGGTGTGGATGTTCTTGGTTTTAATAGGACTGCTTACAAGTGTAGCATCAAACAGAACTTTTTTTTTTTATTTAATGAAAATACACAAGGGGATACGTACAAATTTTGGAAGGACAATAAGGAGTTAGCAAATGAATTGCTTGCAAAATTCATATTGTCCTTTGGTTGTGCTTCGATGCAAACTTTTAGTATTTGTAGTTTAGGATGTGGTAGCATTTCCACCTTGTGCTTGTTGGGGATGAGTCTATGACTTATATGCACGAATTAGCATACAGAAATCTAATTGTCGTGGAATCTTGTACCAGTTGTATATATACATCCAAAACCCAGTGTGTAGTGCCTTTGTTTGTATTGTGCCATTGTGCATGAGTAGTTCATCAGTTTACACTTTGCATTCGCAGAAGTAACAAACTTGGAAAAAGGTTATCTTCTAACTAATCTGGATGTACAATTATTCTTGTAAAGCCAGTATATAAAAGGGGCTTGAGATCCATTAAACCAAACTAAGGACCTCTTCTCCTTCCTTGCAACCAAATTGTTTTGGTTGTCTCCGTCTGCCATGTAAGGCTTATGAGTTGAACCATTTTACTTTTTCCTCAAGTTTTTTGAATCCATTGGTTTTGGTTGTGCAAGTAAAACCATCTTAAAACTGTCTAAGACGAGCATATCTCATACTGTCGCATGTAGTGCTACCTTTGCGTTATCATGAATGTACAGTTCCTCTTGTCATGTCATTTCATTGATCTGAACATACTTATCTCCAATATGCTGAATTGAATTGGCGTATTTCTTTGACTAGCCAAAAATTCCTTAACACAAAGCACAAGAGATGCTTTATTCCTCCACAATGTGATGGATGTTTGTTGATCTATCAGCAATTTTGGATCACTTTCCTGTTTTATTCATTCCTCTGTTATTCTGCGGGCATGATCTTCTCCTAGAGGTACATCTATATGGACTTCTAAAAAAGCATACAAAATGGTCACCCCTGGATTCTCCTCCCGCCTTTTATTTTGCTTAAGAAAGCCTGCTACATATTTACTTGGGTTATTCACACCATTTGATGATGCAATCCTATATTATGTCATTTTTGTTAAGTAGATATCCTATATTATATCACTCGATGGATGGTTCATGAAACTTCAAGTCTTCAACTACTGGTGCTGCAAAGGGTTTTAAGGTGTTTTCCTTCTCATCATCTCCTTTGAAAATTTGCCAAATACTTTAACCACCCAATTTTCGTATTATAGGGCAAGCTACCTCAACTCTGAATTTGATTTGCAAACGGAAGGAATGCAACCAAAGGATCTTTCTCTGTATGCGTGTGTGCTTGTGCCACACACGTAAACATACAGATAGTTTGATCAGTTACAGAATATTCCAAGACAGAACAATAGGCACATTAACATTATCGAGTCCTTGCACTGGTGCATATCAGCAAGAAAATGCAGCTACTGGTTATAAATAGCTCAGCTTGGGTTATCTTATGTGGCTTTCTATGTTTGTGGATGCACAATCCACAGTTGACTTCAAAACTGAGTTGACCTGTTAAAGAACTGCATGCTATGACCATCAGCCTGCAACCTATTCTAATTGATTCTCTCTTATAGCAGAATCATATTGGAGCCCATTGATTCCTACACTTCTTCGCATGTGTTTGTCATGTTGCTTTGATGTATATAGGTTAAAAGGCACTGGGGAGTACGACAAGTTCTTCAATGAAGGGATCTATAATTGTGCTGGTTGTGGAACTCCACTCTACAAGTCGACAACAAAATTCGATTCTGGATGTGGTTGGCCTGCTTTCTATGAGGGCTTCCCTGGAGCCATAAATTGCACAGTGAGTATCTACTCTATTTGTTGTTGATGTTCAGTATCTCAACTACATTAATGTAATGCGTAATCTTTGAATTGCAAAATGGCAAATTCAGCCGGACCCAGATGGAAGGAGAACTGAAATTACTTGTGCAGCTTGTGGAGGACATTTGGGTCATGTCTTCAAAGGCGAGAAATATCAAACACCTACTGATGAGCGCCATTGTGTCAACAGTGTTTCAATCAAGTTTACCCCTCAGGAATGATCTGCTTCCTTTTTTGAAAACTACAATGAAGCCTGAATGCAAAAGCAAGCATCTTGTGCCTTTTTTAGTTATCATCTTTATTTAGGTATGTGAAAACTGGTATGGCATGTGATGGACAAAAACCCAATAAAACCCTTGTTTCAGTGTCTTAAGTCCTTGTTGTTTGGTATTCATATACTGTGTGGAATGTAAATCCTTGTTTCAGTGTCTTGAGTCCTTGTTGTTTGGTATTCATATACTGTGTGGAATGTAAATGCTTTCTCTGTTAGGACTCTCAATCAGTACATCTACTTGAATCATTTTCAAGAGAAATATCACTAGATAACTGATTCTTGAATCCCTTTCACGCTTGTCGAGGTATTGTAGGAAAAAAAACTGCAAAATCCGATTCAAATTTTATCGCGATCGATTAGTATGTATTGGAGTAAGGAAACATTGATTGCACGGTAGTTAGGAGCTCATAGGTTCTCCTAACTATATTATGTTGGGTTGGAATCAGTAAATCAGCACTGTACCTTGTACATAATAAAGAGTGCTCACCAAAAAAAACTTTCCTCCTCTTCCTGCCAAAACTGAACCTCACAAACGGACCTGTTTACCACTATAGTTGCATGATTGAAATCAATAATATCGAAAGGATCCTGCCAAAATCCAGCTATAGAAATTTTAATGCTAAGCCTAAAATATGCATGCAAGGTGTGATCCATAAGCCTGAAGTCATGTTATGTGTTAGGTGCCTATTTTTTTATATTTTTTTAAGTCACTAATCGGAGTTTGAATTGGTCAATAAGTTAGTGATATCGTATTGATAGTTTTTTTTTGTAGTTATCTAGGTAGTGGAGTCAAGCAATTTAGTAGTTATCTTTTACGTCTTATCTATTTGTATTTAAAGACAAGATGAATGAAAAAGATATGAGATATTTGTGATAAATTTTCTTGTAAAAGGTTTGGAAGGTCAGGTTCCTCTTGAAGTGAACTAATGGAGGTTTTCACCCCCCTCAAAGTGGGTCTCTTTCTCCTAATTCTATTCTTTTATTTTCTAAATTCTTCGAAATCGTGTACATAACAACTGGTATCAGAGCCGACAATTCTATTAATGGCTATACAATTAACGATTTTGAAGTTGATGTGTGATGATTTTCAAAATTCATTCAACAAATTGATTGAAGAAAATAAAAGCATGCTAGAAGGTTCAACAAAATTCAAAAAATCCTTCAAGAGAGAAATTTAAATGTCAACCATCATCATCAATCAACTAGCCATGAAGGTTACTGCTTTGTTGATGAGAAAAAATCGAAAGTAATTGATGAGGCATCAAGCAAAGTGATTGTCAACATTGGAGCAAGTGAGACAAAAAAAATTGATAATTTGAAGATTAACGTTGCCATTCAGATGAAGACAAATTATTTTACCCTTATTAAAGGTAAAAATAGGGATCAAGTTGATTGTTATGAAGACATGGAAGTGGGGTTAGCCTCCTCCTTATTTTACGTGATCAATAAGAAATAATCGGAGTTTGAATGTTAGGTGCCTATTTTTTTATATTTTTGTAAAGTTAATAATCGGAATTTGAATTGGTCAATAAGTTCATGATATAGTAGTAATAAGTTTCTTTGGTAGTTATCTAGGTAATGAGGTCAAGAGATTTAGTAGTTATCTTTTAGGTGTTATCTATTTGTATTTGAAGACATTATATGAATGAAAAGAATATGAGATGTTTGTGATAAACTTTCTTGTGAAAGATTTGGAGGGTGAAAGTTTCCACTCCCTTCGAAGTGGGTCTCTTTCTCCTAATTCTTTTTTGCTTTTATTTTCTAAATTCTTCGAAATCGCGCACTAGTATTTATGGCACAAGTCGGCCTCTTCAAGTGAAAGCAATTATAGGCGCCTCGAGTCTTAGAGGAGTCTGTTTAGTTCATTGGTAGGGAAAGGAGTAAGAGTAGATGACTCTGCTTGTTTTTAGACCAAAAGATTCAACTCTAGGGCATAAAGGATATATTCAGTGCACGAAACTCCCGCCATTACAGGATCTGAGAAGAGTTAGATATACACAACCTTAAGCAGAGAGGTTGTTTCTGCGACTCAAACCCCTGCAAAGATTCAACTTTATCAGATGAAAATCAGGATGAAGGTAGACATTCTTTTGGAAACTTAAGTTTTCCTAATTCAATACAATTATGTATTTTATACCATAAGCTATGTCATGGTTCCATCAACCATTTCCCCAGTTAATGTTATATTACAATTAAAATTTTATGTTGTACTTTTAACATGTAGACTACCACAATATTCTTCAACATGTATACCCTTTAAAGTTATCAGCCTTTTGTGGATTCCCCTTCCATTCCCTAATCTTTATTCCTTTATGCTTCAAGTAGCTTTTCTTGTCTTCTTTCTTGCTAACATGTGTGAAGGGCATCTTCAGATGTCATTCTTATAGCCAGATTCCTACTGCAGAAACATGAAATTCAATGCAGTATGCCATCATATATGCCAAAACAGATATAGCTTTAAGATACGCCAGTTCATAAAGTCACAAATACTTATCCATGAAGGATAGAAAATTCATCACAAACAAAATGTTTACAATGAACCGAAAAAATGAATTGAAAAAGGGACAGCCAAATGGTTCCTGTCGCTACACCGTCTTGGAGGGTCATATGTATGCAGTATTATGCTGCAGGCATAGAGGCTTTTCAGTGATTGAACACATTATGCTCATATCACAATGGAGTAATCTATGTCGAGGCCTGCCCTCTCAAAATCATCAGATCCAAAATTCTCACCAATTTTATGTGAAAATATCAAGCAACATCGAACAATTTTCAACCAAAGAAAAAAGAAGGGAAGCATAAACAAATCATTTACTAATGAATACCATTAGGCAGTGATCAATGTGAAATGATCAGAAAATGCACATATCAGATCAAAGAAAAAGGATATATCATTTTGCATGTCCTTACATTCTGATAATCAAAACCAAAACCCAAGATGTCAAACAAATGATAAGAAGGGTGATGTAATAATTTATGGTAAATTAACTCCCTCAGCTTATTAGCCTACAAAATTCTCACTCCCTCTTGTTATTGCTTCTTTTTTCATTGCATGACTTTAAAGCTAGAACTTCTGTCAAAAAATTAAAACAACCTTAAAAAAAGTTAATCATTATTCTGAAAAATGTAAAGAACATAAAAGTGAATGTTCACACACACACCCACACACAGAGACGAATTTGAAGAAATCTTAAGTCTAAAATGAAAATGAGAGACGCGGTAGACAAAATTGGGATAAATAAAGGCATACCCTTTAAGCACGACTTCCAATTTGTTTCCTTTGACAATACAATTCAAAAATGTAAAGAACATCAACGTAAACATATTTACTGTGTATAAGCATACACACACACACAAAAACAGTGGACTTTGAAGAAATTGTTATTCTAAAGTGAAAATATGAGACAGCTAAAACAAAATTGGGAGAAATAAAGGCATACCCTTTTGGCAATACTTCAAATTTGTTGGTTTTCGAAAGACAACCTAAAAATGTAAAGAACATAAACATATATGCACTACTGGGTATAGCACATACACACATACACACATTTGTCTTTGAAGAAATGTTAGTTCTAAAATGAAAATGAGAGACAGCTTAAACAAAATTGGGATAAATAAATGCAAAACCTTTTGGCAAGATTTCCAATTCCTGTTGGTTTTGACAAGACAATCCAACATACTTGCATTACTGGGTATAAGCACACACACACACACATAGTGGACTTTGAAGAAATCTTAATTCTAAAATGATTTTGAGAGACAGCTTAAACAAAATTGGGATAAACAAATGCATACCCTTTTGGTAAGATTTCCAATTCCTGTTGGTTTTGACAAGACAATCCAACATACTTGCATTACTGGGTATAAGCACACACACACACATAGTGAACTTTGAAGAAATCTTAATTCTAAAATGAAAATGAGAGACAGTAAGCAAAATTGGGATAAATGAAGGCACACCCTTTTGGCAAGACCTCCAATTCCTGTTGGTTTTGACAAGACAATCCTGCAATACATGGGGAAAAAAGACATCTGAGTTTAGGGCTTTAGAAGCAATGAATCGAGAAAATAGGATAATTTTATGTAGGGTAGATTACACTCACACCATTTGACATTTGACTAAATGACACGGAGACCCCTGACATTTATACAATTACACGGAGACCCCTTGGCAGAGTCAATAGGTGACCGAAGTTAACATAAGTGATAAATGACTATTTTAACCCTTTAATTTAATTTTAAATAAAATAATACATAATAAGTAATAAATAAAATATATTATCAAAAATTAAATTAACCTGCAATAAACTCCATCACTACCCTTACACCACTGACCGGAGTCTCACTCATCCCTTACACCACCGACTGTCGCCACCACTCCTCCTCCTCTCCTCTGTCTGTCTTTCTGTCTGTCTGTCTCTCTCTCTCTCTCTCTCTCTCTCTCTGCAACAAATCCCATCACAGCCAAGCCTCCCAACTTAGCTGTCACCGCTACCACCACTCCAAACCCATAACTTAGGCCCCCGCCCTTCCCTACGATAAACCCCATAGACCCAACCTAGTTGCCACCACTCCAAACCCATCACTCTTAACTCTCTTCTCTTTCTCTCTCTACCTCTTTCTTCTCTCTCCCTCTCAGATCCACCCAGCCCCCTTCCTGCAACAAACCCCCATCGACCCAACCCCTCTGCCGCCACCACCACCACTCCAAACTCATAACTCCCAACCCCCTTCTCTCTCTCTACCTCTCTCTTCTCTCTCCCTCTCAGATATACCCAGCCCCCTCCCTGCAACAAACCCCATCGACCCAACCTAGCTGTCGCCACCACCACCACTCCAAACCATCACTCCTAACCCCCTTCTTTTTCTCTTTCTACCTCTCTCTTCTCTCTCTTTCTCAGATCCCCCATCTCCCTACCCCCCTCCTACAGCAAACCCCATCGACCCAACCCCAGCTGCCACCACCACTCCCAACCCATCACTCTCAACCACCTTTTTATTTCTCTGTCTACCTCTCATCTCTTTCTCTCAAATCCCCCAACCCCTCTGCCCCCTCCCTACAACAAACCCCATTGCACCCAACCCCAACTGCCACCACCACCATCACTTCAAACTCAACCCTCCCAACCCCAGCTGCCACTATCATCATCATTCCAAATCCACCACTCTCAATTGAACTAATTATCCTAGTTGATGGTAATTCTTTATTAATTTTAATCAAAATGTAATAGTTTAATGTTAATCTTTGATTAATTTTTATAATTGCATAATTAATTTTGGTAAAATGATAAATTATGATAATTAAGTGGACAAGATTATCTTAAAAAATGTTGGACATGTTATAGAGGGGTAATTTTGGAATTAGATATTTTTTGTTCCCTGACATCACTATTTTTTGTTAGTCAAACTAACGGTGGGAAGACGGAAGAGGTGCTCGTGTCATGATTTTTAAATCTCAAGGGGTCGCCGTATAATTTTAGAAATGTGAGGAGGTTTCCGTGTTATTTGGTCAAATGTCAAGAAGTGTGAATATAATTTACCCTTTTATGTATTTATTTATTACATATACAAATATACATACATATATACCTGCAAGGACAAGTAGAGAGAAGAGCACTCTCTGAGCTGCTTCACGGTGTCGTCAGCATCGTTCTGGTGAAGTGGCCCGATGTTTCTGTTAACTGGTCAATGGTCGCATATGGTTAGCTTTTGTTTTTATTTGAGTTAATCACAAATTGCACCATGAAAGATCTCTCGAATCTCAATTTATACTCTCAAAAATATAAAAATTCAATTTATACCTTCAAAGATATAAATATGTATCAATGTGTACCTGAAATTAACAGTCGTTTAAAACTAAATGGATAAATTATACCTAGACTCCCTCATATTTATCATTTAATCACCTGGACCCCTCAAATTTGAAATATTACACCTATACACCCTAAAAATCCAAATATGACTAAAAAAGTTTCTCTAATTGGGCATCCAAATAATTATCTTAAAGTGATGTATTGCATTAGATATAAAGAACATTATATAATATGATGACTCTTGAACATTACATAATACCTACATTATATTAGACATTTAAATGGTAAACTTAATTTTGAACTTTAGAGTATAATGAACCCACAAAATATAAAGTAGTATGTAAATAATAGTTGTTTACTAAGATGACATCATGTCTTTTAACGATTACATTAACGAATATTGGCGACATAGAATTATGTGTTACATGTACACAAACGTTAGGAGTGTAGGTGTAATATTCTAAATGTGAGAAAATTCAGTGATTAAATGACAAGCCTGAGGGGGTCTAGGTGTACTTTATCGATTTAAATTTAGACGACAGACTGATGGTTGTTAGTTTAAGGTGCACATTAATACATATTTATATTTTTTAGGGTGCAAATTGAGATTGCGTATTGATACATATTTATATTTTTTATGGTGCAAATTGAGATTTTTGATATTTGAAGGTATAAATTGAGATTTGAGAGATCTTTTCAAGGTATAGTTTACGATTAACCCTTTTTATTTTTAATTTTAATTTTTTTTGACTGGTTAGCTTTTAAATTTTTTTTTTTTTGTCAACAAAAGGGGAGGGCGACCAAGTAGTAACCCCTTGGGCGTCACCATGAGAGTCTCCACTGTGAAATGTTCGATTTGAGCCAGAGTTACTAACTCAGAAAGACAGTTCATCACCATAGTACCACCAAAGTTAAGCATCAAAATTGTGTTGTTCCTGTGAATCGAACTCTACTAGATAACCACATTGAAGTTATGAACGACCCTAAACGGGTACGGCTTACCACTAAACCACCGATGGTAGCTTTTAATTGGATTACAAGTTTTTTTGGATTTTCTGTCCAGTAAATATCAAGGGTTGGCCCTTGTAGATTACACTAATTACACAAGACATCCCCTAATATTTCGAAAATTCACAGAGATCCCCAGACATTATTCAAGTTATCATTTTACAAAAGAATCAAGCAATGTCTTTGACAAAATTTGTCCCCATGATGTTGAAAGAATCAACTATGATCAATTAATGATGTTGAAAGAATCAACTATGATCAATTGGACTAGGCTCAATTAAATTTTCTATCAATTGATATTCGATAATTGAAATATCATAAATTGATTGATTACATCTTTATCTCTGATATACCATTATATTTTCAACTAGAAGTCACCAATTCAATCCATTTGCGTTTGCATATCTCATTCACATACACCTGCAACCAGATTGTATCTCCCACTCTATCTTTTCCATTCACTCTGTTCAATAGGAATTTGCTTTGTCTAAGAGCAACTTTTTCTTTTTCTTTTTGTTTCAACGGTCATAGGTGTTTATGTGAGTTTACGCACATTTCAATTTATTTTCTTCACAATTCAGTCAAAAGTAAGTCATCCACATCGGGAATAGAATATTCATAAGGGATAAATTCCTCATGGTCTAGAGCCAAGAGATTGCTAAAATTCGAACTCAGAACATCTAAATTTATTTAACCTTTAAAATTTATATTCCTACTCAATTCTCTATTATGGAGATTGAACCTTTAAAATTTATTTTCTAATTAATTCTTTATTTAGACTCTCTAAAATAAAGAGTCCAATTTGAGTCTCTAAACTTGCCCTCTACTCTATTTGTTTGGAATAAAAAAAAGATATATTTATTTTTTCTTTCAATACATTTAGGATAAAACGTACCTCATTTAAATAATGGATGGAAAATACGAGACAAGTCAAATTTATTGCTAAAAATGACAAAACATAAAAAGACAAAAATGATAAGAATAGAGAATCTTATTAGAGCGGTGCGTAAAAATTCACTCTCTATTACAATTTTTTTATTAAAGATATTATCTATTTTAGAAACGATTCTCTCTAAAATAGAAACCACAGTTA
Source organism: Ilex aquifolium (assembly GCA_951799425.1). Lineage (NCBI taxonomy): Eukaryota > Viridiplantae > Streptophyta > Magnoliopsida > Aquifoliales > Aquifoliaceae > Ilex > Ilex aquifolium. Next base: position 3,076,792 of record OX637397.1, on the reverse strand, counting down.
AACATTCTCTAAATAAATAAGTTTGGTTGGGTTTTCTCAATTAGGTAACTTTATTTAATTTGGTTGGATTTATTAGCTACTATGATTAAAAGGTTTTAATTTCAATTAATTACTATAATTAAAAGATTAAGATCTGAATCGTAATATAAACCATCAGATTTAAACAATCTGAACCGTTATTATGTTGGATTAAGTTGACAGTCTTGTATTATTAACATAGATTTCTAAAAAAAAAAAAATGAAGTATTTAATATTTATTAAAATTTATAATAATGCCCTTCATGGTATTTCTTAACCATGGTTATTTCCAGCAGGCACATATAACTAACTCTGGTTACAAGGTTGGTTAACACTAAACTCCTAAACAAATAATAAAATTCTCCCAATATAAGAGAGAGAGAGAGAGAGAGAGAGAGACGTTCAATGCTCTATTGCAGAAAGAATAAATAACGATCGAACAGAACTAGCGATTTTCTTCACTCCCTCCGATACTACGAGATTTATCGTAATTGTTGATTGCTCCGACCTTAGCTCAAATCTGGTATGTCTGATCGATTTTTATCATAACGATAAATCTAATATCTTCTCAATCTTACTAGGGATCTTCTATGCACATGCGGTGGAATGTATCTTCTTTAATCTTTCTGTAACTTTTTATATTTTTGATTTTGATCGAGGGTTTGATTCTGAGCATTGATATGGTTTTGGATTGGTTGAAAAATTATTGGGTATAGTGTAAGTGGTCAATTGTTACTTATCTGGTTTCTGGATATCACTCGTTTGATGATGAATTCGTGCTTTTGATGCAGAAAATCTGATCAATTTTCTTAATTGTGATACTTAGCGAATAACTGGTATGGGTTCGAAGTAATTTTTTTCTTTGTTGTTGATGGTGGATTATATATTCATATGGGTGATTTGCATTCTCTGTTAGTAGATGGTTTGGTTGAGCTGGTTTATGAATGTTTTAATTAATAAGACAATCAGGTATTGAGTATCGTCCTCGGATAACTCGTTTTATGTACATTGGTATTCATATGATATGTAGTCAATTAAATTTGGTGAAATTATTGAAAGATACTACGTGTGCAGGTTATAGATGGCATCAATGGTTGCTAAGGCCTGTGGTAATTCCAGTCAAATATTGCCTGCTATAACAGTCCAAGAAAAGGGGAGTAGGAATAAGAGGAAATTCAGGGCTGATCCGCCTTTAGCTGACCCTAATAAGTTCATCTTGTCACCTCAAAATGCATGTGCAAGCTATGAATTCTCTGCCGAGAAATTTGAGATCATCCCGACTCATGGACACCTCGATGGGTGTGACATTTGTAGTGTCGACCAGGACCATTCCGATGATCTGAAACTTGACCTTGGATTGTCTTGTGCAGTAGGATCTTCTGAGGTGCGGCCCAACCAGCCAAGAGAAGATATAGAAGCAACAGATGAGTTCCATGATGCTGATTGGAGTGATCTTACAGAATCCCAGCTAGAAGAACTTGTTTTGAGCAACTTGGACACAATTTTCAAGAGTGCAATTAAGAAAATAGTTGCTTCTGGTTATAGTGAAGAAGTTGCCACCAAGGCTGTTTTAAGGTCTGGCCTATGTTACGGGTGTAAAGACACAGTGTCGAATATAGTGGACAATACTTTAGGATTTCTTAAAAGTGGTCAAGATTTTGATCCATCAAGGGAACAATATTTTGAAAATTTACAGCAAATGGAGAAGTATATATTGGCAGAAATGGTTTGCGTTCTTCGTGAGGTTAGGCCTTTCTTCAGCACTGGGGATGCCATGTGGTGCTTGTTGATATGTGACCTGAATGTGACGCATGCTTGTGCAATGGATTGTGATCCCTTGAATAGTTTAGTTGGTGATGGAGCTCCAAATCGGAGTGCCTCCATTTCTGGCGACCCCCAGTTGAGAACAGAATCAAAAAGTTTTGAACTCAACCTTTCAGATACCTGCAAACCAAATTCTTCAATTGCTTGTGATCATAGTTGTCCTTCTGAGACACCCACCATGGCTTCAATTTCTTGTGCCCCTAGTTTGCAAGCTGAGTCCACAATGGCAGGGATTTCGAACTTAAAACCAAAAACTTCCTTTGCTCACAATAGACTTGCCCTGGAGAAAGACTACCCAAATTTTACATCTGATGCTACTGATAAATCCCTTAGTCTATCAGGAGCATCCCATTCTCCTGTTCCTGAAGAAAAATTTGGGACAAGCAGAAAGATTTCTGGTACTGCTAGGAGGGAATATATACTTCGACAGAAGTCGATGCATTTGGAGAAACACCACCGTACCTATGGTTCCAAAGGGGCCACCAGAGCTGGGAAACTCAGTAGTTTTGGTGGATTGATTTTGGATAAGAAACTAAAATCTATGTCGGAAGCCACAGGTGTCACTGTTAAGAGCACCTCCTTAAAAATTAGTAATGCAGTTGGAGTAGATGTTCCCCATGGCATTTCAAACCAGAATCTCTCAACAAACATCGAGCACCCTTCCCCTTCAACAATTAGCTTGGAAACTGCTAATGGCAATTGTACTTCTATATTACCTAAAACCAATATCCCATCTGCATTACCAACAATCTCTACCCCACCTGTCTTATCATCTGCTGACACTGAGCTTTCTCTCTCACTGCCTTCACAAAGCAATTCTGCTCCGATGCTCATCAGCTGTAATGCTGAGGCTCCTAATTGTGATCATACTGGGATACTGTTTGACAAGTCATTGGGGCAGTGGATCCCACTGGACAAGAAGGATGAAACAATTCTGAAGCTGGGTTCAAGGGTGCGGGAACTGCAAAATCAGCTCCAAGAGTGGACTGAATGGGCTAATCAGAAGGTTATGCAGGCTGCTCGTAGGCTGAGCAAAGACAAGGCTGAGCTCAAGACACTTAGGCAAGAGAAAGAAGAAGTGGAGCGGCTCAAGAAAGAAAAGCAAGCGTTGGAGGAGAACACCTTGAAAAAACTTTCTGAGATGGAAAATGCCTTGTGTAAAGCTAGTGGGCAGGTGGACCGAGCAAATACCGCTGTTTGTAGGCTTGGGGTGGAGAATGCTGCACTTAGGCAAGAGATGGAGGTTGCCAAATTACGGGCGGCGGAGTCAGCTGCAAGCTGTCAGGAGGTGTCTAAAAGGGAGAAAAAGACACTGATGAACTTTCAGTCATGGGAAAAACAAAAGACTTTGTTTCATGAGGAGCTAGTAGCTGAGAAAAGAAAGTTGGCCAAGCTGCAGAAGGAATTGGATCGAGCTAAAGATCTCCGGGATCAACATGAGGTATGTTCATGCATTGTTAGATTTCAAGCATTACTACAAATTTTCGTACACCACCCCAACCCCAACCCCAACCCCAACCCCAACCACAAACAGACAGACATAGACACACGCAAAAATATAAGCCAGGATGGGTAGGACCAACAACTGTCAGAAATGTGCAGTGAAAGTTTACAACATACTGACCTGATTTTGATTTCTTCAACATTTAGATCAGTTACACCCTTTGCATGATCAGAAGATGTAACACAACTGTGACAGGAAATTCATAAAGGCGAGGTATAACTGTTGAATCAATTTGATTTCTGGTCCACAGTACTTTCCCAAATTGAAACCAGAAGGCTTTAATGTTGCATTTCTGTGTGGCATGCATGATAAATGTTGGAGGCATTGTAAGAGGAGTTCTGTTAACTTCCGAATGGTAAATGCTTGACATTACCTAACATAGGGAGAAGGTGAAAAGGATTCGTGGAGCCAGCCTAATGCAGCCGGGACTTGAGACATTCTTCAATGATTTGTTAATGTATTGGTGAACTCGATACACATTCAAGGATTATATTCACAATACATGAATGTTCTTGTTAAGAAGTGATTCACATTTGGTTCTGACAATTTTCTTTTTGAGGAACGACTTGAAATTTTCCTTTCTTAAAGGAGTAAACCATGTTATGAGCGTTGGTCAATGAGGGATAAGTGTAACGGTGAAGCGAATGGGCAATGATAAAAGTATTGGGCTAACAACCTCAAGGTTGTGGGTTCGAATCTAAGGGTAACGAATTTGTGCAAGCAATGCCAAAGGTTAAGTATATACCCAGTCCAACTCTTTTAGTACTTGGAATAATAAGGACCAAATGGAGTACTAACCCCATACCATGTTTAGTTTGGCAAATTCTCCTATAATTCCGTCTTAAAGAAAGCTTAATCGTGGAAGGGAACCAAAATAAACTTGATCCATACACCAAAAAAAGGTTTTAGCAGCGTCTCTTTGATGTGCACTTTTGTAAAAGCGTCAAAAGAGTATTGCTTCAAACTGCCGCAAATGCTTTCTTCCCATCCCACATGAGTTTTCTTGTTATTATGGGTTTTACCACTGCATGCCTTCTCATTGAAAGGTTAAAATCTCACAGGCTGTATGGAAGCAGGAAGAAAAGGCAAAGGAAGAATTGCTTACACAGACCAGTTCATTAAAAAAAGAAAGAGAACAGATTGAAGCTTCAGCCAAATCAAAGGAGGATATGATCACAGTGAAAGCTGAAAGCAATCTGCAGAAATACAAAAGTGCTATTGAGAAGCTTGAGAAAGAAATATCCCAGTTGAGACTAAAGACAGACTCTTTAAAAATAGCTGCTCTAAAAAGAGGCATTGATGGAAGTTATGCTGGCAGACTGATAGACTTGCAAAATGCTCTGGCTCCCAAGGAGTCCCAGATACCTTATATTTCAAAAATCGTGGCAGATTTTAAGGACTATTCTCGTGATGAAGGGGTCAAACGCGAGCGGGAATGTGTGATGTGCCTATCAGAGGAGATGTCTGTGGTTTTCATCCCATGTGCCCATCAGGTGGTCTGCACAACATGCAATGAGCTCCACGAGAAGCAGGGAATGAAGGACTGCCCTTCTTGTAGGAGTCCCATCCAGCAGCGTATTTGTGTACGTTATGCTCGCCCTTAACTTATTTCTGGAATTGAGTTGAGTTTACTAAATAATGTTGTGTGGGATTCTTTCAAAATGAATGATGCATTTGAATTACCCCTTTCAAAAGTTCAGACAATTAAGCTTGCATTTATGATTGCTGTAAGAAAAAGGAAAAAAGTATTTGTCAAGCGCGGGGTTGTAAATGATGGTTCCTCCGTTAGGTAAATAAGGGTGTGCTTTTCTCAGTCTGTTTGGCATTTTGATCTTCATTTTCCAATGATATACCGAAAAAAATTCTGGGAGGAATGTTTTGGACTCCAGCCTCAACCTTTTTTGGTTCTTATATGGATTTCATACGTTCACCTAGAATCATCTTCAGTGTGTTTGGAAGGACAAAAAATTGTTAGAACCTCGTAATTAGGAAAAAAAAAAGAGTTAAAAGACGTCTTCTTACTTTATCCTGCTAAAAGTTACAGCTTTTTTAAGTTGGTCTCAAATAGTTGTTAAATGGCTCCAAACTTTTGTGACCGTGACCAGCAATATCTATTCTTGTTCAGGGAACTTCTATGTTGCTCAGCTCAATCTGGGAAGTTAATAGAACTGTTCCTTAGTATTAGTGCTGGTTTTTTTTAATGATTGTTGTCATACCATCAAGTACCCTTAATTAGATTGACATAATGGTGTGATATATCTATCTATTTGTGGAATGTTTGGAAGCTTCTTTATCTTTCCAGTTCATATTGACAGAGGGATTGATTTGATTTGTAGAAAAATGTACAGCCATAAATGGAATGGCCATGACCCTGTTTATAACTTGGGTTGAAAACTTCAGCTGTCACTACTGCTGCTAGCTGTCTAGTATAAGCATGTACATCCACTTTGTCTCTATATCTTCAACTTAGTGAGGAAATAGCTCGATTCTGTTTTCTACCTCACACTCGGTCCTCCTACAAGTCGGTATGATATGCGGGTTATATGATGGTTGTGTTGTCTTAGATTTGATTGCTACCATCGTCTCCATTGTAGAGATATGAACAGTGAATATACGAGGTAGTTTTCGATTCAGTTCTTCGACAATGGCGGATTCCAAGTTTTGAACTGGGATCAAAGAGCTCTCACCTTTACTTTAGGTTGGCCTATGTTTGTTCTATTATTGAAATATCATTAATTTCACTTTGTGTCCAAAAAGATATTTCAATTCTCAATTTCCCCCCTTAAAGAATTGGATTCTTATATTGCACCCTCAATGTTACAAAAAAAAGTGTAATTTTGCCTCATTTTAGGCTCAAGTTGTAACCTCAATCTTAAATTTCACCTTCGAATTGGTCTATATTGAATTTATTTTATAACATTGATGGTGCAATTTGAAAATCCAATTCTTTAAGAGTGTGTTTGCTTTAGGTATTAGGAAAGAAGGATTGAAAAAAATAATGTTGGGTTCACTTTATCTCTTTTATACTCATGTTTGGATACACATTTTGGTCTCGGTATTATCACACAGAAATAATACCGACCCGAATAAATAATGTATTTAATACCATTAACAATCTTTTAAATAAACTCATTTTTTTGTGGGTTTAAATAATTCGGTTGGAGTGTATTAGGGGGCAAAAGACATTTTTATCTTCAAGAATCTCTAAAATATAAATATCACTATTTATCTTGAAGATTTTTTAGTAATTTAATATTTATATTATCATTTAATATTCTATCCAAACAAAATATTGGATGAGATAAATGTGGGGTCCATTGCGCTTTTATACTTGAATCAAACATGTGATAAAAATGTATTATCACTATAATTAATCTAAGGACTAAATGGAAGAGTATCTTTTAGTATACAAAATGAAATTAACCCTAATAATACCTAAAGAAATTAATCCTAATAATACCTGAACATAAATAAATTTTTTTTTTATCATAAGCGGAGATGGGGGGAAAAAAATGCCACATGTCACTATTTTGGTGCAAAGAGTGGTGGTGACGGTCTGAGTGCTATACAGGCAAGCAATTGCACAAATAAGATAAGAGAAAATATGGGAATGCGCAACTCTCTGTGTCCGTAACTGAGCCACGTGGCGTAAACCTCTTGAACAAATAGTACTTTTCCCGCGAAATAGGAAAGGGCCCCACTGAACGCTTTTTGGGTTACGGTTTCTTCCTGTCGTCATCACCATAAGAAACGGAATTGCATTGCCCAAAGTACCCTCCGAAGTTATCTTCATGACACCAACTCAATTTTTATGACGAAAATAATATAATTAATATGAAGAAAAGTCTCTCAATTCAAACAATTTTTTTTTTTAAATATTACAAGTTTGGTTTTGAAGTTTGCCAAAAGATTTGAGAGCGATGAAGTGATTAGGAATTTCTCTCCAATATTTGCTAAGATGCTTCGATTTTAGTTGAAGCTATTACACAGAAAAAATAGATGTAACTGATATCATATTTTTTGTATCTTTAACCTATCAAGAGAAGGGTGTTTCTTATTGTATATGTGGTGGGTCTTATCCACAATAAATCTAAGTAATGAAAGCGTCACTCTTTTTTATGTTTTCCCTGTCAAACGTAATTTTTATTTCTATTAAAATTATGGGAAACATTTTCAGATTGGAGGCCGTTAACACTCGGTGTTGCACAAGACCTTCATTGTTTACAGGGCTAAGTAGGGTATTCATTTTGTTTATAATGAAAAGGAAAGAGAAGGTCTTTAGATTTTTTTTTTTTTTTTGCTTATAGATGTAAGTTAAAGTTCACTTATGCTCTATTTGGTAAGAAAGATAGAAAGTATGATGAATATATTTTCTATTTTCTAAGGAAAGAAAGTAAAAATGATATAATTTTTTTTTTTTTTGTATTTGGTAGGATGGATGGAAAATAAAAATGATTATTTTTTTTTTTTTGTGCTTGGTAAAATGATTTTTTTTAAAAAAAAAAATATAAATACACATTTTATCATTGTATTTAATATGAAATTAATGTATACATAACATATGTATATATAAAATGATATATAGAAAAATAATACCAATGGACCTTTGGTCCAATGATACTCCTTATCTTATAAAAGTTTTGTCTTCTTGAGATCAAGGATTCAAGTCCTCCTCCCACTTTCTCTTCCCCCTCCAAAAAAAAAAAAATATATATTTCATCACAAATAATTAATTTTTCATTTACTTTCCTTCCAATTTTGGAGGGATTGACTTTGGTGAGTTGGAAGAAAAGCTCATCTATCCACTTTACTATCATTCATATTTTCTTTCTTACTAAATATGATATTTTATCTATTCCTCCAACTTTTCATTTTTTTATTTTTCTATCGTACTAAAGCTAAGAAAAGGGAATTTTAAATAAGTTATATTTATTTATTAAAAATCCATCACCAATATGTTTTAAATTAGTTCAAAACTTCATCACTAATAGATTTTATATCGATCTTCTGTTGGAATGTAATATTTCATTTGGTCAAAGATGTTTGGGTGAACCTTAACAGCTATTTGAAAGCCGATACTCGCTTATGCCACGAACCGCAAGCCTACAGTTACGCACACAATCAGGCAGCGAAATACCTGGTTATATACTACAGTTGTTGATTAGAATGTTATGGTTGTTCAAGCCGTAACAAGCAAGTTGTGGTCCCTATTCCATGCGCTGCCAGACACACGGACTTGGGTATAGAAAGGAGCTAACCACGCAACCACTAAATCACATCATTAAGGAAGGGATTGGGAAGTAATGGCTTGTGAATTTATTTGGCTGAAAACCATACTAAGTGAACTTGGAGTTGAGGTGTCTCATGCTATGATAATATTCTTTGATAATCAAGCAACAACTCACATTGCCTCTAATATGGTTTTCCATGAGCAAACATTTGAAGTCGCCTTAGAGCATTTTTCCGCAGGATGGGAGACTTCCTAGAACGGCATCTCTTACTCCATTCCTTCCTAAAGTCAGGAATGGCGGGATGACCGCCTTACTAGAAGGGCATCTCTTACTCAATTCCTTCCTAAGGTTAAGAATGGAGGGATGAAACTCCTTCTTTGTTAGAGTGAGTGCCCCATACCAATTGGTCACTTCACTCATTTAAGAGATAGTTAACAAAGTCAGAGTTAATATATAACAAAACAAGATAGATTGATTGAGGGATTTTTTTTTTTAGGAATTGATTACATTGTTAATCGTATTTAGTACTCAATTTATTTTCTTATATATATATGTGTGTGTGTGCACATATATATATATTTATATTTAAATCTACAAAATATTTAACAAACAATTGTACTTAATTTACAAAACTCTTGTTTGTAATGAAATTTAAAATAAATAAATAATAGATAATATTACATAATTTTGAAAAGAGTGCTGTGTATTACCATTATAAAATTGCGTGCCACCAGCTTATCCATACGTCAATAGACAACTGGTGACTATTAACCTCTAGTACTGAAATATAATTTTTTTAGTACAATACCAAAAATTAAAAAATTAGATCAAAAAAGATATAATATTAAAAATATTATTTTTGATATTTATAGTCTAACCCCGGAAAAATACATGAAAAACCAAGCAGATGGTTACATTTTCCCACCCAATAATGAATTGTAGCGTGGGAGATTCGTATTGTATTAAAATCTATTAAATTTATTAACAACTTATTTATAATAATAATTAATAATATTTTTATCGTGTCTATAATTCATACATGATCTAATAGATCACCAGTTCACCACAATTCATATAACCTATACAAAAATAAGTCCATGTTTTAGCAACTCAAACATCCACAACAATAACAATGTTATAATATAAATTATACCATACAAATACTCTTATAATTATTAAAAAAAATATAAAAAAGTTAAATATATTTTTTGCGGGTAAGGTAGGGTAGGAATGCGGAAATTGATGAATATTCCGCATTTCTACCCGATTTTTGCGGCTAGCCGTTCAGTAGGATAAAATAAGATCGGATAGAGTAGAAAATTGCGGCTAATCGGACATTTGAACACCCCTACAAAATTCATACTCAATAATTCGTTTATCAACTTGGAACTGGGACCTAGAGTTGTGGGACCCCACATAATAGCAAAGCTTATTTGCACCAATGGGCATTTTGGGTAATTCACATAATTCAACTTGTGTACTGTCAAGTCACAGTTTTTAGTTATTCATGACGACTTAGCGCCACAAACAATTGTAATTTTCATTCCCTCTCTCTAATTATATCTTCTTCTTCACACAAAATTCGAAAAAACTCCAACCGCAACTCTTTTTTTGGGATTCAGAGGGCTCTTAGCTTGAAATTACACACACAGATTGTTCAATTCTTATCAACAGGTATGCAAATTTCAAATCTCATAATACTTAAATGCAAGAACAGTATCGAACAAATCAATTTGATCTTACTGATTCGATTTAGCAAGTAGTTTCCGTTAGTGTTTACGCTTTTGGATTTGGCAGTATCAACCAATTTTTCCATTTCTTGCTCAATATTTGGATATCTCTCTCTCTCTCTCTCTCTCTCTCTCTATATATATATATATATATATATATATATATATATATATATATGTATATATTTCTGAAGATCAGGCATGAATGTTGAATTCAAGATAGCTGAAGTATATGTCATGTTAATGAACTTCATCATTATCGTTATCTTTTTTTTTTTTTTTTGCTTATACTTCTCTTTCTCTTTTTTCCCATGAAGATACTTCTGAGACATTGTTCTGATCAGAAACCATTTCTGACCCGAAAATGAATTTTCATTCGTTATTAAGGATAGTAGATCAATGGAATTGAGAGGAATATATTGGCCTATTATATCTTAAAATAAATAAGTTATGGAGATTTTTGATCTTCTGAAAGCTTCAGGAAACATTGCTTAAGCTCCCAAATTTGGGATGATCAAGGCCTTTCCATGATAAAGATGCATCATATAGGCGTCCAAGCTACCCTTTAATGCTCTGTATTCACTATAATGCTCTAATCTCTATTCTTATTATTTGTGGGAAGATAAGAGTTGTCTATAGTTGATCTTCTCTTAGTTCTGTAATGACAGAAATCTCGTGTGCTGAGACTTTTACTTCTTATATTACATTTGTCAACCAATTGGATAGTTAGATTGGATGGGAAGACTTGAAGGATTACTACATCAAAGAATCCGGTTTGCTTATACATGCATATATAGTACATAGATAATTACGTGTATCTTAATTTTATTTTGCAGTCATGATTTAAGAGTGCCCGTGATTAGGATAATTTTCCATTATCAAAACCCAAAAAAAAAGAGTGCACTAGTCCACTTATGCTTCTTTTAAAATTAATTCAAGATTTTATAAATGGTTAATTTAGGTTTAATTCAATTTTTTTTATTATACTCTATCAAGAATTACATTTTCCGTCTCATTAAAAGTCAATTTCTTGTTAAATTCTACAATAAATAATTAAGCACAGTGCCATTTTTTACCTGGTTGATCATCTTGCTAGTCTGATATTATGTACATGTGACAGGGGATAATACGAGTAGTTGAAGATGGCTTCTTCAACTTTAAAAGGCATGCTCATTAGATCCATAGATGATGCCTATGCTCAAAGACTACTGAAGGAAAAATATGCCTATGCTCAAAGACTACTGAAGAAAAAATATGCAGACCAGGTTGATGTTCTCAGGGTGAACCGTCCTTCCCTTAATGCGAACCGGTGGTCCGGTCGGGTTCGGTTCACTCGGTGCCTGCAGGACTCCCACATCAATTCCAATGGGTTCACCTACTCCAAGCCCAGAAGACCCATACCTTCAATTCGGTCCCAAGCCATCCTCACTCCAGTATCAGACCCTACCCCAACCACAAACAAGGTAAGCTCATCTGCTACTCTCACTCATGAAAACCTTTTTAGTTCTACAATCGGAGGCATGTTTGGATCAAGGATTCAAGTAGTATAAGAGAGATTGGGTGAAAATAGTCTAGGAGCCCACTCATCCGTTGTTTGGAGAAAATATTCAATGTCACGGTTACATTTCATCATGTCTTGTGATATAAAAATGCAATAATAAGTGGATAAGTGAGTAAGAGCACCCCACAAATTCAACAATTATCTATCCAAATAAGGCAATAACTACCCCATGTAAAAAAAGTGGGGTTGACTTTCTCTATTTTTTAGATTTTTTATTAAACAGTGACATTACATGATATTATTGAAGTGATATAACCGTTACATTGAATATTTATTCCATTGTTTGGATAGATTTCTTTGCCCCAATAATTGGGTGGGATTTATTTCCCGGCCCGACGACATTTAGAGTTGTCCAAATGTCACTTATATGGGTATACTTTATGCCATTTCATAGATGGTATAAATGGGCACCATCAGGATATTTATCTAATAAAATACGTAGTTCTACATAAACCGATGGCTTTTGAAATGGGTTGGACTGGAATTCCAATCCATCCAACCACATCCTTGAAACAAGCAAGTTAGCGAGAGGCAGATTTAGGATCTGGGTTCAGGGAGGATGAATTCTTTAGACAGCATTTGAAGAACTTAAAAAAAAGGAAGAATTACATCTATACCCTCTAAAGTTTGTCACTTAATTACTCAGATCTCCTGATATTTAAAATATTACACATAGACTCTCTGAGATTTGTATCAGCGTAACACTTAGACCCCTGCCGTCAAATGTTCGTTAGTAAATCCATTAGTAAATTACACTTAGACCTTCTAAAATTTGTAGGCGTATAATACTTAAACCCCTCAAATTTAAAATGTTATATTTAGACCAAAAATATTCCAATCAAATATATAATATCAAATATTTTAAATTTTAAAATTAAAATTCATGTTCTATTGTATCATTTATTGAAATAAAATAAAAAATAGAAGTCAATTTTTTCTTAAAAAAATGTAATTAGTATATCATTATACTATCTATTATAATAAAACTAAATAATCAAATAAGGGGTCTAAGTCATTCATAATAGAATATGAATTTTACAACCAAAATTTATGTTCTATTATGTCATTTATTGAAATAAAATCAAAAATAAAAATTTATTTTTTCTTAAAAAATCATAATTAATATTCAATTATATTATCTATTGGAATAAAACTAAAAAATCAAATAAGGGGTCAAACTGTAATAGACAAAATATATTCTAACTTTAATTAGGGTAATTTGATAGTTTGATTTGGTAATTTAAATGACTAAATTAAATTTCAATAGATAGTATAATTGTATACTAATTAAGATTTTTTAAGAAAAAATTAGATTTTTATTTTTATTTTTATTTTTATTTCAATAGATGTTATAATAGAACATGAATTTTGATTGTAAAATTTAAAATATTTGATTCTATTTTTTATTAGAATATTTTTTGTCTAAGTATAACATTTTAAACTTGAGGAATCTAAGTATTACACGTCTACAAATTTCAGGGGGTCTAGATATAATTTACTAACGGACATTAATGTCAGGGGTCTAAGTGTTACGTATGTACAAATCTCAGGGAGTCTGTGTGTAATATTTCAAATATCAAGCGATCTGAGTGATTAAGTGACAAACCTCAAAGGATCTGAATGTAATTCTTCTTTAAAAAAAAAAAAGAAGTGTGGGGAGACACAAATTTTATTTACAATAATTATATGAAGTTCATGTCAAACTAACGGCCTGTTTGGTTCGGTGAAAAAGTGGGTGGATGGAAAATGGTGGATAGAAAATGGGATAGAAAATGACTTTTTTCTTTGTTTGGTATGGAAGAAAAATTGAAGGGAAAGGAAAAATGGGTGGAAAACGCATCCTCAGCCCACCATTTTTAATCACTCTACAAATGGGAGGAAAGTGGACGGAAGGAAGGTAGCTTGTTGAAAAATTATTTGGAATTATCATTTTAGCCTTAAAAGTGGCAGATTATGAAACACAAATTAGGAGAAAAAAAAAAGTATGTGGCCCACCTATTTTGTCATTTTTTATGTACAAGTGTACCAAATTAGTGGGTCCCACATCAAAGTCATTTATTTCTTACGAGGGCAATTATGGTCATTTTTTTTATTCATTTATCTTCTCATACCATAAAAAATAATAAAAATTGACCAAATTGAGCAATAAAAAATTGACCAAATTATTAATTTCTTGACTTTTTTATTCATTTTTTTGAACAAATGGACTTTTTTGCCCTTAAAATATACTTCTAAACATTATGTTATAATTTCAAATTAAAATCTACACATTTCTCAAAAAATATTTCTAAATATCTTATTACATATATTTTTTCTATATATATTTTTTGTACACATATATATTTTTTGTACACATATATATTTATTTGTTTAAAAATTTATTTGTAATAACAAATATATTTATATATAAGGGTATAGTGGTAAATTAAATACATATATCTTTTCTTTTCTTCCACTTTTCCTCTAATACCAAACAATATAAAATTAATTCTTCCAACTTTCTATCCATCGTACCAAACACAAATGAGGGATAGTGGTTTTCTTTCCTTCAATGAGAAAATCTATTCCTCACACTTTTCTATCCTTCTAATTTTCTATCCGTCCTACCAAACAGAGCATAAGAGGCCTTTCAACTGAGACATGGGCCCGTTAATAAGGTAGAAGACATATACTAGGCCAGATGGCATATTAGTCATTTTGCATGATAGAGGCACTACAGTAATTGATCATGAATCATGCATGTACCATGAAATGTGTCGCCATGTACCATGAAATGTGTCACCATTTCAATTACGAATCATGCATGTGCCTTGAAATGTGTCACCATGTACCATGAAATGTGTCATGTGTCAATTACGAATCATGCATGTACCTTGAAATGTGTCACCATGTGCCATGAAATGTGTCACATTTCAATTGCAAATCATGCATGTATCTTGAAATGTGTCACGTTTCAATTGCGAATCATGCATGTACCTTGAAATGTGTCACGTTTCAATTATGAATCATGCATGCACCTTGAAATGTGTCACCATGTATCATGAAATGTGTCACCATGTACCATGAAATGTGTCACGTCTATATATTTTTATTTTGTGATTATTTTTTAATTAATAATTATAAAATTCATTTCTTGTCCCCACGCTGATACCGTAGAGTCAAGACAGCAGTCTTGAAATTGGTATAGTGAGTCATCTCTATATAGCTGGAGCTTGCCACGTGACAATTGCTATACAGGTGTCAAATCGCTCACCAACATGAACACCCTTATATAAATGGCGTCTCTTCAGACAAAATTACAGAAACCAGTTTTGAGTTCACTCTTCTTTAACAGACCAACTTCTTGTCTTTGAAGCCATGCAGGTAAGTGTCCCAAGTGTTGTGTGTTCTTGAGATCTCTATACTAAAGGAACTGGCTGTCGCTCCTTCTGGGCTTACAATATATATCAAGCTTTAACACACCTTCAAACTCAATTGCATGGAATTTTTTTTTTTGAATCATTATTTTTCAGTTTTTTAATCTCTTGTAATGATTTCTACAATGACAAGATGACTACTACTCTTTTTTTATTTTGTTGGCACAGAGAGTATTCACTTTTGGAAAAGGAAGGACTGAAGGCAACAAGGGCATGAAGTCCTTGGTAAGTAATCTCCATCTCTGTACATCTAAGATACCCATGTTTTTCTTTGCTTCTTTTATTTCCTTTTGTCATGGATTTCTTGCTAATTAAGTTGCCAATTGTTGTCCAGAAAAGGTACATTCTCCATTGCTAAGGGCCAATCCCTTAATTATACCTCCATTTAACTGGGTTAAACTGATGCATGAAAAATCAATGCAAAAATAATTGCTACTGATGGACATGCATATGCATTGGAGCCATATGACCGGGACACTGAAAGCATGTGGCAGTGTCATTGTTACTTTGATGTTTTGATAAATATTTATTAAGTGATGCAATACCTAAAATGAGATAAACTCATCACGCAACCATAGAGTCATTTGGTGAGAACACACTCCAAATATGCCTGGAACTCTTTGATCCTTTGTTTTGCTTTATTTATGTTTGCGATTGTCAAGCCAGAAAGAAATCGGTATCCTGAGAAAGCTTGCATGGGTTGCTTCAACATTTTCATGGAAATGATATGTGTGACAATGTTGTAGTTGGGAGGTAAAGGAGCAAACCTAGCTGAAATGGCAAGCATTGGATTGTCAGTGCCACCTGGTCTCACCATATCAACGGAAGCATGCCAAGAGTATCAGCAGAATGGCAAGAAGCTGCCAGAAGGATTGTGGGAGGAGATATTGGAAGGCTTGGAGTGCGTGGAGAAGGACATGGGAGCTTTCCTTGGGGACCCTTCCAAGCCTCTTCTCCTTTCTGTTCGATCTGGTGCCGCGGTAAGCTTCTTTCGGTTGTTTGTGAGCGTGTGAATGTTCACTCTTTAGCATAAGGTTATTGATTTGAGTGTGTGACCGAGTGCGCTCCAACCATGACCATAAATTTGGTAAGCCAATTATGATTATAGGAGTAAATGTACTGTCACTGTTGGTTTCTCAGGGACTTTCCCATCACATTGTTGGTGACATTCAGCACCATTTATGATCCATGATTTGGTAATGCATGTCTCAACATGACTATTAATAACTGCTTGTGGCCTATATGTGAGTATGTCCTAATTTGGCAGTTAAATTATGATCGGGTACATGACAAACATCTTTTATAAGTCTCTACTATCCTTAATCGCTCCACTAGTCTTTTCTTACATCCATAGTTAATAAAGAAGTCTATGAATGAGAAACACCATTTTACGGAGGATTCTAATCTTTAAAAAGGCTAATCGAAAGTTGCAGTCTACCAATGAGCAGTTGCATAACTATATCTTGAGATACTTCCTATTTTCTTAACCTAGCTGATTTTCAATTTATGCGTTTAGATTTCAATGCCTGGCATGATGGACACCGTCCTAAATCTTGGGCTCAATGATGAAGTGGTTGCTGGTTTGGCTGCGAAAAGTGGAGATCGGTTTGCATATGACTCGTACCGACGGTTTCTAGACATGTTTGGAGGTGTTGTAAGTGTCTTCTCTATGCTGATCACTGAACTGTTAAGAAAATTTATCACTTTGTTAGTCTTAATCAAATGCTACTTCATGTTCTTTCTTAGATTCCCTAAATTGCATTGGTGTAAAAAGAGAGAGACTGAAATTGCCTTCTTTTATGCAATCAATACATAATAATTAGTAACTTCTTGACATGGAATGAACCTGTAAGAATTTGTTTTTCTCCGCACTTTCTGAAAATTCTGTGTAATTGAAGGTGATGGGCATTCCACACTCATTGTTTGAGGAAAAGTTAGAGAAGTTGAAGGATGCAAAGGGTGTAAAGCTCGATACACAGCTAACAGCCTCTGATCTTAAGGAACTGGTGGAACAATACAAGAATGTCTACCTAGAAGCTAAGGGCGAAAAGTTTCCTTCAGGTACCAACGACCACAACTGACATCTTACTTTTTATATTTACATGCTCTTTCAGATGACAAGCCCAGATAAAGGAGGAGGATTGCATTAGGTAGTCGACAGTCAGTGTAAAACTCCCCAGACCCAATATAAGTAATTTGAAAGATGCATGCAACCATATTAAGCTTATCCGTTCACTTTGCTTGTATCTGTTTGCAGATCCAAAAAAGCAGCTAGAGTTGGCTGTCAAAGCAGTATTTGATTCTTGGGACAGTCCAAGGGCCATTAAGTATCGGAGCATTAACCAAATAACTGGGTTAAAGGGAACTGCTGTAAACATTCAGTGCATGGTGTTTGGGAACATGGGAAACACTTCGGGGACAGGTGTTCTATTTACTCGGAACCCAAGCACCGGGGAAAATAAGCTCTATGGGGAATTTCTGATCAATGCTCAGGTCTTAAACTGCTGCTACCACTTCAATGCTCTTTTAAATGAATATAAGTGATTAATTCATAATGATTATATGAGCTGATAAGCAGCTCTGGACAGGGAGAGGATGTTGTCGCTGGAATTAGAACACCAGAGGACTTGGATACCATGAATAGTACCATGCCCGAAGCTTACAAGGAGCTTGTGAAAAACTGTGAAATCTTGGAACGGCATTACAAAGATATGATGGTAAGATTTCATATTTCTGATGGGAAGCTGGCTTTTTTTTTCTGACTTTTCTTGATTTCTTACTTTTTCTATATCTTCAAAGGCTTCACTTCTTTTCTATGGTGTGCAATTAAACATAATTTACTAGTTTTTTTTAAGCTTAATTTGCTTATAACACCTTTTTTATGTATGTTATGTGTAGAGAATTAACATAATATTAGAGAGAAACAGAGGTTAAAACTTAACCTAATTCTCATACATCACTTGTATTTATAGTTAACTTACAATAATAAGAAATATAAATATACCCTTTTATATTTACACATAATACCCTAACACTATTAACAATTTATACATAATACCCTAATACTCTTAACACTCTCCCTCAAGCTAGACTATATATATCATATAATCCAAGCTTGAAACAAATCGCTATAAGATGTGTACGACTCAATGCTTTGGTAAACATATTTGCAAGCCGATCTTCAGATTTCACAAATGGAGTCATAATCTCCCCAACTACTATCTTGTCCAGAATAAAGTGACAATCAACCTCAATATGTTTGGTTCTCTCGTGAAACATTGGATTGACAACGATATGGATAGCTGCCTGGTTGTCACAGAACAATTGTAAAAGAGGTTGAACTGGAAACCCAATTTCTTGAAGGAAGTGTAGTAGCCAAGTCAACTCACTCGTCGTATGCGCCATTGCCCTATACTCAGCCTCAGCACTGGATCTTGCTACCACAGATTGTTTCTTACTTTTCCATGAGACAACGTTACCTCCTAAGAAAGTACAATAACCAGTGGTTGATCTCCGATCAGAAGGAGAGCCAGCTCAATCAGCACCTGAGAAACCTTCCACTCTAAGATGTCCATTAGCTCGATATAACAGTCCGAGTCTAGGAGCACGCTTGAGATATTGCAGAATACGAGTAATTGCCTCCCAATGTGGTACTCTAGGACACCCCATAAACTGACTTACTATACTGACTGCATAGGAAATATTCGGTCGAGTAATAGTGAGATAATTGAGCTTTCCAACCAATCTGCGATACCGATCCGAATTCTCAAACAGTGCACCATCATTCATCAATAGTTTTTGATTCGGATCCATAGGAACATCAATCGGTCAGCCACCCAGCAAACCTACTTCCTCTAGCATGTCAAGTACATATTTCCTTTGTGATAAACAAATACCCTGTTTAGATCGAGCCACCTCAATTCCTAAGAAATACCTGAGTTTTCCCAAATCCTTAATATGAAATCGATCTTGCAAAAAGATTTTTAACTTGCCAATCCCCTCAGAATCATTTTCAGTATTCACAATATCATCTACATAGACCACCAATAGAACATATCCAGCATTCGTCTGTCTATGAAACACAGAATGGTCTGTCTGATATCGAAAAAGACCAAACTTTAAAACTGTATCTGAAAACTTATCAAATCATGCCCTCGGTGACTGCTTCAAACCATACAAAATTTTTTTTACCCGACATACACTTTTACTATACTCTTCCTGAGCAGTAAACCCAGGTGGCTGCTCCATGTATACCTCTTCAACCAAGTCACCATGTAGAAAGACATTCTTGACGTCTAACTGAAACAAAGGTCAATCAAGATTAGCAGTCAAAGAAATCAAGATACGAACAGAGGAAATTTTGGCAACAGGAGAGAGTCTCCTCATAATCAACACCATAGGTCTGAGTAAAGCCCTTTGCAACAAGTCGGGCTTTGAGACGCTCCACAGAACCATCTGGATGAAATTTAACAGTATACACCCAACGACAACTAACAGTTCGTTTACCAGGAGGTAAAGGAACAAGATCCCAAGTCCCATTATGATGTAAGACATCCATCTCATCCTCCATAGCTTTCCTTCAACCCGGATCAGATAACGCATCCTGTAAATGCTTTGGAATAGATATAGTAGATAATTGAGAGGTAAAACAAGAGAAGACAAGAGACAAGACATCATATGAAACAAAATGAACAATGGGATGATTAGTAACACACGAACGAGTACCTTTTCGAAGAGCAATAAGTAAAAAGTCTAAATTACCTGATGGACCAGGATCGGAAGGTGGCAAGGAAGACGGTACGGGCACATCAGTTGATGGTCGAGGAAGACGAGAGTATACACGAAGAGGTAAAGTAGATGGTAACACAGTGGGCAGCGGAATATCTGAAGATGAGGGAAGAGATGGTGGTACAATAGATGACCCAAAGTCTAGATCCAAAGGTTGAGAAGGTGCTGAAAAATATGAAACAGATTCCTTAAACGTGACATCGACACTAGTAAAGTATCGTCGCTGAGAAGGACTATAGCAACGATACCCCTTCTGTATGCGGGAGTAACCAAGAAATACACATTTGGTAGCTCGAGGGTCATGTTTATCAAACCCAGGACCCAAATTGTGAACATAACATACACATTCAAAAACATTAGGAGTTAGAGAAAATAATGGCTTACCAGGAAAAATGACAGAATATGGACTTTGCCCATTTAACACAGAGGATGACATACGATTAATAAGGTGACAAGCAGTAATAACAGAATCATTCCAAAAATATCGGAGAATATTCATCTGGAATAACAGGGCACGGGTGACTTCCGACAAATGACGGTTCTTGCGTTCAGCAACACCGTTTTGTGGAGATGTGTAAGCACAAGAAGTCTGATGAATAATGTCAATTTTACTTAGATAAGCTGAAAAAAGGATCAGATTCATATTCTCGAGCATTATCAGAACGTAAAATACATATACGATAACCATATTGAGTTTTTATTTCCTTATAAAAGGTCTCAAATATAGAGAATAATTCAGACCGAGCTTTCATCATAAACAACCAAGTCACACGAGAATAGTCATCCACAAATGATACAAAATAAGGATATTTATTAGATGAAATATTCTTTATTGGACCCCATACATCAGAATGTACCAACTCAAATGGACTAGACACACGATTATTGACTCTAGACTGAAATGACACATGGTGATGCTTACTAACTTGACAAGCTTCACAAGACAAAGACGACACACAACTAAGACTGGAAACTTAGCGCTTCAGATTCTGGAGAGAGGGATGTCCAAGATGACAATGCCATTGAAAAGGAGACAACGAGGTCTGTAGAGCCCAAGTAGGTGAATCAAAATCAAAGTAATATAGGCCACCAGCTTCATGCCCCGTACCAATCTTCCTCTTCGTCTTGAAATCCTGAAAAACACAATAAGAGGGATAAAAAGTTACAGAACAATTGAGAGAACGGGTAATCTTACTAATGGAAAGTAAACTAAAAAAAACTGAGAAACAAATAACACGGAAGATAGGGACATATCAGGACTCAAGTGAGTAGTCCCCAGACCTGAAACTTTAGAACAAGTACCATTAGCAAGAGTAACACTACGTGTGGAAGTAGCAGACTGATAAATAGAAAAAATATCAGACGCACTAGTCATGTGGTCAGAAGCGCCAGAGTCTATGATCCATGGACTGCGAGTAGGACAATAAATAAGTGGAAACAATACCTGACTGGACAAAAGTAGCAGTTGAGGGAGATGGAACAGCCTGTTGTTGGGACAGGAACTGAGCATACTCCTCTCGTGTAATAGTAACCGTCCCAGTGTCTGGTGGAGCTGACCGATGTATGGAAGCAACAACAGAGGTGTCATCCTGATAGGAAGCCTGAATCGCAGCACCAGAAGGTTTTCTATGTAAATCCCAACAGAAATCAACAATATACCCTCCACGGTCATAGTGAGTACAGGAACGAGGTCCACTACG
Source organism: Ilex aquifolium (assembly GCA_951799425.1). Classification (NCBI taxonomy): domain Eukaryota; kingdom Viridiplantae; phylum Streptophyta; class Magnoliopsida; order Aquifoliales; family Aquifoliaceae; genus Ilex; species Ilex aquifolium. The sequence goes on along the minus strand of OX637397.1, from coordinate 3,055,020 downwards.
GCCCCCACAACTACCCGTACGACCTCCTGTACGACCATCATCATGGCTATTAAGAACCATAAGAGCTGAGCGATCAGTGGGGACACCATGATTGATGCCTGAAGTAGACAAAGTAGCACGCTGTACACGAGAGAAAACCTCAAATAGTGAGGGAAGACTAAAACCACCAAAATCTGAGAACGAATAGCCTCATATTCAGGTTTCAATCCTACCAAAAACCTAACAACATTCATGTTCTCATGTTGCTTCTGCCAAACTGCTGCATCAGTAGTAAACGGATGGTAGGTCTGCATCTCCTCACAGACTCCCCCAACGTGAGAGTAATAATCCTCAATGCTCAGAATACTCTGTTCCAGCCGAAAGTACTCCTTGCATACCTCATAAGCTCGGGTAAAATTACCTGTACCAGAATACATAGTGGCCCAGTGATCCCATATTTCCTTGGCAGTGTCAAGGTAGAGCAGAGTAGAACTAATACTAGGCTCAATGCTATTCAATAGTAAAGAAATGATTTGAGCGTCCTCTTGTTCCCACTGATCATACCCAAGAGTATCTTCCTTGGGTTTAGGATCCACCAAATATTTCTTAAATCCTTTGCCTCGAAGAAAGACTTGAACGAATCGGAACCATAAAGTATAATTGGTCCCATTGAGTTTAACAGAGGTCATGGGACCATTGATAAGAGTCGAAGGAGTAGAGGTAAGTGGCAAAGATGGAGTAAGGGACCTGGTATTTTGCTTGGGTTCCATAACAGTGCAGCAAATAGCAAACAAGGAGTGCTGCAATGCTGAACCAGAAGAAAAGAGGATGCTGGAAGACTAAATCGGGTTGGAGAACCTAGTTGGACCACTGAACCAGACTGGCTGGGCTTTCTGGACTGCTGAACCGGACCTGCTTAGGTTGCTGGAAGACTGAACCGGACCACAGGAGCTTACTGGACCACTGAACCAGGCAGACTAGGCTCGTTGAACCCCTGAACTGGAGTAAAAATTGATTGAACCGGTCTGAACCGGTGCAGCACTATCTGAATCGGATCACAGGAGCTTACTGGACCGCTGAACCGAAGGGACCACTGAATGAACCGGTCTGAACCGCAGAAGCTAGCTGAACTGGGATCAAACTGGGATTGATCCGGTCTAGGCTGGACCGTGGGCTGGACCCGATCTGATTGGACTTGGACTTGGACCGAAGTGGGCTGGACTTGGACCGAAGTGGAGTCGGGTCTAGACCTGTTCTTCTTCTTCGTTGATTAGGGTTCCAGTAAACCCTAGTCTTCGACTGCGCCTCACCACCACGACGAACGACAGCCACACCACGACAGCACTACACCACGACGACAAACAACAACAGTACACCACCACAACCACACCACCACGACGAACACCAAACGACAAAGACAACAACAATACCAGTACCACACCACCACCACTAGCGACAATACCACCACAGCAACAACAACAGTACCAACACCACCACGATGGCTTCAACGAACAACAGTACCACCACCACGAACAGACATAGTTAATTTATTTAGAATATATTTAGAATCGTAATTGCTCTGATACCATGTTAAGTGTAGAGAATTAACACAATATTAGAGAGAAACAGAGAGAGGTTAAAACTTAACCTAGCTCTCATACATCACTTGTATTTATAGTTAACTTACAATAATAAGAAAGATAAATACACCCTCTTATATTTACACATAATACCCTAACACTATTAACAATTTACACATAATACCCTAATACTCTTAACAACGTACCTATAATGTTGTTCTTAGAATTGCTTATGGTGAACCACAGGATATTGAATTCACAGTTCAAGAAAATAGGCTGTGGATGTTGCAATGTCGATCTGGAAAACGTACGGGTAAAGGTGCAGTAAAGATTGCTGTAGACATGGTTAATGAAGGGCTTGTTGATACTCGAACAGCAATTAAGATGGTGGAGCCACAGCATCTTGACCAACTTCTTCACCCACAGGTATGTGTGTGCAAGAGTGCATCAAAGTACCGGCCATTAAGGAACCATGATTTACCATTCCAGCAGTCAAAGAAAGTTCAAGTATCAAATGGGCTTTCTATACTTCAGAATGGCTGTCATTTTTCTCAAAGACAATAACATCTCTTTGCAGGAACCTTGGATCAACAATGAATTAGAATAGAATGATTGTCAATACATCAAGTGACAAAATGACTTGCATTGAGTCTTAATGTTTTCTAATCTAATTAGCAGATCAATCTTTTCATTTTCTAGTCTTCAAATGTCTGCATTGGTGTGTGATTCTTAGATCCTTACCATTTCTTTTCATTATAAAGAGCCCTCGTGGGTATGAATGGGTATGGTTTTGTATTTTTTTTATGTATACTTCCATCGTGTATTTATGGACTCACAGATTATTTGTTGATGTAGTTTGAGGATCCTTCCACTTACAAAGACAAAGTGGTAGCCACAGGCTTACCTGCATCCCCTGGAGCAGCAGTGGGTCAGATTGTATTCAGCGCTGATGATGCTGAAGCATGGCATGCACAAGGAAAAAGTGTCATTCTGGTAAAAGCTCATATGGCTATATATTGCAGATGGGATTGCTTAGAGGAATAGAACATGCAAAACAACCATTTAAATCCTACTAGAAGTTAACTTGTGAAAGCAAATTTTATCGTAAAATTACATGATTACTTGTTCACATATTAATTGTACTTCCGGTCACATTTCAATTGTTGAAATTGAACTCTCCACTTATTTGTATGGTTGAAGGTAAGGACGGAAACCAGTCCAGAGGATGTTGGGGGTATGCATGCGGCTGCAGGGATATTGACAGCTAGAGGTGGCATGACATCTCATGCAGCTGTTGTAGCCCGTGGCTGGGGAAAATGTTGTGTTTCTGGTTGTGCTGACATCCGTGTTAATGGTGCAGAGAAGGTAGAGTTCATTCCTAAATTGAAGCAGCAATAGTTTCAGGAGGACTGAAATATGATCTGATTGTACTGCAGTTTCTCACCATTGGTGACAATTTAATTAGCGAAGGGGAATGGCTTTCGTTGAACGGGTCTACAGGTGAGGTGATCTTGGGTAAACTACCACTTTCTCCTCCAGCTTTAAGTGGTGATCTGGAGACCTTCATGTCTTGGGCTGATAAAATCAGGCGTATTAAGGTGGATGCTGTTGTCATTTATGCCACGTAGGATGAGTTCTGCTGGTACTGATGGTAGAAAGTGGTGTGACTGATTTGTAATTTGGCTCTGCATAGGTCATGGCAAATGCTGACACACCAGAAGATGCACTAACAGCACGAAATAATGGTGCCCAAGGGATCGGACTCTGTAGGACAGAGCATATGGTAATGCTTTATTTCCATCCTTACCACCATCTTCGTCTTCTTCAGTAACTTGCAATCCGTGGGATATGTAAAAAGGACTATTGCTTCTCTATGAGCATTTTGAAACTATAAATTGTTAACGACCAAAGTTAATGCTACAATTTCATGTATTATAGTGCTCCTGTCTCAGGGGAAATTAAGAGTTTTCTGGGTATTCAAAAATTCAATGTGTTCTAATACAAGAGCATGAATTGGATAGTAGTCGAGGCACTGTTGGTAGCTTGAAACAAGGGGGTATCTGTACACCTCATCAATTCCATGGGACATTCAACCAGTCTCTTATTGTTTGCTGCATTTTTCTGCTAATATATTCCATGTACATGGAATGGAAATATAGTGATTATAATGTAAAGATCAGTTTCAAACATCTAATGTTACATTCTGCAGTTCCACTAGCTAATGCTATGTGTATTTCTTGTAAATGTGTCTTGGAATCAGTCCTGAAGCCAAAGGCCTTATCTGGAGGTCAGAGGAAAGGGTCTAGGCTGTTTTATCCAATTCTGTTGTAGGGCCTGAATTTGGTGTTGACCCCTTTCTTTTGTAAAAAGGGAACCATTTCCAGGGGCTTTTAATAGGGAGAGACTCATTGAGGCAAAGGGGTTTTGGGTTGTGAGTGTGAGGTACCACCTTTGTAGCCATGATTTTGTGATCTCAATATTGAACACCTTCTTGTTCTTGTCCATTTTTATAAGTCTTCACAACACGGGAACCATGTATATTGTTGTCTCCTTGTTTAAGTGTGATTTGTTTATCAATTTATCCTGGTTGCTTCTTGTTCATAGCTCTGGTTTATTGCTTCCACGCTAACAGTAATGGATACAGTCAGACTACAGAATCTCTTGAACTCTTTGTGTGCTGGGTGTTTTAGTTCTTTGCTTCCGACGAGAGGATAAAGGCTGTGAGAAAGATGATAATGGCAGTTACGACTGAACAGAGGAAGGCAGCCCTGAACCTGTTGCTGCCTTATCAAAGATCTGACTTCTCAGGCATCTTCCGTGCAATGGATGGTACTTTCCTATTTATCGACTTTAAGTCTATTTGGACCAGAAATAAGGTAGAACACCATCATATTCAACTTAATAAACAAGAGTGAGTAGTACAGTTTGATGGGAGCCCATTATTTAATGAACATCCTGTTATTCCTTGTTTCTTTTTCAATTTGGACCTTGGGCTTTTTGAGGAGGTTACTAATGAGGTCACAATGAGTGGGGCTGTCAGATGGGTAGCTAGATTGGTTGAAAACTTCAAACCTCTCTAGTTATTTAAGATGGTTTTTTTTTTGGGTCATATTTCAGGTCTTCCAGTGACAATCCGACTATTAGACCCTCCACTCCATGAATTTCTACCAGAAGGTGACCTTGAGCAGATTGTCAGTGAACTAACCATGGAGACTGGCATGACGCAAGATGAAGTTTACTCAAGGGTTGAAAAATTATCAGAAGTAAATCCCATGCTTGGTTTCCGAGGCTGTAGGTATGCTGCCACTATTTTATGAGCTTCTTCATGTAATGTATGCTTAGATCATCCTTTCTGCAACTATCTAATCGAAATATGCAATCTTCTCTCTGATTGTATGCCCTTATATGCTACATAATAAGAATGTTATGTAACTTAAATGTTATGGTCGACACTTGGACATGATATCATTTTGACTTTTTACTGCCCAACAAATAGTCAGTACCTGTATACAACAAATGGCACACTATTTTCATTTGTATTAGGGTGCTGATCAGTTGTCAAATTTGTCAGCTAACTTTATGTATTATGGACAGAGTATTCGATGGACTCTAGGTTCCAAATAAAGAAATTAAAACTGAATTGCTGACTGTTTTTGAGGCTTTGTTTCCTTATACCAGAAATTCATTTAGGAACTGATGGATGTGGGGTAACTTCTTTCATGTAATCCCAGCTTTTTGTATAAATCTTCTTATAATATGTTCCAACTTTGTGTATATATTCAAATTGGTATATAATTAATTACATTTGAAGGAATTTTTCCCACCAAATTATTGTTGTTCATTTTGCGTATTTATCATGTGTCAACAGGCTAGGGATATCGTATCCAGAGCTAACTGAAATGCAGGCGCGTGCAATCTTTCAGGCTGCTGTTTCTATGAGTAACCAAGGTGTTACAGTCCTTCCGGAGATAATGGTTCCTCTTATAGGAACACCTCAGGTATGATTCTTGATCTCTTTTGATTTTTTCACATGACCTAGATGCGAACCTTGAACTACTTCAGTATCTCAAAATGAGAGAGAAGGCTTGTTTCTCTACTATGACCATTTCTCTTGCCTTTTGCTCTTTCTTTCTTCTATTTTGGCCGAATCCCCTCCCAACTGCACTTATTGCTTGGATTATGAAGCCACTTTGGTGCAATTAACTGCAGTTCTCTTTAATTTTCTTGGCAGGAACTAGGGCATCAAGTGAATTTAATACGTAGCGTTGCCAATAAAGTATTCTCTGAGATGGGTTTCTCCTTGAGCTATAAGGTTGGGACCATGATTGAGATACCAAGGGCTGCTCTGGTTGCAGATGAGGTGTGCTGATACCCCCCCCTCCTCCCCCCACACACACAAAAAAAAAAAATCCTCTTAAGCTTTCCATTGATAATTCCCTTGAGTTGTCAGATGACTTAAAATGGTCGCAGATAGTTGTTTGGAAAGCATTATATGTAGCCACTTCTTCTTCTGCTTCTCTATCCTTATCTTTTTAACGTATGCCTTGTAATCTTTACTCAAATCTTTACTCAATATTGTAGATTGCCAAGGAGGCAGAATTCTTCTCCTTTGGGACCAATGACCTGACACAGATGACTTTTGGGTACAGCAGAGATGATGTTGGCAAGTTTCTTCCCATATACCTTTCCAAAGGCATTCTCCAGAATGATCCATTTGAGGTCAGCTGTTAGCAAATCCTCCGGTTTCACATTCACAGTAGACACGGAAAATTTCGAAACTCGCTGCTTGACACTATAGACCAAATGTCTTGTTCTCAGGTACTCGATCAAAAAGGTGTAGGTCAACTTATCAAGATTGCCACAGAAAAGGGTCGAGCAGCTAGGCCAAGCTTGAAGGTGAGTATCACTGGTTCCGTGTAGGAAGGCTTGATGCTTGAGCCTGATGAAATATGTAGATATGGAGTAAGACACTATTTCCTTAGAACCTAAAATGCGGGCATCGATAAGAAAAAAGAAGCAAAAGAATGTAGAAACATGGAAAGATGAAAGGTGTATGCAGTGTGCGATCAAGCATAAGGGGATGGGCTATGCCCCGATATTAGCTATTAAATCCTTGCACGTACGCAATGAGAACCGTGGCCTACCCCTTTGATGATACCGTTGAAACCTTCAAGTTTCAAGCATTTTGTATATTTCAAAGTTAATTTAATGAATAACGAACAATGATAACAAACAGATTGGAATATGTGGAGAGCATGGAGGGGAGCCTTCTTCTGTGGCATTTTTTGCAGAGGCCGGACTGGACTACGTCTCGTGCTCTCCATTCAGGTAGCATTATTTGTTTTAAATCTTAATATTATATGATACTCTCTCTCTATATATCACAATCTGTAGTATAGTTTCATTAACTATGATCTTCAAATGTGGTTCTCTTGTCAGAGTGCCTATTGCTAGGCTAGCTGCAGCACAAGTTGCTGTATGATCAGGAAGGACCTTTATTTGGGAAGAGGACTCCAGGTACTGCAAATAAACAGTTGTACATAAATAAGAACGTTCCAAAGGTGGATGAATGGAAGAATACAGAAGTGAATTAAAAAGGAATATTCCTTATGATGAGAGGAGAAGACTATTAGAAGTCATGTGTATAATTTGCTAGTGGACCTTGTATTCAATAAAGAGTTTCAAGTAAAACCAGTTATTTTCTTTCTTGATTATTACAAAAACAAATAGAGAATTTTGTACAAGTTTCAAAAAATATGCTTATATAATGTCTTGAATTCCTATCTGAGTTTAGGATGGTTAATTGAGTCGAGTTTTACGAGCTTAAGTCCGAGCCTTTTAAGCTCGTTTTTTTAAATGAGCTTAAAAAATTGTTCAAACTTGATTTGTTTAGAAAATGAGTCGAGCCAAGGCAAACTCGAGTAGTTTGATTATTTTACATATAAATGAGTTGAGTTTTGCAAGTTTGAGTCAAGCTTAACGAGCTTAAAAAATTGTTCAAGAAACACAAGTCGAGTTCGAGTTGAGTCTTATTCAAGCCAAATTCGAGTAGTTCGATTCGATTAACCCTCCTATATGAGCTGATTGCCTCTTCACATTTGTGGTGTTTGGGAAACTTGAGCATTGGTTCCTCTTTTGGATGTGGTTGCAATGCAAAATTAAAGTATGAGGAGTGTGTTGACTGTAATTTCAGCCCTTGTATATTTGTGATAGATAAAACAAAGACAATATAACTTAGTCTTTTTGGAATAGTTTTCCATACATGTATTTCATATCTTCAACATACATATAGGTTGCAAGATACATCTTGACCACTCACTTTCCTAGACTATTAACCACATAACAAGACCCAAGACATGACCCCTTGTGTTCCCAAGTCAACTAGATACACTTAACAACAAAATATTATCTAATATTCTATTTTTAACACTCCCCCTTAATGCTTTGTTGTTGTATTCTCAACATGTCTCTTAGAAACTCGAACTTATCTTTAGGAAGTGCTTTGGTAAAAATGTCCGTCACTTGATCTTCGGTCTTGCAATATTTGACTTGAATCTCTTCATCTTCCACGGCTTCTCGAATAAAGTGATGCTTGATTGCAATGTGCTTAGTTCGGCTATGATAGACGGAATTCTTTGTCATGGCGATAGCTGATTTATTATCGCATAAAATTGGAGTTGCTTCACCTTGCTTTTCCCCAATATCTTCCAAGATTCTTCTTAACCAAATTGCTTGAGAAGTAGCCAATGATGCTGAAATATATTCAGCTTCAGTTGATGATTGTGTCACACTTTGTTGCTTCTTCGACACCCATGAAATTACCCCGGAACCAAGTGAGAATGCATAGCCCGAAGTGCTCCTCATATCGTCAATGTTTCCGGCCCAATCACTATCACAAAATTCAAGTAACTTGACATCAATTTTCCTTTCAAACATAATCCCAAAATCAAGTGTTCCTTGAATATATCTCAACACTCTGGTTGTAGCAAATGAAGATTATGGAAGCTTTGAGCATGAAAATGAAAATGAAGAAGTTGAAGTTCCACCACAAATGTCTCCAACACTTAACTCTCCTTCATCTCGTTCTACTTCCACAAGTTCAAGCACTTTATCTCCAAGTTCAACTCCAAGGAAAATGAGAAGTCTTAGTGATGAGTATGCTAGATGCAATTTTTGTGTGGTTGAACCCGAAAGTTTTGAAGAAGCAATCAAAGAAGATACTTGGAATAAAGTAATGGAAGATGAAATTCGTGTGATTGAGAAAAATAGCACTTGGGAGTTGGTGGAAAAACCAAAGAATAAAGAGGTCATTGGGGTGAAGTGGATTTACAAAACGAAGTTTAATCCGGATGGTTCAATTCAAAAGAATAAAGTGAGGCTTGTAGCAAAGGGGTATTCACAACAGCCCGGTGTCGATTACCAAGAGATTTTTGCTCCAGTTGCTCGACTTGATACAATAAGGCTTCTTATTGCTCTTGCTTCACAAATGGGCTGTTTTCTTCATCAATTAGATGTAAAATCAGCGTTCTTGAATGGTGTGTTAAAAGAAGAAGTTTATGTAGAGCAATCACAAGGCTTTGCGGTCAATGGTGAAGAATGAAAAATGTACAAGCTAAAAAAGGCTTTATTCGGGCTGAAACAAGCACCTCGAGTATGGTATAGTGAGATTGATTCCTATTTCAATGCAAAGGGATTTCAAAGAAATAAAAGTGAGTCAACCTTGTACATCAAAATGCAAGGTAATACCGGTATTCTCATTGTGTCTCTTTATGTTGATGACTTGGTTTTTACTGGGAATGACCAAAAAATGATTGAAGATTTTAAAAGTGAGATGATGAAAAGATATGAAATGAGTGATTTGGGACTTCTACATTACTTCTTGGGCATTGAAATTTATCAACAAGAAGATGGAGTTTTTATTTGTCAAATGAAGTATGCAAAAACTCTTCTTGAAAAATTTAGGATGAGAAATTACAAATCGGTGGCTACACCTTTAGTTGTGAATGAAAAGTTGTTAAAAGATGATGAAACTAAAGAAGTTGAAGCATCTTTTTATAGAAGCTTGGTTGGAAGTCTTTTGTACTTGACAGCTACAAGGCCGAACATCATGTATGCTACAAGTTTGTTATCTCGGTTTATGCACAAACTAAGCCAAATTCATTTTGAGGCAGCAAAGAGAGTGTTGAGATATATTCAAGGAACACTTGATTTTGAACATTCTTTGCTTTCCAATTCCAAGAATCTTTCTCATTAAAGAGAACATCTCTACAAATAATCACTTTATTTCTCTTCAAACTAAAGAGTTTATAACCCTTTGATTTAGAGCTATAACCCACAAAAATACATTTTTCACTACTTTCATCAAACTTGTACCTCACTTTTTTAGGAACATGTGCAAAACAAATGCACCCAAAAACTTTTAAGTTATTCACCGACGGCTTCCTTCCACACCAAGCTTCAATTGGAGTTTGGTTTTCCAAAGTTTTTGTTGGACATCTATTCATCAAGTAAACCGCCGTGTATACCGCTTCGGCCCAAAATGATTTAGGTAACCCCTTCTCATAAACCATCGATTTAGCCATCTCAACAATGGTTCTATTCTTTCTTTCGGCCACTCCATTTTGTTGTGGAGTATACCCAACTGTCAATTGCCTTTCCATACCAATGTCTTCACAAAACTTATTAAATTTATTAGAGTTGTACTGACCACCTCTATCACTTCTTAACAACTTAATATAGTATCCACTTTGTCTTTCAACAAACTTTTGGAACTTCTTAAATACTTGAAAAACTTCAGATTTTTGTCTCATAAAATAAACTCAAGTCATTCTTGAAAAATCATCAACAAAGATTATGAAGTATTTGTTACCTCCATGAGAAAGTGTTTTTGACGGTCCCCATACATCGGTGTGAACAAGCTCCAGCGGTGATTTGACTCTCCAAACTTTTTCTTTTGGAAAAGGATCTCGATGATGCTTTCCAAGTGCACATCCTTCACAAACTTCTTTAACTTCTTGTATAGATGGCAATCCATAAACCATGTTATTTTGTTGTAGGATCTTCAAGCTTTGAAAGTTCAAGTGTCCAAATCTTCTATGTCAAAGCCAAGAATCATCAACAACTTCCATCTTCAAAGAAACATTGTTTGAATACCGAAAAATGAGAGAAAAATTTCTGTTTTTCTTCATTTCAATTTTCGCTATAAATTGTTTTTTTTCCCCACAATCATAGATCATGCAAGAGTTGTCTTCAAACACCACGGAGTACCCATGCTCTACAAGTTGACCAACACTCAACAAATTTTGTTCCAAGTCCGGTACTAACAAAACATCTTGGATGTATTTTGTTCCTCTCTTTGTTTCAATAGCAATGGTTCCCTTGTCTTTTGCTTGAACCATGACACCATTTCCCATCCTTACTTGAGAATTAGAAGTGGTGTCCATGTTCACAAAAATATTATCATCACCGGTCATATGGTTACTACAACCACTATCAAAATACCATACATCATTCCTTTGCTCGGACATTGCTTGACAAGCATAGAACATGTTTCTACTACTTTTTTGCTCTTCGAAAAAATTAGCTTGTTGATTATTCTTGAACCGGCAATCTTTTGCAAATGACCAAAATTTTTGCAATTAAAACATTGAGGCTTTCCACGAAACCAACAATCTTTATCAACATGACTTGATCTTTTACAAATTCCACACTTTTGTTGAGTGGATTCTTCATTTGATCTTCTTTCAAAATTTCCTCTTCCACTTCCTCTTGAATTTCTTCCACTTCCTCTTCCTCTTCCAAATCTTCCCCCTCCAAAAGATTCACCTTCAGATTGATTGGAACTCAAGGATTCATGACTTTTGGAGTTAACATTAAGCTTGGAATGAAAAGCACTCTCAACAGATTTTTCGGCGTGCCTACTCAACCTTTGCTCAAATGCTTTAATAGAACCCAATAATTCTTGAACACCCAAAGAAAAAATATCTTTGGTTTCTTCAATGACGGAAACAATAGAATCATATTTTTCCGGCAAACTAATCAAAATTTTCTCAACAATTCTTGAGTCCAAAATTTGGTCTTCATAAGTTTTCCTTTGATTTACAATCTCCATAAGTCTAGAAAAGAAATCATTTAAGGATTCATTCTCTTTCATTTTACTATTCTCAAAATCTCTTCTCAAGAATTGTAGTTTCACGGCTCTTACCTTCGTAGTACCACGATACTCATCTTGTAAAGTGTCCCATGCTACCTTTGATTTTGTAGCATTGATAATTCTTGGAAAAATTGTGTCCGTTACTCCTTGTTGAATCAAGTGAAGAGCCATTGCATCCTTTTTTTTGTTTTCCTTTAATTGGTTCCTTTGAGCCATTGTCATCTGCGTTGCCATCTCTTCGGTTACATCTTCATATCCAATTTCAATCAAATCCCAAAGATCATAAGAGAGAAATATAGTTTTCATCTTGACACACCAATAATCATAATTTTCACCATCAAAGACGGGAAAATGAGGTTGTTGTGCACCGGTAGACATGTTGATTCCACTTGCCATTTCGATCTTCTTCACTAGGACTTTGTTTATCCAATGAGAAATTTCACGCCCAGCTAGTTAGAATCGAACTAGCTCTGATACCACGTATGTTGTCTGTAATTTCAGCCCTTGTATATTTGTGATAGATAAAACAAAGACAATATAACTTAGTCTTTTTGGAATAGTTTTCCATACATGTATTTCATATCTTCAACATACATATAGGTTGCAAGATACATCTTGACCACTCACTTTCCTAGACCATTAACCACGTAACAAGACCCAAGACATGACCCCTTGTGTTCCCAAGTCAACTAAATACACTTAACAACAAAGTATTATCTAATATTCTATTTTTAACAATTGTTAACCATTAACCACATAACAAGACTCAAGACATGACCCCTTGTGTTCCCAAGTCAACTAGATACACTTAACAACAAAGTATTATCTAATATTCTATTTTTAACAATTCTATTTTTAACAGAGTGTACACGTAAAACCAATCAAGTAGTTGAAGGGACAATATGAAAAATTTAATATTTAAGAGGGTAAATTAAAACAAATATCATAGTTTGAGAGGACAACGTGTAATTGATCTTTCCTAATAATTCTCAACCCCCTCTCCCCATATCTTTGATGGAGTTGAATTTTTAATGGTGCACTTTCTTATCAGAGTAATGTTATTAGGATCTAAAAATTTGACATAATTTATTGACTTAATAATGCGGCTTTATTGTAAGTTGTAATTATTAGATGAATATTAAATTTTAATATTTGATAGGGTCCACAATCAATCTAAAAATTATAGTGAATTAGATCACTAAATTAGGTTAATACCATTTATCGGAAACGAGCCTTCGATTAGACTTTTACACTTCTTTGAGTAGGGAATCCCATGGTTGAGTTAAAGCAGGCTCTAATCACTTATGTTCTGCCACCAAGGGAGCTGCTAGAGTGATTGTTAACTTGGTTAATGCATCCGCCTTGTCCTTCTTTCTCCTTTGTCTCTCCTTTCTTAATCCGTATTTTGTTCATTCTGAAAACACGTCTTCTTATTTCATAGATATGGCTACCTGTAAGGGGAAATAAGAGTCGGCCCCGCATAGCCTTTATGAGAATACTTTCATAGATAAATAATCTATCAAACCTACAAATTTAGAACTCACAGCCTGACCCATCATAGTTATACGGTTGGTCATGTGAGCCTTTGCTTAACGGAAAAAATAGAAACTTGAGAAGAAATATATATATATATATATATATATATATATATATATATATATATATATATATATATATATATATATATATATATATATATATATTATGGGAGTTTTACTTAAACTTATTCTACCTGATCAATCATTAAAAAAAAAAGTGTATTAGAAAGAATTTGAAACATACTTTGAAGTCAAAATTGTCTAATTACATAATTAATGTAGTTTCTTGCCGATGTCCCCAAGAATATTAGAATAAAATTACTTCTGCCATGTTTGTCACATCATGTTAATCAAAACAAATAACTGCAGCCCCAAATGTTAAGCAACCACTTTTGTATAATCCGTGCACCTAACTTTAGTTTGGTAGAGGATGACTGTTAACAATGTAACTTACACTCTTCCTGTTTCTTTATCGTTTTCTGATATCATTCATTCGAGTAATGTTATTGACACATAATTTGAAGACTTAATATACTGTTATCATTGGATTTACAACGGATTGAATAAGATCTACTATCAATCTAACGGCTCTAATATATTAGATACTCGAATTATATAGAAACAATATTATTTTATCAGAAAAAAAATGTGAAGAATGTATTGAAAAAGGAGAAGAAAAATCATGCTCAATAATATTCATTTTCTTCTTCTTAATTACTTGTGATGAGTTTGAAATTCCATTTCCAAAAGCACTGGAAGAATAGTACTATATATAATGGTTTTCTTTGCTAATCAGTGTCCTTTTTTTTTTTTTTTTTTTTGCGAAAAAAAGGATGTGGTAAAGGAGAGCGTCCAAAGATTACCCCGATAAATTTTCACTGGTAGAATTATGAGATCCTTGACCGCGTCCGTCACATCAATATCGGTCAACCACTGAACCCCAATATAGATGTTAAAACTCAAATTGGACCGAACCCCAATATAGATTCTAAAACTCAAAATTTTAATCTTAATGTAAGAAGTTCGACCGATATCTTAGTGGACGACCCCACTCGGTGAGTAATGGAGTTTTCATGTGATGTTAAGATGGTGTCATGACATGAGATGATGGAGGGACGACTAAGGAGATGTGGACATGGAGAAGTCAGAAAGGGAATCGTTTTCCTTTGCTAATTTCTCTCATTAGCCTATCCACTTCTTAGAGCAACTCCAAGGATATTAGCTAATTAACGAGCTCTTTGAAGTTGTTCTTATTTCAACATTTATATATGATATCTTGCCTAGGCCTCATATTTCTTTTGGTTTTGAAGAACAACAATGTTACATTTATCATCTTTTTGTACCACCTCAATATGAATCATTAGATTAATGGGTCTCATTGACTTTACTAAATTTTTAATGGCTAAGATCATATCAAATCAAATGGTGCTAGTCAAGTAGTACACAATTTAAAGAATCGTCCGAACCATATCCTCTATAAACTGGTGATTGAAACATAAGTTTTAGATGTATATAACCATCCACAAATCGTTTATATAAGTTAACCTTCGATGTTCAACCAGTGAACCAAGAGGTGCAGGTTAAAGTGTGATTTAAATCCTATTAGACTAATCTGGTTGTATAGAGAATACATATAGATATTTATAATATAAAATATATAATATAAAACTGGGCAGACTTCAATAAGTCCATTTGACGATTTCAAATACACTCATCCAACAACCATTAACATTCTTCTCAAAACCATTCATATTGTACTGTACATTCATCTATGGGTTACCCCTAGTTTTATAATTTATAATATAAAATATGAATACTTCAATAAGCCTATTCGACGGTCTCAAATCGACTCATCTAACGGCTACTAACATTCCTCTTAAAATTATTTACATTGCACCGTGCCTTCAGGCACGGGTTAACCATAATATATATATATTCTGGATACTAACAGTTACCCGATATTGGTATCGGATAAAAAAAGCAACAAAAAAAGTCTGATCCACTTGTTATTCCCTAGAATTTCTCAATTCTAATATTTTACCCCTTGAAAGCGAAGACTTAATAACTTGAAGCATTATTAATTTCATGATAGCAAACTCATTACATTTTCATGGGGATTTAACTATCATGCTTCCCTCTTCTTCTTTGAATACATTTTGCAATCTTCAAACTCCGGGAAGAAAAAGAAGAAGGAGAAGAAGAATAAGAAAGTCTATATTGAAATCATTCAATATATAAATGTATATGCAAAACACGCTTTCAAGTTTTTTTATATGCTTGTGTCGAATGCTTGACATCCTCCAACTAATTAAGGCTATTTTGAAACTGAACCCTGGCTTGAACTTGGAGTCAGAGGGTAGCCTATACCATGGCGCTTGTTAGGGAACACCATAAAGATAGAGCTTGAAAGTGCACCAAGAACAGGAGGCAAAACCATGATCAAAAGCTTCTCACTGGATACAAAAGAAGGATAAAAGCACTCCACTGTGTTATTATCCAAAATAACCACCACAGAAAACACAATCAAAGAGAAAAAAGCATGAGCAAAGTCCCCAAACCCTAGCTTATATGGCGATAAGTCCACCGATCCAGCAGAAGGCCAAAACCCCTTTGGAGTTGCAATACCATAGTGGGTTTTTCCATCACTGTCTGTGTAGCTGTCTGTGAATGTGGAGAAGAAACATGCGAGGCCAGAAATGGCGATGAGTATGCCGGAAAAGTACTTGTTGATGGTGTGGCAGTGGCCATTGTTGGTTAACACGGGGTTGAGGAACTGGAAGAGGAAGACAGTTCCGGTGGGGAGGAGCCTGATGAGGCTTCCGACACCGGTTAATGTCTTGTCCTTCACACTTGTGCCAGAGGAGTTGCCGGAGCTGGCCATTCTTGGTGTCTAGGGTTTTGATTGTTTTCCTGCAGGAACTGAGATGAGGTAGGGTTTTTATTTTATGTGATAAGAGACTTGCAACAAATTCATGTTATTTATAGAGAGAGAGAGAGAGAGAGAGAGAGAGAGAGAGAGAGTTGCTTCTACGTCTTTTCTCAAGGTGGCACTTCTAAGTTCTAAGCTTTTTTTTTTTTTGGTCAAGAAGTTCTAAGCTTCAAGGTTTAGATTAATGTTGTCATGAATGTTGTGACTATTCCATGAGTCCAATATAAAGTCAAGTTCATTGCTCATCTTGGTTTTTGAATTTGTTCATTAATTTATTTCTTTGTGGAGTTAGAGTAGGAGCTGAATCAAATCGTATCTTGAGTCGGGTTATTTTGAATTTGTGGAGTGTTTATGTCATTTCCGTGTATGTGGCATAGTTAGGTCTGATCATTTTTATCTTTCCATCAAATTCATCACCTATGGACACATGCGAATTAAAAATCTACTCAATCCATATTGCCTCTAAAAAATCTATTTAATTCAATACCAATGTATATAACACTAGATGATCAAGAAATGAAAATTTTAAAGACTAGACACTTTCTTCGTATAATATATTTTAAACTGATAATTTATGTTTGATATCATTATGATTCATATACTATTCGCACTTAAGATAACTGTGAGTCAAACTTAAAAGTCACACTCGTACACGACACTTACTCCTTTCTTTCAATCTGATTTCTGATTTCGTGTCGTGCTAAAAATAAACATACTATATTACATATAGTTTATGTTTCATGCATGAAGACAAGCAATACAAACATATATTTACAGGCGGCTAACATGAGTAGTAGACTACTTACCCAAACAAGAAAAGAACATGAGTAGGACATTTTTGATTGTTTCAAACACATTTCAACCCATTTTTTAACCATTTCTTTGAGTAAAATCTTGAAGATCGATCAGTATAGTAGTATAACAGTCAAATCTACCATGCAAACTTCTCTCAACACAGTTATATTATTGGTAAACTTCTCTCAACATAGTTATATTATTGGTAAATGTAAGAGTTCATCAGTAAGATGACAATTTAACTCGAAAATGATCTCTTACCAGTTCAAATATTTAAGGCTATTTTGAAAATACTCATCCAACTAATAGCTTCACACAAGATAAACATGCCAAGACCATACATGAATGTGTCAATAAGAACGGGACACGATTCAAAATTTCTTACTCAAAACTACTATTTAATTTTGAGTCCGGTTTGAGTCGTGTTAACACGTGGTGTTTGACATGCAGTATTAGGAGAAATGAATGGTCAGTGTGGATTGTCAAGCTATATAAATTTAGCTAGACAATTAAAATTTGTGTGAAGATGCAGATCTAAAAACCTTCTAATGCTTACTGGTCAATGATATAGACCCACACCTACCCTGCCAAAAAAAGGGAGAAAATCCAGTTAGAAACAAAAAAAAAAAAACCACACTTCTCTTCTTCTTCTTCTTCTTTTTTTTTTAAAACTTATTTGTTGAATGTAATTAAATTTATTGTATTTTTACATTATCAAAATTTATTTATTTATTGAATGTAATTAAATTTTTAAATAAATAAAAAAAACTCATACTCTCAAAAAGAAAGGGAGCAAAACAGTTTTTGGTATCATTGTTAGGGAGAATAATATCAGTAGGACAAACGAAATTTATGTATTTTTAAATTATCAAAATTTATTTATCAATTAATTTGTTTATTAAATAAACATTTAACATTTTACACAGAAAAAAAGGCAGAAAACCTATCACTAAAAACATTTTTAGGTATTATGGTAGAGTGACTCATTGGTAGTTAAAATATTTTGTTGGAAACGGATTTGAAGGAATATTCATTTGTATCCGGTTCACTGTCATTCTTAACGACCGGTGTTCGATATTTTAAAATATTATTGTAAGCAGAAAAAAAATTTAGGATCATATTAAAATTGATTAGAAATTATATTTATTTGATGCATTTATAATATTTTTTTAAAAAAATATGGTAAATTTCATAGTTTGTCCTGAATTTTATCTCCAATTTTAATTTAATCCATGAACTTTCACTTGTCTTATTTTAGTCCATCAACTATCAATTTTGTTACAATTAAGTCTTTTTATTTATTTTTATCGTTAGATCAATGCTGAAATCAATCAAATTGATCTAATTTCCAGTTGCTCTGACGATGAAAATTAATGGAATGCTTTAATTGAAATAAAATTGATAATTGATGGATTAAATTAAAAGAATTAAAATTTTAGGGACTAAATTAAAACCCGAGAAAAAATTTAAGGGTCATTTATGATAATTACCCAAACAAATGGACTTTAATTGAACGACTTATAGGTGGTTGGTTTGTTGGACTTTTCCAATCGGTGGAGTGATGTTTGGCCTTTTTAAAAGTTCAAAGTTATTGAACACGTCAGTAGGTCTGACGCTTACAAGTTAAAAAAATTTGACATTTTTGAACGCTTCAATTTGTCTAACGTTTCTTATAAGAACGTCAGTCTAACTGACGTTTTCTAAAGATTAAATTGGCCAATGTGTTACGTTAAATATGTCAAATGGACTGACGTTTTTAGTATAAAAATGTCAGACCAACTGACGTGTTTAAGCTAAAAACGTCAGTCCATTTGACGTTTTTAAAAAGAACCTGAATTTGAGAATTATTTTCAAACCAACCCTTATTTGGGAAATTTTATTCAAAACCACTTGACATGGGTCAAAAGCTCCATAGATGAAAGCTTTGAATTTTTATTGTATAACGTATTTTAATAGCTAATTCATTTTTTGTTCTAACAATCACCATTTCTTTGGTATAATGTTTTGTTTTAGGTTGGTGATTATGAATGTTCGGAGATTTATCCTTTATAAATATTCTAGTCTTGGCGTGGATGACCTGCCTTTGACAGAACCGGAGAGGGAATTAATCGAGATATGCGTAAATTGGTCCGGACACCCATGACCATTGAAAAATAAAATAAAATTATGAATGCTTGAGAATTTCTCAATCCTAACATTTTACCCCTTGAAAAGCAAGACTTAATAACTTGAAGCATTATACTGAATTGCATAATAGAAAAGTCAATACATTTTCGTGTGGATTTAACTATCATTCTTCCCTCTTCTTATTGGAATACATTTACAATTTTCAAACTCCGGGAAGAAAAGCCTATAATGAAATCGTTTAATATATAAATTAATCAACAATATATATATATAAATGTAATTGCAAAACACGCTTTCAAGTTTGTTTTTATATGCTTGTTTGTCGAGTGCTCGACATCCTGCAACTAATTAAGGCTCTTTTGGAACTGAACCCTGGCTTGGACTTGGAGTCAGAGTGTAGCCTATACCATGTCGCTTGTTAGAGAACATCACAAAGATAGAGCTTGAAATTGCACCAAGAACAGTAGGCAAAGCCAAGAGTAAAACCTTGTCAGTGGACTCAAAAGAAGGATAATAGCAATGCACTGTGTTATTATCCAAAAGAGCCACCACAGAAAACACAATCAAAGAGAAAAAAGGATGAACAAAGTCCCCAAACCCTAGCTTATATGCGGATAAGTCCACTGATCCAACAGAAGGCCAAAACCCCTTTGGAGTTGCAATACCATAGTGGGTTTTTCCATCACTGTCTGTGTAGCTGTCTGTGAATGTGGAGAAAAAACACGCGAGGCCAGAAATGGCGATGAGTATGCCAGAAAAGTACTTGTTGATGGTGTGGCAGTGGCCATTGTTGGTTAACAAAGGGTTGAGGAACTGGAAGAGGAAGACAGTTCCGGTGGGGAGGAGCCTGATGAGGTTTCCAACACCGGTTACTGTCTTGTCCATCACGCTTGTGCCAGAGGAGTTGCCGGAATTGGCCATTCTTGGTGTTTAGCTAGGGTTTTGATTGTTTTCCCGCAGGAACTGAGATGAACTAGGGTTTTTATTTTATGTGATAAGAAACTTGCAACAAAGTCATGTGTTTTATAGAGAGAGAGAGAGAGAGAGAGAGAGAGAGAGAGAGAGAGAGTGTTGCTTCTACGTCTCTTCTCAAGGTGGCACTTCTAAGTTCTAAGCTTCAAGGTTTTAGAGTAGGTGGTGAATAAATCGTATGGCAAGTCGGGTTATTTTGAGTTTCTGGAGTGTTTATGTCATTTCCGTATAGATAGCATAATTAGGCGTGATCATTTTTTCTTTCCACCAAATCCATCACCTATGGACACATACGAACTAAAAATCCACTCTATCCATATTTTAGCAAAAAATTCTGTTTAATTCAACACCAATGTGTATAAAACTAAATGATCAAGAAATGAAAATTTTAAAAACTAGGCATTTTCTTCATATAATATATTTTTAAATTAATTATTTATGTTTGACACCAGTATGATTCATATATTATTCGTGCTTAAGGCAACGGGGAGTCAAGCTTGAAAGTCACATCCGTATACGACACTTGCTCCTTTCTTTCGATCTCATTTATGATTTCGGGTCAGTGCTAAAAATTAACATACTATCTTATATATAAAGCACGTTTTCATGCATCAAGACAAGCAATAGAAAAATATATTTACAGCCGGCTAACATGAGTAGGAGACTACTTACCCAAAAAACACACGAGTAGGAGATTTTTGATTGTTTCAAACACATTTCAACCCATTTTTTAACCATTTCTTTTAGGGATGGCATTGGATTGAAGCGGGGAGGAGATAGTCTCCATTCCCGTACCCGTTTAAAAAAACTCCGTTTATCCCCGGTTCACTCCGTTAATGGATATAATTTTCATCTCCATCCTCGTCCGCGGGTAAATTTGTAATCCCCGCCTTCAACCCCCCCCCCCAAGCCCAACATAATATAACATTATAAAAAATCTAAAAAATCAAAAAAATTGCATGTCACAAACTGAAAATTACAACATAATTCTTCTCATCAATAAGGACTAGCATTTGGTATAGTGAGTAGGCAAGAAGTCTATTCAGTATTTTTTAAGCAAAAAGTATATCCAATAATTGTCAAAGAGCAAAAACAATATTCAAGTAGAATAAACTCAAAAAACAGCAAAAATCATATCTAACACTATAATCAAAATTCAACAAAGACTATATTCAAGTAGCATAAAATTAGAAAATTCAAAAAATTGTATATCTAACATAGGAAATCAGATATAGTACATGAAAATTGCAAATCTAACAAAAAAAAAAAAAATCAGAACAAGCAACATCTAAAAACCTCGTATCTAACACACCATAGATCCAAAATAAAAAACCTCAATGTCTAACACAACACAGACCCTTAAATCTAACAAAACCCATCACAAATCTAACGAAAAGAATTACAGATCTAACAAAAGCCAACACAAAGGTAATAAAACTTACCTTATTGGACAAAGAAAAAAAGTAGACAACTGAATTTTGAAATTAACTTCATGGGTGGGTGGGAATGGGATTGGGGTTTATGATATATATATATATATATATATATATATATATATATATATATATATCACTGGTTAGTGGGGGCGGGGGAGAGGGGTAAGTATCAGTCCATCCCCGCCTCCATCTCCGTGCAGGTTTATACAGGTATCCTCATATACGTCCACTGTTCAATACGAATGGTCCATCCCCGGTCCAAACATGACAGATTTGAACGAATACTCATTTTTTCCCGGTCTACTACCATCCCTAATTTCTTTGTGTCACAGTCAAATGTACCATGCATGCACTCTCATCTGTACTCTTATAAGCATATCATATTGCTGGTAAACTTCTCTCAACATAGTTATATTATTGGTAAACGTAAGAGTTCATTAGTAAGATGACAATTTAACTCGAGAATGATCTCTTACAAGTTCAAATACTTGAGGCTATTTTGAAAGTCAAATAGTACTTATCCAACTACCTGCTTCAACACAAGATAAACATGCCAGCAAATACATAAATGTGTCAACCCGAATGGGACACGATTCAAAATTTCTTACTCAAAACTATTGTTTAATTAATTTTATGTCAAATTCGAGTCGTGCTAATACCTGGTGTTTGAAAATATACTACTTGCAGTATTAGGAGAAATGAAATCCACAATTTAATCACCGAAAATTCAACCAGTTCTTGAATGAATCCACATAAAACCTCCATCATCGGAGTAAATATTGGGTGTAATTATCCAATAAAAAAACTACAAAATTAATAAAATGATGCTCATTTCTTATTATGGAGGTGGTTATGTATTACATGGGTAGGTGGTTATGAATTTTTATGGAGATCACTTACATACCTGTTTATTTATTAGTGGACGGTTACACCACGTGGTACTGCTGACGTAGTGTAACGATTACACCAAATTTTTTTTTTTCAAGAGAGAGATTTGACTAATTCCTTTAATTAACTAAAGGGTAAAATATTTTTTTATTAATACCGTTAACAACGTCTATCTATCGGGGGACTCTGTAATTTTTAATATGTGAGGGGGTTTCGTATAATAAAGCAAATCAAAGATTATTGTGAAAATTGGGTGTGAGTCCCCCTAGATGGACTTGTTTGGACTTAAGTCCGGGAAGGAAACTTATAAGGGGCTAAGTCCGTTTTTAAAATTATGTGTAATGAGGTAAGTCCACTTTTTTTTTTAATCCCTAAAACACCCTTAACGGTGTTAATTATGGTCATGCACAGTAACGTCTATATATATATATAGATATATCAACAGAAACAGCGGTTTTTATGGAAACTGGATTTTTCATTGGTTAAGGCTTGAATCACGGCATAAGTTATGGTATTTTAATTCAAATTCAGATTAATAAGATTTCATTATGAATTTAAATTCAAATTCAAAATCTGAATCACATAAAAATCGTTGAATCACAATTAACGTTTTTTAATCTTTCCAGGAAATAACCGCTGGTCTGCTTCTCCATATCACACGGATACTTCATATTGTGTTTGGCAGGAGTTTCGAAGGTTATTGCAGTAGGATTTTCGCCGGAGTTCAAGCTGTAGGAGATTCGAAGGTGATACTAGCAGGAGTTCGAAGGGATACCAGTGAGATTTCGATTTTTCCTGTGAATGCTGTCTATTCTACTGGTTCCGATTTTTCTGATGTATTTTCATTTTAATTTTATTAGATTACGTAATGTTATTAACGTTGATGCTTTCACAATTTATGTATAATGAAAGTTTATTGCCGGTATTCGATATTTCTCACAGGAAGATACATTTGAAAGTTATTTACCGGAATTATTATTAATTAATTTTCGTTTTTCCTTTGTACTTGCTGAAATTCAATGTTACTATGCATTGAATGTAGTGTGATGTTCAATAACCGTTTTTTATTTTTAAATTATTTTTTAAGTTCTATTTCTCATGTTACTGTTCTGTTATAATGAAATTAGAATTATTTTCATATTTTCATTTTACCGTTATATTGGTTTTCTTGGTTTTAACAGATGGAGGATAACATATTGGTTTGTTGCAAGTATTGTTCTGAGACTGTTGTGCTAAGAATTACAATGAATTCCACATATGATGATGTGTTAGTTGGTTGCCGTGACAATTGGAATGGATTGAGTTCTAATTGTGTTGTACTGTCGTACGCTATTCCTGGACATTCGAATTGTGTTTTGCAAAATGATCATGATGTGAGAAACATGTTTTTAATTGCACGATCTGTACAGTTGAATTTTGTTGAAGTTACTGTTGATGTTAAAGGGAATGTGGTTCATGATTTTGAGGGTGGGGAAGTGGTGGAAAGTTCAGAATTTATTGTTGACCTTGTTGGTTGCGAGGTTGATCTTCTCCCTCGTTTTTGTTCTCATAATGAGAAGGTTTTGTTGACTGATGGATGGTCGAATGAAATAGTAGAGGTTGGTCAGAAGTTTGAGGGAGGAGTAGTTGAGTTTCAGAATGTTTTATGCAAATTTGCAATAGAGGTTGGTTTTCAGTTTAATTATGTGAAGAATGAAAAAACAAGGGTGAAGGCTGAATGTGCCATGAAATATTCTGCTGGGTGTGAATGGTTTGTTGTTGCTACTCTACAGCGGATAAATGGATGGTTTTACATTAAGAAACTAAACAATCAGCACACATGTGGTGTGGCTGCACGTACGACAAAGAACAAAAGATTGACTTCTAATTTGGTTGGATGTCTTATTGTTGATAACGTCAGGCAAAAACCTGACACACGACCAGTTGATGTGAAAAGTATGTTTCATACAGATTATGGGCTGACCATATCGTATGATCAAGCTTGGATGAGTGTTGAAAAAGCAAGGGGTATGCTGTTTGGGGACCATTCATTGTCATACCAGCAATTACGGTGGTATGTACAGGCTGCTAATGAAAGCAATCCAGGTAGTCATTTTGTGTTGGAAGGTGATTCAGACTCACAGCGTTTTAGTAGGTTGTTCATGTCATTTAAGGCATGTATACATGGATTTAACTACTGTCGACCCATATTGTTTATTGATGGTACATTTTTAAAGGGTAGGTATAAAGACATTATTTTGTCTGCAACTGCAAAAGATGGCAACCAAGGTGAATTTTTGTCGGGTTATTTTTGGTGTTACTGATTTTATGTTACTGTTAAATTTTAATATCATCATTGTATGTTATTGTTTGTTGATGTTACTGTTTGTGTTGGTATATGTATTGCAGGTTTGTTCCCCTTGGCTTTTGCTGTTGTTGATTCAGAAAATGAGTGTAATTGGCGTTGGTTTTTAGAGCAATTATCTGAGATTGTTGATAATTCTAGGGAACTAACCATTATGTCTGATCGCAACGTTGGGTTAATGGAAGCAATGCCAAAGGTGTTCCCAACGGTGCACCATTCTTTCTGTCTACAACACCTAAAAGCAAATCTGAGAGATACGTTTAGTGGGGGTCGCTTTACACATGCGTTTCGCGAGCGTATGGTTTTTTTGTTTACATTGTGTGCTTATGCTCCAACAGATGCATTTTTCAATGAAAAGCTTGATGCGTTTCGAAGTGAAGGAGGAGCCATTGCTGATAAGTTCCTGGAAAACCTTCCGTTTGAGAAATGGACGAATGCCTTTTTTAAGGGGCGACGTTATGGGGAGATGTCTTCAAATGCGGCAGAGTCATTCAATGCTTGGATCACAAAGTCACGTCACCTACCTGTCACAAGTATGATTGACACAATAAGGGGGTAGATCATGAACCAAATGGGGTGCCGATTGAATGCATCGTCACAGTGGAACGACATTAATTGTCCAAATATTGAAACCAAACTTCAAGCTGCTTTCACGGAGTATCGTTCCTGGTTTGTTAGGGTGTCATCAAGTCATGTTTACGAGGTTAATTCACATCCTTCAGTGACTGTAGACATTGAGAGTTGCACGTGCTCATGCCACCAATGGCAGATCAACGGTTTACCATGTGCCCATGCTGTTGCTGCAATTCAAAAGAGTGGAAGAAACATCAATGAGTTTGTTGATTACTTTTATCAGGTTACTACTTACAAATTGTGTTATTCTGAGCCTATACACCCAATTCCAACACTCGGTCGTCCTGACTTTTCAGCGATTGAAGTTGATATGTTGCCACCATTGTCAAAAAAACAACCAGGTCGTCCAAGGAAGCGTAGATTTAGGTCTAAGGGTGAGCTTGTTAGAAAAATTCATTGTGGCCGTTTAGGTAGTCATAATAAGAAGACTTGTAACGAGCCTTTGTAATATTCCGTATGTTTTTTTAGGAATAAGATGTTACTTTATTTTCCATGTTATTTGAGTTTATCATGTCACACATTGGAATTATCATGGTTTATATAGTATGATTTTTTAATAGTGTAATGTTATCATCACTCGTTCAATATTTGTTTTCATGTTACTGTTAATGTTACTCTAATGTTACTAGTTAATGATCATGTGGCAATGAAATAATGTTACTTTTTAACAAGTATTTTGTGTGATCGCTTACTTTGGAGAATTTTTAAATAATTTAATACACATGTTACTGTTTGGGTGATTATTTCAATAAGAATGTGGACAGAGTTTCCTTTATTCGGCAAACATTCCATTAAAATCAAATATCAACCTGTCAACAATTACAATAAATTTCTCACCAAATATCAAACACCCAACAATTACAACCAATTTATAGGGCTAATATCAACCACCAACCAATTACAACCAATTTATATCCTATCTTGCAATTAGTCTAACCAATCCTGCAATCAGCCTACAAATGAATAGCTACCACCCACAACAGAACTGCCTATTTCTTGCGGTATCTCTTTCTCAATCTTGATCTTGTTTTGAAGTCTTCAAAACTCCATGCATTCCTATGGTTTATGAAGGTAGACACCATATCAATCCGTAGAGCATTAAGTTGCGGTGGTTTCAATTTATCTTCTATGTGCTGTCCACGAGCAAGCTGCTGCATTAAGTAACACACGTACAATCCGCAGTCGACCCTGCATTCATGAATTTTTCGTTAATGATATTAAATTCCGAGACATTAAATGTACACTATTTTTATTATTTACATACGTGTCAGCTCGTTGTTGAGGGCATTTTTCAAATGAAGATATTGGACATTTGATGTCTTGTGTACTGACAACAATGTCATCCTTTGTCTTCAATGACTTCCTTTGTCCTTCTTTTGATGCCGACTCCACATAGTCTTTCTGTCATAATACAATGATGTTAATTTTGTACAACGAAAATATATCAAACAATATGGGTTGTTCAGATTTTAATAACTTACCAATATTTTTGCATCCTCCAAAAACTTGTCTATAATTCCACTTCGCGGTTTCAAAGAGTTGAAATGGATCCATTCCCCTGCTTCTGTATCTAGTACAAGCAAGGTCCAGTGGAATGGCGAGGGTTGGGTGCCCTGTGCATCTGAATTCATTGGAAACACTAGGAATGGACAAACTTTCCCCATGTTAAGGTTGTTGTCTATCTCAACTTGCCGTGATGGTTCTTGTTCCCCAATTGTTACGAATGTCTACATTGTAATCAATGGTAACCCATAAATTTATATATATATCAATGTCAATATAGATCAATGTCAATATATAACAATATCACATATATTTTTTATACAGTAACATTCAGGTTACTATATTAGCATGGGAGATTCCATTCAATTCTAAGTAACACAAATGTTACTTTGTTTGAGGTAGTATAGTAACATGCATCTGATTCGCTAATCCAGTAACCAAGAAATTGATCTAAATTACACAATCTCACCCAGCACAGACTGTTTTCTTACATATTACCATAGTAACACAATCACATCAATGTTATAATAGTTTTGTTCCTAGTAACCCGAATGTTACTGTGTTAATGTAACTAGAGTAACATGTATGTTACTATACTCGTAATTTCTTTTCAAAATTCCATCAATGAAGAATTCAAACATAAAATCAAAACAAACTCACCCAGCAAAGACTGTTGAAAAAGAAACATTTGCAATTTTCTACCTCCATCAGAATTTCACCCCAACAATCAGTCACCTGTGTGATAACACGATTCTGTGAATTAACAAATATTAAAGTATTCTTAATTTTGTTTAAATTGAAAAGAGGCATGGTACATTACATTGTTGTGCAGCTCTTCCCCGTCCATGAATTTCAACACATCATCAACATCAAGAGTATTTCTATACTTTCTTCCACACCATAAGGTTGCCCTTTTAATTAAAAAATGACAATGTTAATAACATAGAGAATAAACAGTAATATATATAAGGTGTTTCACAATGGGAAATTTAGTTACTTACGTTTTTCCCTCGGCCTCAAACATTTGAACCAATTTGGCGTACACATTTGGGGATAATTTCTTGCATGCCTTCCATCGTCTAGCTTCAACTCTTTTACTCTCTGGCTTTTCACTTGGCATTTTAATATCTAAATCATCTACATCAATGTAGCTTTCTGATATCTTCTCCTTCCCTTTAACTTTGTCGGGTTGATCCTAGATTTCAACTTGTTTCATTTTTTTCTTTCCTCCTTGTCTTTTCACCATATACTCAAATTTGTCATCTATCTTTCTTTTTCTTTCTTTCCTTTTGATTTTCCTCACCATTGATGTCTGTTCAGCAGCTTCGCTGGGCTGAGGTTTTGGTGGAGTCCCTGTGAACCTTTGAGTAACGGCATGAACAGCCATATCAGCTACAGTATCATGTAGGGAATGATTCTCTTCCTCTAATTCGTACACCCTAGATTTCAGTGTTTTAATTTGTTCATCTTGTGTTTCTTTGTTTCTCTCCAAGAGATCAACCAAAACCCTCAATTCTGAAATTTGGTTTTCCCTGTCAACTAGTTTCACTGAATAGTCTTCAATCTCTTTCAATTCATCCTCCCTTTGGTTGCCCCCAAGATTCTTGATGACTGTTCTAAGTGCTTCGTTCTCAACAGTCAACATTTGAATGGTTAATTTTTGAACCACATTCTCAGCAATCAATCCAGACTCACCTTCATTGTCATGGGAAGGCTGTTGTGATTTTTCCTCTCGAGGTTCCACTTCATCTGGTTCCAAACATGCTGATTCTCGGATGACCACATCAACAAACGCATCAAATGGTTGCTTGTTATCATTCTCCTTTTGTACAACATCATCGTTTGTTGGGACCGAAACTGCATCAGCATTTTCAGGAACATCTTCATTAACCACAAGATGATCATCAGCAGTCACATTAGGTTCATCACCTCCAAGTTCCAATTCTGAATTTAAATCAGTCTTGCATGGAACAATGTTTTGTTGTGGAACCTCTACTCTATGATGTACATTCTTGCCATTTTTTCGATTAACTTTCTGTAATCTTTTCTCAGCACGTGTTTTCTTAAGTCTCATTTGGACAACCTGACAACATCATTAGTAACATTTTAAAAATGTATTCAATTATTGTTCACATTTAATTGAATCAAATGAATGTGCATTACACAGTAACATCCAAAGTAACATGCATTTTACTATAGTAACATTCAAAGTAACATATATTTTAAAAGCTCAATTAACCAATATGTACCCAATAAAAGCTAAACAATCATTTTTTAATCAAATGTCTGTGAGTTACACAGTAACTTGCACAGTAACATTAATCACATAGAAACATTCATAGAAACATTTAGGTTTGGACTATTGACAACAACATTAACAACATTTTTTGATAGTAACATTGAACAACAAAAGTAACACTCCCATGCAATTAACAAATTGTCACAATTAATAGAAATAATTTTACCCAACTTTTAAATAATACCTGATCATCTGTGATGTCGGCGAGTGTGTTTTGTCCGAGATACATCCATAGCTTTCTTAAATCCCATTTCATCCAACGGGGGAAAGCATCCGCATTCTCGGCCACGACAATAGATGTGTGTTCACATATCAAATACTGCAAAATAAGTTTAGTAACATTATTCTGAACATATATTGTTTAAGGATTTTTAAAATCACTTAACGAAAAATAACAATGAAAAACTTACAGGTAACAGTACTACACAACCGGTTACTGCACTCGGTGTGTGAATCTTCAACCGTATAGAATTAATGATTGCATCAATTGTTGCTTGACACCAGTCATATCTTTTGATTTCATC
The DNA here is from genome assembly GCA_951799425.1 of Ilex aquifolium. NCBI lineage: Eukaryota > Viridiplantae > Streptophyta > Magnoliopsida > Aquifoliales > Aquifoliaceae > Ilex > Ilex aquifolium. Next base: position 3,025,320 of record OX637397.1, on the reverse strand, counting down.
TAAATTCTCAATATATGAGACATACCCCCACCCAATTGTTTGACCCATATTTGTAATCAACAATGTCACTAAGACATATAATGAGAATAGCCTAGCAAAGTCTTCACAATCATCCTTAGCATCACTCCTGGCAGCATCCTCCAATTTGCTTTTTATAATTGGTGCATTCAATCTTTGTGTGTTATTGAATCTCCTCCTTACAAAATCTGACGGTTTCTTTGCACTTTAAGGGGACAAAATTGGATCCACACCATTTTCAATACCAAAAATGAGGGATACATCACTCTTCCGTATCTTTAAATTTTTCCCACCAATTCTAAATCTTGATGTTTCAACATCAAATGTGTTAATGATGTCCACAATAATTTTGTCATTCTTCTTGAACCATTCCTTATCAACTTCATTCTTTGATATTGCCTGATACAAATACCAAAATGGTGTTCTCCTCAACTGTTCTTCGTGTACATCTTTGATGTTTAGTTCACTAATAACCTTCACCAATGGCAGGAAGTTGGACCTGAATTGGTGAAATGAGGATGTTTTTGGAGCCATCAACCTATAATATGACAGTTACATATAAATAACCGAGTAGAATATATTAACATTACACCCATTAGATGCATTAAAAGTTTAAAAACACAAAGGGGTTGATCAGTAACATGTTCATAGTAACACCAAACATTTAGTAATACCCACAGTACCAAATCAAATCCATACATTTGAAATTATGAAATCACACAGTAACATGAGTTCACATTAAACATTCAAAACCAAACAACAACCACAACACTCTTATTCAATGAACATTAACATGTTTACAGTAACATGAACATGTTAGTAACATCAACAGTATCCAAGCACATCCCTACATTGAAAATATTAAATCATTTTTTTCCAATTATCACACATTAACCTAAAGAGTTTCAATGTACTCTTGAACCAGTGGTTTTTTAATTTATTGAACAACCAATAAAGCAACAAAAAAAAATTGCACATCTAATTATACAACCAAATGAATAAGTAACAGTAACATGATCATATCCATCCCCAAAGCCATATTTGTGCACAGTAACATCGAATTTGGTAATATTGATAGTTAAAAAACAATTTGAAAAATAATCTTACTGTCATTAACTAATATTAACACAATGTTAGTGATTGATTTAGGACACTCAATACATATCAACAATATCAAAATTTTAAACATTAACATATTAAATTTTGAACATTGCTCTCTCACAGTAACATTCGAAATTCCAAATAAACCACACCAATCAATTTCGAATGTATAATACAATGAAAAAAAAATCATAATACCAAACTCTTTTATATACTAAAAAAAAAAATCAATTTTACTTTCGGAAACTTAAAAAAAAAAAAAACCCAAAATATTCAAGATATAGGTTGTTTTAAAACCCTAAATCAAACATCAAATTTCATAAAAAATCACATACCTCACAAATATCTGAACAATCCAAAAGATTTCTGAAGATTTCAAGAATGTTGCCACCGACTTATGCTTTTCGGCAATGAAACTTTACAACTAACATCGAGTTTCTGTTTCAATAAAGTTTGAAATTTGAAATCTATTTTTTTGGGTAATGGCTGTATGTGTTTTCGGAGAAATAGAATGAGAAAGATTGAGAAATTTGCCAGATTCGTTGCCTGAATTGTAGGGGCAGTTACTGGGTTACACACCAAGAGTCATATGGAAACGAATAGTTTTTCAGTCGTAAACTAACGGCAACTGACACGCCGTTTAGGGTTTTCCATTAATTAAGGGTAAAATTGTAAAAGTAGCAAAAAGTGGACTTCAAACCCAATAAGTTTTTTTGTCGGACTTATCTCCAAATAAGTCCATCTAGGGGGACCGGCCTCCAAATTTCGCAAGATTATTTAGGCAAAGAAGAACCAGACTTAAGGTCGACACTCAAGGCCTTCTCAGACCTTAAGCCCAACATATCTACCATTTTAAAGAAAAAGGGGCCCAATAGCTAAGCCCATCAAAAACTCTAACTGGGTTTAAACTAAAAGAGAATCTGTAAGCCCACCATTGATTAGCCCTAACAGATTGGGCTTCATAATTCTGATTAAAGCCCACACTCTGAAGGCCCTACACACGGAAAATAAATTGATCTTTGGGTATGATCGTCAAAAGACTATAAAAAAAAAGGGAATTTTGGAGGTCAATCCCCTATATGGACTTATTTGAAGATAAGTCCGTCAAGGAAACTTATTTGGTTTTAAGTCTATTTTTTGTCAATCTTACTATTGTAACCCTTCCCTGTAAGAATGTTATAAACGACGTTTATGGACATAATAACCAGTCATATACATCTCCTTCATAATTGGCTTCAAATCCGGCTACAATATTCTAAGTCACAATGTTTCCTTATTCGAAAAACAAGAAACCGGCATTTACCAAAAACCGTTCATATTCAAATTTCAAACTCATTACATTACATTCCATAAAATATAATTTCAATTTACTATTCTAGTTTACTTTGAACTCCATCGACAAAATATTAATATTGAATATTAATATATTTAAAAAATAACAATAATAACATACTCAATAAATACAGTAATATGGTCACTAAAAAAATAGTAACATGCTCACAAAAAAATGGTAACATGGTAAAAAAATAATAACAATTAAGAATTTAATTCTGTCAAAGTGAACATTAACCTTGTAACCAAGATTCAAGAAAACTTATATATTAGTACTAAATTAAAGTGTTATAGATTTCGATTTTGTTGATTTTTTTGTTGCGCAAGACAAACGAGTTTTTCTTAGTTGTGTTACTGTGGAAAAAGTTCATGTTACTGTATGTGAACCGAAAAATGGAGTTTAGAATTTCGATATCTTGATTTTCACAATTGTTTTAGTGTTGTAATTTAACTGTCGATTGTGTGTTACTACTCATCATATTGTAAATTTTCAATTTGTGGATCATATTTTTACTAAAATCATTTGAAAGTTGATATTACTGTAAAAAAAATTATTGTCTTGTATTTTGTAAAATTAGATGTGTTACTGAGCACAAAGGTTTGATGTTACTGTGAATATTAAAGTGTATGTTACATAATATACGTCTCAAGGTTTGCAATTGTATGTTAAAATTCATTATAGTAACATTAGTGTTAGTATAGTAACACGACTGTACTGGTAACACGACCCTAATTGTAATTTCAATCATATAATAACATGAATGTTATTATATATTAACATTCGTGTTACTGAACTCTGTTGGCATTGTTCAGCCTCCCTATATTATGTATTACTGTTATTAAGAAAATTTTGTAATCTGATTTTGACTTAATAGACCAACAATTTATTCGTACATTAAACTTCTCATATATAACTATCATAATATATAACTTCCATTAATTATCATAATATTTAATAAACGGTTTCCATATATACTTCAATGATCTAACCTATGCGATTTTTCATAACTGGACAAAACTAACACCGTTATGGGTAATTTTGAGATTTAAAAAATAAGTGGACTTAAATACCTACATATAAGTTTAAACATGAACTTATCCCCAAATAAGTTTCCTTCCATAACTCAAGTCATTATAAGTCCATCTAGAGGCCTCATCCTCAATTTTCACAAAAAAAAAAAAAAACCCTTAGAAATCAGAACTTCCTAACGTTTTGAAGTGAGTCATGGCTTGACATTAAATAAGGTTTTCTTTTTGTTCAATAGTCAGGGGTGTCCGGGTCAATTTACGCCTACCTCGACTAATCCCCTCCCTAATCCGATCAAATGCAGACCAGTTACGCCGTGATTAAAGTATTCATAGAGATAAATCTCTCACGACCTACCTCTGAGGAGTTGCCAAAATTTAAACTTATGATTTCTGAGTTTACAACTCGTCTCTATTATTACTTGAGCTATCATTTGAAATTTTATATAAGGTTTGAATCTTCAGAAAATATACTTAAAATTGCTAGTTCAATAAAAAAGATATATCTAGTGAAGTAGAATAGAAATGTTGCAAAAACCAACATACAAATAGGGCATATCCCAAGCTGCCCATAATTCTATAGTGTCACATACTCCATAACTCAAATTTACCATATGCTGATCATATCTGATGCCAGACACAAAAGGAGAAAGAAAAAGAACATAATTTTATCTCTATGAGAAAATATTTAATACAACAGTGATATCAGATTATCTTTTATACGTGATTTCACCAAATATTACCAACAATGTTTTATTCTTAAATGGTGTAAATATTTACACCATGTGTACCATTCCCCATGATTCCCTGCATACAGAAGTCAAAATTATCAAGCAATGAAGAAGACTGTGCAAAGATAACCAAACCATTATGCTCCCTTTTTTTTTCATCCTGAAAGCTTCAACCACTATATACTGACCTAATCACTCTACCATTGGATTCATAATACATCTCACTATTAGTCAAAACTTACTACTAATTCAATAGTTATATACAATACGTTATGTTAGCAAATATGATTAACAAATTAAATTTTAAATAACAATTTTCTTATATTATTCTTCTTTAGAGAGGTAGAAAAAGAGTAAGATTGCACGAACTAGTAATTCAATCTGACACTTCTAAATAGTTGCCTCCACATTTTTTTTGTTTAATCAGGGTGTTCAAGCCACTTATATACCTCGATTAATTCCCTCTTCGGTCCGATCAAAGACAGGTCATCCACATCGAAACTAAGATATTTATGAAAAATAAATCTCTCGTGATCTAACTCCAAGAAGTTACTAAGATTCAAATTGAAGATGTCTAAATTTACAATTCGTCTCTATTATCATTTGAGCTACTCATTGAATTTTTCTCCACATTCTCTAGGGATCCATGGTCAAAGCCTAAGAAACAATAAACACAAATAACATAAATCTCTAGCATAAACCTCTTATTATTAACATAACCTTCATCTACCTCCTTTTTGGACACACAATCAAACCTTAACCAAGTCAAAAACAAACAATTCACATAGGAAAAGAAACAAAAATCAAATCTTCCCAATTTCCCACTGAATATTAATCTTATATCACTATTAAAGATAAGACACTTACAAATCCTTCAACATCAAGAACACCAACAACCACAGAGCAGAACAAACATTCACATCTACATAGATACCCCCCCTCCTCCCATACTAATATTTTCCAGAGGTACAACATAACCACCAATTATTACCCCCCCCCCCCTAATTCCTTTTTTTTTCAATTACAACCCCATATTTCTAATCATAACCCACAATAGATAGAGATAACAGACCCATCTCTAACTCAGCTTTCTAATTTTTTTTGTTCTTCTCAATTTTCAGATCTATATACTTTCCATTTCTCAAAAAATCATGGAAAGTTTCAGACCCAGAAAACTGATTCAAAGCAAAATAGAGATGATGTTTTAGATGATGAAACCATATCCGGAATCATTCAAGTCGGAGCAAACGCCGGAGATCTCTTGTAGCCGAGTCATCAACAGGCTTGGAACCTTGTTTCTTGATGAAAAATGAAGGCAAAGGCAAAGAACGAGGCGACGGCGACATCGAGAACGCAGATCCGGCGTACATGTCGCCGGACCTGCCATTTCCAGCCACCGGAGAAACCCGGGTCTGTTTTGGTGGAACCATTACCGGATCCGGACCCAACATCCCGGTCCCAGAGACGACCGAATCGTCACCGTGTTTGTTCAACGGCGTCGTTTTCTCGCTTTTGATCTTCGGATCAAGCGCATCATAAGACTGCCCTCTTCTCAGAATCGTCACCTTCCCCATCAATACGTTGCTGTTATGGTTGAAATCTTCAGAACTCGACGATCTCTTTGAAATCGTCGGCTCTGATGAATTGTTAACCCTTTTTTTCAGCTCCGGCGACCTCTCCGGCCGGACCATGGGTTTGCGGTAACTGTAATTATAATTTGTTCTCTGTTTTTCATTTTTCCGACGGTAATCGAATACCGCCGGAGCTAGTCTGATTCTGTCAACCAGACAATCGTGTGGACGCAACACCTCCGTTCCCATTTCTAACAAAAACCAATTGGGTCAAAATTACAAACCCACGTTAGATCATCAACGAAAAATGAAAATGATGTCTGTTTTTTTCCGATTCTCTTCCTAGATGAGAGGAGGGTTCTTCTCTTTTTGAAGAACAGAAAAAAAAAAAAAAAAAAAAAAAGAAAAACTCTGCTTTGTTGGTGTGGTTATGGCGGATTTGAGCTTGGAAATGGAGGTTTTGGGGAGGGGTATATATATATTGGGAAGAGAGGGAGAGATAGAGATGAGAATAAGGTAGCTGGAGGGTTCGCAGAGACCTTCGTATTAGCGACGCGTTTCAGATGGTCTAATTACACTGACATCCCCTGAACAATGATCTAACTACCTAAAGAGACCCCCAAACTGGTGATATTGTCATATGATGAGAGAGTTTTTCTGCTAGCTTTCCAAGGATGAAGCACAACACACTGAGGTTTTTTGTTTATTTGAGCTGAAAGTATGCCCCCTATGTGCTGTGGGTTTAGAGCGAAGTTATATAGAATTAGTTTAAAACTTAATTCAATGCAGTCGTTGGATTAGTTGTGAATTTAAATGTTATATTGAATCTACTTTTAATCTAATAGCTACATTGAATTAGATTCTCAGATTAAGTTTTCAAATTATGTCTCAATAGTATTTTTTATGAGTTTATGACTATTTTTAGGTAATCGAGTTATAAAAGAGAGAAATTATGAGGAGGGAGGCAGAGAAAAAAAGATTTTCTTTTGGTTTAATATTTTTTTTGAAGCAATGTTATAGGGATCTAATCAGAAACTTAATTCAATGCAATTATTATATAGTTGTACGTTCTACTATTAGATAGAGTTTACTTTCAATCCAAAAATTACATTAAATTAAATCTCCAGATTAAGTCAAAATAGCATTTTCTTTTGTTTTGATTTTTTGTTAAGGAGCAAAATTGGTATTAGGTATGAACCATTTGTGACATCAGGGACATGTAATTTTGTCAGTAACATCTTTTATGACAGACGTATCTAAAATGAATGTATAAGTTATAAGTGTGTAGTGGTATTTTAAGAACTATATGGGATATTTATGTAATTAAGTCATTTTTAGAGGAGGTCAGTGAAATTTACCCTGAGGGTTTCGTGGAGACCTTCCGTAGTAGCGACGCGTGAAAAAAAAAAATAGGTGGGCAGCCTAGTTGGACTGGGTCATTTTTTGTAGGATCCAGTCCTTCATTTCTAACGGTGACTGGTCTCTGTTAATGTTATGCTGTTTCGGGACAATTTTATTGACGGCGTTAAGTTAACAGTCAGTTGTCGTGTTCAAATGGAAATTATTGAAGGGGACCACAGTTATCGATGGAATGAGAATTTTACAATGACTAACCATCCATCTAGATTGTAGGATTTAGATCATCTTTATTACTCATTCCTTTTAATTTCTTTTCGGTGTTAGATGAGTGACATGTGTAAAATTTTAAATTTCAATAAACAAGATTTTTTCTGGTTCATTTTATTATTGGTGGAGTGTTAACCATTATTAAGGAATTTTTCAATAAGGAAAAAATCGTGTCCATTGAAATTCAGAATCTTACACATGTCACTCATTTAGCACTGTATTGAGGGGGAATTGAAAGAAATGGGTAATGAAGGGGATCCGAATCCCTAAATCGTATAGAGGAGGAGCGTGGACAAGAACGGGAGTGTAAAAACGTTAATATTTAAAAAAATTAATGATAAAATCCAAATTATTGTTATTTAGATTTCAAAAGTTAACAGTATTTGTTGACTGTATTGATCACAATCATTAAATAGGTAATTAATCACAATAAAAACTAAAATTTGTAATTAAATTAATGTCGAAGATTAATAGGATCAGCAAATGATGTCAATTTTTAAAATTCAAGTAACGTTGCTCGTAATTTACATTAGGTTTTCGACTCAACTCTAATTTTGTCAATTAATCCTAACAAAAGTTGTTTTTTTTTGTCAGACCATCCGGTATCCGAAAGTCACTTTGGGCTCCGACTAATCCGGATTCGAGCCGGGTAGGACCACAAGGGCGGCAAAGCTCTCCCTACCGAGCGCAGCTGCGTTCCCAAGACTCGAACTCGAGACCTTGGTTAAGCTAGAACAGTCCCTTACCAACTGATCTGACGTTCGTTGGTCTCACAAAAGTTGTTGTACCAACTTAAATAAGATGTTTAATTTAAAGTTGAAAAAACCATCACAAACCCACCACCCACTTTCCTATCTACTTATAAAAACTAACTAAACCAAACTTGAGAAATACTATATTCCTTTTGAAGTAAGGTAACACCCAACTTATAAAAGCAACAAATCAATTGAAGATTATTATGCTATCAAATGAATCATTGTTTAAAAGAAGCTTTTCTCTCTCTATATTATCTTTGAATATGATAACATGGATTGATTTAGTCAAGATTCTAAAATCTAAATCATTCTTGTTCAATTGAGACATGTACACAAATTTTTTTTTCTGTCCTTTTTTAAAAATTTTGATTGAGTGGACCTCAAATTTTGGGATCCCACCTTGTTTCCCAATAATTCCCATTAGATAAAAGAAGCACATATACAAGAGGAGAGAGCGAAGAATCTAAAGACCTTTTAATGCAATTTTTTTTTACTTGGATGAAAGCCTGGTGCACCGAGCAGTGGGTTCAACCTTTTTTATGTGCGATGAAGAGGCACAAAAGGACTGTGCATGAGTTGATGGTTAATGAAATCACGTGACGAGAGCTCAAGCAAATTTACAGATCGAGCAAATGATCGGTGGAATAAATTGAGCACTAAGTCATACGGACCGAACCGAGCTTCTTAGCTGAGTAAATGAGGACGATTAAAATCTTGGTTACGGTCTACCTATAAAACAATTGTCTAAAAAAATCATAGATAAGTTACAAAACCAATTAAATCATAGGAACACGCAGGTTAAATCTTAGGCGAGAATGAATTGGAAGAAATTAAGGGTCAAATAAAGAAAAATCCAGCTAAGACATAGGTGTGCCATCTAGCCTAACAAAAGAGTGGAAATCCTAGTAGAAAGGGGACAGTCCTGCATAATAAATACTAGGTAAGACTTAAGTCTAAGGTACACTTACTCCTCTTTCATGCTATTCAATTTACCTATTGTTAAAGATTTTACTGACTTACACATCGGAGTGTCTCCAACTAATCCAACCCTGATCTCTAACAGTTTGCTCGTTTTACAAAAGAGAGAATGTTATTTCACGTTCGTATTTTTTTGTTAAACTTCTAGAATCTAAGGTTTGAGATTTTTTCCTTTTGCATACTATGACACAAATGTATATTTGTATGATATGAACAACATACTCTTTTGTTAAATTCTATCTAAAAACTTCAGTTAACTTGATGATTAAGTAGCCCATAGTATGCATAAATAATGTCACATAAAGGACTACAACTTGATCCCAAAAGGTTATAGTGCATTTGGTTTTGATTGATTTCAAGGTGTCGTTCACAAGTACAAAAGATAGTGTTTGAACTTTTTAAAGGCACTCCAAATCCAACCATGTTCTTTCAATTACTTCTAATTATTAATATTCCATTTTCTATTTTCTCTTCGGATACTATAAAAAAAGTAAATAACATAGGGTAAGTGTCAATTAGCTCAATAAATTAATTCAATTCTAAATAAATAAGATTTGAAATATATCATAGCATTTCAATGAGCGGGATTTCAAGCATTATTTAAGCATATATACATATAACTCAAAAAGATTTCAAAATTGAAATAGTGTTATAAATCAGTAATTAGTACTGTCACGTACCCAAATATCAAAAATATAGTTGTGTCATACTAGGGAGCAAAATCCTTACGACCATGTCGGGTTAACATATATATCAATTTCTCAATCAATAAAACTTTTAGGGGATTTGCACTTTGAGAAAGATACGCTCCTTATTTCAAACAGTGACTAAGGTCGAAAAATTTCGAAGAATTTAAATCCATCATCATCACCTCCAAATGAAATATATGGGGTGAATGATTGTTGGGTCTCATCTTTCCAAAATCCAAACCCAATAACATTCTTGCAAGCCAATACCAACCACATGTTTTGTCCCCAACATTAAAAAACACAAACAAGCCAAACCCCTTATCCTTTGATTCCTTTGCAAGGCTAAGACCATACACACACACTTCTGTGTATAAAAATATTCAAATAAATTTAAAAGAAACCCAAAAGCTAAAAATAAAAAAAAAAAGGAGAAAAAGAAAATGTTGGCAAAAGAATCAGCGGGTCCGAACTTCGATCTTCCCGAGGATGTGTTGGAAGTACTCCCATCGGATCCATTCGAACAGCTCGATGTTGCTCGCAAAATCACCTCCATTGCCCTGTCGACACGTGTATCCGGCCTCGAATCAGAGACGTCTGTTCTCCGCCACAAGCTCACCGAGAAGGACGACATCATCGCCGACCTCCACTCCCAGATCGATTCCCTCGACGCTTCTCTCTCCGACATCTCCGATCAACTCGCTCGAGCCCAGCAAGAGAAGGTCGCCCCCAACCCGGTTCACTTCACACACACACAGACACAATATATATATATATATGTATGTATATTTGGATTAGTGAATTTGTGGTGTTAATTGTGTTGCAGGAGAGCTTGTTGAAAGAGAATGCTACGTTGTCAAATACTGTGAAGAAGCTCAATCGTGATGTTGTCAAGGTAGGTGGAAAGGTCAATTTATGTAATTTTCACATTCTTGGAAGGTTAAGATTGGCAACTTTGGTGCCTCTTCAGGTTTAGCAATGTAGGATGAATTTTATTTTTATTTTTGGATTTCAGATTTAGAATGCTATTTCGATATACAATTTTGGTTTAAAATAGTAGTAGGCAAAAGCGGAACTTTTTTTTTTTGCCATTTTAAAAAATTGTTAATATTATGTCTATATTGTTTGATAACATTGTTTTAGTATTAATGGGTTCACTCATTTATGAAATCGGTGACTTACATAAGACTAAAACCCTCAAACTTCGTGTCGTGATTGTGTTGTGTTAACGAGTCGTGTCAAGACACCCTTAATTTGTATACTAAAAGCCTTACAGATCAGTTTGTAGAATTAACACTCAAGCATTTTTTTTGATGAAATTGTTTTTATTGTGTGAATAAAAGTACTAACAAAACGCGATAAAAAATGGTGCATAATTTTTTAAGTAAACTTAGCTTCTGAAATTTACTTATTTATTGATTTGTTTATGTTTGGTACCCAGAATTTTTTTTTTCTTTTGGCTTTTGTGATTTTTGTTCATCATCAATCAGGCAAAAATAGACTCTTTTCTACTTTCTAGTTGTCCAATGTGTGACTGTCATTGTTTGTTGGCATTTAGACAAGGTTTTAATGCTTAATATGTGTTTCTAATTTCTCATTGGCATCCAAACAATAAAATTCTCAATGCTCAGGGGTTCCAACTCTTAAGAGGTTGGCCTCATTGCAACAAGCAAATTCAAGTTTTTTTGGGGGGGAGAAATTACAATCCACAGGGAATGGGGAGGGTGAGACTCGAACCTTGCATTGGGGGGCAAGGTGGGAAAGAGCAAATCCAAGTTCATATCTCAAACATTTGCCTTGAGTAGTCAGTATAAAGGTGCAAGTAGTTCATATAAGTAGGGTGTGGCATGGACAATTTAGCAGAGGTTAGGATGAAACTGTTCTTTAGTTCTATTTGTTCGTTGTCAGTTGTGACTACCCGAGGCATTGGTGAAATAAGTTAAGGTTGGTACATCTAACCGACAAATTGGAAGTACTAAAACACTATGTAAATACCACCGCCCTCCATAACTACATTCAGGATCTTACTGAATTGAATGTATGCAGTTGGAAAGCTTCAGAAAGACACTCATGCGATCACTTCAAGACGAGGAAGAAAATACTGTAAGTTATCTGCCTAAGTTTCTGAAAGTTGAAGGATTTGTATTTCTTGCATTAGGCACTACTTTGAAAAGGACCACTTGGACAATTAAAATAGTAGAGCTGTTTTTCAGGACATTAAGGACTTAAGAAGTACATATTGTTTTTTAACTCCAAGTCCTGACAGAAAATTTTCCCCACTTTTATATGGCTGCAGGCAGGAGCACCTCAGGGTGTTGCCACACATATACGAAGTCTTGAGAGTTTATCTTCTCAGTCACAGACTGGAGGTTGTTTGAGTTTTTTGTATGCACTTCTTTGTTTTGTTTATTATTTGTATCATAATCGGAAAATCCAAGATTCTGATTTGTTGAGCATATCAATGCTGTACCACCTGCATAGGAGAGTGAAAGGGAACTTAATTCATCCTACATACATTGACTCGAGCTAAATTAGATTCACCCACCTCTCTATTAAAACTGTTGTTTTTGGGATGGGCTGTTTATAAGAATACACTAAGCTAGCTAGTCAAATTCTTGGTAAGTATGGTGCTGGCTAGGCTTTCTTTCCGCAGTTGATATTAGTTACAATTTACATGACATAACTTCAATGCTTCAAGTCCTTGTTGCAATATTAATGGGAGGGCTGGTTGAATTGAACATTCCAGAAGAGAAACATTCATTTGAAGTAAATGTTTAGCCATCATAATTGATAAACAGCAATCTAATTTGTTTCAGAAGATGATGCTACATTGCCACCTTCAAGAACTTCTTCAATACGGAGCCAGTTCTCGGAGAGAGTAAATTCACATGCTGAGGATTCTGAGGCTGATGGTATGCTTCATTAAGCATATGGTTTTTTCCATTTGCAACATTTCCTCTTAAAAAACTGTGCTTTTGATTCCTCGACTTAAAGTAAATATACAATAAGTCCATGTTTGAAGTAATCAGTCATGGTATTTTTTTTGTTTCTTTTGATTGTACAAGGTTAGCATTCTGTCCTTTTCTCTGATTTGTTATGTATTTTTACTATTTTCCAATAATGGCAGTCTCAAGGCCTCGCATATCACAAGGCCTGCTGTTAGCATCTCAGGCTAGCACACCTCGGTTCACTCCTCCCGGCTCCCCTCCTAGTCTATCAGCATCTGTATCTCCAACAAGGACGTCTAAGCCAGTGTCCCCAAGGCGACAGTCCATCTCATTTTCAACCACAAGAGGCATGTTTGATGACAGGTCTTCAATGTTTTCTTCCACACCCTCAAGCCAGCACAATTCAATGTCAGGCTTGGATACAGGATCACAATCTGGTCAGCTCTGGAAACTTTCTTATCCGAAAATCTAATAAAGCCAGTTGCATTTGAATTCTTCTTTAGTCAAAATGTGGTTGCTCTCTTGATCATTGCCAATGCACTGGCCAAGTCGAAAGTATTTGGTCTAGATTTGGTGATTGCGAAGCTCACACAACATTTTGCTGTGGTGTTCTAGTTGTTATTTTTAAATTTCTTTTTCCCAAGGATCAAAATTTCGTTTGGAAACGTCCGAAACGTTTCCGTTTCCATGGAGATCGAAACGAATCAATGATGGAATCGAATTTCTAATACTTTAAGGTGTTTCATAATATTTCGAGGTATTTTGTAATGTTTCAATGCATTTGTACAATTGTTTCGAAATGTTTCAAGGTATTTCAAGATATTTTGGTATATTTCGATCAATATTTTGGAAAAATAATTCTTAAATTTTTATTTTTTTCATTCTGTTCCCGAAACAGGTCTAAATGTTTCCGAAACACGTCGAAATGTTTCCATTTCCTAGGTGACCGAAACAATACACCGAAACGAAATTTTGATCCTTGCTTTTTCCTTTATGTTGTTGGGAGAGGGTAGGTTGAGGGGTTAAGAGGGGTGGATGTGTTGGTGTTGTTCTCCTACTACTAGCAATGGTTTCGTCCTGTGCAGTCCCAAAACACATAACTGCTATAAATAAAGAATTTCATGAGTTTGGTTGATCTATGCTAGCCGGAAAACCACTTAGTTGTAGATGTTGTTACTGTTACCACCGTTATCTTGTGTTATACTACTTTTTGTCTGTTGCAGGACGAACTCGGGTTGATGGGAAAGAATTTTTCCGCCAAGTCAGGTAAAGGCATGCTGCTTTTTAGAGTTTTTAATCTGCAAAAAAGGTTTTTCAAAACAGTGATGTGGTGATGAATTATGAATTTGTTTGTTTATTTGATATATTAGGATTACATCAAATTATCTACAAATTTACCGTGGTTACAAATTTGCAATTTGTATGAACTACGAAACATGTGCTCCATATACATGATGGTGGCACTTGGTCTTTAATGCTTTGAAATTAGTAGTAAAACAATCTGTGCAATGTCGTGTATGAATTCCCAAAACTAGACAATTCATAAACTTCCTACAATGAACCACACTTGTTCAGTGATCATTAACATGAATGTATCCTTAAAATAAATGGAAAGATATGAATAGATATGGGATTTTCACAAAGTTACGAGTTATTGAAAGGAAGAACTACTATATCTCAAGATATGCTCCCCACCCCCCCAACAAAAAAAAAAACCAACAATGTTCCCGCTGACTATTTGTCAAAAAGAGATTGAAAAAATTCAATCCTCTGCTTACGGGAATGCTACTTCAAGAAATGCTGCTTCAGGATAAACTAGATATGTTACGAGATAAACTGGATATGTTACTTCGGCTGATGGTGGCATTTGTTGTATTACTTTATCGATTGAATGGTGGTGAAAATGACTAACACTCCATGTCTATATTTGCTGTGCTAGATGTTTTCCTAATAGATTTTTTTATTTATTTATATATCCTTCCCCATTTTGAGTTTTCTCAATGCGAATTTTGATTCTAAACTCCAACATATGCCCCCATCAAAATTCTCATTTGCTTCGTCAGGACCCGTTTGTCTTACGAGCAGTTTGGTGCATTTTTAGCAAATGTCAAGGAATTGAATTCCCACAAGCAAACAAAAGAGGTATGTGATCTCATCATTTCCACCTTCCCCATATTATTGCTGTCAACAATTTCCATTGTTGTCCATTCTCATATCTCTGTTACTATCAGGAAACATTGCAGAAGGCAGATGAGATTTTTGGCCCAGACAACAAGGACCTTTATGCTATTTTTGAAGGGTTGATCACTCGTAACGTCCATTGAAGCGACTAATAAAGCTCGAATTGTTCGTGATCCAAGCATTGATGTCCATGTTACAGTTTCTTCTCTCAGTTTTTGCTGTAAATTTGTGGAGGGTGCTTCTTCAATTTGTATTACTTTGCTAGTACCATTGAAATAGATTTGTCATCAAATGGTTTGCAAGAATCTATTACTACTGTTAGATCTATTTGGATATGTAATGCAGCAGCTATGTTAATCCTTCCACTTTGCTCATGAACTTGAAATCTACGACTTCCATTCTTTTAACCTCGTGGAGATATGAATGATAATGTACATTCTGTTCCAAAGTCGTCATTAAATAAAAGTTATTTTGTTCACATTTTCACGAGGTTGAAAAAATAAATAAAATCATAGAATGTTAGAAAATGTGATTTATCCATATTTATTATGATTTGTTTGTGAAAATTAGAAAGAAGTCCACAAATGAGACGGTGTAAAACTTAAACTAATAATTTAATTTAAGCTAGTAGTTTTATATTCGATAGAAAGTATTGTTTATTAGCACCACACAGTTATCTACAAGACATCTCATTGCACTTACGTCAAAGTTGAAACTAAGATTTTATTGCGTGCGCCGAAGAATAGGGTTTAACTCCTTTAAGTTATCGTAGTTATAAAGACTCGATTTCAAGCATTGAGCGAAAAAATTTCAATTCTTACCCATCGCACTTAGGGCTAATAATTGAACTGAACTAATCAGGCTTGGCTCGGATAGAACTAGATTAGACTCATTTAGAAAACGAATTTAAAATGCTCAACTCGAGTTCACAAATCTCGGCTCGTTTATATATAAAATAATTAAATTACTTGGTTTCATCTCTAAACGAGTTAAATTTAAATAATTTTTTAAATTTATTTAAAAAAATAAATTTGACAAGGTCAGATGAATTATCAATCTTAACCGCACCAAATTGTATGAGACCTTCTCTGTCAGTGCATTGAACTGTACGGGCTCCAATTACAGAGGAATGCTTTCGTGCATGCGACATTCTTAGACGTAAATACACATGCATATGGACCCTATATGGAATCTGATTGCCATTAATAATATCAATAGCACAGATTGGATTGGATTGGATTGGATTGGAGAACGAGAAGGGTTGGCAAAATCCGATTTTTGGGCACCAAAATCCGGTGAAATGTTGAGAAATTCTTGGTGTATAATTACACAAAAAACATGAACACCATCCCCACCGCTACTTTCAACTCTCTCTCTCTCCCTCTCCCTCTCTCTAACATATTCAAGTTCCACTATTGGCTTTCTAACAACCTCTGGTTCTGCTGTCTCTAGAATCCATGGGAAACGACCCTGAACCTTCAGCTTATACATGGTATTTGTTTAAATATTAAATATTTTGTTGCTTCTAGGCCTAGTAGCTCTATATGATTCTGGGTTTGTATGTTCTTGTGTTTCTGTTCAGTTGCAATTCATATGTTCTAATATTTTGTTGCTTCTAGGCCTTAGCTGTATATGATTCTGGGTTTGTATGTTCTTGTGTTTCTATCTATGTCCTGATAATTTTGTGTTTGTATGTTTTTCTTTTTTTGTAGCTGTGCTATATCAGTCGTTTTTAATGTATTTGCTAGGTTGATATTTGTGGAAACTCATCAAATGCTGTCATAATAGCCAAGAAAAATGCAGGAAATGTAAGAAATCTTAATTACTAATTGGGGCTTAAGGTTTCTCAGCAATCAAATGCCCATGATAACTGTTTTTGGGATTCCGGGTTTCTCTAATTATCATTTCTCAGCAATCATATATTCTTCATGATGTCAATCTTCCAGTTTTGTGTCTGTTCCTCCCCTCTATTCCCATAGGTCTGCTCATATCTGTTTTGTTCTTTTGTCGAACTCTATGTTGTTGACACTTGCCTGGCATTTGGCAGCAACATTGCATGCGACATTGCTGGAGGAAATTCAGAAGGCAAACCCTTTGAGATTGGAGACAGATTATTATTTCCTGATCCCTCTATGTCTGTTTCTACAGAAGGTAAAATATCCCTCTATTTTTGTTTCTACAGACGGTTTAAGTCTCCATCTTCAATGGTTAATCTCCTACATTGCTGGTTCTCTATTGTTTTCCGTTGCTGATTTTCAATTGTTTCCCATGATTCTATTGAGTTTCTATCTCCATTGTTATGTTTCATCTGCAATTAAATGAAGCATCATATCCTTTCACTTTCGAATTAAAATTTTTACTTGCATCTTGTTAGACCTGAGATGTTTAGATGAGGAGAATGAGGAAATAGAAGAGTTATCACCAAGAGGAGTTCTTGAGGATGATGGAGAGTCTGAAACAGCATCTTCCAAGACCAGCACTTCAGAACCAGAAACTCAAATAAATCTGAAATCTGATTCTCAATGGCATGGGTTCATTCGTAAGCTGAAAAAAGCACCAGCAAAGGGTTTGCATCCTTTCCATCCTAGCATGCCGTCCCTACCTACCATCAAGAAGCTTGCAAGAAAGAAAAGCAGGAATTCAACACACAGCATGCCAGCACTGCCTCCCAATTTAGATGCTGAAATGTATTTTTTCGAGTCCTCCTGGAAGAATTTCTCTCTCTCAGAGATCGAAAGAGCAACGAACAATTTTAGCCCTGGTATGCAAATTCCAAGTTTACATTTTTTAAGTTTTTGCACTTGCATTCTATTACACTTGGCAACTACCATAACCAATATGGCTTTTGAATGGCAAACTTGAGATGAAATATCATGTTTAACTTCATTAAGACTCCCTTATGTACCAAAAACAATGAAATTTCCTATGTCCTACTTGGCTGATTAAGATTTTCTGCATCTTTCTGAAGACAATTTGATTGGAGAAGGAGGTTATTCTGAAGTTTACAAGGGACGTATGGAAGAAGGGCAACTTTTAGCAATCAAACGGCTGACCAGGGGAACGCCAGAAGAGATGACAGCGGACTTCTTATCTGAGCTTGGGATTTTAGTCCATGTCGACCATCCCAATATTGCTAATGCTATAGGCTATGGGGTTGAAGGGGGGATGCATCTTGTTCTTCCTTTGTCTCCCCATGGGAGTTTGGCATCTTTGCTTAATGGTATGTTCTTTATTTAACATGATGCCTCTAAAAGTGCATTCCATTAAATTTTCCTACAAAAGATTGTTATTTTTATTCCTCCATGTTCAGGTGAGAAGGAGAAACTAGCATGGTGCTTGAGAAACAATATCGCTCTAGGCACTGCCTCTGGCCTTCTATATCTTCATGAAGGGTGTCAGCGGAGAATTATTCATAGAGATATAAAGGCTGCTAACATTTTGCTTACAGAAGATTTTGAGCCCCAGGTTCCCTTACAAACTCGAATATAATTACATGAAACTGTGCCTTCTTGAGTAATTTATGTTTGTCGAGTTATTATTATCTTGGGTAAATTACACTCACACCCCGTGACTTTTGGGTTTATTACACAGACACCCCCCCTCACATTTGAAAAATTACACAAAACTCCGTCGACAATTAAAACTTATAACAACCACACCTCCTCCAACTAACAGACGTTAAAATGGTTCACCGTCAAAATTGATGTCATAAATAATAATTTATAGAATACCAAAAATACCCTTCAAAATTAAGTTTAAAAATTTAAAAATTTATTCTTTCTTACCCCAGAATTTATTCCATCTCTCATTTATTATTTCTCTATTTTATATTTCATAATCTATCAAATTAATAAGTTAAATACTAAAATTTGTTGTTTATTATACAACATATTAATGTAAATTCCATTAATCAATCAGATTTGTCCCAAATCCACCATCACAGTTAATCACCACCCATCGCTGCCTCCACACCACAGAAACCACCACCTCCTCCTCCTCCTTCTCTCTCTCTCTCTTCACACATAAACATAGAGCACTGCCCCTGCCACCACTGCGGTGGGTTTCGAAAATTACACAGAACTTCTGATAAAGAACTAGATCCGTAAATCCAACACCACCGCCACCACTACGTGGGTTTCGGAAACCACCCAGACACCAACCACCACCAAACCAACTCTCTCTCTCTCTCTCTTAGACTACATCTGTCCTTCAAACGCCATCGCAACCCAATACCCAGACACCAACCACCACCAATGCTTGGCTGAATCGAACTTTTATAAAAATGCATGGCTTCTATTGTGAAAGCTCATGATTCTAACAACAAATCCTATTAAAGCCATGCATTTTTATATTTGGGTTTGTTGAAGTTTTTGGATTTTGATGACTAACTTTAAGTTCTATGTAGATTTCTGACTTTGGCCTTGCGAAGTGGCTCCCGGACCAATGGACTCACCTGACCGTATCACAATATGAAGGCACATTTGGGTCCGTAAGCATTAGTCCTGTTTTGATTTCTCATTTTTGTTTGAGTACTGTATAGTGTCCGTTAATCTTTATTTTCACCATGGCAGCTACCTTCCTCCCGAGTTTTTCCAGCATGGCACAGTTGATGAAAAAACTGATGTCTATGCTTATGGTGTATTATTGTTAGAGCTCATCACTGGACGTCCAGCTTTGGATAAGTCACAGAAAAGCCTCGTTATGTGGGTATGTTACTTCTCTCTGCCCCGGTTTGATTACATTGTTGCAGCTAAGTGTAAATCAATAACCTCTTATAGTACATGTATATATGCTTTTGTATTTAGAAATTCATGAATTCTAGGGTAATTTGTTGCAGGCTAAACCATTGCTCACTGAGAAAAACATAGAGGAACTCGCCGATCCATCTCTTGGCGGAGCTTACGACCTAGAGCAGATAAATCGCATGGTCCTGATTGCTTCTATATGCATTCATCAGTCTCCAGCTGAACGGCCTCAAATGAGCCAGGCATGTGCTTGTTTTAGATATGGTAGCTTAGTCCTTTTTTATCAATTACCATACATTAAGCTGTGCTGAACGGGTATGCCAAAGCCAGCAATGTACACCTGATCTGGATTCTAAACAACTCTTTGTTTCGGTGCAATGTTTCGATCATCTAAGAAACGGAAACTTTTCGACGTGTTTTGGAAATGTTTCGACCGTTTTCGAAAACAAAATAAAAAAAATAAAAAATTATTTTTTCAAAATATTTGTCGAAATATACTAAAGTATCTAGAAATATTTCGAAACATTCCAAAACAATTGTACAAATGAATTGAAATATTACAAAATATCTCAAAACATTATGGAACACCTCGAAATATTTGAATTTCGATTCCGTCACTGATTCATATCGGTCTCCTTGAAAACGAAAACGTTTCGGACATTTCGACTGTTTCGAAACGAAATTTTGATTCTTGCTCAGGTGTCTAGTCTATTGCAACTTAGGGCTTGTTTGAAAAGAGAAATGCTATTTATATTTAAAAAGTTGACATGATTTTTTAACTTAGTGAATCACAACCATTGAATAGGTAGTGGGGCTTAATGAATGCTGGAACCTACAACTAAATCAATGACAATGATTGATCAGCTCAAATTTTCAAGTCTGTGCAGTATTACTCGTTTCACAGTGTATCATTTTGGTTAAACCGTGGTGTTCATGTGCAGGTTGTAAGGATGTTGAAAGGTGATGAAGGGATCTTGCAGAGCAAGAAAAAATTTCAGAAAAGGCCAGCCTTTAAGAGGACATGTTCAGTGGATCTGTCTGAGGATGAAGAATACAACTCACCCCAGCAGTTAAATGATTTGAACCAGCAAAACCAGATTGCATTGGAGCTCTAAAGTATTTCTAAGTGATGGTACTGTCTGTTGCATAGCCAAAGGAAAAAGGACAATGTGCAGTTACAAGAACCTTAACACTCGGAAGCTTAGGATGAATTTCAGAATCATAGCTACGTTCTTGTTTTTTTTTTTTACTACACAAGGCGTTTAGACTTGCGCCGATTACTCTCTTTAGTTTAACGGCTGACCCGTCGTGGCTTGAGCTGGGTTAGAGCATGTTCTTAAAAGGACAAAGATGCTTAGCCTTTAAAGGGTGTGAGAAGGAATTGAACCTGAGAATTTTGGGTTATCAAAAGCTAGGTTCAACCACTAGACCACCCATAAGAGTTCTATTGTTGCGTGTTTTTTTTTTTTTAATATTATAGTGAGGAGTGTTCAGATCAATTTATACGCACTTTGATTAATTTCTCCCTAATTCGGTGAAAGACAGATCATTTAAGTGGAGATTAGAAAATTTATGAGAGATAAATTCATCATGATCTGACTCCAAAAAAGTAATCCATTCAACATGTCCAACTTGAAACCTAATTAATGTACATAGTGCAAAATATATACTATTGTTTGGATGAGAAAGTTTGATTGGAAAAGTTAATGGGACCTGCTTATTTAAAGGTTATTATGTATTTTGGTTGCATTTTTTTAGTTTTGTTTGGGTTATGTAGCATTTTTTATTCATTTTAGACTCTGTGTATGTATTTAGACATACAAAATACAAATGAAACTCAAAAAATTGTAACTCAAATACATATCATCCTTTGGAGGAGTGAGTCACATAAACTTTTCACTCATTCAATACTCAGCCAAGAAATAATATACATTTAAGTTTTAACTTTTGAATTTTTCTTATTATGTAACATTTTCCTTTAAACATAACTACGCAAATAAGGTTTCTATAAAAGCGTAAAACATGTGAATTTAAAATTTAAAAAATTATTAATAATTATAAGTAAATTAAAATTCAAAAAATTAGTTTTAATCTTAGTATCCCACATATAATATAGGGGTCAAATAACTCGCATGGGTAACACAGTGGTGTAAGGTTGGACCTAGACGAACTGTAGCTCAAAACGTCAAGTTTGACTCTCGTTAACGTCTCTCATACTTAACTGATATCTACGATTTACATATGATTATAGATATTCAAGTTTACTCTACTAGGTATGGGTTTAAAGTGACATTTCCTTTAGAGAAGTTTCTCATTATACATATATTAGTGGTCGCATCGTACGATATATAAAATTTATAATATCGCTTCATCACCACTGTCACTAGGGGTGTTCATGGGCCGAGTTATCCATAGGTTCCATTATCAGGCCCAAAAAAAAATAGGTCTGAAATCTGATAGGACTAATAGTTAGCCTGTTTGGGCCCGAATCCAATATCCTTAAAAAGAGAGTTTGGGTTTGCCCCCAAACTCATTACCCGACCCAATTGTCCGCCCAAAAAAATCCGTTAAAGTCCGACCCAAGAGTCTCCCCACCCACACAGTCTGCACACACTTTCTTTGAAGAAAAGTTATACTTTTAGAACATTAAATTTGAAACTTAGAAATAAGTCTCTCAATATCGGAATTTGAAGTTTTAAAATTTTAAATACTATAAATAATGTATTATTTTATTTTCTATGTATTAAGCATACAAGTTTTAACGATTAGAGTAATGCAAATGATATATAAGTGAGTAAGTGTCAACCTAGTTGGGATGTATTCATTCTATTGAATGTAGTTCATCCCTTAATCAAAAATAAAATTATTCATTATTTTATTTTTATCCATTTTGACTCTACTTTTAATTCAAATATATAATTTACACAAATATTTATTATTTTTAAATAAAATTATATATAAATAAGTCCACGAGCAGACCCTCGCAGCAAGCTTGCCCAGAAGGCCCGTTCAATAGGCTCGTGGGTAGGCTGCAGATAGCCTACCCCTACTTGAAGCTCAGCTCCGCCCACTTGGTAACTCATTTGAATAAAGGTTTGAGTCTACACTATCCAAGTCGATCCAGAAAAAATTTCGCAAGCCAAACCCGGCCGGCCATGCACACCCCCAACTATCACCCTTATTTCCACTTACCTACCATCACCACCTATATCCCTATTTATCATCTTAATATTAAAATTACTTATTAATGTGTAAATTGATCATTTATAACAATTTAAATATAAAATAATGATAATATATAGAAAAAACTCTCTTCAAAATTATTTGTTTTAGTAGATAGTATAGATAAGTGTCAAACAACGACTATTTCTAAGTAATCGGTGAGATTTGTCTCCCACCACAGTGACAGTTGGCTCGCAAATCAGATTAGGAAACCCATTTTCCCGAGAAAATACGAAAACTTTCCCGGAAAATCGTCTCCTTTTCAATTTCTTTTCGAAACATTCAAACCCAAAGGTCATGATTAAGTTTTCGGATCTTTCACTTATCTTCTTGCTTTCGATCGCGTCGGTCCTCTATGAATCTTCGAGCTCTTCAATAATCAATCCATCGAAAGTCAAACAAGTTTCAATGAAACCAAGGTATCTTTTAATTTCACTAACCTGCTTTTTGGATGCTGAGAAAATATAGGAGGCTAGAAGAAGGAAGAGAAATTTTAAGGTAATAATTTGATGCAATTTCCATTAACTCAGGAAAGTGTGTGATTATTTTTCAGAGCTTTCGTGTACGAAGGTTTTCTTACGGATGAAGAATGCGATCATTTGATAGCTCTTGTGAGTGGAATTTGAAATTTCTAAATTCTCATAATTTGAATTTTTTAGATCAATTTGATTTGAATTGTTGTGGAGTTTTTTTGGGGGTTGATTTTCTAGGCGAAGTCGGAGCTGAAGAGATCGGCTGTTGCGGATAATGCGTCTGGAAAAAGCAAGCTCAGCGAGGTTCGGACTAGTTCCGGAATGTTTATTACTAAGGGAAAGGTCTGTTCTTCATGTAATTTGATCTAGTTTGTGCTATTTTCGGTTCCAGTTAGTGAGCTAGATACATCTATGTATTGTATAATTGCATAAATTTAGTATCATTGATATTGTTAGTAATGTAAGCCTGTTTGAGGTTAGCTGGTTAGTGGTTGGCCTAATGGCCATCACCTCCACGGTTGGACCTTAAGATCGTGGATTCGAATCTTGTTGTCCCCTTTCCTTGTAATAGTGCCTAATGTAGGCAAGTATTACTTGTTATTAACAGTTTATAATGAGCACACATTGGACGAAGAATGCTTAGTATAGTTAGAGAATTGTAGACATGTTGTAGGTTTGATGCATTGTCTGTCAAGTTCTGGTTTCTGCATTGCAGATAAACTCCAAGGATAACACACAAGGTGTATGGTTTAACAATCTGATGGATTTTGTAGCCTGGTTTAACAATCTGATGGATTTTGTAGCCTGGTTTTTGATTGCTTTGTTGTGATTTGCAAGATAATTGAGTCCATCTAATGTGGGAAAATAAATTATCTCTAAAACTTATATGTTTGTCCTTATATAGTGTAAACCATTAAAGGCATTTAGCTCCATATTGACTCCCCCAGTGAATTTGTAATGATTTTATGAATCTGTCTTTCTTTTAGTCTTTTATTTCTTGGGCCTTAACTTGTGCCAGGGTTTCTCCATGCATTTACAATTTTCATGTGGATGTGTGGTGTTCAAGCATTCATTGTTGCTCTGCTTCTGCACTTGCAATGAATATATCTACTGAAACACTTGATTAATTGGTTGAGATTAACCCTTTTTTTTACCTTCCTCGAGTAAAATTACATTGTACTTCTTTTATTACTCCTTGCACTCAATTTGAACCTGCGCAGTCATATGGTTTTGTTTAATATTTATAGTTTGTTTATTGGGGATGATGGGTAGCAGAGTCTTGTTTCATGTGCTTAGCGGGGGAAAAAAAATTGTTTAATGTGCTTCTATTTTTTTTACCAAGTGTTCCCAAAAGATGCTACTAGCTACCTACTTGATAACTACTTGTTCAAAAGTTTTACATGAGGCCGTTCTCACTTTCTCTCTCATCCATTTGTTTTTGTTGTTCTTAATGTAGGATCCTATTGTTTCCGGAATAGAAGACAAGATTGCAACTTGGACCTTCCTACCTAAAGGTATGCGATATGACAAGCCTCTGTTTTTCTTATGTTCCTCTTTTTGTTTTTTTTTCTGGATGGAGAATGGTGTTTTCTTTTTTCATTTTTTGTTGTTTTGGTTGTTGGGCCTGTGGTAAGTAGAAGACGGGGAGCAATGTAAGCATTTTTCTCGTGCCCAAGATATATCAACAATTGATCTCTGCCTCTGAATTACATAGGCTTAATTTAAGGGTCTCTACAAGACTTTGTGTGATGATAACAGTTTGAACTATTGGAAAGCTGCAATTTAACTACATCCAATAAATCGTATGAACTTGAGATAAATTGTGAAAGCCACGTCATCTGTTTAATGGCCATTGGGGTTTCAAATCATGTTGAGTTCTTATGCTTTCATGTCTACAAGTCACTTCATAACTGCAAAATATTTGTTCTGAATGAATGAGATTGAATAGTGACCGACCCTGACCAAAAAAAAAATAGTGACCGACACTCACTAATGGCCTATGGTACTTGGCTACATCCGGCAAGAGGGTGCTGCTGCTGTGCCACAAATGATTGGGTTACAATTAAGAGTAGATTATGTTTCATAGTTTCTTTAACTGTACTTTTTGGATGAAAACTGAAATATTTTTCCAAACTTTGAAGTGTTTGACAGTGTATATATAATCCAATAATAAAGTACTAGAATTGAAAATCTGGAATTGACAGCATTGGACTGATGAAGAGATGTATATCATCACATTCTCAGCCTAATCTAATTAAAACTTAGCCAGATCAGTGTTGCCTCAGAGTTCCCATGCTGAAACAGTGCTGAAATTAAATCGTCTTTTATTGTGGCATGAGAACTTGGATATGATTTTAGGTTTTTGTTGGTCAAGATATGATTGTAGTTAATTCTACTAGGATTTTGACTTCAATTTTTTGGGACGAGATGTTGGGTTCTCTTAGGATTAGGAATAACAAAATAAAAAGGGCAACAAAATGGTACCAACTGTACACTGGAATTTGGTCTTTAATATGCTCATGTTTTCAAGAACGCGATTGTGTATGTAACAAGATCTAGCTGTCCCCACAGGCCATATCTCCTGCTATGGTGCCCTTTACTGCGACCCTATCGCTTATTAGATAATTACCAATTTATTTGAGGAGACAATCTTTTTCACGTGCTTCACTGTCTCTTATTCCAGAAAATGGGGAAGACATACAAGTGTTGAGATATGAGTATGGAGAGAAATATGATCCACATTATGATTACTTTGCTGACAAGGTTAATATTGCACGTGGCGGGCATCGCCTGGCAACTATCCTAATGTATCTCAGTGATGTAGAGAAAGGTGGTGAAACTGTGTTCCCCTCAGCGGAGGTTAGTTAAAGTGTTTCCTTTCACTTCCATTAGAACTGCACGTTTTTATCCATGTATATATTGAGAGTCCACCTTACATTCCTTGTAATATCCTATTGTTCCATGTATTTTGATTTTTTTTTTTACTTTTTACACATCCTGAGATTCTGTCTGCTTACCTCATGCTGTAAAATACCTGCTTCTTCTTTTTTTCTTTTTTAGATCTGCTCTTGAATGAGCAATGAAACAAAATCCGTGCTGTTAAATCATTTGTTACGGTATTTCGGACCCTTGGCAAGAAAATTATTGATAGTGGTAGTAGGAGGTAGAAGTCACAGCAAGAAAAGTATCACATTGAAAGGTTTATGAAAGCCTGTTTAGAATGCATGTTTGGACTAGGCTAGTTAAGAAGTCTGCTAAGACTTTCCCTCACCAAGTAGAGAGAAAAAAAAAAAATACTTAATCTGTCAAGAACTGGGAGTCTATGATTGGCATTTAGACCTCACCCTTTGGTACCTTTATCTTTGCCTTTGTGGAGAGCATTAAGGGAATTATTAACGCTTCATAGTCTTAATTTTTTTACATTGCATATGTCACCTGTCACCAGGAGTCTCGTCGTAAATCTTCTGCAGCTGATGATGACTTGTCAGCGTGTGCAAAGAACGGTATTGCAGGTGAGCCACTCGAACAAATGATAAATGTTTTTTTTTGGATTTTTGGTTCCATTTTCATCTAATTGATGTTTTTTTTCGTTTCTTCTCCTCTCACCTTGGATAATATCTAGTAAAACCACGAAGAGGGGATGCACTTCTTTTCTTCAGTCTGCACCCTAGCGCTGTTCCAGATCCAATGAGCCTCCATGCAGGTTGCCCGGTGATCAAAGGTGAGAAGTGGTCCGCAACGAAGTGGGTCCACGTGGATTCCTTCGACAAGATCGTGGGAGCCGGTGGGAATTGCACAGATCAGAATGACAATTGTGAGAGATGGGCTGCACTCGGGGAATGCACTAAGAATTCGGAGTATATGGTGGGAACTGCAGACCTACCTGGATATTGCAGGAGGAGTTGCAAGATATGTTGAGCTTCGTAAATTTTGTTTTACTCTAAAGATTATCTACTGTATTTCTTCACGGGTTGGTTTGGGGGATGAATTTGTGGCACGTATGTATCTGTTTCTTTTGGTGTTCTTCTTGTCTTTTCGGTCATTGCTTTGCTAACCAATTTTTGTGGTTAAGAAAAATTGTTCCTGTTATGTTCGTTAGTCGGAAGGATCAAAATTTCATTTCGAAACGTTTCGTTTCCAAGGAGACCAAAACAAATTGGTGATCGAATTGAAATTCTAAATATTTCGAGGTGCTTCATAATATTTTGAGATGTTCTGTAATGTTTCAATACATTTGCACAATTATTTTGAAATGTTTCAAGGTATTTTAAGATATTTTAGCATATTTCGATCAATATTTTGAAAAAATAATTATTAAATTTTTTATTTTTTATTTTGTTTCCGAAACAAGTCGAAATGTTTTTAAAGCACGTCTAAACGTTTTTGTTTTTTAGGTGATTGAAATAATATACCGAAATAAAATTTTGATCCTTGAGTAAAGACGACGATGTTCGAACCTATGACCTTAATGTGATAAGGTCCAACAGGAGGGCGATGGCCATTGCTCTTGACTTGAGGATCTTGGGAAGCAATTCATATACCCGCCCGTTCACAAACACAAAGATTTTGTTTCATTTGAAAGAGGTTGAACATACACCCACCAGAGCATATTGTGGGTTTTTTTAACCTGATTGCCAGTGATGAGTCGGTAGCCCTGACCCTCTGTCCTCCTTAAGATGGCATGTCAGTATGTGAAAAATAATGTTAATAGGCCTATTAATTGGGTTAAATTCTGATTTAATATGATTCGAATTTGAGTAATCGGAGATTGACTAATTCTTTTGGACAATTAGTCCTTTTTGAATCCGCTATGACATATTTCATAGGGTTAGATATAAATATATCAATATTTGATATGATGTTAATAAGAGTGGTAATTGATCCATGCAACTCAAGTATGGAGCCATCGTTGCGTCGGCATAACAGTGTCTGGTGCCGTTGTTGAATAGGGGCCACCAACTCCCGTCCAACTTCTAGGCACACATTCCACTTCTTCGCTCAGAGTACGACAAGTAGGTCATGTCACGTTCTTGCCCCAAGCAGTCTTTTGCCTGTTCTCTCTTGAATTTTAAGAAATACAATCATTGTCTTATTGTCTTATCAACCTGTTTACCATAAGTGATCGAAGTATACGATTAAGATTCCAGTATTGACTTCGAGTCTTTTCCTTAAAGTCGTCGTAAAATTCAATTGTCACTTATGATATAACCAAATCAAGCTTTCTCATAGCAGGAACCTCCCCGAGGGAGGGGGATTAAAGGGGGTAATGCACTATGTTCAGAGTAGGAAGTGGGAGTATGAGTAGCAATAACTGCTCTTAACCATCCTATCATTCCTGACATTAGGAAGGAATGGAGTAAGGGATGACTGATTCCCGCACAAGAAGAATTGCCAATATCAAATCTTTTAATGAAAGTTGTCCTTTTAAGGTAGAGATTTTTCTTTTAAGGATTGAATTACTGAGTTCATAAGTTGATGAGTCTTCCATCGTTGTCTTATTGATTTAAGTATTGTATTAGCTCTTTTCCTTCCCTGAGATTGAGTTATAGGATTTTAAGGGTTTGTATGCACGAGCAAAGCCCCCCTTTCCTCCTCCCTCTGCTTTTTTTAAGTTCGAATTCATAAAATTCGACTCTTTTATCTGCAAAATAGTCGAGTTATTCAGACTTATTTTAGATTCAACTTATTTTGGACTCGAATCGAGCTCGTACATTAAGAAAATGAGCTGAGTTTAAATACTTTTTTAGACTCATTTTGAAAAACGAGTTCATCAGATTTGGCTCGTTTATCACCCCTATTGATGTATATGCAGATATATATAAACGTAGGACCTAAAGACTACAAAATATGAGCTGGATAAAATCTTTTTCCAAGCTCATTCCTAATAAATTCAACTTTTTTTTTAACCAACTGGCAAGACACTCACAACTGTTGGATGTTTGTGAGATCTACTAATCCAATGGTTCACATGAATAAGAAGGAAAAGTTAGAAAAAAATTTGATAATTAAATTCATTAGAGGCTTCGATCTGTTCTCTGAATTAAACTGGCATACAAAATGAATGTAGTGCTTTTAAGAATATGGTCCTATTGAGAGTAGTGGTTTTAAGAATATGGTCAAACAGATTCTCTTACATCCAACGCAATGTGTTACATAAACAACTTGGGTAGCATCATAGTCACATGTTATTCTTAGTTGTCACAACCAATTCACAACTACGGTCCACGCTTGCATGATACAATTCTTTCTAGACATCAGGGTCATTGCAAACTCATGACTCCACGCAGGGGCGGAGCCAAAAATTTGTTCAAGGAGAAGAAAATGTGACTAGAAATAATTCATGAGCTAATTCAAATATATATATATATTAAAATTCAAGAATAAATTAATATATGAAACAGCAAAACTATTTTTCATTTAGTCTAAACAAAATTTGAATAAAAAATAGCACTAAAAATACAATCATTTAAAAAATTAGGGGGGAGAGGGGACAAATATAAAAAATTGAACAAAATGATGGTCAATAACATTGCAAAAATGAAGAAAATCCAAAATTGAGGGTGGCTAAAGTTTTTTTTTTTTAAAAGTTCAACAGTCAGGAATGTCCGGACCAGCTTACACGCATCTTGACTAATTCCTTCCTTGGTACGGTCAAAGATAAGTCATTCGTGCTGAGACTAAGCTATTCATGAGAGATAAATCTCATTACTTAACGATCCAAACAATTCAAGTTCAGCTCGGTTTTGGTTCATTCAGTTTTATTCAAATTGACCAAAATAAACTGAATGTGATCAAATTGGTAAGTTCATTTTATAAACAAGTTGAATCAACAAAGTGTAACTTCACTGGAATAGACTCGGCTCGATTAGACCTTTATTTATGACTAATTGTAATTTCTTACCAAACATAGAAAGAAAACAATCTCAAACTTATTCCCGAATAACTTCATAACATAAACACTTCTCTCCCTCTCTTAGTCTCTTTCATCTAACAGATTCTTTTGTATTGTTTATTTTTTTTAAATTTGAACATCTAGAGTTTGATTCTATGATCGAACCATACAGATTTTAGAGGGCTTTTGTAAAGAAATTGATTATTAAGTTTTAAGATATATTTTTAATTTTTTTTGCTGAGAAATTAAGATCAATTTTGAGTTGAGCTTGGCTCGAACACTCGCAAGCTTATGTGAGCTCGACTATAGCCAAGCTCGAGCTCGACCAAAGCCGAATCTGAATACACTAAAACTCAACAAGTCAGCCATGACACCACCAATCATTTGTGTAAAGCAAATGAGAGTTTGTCAAGTTACTTACAAAACAAGCTGATCTTGAACAAATTTTTAAGCTCGTTTAGAAAAACAAGCTCAACATGTTCGGCTCGAGCTCGCAAAATTCGGCTCTCAACCTTAGTCTTGAGTCATCCATGAGGAATTTAAGGCTGATAATTGACCCAAGCTACTCGGACTCGGCTCGTAGATAACTCAACTCGAGCTCGGCTCGTGTTTTAAACAAGTTAAGCTCGAATAATTTTTTAGACTCGTTTAGAAAATGAGCCTAAAAGACTCAGCTCGAGCTCGCAAAACTCAATTTGATTATCAGTCCTAAAGAGGATCAACATAAGCTAAGGCTACTGTTTCAACAACAAACATAATATAATATTATTAAAGAAACTGTGCAGAATCAACACTCGTCACAAAATTTGACCACATCTTAGCCATAAAACGAGGATCATTCCTTCTGGCTAAGGTTCCAATACGATAAGAATCAAGTCATTAAAATAAGAGGAGAACATTAACCTTACATCTGATTGGACACCAATACATAAGATTACAGTCAAAAAGAAGAATTCTCTCTCTCTCTGGTAGTTGGTGTCTCACCAGAATAGAAAAAGATTCGAAGGGTTTTTACTCAGTCAAGCGTCTTCTTTTATTTATTGATTTTCTTTCTTTTTAAAGGGCATCAACTGATAATCAAGATAATATTATTAACAATAAAGTTTAAGTGAAAAAAAGGTCGGATGCAATGGAATGAGAGAGTTTTGAAAGTAGGGGCCCCCTTAGGGGATTAAGGCTCATAACTGATGCAATGGAATAGCAAAATGGTAGGGGCTGCGAGACTGACAAAAACACATCACAACCCAGCACAAAAAGGGAAAAAAATACAAAAAGACATAACACAGCACAGATCCAGAGAACGCAAGAAAAGTAAAAACAAAGGCTAGACACCAATTCGTACTAGATGATACACAAAAGCAGGGAAAAATGTTGTTTTTTATCTGGGGACATTGAATTCATCAAATTCCTTTCAAGCATTAATATTCTCTGATTGTGCAATTATTCCACAAGAACTACTATTTCAACCAACAAGCTTTGTATTGAGTGTAACAACTAACAAGGCAGAGAGGTGCTAGTTCAGTGTACAAACTAGAGAAGAAAGAAAGAAAGAAAGCGGAGCATGGAGGTTGGTCAGCTGCAAACAAGATTCGTGGACTACAGAAAGTCAATGTTTTGTGAGGTAATCACATGAAATGCAAGTATGTCTCATAGTGATTTGTTTTGTTGTTTTGGCTTGTTTGATCTATTGTCTTGTTTCTGTCTTAGTGTTCCGTTTTGGGTTGGTTCTAATTTATCTGTGTTTGTTGGTTTGAAGGGGCTCTTGGATAGTCAGTTTATTCAGCTTCAGCAACTTCAAGATGAGAGCAACCCAGATTTCGTGGTTGAAGTGGTGTCTCTTTTTTTCGAAGATTCTGAAAAGCTTCTTAATGAACTCACCAAAACTCTGTGAGGACACTAATATCTCTCTGTCTCTCTCTCCCCGTTATTTTTTCTATGTTCTTAGGTTTGTCTTTCATCTCTGTACAGAGGTCAGCAAACTATAGATTTTAAAAAGGTTGATGCCCATGTTCATCAGTTGAAAGGTAGCAGCTCTAGGTATGTAAATGGATTTTCTATCTTATACAACACACACCCACAGAGTCAACTTTTTAAATATGAGTTTTAATTTGATGCTTGGAATTGTGGTCCGATTCAAGACTTACTATATGAATTTTGAAAGCAATGGATATCTGCAAGAATTCTCCCACAAAATTTGCATTTTCTTTTACCTCCCATTTTCTTCAGATTTTCTACCTGACAGAAGTTTAAACCAACTGAAATCTGAGAAACAAGTTGGAGCTAAGATTTACACCAAAAAGAACTAAAAATAGTAGTTCTTACACAATATTAGTTCATTGAATTGTTAAATAAAAAATGGGTTCTTGTGGTTCAACAGCATTGGCGCTCAGAGAGTTAAAAATGCTTGCATTGCTTTTCGCAACTACTGTGAAGAAGAGAATATCGAAGGGTGAGTAGTTTTACTCTATCTCATACCTAATATTTTTGTTACTTTATTTTTGAAATCAGACATGCTACATGAGTTAGAAAATAGAAATCAGAAGTTCTTAAGAATCTAAACTAAGAATCTTCACATTCTGATAAAGAGTGTTGGGTGCATGTAGGTGCTTGAGATGTGTTCAACAAGTAAAACAAGAGTACTTCCTAGTCAAGGGCAAGCTTGAAACTCTATTCAGGGTGAGAACACTAAACTTCTTAGCATATGTCAGCCTATTCCAAACTCCTATTTTTCTTCTGTTTGTCTATTGCAGTTGGAGCAACAGATTGTGGCAGCTGGTGGGGTAATTCCTATGGTGGAATGAGTGGGTCTTGAAGTAACTATTAGAGAGGCAGAGACAAGTATGTTTGGAGCTATTGTTAGCTTTGTTTGAGTTTTTTATCAGTAAAACTACAGAACTTGTGCTTACATGTCCTTGCAGTTACTCTTCCTAAATAATGGGTCTTAAAGTAACTACTAAACAGGCAAAGCCAAGTATGTTTGGAGCTATTATTGAGAGGCTTTGTTCGAGTTTTGTCTACCGCTAGAATTAACTACAAAACTTGTGCTTACATGCCCTTGTATTTACTCTTCCTTCTCATGGAGAAGTTGTAAGTTATAGATTGGTTTTGCTTTCTTTTTTTTTTTTTTCTACTATTCGGTTTATGAGTAACACTTTTCCTTTCAGAAAATTAAGGAACTAGATCAAAAGTACTTTAGCTTGAATTTTCAGCCCAGAATGCAAGAGCAGTAATTCAAACAAGAAGCTAATTAAAAAGGGTTGAGAAGTTATATCAGAACAAAACTACTTTTCACATAAGTCGTCTCGTCGCCAGAAGATAGCACTTATTTCATCAATGCATATAACACTATTTTCATTACCTAACACTATATATAACCTATAAAAAAAAATTCCTATCCAGAAATTTCATATTCACCACATTGGTCAAAATAAATATCAGTTCACAGTAAACAATGATCATGACACTGTTTCTGTAACAAATATAGAGTCCAAAGATATATGGAGTCCGAAGCGAAGGTGGGTTTTCTTCAAACATGATTATTCAGAAAAGAAGGAAGTGAATTCAATTACTTACTGGCATATGCATAATATTCAGAAATTCAACAATTCAATCAGTACATTGTACCGAAAGAGATCTCACTATTGAATCAAACGAGAGAGAGATCTAGCATGATTTATAGTAGCAGTATAGACACTGTATCGTTTTGTATATATACTTGATCAATCAAAACTCAAAAATTGAACATTAACTTTTCATAAAACCTGACGGAGAAGAATCCTAGTTGCAGTTGCCGCCGTTGCCTTATTATCTTCGTGGACTCCCGAATCAGACTCGTCGTGAAACCAACCCACTGATTTCTGAGCTTCATTGATTATCTGCGAAATGCCTGAAAATCCAATAAAAAAAGCACTAGTAAATAACCTCAAATCAAAATTCACACACACACACACAATGTGGGAGAGAAAGGGAGAGATTTGGGACCTCCACGGACGGTTTGTTTGTTTTGGCTGATGTCGTGAACAGTCGCCGAAATTTTCCAGTAGAGAGGACGACCGATATAGAAGAGTATGAGTATAACAAGAATGGCCAGTACTGTGCGGAACGTTACCCTAGCTGTTTGTGACGCCATTGTTGAGCAGAGAGAGATAGATGTTGTGCAGCTGCAACAATCGGGTATCATAAAATCTGTGAGCCACCTCTAAAACAGCGTCGTATCTAGGGGTCTCGATTTTATTATGAATAATAAATATATCAAATTAAAGTTAGATATGAATTACACAATTAACACATACTATTGATAAAAAATATGTATTTAAAGAGTATTGTAAATAAAAATAAATATTTATAATTTTATTAATTTTTTAAATAATATTATATAAATTATTATAAAATTAAATAATTTTTTATTAACACGAACCCGTAATAAAAATAACACGGCACGAAAATAACTGTAACACTTATCGTTTCGGAACCTCTTGTCTTCTTTTTTATCCCCTCGATTATCTTTCTGTCTACATTTATTGTTTGAGTTAATTATAATTTGTACCCATAAAAATTTAGCCAGATTTACACTTTGGGCCATCAATCTTTGCATTGTTTCCTTTTAGTTCTCTTAACTTTCCAACTTGTATTCAAATGTTCAATACATAATAACTACACTACCCATCAAGTTGTCAAATGACAATCAACAGGTGCATAAGAGAAAGGGTGTTCAAATTTTCGATTAGCCGCAATTTCTTACCCTACTCGATCATATCTAGTATTGAACGGCTAGTCAAAAAAATCGAGTAAGAATGCGGAAGAGTTTTTGGTCTTTCGATTAAATCGGGTAAGAATGCGGAATAACTATTAATTTCCGTATTTCTACCCTACCCTACCCGTATTAATTTATATATATATATACACACATAAACTAAAAACTCTAATTCCCTAACCATATGGTTTAAACTTAAAATAATTGTTATTGTATTTGTGTAACAATTATGATGGATTGATGTTTATACTTTCTTGTGTTTTATTGTAATTGTTTTAGGTTTTAGTGTTATTAGTTTATTGTGTTATTAAATTGGTGCATGTTATTTAATTAAATTGTTAAAATGATCCAAAAATTAATAATTACAAAAGTGGTCACCCGATTTCCTACCCGACTTCTTACCCGATTAATTTGGCCGGAAGTCGGGTAGCAATACCATACTTAATCGAGTAAGGTAGGTCAAGAAAAAAAATTTCTGCAAAATATTAGATAGGAAGACGAAAGACCATATTTCCTACATGTAGGGTAGGGTGAACACCCTTACATAAAAGGTGAAAGACTATGACGAGGAGTAACAAATGGGATAAATTCTAAAAAAAAAAAAATCTTACAGAAAGAGTTATGAGCACGTGTCCAATCACATGTTACATACGTCGTACTACCTTCATCAATTTTAAACGGTAATTTATGATTAGACAATTTAGGCTCTTTTGCATGCTATTAATTATAGTTAATGAGTATTTCATTTCCTGTTAATGGATACCAGTTCTCAATTATCGTAAAAACAATCACATGTTCTTTAGCTATTATCAAGATTTTTGTATGGGCGCAATAGTGTGGCTACTTTGTAGGACAAGATCTCAGTTGTTTGGACGAATCGTATCTAAATCTCTGATGTGGGTCTTGAGTCCTCAGCGAAACGCAAACCCTGATTTAACTAGTGTATGAGTTGAGGGGCCGATTCATACACCCGGGTTTGCCCCTAGTTCTACTCAAGTTACAAGTCTGAGCGACATAAGTGCGTTTCTACTCACTGAGGACAGGCCATGGAATTTCCCGTTACCCAAAAAAAAGATTTTTGTATGGGAATTTATATTGATTCAATATTGTTTTGTTCATAGATGTATAAATGAGTAAAAAATAGAGCTTAATTTCGGGAATGAGCTTCATTTTGAGAAGGAACTTGGTTTTGAAAAAGAGCTTAATTTTTGAATATTTTTTCTATATTTAGAATACCCAATAAAGTCTATTGCCACATTTTACAATATGTTTAAGATTCTCCATATATTTGAGAAGGAATGAAGATTAAACTTTGATCCGATCTTAGCTAGATTAGGATCGTGTCTTAATATTATTTTTTATTAAATTGGATTTATCCTTATTTGTGTGATAGCGCGACCTTTGTTACCCTACTTGGTGGGGCCTGTTAGCTGGCCAATCTACGAGCCATGGGTAATTTGCTAAAGGCATTGGATAGAACTTTTTTCATGCGTCATCTCGGTTATGGCTCATAATCGAGCCGAGTTTGTCAAATTTGTTTTTGACTCGTAAAACGAGTTGAATCAAAATCGAATCCAAAACAAACCGAACTCATCTCAGCTTCATCCACATCTTGCTATAGTTTTACTTGGAATTAGTTTATTTTTAACTAAGGGAAGAATACAATAGCCCAAACAATTAACTTTCAGGATCCAATTTCCAAGTATTATGGAGTTCCACTTCAAAAGAGTCTCCCACTCTATGAATTGATGCAAGCTTGAATTTCTTCAAGTGTTTTTCCCTTTGTTTCTGGCACCATCTTTGCTACAAACAGTACAGTAAGAGCACAAAATCCTGAATATATCAAAAATGTACCTGGAAAAAAGAAGCCAAAAGATAGGGAATCAGTTACCAAAACGAGCAAAAGCTATAGGTTTTATGAGTTCAAATTGCAGTTTGACCTCCTCAATTATAATCCCAATCTTATTTTCTCCCATCGACTGTTGCGTTTCTCACATCCTCGATTACTTAAAATGGATTTCACTTTATACTCTAAAACCCAACATCGATTATTCTTTGGATTGAAAACGTCCATTTGTGGAGCAAAATACACGATTTTGAACGCATGCAATTGGGAGAATGTGAAACCAATGATTGTGGTGGTAGGTGTAACGTAAGAAACATGTTAATTGAGGGGACGATATAAAACTAATAACCATAGTTGAAGGTGTAATGTGACAGACGTAATAACTAAGGGGACGATATGAGATATGAGACATAATAAAGGGGTCAAAGTATAACATTCTACTTCTATGATTTGGACCATAATGTGTAAGTTTCTCTTCACCTGTGGAACTCCAGCTCATGAGGAAGTTAAAAGTGAAGGAAACTGCCCAAGCACCCAACCAATTCACTAGCACCACCAAGCTCCCTGCAGCACCCTTCACATGTATTGGAAATATCTGCAAGAGGTTCAAAAATATTAAGTGATTTCTTAGCTTTTAGGTATGGCTGATAATTGAGCCGAGCTATTCGTACTCGATTTTGGCTCGGGTTTAGCTCAGATAGGACTCGACTCGGGCTCGGCTCGGCTCATTTATATATAAAATAGTCGAGCTATTTGGGCTCGGCTCATTTTCTAAACGAGCCAAGCTTGAACAATTTTTTAGGCTCATTTAAAAAAACGAGCTCGACAGGTTTGACTCGATTATCGGCCGTACTTCCAGGGATCCCCATATGAATTCCAAGAAAATAAGAGAGAGAAAATGAACTAAGTAGAGGTATTATTTGTGTTTGTATATAAACAATAAGATTCTTATATATTCATGTAGCCGACCCTAAATAATTGAGTAAAGACTTTGTTGAGTAGAGTTGAGTCGAGTCGAGTCGAGCTGTGTTTATACATAGATATCTCTTTTAGGTGGAAGCATAATTGGATATTCTTAGTCTGGTCCCTTCAAACTTTTTTGTGGCAATTGTTTCTGCAGAGAAGGACTAGGATATGAGGACTGTATAAGGCAATGCAAATTACCTCAGACATTATCACCCAAGGAACAGCTCCCATTCCAAGTGAGAATGAAGCTATATAAAGCTGATCAATGGGAAATAAGATTAGATATCAGAGTAATTCCACAAGAAATATTGCAACATGGTTATGTGGAAATTGCACTATATAAAGGTTTTAAAACCTACCAAAACTCCAGAAACAGCCAATAAGGGCACCCACTCAAGCAACAAATTCTGGCCCTGTTCACAAAATTGTTGTAATACCATTAGTCCAATACCAATCGGTTCGTGTCGTGTCAGGATCAACTTGTTATGATATATAACTAAGAGTATAAGATACCTTGAGAAAGAAAGAAGCTCCAGCTAGGAAGCAGCCTAAAAATGTCCCTGCACCAGACACCTGAAAATGCGAAAACAGTAAATTTTACCCTTCAAAGGCTTCTCTCTATTATGACTTCAGCTCAACAAATTAGACAACAAGTTCTAGATGATACTAAGTACTCACCATAAGAAGTGGCCTTCTTCCTGATCTGTCCATCAGCATTGCTCCAAGTAGGGTTATGGGAACCTGTATTTCAATTGAGTTTAGACAAACATTTGATACATTTTGGACTTACAAGAGCAATAGTGGTATATGCTTGACAAACCTGAAGTATGGCATAAGCTACTGTTCCAATATTGCCCGACGAAAGACCTGCAATTTATACTTGACAGTGTTGGTGACAAAGTTTCAAATACAAAAACCGGTTAGATAAAGCTAGCTCTTCCAATATGATAATTGAAGGTTTGAATTACCAGCTGCTACAAAGGTTTCACTGGCGTAGAAACTTATTCCATTTATTCCTCCAAACTGTTGGCCTACCATTAGTCCCACACCAATCTACACAGTTCAAAAGTTCAATATGCATCAGCAAAACACGAGTTTTCATTCGCCCAACGATCATTTTAGCATGAATAATGAAGCATAAACATATCTAGAAAGCTGCTTACAATCATAGCACGAATATATTTGCCATCGAACAAATCCAACATTCTAGCTTTTGGAAGACTTTGAAGGGTTTCGATATAATCCTATCGAAAAAAGGGTATAGTTAGCTTCACAAATATTAACTCAAAGGAATTACAATGGATCAGGTTTTAGATAGAGGGATATATACTTGGATTTCAGTGGCTTCATGAGACACATCTGCATTTTTTCCGCGAAGCCTTTGTAATGCAACTTCAAATTCTTCCTGCTGGCCTACTTTCATCTGCAATTATCGGATTTAGTCTCATTTCTTGTTAATTTTCTAAAAAACAACTATAACTAAGAGAGATTGATACTGAAAGCTCACCAGCCATCTGGGGGATTCTGGAATAAAGAATAGACCAACAAGCAGAAATATGCATGGAAGAATTCCTTCAAATCAAAACCAACAATCAGTTTCTTTGTGTGTTAATTGTAGCTAATTTGGTGATAAATGCTTCCCTCTTGTTGGTTAATTAATCTCAATCATATGTTGACTTACCGGTCAGAGCTAGTGTTCGCCATGTTACGACTGATCCCATTAAGAATGCAACCGATGAACCACAAACAATCATTAGCTGCAGAACAAGCAGATCAAAGGGTGGGGAAAATTATGCTAATGGTCCTTTATGTTTTCATCAGTGATGAAAAATTATACCCAAGATGTGTTTTTTTTATCTCTTCTTACCTGATTAAGTGTTGTAAGCCCTCCACGAAGATTCTTTGGTGCGATTTCAGCAACAAAAATAGGAACCTGTTCATCCAGTTGTCAGTATGCTTTATTAAATTTTAAAGAACAGCAATCAGAAGGTGCCAAAAAATCATAAACTTTGAAACTAGAATTAAAGGTCCTATTTGTTGTGAATATTGTAAATGATGAATTATCAAGTAGTTACCACATAAGAAAAAACCCCTATGCCATATCCTGTGAAGAATCTTCCAATGTCAAGTGACAAAGCTCCCTGTATAGACAGAAAAAAAAAAAATACAAGAGTGTTTACAATGATTATAATCATGTAAGGAGACCCGATTTATTGTCCTGTCTTAAGAACCCGACTCAAGAGAGAAAAGAAGATTGAAATGACAAAAAAAAAAAGTATTTAGGAGTCCAAAAGTTGCATATTGCTCATACCCTAGAGAAGTAGATTGCAAGCCATCCTGCAATGCAGAAACCAGCTGACATTCTCATTGCCTGCTTACATGAAAAAACCAGAATTTTTTAGCCATAACAAAATGGACAAGCATTGGAATAACTTAAAAAAGAGACTTTCACTTACCCCTTTTCGACCTATGAAGTCTGCAATTCGACCACTTGTTATAGCACCAATCATGGCACCAATTGTTATTATTGAACCAAACATGGAGTACTGCAAGATGAAACTGGATTAAGTTCTAATTCATCTAACATGGTATAGCATAAATGTAGGAAGAGAAAATCAAGTGAAGGCAACCTCAGACAGTGTTAAATTTAGATCTTCCCTTATAGCAGACTGAGTTGGTGCAGAGTAGCCCACCTGCAAAAAAATTAACTTAAAGCTAAACAACCCTTTTCTTTGGTTTATTTGTTTCAGTTTTTTGTTTGTTCCTGACCAAAAAGAAGAAAAAAATTAAAAAAAAGAGGAAATTTTTAATTAAAAGTCTATCTGAAACAACAAAATTTACTAGTAGAAACACTGATTAATATACTTACACATGATCCAAACTCAAAAGAGCCACAGACAGCAACAAATGTACTTAACAAAACCATCCCAATCGATCCGTTTTCGCCATGTTTACTAGACTGATCATCTTCAGAGTATACTGTTTTGCTGTGCTGAATAAATGGCTTTTCCAAGTCTTCAAGCCCTTTATCCACACCATTTTCTATATCTTTACATTGATCAGTTTCCATTTCTGTCTATTTTTCGATCTAAATACCAAAAAAGAAGAAAAAAAAAAGATAGCAGAAAGAAGAAGAAGGATAGAAGAGAGTAGTAGGCTTGATTTGAATGAGAATTTATGGGTTTCTTCTGCTATTTATACATGTTCAGTGATGTAGGTAGATATTTAAATATAAAAAATAAAAAAATATTTTCATGAGTCTTTGTTCTCATGTTACTGATTAGATACTAAAATAATCAGATTCATTTTCATGAATCATGTGGGATGAAGCTGTCACTGACGGTTGATCTTATCAGTCCATGCTAGCATGTGGAATTTTGAACCACAAATCTGTTGGAGCTGGCAATTTTGAGATGGTGTGCCATGACAATAAACTTATGGTCATATGACTCATATGGCAAGAACAAATGGCCACTTTTCTGCATTAAATATTTAGTGCTTTTGATTGTCCCTTGCTTGCTTGGATAGTTGGATTACCATGGTTAAAAGTATCAACCGAGTCGTATCAAATTCAATATCATTTTACGTCCTGTACAAGGATTAAAATTTTGTTTCAAAACGGTGGAAATGATCGAAATAGTTCTGTTTCCGAGGAGACCGAAACGAATCAGTGATTGAATCGAAATTTCAATTCTTCGAGTATTTCGGAATGTTTCGAGGTGTTTCTAAATGTTTCAACTAATGTTTCGTAACATTTCAAAGTGTTTCAGTATATCTTGATTAATGGTTGGGAATGATTTGAAAATAAGTTCTCAAAATTTTTATCCATTTCTGTTCTTTTTTCAAAACATTTCCGTTTTTAAGGTAACCGAAACAATGTCCCGAAACGAAATTTTAATCATTGGTCATTTATTAACCATGAATCTTACGCAACTCAGTTAAGACATGGCTAAGTCAACCTCCAGTAGTCGGGGTCATCTTCACATGATTGGACTATACCGTCCATAATGCTACAATATGATCTAAATTTCTTTCGTTTAATTTTTTCTTCAATCTAATATTTCATACTATCGCCCCGATTCTTTTTTGCGACGCCAGATCCGATGCATCTCAATTCCCTTCGATTCAAAATTTCTCTAGTTTGTTTATTCCCACCAAGATGGCAAAATTGTACTGTTATAAATAATTTCAACCATGGAAGGAAAGTTCTTCGTGAATCACTTCGAATTCGATCTGGCAATGCCATTAGCTCAATCAACACAAACATTGTCATTATCACAGAAAAGTAGTCGACCCTCTGGCTTATCTTAGGTAAAGGTAACTCAAGTGGGACCCAATATTTAGAAGTAGGTCCCTTATTCATATGCCGTTAAGTAATTTAAAATTAAGTGAAAATATAATCGAGATAATCTAAATTCCAATTAATTACGTTATTTCTCACATAACAGACGCTCATAATATATGAGAGAATAATGATATATAACATAAAATTTGATGATTCACACGGGATTCTCATGATGTATAATTTGAAGAGGATTAAAGGTATGTAGCGTGACAGATGCACATAGAGACTATTATTGGAACTCAAATCAGTAAAAAAAAAATTGGGCTATTTCTCGATTTGCGTGTGTTATCCTTGCGTATGGGTCATACTAATATTCTCTATATTGTTCCACTTTTATCGGATGTCCCCGAAGGAACCAAACTAGTAACATTTAGGTTACAGTAACAATTAGTAATTAATTGAAGAGTAAAAAGAAGTATACGCCAACAATTAGTGAAACATTATGTCTAAGTTTATGTGAACTAGCAACCGCCTCGTACGATGTACAAAATTTCTATGCATCCCCTTCCCTCCCTATCCTATTACCTCTTCCTTTTTTTTTTCTCTTGTTATTCTACCATTTGAAAAGTTAGATAGACAATTATGAAAAATTAAGGTGAAAGAAGAATTATGTAAAACTATTTTTTTTTTTTTTTTAAATCAAGTTAGTGGCCAATTTTTTTAAAAAAAATTAAATAAGTGACAGTTAATTAGGCAATGCGATGGTAGTTACATGGACATGTGTTATAATATAATTGGTTAAAACTATGATAATTAAATAATTAAAAATTTAAAAAAATGAAAGTGAGAGGAAAAGTTTCTCAAACCATCTCCCACCTAATTTAATTGTTTTATATAATACTAGCGACGACCACATGCGATGCACGAAATTTGTATCTCATTACCTTCCTTTACCCCTTTCACTATCTCCTCCTCTCTCCTATCCCACCATTTAAGGAGTAAAGAAGTTTTAAACAAATAATTATAAAAATTTGGAGTGATAGAAAGTAGCTTTTTTGTTAAAAAAAGTAAATGATGAGTTATTAGTTAGTGGATGGATGGTTATGTCACACGGTGAAATATAATTGGATTGAAAGCAGTAAAATAAATCAAAATTCTAAAAACTGAGAGAACAAGGAGGGAACGCCTCCCAAAGTCTCTCCTTTGTTTACTATATAATATAATTAGCGAGCGCCTCGTGCGATGTATGAAATTTATAACTCGTCTTGCTCTGACTCATTCCTTCCACCTTTCTTACTTCTCTCTTTTCCTATCACACAACGTGAGTAGTTCAAGAATCATTAAAGTTTATAGGGGATTGAAACTTAATCTTCTTAAAAAAAAATTGAATGAAGGGTGATTAATTGGTAGTGAAAAAGTTGTTATATTAGCCAAGTGTTGGTTGTTGATTGCAGAATACTTAACTTTATAATTTACTAAATGAAAATTCCAGAAATTAAGAATAGTGGGAGGGAAGACTTCTCAAGTCATCTCTCCTAAAAATTGATTGTTTTTTATATATATATTAGCGGGAGTTTCTCAAACTCCCTTTCTCAAAAAAATTATATATATATATATATATATATATACATATATTTTTGAAAAGTGTATATATACATTAATACATATATAAATAGATAGACTTAGCACAGTGTTGTGGATGTGATTCTATGATGGAAACACCAACGGTGTAGAAGAAAAGAATGTAATTGACAACACACCCACCATATAGAAAAAGGGGTTAGAAAGAAATCTGCTTTTAGCTTTGAAGCATTTTCCCTATCCTTTTTTTTTTTTCATTTTTATGCAGTCAAAGGTATTAGGAAAATGATGTTTTCCAAAAGCTGGAATCTTAGGAAAATGACAAAAATGGCACAATCTCAAAAAGATGTATAATCCCATGAAGATGTAAAGTATACATTGCTTCCCCTAATCATTATCGAGAGTTTCAAAGATGGCACAATGTTATTCTCTTTTTGTTATGGATGCTTACGATATTTATATTATTTCTTTGTCGGA
Source organism: Ilex aquifolium (assembly GCA_951799425.1). Lineage (NCBI taxonomy): Eukaryota > Viridiplantae > Streptophyta > Magnoliopsida > Aquifoliales > Aquifoliaceae > Ilex > Ilex aquifolium. The sequence goes on along the minus strand of OX637397.1, from coordinate 2,981,127 downwards.
TTTGTGTAAAAAGCAACTAAATTATTTGTTTTTATTTTGATGGTTTGATGGAAATACACGCAAATGTAGAGATTTGTTGTGGGTGTCTTGTATTTTTGTCCGGGTAAGAAACTAATTTGTAATTTGTTCTCCTCAGATATTTGAAAAGGTGGATGTCTTGAAATACCCTCGGAGAAAATAGGATATTTTGGGTCTATAATACATTGTAGACCACTTAGTTTTTCTTGATTAAAGAATTTTGTATAAACTTTGTGGCTGCGGTTCTCCCGGGGACTTAGACTTTTGAGCCGAACAACGTATATTTATACGTTTTGTATTTTTCTATTTTTGTTCCATTTATTGTTTATAGCCTTTGTTCATAACACTTTTCATCGAAGTAATAATCATGTCATGACAGGTATTAGATTTCTCAAATGAATCAGATGGACTTGGGAAAAAAAAATTCCATTTCGTCTCTAAAATGAATAAGTGATGGAAGTTCTAAATTCTCGTGTTTTGAAATATTTCAGAATCAAAATTCAAGTTTATCTTCGTTTCTATTGTGTTTCTGAATCATTTCTACAATATTTTTTGTTTCAGAGCTGAGTAAAACAATGATCGAAACGAAAGTTTTGAACTCTCCCCCTTTTTGAGTCACTTTACATCAAAACTAAAAATCCCAGAAATTACAACAAAGAATTGAACAATTTTTTGCGGTTTGATTGTTTTTTTATGCATTGTAGGCTGGTTAATCATGTCAGGTGAAGCGAGTTCGTATCAAAAAATATTTCACTCATGTCCGATTCATTTATTAATTCGTGTCTAACAAATCATATCATATCAGGTTCATATCATGTATGAATTATGTATAATCGATTCATAAACAAGCCGTATCGTATATTTTTTTGATTGATTTCACTTATACCCACTTCGTTTATTAATTATATTATATCAAGTTCATTTATTTACGAACTGAATGACTTAAAGAAGATCTAAATCATTTCATTTTATATCTGGTTAACAAGTCATCATATTTTAACCCCTTTATACTGTGTGCTTGAGACCCACCAAGCACATGAAAATTCTTGAAACAGACACAGTACGAGAAACTCCATCGTACCATGACTTTCAAATAAGCCAATCAATTTTTCAATTGCATAGGCCAGCCAGCTGTTTAGCTCATTCTGAGGTACATTACTTTTATTAGGATGGGATTATTTTCATCCTCTCTGGCCTATCCTCTCTGGATAGTCTTGACATGACACACCACTTCATTTTATTCTCCATCCAATTGCTCTTAACATACCACCCAAGCTGATAGTTTAATAGTAAGTCGTAACTGTTTAAGGTCGTCCCCGACTTTTATGCAGTTATTAAGCAGAATTCGATTCACAAGAGCAATGCAGTTTTGTTGTTTGGCTTTAATAATGTTGTGGTGACGGACTGTCCTGCTGAATTAGTAGTTATAACTCGATTTATGTATTAAAAAAAGTGTACTTCACATGGGGACAACCTAGTTAAGCTCATAAAATATCATGGACCCCACAGAAAACCAGTAATAATGATTAATTTCAAATTAATAAGTTTTAGCATTAGAGTAGGCAGATATTAGGAAGAACAATACCTTTGGGAGGATGGTAATGGGCTAAAAGACAATGTAATGCCCATTATTTAACTTCCAGAATTGAATAAACAAACACCAAACAGCTGTTTATGACTCACCTAAGAGTCATCATTTTGAATTGTCTTATTTTCTTAGCTGTTTTGTGGGCTAAGGAAACAACAGAGCAAAGGTTAGAGACAATCGACAGATCACTCGAGAATCCTACCAAGGACGAGGTATAAATTTAAATGTCTTGAATTTAAATATTAACAATTTTTTTAGGACTAGACTATGAGAGATTTATCCCTCATGAATGCTCTAGTCCCGACATAGATGGTCTATCTTTGACCGGATTAAGGAAATGATTAGTCGAGATATACGTAAGCTGATCCTGACATCCTTGACCATTAAACTAAAAAAAAAAAAAAAAAACCTGGCAGGAACTTAGGTAGCCAAATTGCAATTGGTTGATTCTTAGTTCGAAGCTTGGTGGCCAAATTGCAATTTGTTGACTATAGCCAACTTTCAACATAGTTTGGAGTACGCCCATCTCTTTCACATGGCATTCAGATTCAGGGTCGTTAGTAAATTCCTTCAACTCTTGTTGTATTAAATCATCAATCATGAGTGACAAGACTGGAATTTTACAAGTTGAGGGAGGAGGAAACTAAGGCCTAAGAGTTGGAAAATATATATTGACAAATAATCAAACCGAACATCTATAATATAAAACAAGACAGACTTCAATAAATTCATACGACAGTCTCAAATAGACTCATCTAACGGCAACCAACATCCCTCTCAAAATCATTCACATTGCACCGTACCTTAAGGCACGAGTTACTTTTAGCAACAAACATAGCAAGAACAGTTAGAAATTCAATCTATAAATTCTATTCCATCCAAATAACTCAATTATTCGTTTAATTCAATCCATAAATTTCAAGAAGCAACTGGGATACCTCATTTAAGAGAGAGAGGGAATATCCATTTTTTTGCATTTCGATTCAAAATCAAAAACATGAATCACATTCTATCCAATAAACCTTTAAACAGAACGTTCAAAAAAGCAATCTTTATTCTGATAGAATGGATGACTTCAACTTCCATGACTGCACCCCTATGAACGATTTGCATGTTAAATACATGCATTTCAAGATTCCAATGCCACTAAATACACACATCTCTGATTTATGGCACTAAAAATTCTTGTACAAAAGACACGAATGAGCCAAAGAATTCATCGGTTTAGTGAAAGAGAAGATACAAGGAAGAAGAGGGAGAATAAAAAAGGCGTCTCAAGAATTTTCACCTCATCAGAAGGGGGAACACAACAATAATTGATCATGCCTCCTCCAATTCACTAGGCAGTATGGCAAGTATCATCACCATGATGCCATCAGAAAGAGCAACAACTAACTAAAGCACTTGGACCAAGCAGCCTCAGCAAACAAAAGGTAAACACCCCAGCAACCAAATCAACAAGCTGGTTCTTCAGACAGTTTAGTCCTAACTAATATTAGTGTACATCAGTGGACATGTCAATGCAGTGGCGGGAGATTTTTGCATTGGGCCACAAGCTGCCATTTTTCATTGGCAGATAGGTACATATCAGAACAAGAGCCCACTTTTGATCCAAGATTTCCATTGACATCTAGGAGTTTTCAAACAGACACCTGCGTATAGTTGTTGCAAGTTTGCCAACCTCCCGTGGGTGGAGAAGTACTGCACATAGTCCACAACAAACAGCAGCAGCAGCAGCAATAACAAAGATAAGAGGACGAGATGTCAAAATGGGATTAGTAAATAGGCGACTGTAAGATTTCCTCGGCTGTTCCTTAACAAGATTTACGCTCATGACAAAATCTTCATTTAAAAGTGGAACAGTTCCACTTCTGTCCGAAGATGTTAAACTCACAATGGCATCCAACTTGCCTTTATGTGTTACCTCCATATCCTGCAAATTTAAAACCAAATATACTAGATTAACATGAGATAGATGTAAGCCTTCTTAGATTCAAATCCCCCTTGAAAAGAGGGGAAATAATGAGTCCTCATATGAGACAATCAGATTATTGACATGACTCCTTAAGAAAAAAAAATTGTAAGCTGGTAAACGATTCTGGAGAATGGATTATACCCCACATGAATGCCTGATCCAACTTTCCATTCAGCCATAAGTGATCCCACACAGAGATTCGATGATCACAATACCCATATTTTTCTGATTGTGATGTGATTTCAAGTATAAGCCAAAAGAGAATACAAGAAAGCAAAAACAGAAAAACTACCAAAATCGCAGTAAAATACACCAAATCTCCAATCTACTACATTTCTTTATGTTATTTGTACCACTAACTGCTTTATGGATGAGTGCTCTTGGAGTAGTCGGTCTGGCCCTAAACCTACGTGCCTATGACTTCGTTTCTCAAGAAATTTACACAGCGGAATTTGAGACTTTCTACACCAAAAATATTCTCTTAAACGAAGGTATCCGTGTTTGGATGGCGGCTCAAGATCAGCCTCATGAAAACCTTATATTCCCTGACGAGGTCCTACCACGTGGAAACGCTCCTCCCCCCCCCCCCCCCCCCCCAAAAAAAAAAAAACCCCAAACAAAAAAAACTCAAAAAAGATAAAATCTGTAGCAACAAATTCTGTCTATCTTGCTCAATGGAATTAAAATGCCAAATACCAAGCCCAAGAAGCAAAAAAAGAGAAGAAAAAAGGGGAAGACCCGCCGCCGAGGCGGGGCAATCCACTGCATACTCTAGCTGTATAAAAGAAACAGGCAGAGTAATATAAATAAGGGTGATATGCGCAAACTTTAAAAACCTAATTTCAATGTGAACGAGGGCATAACTGCATGTTGCACCATTGATCCAGGAATAATTACTTTCTTTCCTAAAGGACAATGTGACAGCATTGGTCACCAGCACATAAATAACTAGACATAGAAGAGGGATCAACATGGAAAAATATCCAATGTAATGAAAATTTATACCTGACTGGCAACTGGAACTACAGAAAGCACCTCTTTTACAAAGCTTTGATCACAATCCACTTTTTCCACAAGATTGCTTGAATCCAGCTTCGAACCCCCTTTTTCCTGAATTGTCTGACAAAGGATATCTCTAGCCTTATCCATATTCTTCTTAAATAGATTCAGATCAGCCTCTGCAATGCCAGTGGCCAGACTGCCATCCATCACAAGCTTCATATAGTATGTTGCTCTCTCCAAGATGGCAATGGACTCATTTTGTATTAAAAAGCTCAATAAAAAGTTAAATCTTTGTATCTGAGAAGATGTCAGAATGTGCTGCATGTTTCTCGATGCAGGCTTCTTGAGTAACCATGCTATATCTAAAGTAAATTCGGAGAACTTTCTTTGTCTTGATACACAAACTTGACATGAAGAACTAGTATCCTCAAACTGTGATTCTTCTGAAGAGACAGATGCATCAAGTTTCTGCTGCATTATCTTCATTTCAGAACATATTTCTTGGTCCCCAATCAGAATGGGAATGAAGTTGGATAGTCCAGACTCATTTTCAACCTACAAAAGAATATTTAAAAATAACCACCTGAATTGTATGTTTCTAGATGAAGCTCAAAGATAGTATGTGTCCATATGAAGTTATGAACACATAAAATTCTCTAAATTGTCCACCCTTATGCACTGATTCCCAATTCTTCCCACCCATAGTATAACATTTTAAATTCTTGCAAGTTGCAACCCACAAGCATAATCTGATTATGGTGACAAGAAACAAGAAGTCTAGTGTCCAGATGATTTAGGCTATTAATGAAATGGGGGCACATAATATGCCACAAAACTTCATAGTCATTAACAAATAGAGGTGTCCGTGTTACCAAAGCATACCATTATTGATGATAACTGATAAGACATCCACCATGTGATGAGACAACATAAACCAAAAACAAGGATGCCCATAAAATCCTACCTCAATGAATGCAGGACCAAAAATATCCGGTTCTGTATGAGGGACATATAATTGGACTAATTGATGGGTAAAACCACCGGTACTGGCATCTGCAGTCTTACCAGACATCGGTGGAACACAAAGGTCACATGCCAAATACTTCCCAGCAAAAGATACAAGAAACCTGGCATCAGCATTCCATAAATGCAATGAACAGTGTGAGACAAATTTTAATATATGCACAGAACACTAAAGCAAAACGAAATATAAATAAACTAATCTCACTGCAGGTTTTCAAAGCAGTCAGAGAATCAGTAAAAGACCAACGTAAGTATACTTAAGTTAAATTATACCATAAGACCAACATAAGCATAGAAGTTGATGTAATTCGATACCTAGATTTGGGTTGAAGTAAATTACTCCCACATGCAACAAATTCCAAGGGCTTGCCAGCCTCAAAACATGTAGGATGAATATAGTGAAGCTTTGGGGTATGTTCCCCCACCTTGACTTTCATCACGGAAATTCCATCTGTGTCCAGAAAAATGCTAAGAACGTGTTACAAAGTTCAGACAAGCTCAAACAACCAAAATGATACCTTAGAGATCCTGCAAGTTAGAAATCAATCATTAAGAAAGAAAACAATATGAAATTTGGAAAACAACTCAGGAATGGTTCTCAATGGTACTCGTCAATTTACATAGTGTACAATAAGGTTTACACACAATGTGATGGGTATTTGTAAAATAAAAGGATGGATATATACTTAAAAACAATGATGCGATAGCAGCAAGTAGCAAAAAAACAACTATAGAGGAGACTAGTCAACATAGATCACAACACGATTAGTTTTTGGGAAATTTGGAGGCCGGTCCTCCTATATGGACTTGTTTGGACTTAAGTCCGTCAAGGAAACTTATTTGTTATGAAGTCCGTTTTTTGTCAATTTTATCATACTATCCCTTCCCTTTAGAAGTGAAATAAAACTAAAAATTAAAAATTCCTAAATCTTAGGAGTTTGACTAACATTAAAATCTTTTATCTCTCATATCTATCTATATCCATATTTAGGTTAAGAGTTTGATTAACATTAAAATTTTCCCTCTCTCTTATCTATCTATATTCATATATAGGTTAGGTGTGTGTAATATATATATATATATATATATAGTAACTTTAAAAATAAAAAATAATAACATTCAAATACAAAAAAAGTTATTATTTGGACAGAAAAAATAATACATTTAAACACAAAAAAATAGTAAAATTGAAACATTCAATATTAATATTTTTAAAAAATAACAACAGTAACATGTTCAACAAAAATAGTAACATGCTTAACAAAAACTGTAACATACTTAACAATAATTATTTCTCTCAAATTCAAACACAAAAAATAGTACAATTCAAACACAAAAAATAGTAATATTCAAAAACAAAAAAAATAGTAACATTGAATATTAATATTTAGTAAAATAATAGTAGTAACATGCTCAATAAAAACAATAACATGCTCAATAAAAACAGTAACATGAACAGTAACATACTCAACAAAAGCAGTAACATGAATTTGAATATATATATATTCGGCTACCACTTTCCTCACCATAGCACTGCCACCATCGCACCATCGTCACCTCCTGAACAACGCCAACCATCACGTTGTCATCACCTCCACAACAACGCTCACCACCATCACTACCACACAAAAGCCCATTCAAGTTCCACTACAAATATCTCTTTTTTACTCCACACCACCGTCACCACTATACTTGTATCATCTCCATAATAACCTATCGTACATACACACACACACACACATATATATATATAGAGAGAGAGAGCGCTTTGAATTTGATATATATATGGAGATTTTATATATATATATATATATATATATATATATATATATATAAAGCTTTGAATTTGATATATATATATATATATAGAGAGAGAGAGAGAGAGAGAAAGAGAGAGAGCTTTGAATTTGAATTTTAAATTTATGATAGAGATTTTATTAACATATTTTAATTGACCTTGAATTAAGGGATAACAATTTCCAAAATAGGAAATTAATTTAACTTCCTTTCAAGGAAGGGTATTTTTGAGATAAAAAAAAAAAGTTGACTTAAGTTATTACATATAATTTTAAACATGGACTTAGCCCCTTATAAGTTTCCTTGCAGGACTTATCTCCAAACAAATACATCTACGAGGACTCACTTCCAATCTTCACTTAGTTTTTTTTTTTTTATCCAAACAACACGATTAGTTCAACAGGCTGGATTGACATCAAACTTTTTCGCACCAATTACATTAGAACTACAAGGCTTGCAGAAAAAGAGGTGATGTATTTTATGTCACTTTTTGACGATTTAGATTTAGTAAATAAAACTAGAGAGGGTTTCCATGACCATCCCTATAAGAAGATTATACACACAATGTTGTCAATAGATAGGTAGAGGTGTCTAACATTTCATAAAGCAGCATAACCGAAAAAGTTCGCCAAAATAACCCATGTTCAAAGCTGCAATCACATACAAAGCAGCAGTATAGTGATAATAATGTTGTTGAACATAAACATACCATCCATGACACGAAATATCATGTTGTTTAGGTGAATAAGGAAGCTGTTTCTTCCCGATAGCATGTTTCCAGGTGTAACAACAAAGTCGTGTATACTTCCTTTAGGATCTTCCAGAAACTGTCCAATGCAATGTAAAAATGAGTCAAGGTCATGAAGACCAAACTTATAGATATACACAGAAATCCACACAACTAAAAGGCCATAATATAGAAACAAACATCAAATACAATACAATATATAGAGATGTTATGAATATTAAAGTTCATGAGTATAGCCACATTCCGAATCTTAAATTGATACTCATATTGTAAGTGATACTGACAATCCAAAAGGGTTCTTCGACAATATAGCACAATTCTTAGTTAATTCTTAATTATGTTGAAGACAACATGCCTCGTATCACATACCTCAGGATAAGTATCTAACTACTTTAACCTCCATTCACCAAGCATTGGAAGATATCCAATATAATATCAAAATATATGTTCCACAAATATATGTTACCTTAACCCACATAAACTTTGGCATTGCAATGAACATAGTCAAAATTACACATCCAGGACGGATATATCCCTCCAACTCAACAGGCATGCTGGCCAACCACATAAATATCTGTAAAAACATTTACCCTCATGTCAATCAACCCCCAGGATCTGTGGTAAAAGTAAACATTAATATCCTTTAAATACTAAACTGTAATAATAATCCTTTAAATACTTGGTGCCGAAGTCTTCGAGGGAACTCTGCAGGATTCCAATCGTAAAGCTTGAATGAGATCCGACCAGTTGGGCACTACAGAAGTATATCAAATCAGTTTGTCACAAGTCCAATAAATCTCAGAGGGACAAAAAAAAAAGAGGTAAAGTAACAGATACGGCATTCATTGAGAACCTACCACAGAGGAGAAAGCAGTCCTATTGTCACAATAGGACGGAGAAAGAGTGAATTTGGCATTATCTTTTTCCCCATCAATTTGGGCTTCACCAGAGGCCACAAAAGATACACCGCTATCACTCTGGATATTTTGGGAACAGTGAGCTGAATCAAGGGGCAAAATATGTCCTTCAGATTCCAATAATGTTTCCCTTTCCTCTATTTGGCTACCCAAACATATGCTATCTGTGCCAAAGAGAACTCTTTTAGGCCATCAAGCAACTTCAACTACATTAACGCAAGCTACCTTCGAAGGGAAAACAAGGTGAGTCTATACAATTATACAATCTATTAAGTCCAAATTTCGATTAAGTGTGATAAGCCCATTAAACGTATCCGTGCCAGTACAACCCTTCTAGCACCAAATGTAAGATCATACCCTTAATTCACCTGGATTTGGATATACCTTTTCCAGTTTCATCATCACAACCGAATTCTTCAGCCGACGGCACTGGTTGAGGTTCCAGTTCAGCGGTCCCTTTGGAATCCGTAGATTTTCGTCGCCGTCTGTTATTGTGGCGCTCTAATTTCCTTCGACAACTCCGTTTACCTTCATCAAAATCTGACAAGATATGAAACCTGCCAAAGGATGAACACATCAGCAGACAGTAAAATTAAAAAGTAAAAAACTGGTCTCACACCCCCAAAAAATAACTCTCTCACATATCCCAACTTTGATATGAATCACTTGGAAAACCCAAAATTTTCAAGTTTTTCTCTGCACTTCAACCTCTTAGGGTTGCAATATGCAAAAGCTCAAGCCAGTAAAAGGAGAGTCATTGAAATAATAAATTCTTCAATAAAGAACATGTAGATCCGAAGAAGTAATTCATCAACAAGGCAGTAACCCTTCAAGTTTCATCATTCAGATTTGGTTCCAAATACATGAGAGTGTGTGCTTGTGAGTTTTATCCATTCAGATTCAATTTAAAGACTTCACCTGTATAGGTTACAGATACCCATTTGACATATTTATAACTTTTTCAGCAATAATTGCAAGTTAAGAGCACCATTAAATTCCAATAAAAGCCCCCATACATGTACTCATCCGAAAACGAATAAAAATCAAAATCCCCTAAATTTAGTCTGTACAGTGAAAAAACTTACTTGCCACACTGCTGACAATATCTCTTGTTCTGCCCATCAAGAACCACAGTACTAGCATTCGCACACCGCAGACAAACCCTATGCCGTCTATGATACCCTTTCAGCTCTGTTATATCTGCCTCACACCCCGGCACTTGACACCGCATCGTCGCCGCCGATACCCTCACCGTCCGGGCCCTCTTCTTCCCGGACCCACCCTCTTCTTCCTCCAGCTTCGCATCCATCTCCGGACACGAACAAGGAATCTTTCCCGCCAAAAAGTTCGAGCACGTCAGTCTAGGGTCCCGTTTCCGAACCCGCTCCAAATTGTCCGGAGACGATACCGGAATCGGAGAAATTGGAGGTGGTTCAGAGACCAGAGGAATTTCCAGTGGATGATCCGAGTCGAAGGAGATGGATAACTGATCGTCAATGTTGAAATCGAGGAAATCGGACCAGTCAAAGAGAGAATTCGAGAGTCCTTCGATGACTGGTTGAGGAACGACGTCGTCCATTTGAGAAGCAATAGGTCGTTCTTGCGGTGGCTGTGGTGGTGCTGGTGGTGGTGATGGTGGAGTTTGCATTTGTGTGTGAGCGAAGCGAAACCCTAACCTTTGAAGGTGGTGGTTGGGAGTGGTTGGAGAGTAGGGTTTGCGGAGAAGGGACGGAAGCGAAGAGAGTCACCAACTGTCAAAGTCAGCGGTGGGTGGTGGCGGTTGGATGGTGTGTCCAAAAATCGTAAGATTCGTTTTCTGGGGTTGTATCCAATGTGACCCCTACGTGGCATCATTGTAACGAGGGTACTCCACATAAATGGGCCATGATCTTTAGTCTTTGTTTTAAATTGTTCCTTTAACTTCTCATTTTTTTAATTTACTCTTGAGTTATTTAATTTATTTTAATCACCACCTTCTGATAGATTCAGACGTTAGGTGGGGATGAAACTCTAAGGGCATTTTTGATATTTCAGGTGTTATATACAATGAATTTCATCTTCTCCAGTAATCCATCACCTAAAATCGACTAGCCATCACTGTCAGACATCATTGTTAAGATTTTAAAAAATACACCAAAAGATTTTGTAGAAGAAAAACTCAGTAATTACAGTGATTTGATAAATCCATTGAAAAAATTCACTCTAAATTATAGTGAACATCAATTCAAAAAAAATCTTTTCGAGTACTCTAATTAATTAGAAATTCAAGTTGTGGTGAGCTATCGTGACATCGATTTGGGTGGCGTACAAGAATCCAAAAATGCTATGGTGGCGTTATTTCCTCCGTTGTGGATGCGTCGATTTGGACTCTTGTGGCTTGCGTCAATTTTAGGTAAATTTGATAATAGATTTCGGTAAAGATGAAGAGATGAGAAAAATTATTAGGGTCAGAGTATGGAGTGATAGCAACCCCTTGAGGGTTAGAGTATGAGGAATTTATCCCTCATGAATACTTTAGTCCTGGCATGGATGGTCTGTCTTTAACCGAATTGAGGAGGGGATTTGCGAGGTGCACAAAAACTGACCCAAACATCCCTAATTATTGAACCCAAAAAATAAAAAATAAAAAATAGTTCTTTGAAAATGTAAGGGTTGTTTGTTTACTATCTCTATCTTGTGTTTTGTGTTTTTGTTTTCAATTTTTGTCAAAAATGAAAACAAAAATATGTTTGGGTACTGTTTTTTGTTTTTTGTTTTATATTAGTTGTCTTGAAAACAAGACAAAAAAATGGGAACAAAAAAATTGTGTTCCAGGAAACATGCGAAATACGAAACACGCGTTTTTTGTTTAAATGGGATCTCAACTTCGAGTCTTGTTGGGCACAAAATACCACTTCATGTCATGAACTATAAATATGGGGGTCTTTTTTGTATTTTCGTCCTCACAGATCCAACGTCCTCACAACAACTCTCTGTTCTCTTCTTTCTCTTAGTAACTTTCTCTATTCTCTCTCAGCAACGACTCTCTCTTCTTTTCTCTCTCTCAGCAACTCTCTTTCTTCTATCTTAGCAACGACGAAGAAGAATACAATATCATTTAGGGGCGACGAAGAAGATCGACGAATGGGCTTCCGCTCACAGATCAACGGACTTTCAATCACAAATCGACGAAAGGGTTTCCACTCGTTGTGAAGGTAAGTGTAACTCCTTTACTTGTATAGATCTATGTATATATACATAAATCTGTATATATATGCATAGATCTACATAGATTTGTACATCACAAACCCTTACTGTATTTTTTTTTTTTGTTTTATCTGTATTTTGTTCACCACAATATACATAGATATGTATATTTGTATATTGTAAGGAAAAACAAGTCCAGCAAGTATGTGTCCAGCTTAGCCCTACACAGAATCCCGTCATTTATCACTAGAGTAACACTATGGTCATTATACTTGAATGAAATTTAGACTTCATGAATCTTTCAATCCTGAACCATCTCAATTTTTTCTATGGAGATGAATTTGCCTTATGAAGCTAGGATGGCGATTGCTCGAGATCTCAGAGGTTTGCCTGTTTTAAGAAAGATGAGAGTTTTGGTTTATGATGATCAAGGATAAATGAGGTTGGGTTTGGCTAAGTATAGGCATGTGATTTTGTATGAAGGAAGAGTGTTGATGCTTTGGAAATGACATGTTTCATTGCTGCTGACTGGAGAGGATTGGATTATGTTAACTGTTTTAAAAGTTGGATTGTATTTTTTTGGTTTGATTTTGTTGTTTTGTTCAATTTCTGGATTAGGAGGTCATCTGTGACCCTCATTTTGCTTCTTGTAATTTTTGGATTTTGTGTATAAATAAATTTTTTTTTTCTTAAAAAAAAAAACCTAACGATTAGTCATATCTATAGGGAGGCTAATGCTCTTGCAAAGTTTTTGGCCTCTTAATGCTATACTGATTTATCTGCTTCTGGATCGCTACTTGTGGCTGGGAAGATGGTGTTGTATCAAGATCAAATGTTGCTGCCTACTTTGAGGAGGAAGATGCTTCTGGTTTTGGGGTAGTAAGTGGGCAATCTGGTGATAATGTTGTTTGAAGGATTAAAACCATGAGGTTAAAGGAATAATTTGTTGTTTTGTAGCTGATTCTTTGATTCGTGTAATTATTGCTTTCATCGATAAAATCTTTATTTTCTTTAAAAATATATATATATATATCTTCCTCCACACTCTTGACGATTAAGAATGAGGGGTTTGCTGGTTTGTGATTTTTGAAGAAGCCTTGCTACAATTCTATTGGTGGTTGAATGTTTTGAAGGATTAAAACCATAAGTTGTGATGTAAATGGGGATTGATTCATTCAATAAAAAAAAAAAAGTGAAGTATGAATTGGATTGTGGAAGTAACAGCGGGGAACTGGATTTTGCTTCACACTGGTTGATTTGTATGAAATATTATAAAGCATATTTAGGATAAAACTTGAAGTAGTTACCAAACATGTTTTTTTGAAGATGTGAAAACAAAAACGTTATAAAACGACCACGTATAGTATATTTTTGTCTATTTGTTATTTTGTTTAATTATTATTAGATGATTGACGTGGTGCAATTATTATAATGAATATTTTATTTGTTAAAAGTCGAAGGCATGAGGGGTGGGCCCACCAGAAGCCTAGTCTGTCTGCAGGTAGGCCGAGGTTCGACGTGTCAGCTTGGGCTTAGAATTTTATTCAGAAGTATTGTATTATGCCTATCAAAGTTATTTTAGATTAGGGGTAACGTGTGTCTTAAGGCATGATGTAACGTAAGTGGGAAATGATGATTTTTGGGGGAGAGAGAATTTAATATGAATGATTTTGAGAGCAATGTTGATGACCGTTAGATGAGTCTATTTGAGACCGTATGATGAATTTATTGAAATCTGCCATATTTTATATTATAGATTTAACAATTAGCTTGCCAAGGCTTGTGGGTGGCCCAATAGAGGCCCAATATGTCATGTGCCATGAATCTGGTAGCCCATTATTTTGATGGGCCAGTTTGGGCTTGGAATTTTCTTCATAAATATAGATTAGGTCTATTAAAATTATTTTAGATTTAACAATGTTTAATTATGCCAATCAATTTGTCAGGTGAAACAAATTTGTGTCGGGTCTAAGCATCGTGTAAAAAAATATTTCAATTATATTCGATTTATTTATTAATTCATGTCTAATGAATCATGTTATATTATATTCGTGTTATTTATAAATTGTATAATTAGTATATAAACGAGTCATGTCGTTTATTTTTTTATTAATTTTATTCCATAAACGTTTCGTTTATGAATTGTGTCATATCGGATTCACTTATTTACGAAATTGATGACTTAAAGAAGATCTAAACCCCCTAATTGTGTATTATATCGTATTTGTATCGAGTTAACGAATCGTGTTATATCTTCTATCTTAAGACTCATAAAGTTGTTAATAGTATACAAATCTAAAGCGATTAGAGGCTGGCATTGACACCGGCCCAGCCCATCCCGCCCCGTTTTACAACCAAGAATGGAACTCGAGGGTTATTCTGGGTATTTCACAATCGCTCCCATCTCCCTCCAAAAACATTCCACACTAGTCGGATTTATAATAGGGTTAGGGTTTTCAAAGCCTTATCGAACACTAGAGAGAGAGAGAGAGAGAGACTTTGGAAAGCCATGGGACGGTATAGAAGCCGAAGCAGAAGCTGTAGCCCAGTGAGACGCAAGCGCTACGACGACCCTCGCGAAAGGCCTCGCAGAGACCGTCGCTCCCCTGCTCCTTCTGGTCTTCTTGTCCGAAACATCTCTCTTAACGCAAGGTCTTTTATCACAGTCATATGATCTCTTTCATATCCCATGTCTTCGATTTGTATGTACATATGTACATACTGGTATAGGTTTGTGTAATCTTTTTTAATGTTCTTTGCCTACTGGGTTGGTTGTGTATTGCTTCTGATTTATTTTCTGAATGTAAGTATTGAGAAATACCCGAATACCCCCATAAAATTGCGTTCGGGTGTTCAATAACCTTGTTGCGTTTGAATTATTTGAAGATTTTAGAGTAGGAAAATGGTGTTTCCTATTCATCCTCTCTTGTTTAAAAAATGCACTAAAGTAACATTATACAGAAGTATTTGAGGTTTTTTTTTTCTGTATTGTAAATGTTTGTAAACATATATTTCCAGTAGTTTGGGCAGACAAATGAATTTAGGATAAAAGAGAAAATTGTAAGTTTTTTTAGGTGGCAACTCTAATATGCGATTGTCTATTTTTCCCCTTTTCCCTTTTCTGTGGGAACTCGACTATGTCATCTAATGTTCTTTAATACTCGCGCCATGTGTGTCTGAGAGAGAGTGAAAAAAATTAAGTGTTTACAAAGTTTAGGTTCCCATAGTTTATTAGTGCATGTACAGTTTTATGTGAGCCTGCTCAGCTCAGAAGTTAAAGCATCGTTTCGTGGTTCAATTGTGGTAGGGACTAAGGAGGTTTTTTCTCTCTTTGAATTTTCACATGTTTGATAATGTCCCTTTGGAATGGAAGGCAACTGAGAAAACATCTTTCCCATTTTTAGAAGTCATGAATTTATTATGTTACAAGAACCTCCAACTATGTCACTCTACATAATACATGGAATATAAGAAAGGGTCTGCATTGTTATCCAATTCATCTCATTATTCATTCCTCAAGGGGGAAAATAACTAATGGTACCGCTTGATGTTCTGCAGGCCTGAAGATCTGAGAGTTCCATTCGAACGATTTGGTCCAGTAAAGGATGTGTATCTTCCAAAGGATTACTACAGTGGGTATGCTTCTTTATTGAGTTATATTTCATAGTTTGTTTTTGAAGTTATGATGCTACTGGAGTCTATTTAAACTTCTATTATTGTGCTAAGAACAGGGCAGCAAAATATTGGTTGAAAATTTGCTAGATTTGAGTGGGTATTTGACTATGGAAACAGCTTAGGATTACTTTTTTTAGTTGAAAATTTAAATAGCTTGGATTCATAGTTTAAGGAAGTTCAGAGGGGCATGAAAGTATCTTAAAACTACTAGGCTAGCAAGATAAAACCAGAAATGTTTACTTATCTATCATGAGAGCTTTCACTGCTACAAGATAGAAATAGTTTGATATTTCAAACTGTGTCGCCGAAGGAGCTTAAGTGTACACCTATCATGAGCAGCTGTGTTACTTCCTAGTTTATCCCTCACTATGAAACTGCCTTTGATAAGCTCTTAATTTTTCAGAAGACTTCTAAGTTAACTTGGGCAAATGATAGATTCTGGAAACAATATGATCAAAGGCACAAATGCTTTCATGGTTGGGATGGCAATGAAAGCTATTTTCTTGCACTTGAGTTGCAATGTTCTTTACATCATTGTAGCATAGCATTCTAGTTGAGCTTTATCATTGGATTGTAAAAGGGGATCTTCATCCTATCTGACTGCTTTTTGGCAGTGCGATGGGATGAAGATCATTTGTTGTTGTGAATGTGGTGGTCGTGGGGATGTTTTGTGGAGCAACTCTTGCAATAGTGGTGGATGTTCATGATTTAAATATCATGTTGTCTAGTCAATTATGATGTGCGATCTATCTTGCTGTACTGAAGTCACGAGAAGGGGAAAGACTTTCCAATGCCTCTCTCAGTCTCCCGCCTAATTAATGAGTTTTATTGTCTGGGTCACTTCATTGAGAATGTAAGATGAAGTATCTCTCTAGTGTGCCTGTTGGATTCGAATACCAATTGGTTGAGACAGTGTTTGGTAATGGGGATCTTAATTTCAACTTATAGTTCTGTTAATAGAGCTTAAAAAAATCTGAGGATGATTTCATGGAAGTGATATAAAGTTAGCACACTATTCGCAGAAATACATATATGAAAATTTATGCCCACGTATACGTAGACAAGTGCAACCTCACTGCATACTGATTCGGAAATTTCAGTGATTTCCTAAGTGAAACAAGGAATTGCCCATTACAGGTTTTGGATACTCACTCTCATTCCTTTTACACTCATTGTTAAAAAATATGGCATCAACTTTGTCGGACGTGTTGCCTAAGAGCCCTGGAGCTCAAATTTATGAAGTTTTGGAATCTGAAAAATGAATTTCGGTAGAAAATAAGTTCATGTATTATATTTCTTTTACAGTCTCACATGACAAGAGCTACTTTGGCTAGTTGCATGATTCTTGGGTGTAAGTTTTGTCAAAATAATCTGTTCTTGCTTTAAAAAGAAAAAAAAAAAAAGCAATACCATTTTTGGGGCAGTAGACTTCAAGTTTTTTTTTAATAATATTCCCTGTAAGGGAGTCACTGATCATTGCCGCACATTTTAATAAAATTACCACAGCTGAGTTCCCTTTGTCTTGATTGTAATCTTTTGCCTTGGCTTAGATAGGGAGCAATAAATTTTTGTTTGCGCTTACTTTTCTCCATTTGGTTCATGCTTTTCAGTATAAAATTGTTCATACAGGGGTCTCATGGACTCCATCAATTTGGCCTGCATGGGTCTGGCAGTATGTTGAAATTGGGAATTTGGTTTAGGTGACTTAAACTAGAAAGTGGAGACAATTTATGATGTCTTCAAAGTTCAAACATGGAATTGGTGTTACTGGTCATTCTGGTGAGATGTTTAGCTCTGTTTCTCTAGCAAACTCTGTGGGTAAAAGTAGAGATGATTGGTGGATTATCTGGACTCTTGCTTAATATTTCTTGTTCTTTTATATTAGGGCATAGTTTTCTGTGGCTTAACATAGTTCTTACTTGAATTCTCAGGGAACCTAGAGGCTTTGGATTTGTGAAGTTTCGTTATGCTGAAGATGCTGCTGAGGCAAAGCAACAACTCAATTATACAGTAATTGGAGGACGTGAGATAAGAATTGTTTTTGCTGAAGAGAACAGGAAAACTCCGCAGGACATGCGCAGAATGACACGCCCAAGGTATTATTTTAATTTGTTGTTCTGTTCTGACACTGTTGCACCATTCATTTCCCACAGAAAGTTTGATTTATCTTTTCAAGCAGTTGCTTACACATTATTTACTTTTTATGTACAGTGGTCGAGGAAGCTACAGGAGGCGAAGTCCTTCAAGGTCTCCAAGACGCCGATATCACTGTCAGTTTGAACTTTCTGCCGATTTACTCGTTTGACCTTTTGACCAAGATTTTTTTTTCCTCTTATAGCTTGTGCAATTAAATATTGATCGACACAACATTTCTGATATCAAATATTGTTGTCACATGTCTTCTGTTTTTCTTTCCTCGCTGAATTATTATAGTTTCTTTTGTGGCAGCTTACTCGCGCTCACCTTCTGAAGAAAGGCATGACTCAAGGTCTGTTTTTATATATCTGCACTAGGAGTTGTAGTTGCACTCCTATATCATGTATATTTGGGCATTCTTGTACTGTCTTTTATACTCCCTGCTCCTTTTATGTCCTTCGTAATACTTTATCAAACTTAATTTCCATCTCCATCTCTTCCCCCACCCCCATGGACCAGGGTGTCTTCCTCTCCACATTCTACACAGTAGTTTTAGTTATCTTTCTGGTCCTTGTGCAGTTCCACTGGATCTGGTAGTACAAAACAGCTACATATGTTATTGGAACCATGTACACTTATAATACATTTTAACCAATTGCATAACTGTCTTCCAGTAAGTACTGGGGTATTCACTCATAGGAGTGGCACTGGATACCTATAGAAGAATGTGGTTTGTTTCTTTTGCAAAGCCACAGGATTTTTTTTTTTTGGGGGGGGAACTTGAATCCCCTATATAGTATTCAAACATAAATAGGTTCTTTTATAGACCCATCCCTATCCTACTCATGTAAGGTCTACAAAACCATACCGGTTGGCTAAAGGTGCTGAAGGTTGTCTACCTAATGCAAGTCTTCCTTATCCTGGATTAGCAAGGAAGGATAATAAAAGCAGATTTACTCCTTTACATTGCAATTATGACTGAACATGATGTAGGTGAGTTTTTTTTGGATTTCATGAGTCCTTTTTTTGTGAAGCATTAACCCAAACATACCCCATTAAATGCTATTGAGTACAAAATGATATTTTATATATGGCTTCCAAATTCTGATTAGGATCACGTGAAGTATGAGTCTTTTTATTTGATGATTTCCCTTTGTTTGGTAGAATATATGAAAAATATGCCACAAATGTTGATGAAGCACAGAAGGGTTGAAGATGAGGGATGGGTTTGTGGTTGGGAGTCTACTGTCCATATGGGGATGTGGGTTCAAGTCCCACCCAAGTTGATGTTCCCCTCTCACCCAAGTCGTAAGCCCAGATAGATGGAAACAAAGGTGTTAGCATTGTTATAATAAGAACGTGAAGTTAGTTACTATTAATCTTTCATGTTAGTTTGGTTTAACGATGTTTCTTCGCAGGTTATACGTTATGTTTGTTTTTGAATAAACTTCTCCTTGATGCATTGCATGCTATGCAAGCCTTTTTTAAGTACCTGAAGGAAAATTGGGGACGGGGTGGGTTTTGTATTTAGTGTTTTAGGTGACTGTTTGCTTTTACTGCTGATCGAAGAGGTTCTCATGTTTTTGATAAATCTTCATTGTTGCCTTCCTCAGTGTGCTGCCTGTTTGCAGTTAACATGCTTTTGTATTGCATAGTTAATGCTTTCTGTTCATGATAGTTTATCTGTTAATTTGCTAAGATGCTTTCTGTTCATGATAGCTTATCTGTTGATTTGCTAAGCAACATTTAAATTGAAGCGGAGCTTCAGTAATTTCCTTCAGTTTTTTTTCTTTTTCTGTTGTACACTTCAATCTTGGAGGTTTCTTGCTACCACTTTGAAAGGTTATTGATCAAACTTCTTGACTTGACATCTTTTTGTTCCTGTATTTGACTTGATGGCTTTTTGTTTCTGCTGTCCTTTTCATGCACATATATTATTTAATTAACGTGTGAATGTGTTCCACGGGATTTGAATGACATCTGCTGATGGCCCTGTTCATGCAGATTTTAAATGAAATAGAGAGACTTAAAGAAATCAGGATTAATAAAGACAAAAGAGAAAAGGGATCTTAAAGACGCAGACTACTTGCTTATCTTTATACCAAAGCCTCACCAGAAGTCTCTAAATCCACCTTCATCAACTATAATGTACAGGGCCCGTTGGTTTTTTATTTTTGAGTTTTTGTTTGTAAGGCTTCTACTTCTTGATGAAACCAATTATTTAAACATGGCTTCTGAGATGATTACCATCATAATTTTTTTTTTTGCATTCTTAGTTTGATATCTTAATGTTGCATACGATCCAGTTAAAGAAAGATTATAGAGCTTATAGTTGGCCAAAGAAAGATATCATCTTCGAGAAGGGATGCCATTCACAGTTTTTACTGGTAGAGGTATGATGAGATTTTCCAAGAAAAGATAGTATGAGATATTAAAGTTGGGGCAAGGAAAGTCTTGTGAAGTCAGATGCTGATCAAGCAGTGCATCTAAAGCCTTAAATTGTGTTTGGATCAAAGTGTTGTTATGTTTGTTCGCGAACTCTGAAAAAGGTAACAGTTAAATGTCATGTTTTAATCTCATTAGATTTTGAGGGAGCGATGTTGAAAATTTTCTTATCCTGAATCAAATTACTGGGTTTTAGTTTCTATGAATTGGTGTTGTCAGGAATTCTAATTATAGTGTCTTGTGAAGTTTGTAGTAGGGCTCCTTGTGAGAATACAGATTCTTCTAGTCGCGCCGATTTATTTCTATTTTAGATTTATCCAAATATTTCAGGATGATCTGATTTTTGCAGTGCCTGTAACTAGGTTGTGTAATATTTTTGTTTTTCCTTTTTACTGAGACAGAGACCGCAGAGCAAGGGATGACAACTACTCTCCACACCGATCTAGATCTATTTCCAGATCGGTTTCTCCACGCAGTGAGAGAAACCACAGGTCTAACCAAAGGTCTTCAAGGCGATCTAAATCCATGTCTCGATCCCCTCCTCCAAATGATGATAGAAAGCACCAGTTGAACAAGTCCCCAAGTCCGAGTGAAAATGGCCGGAGTGCTCATGATGAGGAGTATGCACGCCGCAGATCGGAGAGTCCTAAAGTGACTGCTCGGAGCCCCTCCAGATCTCATTCTCGATCTTACAGGTGTGTGCCATCAATTTTCAATATTTGATTGGCTGAAACAATTGTTCAAGGGAAAAATAAACTATTTACCTAAGTTGGAATTAGCTTTTTTGTTACCCAATTGGCTCTGCATTCTCTTCATTGGGATCCCAGGTTTGATCTGCATGTTGGAACATGGTAGATATAAGTTTTATTGTGGAGGTCTTGAGATGCTGACATGGTCTGAAAGGGTTTTAAGCCCCTGTTTTCAATAAAGAGCATTAAGAGTGCATTTTGGCAAAGTTGAGATAAGGACAGTCATGCTCCAACTTTGAGGCAATCGTGGCACGTGGCTTGACCTGAAATTTGCACTTGCAGTATTGAAGTATAGTCTGTTATACAAACATACATACATTAGTGTTTTGAACTAAATTGTCTTTGAATTGTCAGAAGGAAAAGTTAAAGGTCCATCTATTTGTCTGTGGTAGGATGCATTTGTCAGCCTTGGTTAATAGCTCAGAATCCTCTGGTTTCCCCAAAGGAAATAAACAAAGCTCAACATCCTCTTGGATGTCTTTTGGCACACCCTTATATTTTTTGGTGGGCTGCTTCTAGCCTCACCCTCTCTCTCTCTCTCTCTCCCCTCTTCTATTTTTCCAAACTAATTGATGGCTTCTGTGCAGTCCGCGCTGATGGATGATAAACATGCTGCTGTCGTCATGTGGTGCTGTTCTTCCTGATCTAATTGTAGAGTGCACTCTGCTATTAGTTAAACTAGACTGGGACTATATTTTGGTATCACTGAATGTGAAGTTTGCTATGTGGGACACACTATCGTTGATACTGCTGTCATTTTGCTTTTGTTGGATCTAATGGCTTCAAATTTCACTGGTATGGAAGTATTAACTTGTAAGGCGTTTGCACTGAAGCTTATTTTCCTGTTTATTTGGTTGGATTTCGTCTTGGTAAAATTGCTTCATTCTGTTCTAGATATGGTAGGTTTGAGTACGTGGGGGTGAGATTGTTTATATCCACTGAATTATTGTTTCCAACAAGTGTAAGGAGCCAAGTACTCTTTTTTTTTTTTTTTATTTCTATGGAATTTTGGAGAACTGCAATTAGAAGCGCCCCGAGACATGTAGTATGTAAAGCTCAAAGCATGTTTTTCCCACAATTTTAGCCAATTTTAAGGTCCATTTTACTAATATTATCACAGATTTTTGAAATGTACACCATCCAAATTGGACATAAAATGTCTATATAATAAAGTAGTTTACAATTCAAATTTTAAAAGATAAAAAAAATGATTTTTGTTTTTTGTGGTTCAGATCGTTTTAAATTTTACTTTGAAGTTAATCTAACGGTTAATATTAATACCCTAAATTTAATAGGAAAAATAGGGGTTTAAGGGTGTGTTTGGAGTGATTTTTTTAAAATTATTTTTAGAAATTATTTTTTATAAATACTTACAAAAAAAAAAATAGTATTTGAAACCGTCCTACCACCACTTCTACCACCACCACTTTCATCGTCGTCACCGCCACCACTACTGCCACCATCACCACCACTGCCACCGTCGCCACCAACACCTCTGCTGCCATCACCATCGTTGTCGCCGCCACCACCACCACCACCACCACCATCGCCCACCACCCTCATTGCCACCATCACCATCACCGTCGTCGTCGCCACCACTACCATTGTTGTCATTGTCGTCGACACCACCGCCGCCACTGCCGTCGTCGCTGCCACCATCGCCCCCACCGCCATCGTCATCGCCGCCACCACCATTACCACCATCGCCACCGCCGTCGCCGCCACCACCAACGCCACCACTGTCCCACCACCACCGTCGCTGCCACCACCACCGCCCCCGCCACTGCCACTGCCACTGCCACCACCACTACTGCCGCCGTTGCCGCCACCACCACCACCGCTATCGCCACCACCACTCTTGCTGTCGCCGTCACCACGGTCATTGCCACCCACCACAACCATCACCGTCTCCTACCACCACCACCTCTCACCCCCACTACAACAGATACTTAAATTAATTTATCTCTTCTCTATGTTTGTGATTTGATTTTAGATATGAATACAAATATGTTTATTGTTTAACATTTTTTATTACTCTGTGTCTTCAGACACAGACAATAACTAGTCATCAATATGATACGAACACTCTTTTGATAGATTTGTAAAATGTCTTTTGATTCAAGGTCTCATTAGATCTATTTTTTTACGTGCTCTATCTCTTGTAAACTTGGATTCCCCACCCCACTCGGTTGAATTTACATTCCCACTTAAAGGATGACATTCTGACTTATTACAGTCCAAGTAAAGGATGAGGGGTGCTCTAAATGTGTGCAGTAGCACTCCATATTTCTAGAAAATAGGAGTAGAATGAAAAGAGACACAAGCTTGTAATCTTCAATTTTCTGCTTTTTGAAATGCACTTTTACTCAGAAAAACTGTAAAGTTTTTGTAACTAAAAAAAGGCGATCCAATAAGTCAATGCAGTCAAACTAGTAAGTAGGTAGGTCAGCTTTATAGTCGAGCGAGTCAAGGGATGATTCTCCTAGTTGGACAGATAGTGGTGCCAATTGGTTTGTTGCAGGACAGCCTAGTTTAACTCCAGGAGGAGCGACTCATAGTAAATATCCATTGATTTCATCAGTCATAGGATAATTCTAATTCGCTATCAGTTTGGTAGTCATAGAATCTAAAATTATCAGTTTCTGATAAGGTTAGAGTTGCTTGCACCAGAAGTTTTCGGAGACAGAGGTCAACATGTCTTTTCAGAGATATTTGTTATCAAGGCATATAGGAGGGTCACCATACTTTTTTCAATCCATTCCAAATGGTGCGGTAGAGACTTGCTGGTCAAGATGTTCAATGATCGTCGTATCTGCGTGTAGGCGAGCAAAAGGAGCCAAAATGAGCGCCCTTGCGCATAGAATAAAAATACAATCGAAAGAGAAAACCCGCTTCTAGGGGTGGAAAACTCCAATGATTCAATTCGAGAAGAACCTAATCTTCAAACTTTATAAAAAAATATCATTTCATCGATAGAAAGACCTTTAAATACAAGATGATAAAAACTACCTTAATAATTAACGTTATCCATAACTTCACTATCTAGTAACCACCTGGAAAACTATCCACAAAATATTCTATCACTAACTCACTCATTAATAATTTTTCAATAGCCAACTCTTAGATTACATAAAAAAATATATTAAAAATATGCACATAACACAATCATTGCACCAAGGGATGTTGAAATTATGATTGGGTAAGAGGCATCCACACCCACAAACAATTGCATCATAAGTGAACTCAACAAGTTCTTCTGCTAATAGCAGACTGACCTAAATTATGGAGCATGTGATTGCAGGTGTCATTCCACTCATTCCAATGGGCATGCTTTCTCAAACTCTTTCTGCTCTTTACGGCATAACTCAAATTCATTCGTATGGTAGTACATACAGCCGGCATAAGCATCCATCTCTTTTGTGCACCTCTGATGAAGATCTTTCAGCCTACATGGCCAAGTATAGGATAATTCAGAAATGCTCCTTACTAGTTTCTTGTCATTTTTTCTTGATAGATAAAAGCAACAAATTATCAATGTAAACATAAAAGAAGTTCAGCCTTAAATTTTAGGTAAGGTTGGAACACTTCACTTTTGAACTATCAAGAAAGTAGAATAACATCAAAAACAACTCGGCTTCAGTAGTCATTCACAGTCACAGAGCTAAAAACCCTTTTGACAAATTTATTAGGCTAAAAATTTAGTGACGTTCCGATGGAATGAATTGAGCAACAGTTCAGTGGCCCACAATAGCTGGTTTGGTATACAAGCACGCACACATATACCCAACCAAACAAATGCCAAGAAAAATTATTCATTTGATGCTAAAGTGGAAGTCTAAAACTGGACTTGCCTGGGAGGTAAAAAATTGTTAGAAAAAAAGTAGTGCTGACACTATCATTTTATGGCCAAAAGGGGAAAAAACCTTAAATCCACAGACAAAGGAAGTCAACAATTTCCCTCAACGTTTCATGATCCAGCTATTTAAATCCTATTCCTGAGAATTTATGCAGCTAACTACCAAAAATCCTTCACATGATAGCAGATCCCATTCTTAGCAGCTGAAGAACAAGTATCCATATTTCTACAAAAGATGTTAAAGGATACAGGTTTGGTCCAGCAAAACTGTATCTCTGCTGTTGCTAGACTAAGTAATTCAGCTATCAACCATGAGACATGTACAATGTGCAACCCCTAAGACCATTTTCGTTTTGTATTACTCCTTCGTTTGTTGCATAGACTGAGTCCCGTCTCATCAGCCACAAATATTTTGGTCACATGCATAGCCCTATCAGACCAGAACTACATGAAAATAGATGCTTATGTGCCACATCCTCCTGTTCACCTATTGCATCACTAAAAAATTTCCAACATTCCTGGCCATCTAGAATCAATTTTACCTCTACTAAACTTGGAACTAAAATTGAAATCAACCAACTTATTGAGGCGCTACTGCAACAAAGTAACAATTTTGCTTTTGAATGAAAGAATTTTCTACAGACTTTGCTATTAAAAACACCTTAATGACCCCCCAAAAGCCCAGCAGTCAATAGACTCAATACCCAAAGGAGGCATACTGTAAGACTAATGAGTAATCTTTTCTCTATAACCAATGAGTTCAATTTAGCGAAGCAGCGTCAGCAACAAGATCCATCTACATATCGCAAAGGCTAAAGATTATCACTCAGTAACATACTTGAAACTGAATATAAGCAATCAGATTAACAATGCACTTCGACATCCCAATTTGTAGTGTTCTAGATTATGTAAGTTATGCATGATAAAATAGCTACAATGATAGTCGGAAATAACAATGCATTTGGCTGAAATTGAACTTAAGAGAACCAATTCAAATTTTGTACAGACTTTTCGCCCAAAGATAATCCATCATAAATGCTTTCAAAAAATACAAAGGCTTCGGTAAAACTCCAATTCCAATTTCATGTTGCCAAATGCATCACAAAGGTGTTATTAGACCAGGAAATTCACTATTTCCCCATGAAAAAGTTCAATGAACATACATAACTGTGAATGTGCAAATATGTGCATGAATATTTGCTTACAGGCCAAGAACACAGCGAGTGACTTGGTGGCCTTTGTCGAGGCATTTCTCAGGGTTAGGATCGTCCTTCTTGCATTTGAGGAAGGCCACGTTCTCTCTCCTGCATCTCGTCGCTATATGCTTCGACGCCGCCATCAGTACCGCCGACGTCGGGATCGGCTCTCCGACCGCGTCCACCGTGCTCGCCATCTCTCCCAATCGCTTCCTCCTGACCAAATCAGAAAAAAAAAAAAAGCGGAAAATTTTTAATCCGCAATCAAAGAGAAAAAAAATTCCATTTCTTTCCAGAAATTTCTCAGCAACTAAACAGAAAATCTAAAGGAAAAAGTTAATGGACACCTTTGTTTCGATGATAGTACGCTTTAAGACATCTGGAGACGAAGATGGTATAGTGAGAAGTGCTAACTTAGAGCAACTCCGACCAGTTCACTTATCCAAAATATATTTAAATATTATATTATTTATTTTAATTATACATTTTTTCAAATTTATTCCAACCATCCTCTCTATTTTAACTGACTACTTCAACTAATTTTAACCAATTTTTAATGGGAGAATTACACCCATACCCCTTGAAGTTTGTCACTTAATCACTCAGACACCCTGACATTTGAAATATTACACACAGACTCCCTAAGGTTTATACGCACGTAACACTTAGACCCCTTCTGTAAATATATCATTTAATAAATTATATTTAGACCCCCTTAAAATTTATACGCATATAATACTTAGACTTCTTAAATTTAAAATATTATATTTATACAAAAAATACTCAAATCAAAGATAAATTATCAAATATTTTAAATTTTACAACTAAAATTAATGTTCTATTGTATCATTTATTGAAATAAAATCAAAAAAAAAAATTCAACTTTTTCTTAAAAAATTGTAATTAGTATACAATTATACTATCTATTAAAATAAAACTAAAAAATCAAACAAGGGGTCTAAGTCATTCTTAATAGAACATGAATTTTTGCAACCAAAATTCAAGTTCTATTATGTCATTTATTTAAATAAAATCAAAAATAAAAATTTAATTTATTTGGAAAGCATAGTTAGTATACAATTATAATATTTATTAGAATAAAACTAAAAAATTAAACAATGGGTCAAATCGTAATGAACACAAAATTTTTTAGCTTCAATTGGGATAGTTTGATATTTTAATTTGGTCGTTTAAACGACCAAATTAAATTCCAATAGACAATATAATTGTATATTAATTATGATTTTTTAAGAAAAAAATGAATTTTTATTTTTATTTTATTTCAATAAATGATACAATACAATAGAACATGAATTTTAATTGTAAAATTTTAAATATTTGATATTCTATCTTTGATTGAAGTATTTTTGGTCTAAGTACTTAAGGAGTCTAAGTAATATGTGTTTACAAACTTCAGGGGGTCTGATTGTAATTTATTAATAGATATATTTACAGCAGGGGTCTAAGTGTTACGCGCGTACAAACTTCAGGGGGTCTGAATGTAATACTTCAAATGTCAAGGGGTCTGAGTGATTAAGTGACAAACCTCAAGGAGTGTGAGTGTAATTCTCCCATTTTTAATAATATAGTCCAAAAATTCAACTCAAAGCATGTATAATCATCAACCCAACCAAAATCATATCATAATAATAATTCTAATTAAACTTTAAATAATACAACTTAATGACAATGTAACACCCATCCACTTTAAATAACAAAAATCAATTGCATAATACGTCTCATAAATTTAAGATTTTTCTAAATATTTATATTAATATTTTATAAGGGTCTAAATGTAAATATTCAAAATTTGGGGGGTCAAAATTTATTGAGGGTTTTCAGAATTTGTTGGGGGAGTTTTAGAATTTGGGGGGAGGTTTTCAGAATTTATTGTGGGATTTTTCAGAATTTGGGGGGGGGGGGGGGGGTGTTTCACTCATCTGGGTTCTTCCACTTCGAAGACGATGAAGCCACAGCGAGAGAGATCCATACTTGGTTGAAGGCGAAGATGATGAAGTCATAGCGCAAGAAGACCAACCACAAAATTTGGCGCAAAGGAAACATAGCGAGGGAACCTTGCTAGCCAGAAGTACCGAGTGAATATGGGAGGAGATAAAATAACTAGTGGGATAAAGAGTCTATTGGAGCACCAATTTTATAATTTTGCTCGCTAAAATAACTAAAACGTCTGTTTGCTGAGGAGCCTTGGAGATGCTTTTACTCGGGGGCGACATACTACTTTTATATTTGAGAAATTACTATTATATTTTAATTTATGGGGGCATTTATGTCTTTTAACACCGGAGGCTTTGCATCAGGTAAAGAGTTATCTTCTTGTTGAGTCTCATTTGATTTTTCTGTTAAGGGTTTAGAGCTCATCTCGCTCATTTTCTAACTGTAGCTAGGGTTTTGGGAGCTGTCGTTGGAGACAGAGATTGGGCTTTTACTTGTTGAAATTTGAGAAATGGGGGACAAGAAGAAGCAGGCTACAATGTTCATCAGGCTTGTTTCGGCTGCTGGGACTGGATTTTTCTACGTGAAGAGGAAGAATCCTCGCAGAATCCCTACAAAGCTCGAGTTTCGGAAATATGATCCTCGTGTGAATCGTCACGTTCTGTTCACCGAGGCCAAGATGAAGTGATTGAAATGGTGCTCCATCCGTGGTTAGATCCTACTTGTTCTCAGACACTTTATCTTTGATAAATGTTATGTTGTTATTTTCTGCAAACCAATTTTCAAACGAAATTCAGCTCAATAAGTATTGTTATTTATGCTTAATTTTGGGTTTGATTTGACATGTTTGATCGCGTATTACTGAAACCACGTCATCTTCATGTGCAATTAGTCTCTCAATCTTCTAAATTTTTCATGATCATTGGTGCATCCTGAGTGATTTGATTCAATACGTTATGAATTTTTTCACTTTAGTTGGAATGTCATTGTTGCCAGAAGAAAATTGATCTCTTCAGCTATGTTATCTTCTTGGTTTTGTTTGAACACGCTTAAAATTTCATGCCCTTCAAAGTTGGATTTTGTTTTTAACTACATCGTATAGTTATTCATTTCACAGTGGATGACATAATATGTTCAGTTATACTGCATGGAAATCAAATTGACGATGGGGATCATTCATAGTTGACGGGAGGGTTTTGCTTCGTCTGCAGTAGATGATCCTCCTACAGTCTCTGTCTGCATTCTTTTAGACGAGTCTTCTACTACCGAGTCTACTCCTGTCAAAAAATCATTTTTTAAGACAATATGGAGATATGGTTTCTAATATCTCCATAAAAGCGTGTTTTAGACCCATGTTTCTCATTGTAATAGCGTGGGTTCAAAACATGCTTATGTAAAGATAGTTGTAAAATCACTCAAATTAGTCACCTGTTGAACTACTATAAGTGATAGGGTGGCTGGGTCTCAGCCACCAAAGTGGAGACTCTTTGTGAACATTGTGTTTGTAGGATCACACACACCAAACTAGACCATCATTGAACAAGTCTTGGACTTAACACTGTCATGTGGAAGACTAATTCAGAGAACATGATGCAAAAGTCCTTTGACCTGAGGGTGCTACTACATATATGGATTTCATGTGGTTTTGATATTGTCATCCAGGCACGCGTGACAGGAGTTTATACATGGGCATATTAAGTCATATGGATGACATAAAAAGACTAGGAGATGTTGAAAGGAGTGTCCATGCCTCCTATGGTAGGAGAGAATACTCATGATTGTGTCCATGTGTTATGGATTGAAATCCTATTGCTCAAGTTGGAAAATAGTTTTAATATTATAATTAATACTCGTCTTATTTACTTTACTAAGTTTGTTGAGATGGTAGTTTGTTGAGGTACACAATTGCAAATGTAAAATCTGTTGGGCTGGGTCAACTAGGTAGAAGGATTCCTTAAAGTTCCCTTGTCACATGTCCTTATTATCTAAGTGAAAATATACACCATATAGAGAGTTACAAAATTATAAGGTTGTCACTTTATTCCTCGTTATGAGAATGTGGTTAGTGTCTGTGAATTGGTAATGATCTTTGATGAGTCGATGAATATGGTTGAGTGTCAATATATATGAAATGTTAATTTGAGCTAATGAGTTACGTATGAAATGTCAATATGATATGGAAGGAAAGGAGACGCTATGCTCTTCTTTGTACATGTTTTTTTTTCCTTGCATCTCTGTTAGTGGTGGCTAATCACTGTTGAAGACTTAAGTGGACAAGCGCCAGATCTTTGGAGGGTTTTGCACATGTGGTTTCGGTGATGCCATCTAGCTGAAAACATTAGGATTCATCTTTTGTTGATGTCTCTTCTTGCTTGATTTTACCGACGAATATGATCGCATGAGACTGATGATTCAGATGGGTTCACAGGAAGATAATGTTTTAACACCCAGCATAGCAGCACTACATCGGAGACCACACCCCTTTTACCCACCATTCCCCCGACACCACCTGAACATCGGTGGCCCTCCCCTAAAACTGGCAGCCACCCCTCCCTATGAGACTTTCTAGAAACCCATCCCCCAGAAACCACCTCTCACCTCTTTATAAGTCTCAACTCAATGTCATCCACCCTCCAAAAGGCTCACATGAGCACACACGCATACTCCACAGGGGTCCGGCTCGTCTGCTGTTAGCAAAAAACAGCACACTATGCTGTTAAATGAAACGGCAACGTTTCATCCATTTAAAGTGAAACGATAGCGCTTTGTTCTTAGGCACTCTCCGCTTCCATCCGGGTCTCAGCACTCTCCTCTCCTGCCTCACTTGCTGACTGAGTTACTTGCAGTTCCTACAATCCCTTCACTGTGCCCATCCACTTTTCTTCTTTGTCCCTATAAGGCTTTGCTCCAATTGTAATGTCCACCGCCTTCATTCTCTGCAATAAGCTCCTTCAGCCTTTCCTCTTGTGACAATCATAAGACCTTCGATTTGTGTTTCCTGTGCCATGTGCCTTCTCTGCCCTCTTTACACGAACTCCTCACATTTGGGGCCCATGTTTCTCTGGTTCTCTTTCATAATTTTACTACTAATGTCTTTCTATAAAATTCCCTCCCTAGGAAATTTGAACAAGTGTTGTATTGTATCATTTATAACCTTATCAACACCCACAATCTCCATCTATAACACATTTAAGACCTGCGATATGTCTCTCTTTCCGCAAGCTTCTTCTCTGAAAATCAGGATGAGGGATGGTAGTTCTTGTTCACTGGGTGCTTAGTCGTTGGCACTCACCATTTTGATTTTACCCAGAAATTTGTAGTAAAATTTAATAGGGAGAGAGAGAGAGAGAGAATCATGGGTCTTGAGTGTGCAGAGAGATTGTGCAAGGGAGTGCAGAGAAAAGACTTCTCTTTGGGTCTAAATTCGCCATTTATTGATATCAAACATACATATAAATTTGAACGGAGGGATAATTTTCATTGACTGCCAAACTACAGACAGTAAGATCATGAATTTGGATGCAACATGGGCTATCACCGAAATTCAATTCATCAGTGCCTGTTAGGCCCTTTACCCATCTGCTTCAACACCTGAGCTTCCCCATTATTGACCATGAAGCTTGATTTTACACCCTGTTCCTTTTTGCTTCAATGGGACTCCAAACAAGAAGGAATTGAAATTCATTTCTCCACTGATATTGATGATTGATAGTTGATATAATCGAGAAACCAAATGAAACACAATAGTATAATAGTGAAGGTGGAGGAGGATGAGTTCTCCGGTAGCGGCACAATGGAGTAAAAGACATAATGACCGGTAGACTCAGCTGAGACTAGAGGAAAGACCTTTTTAGAGAGAGAAGCCTTCATGTTTTGTAGAGGGAACCTCCCGATAAAGACTTTGAGAACTTGTTTTTGGGGGATTTGTTTTCCTGTGCAAAACTAACTAAAACGACGGCGTTTTAATTAACAGCATACTATGCTGTTTTTTATTCACAGCAGAGGAGCTGCACCCGTAATGTTTAGAATTTTAATTATTTAGTTACCGAAAAAAATGTTTTGAATTTGAAACTGTTATATTGAGGAGAAGAATTTGTAATTGCTAGATGGACGTATGGACGAGAAGGATGGGAATGGAGCTGGCATTGGTGTTGTAAGTGTTGATGGGTGTGGTGGGGCGAGTTCTGCTGCTAGTGGTGGGGCAGTGTCAATACTCTCATGTGTCAGACACTGACATTTTTTGCATTTCATTTAACAAAGAGTTGGTGTTAAAAAAATTTATATTGGTTTAACGTGTGAACTTTGAAAAAAATGACACAATCTGTTAATACGATACAAAATTAGAGATTTTAAGTTTTTTTTAAATCATTCGTTTCGTAAACGAGTGGACTCGAATCGTAGATACATGTGAAATTAATTAAAATCTATATAATAAAGTAACTTACAATTCAAATCTCAAAAGATAAACAAAATGACTTTTGCTTTTCGCGGTTGAGATCGCTTTAAATTTTACTTTAAAATTAATCTAACGGCTAATATTATAACCCTAAATTTAATAGAAAAAATAGGCCTCTAAGGGTGTGTTTGGAGTTATTTTTTAAAAGTACTTTTAGAAATTATTTCTCATAAGTACTTTAAAAAAAAAAATAGTGTTTGAAACCACCACACCACTACCTCTACCACCGCCACCTCTACCACCACCACCCTCGCCGCCACCACCACCACCATCACTGTCGCCACCCTCACCGTCGCCACCACCGCTGCTGCCACCACCACCACCACCACCACCATCACCGTCTCCTACCACTACCACCTCTCACTCCCACTAAAACCGATACTTAAATTCATTTATCTCTCCACTATATTTGTGATTTGATTTTGGATATGAATACAAATATGTTTATTATTTACCATTTTTTATCACTCTGTGCCTTCAGGCACAGACAATAACTAGTAAATATATAATACGTCTTGTTTATATGTCGATTATACACGATTTATATTGAATAAAAATTCGATATAACACGAATTAATAAATAAATTGAATATAAATAAAATATTTTTTAACAAAAATTCACTAAAACTCGAATGTGTCACCACACAATTAAAAGACCTTGTATAAACACAAGAAAAAGTGGGCAAAGGACGTTGAAAACTTCGTAACCCCTCTATAATTTATGGTATGAAACACAACATCATGGGCCTCTAGTGTACTCTTACTGATCCAAAGGGCTCAACAAGACATGTTTTGTCTAAGGCCATGCTGTTCAAATTTCAATCAAAGCCAAGCATGGAAAATGACCATCACATTACCAATATCGTTCTCCACGTGAACCCTCTGTTTGGTAGGAAGGGAAAATGCTGAGTGGAAAATGGAGAACTTGGACGGTGTTGAATTCGTTTACTATTATGCCCTTCAAAGCTTACATATCCATGGTATGGTTTTAGCCCTTTTGGTCTAAAATTAGCCACGTGGATGTTGCTTGTTCACTTTGTGAGTTTTTACTAGACACATCTTTGTTTTGTTTTTTGTTTTTTTTTTTCATACATTGGATATATTCCTCCACATTTGATGCAATAAAGATAATTTTATATTTTTTAATTTGTGAAGTGTATTCTTATTTTTTTTTTTTAATTTATATCGTTTGAAATGATTCTATGTGTACGAGACCTTATAAATATTTATGTAATTAAAAAAAATATACCAAGAGAATGCATGTAGGTAACATTTAAGGATACTAGTGATACTCAGTGACTGAAGTCACTGTATACTAAACTATGATACTATGTGTATATTGAAGTGTGTGTACAGCTGGAGTGTGTATATAATAAGTGTCTGTGTATATATAATGAGTGTGTGTTGTGGAGTATTTGTGTTGAGTTTGTAAATTTGGGAGGGGGGGGGGAGTGTGAAATTTTAGGGGGAAATTATACCCCCCATAAGTTCAAAAACCTAACTATCTTATTATATAAATTATGGTAAAATAAGCCAATAATATTTTTTGTTTCCTTTCCTTCTCTTTACCAAACATAACATTAGAATCATCCAATCCTCCTATTTTTTATCCCACCAACCAAACAAAAAGGATGGAAAAAGGTTTTCTTTTACTCATAGATGGAAAATCAATTCCTCCCACTTTTTCTTTCTTCTCTTTTTTCATCCCTCCCACCAAATGTATTAAAAAAGAGAAAAAAAATTGTTAGTATAAAGGTACAAAGAGAATATAATGTATACCAGATTTTGAGAGGAAACGATTAAGTTCATAATAATCATTGAGGTGTTGTGTGACCATGACATGTTAAACGATAAACATGTTTAGAAGAGTGAGTTGTTTAATATTCAATGCAAGATAAGCACATCACTCGTTTTTTGGTTGGGAAATTGAATTCTATCCTAGTCCAACGTCCAACCACTCTAGTATCTCCAAGGAAAAAAGAAAATAGTAGAATCACGCAATACACACTACTCGTTGACTTCTCTCTCCCGAATAAAGAAAGAAGAACCTCTCATGTCATAATCCATTGCCACTTTGGCTCACATCAATGTACATAGATAGATCCAATAACATACCAAGTGGAGCATAACACCATAATTAAATAAAAAAAAAACAAATAACAAAAAAATTGACACAGAAATACTAAAAAATCACTTTTGCATTATATTCGCAAAAATGCAGCTAAAAAAAAAAAAGAATAGCAATGCTATACACGCTAAACGTGTGCATCAAATCATTCGCAATCGCTGAATTATTGTGTCTTATCATTAATCCAACGACTACAGATGATTCGGTATACATAATTTTATCCAAAAACGAACGTGGAGGCAGTTGTAGCCTTGAAGAGTAGTCAAAAAGCACCATGAATGAAAATGGGATAAATCGATTTATCTAAAGGTTTTTTTTTTTTTTTGTGGTATTGAACTATAAATTATTAATTTTTGGGATAAATTTATACACTTTTATGAATGAAACTATAATTTTTTACGAGTGTCAACTCCCAAAAAAGAAAAAAAAAAAAAAAAGAAGAAGAGGAGAAAGTGATGCTGACTTTTACCAAAAAGATAGATACACATTATCATGTTTCTTCTATCCGTTTTGTGATTTCCGATGACGTGGCCCAATAGCAAGAGGCCTTCCAATTCTAATTGTTCAACTCTGCTCTGGTTCAAAACATACCCACAAAGGAAAATTTTCATTTTGTCCCTTCAAAAATACAAAAAATTTCAATTTTTCCCTGAATGATTAATTTTTTACATTATCCCTTTAAAAAAAATAAAAACATCATAATATAGTCTATTGTCTTATTTTCGTTTGATCGTCCGTCTGTTTTGTACCAAATCAATCACATGATAAAATAGACAGACGACTAAATGAAAATATGACCATGAACCACACTATAACGTTTTTATTTTTTTTTTGAGGGGATAATATAAGAAAATTAATTCTTTAAAGGATAAATTACAAAATTTTGTATATTTCAGGGGGAAAAATGAAATTTACTCTACTACAAATAATAATATTGTAGCAAAATAGTACTGCAAAAAATGCTCTCGAAAGACCACCAAATTGGTTCTTAAGGACTTCCTTGTTCAAATCTGTTGTCATCCACTCTTGCCCTCTTAGATTGCTCTCTCTCTCTCTCTCTCTCTCTCTCTCTCTCTATCACACACACCCACACACACACAGTTTTTAATTGCAAATTCCGACACCAGTAGTTGCACTATCAACAGCATTTGGAAGTGGGAAGACAGGCTTTCCCCTCCCACTCTCTCTCTCTCTCTTGCAAAAGTCTGAACTTGGTTTCATTTTCTGGGTTGGTTTTATTTGAACCTGTCCCCTGCTGCTCTGGGGTTTCTCAAGTTCACCTTGTAGTTCACATAAATCTATGCCCGCAATGGCTCTCTGTGCATTTGCATTCCCCGGGCAGTTAAACAGGGCAGTTGCTTCAGATCTCCAAAAGCAGAATTCTTTTTATTCCCATTTGTTATGGGGAGCAGATCTTCAGTGTCAATCTCAGCATAAGCTCAATCAGGTTTGAAATTCCTTTATTTTTCTGATATAACCAAGCAGAACAAACTCATTCCAAGTATACCCAGTTACCCATGTTCTTGCACTTGTGCTAAAGACTGGGTTTTTGTTTAGTTTTGTTCTTTTGTTAGCTAAGTTTAGTAATGGTATTGTTACTTGTATAAATAGGATTATCTGTGTCTTCAAGAATCCCTGTGATATTTTATCTGCATTTATGTCGATTCTATAGGTTGGTAGTGATTTGAAAATGTATTTATCCTCAAACTATCAGTTTAATTTAAAAGAAATGATTGTTTTTGTTCTGATTCAATTGACAGGTCAGGAAAAGGTCAGGAGGTGTTTGGGCATCCTTGTCAGAGAGAGGAGAGTATCACTCTCAGAGACCTCCCACACCTCTTTTGGATACTATCAACTATCCAATTCATATGAAAAATCTTTCCACTAAGGTACATAGCTATCTATAGCATATGTGACAAGGGTGCACACACACGCGCGTGCATATATATGTAAATAAAAAATCTTACGATAGGCTTGAAGGTCGAAAAAAATCATTTTGTTCATTCCTCGTAAAAAAGGAAAAAAAGTAACAAATGATGCATCCAAAGGTTGACATCTAATCAAAGCTAGTGGTAAGGGCTTCCACAAAAAAAATGACAATAAAGATATAAATCCCAGAAAATCCCTCAATATAAAGATGATAGGACAGGGCTAAGGCAGTAATCTCGATAGAGATTAGGATGAGCTTTGATGAATAAAACTAGAACTGGTAGAACTTCTTATAGGTGATATATGTGCATATTATTGTTTAACAGTAGATTGTAATCTTTGGTGCAGGAACTGAAACAACTTGCAGATGAGCTACGGTCCGATGTCATCTTTAATGTTTCTAAAACTGGGGGTCACCTTGGTTCAAGCTTGGGTGTTGTTGAGCTTACTGTGGCTCTTCACTATGTCTTCAATGCTCCTCAAGATAGAATACTTTGGGACGTTGGTCATCAGGTGACAATTTTGCCTTATGCTTTCCTTAACTTAGTTAACTAGCAAAAATAGGAAATACTCTCAGCAGAATTGCCCTTCAAGCTTAATTTGGTTGCATCTGCTCATATTCTGCAGTCTTACCCACACAAAATCTTGACTGGGAGAAGAGACAAGATGCACACAATAAGACAGACCAATGGGTTAGCAGGTTTCACCAAGCGCTCGGAGAGTGAGTATGATTGTTTTGGGACTGGTCACAGTTCTACCACTATCTCAGCAGGCTTGGGTAATCCTCTGCTCTACTCCAACTGAGTACTGTGACTGAAACTAGAACCACAATTCTAATTTCTGAGTTGGAATAGTTTTAAGTATAGCTATTCAGTACTCCTTGTATGATTGTATTTTAGCTGTTGGAAGGTATATATTCCAGAATTTTCCACTACCATTGGTTTGTGGATCAAAAGATTTGATACGTTGTTGTCTTGTTGATAATGAATTTTTTGATTTCCCCAAGATAAAGAAAAGCGATTTTGAGAATTCTCTTGTTAAGAGGCTATGAATTGATTAGAACCTTGGATTCATACTAGAAATGTGATGATGATACAATAAAATAAGTCAATGGATTCATTGAGTAAGAACCATGGATCATCTTGCGCCATGTACACCCTTCAATAGTATAGCACACCATTGTATTCATCCTATTCGTGTTCAAATTTTCTTATCTTCTGTTACTGATCCAAATTTGGAGCCCCTGTTTGATAAAAATTGCTCGTTGTTTATCTTTGGGATCTTTTCAATGGACAGGGATGGCTGTTGGAAGAGATTTAAAAGGAAGAAAGAATAAAGTAGTCGCAGTTATAGGTGATGGTGCCATGACAGCAGGTCAGGCTTATGAAGCCATGAACAATGCTGGTTACCTAGACTCCGACATGATTGTTATTCTGAATGACAACAAACAGGTCTCTTTACCCACTGCTACTTTGGATGGTCCCATACCACCTGTAGGAGCTTTGAGCAGTGCTCTAAGTAGGTTGCAGTCAAACAGACCTCTCAGGGAATTAAGAGAAGTTGCCAAGGTTTGTAATAATGCACCGAGTAAAAATAAACAAAAAACACTCTGTATTCTAGACTTTTGAAACTGAAGCCTTTTATGTTGTGATTGAAATTGTTTCAGGGAGTTACCAAGCAGATTGGTGGGCCTATGCATGAACTTGCAGCAAAAGTTGATGAATATGCTCGTGGGTTGATCAGCGGTTCTGGATCAACACTGTTCGAAGAGCTTGGACTCTATTATATAGGTCCTGTCGATGGTCATAGCA
The DNA here is from genome assembly GCA_951799425.1 of Ilex aquifolium. Classification (NCBI taxonomy): domain Eukaryota; kingdom Viridiplantae; phylum Streptophyta; class Magnoliopsida; order Aquifoliales; family Aquifoliaceae; genus Ilex; species Ilex aquifolium. The sequence continues at coordinate 2,942,539 of OX637397.1, read as the reverse complement.
TAGATGATCTGATTGCCATTCTCAAAGAAGTTAAGAGTACTAAATCAACTGGTCCAGTGCTGATCCATGTTGTCACAGAGAAAGGCAGAGGATACCCATATGCTGAGAAAGCTGCAGACAAGTATCATGGTAGATACATTGGTTGCATATTTATGAAGTAGAGTTGAGAATTCTTCAGATTGATATATAGCAATTCATCAATCATCACCTATTTATTCCAATTATGAAATTGATCATTGAGTCTCGTTATATTTACAACGAAATATACAAAGTGGAACTTTAAACTGTACCTGTGTTATATTCTTGCAGGAGTGGCCAAGTTTGATCCGGCAACTGGAAAGCAACTCAAAGTCAGTGCTAAAACGCAGTCTTACACAACGTACTTTGCAGAAGCTTTGATTGCAGAAGCAGAGGCAGACAAAAACATTGTTGCAATCCATGCAGCAATGGGAGGTGGAACGGGCTTGAATCTTTTCCTTCGCCGCTTCCCTGCACGGTGCTTTGATGTTGGGATAGCAGAGCAGCATGCTGTAACTTTTGCTGCAGGATTAGCCTGTGAGGGCCTTAAACCTTTTTGTGCAATCTACTCATCTTTCTTGCAAAGGGCTTATGACCAGGCAAGGCAATACCTCCACTTTTCTTCTCTGGCAATAGTATTTGATGAAGTTTAGATAATTGCTGAATACAAAACATTGGACAAATGTTCTTGCTTTATGGTACAGGTGGTGCATGATGTGGATTTGCAGAAGCTACCCGTGAGGTTTGCAATGGACAGAGCTGGGCTGGTTGGAGCAGATGGTCCGACACATTGTGGTGCTTTTGATGTCACTTATATGGCATGCCTCCCAAACATGGTGGTGATGGCTCCTTCGGATGAGGCTGAGCTTTTTAACATGGTTGCAACCGCTGCTGCCATAGATGACAGACCAAGCTGTTTCCGATACCCAAGAGGAAATGGGGTTGGTGCAGAGCTGCCACCAGGGAACAAAGGCATTCCTCTTGAGGTATGGTTCAAACAAAATCAAGGAAAACGAAGGGTAAGTATGAAGAAAACGAAAATTGACATATGCTTTGACATTTTTGCAACAGGTTGGAAAAGGCCGGATATTGATCGAAGGGGAGAGAATAGCACTTTTGGGCTATGGAACAGCAGTACAGAGCTGTTTGGCTGCAGCTGCTTTAGTAGAACCCCATGGATTGCAGTTAACAGTTGCAGATGCACGTTTCTGCAAACCGTTGGATCATGCTCTTATTCGCAGCCTGGCAAAAACGCATGATGTTTTGATCACAGTAGAAGAAGGATCAATCGGGGGGTTTGGGTCTCATGTTGCTCAGTTCATGGCTCTAGATGGGCTTCTTGATGGAAAGGTGAAGGTACGTATCTGATACACAGTTATCATTAACTGGAGAGAGCTTACCCTTCTCTAGGACAACCCTGATGTAACCCATTGACCGTCTATACGCCATCATAGCCCTCTCGTTGGCCTCCTGATTCTACCAATCCACCCTCTCTCCCGGATCTTTTAATCAGCCATATCTGTCTCTGCTAATTGTGGAGTTTCTGAACCATATGTTAACCACCAATAATTCAATAGCCAAATAAATTCCACAAAAGGTAACTATAACCTTCAATTACATCTGAAAACCAAAGTACCAATCTATCAACTAACTGATAAAAACAATATTCCCAAAACATTGTCAATCCTTGATCCTCTCAAAACATGAAAATTTCAATATTCAAAGCTCATGAAAACCAAAACGTTTCGGGGTGGTGACATAATGAACCTTTTATCCTTGGTTTAAAGATGCTTGAATCTAGAACTGTGCATTTACAAAAAAACTGCTTGAAATTGGTAAATGCCAAAGTGCATATTGTTGGAATTCTGCAAAGATTGTAGACCTTTCTATCAAATGTATACCAACAGACAACATGAAGAGACATCCTATATGTTTTTTTTTTATCCAATGTATTTGAGTATTTATTGTTTTTTTGTCAAGAGAAAGCTTGCATTGGACTCTGCTATAGAGCACTCACTTTGTGTCCTTGAAACTTACTGCAGTGGAGACCACTGGTTCTTCCTGATCGGTACATTGACCATGGATCCCCTGCTGACCAACTGGCCCAAGCTGGTCTCACACCATCTCATATTGCAGCAACAGTATTCAATATACTTGGGCAAACAAGAGAGGCTCTGGAGATCATGTCATAGAGTATATGTAAGGGCTTTTGTTCCTCTCTTTATGTACAAATCGAATTTTTGTGAAAATCTGTTCTTCTCATTCCAAAATATCATTATGTAAAATGTCGTGTTAGCACAGAAGAATCATTATGTACTTGGCGCAATTGTGATCTGGAGGTCACGGGTTCGAGTTGTAAAAACAACCTCTCTGCTTGTAGGGATAAGGTTATGTACATCTAATCCTCCTCAGACTCCGCAATGGCGAGAGACTCGTGAACTGAGTACGCCCTTTAGTGTTAGCACAGAAAAATCAGAACTTGATGTTGCTTACATGTAATTTTACTTATTTGTCAATGCAAATCAGTTAAGAAACACTGAACAAGCCAAAAGGAAAATAACTTGTTGCCTATTGTTTTTGTGGTTGTGTGATAGACTGACATAAGGAGAAATCAACCGTTTAATATATAGACGGTAGAAAAATTTGTCTGGGTGAAATTTAGACGGGCTAACCCGAACGCTACCCGAAATTATTCAAAGGCATTTGTTCTACACCTCAATCATTGTTATTAATATATGAATCCTATTGCAAACGTGGAATTTTTTCTTTTTTTTTTTCAAAATTAATTTTGATTAATGAAAAACTAATAGATTTTAGGTTCAATTTTAAGGTTGAACATAAAATTTGAACTCTAATTTTTCTTCAATTTGATTTTGGTTAATGAAAAATCCGATTTTCACCCAAATTTAAAAATTTAATCAAGGGGTTCATCTTGGTTTGAAATTGCTAGCACGAATTGGGTTGGCATCGGGTTAAAAGTTTCATATCTTAGGTTGAGTATGGGTTGGACTCTCAACCCACCCAATTTGCATGGGTTGTACCCATAGTTTTCCAATTTCCATATATTCCTTTGCATTATTTTTCAATCTTATATGATATAATCGAACGTTTTTCACATTAAAATCATGTGTTTTAAACAATATGATTTTAAGTTTTTAATAGAAAAATGTGCCTTGCAATCACGATTTTTTACTACAGTGTGGATTTAAGTCATGCTTTTTATAAAAATTACAATATATTGAAAAAAAAAATGAATGACCCTACAAGGGTTTGTTTGGATGGATTTTTGGGGAGGGTTTAGATTGATTTTTTCAAATCCTTCCAAACTCAAATCCCTCTTTACAAATATGAGATTCAACATTGAATCCGGTTCATACACATATTTGGTATGTAACACATACACATGAAGGACCTGCGAATATATCATAATTATTAACAACTATTTGTCTTGTAAATGACTATTTTACTCTTGATTAATTCAATTCATATCTATGTTAAATGGTACAACTGTATTTTGTATCCTTAACTCCTTAAACCATCTTCCCAAACCCACCCTCCCCTAGGTTCGACCAAACCCATGATCATGGGTTTAATATTCAGGTCAGCTGCAGGCCGGGTTTGATAACACATAATTGAATTTTTAATTCAAACATGGAATTTTAGAAATTTTTAGACTATTTTTCCTAAACCCATCTTATCAAACCATATTACCCCCCCCCCCCCCCCCCCCCCTTTTACCAAATAGCCCCAAATAGTAAAATAAACTTTTATAACTAGAGTAATCTAGTAAATGATGGGAGTACCCGAGCATAGACCAAAAGATCGAGAAGTGAAGTTGCAAATGGAGTGGTTATCAAACCTTTAGAAGTGATTTAGTGGTTAAGTTTATCCTCTTGCAAATAAGAAGTTTTAGGTTCGATATTTTTTACATCTTCTAACGGTCAGCTACTCTTGTTACTCAAGGAACATGTATTTAAATTAGCTTGAATTACGGTGGCCGACTTAATACTCGAGAGAGTAATCGACACAAATTTAAACATCTAATCCATGGTAACACTACAAATTTGTCATGTGTATGATATCCATAGATTATTAAGATGGTCTAGGACAATATGGTAATAATAATAAGAGAGAATTATATTTTGTACCTTAAAAGATTTTAAGATTCTCACTTTATATATTTAAATAATAATTTTTTACAATATACCCTTAATATATCAAAAATGTTGCAATATGACTTTTCTGTTAGCTTTCCGTTAATTTTTTTGTCAGTGTCAACTGGTTGTCTTTTGATGAGTTATTCAAATTATTTTTTTGCTCATATTTAGGTATTACGTGACAAATTTATAATAAAAAATTGTTAGCAATCTAAATGTTTTCTATTTAACGAACCACATAAAAATATATTAAATACGTCAAAAATTAAAATAATGCAATTGAAATATTAGAAACAAAAATAAGACAAATCTTATACTTTCGGGGGGTGTTTGTTTTGCTGGATAAAGTGGGATAAAACAAGTAAGATTAGGTAAAATAATCTGGGGGCCCACATATCTCTTGTTTGGATCAACAGTTGCTCATGGGATACTCATTGGGCTTGATTTACTCGGCCCGTAGGAAATCGGTCTTTTATCCCGCCTAACCCAGATTCTATTATCCCACCTGAACTTTGGGATTAGTAAGCCCAGCAATAGGATATAAGGTGAATTTATATAAATGCCCTCCAACAGTACAATAGTCTAGGGTTTTTTTTAGTGAAAATTGGAAGTGAGTCCTCCTAGATGTATTTGTTTGGAAATAAGTCCTGCAAGGAAACTTATAAGGGGCTAAGTCCATGTTTAAAATTATATATAATGACTTAAGTCCACTTTTTTTTTTTATCTCAAAAATACCCTTCCTTTTAACTATTTTAGAAATTGTTATCCCTTAATTCAAGGTCAATTAAAATAACTCTCTCTCTCTCTCTATATATATATAGAGAACGCTTTGAATTTGATATATATATATATAATTTCTATCATAAATTTAAAATTCAAATTCAAAACTCTCTCTCTTTATATATATATATTCAAATTCATGTTACTATTTTTTTTTATTATGTTACTGTTCATATTACTGCTTTTGTTGAGTATGTTACTGTTATGTTGAGCAAGTTACTGTTTTTGTTGAGTATGTTACTATTATTATTTTACTAAATATTAATATTCAATGTTACAATTTTTTTTTTTAATATTATTATTTTTTGTGTTTGAATGGTACTATTTTTTGCATTTGAATTTGAGAGAAATAATTATTGTTAAGTATGTTACAGTTTTTGTTAAGCATGTTACTATTTTTGTTGAACATGCTAATATTTTTGTTGAACATTTTACTGTTGTTATTTTTTAAAAATATTAATATTGAATGTTTCAATTTTTTTTTATGTTTAAATGTTACTATTTTTTTGTGTTTAAATGTATTATTTTTTGTGGACCTCCAATGTAATTAACTTTTAATTTTATAATTAATTATTTTGACACCGATTATGTATAATATAAAAAAGACAGGTTTCAATAAATTTAACCAACAATTTTAAATAAACTTATCTAACGGTCACTAATATACATTTTAAAATCATTCACATTGAACCGAGAAAATATGAATGCAAACTTATTAATTAAAATTGACTTAAAACTCAAATTAGTCACAATCTAACCAACCTTTAAATGTGAGTTGGAGACAAATAAAGAAACGGCAAAGCGACCGACAAAATAATAAAATGGTGAACATTACTAACGACAACGTGACATCATTGCGGAAAGAAGACGATATCCTATCAGAGTTGTGTTGGAGGGGGCCACCCACTACCCCCCGCCAGACACCCTCCCTTCATCTTCCAAGCAAAACCCTACCAGGCTCACACTCACCCCACAACAACCGTATTCTCTTCTCATCCTCTTGTCTCTCTTTCTCGGTATTTGTTTGGTTTTCTTCCTTTAAAGTCATTGTCGTCTTGATTCTTATACATATATATGTAAAATAGAGTAATTTGAGGAGAAAGACGAAGAAAATGGAGACTTCCCAAACATCCCACCCAGTGGATAATGCAGTTTCAGAGAATAATCCTCCTCAGGTTCTCTCTCTCTCTTCTCTCTCTCACTTACACGCGCGAGCATATGTGCTCTGTGTCTACAAAATGGTGTTAATGTTCTGCTTCGGGTGGTAAATGTCTTGAATTGCTCTTTATGCTGAAGGGTATACATATACATGAGTGTCGTTTTGTTATTTTTTCTAATTGATTTTTGAATGGGTTTCACTGTTTGATGGCTTCTGCGTTCATTTTTCAGCCCAATTTACCTGGGATCGGGCTGTTTAGGGGCTTAATTATGCATGGTCTTGAGTTGGTTATCAATTAATCACCTTTTTTTCTTTTTACCTACAACTCAATTCTACTAGAGAGAGAGAGAGAGTTCTATGTTGTTTGGTACAGTAAGAGGTAATTCTTGCTTTGTAATTTATGAATATGATATTATCCAGAGAGAAAATAGTGAGAAGATATAAATCTGATTTTTATTGCTTTCCAAAATATGTCTTAAGTTGAGGATTGTTAATTTAACTGTGAAATGTATTTAAACTGGCTTCATCTGCAGTAAAGTATGACTTATGGAAGCATGTTAAGAAAGGAACCTAATATCCCAAGATTAGTGGTTTATTCTAATAGTGATCTGGTGTGTTCTTAGTAGAAGGATATGGAGTATTTGTATCTCACTAGTTCATTGAGTAGGATCATTCCACATCGATCTGGTGAAATTTATCTAGTACTTTAATATTCTGGGTTTCACATTTTTCTTAGGAGTTAAAGGATTGATTGATGGCAATTATTTGTTACATGCAGACTGGTTCCCAAAAAAGGGTGGCCACAGATAATGTCATGAATTCAAGAACAAGTGTCCGGCGCTCAGATCTCTCCCTCCAAATTCCTCCTACACCCTTAGGTTTTGGCGGTAGCCGCAGTGGTAAGGGGATAATCCAGTCTCCAGGTATCTTGAATGGAAATTCATCATCTGGAGGCTTATTTCGGGGTTTGAGCTTCAAGAAGAAAGCTGCTGCGTCTGATGGTGAAAGAAGCTCTCTTCTCAATGCAGACCCTAAAACAGCTCTTGAAAGTCCTGTTTTGGCCAACTTCATGTCCAAGTTACCGTGGCAAAAGTGTGCCTCTCTTCCTGTGACGCCTGCATCAAACCAGTCCCCTTCAGTTTCTACGCCTGCCTCGGCAAGAACTTATGGTGAACAGCACAAGTCAAATGTAAGTTATTATCCGCTATTCTACTGGTTGATGAGCTACCAAACTAGTTTTCCTCATTCTGGCTAGCATGGGATGTCACTTGGAAGTCAATTCGAAGAAATAAATTTGGAGATTAGTTCTTCTCTTAAATTTGGGCAACAGGTGAACTGAAAAATTCATAATATACATTGTCATCCTTCTAAATACAAGACTTCCGTGATTATTGATGCCATTTTTATCTATTCTATTCGAAGTAAAGTTTGTAGCTCATTATCTGACTTTCAGACATTCCTTCAGTAAATATGGTTTGTCACCATTGATCTCGTATTGATATACCAGTCATAACCCGTATAGCATAAAATTTGAATGCCTAAAAAATCGATCCCACTATATGAAATAACAAATTTTATTTTCTTCTCTTTCTTTAATTACATAATTTAAAATTAATTTTTATCCATTATTTTTTTTTTTAAATCTATAAATTTTTCTCAAAATACATGATCTCAAACAAATATCAACATGTGTACAATATCTTATATGAACAGTGTTTGAAATAAAAATTATATTGAGCCACAGAGGAATTAAAAATTAAATGATTTAACTTGTGATAGAAATAAGTGATGTGATAGAAATAGGCGATAAAAATATATGGAGATAAGATTCAAACTCTTAGCTCCTTTATTATATATATATCCCTCTTTTTTGGAGCATACATCTTTTTATGCAGCATTGTAGGAAAATTAGTGGTATTAAATTTTGATTTATGGTGAATTTGCAATTTTTATTACGAATTTAGAGTTAGTTTTTATAAAAGTTTGAGGGCAGTTCTATACTTTTGATATTATGGGAGAGCCATCAATGGTTACCAATCTCCTAGTGTAAATCATTTTTGTTTTTTTTGACGTCAGTTAGACTTGGAACTATTGATGGCGTGTGTAATTGTCGGAGTGTGTGTGTGCGCGCGCGCGATTTGTCCGTACTGGGCGGGATGTGAGTGTGTGTGTGTGTGGGCGTGTGTTGTGTTGCAGTGAAGAGAAAGAGGAGTTAAGTTTTGAGCGGGAAAACAAAAATTAATAATGATTTTCAACCATTGGATCAAAACAGACATAATTATGAGACGATTTTAACCGCGAAAAGCAAAAGTCATTTTTATGTCTTGGGAGATTTGAAATCTATGTACTTTATTATACAAATATTTAGGCAATTCTGAAATTATATTCATTGGAACAAGTGTTTGTTTTGTCTAATGGTACTTCTAAGTTCTAATGTTTTTTAACTAGAAAAAGTGTCACGTTAGACTTATTTATTGCTATTACTTTTTACATTTCAGTATAAACAGGCTGCTGCCTTATGGCTTCATACACATGAACAGTATCATACTAGCTGCAAGTAGCAATCTTAAATTTCCAGTGCCTCAATTTTGGTTCCTCTTTTTCTTTTTCTTTCCCTTTTTTTGGGGGTTGATATCTGTGGCCTGTAGATATTATGGTGTAGATATTATGGAGTAACGCGTAGTTGTTTTGTTAATGGCAGAGAGGGGTAACTCAAGCTACTGTGTCAAGGTCCCTCTCTGTACCGGGCCAAAATTTTGTTATTGTAAGATCGGCATCTTTTGTTACCGGTAGAGAGCAGCGTCAAACAGATGCTGATAATGGTATGTACTCTTCACTGCACTATACCATTTGAATTCTTTTTTCTAAGTTGTTATATGGGACAGATGCAGTCTTTCGCAATGTTTTTTCTCTAACAGTTTGCTATTTGTCTCAGTTGCTCCATTTTTTAGTCTATATTGGTAAATATATGCAGTTGTATAATATTAAATAGTTACTTTATCTTAAATGAATCCCTTAGTGATTTCTCAAGGTTGTTTCTTCTTGTAGTACATAGGAATCAAAGAAAACAAAATTATTGTTCTTATCCAAATTTGTGCAACTTTAATTTGGTTATAAGCTTGTGCATAGAAGAAATTGAAGTAACTTTTGAGCCACCAAGTTAATTATATCTGGCCATGTGATAGATCTAGACTTGCAGCTCTGATATTTTCTGTAATCTCTGAGGTTTATAAATCAAATCTACCGCTGTATGAGATTCAGGTTATATGTATGAAAAATCTGGTGGAATAGCTCATAAATGATGGTTGATCTTCTCATGTCCAATATATATTTTCTGGAACTATTATTTTTGTCAAGGCAGATCAAATAACTCCTGCTCCAGTGGAAGATGATGATCAAGAGATTCCTGAAGAGGAAGCAATTTGCAGGATCTGTTATGATGTATGTGATGAAGGAAATACACTCAAGATGGAATGCAGCTGTAAGGGTGCCCTTAGACTCGTACACGAAGAATGTGCAGTTAAGTGGTTTAGCATGAAAGGAAACAAAAATTGTGATGTCTGTGGGCAAGAAGTTTTAAATTTGCCAGTAACTTTGCTTCGGGTGCCAAGTACCAGTCAAAGAGATAACAGATCGCGGAATAATCAAGAGCATATAAATTCACAAACAATAAGGTGACTAAACTACTAAGATTCTGAATATCATCCAAAGCATTTGGGTTTGCTGTTTCTAGACTAGGGAACTTCATACTTAGACTTCAAAATTCACATTATCTATAGTTAGTTCTAATCAAACTTCATACCTTTGCTAGTTCACTGAGCTGAAAGTGGAGTCCATCAATTTTTTTATTGACTGATTCAGCTGAATCTGTCTTTCTTCATCGAATTCAGCAGGATTACATTAGCCTGGGCTCAGTGAGCAATTCACTGTCAGAGTTTAGAATTAAATCTGGCTGTCAGGGAATTGATGACAATCAAGTCCCTGATTATGAATGGACAAAATTGTTTTTCCCATAATGCTCTTGGATTTGCTTTTTCCTTCTCCTATCTTTTGCTCCCCCCTGCAGGTATACTTAATTTGATGGATATTTTTATGCATGATTTCTGCAGTGCCTGGCAGGACTTTGTGGTCCTTGTCTTGATTAGCACAATTTGCTACTTCTTCTTCATTGAGCAGCTATTGGTAAGCTACCTGACTAGGAATGTGGCAATTTCAATTAATAAGAATTTGCAGGGTAAAATTTGTGTTTTTGTCTCAATCTGTATCACAGAAAAGAAAAAGAAAATTGAATCCATGATTTTGGAAAAGGATATGTGATGTAGATAATGACTCATCCTGACCTGGATTTGGATGCTTCAAATTCTTGTTGGACAATTTCAATCCTAAATGAAACCATACTGCAGACCAAAATCTTGTTACCAGAAAATGATTTTGGATCTCAGAGAAGACTGTCTTATAGAAATCCAGACCGGGGGTAGGGAAGAGGGATAGAAGATCGCCTATAGGAGACTAGGGTTTTCTGAACAGGCTGTCCTTAGAAGACATTTGAGACATCTTCCTTTCAAAGCATTCCTGATTTTATCGGTGGCAACAGTCAGATTTCTGGATGCTCATCGACATTGTGGATACTAAAATTGTAGTCACATTTATGATTCATTCTGAACTCTCACCTCAAATAGATCTGAATAGCGACCCTGGTGCCATGGCTTTTATTGCTAGCATACTGTGGACAGCTCCAAAAATATCTCTTGGATTTTTCTTTGCAGTTTTTCATTGAATTACCATCAAGCTTCACTTTTAAAGTCTTTTTCACTTGATGTTTCCTGCACAGTTCCGTTCATTCATGTATGATACAGAGGCTCAGAAGTCAAAACCTTCTTCCTCATGGACAGCAGAATATTTGGTCAAGACAAGAAAATGGGTATAGGTCTAGGTGTTCCGAGCATTCTTGTGGCTGTGTAAGTGCATTTAGTTATACCCCCTCCCTCACCTCTTTTTCATGGTTTAGCGACTACTACAGCATACCAAGGGACTTTATGAATCAGACTGTATGAGCTAATATCAACTGCGTAGATAAGTAACACACATGGTACCAACCCAGAATTTTAATCTGTGCATTTTTCTGATGACTTCACCATACCAGTTATTCTAATGTCCCCTGATTTGTAGGTCCATGACATGAAGACTCAAGCGATTGTGATTGCTGCACCATTCTCTTTTACATTGGGCCTTTTGGCTTCAATTTTTGCAGTCAGCCTTGGTACATCTGAGCCCCCCAGATTTTAAATAGTTAGCCATATGAAATTTGGCTGTATTACAATTGAGCTTGTTTCACATGCAGCAATCAAGGAGTACATATGGACGTACGCGGCTCTTGAATTTGCACTTGTCGCACTGATTCTCCACCTATTCTATTCCATGGTGAGATTTTTTAGTAAATATCGAATGATTAAATATATGGTTTGTTTTGTTCTCGGTCATTTATATCCATGATGTATTTTGAACTCCCAATTTCAGATATTTTCCTAGCAAAATACAATCAAATGGTAGAAGTTTTCCTGCTAATTAAAATGACCGTTGTGAATCTGAAGATTCATTAGTTTTAACAGCTTATTAAGGTGGAGCAATTCAAGAGAAATACTGACAATGAAGGAAAAAGCCCAGTTCCTAGGAATTTAAAGTAGAGGATCTGGGAGAAAATTGTATGAGGTATTCTTTGGAGCATCTCCTCAAAGTGAGGCTTCTCTAATTACTAAAAGTAACATAGCTTGTGTAACAAATATAGCTGTCATAATAATTTTATGCATTTGAGGGCTGTCTGGCCATCCTGCTTTCGCCTCGTGCGCAAGCCAAACAGGATTTTTATATTTATCCTTTTACCTTAGTCACGATAACTGCAAATAAAAGGGAAAGTAGTTTCCTTTCTTACATTCTTTTATGAGAACATGTTTAGGCCACTTTTTGACATAGAAGTATTTGCCTTTCCTTACACCCTTTCAAGTCCTAGCCTCGTTTTTTTTTTTTGGGGGGGGTGTGGGGGGGGGACGCTGCTATTCCTATTCCATAAATGGGTGTTTTGGTATTGTTTTTATGGGTTATTTGAGTTAAGGCATTGCAACAGTGGTTTTCCTCTATTAACACTGAAGACTAGAAGATTTATTGTATTGACTGGGCCTGCCAATGGCAAAGACCCCTTTTTTTGTTAGTTTCTTCTTATTTCCTGTAATCCATCCAATAACCTAGCCCGTTGACAATGCCACATGGCGATCAGGGGAAATTTAAAACATGATAGCTGGACCTTGCTGTTAAATTTGGAAAACTGCTTGTCATTTGTAACACAGAATATGTATGTACAATACTTAGTCCATGAAGACCCTAGAAAAACAAAATGTCCTCAGTATTCATCTTACCTTGGCATATAATGTCCATATGAAACTTCTAGAATGACATTATGCTTCTAAAAGTTCGTCATCGTTTTGTGACCATTTATTGGGGAGAAGGACGAACTCGCTGAACCAACGTCCTGCAGCAAGTATGGGTTTTAAGTTCCATAAAACCATTGTTATTAGTCTGTGGACCCTCCAAGTCAATACTTCATGAAAATGATATTTGTTGGAGTATGTTTAGCTATTGTACGATGCAGGATTCTTCTTGCTAAATTTTCTCGCATGGTTGTGGCTATCTTAATGCTTAGGAAATATCCAAATTATTTGTTTCCATTGGTTTGCCATTGTAGAACTTTCTATGAATTATATATGATTTTGCATCCGTTTCTTAGTGAAGTTAAGGTGGGTCAACATTAGAAAGCTCTAATGAGTTAAACTAGTGTCCCAACATAACAGCAAAATGTGAAGCATTGCATTAACAATTACTTTTTTTAAGCAAAGGCCTTAACGAATGCCACACACACAGAGGTCATCAAGTCCATAAACAGACACGGATAACTGAATGATATTGTATATACTCTGTGCATATGTTGGAAGTGTTTCAATTGGTGCTTTTGGATCCCTTTTTTTTATTTGGGGGGGGTGACCAAAGTTGTGAAATATCTAATTCTTTCTGGCAGCTTCACTTGAAGGCAGTTTATGCAGTAATGCTATCAGCTGTTCTTGGTTTTGGACTGGCTATGAGTCTCAACATACTGTATATTCGATTTTTTATCTGGCGAGTTCAAGTTTCGGAAAGTTCTACCCCAGTATAACCAGACCCTATAGAGGGACAGAATCCACAAAATTGTGCTGCTTATCCACTGGAAATAGTTGTGTAAAACTAGTAGCTACCCATATGCAAGGATAGCAAAGAAAGAGGAAATAGAAATGTAGTATTTCAATAATGCAAGTTTCCATACTTGCATACACTTTTTACTCCAGGAATGTGACAAAAACTCTCTATGTTCATGTCAAATTGTTGCCTAAAAATAAAATCCCAGGATGTGAGGGCAGGTTCATTGATAACAAGCAGAATTTGAAGTGAAAGGTCATAGTACTTCTATGATTTGTGTATCAATACATTCTTGTTCATGCAGGATGTTGTAATGTTCTCATACTTCAACAAAATTCTTTTAATCTTGCAAGCAAGATGACATTATATCTTCCATATTATGGAAACCAATATTATCTGCAAACAGGTTGCTTTTCATGCATTGCTTACGAGGGTCGAAAAGTCATTTGCTTGAAGCAAAGGGCAATTCCTTTCATATACAAAGATCAAGCAATCTACCGTTTGCTGTTTGCAAAAATTCTATCTAATTTTTGACCAGATATATATATATAGTCCCTGTAAGATTATCGTACCACAGTAACTTATTTTTAACAAATTTCACATCCATTAAGCCACAATCGTTCACAACTGAGCTTCATTAACGTCCGTCTCTGTTGTTTGCAAAAATTTTATCTAGTCTTGACTAGATATAAAGAGTTTCCTTATGATTATTACACCACGAAACTTATTTTTAACAAATTTCACATCTATTAAGTCACAATCGATCAAAACTCATCTTCATTAAAGTTGATCTCCACAAATCCCAACATAAAGAAACCCAAATGATTTTCAAGCAACAAAATAGATCATGGGAAAGGAATAAAAAATCTATACATTCAAGTGGTGTTTACAAGACTCATTACTTAACATTTGTACATACAAAAATGGTGATAATAAAACTAGGGACATTCATAATTGAAAAAGATGCCTGCATTTTAAGAGGGAAAGCTAACACAATGCAGAGAGACGGCCAAATGGAAAAAAAAAAAAAAAAAAAGGGGGGGGGGGGGGGGGGGGGGGGGGGGGGGGGGTGTGTGTGTGTGCATATAGAGAAAAAAAAACCTCATTTGCATCTATTCACAGGAAGATACTGATTAGCATCTTTTTTCAGCCATATTGTTGAACGGGTTCTCTTGACATGATCCGTAAAGAGACGATGTCTGCCACCAGAGATATCACAGGAAGATACTGATTTGCATCTATTCACAGGAAGATACTGATTAGCATCTTTTTTCAGCCATATTGTTGAACGGGTTCTCTTGAAATGATCCGTAAAGAGACGATGTCTGCCACCAGAGATATACAACTATGTTAGAAACAAGAACAAACCCCTTTCACTGGTGAAGGCATAATTTCACAATTCAATCTTTTGCCATGAATATAGATCACAACGGTTTAATCTGGAAGCCAACATAGACTGGTAACCCTCACTGCGTTTGGTGCGTAATGATGTTTTTATATTGGAATGAAATGGAATGTACATTAACATTACCATTACAATGTTTAATAACAACTAGATTAAGTGCTCAAATAAAATTTGAAATTCACTTAAATATTTGGATAATCCATAGACCCGGACCTGAACTCGACTCCGGACTTGTAACTATCCTCACCCTACCCTACCCCAGACTCGACCTTGACCCTCACTGCGTTTGGTGCGTAATGATGTTTTTATATTGGAATGAAATGGAATGTACATTAACATTACCATTACAATGTTTAATAACAACTAAGATTAAGTGCTCAAATAAAATTTGAAATTCACTTAAATATTTGGATAATCCATAGACCCGGACCTGAACTTGACTCCGGACTTGTAACTATCCTCACCCTACCCTACCCCAGACTCGACCTTGACCCAACCCCAAATACAGACCTTGACCCTGGATCCCTACCCCAGACCCCCCAACCTTGACCTTGGACCCGACCTTAAGATGGTAGTGGTGGCGGCGGCGACGAGTAATGGTAGTTAGGAATGGAAAATACCACCTAATATTAAGGAATAACAAATCCTACAATGGTGGGATTAGGCATTCTGTGGTAATGGGAATAAATTTTCATTCCCATATACCAAACATTAAAATGAGTATTACTAAATAATGGCCATTTCATTCCCATACTTGATTACCACCTACAAAACGCAAGAACCTATGAATTAACCTAGAGATGAGATTTTGACTGTTACATCTTAAATTTTTGCCACTACAATAAAAGTAGAATACTCTGACTTGTTGGTAACACAAGCCCCCAGCTTGCAATTATGGCACACAAAGTAAAATGGCACAAGCATATTCTTCTGATGTAAACATTCAATTTCACAGAAAAATTCTATGCATTCATCACACCAAGGAACCAACCTTCCGTAATCCAGCTTTTGAGTGACTATTCCATTCAGCAGCAGCTCTGAACAGTAAATTGCTGCTCCTGCACACATATAAAATGATACTTCAAAACAAATATTCCGGTTCTATATTTTCTGTTAACAGTTAGAGAACATAGTATAGTGTGTCATGTTTACCTTTTTCAAGAAAAGGCCGGCAGATTGAATAATCTTCTTCACAGGATAAAATCAACAGGTCATCAGGAATTTTATCATCTTTCAATGCAGATCTGCCCATTCTCTCCACTGCCTGAGGAGCATTAGAGGATTCAGTAATAAGAACGTGAACGACTAAACGATCTAAATGCACCCGAGAATGCATAAAGTATATACAACAGCTAAAAGGCAGTGTAATTATGAGGGACAAAAACAACAGAAAATTGTATCCAAAACTGCACCCAATCCCACCCCTCAAGTGGGGAAAGTCCCACTAGAAAGAGATGTGACAGTTACCATCGAACTTTTGAATTTGATTCATAGAACAGTGCAAGTGCTGCAAAGGACAGTTGTTCGGAACTCCTTTGGCCATTAGGTACACCAAATGAGGTGGTGCCCATCTAGCACATAAGGTTGAAATTTGAGTTGTACTGGTTTATATGAGTATTAATTCAGATGACAACAATATTAGTGGTACCCATATGCCAACTGGGAAACAGGTCACAGGCACATCATGTAAATAAAATATCCAAAAACTTACACAAGAAAAGAGAAATAACATTAATTGATTTTTCATGAAAATAATTTATCTAATATGAACAATGAAAGACTTATGAACAGGACTTATGGTGCAAGTAATAGTAATTGATGTGCAACAGTAAGTGACCACTAGCTACCAAACATATTAACACTAATATAATAAAAAAGTACTGGAACATTAGTGATGTATTTGTACTATAAAAAATCTAGCAATTTTCCAATAGTTTAAAAACCAACATGTAATTTAAAACTTAATCAAATAGAATATAATATATATATATATATAAGAGGAAAAAGGAAAGAGCTGGCTGCGAGTCTAAGAAATATGTGATCACTGTCCTAAAGTAGCTAAGCCTCCCCACGTGAAGGTATTAACAGACACTAGTGACTCCAAGATCCAACTCAGACGCTCGTATCAGCACCTTCTCAATGGTTACGTCCACTGGAAGGTAAGGGTAAACCCAACTCGAATCAAATTGCCCAACAATAAAATAATTTAACGTAGTAGAAATTAAAACCTATAAAGCTATAACAGTAGGTGGTTAGTTGAGATGTGATATCTCTACTTGAAGAATAAAGAAAGCAGAGTTGTGCTATAAGACAAAGTACATGCTGTATATATTTGATCTGCAAGAGGATGGCCAACGGGTACTACTACCCAATACCCTATATATAGGCAATAAGAAAATCCCGTTGGAAACATCAGTCAAGAATCCATTTACTATTACAACATTTATAGCTTTGAATGCCCATAAAATATCTTAAACATTTTTCCAGTTAGTTTCTCATGGTAACAGACGAATGCAAGGCTGTAAATAATTTAAAGACTGTAAATGATAATTTGAAAACTCGATATTTAAAAATAGGTGAAACTAAAATTCAGTAAAGGTTTTAAAAACTTCCTTTTAATTCAAACACATCAGAGCAGGAAAAGACACAGGCAGAAAGTACCATCCATGGGGAATTCATAACACGACAGCAGAAATATTAAAAGCTTTAATATAAAGCCCGAATGTAAATGTAAATTAGCGATCTAAGCCAACCTTTATGGAAGCTGTAAATTTGTAATTTCTGTTCAACAATACTACCTCCCATGTAACATACATTATATTATTGCAATTCCATTGGTTATTTCAAATTGTCTGGAGAGAAGTGTTGGAGGTCACAATTCCAAAAGGCAGTGAAAGCCTTTCATGGAGAACTAGATATACCGAAAACTGCTTAGATAGGTTGGAATGAAAATAAGAAAAGGTAAATAATACATGGAGAACTGAAAAGTTGGAGGTAACAACAGTAACATAACACATAAATGTACTTTGTCGAAAATGACTAAGGCACCTGTACGAACAATTTAGATGAGGGACAATGAAGAGGAAGGGGAGAAGAAGACGACATAATCTAACCTGTAAAGTATTGATTTGATGCTACGTATGAATGCTGTAACGAAGGACATATGGCAGATGGAACATAATTGAAGTTTTGAATGGAAGAATGATTGTAACAGTTTCCAAATATCCTGGGATGGGCAAGCAACATTTGATTGGCACTTGGATTGGCACACAAAAGCTCCCACACTTGGTGTGCAAAGCAAGAGGTACATAGGGCATTTTAGTGGAAAGTCAGGTATGTTATACACATGTGAACAGGTGAGATATTATCCGCTATCCAAAACTACTTCACAGACCAAACCCCAGCGGCTCTACAAGATATGATAGATAGAACACCAAAATCCAAGTCAAATGTTTACAGGATGGAGATTCTAAAACCGTCACATCATGCATCCATTCCAAGTTCAAATATAGCTAGTTCTACTGTAGGCCAGTATTTTAAACTTCTAGGCAGCCCAATGAGAGATGCAGTTCCCAACTACTAGATTGTGAGTTCAAGTATGGGGATCCCTATGTGAAATATTGTCAAATGTTAGGTTTGTATTCACTTCATCCTTCCCAGTACTCTCGGTTAACGGGGACCAAAAGGGTGATTTTTTTCAGTTCCCAAAACCTTTTATTGACCACTGCTTCCCCAGGCATAATGAGTTCTACCAACGTGAACAACAATTACATGCATGCTTCTCCTCAAAGCCTTTGGATACTCGGTATTCACCTGTAAACTTAACCAGATAATGCATTGAGGCACAAACAATAGCATCAATATAAACATATAAATTGCATTAGACATTCTTCCCCCTCTATGGTCAGTCTCCAGAAGTAATATGTATACCTATGAGATAGAAGTAAGTCAAAGCATGCTTAAAAACCAGGTCACTAGAGGAGTAATTAATGATGCAGCTAGAATACACTCTAGAAGCAAGGATATAGAGGGCATGAATTGGCTTTCATGCCTGGTTCCTGACATTGATCAACTTGAAAGACAAAGTGACTACAACTTCCAGGAATGTAGAACAAGCTTCTTAGTCAAGTAATCTATTCATCAATCTAGCAAATTCTGAGCTCCTAGACCAATTTTTCTACAAGCATCATTACTTTGTAAGAAAAGAGGCATACTTCACACAGATGGGGGAAGCGTAAAACTCCCAAGCAGTATTTAATCCCATATCTCATGATAACACCACCAATCAATGCTGCAAGTCAATCAAAGCAAATTCTATATGTGCAACCTTGTTCACATAGAATGGTTTAGCTCTAAGAAAAAGATCTAAGAAAAAGACCAGGACTACGCACCACGCCATAAACTGCCTTAACCAAGCTTGCTAATATTTCTTTACCAGGCTTTGTATTTGGCGTGATCAAGACCCTTTGACCCTGCCGAGAAGATATTCAGTTAGAAGGAACAACCTAGGAACTGCATCTGAGGGAACTAACAAAAAACCATTATTACCTGTAAAAGTGGATGTTCGCATGCACGTGCCAATGAAACAGGCATACTAAAGCCTAACTCCTTTTCCTTCTTGGAATCTCTCAATATGTGATTTCTCTCGTCAATGAAACAGCTAGCTTGCCCACAGCTCTCAAGCCATAAACTTGTCACCACTGGTTTTCCAGAAGCAATAGCCTCTAACATATTCCTTGTGCGCACAAACTTATCAGTTACGAAGTGTGTAGCATCTGAAATAGAGGATGCTACTGAGGCCCCCAGTCTAGTCAAAATCTGTGACAGGAGATTGATTAGACAATGCAAAGTATAAAGTTTAAACTTGCTTGTATCAAAATATGATCATAAGATGCCACAAATGACTACCTTTTTTTGTTGCCTGATCAGATCCCCATCCAAGTGCTGGCTGAACAAGACTCGAACACCAGTAACATCTCTCCTTCTCCTTAAATATTTGGTCACACAAGTAGGTTCTGTTCCAATGGTGATTAAGCTAGTAATCTCTTTCATCAGAGATGATTTTGAGAGGTTCTTCATGCATGACTTTTTAAGATATTCATCACCCATGCAAATAGGTGAAGCTGCATTCAAAGGAGTCATACAATTAACCGGAGTAGTACAAACTGGTTTGCGTCCCTCTTTTGGTGACGATTCCAATATGGCAATTACTTCTGCACCTGTTACAAAAGTGGTATCAGCATTACTCTTCCCATCAGAATGTGTAGATGTCGGCGGCTCAACCATGTATTCTGAAATAGCATTCTCATTCATATCAACGGAATTACAGTTGACAGTTGCATCACTTGATTTTCCTTTATCTATGATCTGCCGCAACAATCTTTTTCCAGACTGTCCATTGAGGGATGGCAAAACTGGCATAGCATACACAGATGACCGTGTTTTCCTATTTACAACTAGATCCACAGAAGTGCTTATAGCATCAGTTTGTGACCTTTTTAACCGTGTATTGTATTTTTTATTAGCTTCTCCCACATCTGCCGACAACCTCTGGCTTGTTCTTCCTCTAGGATAGTCCAATTCATTAAGTTTGACAGCGCTGGTTGTACATGCTAACTTTGGATCAGATTGCTCATGCTCAGGCAATTTGATGAGTTTGCCAGATTGCTTGGAAGTTAAATTCGCTTCAGTAGACTTACCTTTGGCATTCAACATCATGGAAGCAGCAATATCTTCTCTGCTCCTTTTTCTTTTGTTTTTAAGGGCACCAACACCTGTCAGATTGTTCGCCTCCTCTCCAAAATTATTTGACGCATTCCCAGCATTTTTTGATTGATTCCCTTTTATGCACTGCCTAGTTCGACGAGCTATGGGCATAAAAGAACCAGGTTGCTCCTGCAAACACCATTTCTTGACTGACATTCGACCACTTGATGCAGTGACATTACATCTATCAATCTTATTATTGTCACTTCTTCTAGGAGCTCTTTCTTCCTTTCTTTGCTCAACGATCACTTTGCTTAAGCTTTCACTTGCCTTGGTGGTAAACTGTCCCTTAATATCTGACTTTACTTTCTTCAGATCAGCTCTTTCTTGCTTTCTATTGCTTTGCTTCCTGACATTCTTAGGTGTTTTCAGCAACGAAATAGAGGTCTCTTCACTCAATTTGGTACCTGTCCTCTTTGCTTGCTTGGACTGTCTTGTGCTGATTCCAGAATCCACTCTTTTCTGTGCAATATTTCGCTTCAAATTTCTTCTGTCAATTGTTTCTTCATCAAGAGGACCCTTCTGCATGTTTTCAGCACCTTGATTAGCATCCTTAAAATCGTGACCAGTCCCAACCACCCCAAAGCTTAAGGCTTCCATAGCTTCAGCAGCCATTTGAGTATCAAAACCTATGTCTGACATGTCTGGCACATCTTTGTCGGTACCAGTGTCTACCATTCCATCCTCAGAACCCACATTTACATGTTCATCCAACTCTTTAGTTAAATTCTTTTTAAATCCTGCCTCCATTGCCTTTCTTGACTTGTCATTCCCTTTCATGTCATGGAACACCAACCTTGAATCAGAGTGAATTGAGTCCATTATTTTCTGACGTTTGTCTAAGTTTTCCATCTTGCCTCTGGATTCTTCAACTGTATTGTTTCCTTTGGTCTCAAGAAACCTAGGTTTCCTAGGGTGGATATGAGATCTTCGCATTTGACCGCCATTATCAAAAAGTGCATCTTTCTTCTTTCTGAAAAACTCTCCCCCTCCTTCGTCCTCACGAGTATCATCCCAATCAAAAATTCCTCTTTCTCCATCTGTGCTTTCACGATTAGCTCTCTTGGCCAAACTTTGAGTACCTTTTGCACTTGAGACAGGCTTTGACTTCCCTCCAGTGGACTTTGTAAAGTCAATTTCTTCATCGAAATCAATGATATTAACCTTAAGAAACTTATCCACAAAGTCAAGTGCATTGGCTTGTGATAACTCTCCAGGTTCTTGAGAATTGACATAGCTTAACCCTGCCAACTCATTTTCGGAAGGAAATAACCGTGGAAACTCTGCTTCTCCATCAGCTTTATTCATGCCGTCATATGGCTCTTTGGTCACAACAAGCGTATCCTCTGCAAAAAGTTTCCTCACAGTTGAACTACCAATCCTGCACCTGTTTTCATTCCTTGATCCCTTCATTTCTGCATCATACTCATCCAGCGCATGTGCCTGATCAACTTCCTTCACACATAGAAGTGAACCTCCAACAGGTGTCTGATCATGTGCGATAGTATGTTGCTTCAAAGACTGACTGTCACTCATAATGGAACATGGGAAACCATTGGTTCCTTTGGAAGTCATGCTGTGAGCCACCAAACCACAGGCCCGTAGAGATGCTACACGAACTGAGGTGAAGTCTCTGTGAACAGATCCTGAAACAAGTAAATAATTACGATATGCTCCTTGCATCTCTAATATGAACCGAATCGAAAAATAAAATTCATTTGGACAAGTAATATCATGTTCATTTTTTCTTTTACTTTCCACAGTCCATGCGTATCGTGTATTGTCAAAAATGAAACATAACAACATGCCATTCAATAATAATCTAATGTTGGTTAAGAACAAGAACACCGGAGCTTGTAAAATAATATCCCAAAAATATACTTTCATGAGGTAATAGATACTCGGCAAACCTGAGCTGCGCTTTAATTCTGCTTTAAATTGGTCATCGCCTTGTTTGCGAAGAGCTGTGCACGGCATGTTCTCCTGGTCCAGGGGATGACTGCCTACTCTTTTCACAGAGTCCTCATCTGACAACTCCTCGGTCTCACTTAGAATTTCGGTTCTGTCAGTTCCTTCACCATCACTGCCAACAGCAACTTCATTATGGCATGTGTCTAATAACTGGGTGCTAATATTCTCCTCATAATCTGGATCATCCATCACTTGGGTTTCACTGCCAGGGTTCAACTCTGAGGTCTCGCCACCAAGATCTAACACCTGGGTCTCAAATACATCTTCAAGTGGAACAAATTCATCAAAGGGCACAGTACTTTGAAGATATTGTAACTCATCCTCTCCTTTATCCCCACCTAATTATATATTAAGAAATGGGTAGTCTCATAAATAACACATAAAATGTAACCCAAAAGGAGTACTGGTCAAATTTGTAATTTATAGTTGCTTGAAACAATAAAACTTGATCCAACCAGCATTTTTATTTTTTCATTCATTCATTTACGTTTTCTGATCAGTGCAACTTGGTCAAACCCAAATTTATTGTTTTCTGTTAACATTACTTATACTAGTTGACTTTCTAATATAGTTTACAGCATCATCGAATAATACATATAACCATTTTGCCTATTCCCATTTTTTCATCTCAAACACAAAATACATCTGCCTTTCTCACATCTGATTTAGTGATCAACATAAAAATTCAAATTCTCTTTGTGTGCTGGGCAGTAAAAAGTTCAAACTTGAAATAAGCCATACAAGCACACTGATGCATCTCATTCACAGTACAATAGACACCACATTTGGAGTATATAGATGGGTCACTTCATTATTATATAAAATCAAACTGGATTGTACTCAAAAAAAATAAAAAAATTACTCCAACAGCAGTTATTGATTCTAATGCAATAACCATCACAAGCATAACTACAGTTATCTGCATAAAAATCGACAAAAAATAAATCTTTACCGGGGTAAATGAATATTATTGAAAAAATATCACTACTTGCATTCTATTCTCTTATATAAAAACCTTGTTCTAATCATCAATACCGCATCTTTTGCTCAGGTTCAGCAAAATATAGTTATTCTCTCTCAAAAAAAAAAAAAAAAACTAGAAAACCTCTTGAATTAACCTAAAAGGGGGATAATTAACACAACTAGAATAGAATAGAAGGGAAAAATTGTAATTACCAGACAATGAGTGTGGAGAAAACTGACTGTCAAACAGCTGAGTCTCGGCATCACTTGGTTCTACATCTGAATCTCTCTCAATAGGTTTCATCTTATCGTCATCATCCCCCAACGAACCCATCTTAACTCATATGCAATCGAAAAATGAATAGGATTAAAACTCAAACCCAGAAAAGGCAGTGATTGTTAACAAAAACAATAGCGTACACAACTCAGAAGCACATCAAAGTTGTAGTAACTAATATCGAAAGAATCGAATCGAAATCTAAAGTAGTATAGCGGTGAAGACAGTAGTGCGTGCGGTCTCCAAGAGTCTGTGTGTATATCGGTGGGGTGGCCGCCCGGGGGGTTACGTGGGTGGTGTTAGGGTTTGCGTAGTGGAGGGAAAATTGGGAGGTGTGCGGAGATTACGGTTACTTTTTGGAGGGAAAATTATAGGGATAATTTCACTTTATACCCTAAAAATTTAAGAATTTACACTTTTTATCAATTATATTTTTTATATTATGCCGTATTAAAAATGTTATAATATGATCCTTCTATTAGTTTTTGTTACTCATTCCGTCAAAGTCAATAAAATAAATTTTGACGGAATAAGTAACGGAAGGTAATGAAAAGACCACATTCCAATTCTTTTAATACATTAATGATATTTTGTAAAAACAATCTTTGAGAGTATAAAATAAAAAAAATTAAATATTTTAGATGCAAAATGAGATTCCTCAAAATTAATTATATTCTCGAATTGGGGCTCACGACCCAATGGATACTTTATAAAAAAAATAAAAAAATATTTGAAGGTTGGTCCTTTCTTGTGGATTTATTTGGTGATAAGTCCATCAAGGAAACTTGTTTAATATTAAGTCTTTTTTAATCTCCATTGTCCAAAATACCCTTATTAGTTATATTTAATTACAAAAAATTTGAAAACTAACAACACCTAAATTTTGGAAGTTTGACTAACATTAAAATTTTCTATCTCGTATCTATCTATTTCTATATATATAATAAGACTATTTATTTATCTCTCCCTCATATATATATAAAAAATAGTCAAATTCAAAAATAAAAAAATAGTAATATTGAATATTAATATTTGAAAAAAAATAATAGTAGTAACATGGTAAAAAAAAAAATTAACATTGAATATTGATATTTTGGCAAAAAATAGTAATATTCAATATTAATAGCAACATATTTTTTTTTTGGTCAGGAATATTAATAACAACATACTCATCAAAAAAATAGTAACATGTTCAACAAAAAAATAGTAACTTGCATAGTAACATTAAATATTAAATTGACCATAGTCTTCTAAGCAAAAAAATAAGAGAGAAAAAAATAATAGTGATGTTAAATTTAAATTTGAATTTCAAATTTTATGAAAAAAAAAATATTCCATTAAGTATGAATCAAGAATGACTATTTAGAAAACTGATTTAATGTTGAAGATTATTTTTTAAGTCATTAGAAGGGTATTTTAGAGTTTTAAAAAAATAATAAATTCAACTACTTATTAGTAAGATTAAAAACGGATTTACTCCTAAATAAGTTTCTTTAGCGGACTAAATTCATTATAAGTCTCTTAAAGAGGACTCAACCCCAATTTTCGCTTAAAAAAATATTTGAGAGTATAAAATTAAAAAACTTAAATATTTTGGATGCAAAATGAGATTCCTCAAAGTTATATATATTCTCGGATTGGGCCTCACGACCCATCAATCGATGGGCTATATATGGTTTGTTTAACAATTCATAGCTGCTAGAGATTTGAATTCAAATGTATGAAGGAGATAGAAAGGAATTCTTCAACAAGAATGATTGCTTGCAGTTCAGAATACGTTGGTGGCCCACTTTGATACTTTTTCATATCATTACATGCGTTCACATATGGTTTACATTACTTCTAAGATTACAGCTCTTGCAAGATCAGGCCGTATCACCTGTGCTCGAAAACTGTTCGATGAAATGCCTAATAAAGACTTGATTGCTTGGAACGCAATGCTTACTGGCTATTGTCATCTGGGTCTTCACCAAGAAGCTCTTTCCTTGTTCAATAACATGAGAGTCAACAATACCAAGCCCGACGACTTCACATTCACCTCTGCACTGAATGCATGCGCAGGCTCATTTGAGCTTTGCCATGGGCGAAAATTACATGCAGTGATTATTGTTTTGGGATACGATTATTCAGTGCCAGTGAGCAATTCTCTTATTGATATGTACGGGAAGTGTTTGAGGCCCTGTTGTGCCAATAGAGTGTTTGAAGGGATGGGTTTGAAGAATGAAGTGTCATGGTGTTCACTATTGTTTGCATACATGAATGCTGCACAATTTGGTAATGGTCGTAGTGTGTTTGAGGCAATGCCAAAAAAGGTGGAGATTGCTTGGAATACTATGATTGCTAGTTATGCTCGATGTGGTGAAATTGAAATGTGTTTCGAGATGTTTAAGAAAATGTTAGAGAATTCCTGCTGCCCAGATCAGTGGACGTTTAGTGCTCTAACGAATGCTTGTGCTGAGGCGCAAAATTTTTGTAATGGCTGTATTGTGCATGCTTTTATTGTCAAAAGTGGTTGGAGCTCGGCAGTGGAGGTAAACAACTCGAACCTTAGCTTTTATGCTAGATTAAGTGGTCGGGAGGATGTTGTGAAGGTGTTTAAGTCCATTCGAACTTTAAGTCAAGTGTCCTGGAATGCGATAATTGATGCTCATATGAAAATAGGGGACACTCAGGAAGCATTT
This sequence comes from Ilex aquifolium, assembly GCA_951799425.1. Lineage (NCBI taxonomy): Eukaryota > Viridiplantae > Streptophyta > Magnoliopsida > Aquifoliales > Aquifoliaceae > Ilex > Ilex aquifolium. Next base: position 2,916,141 of record OX637397.1, on the reverse strand, counting down.
ATTGCATTCAAGCAAGCGCCTGAGAAAAATGTTGTTTCATGGACATCAGTGATCACTGGGTATGCAAGAAATGGGCATGGAGAAAAAGCCATATTTTACTTCACCAATATGATGAGAAATGGTCTCCAACCGGACCATTTTACATTTGGAGCTGTTTTGCATGCTTGTTCTAACTGGGCAACGCTAGGGCATGGTAAAATGGTCCATGGTTGTGCAATCCACTGTGGTTTCCATGGTTATGTTTATATTGCCAATGGTTTGGTTAACATGTACGCGAAGTGTGGGGACCTAGAAGGTTCAAGCCGAGCATTCAGTTATATCCTTGAAAAAGATTTGATATCATGGAATACAATGTTGTTTGCATATGGGTTGCATGGATGGGCTATCCAAGTTCTAGAACTTCATGAAGATATGATCTCATCAGGATTTGAACCGGATAAAGTGACATTCGTAGGACTACTGATGACTTGCAGCCACTCAGGGCTTATAGACAAAGGTAGGGCTTTTTTTGAATCAATGAGTTCAGTTTACGGACTAACCCCCGAAACTGATCACGTGGCTTGCATGGTGGATATGCTTGGTCGAGGTGGATACTTGGATGAAGCAAGAGAACTGGCTAACAAGTATCTGGGAATGCATAGTGCAAGGATCAGCTCGAGTGAAGCTCTTTTTGGAGCATATTCTGCACAAGCTGACATAGGCATGGGAGCAGGGCTGGGGGAAGAGCTGCAAATTTTAGAGCCTCAAAATGAGATGAGCTATGTGCTGTTATCGAACTTGTATTGCGCAAGTGGGCAGTGGAAGGCTGCAGAGATGGTAAGGAAGGCAATGGCTGATCAAGGGGTCAAGAAAATTCCTGGATGTAGTTGGATTGGCGTAGGAACAGAGGTAGCAGCTTTCGTGGCAGGGAGACATGCACAACCATATATGGAGGAGTTGTGTAAGATATTGAACTTTCTGGAACATGAAATGAGAAATCCATCCTCCATGGTTGGGATTGGAATTACCTGAATCAATTTAGTTTCTTATAAGCTCACACATTGTTCAGTGGTTTGCTATACGAGATTTACATGTCCTTGGATTGTCGGCCCACTCACTCATTTAGAGTGCATTTGGCGCGGCTCCCAGATGGGATTTTCGGGTCAAAAACTCCATTTAGAAAAATGTGGATTATCCAAAATTAATACCTTTTCCGTGAATGATTGGATGACAACTACAGGTTTTACCGGGCAGCATTTAGCCCAGGTGGACCAGCCATATGCAAGCTTGGTGCTAACCCTCCTTAGCATGACTTATCTCTCTCCAGAGGGGAAACCTATTCAACACATATAAATTCGATGCCAGCTTCAGTTTCAAGATTTATATTAGCAGAACAATCCAACTGCATTCCTTTTGACGCCATCTGGTGCGCTGCTTGTACGGATTTTGAGCCCAAATACCAGTTTAGAGTGGAGGATAAGATTCAATTATTTTTCTCATAAAAAAATGTCAGGGGGCCTTGTAGTTTGAAGTAGTAAACTAGACTTTCTGCTTCTTTTCTCTTCTTGCATCAGGTTATAGACGTGCCAAAAGATTCTTTCGTGTTTGCTTAATCAGGCAAGCCATTGGACAATGAAGTGGAAAATCGAGGGGGGAGAAACAAGACACTGAAAGCTTTTCAGCATCCGAATGGTGAACAGGTAATGCTTTCTGAGTTTTTCTGCTCGGGATGATTGGATAATGGCGTGCCACCAAAATACCAAAACTATGATGGCAGTTCAAAAAATCGAAGGACCAACAATTGTCTTGGGATCAGAACAGCCACACAGATGCCTTAGCATGTCTTGCCTCAGCTGTCGATTCGGACTTGAACAATGCAAATCAAGAGAATAGCCAGGATTTCTAATCATTAATCCAAAAAGTGTTATTTCCCTGATCATATCAGGGCTCATTTTATTATTTAGCAACTTGAAGTAGTACATAAGCACCCCCCTAAAACTCTCAAAAGCAGCATCTACGGATAAGAGGATAAAACCAGAGACATGTTCATACATTCAGAAAAAAACATTTATTTCAAAATATCCATCAGTGATAGCTGGATTTCCACAATCAGAAGGCCATGCATTCGAGCACAGGGACCAGATAGCACTACCGAATAGCTAATCAACCTTGCAGACCGATGATACCTGAAGAAATTAAAACAGTAAATATCAACTAGAGTTTCATAAAAAATGGACACTCAACATTCCTAGGTATGTCATCAATTATCATTTATACGGGTTCTGCTGATTTAAAGGTTTACATGAGTTGTTAGCATATATGCTTTTCTAATATCAATTTGGGATTTCAAGAGAAACACTAATCTTCCTTTTTCTCTCTGGTGATTTTTGGCGATGACACTGCATTACACGTCCATACAGGTCATTTCAGGAGTCATCAGCAATAAGCTTTTGTATTCAAGATGTATATATAGCTATTGTATGTCTAATGAACCCATCAGTTCATAATCATATTACTTACCGCAGGCAACCCTTCCACCAGCATTTCCAGTGCTTTTGCTGAGTTCATGGCCTCCTGAACAAACAGAGGTAGAAGTTAAAGGGCTGTCATAAGATTGGGTAACACAGGAGAGAATCATTATCAAAAAACAAAAACATCATGAGATAGGATGCAACAGTTTGGAGCTTACAATCAAGTCAACTATATTTGAAGAGAAATCTCTAGCAACTGTTTACTACCCGTGAATTGTGGTTTTTTTTACGGTTAGCTAAACTGGAAGATAAATGGTTTACTTTCAAGGCTACTATGAAAGAAAGGTAGTGGTTACAAAATCAAAGCTCACCCTTTCCCAGATCATCAGGGTCAGCATGGACAACTACAGCCCTTCCAATGATGGAATGTGGTCCAGAGAGTGGAATCTGCAAACAATAGCCCATATCTGAGAGATCTGTAGAAACAAAGTATATAGTATGCTTTATCTGAATGTTAAACTAACAAGAACTCACCTGCTTGTCAACAATAGTGAAGCAAGCAGTACCTGAAGCATAAATAAGTCACGACAACATGTCAGAGCTGCATGCATTTTGTATGGCATAAAATAAATTTACAAGATGCATTTCTGAACCAATTAAAAAAAAGGTGGCGGGGGTATTTATAACAACAATGCAACACAAAAATTGTACAAAAATTCCATAGATCCAAACATGGTAACTCTTTCTCCCATAAATTTCTGTTAGGGTCCCAATTGAGCAAGAAGGCATTTCACATTGGATGAAGAGAGTGAATTGGAGGGACTGTTACACATGGATAAGCACAAGACTAAATGCCTTAAACTTTTGGGTCAAGATTGGATTGCAATCGGTATATTTGGACTTCATTGGATCCTCTAGTCCCCCTAACAGGTGGTATGAGAGCCAATGGTCTGTCTGGTGATCCTGATGCAACTCTCAAAGCAGTGCTGCCAAGTGGCTCTTGGAAAGAATGGTGCAGGTTCCTGGATTCACAATAACGGGTTTGGACCTTTGATGCAGAAAACAGAGGGAATAGCATGGATTCTCATGGAATATCGATTCAATGACTCATGACGAATAAGTTTGGCAGATGACTCTCTGAGATAGGTGATTCACACTCCAGGAAGAGTCTTATTGTTTGATGTTGGGCTCTCATGTGGGAGAAAATTCCCCTCCAACAACAGTAACCACGAAAACTAAATTGCATTACCAGTGGTGATATGTACACTGATAAACTACAACTGTGGCTATACGAAGTACTCTGATTAAAAAGGAAAGATTACAATGTGTACTAGTACTAGTAAAGAGAAATATAGCAACAGATATCTGTGGCATTGGTGATGTGGACAAATTTCCGTAGTGAATAAACAGTATTTACCGTCTCCGCCAACTGTAACATTGCCAAGATCACCAGCATGGCGATTCTCATCATCTGGCGCACCATGCTCTTTGCTACCAGGATTGAAATGTGGTCCTACAAATTGACATGATTAAAACCAAATTCCAGTCCTTCATGGATAAAAATACTCAAATGAGCATGGAATTCCCCAAGATTACCTGTTGACATGCAGCCATTTGTTGTATCTCCAAGAGCATGGACATGGAAACCATGATGTCCAGGTTTAAGGCCAGAAAGATTTCCTGTAACTGTAGTTGGACCTGAGGAATAGAAAAAATAGAATAGTTGTAATTCCATGTGCACTGACATGTTGATACACACAAGTTGAATACTATAACTATCATTAAACTTAATTACCATCTCCTTCTTGGGTAAAAAAGATGGTGCCGCTAACACCCTCACTGCTACTGAGAACTGCAACACCTTTCACCATTGTTGTGTATGTGATCTAAACAAATGACAATAACACTGTCTTATTAGTTAGCTATGATGTACCCCCACCCCTGGAACTGTTATAGCTCAGTTTGCAACCGAAACTTATAATAACAAGATCTTATTAGTCACATATACAATGGGAGGCAACAACACCAAGTATTTGCTCTGTGAGGTTTTTGGGAATATGCATGATTATAGACGTGCATGCAGAAACCCAAACAGGAGGACAAAAGTGAATAGGAAATCCACGTAAAATAAAAACGGAAGTCCCAAAAAAGTGAGATGAAGAGAAAGCACCCACGATTATCACCACCAACCCCCCTCCGCTAGTAGCACTAATTCAACAAGAGAAAGCTGCTTTCAAGGCTTGCTTGTTTTGTGCTCGTGTGTAACTGACAAATGAAATGCCACCGAAAGGATACCACAAGTGTTCAAATATTCCAGTCTAACTGGCTTAGATAGACTGAAGGGCCATTAAAAGGATTCCAATAATTTTCAATAAATTCAAGTTTATCAATTAATGACATATACCTAGGAAGCACGGACACTTCATTTTGGGCAGAGTGTCGGTGTCGGACACGTCTGGGACACGGACACGCTTCGGACACACTCGGACACGTGTCGGACACGTTAAAATGAGTGTCCGATTTTTTTATTATTAAATTTTTTTTTGGACACGTGACCGACACGTTAGGACACACTGGGGGACACGTTTTGATATTTATTTTTAATTTTTTGAGAACTTTTCAGATAATTTTATAATTAAGAGTTGTTTTTATAATTTTAAAGGGTTACAAGTCACAATCATAATATAAAAAAAGTTATAATCATTACATTGAACATAGGACATGAATTTAATATAATTTTAGATACGAATACGAACTTATATACAAATGGAACAGTCTTTTAATATGAAAATAATGTGAGAAAAAATGGGATTACAAAATTGGAGTTCTTGGAATTTGATGAAAATTAGTATTACAAAATGGAATATTTTTTAAAGTAAAAGTTGTAGAAGTCATTGATTATTGAATCATGGATGTTAATGTTGAATGTGTATCAGTATATCTTATATTATACTTTTTATGCAATGATATCATGGCGTAAATTTTTAGAATTAGGGAAATGATGAATTAAAAGATTATTATGATAATATTTTTATTTTATCACATGATTTTATATAAATATATATATAAAATACATATTATTTAACGTATCGTTAACGTGTCCGTGTCCTACTTTTTTGAAAAATTTCGTGTCGGCGTGTCCGTGTCGTGTCGTATCCGTGTCCCGTATCCGTGTCCGTGCTTCTTAGACATATACATTCCCCAATGATTATAGTACTGCCAACACAAGTACACACACCCAGGGGCAGAGCCATACAGGCTTATGTGGAGGCAATAGTCCCCACTCAAATTTTTTTTGCAAATTAATTTTTAGATAAATTTCAATATATCCTAGATTTGCCCACACAAAAAAAATCTCATACACTTTAATCTGTGTAATCATCTCTTATATTTGGAGTAAGTTTCTTAACTCTCAATTAAGTGGACCTATAAATGTTTATCTAGTTGAATCCCACGACATGTGTTCAAAAAACCATTCTAAGTTCTTTGTGCTCTTTCTCTATATCTAGTCCCCCCCCCCCCCCCCTCTCTCACCGTCTTTCCCTACATCCAGGCCTCAGAATGGGCCTGGATATAGTCCCCCCCTCTCTCACCGTCAGTATCATTGTTAAATGTCATCTATTTGCTAAACCAATGATAGCAATGTATTAAGTCTCTAAATTAAGTTCCCATATTACGTATATACGGCATTATTGTTGTTAGAATCTACCCCGACAAGGGCCACTACTATAAATTTCTAGATCCGCCCTGCACGCACCCAACTACTAATATAATGCATCAAGATGTCAATACCAAGACAAATTTTCTTAATCAGTCCATTCAATAACAACCAACAGATCTTATCTATCATAAAATAATTTACAGCATAATAAAACCCACATATACTCGAATTGTTTCACTAAATAACAAAACCATCACATCTGATAGCACTTAATAAGTAGAAATCATTCCCAAGCTACTCGGCATTCAAAAGAATCTCGATTATTCGAGTCGTTTAAGAGAAAAGAAAGCTCAGACATGTCATTCTAACTCCAAGTAAAGAAATTCGCACACAAACACTAGATCTCTAACATCAGAGGTTGATTCTATATCCATGAACTGTATATTATGCTGATTTTCCAAAAATTAGTAAGAAATTGAAAATTATTATCATCCAAACGAAAAGAAGAACAAAGGAAGCTTTTGATCGGCGTGTAGATTAAGCTATATATAAAACGATCGATTGCGAAAAAATGGAAGTCAAAACAAGCATTTGGATTCTCTGGTGAATGGAAAAGATAAAAGCTAATTTATAAAACGATCAATGGTGAAAAAAAATGGAAGACAAAACCAATATTTAGATTCTCTAGTGAATCCAAAGCAGAATAACAGAGACAAGAATGAGATCATACAAAATCGGATACAGAACTATGGATGAAGAAAAATGGATAAATTTTAGGGTTTACCTCAGAACACCCCTTGGAGAGAGAGAGAGAGAGAGAGAGAGAGAGAGTGTGTGAGTAGCCAGTTTACCCAGCAGTCATCGGTCATAAAAGGCGAGCGGTGTTCCCCAAAACCTGGTGGAATTATTTCAACACGCGCGTATGCCTGGACTGCAAAATACGTGCCACACTCTAGATCTTTCCTTTTTGGGTCAGCGGGCCACTCTGTTTGGATTATTTTTTTAGGGTTAATTACACATGAGATCCCTAAAGTATAGAGTTTGTCTTATTTTGGTCATTAATATTTTAATTATAACATTTTAGTTCCTGAAATATTGAATATATTTTTATGTGATCCCTCAAATAGACAACATCTAAATTGCTAACAATTTTTTATCAGAAATTTATCACGTGATACATAAATATAGATAAAAAATAATTTGAGTTTGCATTTATAATAAAAATATATGAACATTTTTTACCCTAACTGCTTGAGAGACTACGTAAAATAAAATTTCAGGAATTAAAATGTTATAATTAAAATATTATGGATTAAAATGAGATAAACTCTATACTTTGAAACCTCTAATGTAATTAACTATTTTTTTTATATATATATTCACTATTACAAATGAGAAAGACAACAAGATTTGTAATTTTAAACTTTAAAGTCTAACAATTACCCGGGAAAAAAAAAACTTTAAAGTCTGAATGAACACTTTAGATAATGTGGGTAGTTGGGATTGGATTGAATTTTATAAGCCAATCCAATCTCAATCAATTGGATTTCTCATCCACTTTTTCTTTGGAAAGAGAGAAAAATTTCAACCACACCTCCTCTAGTTTATCATATCTTCAAGGACACCCCCTCTATTTTCTGAATCTTCAGTGACATCCCCTGTCCAATTAAAAATATTAACTATAATGCTATTTTACTAAATTGCTTATGATATATTTGAGGACAAATTTCATCCACACCCCCTCTAGGTAAGTATATCTTCAATGAGACCCCCTCTAGATAAGCATATCTTCAATGAGACCCCCTTTATTTTTTAATTTTTTTTACGTATTAAAATTCGAGTGAATTAAAATTCGATTCAAGCTAATTAAAATTTATTTTTTTACATATTAAAATTTGAGCCAATTAAAAATTATATGTTTTACGTATTAAAATTTGAACTAATTAAAATTCTATTTAAGCCAATTAAAAATTATTTTTAATCGACTCAAATCAAATTTTAATCAACTCATATTGAATTTTAATCAGCTCAAATTTTAATACATAAAAAATATAAATTTTAATTGACTCAAATTTTAATAAATTAAATTTTAATTGACACGAATTTTAATAAGTAAAAAAAATATAAATTTTAATCGACTAGAAAGCGAATTTTAATCGACCCTAACAACTCAGGTAGAGTTCAAATCAACTCAAATTTTAATATGTACAAAAATTAATCTTAATAGGCTCGAATTTTAATATGTTAAAAAAAAAAATTATTTAGCTTCAATCGAATTTTAATTGGTTCAAATTTTAATATGCATAAAAATAAATTTTAATCGGCTCGAATTTTAATAAAATTTTATGTAGAAAAATTACTTGAGGTTTATGTAGGGGCATTTTTGATATTTTAGATTAATGTTTTTTGTTAGAAATTGTAGTTTAATGGTAGAGGTGTTAGTGATGTTTAAATATAAACTAGAAAGGGTGTTAGTGATGTTTAAATATAAACTAGAAGGGGTGTCAGTGATATTTTTGATAATAAAAAGGGTGTTCTTGAAGATATCGTAAACTAGAAGGGGTGTGACTGAAATTTTTCCTTGAAAAAAGTCTTGCTTTTTATCCCAACTCATGTTTTCAATTTATTTTACCAAAATATCCTTATGAGATTCCAATTTCGAACACTCTCGTGATGGGTTACATTTTTAACTCATTTATGTAGGATAAAAGTTCAAACATATTATTTATAGGGAAATAGTATGTAATTCAAATTTACATCACAAATGAAGGGGGACCATTAGATGAGTGGGTCTCATCAATTTTTTTAAATGGGACCCACTGATCTAATGGTCTCCCTTCATTTAGAATGCAAATTTAAGTTGGAGATTTGGTTACATAGCATTGCTCTTATTTATATCGGAAATAATAAGAGAAAACATGAATGGGATATTTTATCACTTTTTTTTTTCTTTTCAAACACGGGATAATTGGAGCACACTTCAATTTTTTCCAGTCCAATATGTGTTAACCCTTATTTTTTTGCCATTGTGGATTAAAATTAAAATTTTTGGAAAACACTTTTCAAATATATCTTTGTGGAAAAGAGAATGAAAAAATTATATTGAAGTGTTTTATAAATATAAATAAATAATTTCTAATATTTTATATCCAATAATTCCTAATAGTAATTAACTTGAAATAATAACCACCCTTATATGTTATTACTTTTAAATTTTTTCCCCCATGCAAAATAAATAGTCTATTTTTATTCTATGTAGACAAAATGTTAGTTATGGTCTGTATTTTTTAATATTTAATCAAAAAATAATTTAATAAAAAATAAAATATGTTTAATTAAGTTTTAATAAATTATTCTATATACATCTTAGTATATAATTAATACACGTAATTACATAAGAAACCCAAATAAATAGGAAATTAAAAAAAATAACACATTAATAATTACTCATAATAAATAAATTATATAATATTTAACACTCACGATAAAATAATAATGAATAATGATACATGAACTTAAAAAGTAGAGTTAAAAACTAGACTTGATAATTACAACTATTGATTTTACTGTAAATCCCAATATTTATTGAGACTCACTACTTATTCAGTGATTGAGATTATCAAGTTTAGTTTTTAAGTCCATCTAACATTACTCAATAATAATACGCACATGACACGACATGGTCCAAATTGACACACTTAATCCCTATATATATGTCTGTCAATTGTGTCAAATAAAGTGTGTTCGTGTCAAAAATTTTTTATTTTAAATGTGATTCGTTTATTATTTTGTGTCTAATGATTCGTGTTATATTGAATTCGTTTCATCTATGAATCGTGTATAATTGGTATATAAATGATTCGTGTCGTATATTATTTTTTATTAACTTCACTCATATCCGATTCGTTTATTAATCGTGTCGTGTCAGAGTCTACTCGTTTATGAAATGAGTGGCTTAAGAAAGACTCAAAAGCCTTTAATTTTATATTGTGTTAACAAGTCATGTCATATTTTGACACACTTAATTAGATACTCGCCTGCTTTGTTCGGCCCGTTTTTGGGCCGTATACGGCGTGGGTTAGGTTGATATGGGCTTTTGTTATTCTTCTCCATCTCCTCTTACCTCCCTCCCTATTATTCTTATTCTATTTCTTTAATCACAAACTCAAGCTACAATTTAACTCCATTGATAAAATTCCATAATAAGGACAGTGCTTAACGAGTTTATGGGCTTACTCAATGCTTGATATCTCATTCTATAACGATGTAGTAGTGTTTTTTTATTTATTTATTGAGGATGAAACTCCCATTATACTTGGGCTTAGGAAAATGTATGTGTAGTCCCAAACAGGTCTTGGAAATCATGTCGAAATTGGTTCAGCCGATACACCATCTATTTACCAAACAGGTCTAGGAAATCAACACGATTGCATATTTAAGAACTGTCAACCCTACTCCCAGTGCCAATTTATCCTCTACTTATTTCGAGCTATATTAAATTCAAACATTTGCACCTACATTTAGGACTGATAATCGAGCTGAGAGCTCGAGTCGAGCTCTATACGAATCAAATCCAAGTAACTCGACTCAATTATTAGCCACCCTACCTACAATTAGCTGATATTACTAACATCTGCACACAACCTTTGTTTCGAACTTGAAATCTTCGATGGCCTCTCCCATGTACAATCCAACATCTAGTATTTCACATGCAGCGCTATACTGTCAAGCAAGGAAGGCGACCTCAAAGACTGACGGCTAATTCTAACTAGCAACAATGAATCACTACCACATCTCATAGGACCATAATACCATCATTAAAAGGAGCAGTTGGAGCCAAAAACAAAAACAATTACATAACAAAGAGAAAATCTGACACATATCTAGATAGACTCTCAGTTGAAGTTTGACAAAACAAACCGAAACAGAACCATGTTTATTAGGTGTTTGTTGAAGAAAAAACAAGCACAGAAGAACACCTTGATGAAGCTAATCGTAACTAAGTGCAACAAAGGTTTTGATAAATGTTCAACTAAAAAGAACCGTCTTTGGTAATCCGAATTGCTGGGTTTTTTGCTTTGACCATTTTTAAGCAGAGTTCTTCTCGATGAGATCCTCGATCATATTTGCTGCATCTTGAACAGTGGTGATACTCTGGGCAGTTTCTTCTTCCACGCAGATCCCAAATTCCTCCTCAAGTCCCATCACAATCTCAACCTGCAAGGAAAAAAGAGAGATCAATCAATCACTATAAATAATAATTGTAGGAAACCTTCTGTTGCAACCACTCGAAGGGAAAAAGATGGCAATTATATGAGAAGAACCGGGAAACAACCAAAGAACCATAGATGGGAATGGCCCACATTTTTGCATAGTCACAAAATAAATATTTGCAAAGCCTTGTCCAAAGCCCAATTGCATATTTTAATGCATGTTATGTAAAATGAGGCAAATGTAACGCCAATCAGGTATCCAATTGAGGACATGAAAAAATAAAATCAAAATGATTGAAATCATGCAGTAAGACATGTCCCTTTTTGTTGGGAGGGATAGTAGTTGTTAAGCTGAATGCACAGGGAAGAACAAAATTAATGACTATTTCGGGGGGAAAAAGAAAAGGTGAAATATGTCGTGCTCAATTTTCAAGAGAGAACAAGCCGATCAAATATCATTATTCTGTGTAAGACTAAAAAATGGAAAACTAACTTGGGAAAACCAATAAATAATGCCGAAAAGATAAATTGTACAAGATAAACCCATCTAAAAGGCAAATTTACAAAAAATGATAGTTCATGGCTAGACATATGATACCGTGTCAAGAGAATCAGCCCCAAGTGCTGCAAATTTTGACTCTCCAGTGACTGCAGAGTCATCTGGTAGTGCAAGCTGCTTCCTCACAATTTGACACACTTTGTCCACGGTGTGTGGTTTGGCCTGCTCAAAAGAGAATATAAATGTTGTTAGTCACATGAAAATATCTTGAAGTGTTGACGAATTTCCATGCTACATGGATGCAAAGTAGAATGAACAAGGCCTGGTCCCGGGAAACTAAATACATTAATATATCTATAGCATGAGCACCCTTTGAATTCAACATCTTGAGAAAATATGGCTAGTAAAGCACAACATTATGGAAGTACATCGATGATCGAACCACTTTCCAAAATGATCCATATTGCCAAAGGTACAACAAATGATCAAATAAACCAACTAAGTAGCATTCCTAAATAGTTACATGTCTTTGTAATCAATCCATGAGACTATAGAGCAATTAGTTTGGTGGCAAAGACTGAAAAATAGGTCCACAATTTCTTCCTAGGTGCTATCAATCATGCACTGATCATCATAGGTTTCCACTTTATTTTTATGCACTACCATAAAAATGGAAATGTGTTAAGCATCTGATGAAGATGATAGCAAGAGCTATAGAGAAACTCATCATGCAGACACATGAAGTTGCACGACCAAATAAAGTGCTTGTTAACAGGACCAACAATTATGACGGTTTAAGACATTGATAAAGAGCAAACTTACAAGCAAAAGCTAAGGTTCTGCATCGCTCGAGTTCAAAAAACTCGAACAATAACACATAAATATTGAGTCAGGCAAAGAAAGCTAAAGCACAGCAAGAACACTTGATATTAAGATACATACTTTGCAGCAAACCCGAAAGCGAAGTGGTGCTGGCCTCAACTTGAGCGATGGGAAGCATTTTCCATTAACACAAAGAGACACTGAATTCAATTTTGAGACCCGGTTTAGTGCCTGCTCAATTCAAACGACAACAATTTAGTAAACCAGGAAAGGCATTGCACAATAAACAAATTTCCTTACTAACAATCTTTTCTAAAACAAATTACTTACATAAAAAAAAGGGGGGGGGGGAATTATTCATTTTTCCTATTACTTTCTCCTCTTGCCTCCATTTTTTAATTTACAAAAAATAATATTTGAAACTGACACGACTCTCAATTTTAAGATGCCATGAAAACCTTTTTGGTGCGTTTGGTAATTTTTTGTTTTTTCTATGGTAAAAACTGAAAACATAAAATATATTTGATAGTCATTTATGTTTAACAAATTATAAAAACAAAAACAAAAAACATATTTGGTAACTACTTGAAGTTTTAAAATGTAATAGCAACTTTACCAGGAAAAAAAAAAAAACTGAAATTAAAAAAAAAAAAAAGGTGAACCATACCCATACACATAAACAAAGACCCAAAACACGCAGACGCAGACACACCCACACAAACACAGACGCACACACACATCCACACTTACACACACACACATGCACATCAACACACACACACATGCACCTATCTATATTATACAATATATATGCAGACCTAGGCATACATATGCATTGCGAGCTGACCTTCAGGTTCTTCGTTTGATAGAGAGAGAGATACAAAGGAAATAAGGGGCTTTTATAGTTCTAACAAAAATCCTTAATTTTGGTGCTAATGGGGTTCAAAGGATGGACCTCATTAAAATCCCCCCTTGGCATGCACGCTTGTTTGTGATTTTGGGTGTTTTTCAAAACATCATTTTTTTTGTTTGCCTTGTTTTCCAAACAAATTAGCTGGGGAAAAAAAAGGGAACAACAACCCCAAAAGTTTTTTTGTTTTTTTGGTAAAAACTGAAAACAAAAACAGAAAACATAAAACAAAATCGGTTACAAACGGAGCTTTAGTTTTAGGGTGGAAAAAGGGAACAAATTTGAAACTTTTACGGTTCACTACATTTTTAGGGACAAAATATTAAGAACAAAACAAAAGAAACTCCAAATTAAAAGAAAAAAATTGGAAACGCGATTTAATTAATAAAGGTACTGATCGTTAATTGCGTCCAAAATTTTTAACCACATAGTGCAAAATAGCATTCTTCCACCTTGTGACCCTGTCAGAACATTTCTATTAAGGAGGTTAACAATCTAAATATTTGGACAAACAGATACAGAATTTCATCAGATCCAATTATAACAAAAGATTATCTATCAACCTATGATCAAGCTATCAACAAAATTAGAGCTATCAATTCGATAATTGGCAACAAAAAAACAATTAAACAAAACAATATGACATGAATAATGAGAGCCATTACTATTTACTAAATCAAATCGAAGACATATAGATGTATGTGTATATATATTACCTGGTTTTGTTTGAGAGAGCTTGAGAGAGAGACGATGGAAGTCGACGATCCGATAACAGTAGCCATTGCAGATCAAATGAAAGAGATCTGAGAGATTCTCAGAAGTACGAGAGAGATAGACAGAGAGAGGCGGAGAGCACGAAGAGCGTGATGGCTATAGAGAAGGACAGAGTGGTTCGAGAGTGTTTAAATATTTATAAACGTGTTTGGTATTTGGTGTTTGGTAGTTGGCTTTGTTTGTATCGAATTTGGACTGTTTGGTTTCCAGGATACTGAGAGACTGGTACGGGTTTAATTATTGTGCACCTTTTTTTTATTTTATAATAACAGGAGAGAATATTTAAAATGTCATCATCTATTTAAAAAATGACAAATAAATAAAGTAAACTCCATTATTTTAATTACTACTCGTAACTACCATATCCAATCAATAACCCATAAAATTAGTAAGGTTCACTATATCTACTTGTCAGCTTCTAATTGGATAGTGATACCACGTTACAGTGACGATGTAATGACACCTTGTTTTCAATATTTTCTCTAATAACAAAGACGGTGATCATTAAGTCCACCGCTAATCTTATTTGAACGTGAAAAATGACATATTTTCTAAGTAGGGTTGTTAAACCATATGAACTACTTGAGTTTGTTTGAAACAAATTAAACATTATTTATTTTAAAGATTGTTTAATATTCAAGCCAAGTTTAAACGATATTTCGCTCGATTTAGTGGATCTAAGATCTATTTGTTTATAAATGTAATTGATAAATATTTTTATGATTAAGAAATAATAACATATGTTAGTATATAGCGTATTTGATTTCTTATTAGAAGATTGTTGACTTATATATTTATTCGTCGTGTATTTTTAGACTCACTTAAACTTTATCTCGAATTTGAATTAGGAGTACAAAATGTGTCAAACATATGAGGAAGAAATCGAGCAAAACTCGATCAAACATCTGAACTTGATAATCGAGTTTGAGCAACATAAATTGTTAATTTGAATCGACTAGCTCGAGCCTAAGTATACTAAAACTCAAAAAAAATTGATAAAGTTCTCAACATTGCAGTTTTAGAATTGCTTGCGAAATTCAAAAAGAAACAACTTAGAACAAGATTGATTGTTTTTTTTTTAATATTTTCTATTATTTTTGTTCTAAAATGAAAAATTATTTCAAATAAATAATCTTTGCACTCCTAATAACAAGTTGATATGTATAAAAATAAAAGGCCTCAGTAGGTTGTTTGGAGACAATCTCGAGGAGGAAGCACGTGTCGTGGCATGTGACACTTGTAAAGAAAAAGCTTCGTCCCCGAACCAAAGTTTTTTAGGGGAGGTGGTGTTTGGAGTCATGCATCTTAAAGTTTCTTTTGGTGTCCTCGCCAGTGATAGGGCCGTTAATCACATGTGTTATTGGAGTTTGACTCGGGTGTAATTTATTTTTTGCTCGAATTTGAATAATTTTTTCTAAACCAGCTTGATAAATTTAGCTCAATATCAATAGGCTCGACTCGTTTATGTTCAAATACTCAGGTTCGGCTCGTTTTAAACTCGTTCAGGTTTGACTCATTTAAAAAATAAGTTGAATTTGAATAATTTTTTAGACTCGATTAAGAAAACAAGCTAAACAGGCTCGACTCGACTATCAACCATATCCACTGATGTAGACACCTTCTATAATATACTAGTTGAAGTACACGTGCGTTGTACGTGGACCATTAATTTATGAGTTTTGTTTTTATTTTAAGTTTTATTTTTACAAAGAAATGTTGCGTTGCCAAATTATCCTTGAAGGATCAACATTGAAACATAAACACTAAAGTTAGAGTGTAATAAGAAAATTTATAATGTTAAGCTAAGTCTAATTGAAAAAAAGCTAAGTCTAATTGAAAAAAAAGCTGATACTTGTTAACAGGTTTGCAATGGCCATAAATGCACATTAATTTTGACATGGACTTTTTTCTTTTCTTTTTTTGATAGGAAACACAATTTTATTAAAAGAAAGATTAGTGTAACAAGTGAAATTCATGGATGGACAAGTAATTCATCCAAGATACAAACCATAAAAAACAGTACATAGAGAAAAAAGCAAACAAATCAATCACAAGTCGTCTTCCAATTCGCCAAAATTCCACATAGAAGGATATTTGCAAACTCCTTTGAAAGCGACGCCTAAAAAGTTGCAAAAAAGTAAATTCGGTTCCAAAGTCCATCAAAAAACTTCATACTTATCCTCAAGAATTCTTGAATTTTTCTCCCACATATCATCGAAAAAATTGCAAAAAAACACATTCCCAAAGTGTTTCTTTTACTTTTCCTTCCAAATCCTTTATAATCCACACAACATAGTTGAGATTGAATTTAGAACCACCCAAGAAAGCCCTGCCATTTCAACCAACTTATTCCATAAGGCCAATGCAATTGGACCATGCCAAAACAAATGGTTCACATTCTTGCAATCCTTCTTGAATATAACACACCATTGAGGGGAGAGACAAGTACGAGGTCTTCTTTTTTAAAGCATATCATTAGTATTAAGCTTTCTATGAGCAATGACCAATACACAAACTTGCACTTTCAAATGCATCTTAGCCTTCCATATCTTCAAAGTTGGATAAAAAATTGGGAGAGTAATGTCATCAATCAAAGAATCAAAGTAAGGTTTACAAGAGAACAAGCATGTTGAATCAATGATCCAATTTCTTTTGTTAGTGAACTCAATGATGCAAATTTACATTACCAATTAAAGAAAAAAGTATGACTAATTCTGAAGTGTTCCTATCATTAAGACTCCTACAAAAACCAAAGTCCCATGAAACTGAATTAGAAAAAAATCCAACCAATGATGCAATACAGGAATGATGATAACATGAAAGGCTATAATGCTGAGGAAATAAACAAGATAAGGTTGACTCCCCAATCCACAAGTCCTCCCAAAATCATACCCTTTCCCCATTTCTCACAACAAAATTAACCTTTTGAGAAAAGGAAGGTAATCATTAGGAAATGAATTTCCATGGACCTTTTTCTTGATTGATACAGTAGCCTTCTCCTAAAATTTGGAAATTTTGATTTTTTTTTTTTTTTGTCACTGGAAATTTTGATTTAATCAGTCCAAAAATGAAAAAAAAAACATAACTTTTTTTTGGCTTCTGCGTGTTAGTGATTTCTAGCTTAAGCTTGATGCGCTTTTCTTTCATTGGAATGGCCATAGTATCCTACTTTCCTTCTTTACATTAACCCAACCACTATTGCCATAGCCAATCCTAGAATGAACAACCTATATCTCATGCTAAAATAAAATTAAAAACAAAAAAATAAAATTTAGAAAAAGCTTATCTGCTCAATGGGGTGTTTATCAAAATAGTCAATGGTTTTGTGATATACTCGACTCCACATGTGTGGTATTTTATAATGTAAACACTCCTATTCAGGCCCTCTTTCTCTTCTAATATAGTTTAGTGTAGTTCAACTATCATCCATGCAGCCAAAGAGTTATAAATGTATCATGATAGTTCCAGTGGGGTCAAAATGCCTCACATCAATCTTGTGGACAAACAAGCAAATTGTACCTTAACTGAAAATCTCAAATTGTACCTTATCTCAAATTGTACATGTACCAACATTCGTTTCTACTCTAAGGCCACCTAATTGGTAGCTTGTACCTATCTGGTGGGGGAACCAAACACTCTTTTTTTTCAAAGATTGGAGGGCAGTGGCGTCCCTTGAAAGTAAGGCGATGAAGATCATACTTCTTCCACCTCTGTGATACAAGCAAAATGTCATTTAAGTAAGCAATTTTTTATGTCATACATGAAATCCCAGATCCAACCAAGCCTTAACACCATGAGACAAGTCCTTAGTAAGTACCTTTGGATCTGTGCAAGGAGTGTAATCTTGATAGTCACTGCTACATTCAGGGGATGTAATGGTTTTTACTTGGAGAGGGCTGGAAGCGGTTCCCCTGGGAGATTCGACTGTTTTAGTGGCCTCCTTGCTAACATATTTGTCCTTCTCAGAACAGAATATCCCACCAAGATAGAATGAAAATCCACATAACACAACAAACATTAATGCCATCGGAACAGTCCTGGAACTTCTATCAGACTGAGAAGTTGGTTTTCCATCTTTATGCTTCATGGTGCCAGACTTCATCAACTATCTGCACATATACAAGCAAGCTGTAAGCCACAACACATGTCCAATCAATATATTTACATAGGAATAGGAAGCACATCGTTGAGAGAATTTTTGAAGAATTAGCATTAATTTTACTTCCCAGAAATACAAATTTTTAGGGTACTTATGTCAGATTATTAAAAAAGTTTAGCTCTGATTAAGATTGATTAAGAGCTAGCTTAATACAAAAGCCACATGTATCCCAACAGAATATAGGGTATGTCAAATGAAATAAAAAACAACTATTCCAAAAAAAAAAATTATGCTCTCAAGGTTGAAGCCAATGCTTGGAGAAAAAAGATGAACCAGAACATACAGTGAAATGCATAGATAATGGCAGAACTTTAGCGGGTACCCAAACGAACTACAACCCTTGTCTTTGACACCAGCTACCTTGTAGTTAAACCTACACATTCCTGCACATTTTGCCAAAAAAATGAATTAAATGCTTAAATGTCTTGCACAACTTGGTGTCTATCCTTCTTTTTCGTATTCTTTCTTCTCAATTTTGCTATTCACATATCCCTTTTTCATAATAGCATCACTTGGAAGTATGATATATAACTATGAGTTTATTGGTATTCCTTATTTTTTTTATTGGAGTAACAAGTAACAAACAAAGTAAGCAGTAACATCATTAATCTTACTAACTTTGATTCCCATAAGAAAAATAATGTAGTTGTTTTGTTAATTCACCCTAAATAAGAGTTATTTTAGATATAACTTTTGGGGTTGGACAAAATATATATTCAATTTTAGTTTTATCATTAAGAATACTTTGGATCATCCTGACCAATGGCAAACATGATAGAAGAGTACATAAACAGAGCCACTGAAATATTTAGTGGAAATGAACTAAAGATTCCACATTTTCTCAGATTTTAGTGGGATGCATAACCAATTCACAAAATGACTTTTGTTCTAGAACTAAAATTTTTGGTAAGCCTTACCTTGAAACCATGGATTTGAAGACCAACATAAATGGACAGTCGAGATACTTCGCAACAATCTTTTTACTCAACTCAACCAATTTTTTTGGAGGAGCTCTATGTTTTCCACCAAAAATATCTGGTGAGAATCAAAACCACCAAATGCAAAATCTAGTAGTTAAGTACACCAAAGAGGACTATCACTATAACTTCATGGACTACCTAGTTAGTTGTATAGATAATCAAGCCACAAAAATTGCTATTAAAACAAATTTCTTAAAATTACACAAATATCTTGCAATGATCATAGACCAAAATAACTTCACAAAATACTAACACAATAAAAAGCATGTATTTGTAACTCAGCAGCATCACAATTAAAGACATGTATTTGTAACTTAGGAGTATCAGATCCTAAACACACTGAACTTAATGTCATCACCAAATGTTCTTAGTTACAACAAACCTATACACTTTGAAAGTATGTCCATGACCATTTAAGTTGAAAAAATATTAATTTTACCATCAGCCCCAGTCACCGTACCTTCCAGCTCAGAGAACAATCAATTTGACCAGCAACATATGAAGCTAATCTAGAGTCAGTAGCCTGTAAACCACAAAACAAATCAAATAACATTTTCAAAACTACATCAATTGAAAATTGAATGAGAGTTATGTATGGCACTCACCCCATCCATCTTTCCAAGATACCAACCCTCAAAGTTCTTCAATGTCAAAAATGGTGGTAAAGTGAACTGTCAATGGCTATCTGTCGGGTGGATTAATGTTTGAATGAGTTCTTTTCAAATTTCAACTCCATGGCCCATAGTGCATGCAAATTAATGATTGAATAGGCTCTATTTCAAATTCCAATTTATGCAACAGTAGAGCATAGGCAACGTTTCACCGAACTGTTGGCAAAAACCAAAAGTCCTGAAGGAATGGGAAGGGGCAGTCAAAATGACAAATCAAACATACCCAGTTCTTCCAAATTCATGTCGTTGAATTTGTGCTGAACTGGTAAAAAAAAAATACCTTTGTTTCTCCTTGCGTTGATTCGCCAGAATTTTGTGGGAAGAGAAAATGAAACGTCTACAGGTGTGATTGATTCGCATTTTCGGACACATGATGAAAATCCAAGCACCAATTTTAGAAACTGATGTAAATATTCATGTCACTAAGAAGTTGTAGGGCCTGTAGAATTAAAGAGAGACAAAAGGAGAGGGGGAAGGTGAAGAGAGGAGCATTACGGTTTCTTCATTTTATGAATACGAGGGGAAGAGAGTGAAAGTAACAGCTCAAAAATAGGGAGACAGAGAGAGTAGCGGCGGGCAGAGAGTAGGGAATCAAGTGGGTAAAGGTGAAATAAATTTGGAAATATAAATGGTCATTCACATATTTAATTAATATTAAATAATTTAATACATGAGGATAGATATGTCTTTTATCTTTTTAATAAGAACATAATAGTCAATCAAAAGTTTTTCACTTTTGTTGATATTTTATAAAAACTTTTGATTGACATTTTATAGTAGTGTATATATATATATTTAACAGTTGATTTATTATTAATGAGTGAATGACTCACTTATACGTAATAAATCCCGATTAAAATACATGATAAATATTGAAGTATAACTACTAAAATTGCATTTTCTCTAACTGCTTAAATTTTTAGAGTAGATAATTATTTAACATGATATCAGAATAAGAACTCTAATTATTAAAAAGATTTTCACATACTAGATCCAAAACTCAGTCTGCACGTGAATAGTCATGTTAAAGTATAAATATTTAAGTTACACTCTCTCTAATAACTTAAATTTTTTGGAATAAATAATTGTTTAACAATAAATGTCAAGCTATATGTCTATGGCTTCAGAATTCTTCGAAAAAACGTGGGCTAACTTGGAGACTTGGGATTTTGACTTGACAACAAATGAAGGGAAGAAGGAAGAGCTTTTTTCCGTCAACGACTTATATAATGGTGGGCATTTTATAAGCAACAAAAATATAAAAATAAAATATATTACATAGAATCTTACTCTTCTCGTATTGAACAATCATAAACTCACACTATGTAGAAAAAGGTTTAAGATTCGTACAGCGGACAATAATTTAATTAGACCTAATTACTTTATATTAGAACGGCCAGACGCAAGTAAAGACTTTTGGAAAAAATTGGAACGAGAGAGTAATTGTTTTTGGTGTGCATGATCTATCTTTGTCCGAATTGGAAAGAGAATTAATTGAGGTTGCGCGTTATTCTTTATTACTTTGTTTATAGTTATGACTTTTTCTTCCTTTTTTTTGGATTGTTTGTTATTCTTAATCACTTTGTTTTTTGAACTTCAGTTTTTTTCTTTATTTTTTGTGATTAGCGATATACATGTCAGCTTATACGCACATCGATTAATTTAATCTTCTTTTTGATTTGATAAAGACATGTTATTCACGCCGAAATTAAAAAATTCACGAGAAATAAGTCTGTTGGGCAAAAATTTGGATATTTTGCCGAACATGACTTCACTCATATAACGAAGAATTATACGAGTTTTATTAAATGTAGGTTAGACTCATTCCAAATAGTATATATCCGTTAATTATAATCTCTTGTTTCAAGAGAATATTCTTTGATTCTAACAATTATCACACGTTACCATTTACACCACAAGGACATTTTATTTGTGATGGTGGCTAGACCTAGGTTAATTGCCTAGGCTGCTTTATGTACCCATTATCGGGATCAAGCCGATTCGTAGTTCGGGGAGATTGAATTATTATTATTATTCTTATTTTGGGTAAGATCAACGGGTAGATGACCCATTGATCTTGAATGGGTAAATGACCATTTGAAACGATATGGGTTTAAGGACCACTAGACTGTGGAAGAGTTGTGACTGCGCCTAGTTTAACTAAACTGTCTACGTATCCGAAAGGGAATCAAGTCAGTCGTAGTTCATGAGAAGAATTTAGAATTTATTTAGGAGTGTGACTGCGTCCAGTGTAGGTGCTGGACTGCCTACGTATCCGACAAGTGGAATCAAGTCTGACGTAGTTCATGAATTTTAGGAATTTAATTGAAGGTGATTTGGAATTTCGACTGTGCTCAGGGTAGTTGCTGGACTGCCTACGTATCCAAAAAAAAAATGGAATCAAGTCGGACGTAGTTCGAAAGACGAATTTCTGGAATTTATTTGAATAGGACTTTAAATGAGTGAATGACTCATTTAATTTGAAATTTTATTTGATTTGATTTGAAATGGGTGAGTGACCCAAAATTTGAAGTTATGCGAATTTGGATTTGCATATATTTTGACTTAAGGCGGGATACAATTTTATGTGGAGTTCGAAACTCCAAAATTTATCCAGAGTGAAAGACTCTTTAATAAAGATCATTGAGGAGTTTAAAACTCTGAAGATTGGCGAAGAGTTAGAAACTCTTTAAAACTAATTTCCGAACTATTTTTAGTTTGTTGGAGTTTGAAACTCCAAAAATAGTGACGGAAAAATAGTCTTTGTTGAAAGAATTTAAAAAAAATTCTTTGCTTCGATTTTTATGGAGACACCCAAGACTTTTTGTGTCGTTAAACACTTCGGTAGGAGTTAAAAACTCCTTTTAACTCTTAACGTGAGTCCTTACTCTAGTAGGAGTTATAAACAACTCTAATTTGTTAGGAGTTTTTGTAATTTGTAAGGGCTGGAAACACTTGGTACATTTTCTGGACAGAGGTGGTATAAATGCACCAACTGGGATGAGACACAGTTTGAAAACTTCATTTGATTTGTAGATGGCATTCGGCAAAAGGGGCTGAAATATTGCCGCAAATGGCCAGCGGTGGAGGATCACTTTTGGGCATCACTTGTAGCACCCTTTTGGTCAAGTAGGTGCATTTACACCAATAGTACTCTTTGCCGAGGGAAGTCAAAAACTCCATGAAACTTCACTTGATGAAAGAATCAAGTACCCTCGTTGGTTTTAAGAAGGTGGTAAGTCCCTTGCCGGTTGCACAGAATAGAGTACAAGTACTCTTGTAATTTCTTTGGGCTGCACCGAAATGAAGGAGTTTAAAACTCCCATAATTTGCGATTTCGGAAGGAATGAGTATGACCACCATTGCTCCAGATTGCTGTGCTTATTTGGGATTGCTTTGGTTTTGAACCAATCTTACTGCAATCAAAATAATCCAAGAGGTTAGATCAACATGCAAGAAAGAGAGTGAACAGAATTTTTTTACCTGTTGCAAAACAACTTCAGATTTTTTTTTCTACTTCTCTTCCTTCTCCTCTTTCTGCCGAAATTTCCTTCTGTTCTTTGCTCACTTTTTTTTTTCCTCTCCCTTTGATAACCGTCTGAAACTCCTCCCCATCTCCTCTGCCACATGCTGCACTTCTCTTTAAATAGAGAATCAAGTGGCATGAGGACTTAGTGGCTAAGTTCCAAAGAACATGGGTACTTCATGGCTTCCCCATGTTCTGTCAATCATCTAACTGCCTCACAAGTAACCAACTTCTAGCTAATGGGTCTTGCACTACCCATTCTTTTAGCTAGCCATTAAAACCATTTGTGGAGTATATCCAAGAATGACTGAAATATTTGTAGCCGATGCCCAAGTCCTTTTTTATCTCTCTTTTTTTTAAAATTGAACCAATATAAGATTTTCGAGATGGGTCAAATTAAAATGTGAAAGAAAATCGAGTTTGAAGGGTCAAGTCAAGGATAAATAATTCGAGGAAACCATGCGTCGAGCATGAACTCGTCATTGACCTTTTCAAAAAAAATAAAAATAAAAATAAAAATTTGTACCGACAGTTAACGAGTGTTGAATTTTTTTGTCGTTTAACAAAGTCTTTCATTACTTAACTCTAAAAGAGTTGTAAAATTTCAAACTCAACATATTTGAATTTACAATTCGTCTCTATATCCACTAAACCACCCTTTAAGATTAACCCAAATTAGAGGAAAGAGCCCCGAATTTAAAGAAAGAAACAAAAAAGTTACAATTTGTAACTTATCAATCAATCGATTTTGATATCGAGACATTAAAAGTATTGTGTTAGGAAAATAAGAATATTGTCTAAATTATGTTAAAATTTGAGTAAGGATGTGAAAAAAAAAAAAGTTAAAACGCAGGACTCTAAAAAGTATGTTTGGAGCCTTAATTTTTTTTTCTTTTTTAAAAAAAAATATATATCTAGGGCCTAGACAACTACCTTAGTGGCCTATTTCTCGGGTTGGTCGTGTGCTCTATTGACTCGTTATTAAATGAATTCGAATCTAACAAGTGAGCCTTATTTTATTAGTGAAGCCATCTTATTTTTGTGAGACAATTACTTTACTAAAAAGTGAGGTGGGACCTTTATCGAGTTGTATTAATTTTCGGGAAAAATATGTTGGATCCCAAATTATGAGTAAAAATGCTCAGATAACTGGGTCTCATTAAAAAAAGTTAACGAGACCTATTGATCCAATAATCTCTAATTACTTGTGATATGATCAAATAACACGTAATTCTATGTGATTCAAGTAATAACCAAATAGAATTCTTATGAATTGTGTGTAATAAAACGAAAGTGACTTTTTCCCCAAATTAGTTGATGGTGATCCAAACGTGGTTGAACAGTATAAATGTATATTGATGTATATTTGAGGGTATGATTTGGTCCAAGCTATGAGACTCGTGAAAATAATGTAGCGATGTATGGGCAAAGGGTGGTTTGCACAGTAATGTTATAGTGGTTCACCAGCTCGAGAGCTCGACTAATCCACTCTTTAATGGAGTCTCTTGTTTCTGGGATCTATATTGACGGTTTTGAGAGGATTACACAGTATTCTAGGCACCCCTTGGGTTGCTTACCCCGTAATGAGATCTTTGTACAATATTTATAGCCTAATTCCTAAGTATGTGGGATCTGTGGCGAGATCTTCGCCTTCCTCTCACAGGATCTCCCGTGATTTTAGGAGATGATCTCGGTCAGTTGAGAGTGTTATGCCTTGACAATCGCTTACTGTCGTGGAGGGGGTGCCTTCTGGGTAGCCAGTTGTCTCCTACTTGTTTCCTTCATTGTGTAGACTGAGGAGGGCCTAAGGTCTGAACCTATGAGCTTTGGATATCTTGGCTGACCTCCCTTCCTGACCTCACTTCCCGAGCTCGTACTTGGAATTCTTTCTAGGTATCATCAGTTGCCCCCAGCCCTTGGTCCAAGTGGGCTTGAACAGGGGCTGAGCTGCGCCTAGGTCGAGTTAGACCTCCATGCGGGACCTTGATTTGCGCGCGGAGGGACCTTTTTGACAGTTTCGAGCAATCATTTCTTCCTTGTTTTTCATGCATGTCTTGTCCCACGTACTCAGAGCTTTAAATACTCCAATGGCAACGAAAACCACCTCACTTCTCCATTCAATTTCTCTCTCCGGGCTTTTCCCTCTCTCTTCCTTGTGATTTTGGCTTCCCAATCTGCTGGTGTTCTCAGAGTTTTACCAAAAATCGATTTTCCCTGGTTTGATTTGAAGGCTTTGCGAGGCTTGCTTTTTGATTTCACTTCGGGCTTTGGTTTGTCGCTTGTTCTTGATTAGGTACGTTTCTTGGCTTTTGTTCATTTCTTCGTTATGGATCATTCGAATCCGAGGTAGTTGCTGCATTTTTGGACCTTTCGTTTTTGCTATTTTAGGAATCGAGGTTCCTCCTTGTCTTCCATTCCCCTCTTTGTTGACTCTTATTCCACGACTAGGATCTTTCTCATCGGTCGCTGGTGCCTTGACTCCTCGACTTTCAGGGAGTGTTTTTCAGAGGTCCCCCCTCTTTACAGATCCTTTAGGCTTCCTCTATCTTGTCCAATCATGTCTACCTCTTCTAAAGCCACAGCCTCGTCCGTTTCTCTCATGGGTGACAAGTCTGCCGAAGAGGATACTGATTTAGGAGACGTGGGTGAGGAGATTGATAACTTCCCTGGTGTCGACTCTGTCGATGTTGAGGAAAACATTGAGGAGCCTCCCTTGTCACCCTCTCTTATGCCCAAAAAATCCAATAAAAGTAAGACCAAAGTGAGTGGTGTTGGGATTTCAGGCAGCGCTGAAGGTGTTGAGGCTGTCTCCAGAGCTTCAGACCTCGTGGGTCCTAGCGAGGTCACACTTCCTTACATGGGGGTCTTAGCCGCTCGTTTCGATTTTCCTGGTGGTTTGAATTATTGGTGCCCAGACAAGGACGCTCGGTATGATTCCCTTATTTCTAAGAAGGTCTGCTTCTTCATGGCCGCCCTCGAGAATGGTCTTCGCTTTCCAATGCACCCCTTTATTAAGAGCGTCCTGCAACATTTTAATGTTTGCCTAGCTCAACTTTCTCCTAATTTCTGGGGTGTTCTAGTGGGTCTCCTTGTCTACTTCAAGAAACATAATCTTGGAGTTCCTACCGTGTCTCTGCTCATGAAGTTCTTTAATGTCAAGTATATTCCTTCCGAGGGCTTCTTGTACATTTCTAAACGGGTGAAAACCCAAGTTATAATTTCTGATCTCCCAAGCTCCCACAAGGGTTGGAAGAAGCTTTTCTTCCTTGTGTGGGGCAGAGAGTGGGAATACAATCGTGAGGATGTGGGTGACACTCTTTCAGTGCCTCGGGCCTGGTCTGCCCCTGACAACATGGGTAAGCCTTTGCCTGCGTAAGCTTGGATCAATTTTGACGATTTATTCTGCTGACCTTGTTCTTCTGTTTTGTTCTTCAGGTATTCGACCTGAGCTTAGCACTGAGGATAAGCGAGTTTTGCTGAGCTTAGTGGATTGTGACTCAGAGAAGTATTCTAAACTCATCAAGCCCCAAGTGCTCACTGCACTCAGATTTAGCCCTCCAGAAGTGAGGGTTGAGGCCCCTATTCCTATTTCCGTGGCTGGTGTCGAGGAGGTAGCAGGTAATACTTCCTCCATTTTGTTTCTAACTTTTATCTCTCCTCCCCACTTTTTCCTTTCTGACTTGCTCGTTTTGAGTTTCTAGGTTCTTCTTTAATGGAGCCTACTTCAAAAGATCTCAGGGCTAAGGTTGCCCTGTTAAAGAAAAACAGGAGTGGGGGCAAGCGCAAGGCCGAGGTTGGCTCTGGGAGCGGCTCAATCCCCCCAGCCAAGGTTCTGAGGTTGGATGTGCCTCCTGCTTCACCCACTTCGTCTCAAGTGGTACTCATTCCGCCGTCGAGCTCTACGAAGGTCATACATACCTCTTCTCTCCAAGGGACCGCACTTACTTCTAGAGGGGTTTCTGAACATGGCGCAGTTCCGATCTCTCCTTCTTCGGCAGAGGTTGAGAGAGTCTTGGAGATGATCTCTCGTGTTCTGCCCGGGTCTACCTCTCTTGGGTCGTCTGAGAAGCTCTCTTAGTCACTTCTAATAAGCTTCCAGACTGAGAAAGGGAAGCACCTCAAGGCAGAGAAAGACGAAGGTTCTCTTTTCAACAATGTGAAGCGCTCTACTGACGCCATCGCCTCCATCATCCCTGAATCTGACGTTCAGAGAGCTGCCACTATGCCCCTTAGGCAGGGGCGGAGCTACACTTATCTTTGTGGGGGCAGTTGTCCCCACTCAATTTTTTTGTCCAAACATTTTTTTATATAAATTTTAATATATTTTAAATTTGTCCCCACAAAAATTCATATACATTTTAATTTGCTTAATAATTTCTACCATTAAGATTAAATTTCTTTACTTTATTATTGATTATTTAGTTGAATCTCTCAACATGTATTCAAGAAATTTTGGAGCTTTTCTTTCTCTCTCCTATATGAAGCCCTCTTACTCTCATCTTTGTAAATTTTGACACATTGAATAATAATATTATTATGTAATATTTTTATAATATAAAAATTAGTCAATAAGATGGTAAAGATAAGGTATACGTTGCTCTTTTATGATTTGAATGTCAAGGATTTAAGCTGCAAAAAAAAAAATACTCTTGCACATGCAAGATAAGAATACGTACATCTTACTCCAGACCTTGCAATAGCAGAAACCATACGTTGGGCCACCTCATTTAATTTATTATTATTTCAAAGTTTTAAATTTTACTTTCGTTAAAAAAATGTTACTAACATATAATTGAAAGGCCTAATTTTATAATATAACGCATTGTTATTGTTGAATTAGCATAGGGTATCAACATTAAATGCATTTTATTTGTTAATTCAACGATAATAATGCATTAGCTTTTCTAATTTAGTACATATAATATTGTTGTTGCTAAAATTTTTGCCCCCACTACCCCAAATTTCTGGTTTCGCTCCTACCCTTGGGACCTCCATCAACACAACACTATATGGGGCCACTTCGGTAAGTTTTCGTCTTTTTCATGTTCCATTTTTACCTTGTGTTGCCATTTTATGCTGACTTTTGCCCTTGGTTGTATCTGTTCCCAGTTGGCCATCCACATGAAATGTCTGCTGAGTCAGATCAGAGCCTTGGAGAGCTCGGCCAAGGCATCAAAGGCGTACGAGTTTAACACTGCTGAGCTAACCTTCGTCAATAACGACCTTAAGACTCAAGTTCAGGATCTGCAGGGCTAGGTGGAGAGGCAGACCTCTGTTATTAAGGGTTTGGAAGCCGAGAAAGAGGAGTTCAGAGATGGGGTCAGGAAGACCGAGGAGGAGCTCAGGAAGACCAAGGAGGAACTTAGGCTGAAGACTGCCGACCGGGTTAAAGCCATCAAGAAGACCTTCGAGGCTTTGGAGTCTTATGCGGGCCTGAAGAGCGAATACGACGTTGTGGCTGAAGCAAATGATGCTCTTCGGAATGAACTTGAGGTGCAGAGAGCTGCTGTTAAACAGAAGGATGCACTGGTTGCTAAGCTGGCAGATGATGTCACCACCAAATGGGCCACCAGATGGCTTGCTTTCCAAGACAGGGCTGAGCAAACCTATCCAGACTTGGATTTTGACTTTGAAATCCCATCCGAAGAGGAGGAGGAGGTGCCTAAATGTTTGTGGTATGATCATGTAACATGTACTTCCATGTGATTCTAGTATAACCAAATAAAATTTTTATGAATTGTGTGAAATAACCATTAGAAAGTGGTTTAGTGGTTGAATTTGACATTTGGTAATTTAGGTTTAATTCATTCTCACACCCCAAGGGTCTTGTCCTTCAAGGACATGCTCTAACTTAGCTCAAGTCACGGTGGCAGCCGTTGAGCTCAAGCGAGTACTCGACATAAGTCTGAATACCTTGTAACAAAAAACACACAAAAAAAAATAAAATTGTGAAATAAAACGGAAGTGACTTTTTCTTCCCAAGATCCCAGTAGTTCATGAATGGACAGCATAACTCTTCTCAAAATCAGAGGATTTGCCACTCAAAACTAAAGATCATACATAGAGTTTGGATCGTGTAGAAGTGTAGTTCTATTTCAGTCTTAATTTAAAGTCACTCCTTAATGTCATTCCCAAGGATTTCTATGGACAATTATCCGATGGGAGTATGCTTGGTAATTTTAGACACAATTTGCAAACTCGACACTAATTGACATAAAATTTGTGAATTTGAGTTAAACCTTATTAGATTTTAGTGGTAAAAGGGTTGACCCTTTAAACACGTCAAATAAATTGACATATACACGACTTATAAATGACACGAACACGACACAAAAAAAATCCAACTATACACGGATCTAAATAATTCGAATTTGGTTTGAACAAATTTTTGCATAACACAACTTACACACAACACAAACCGACCCATTGACAGTCCTAGGTGGGGTAGAAAACCAAAGCAAAATAGCATTATACAGTGAGAAGCCTGGAAACCTATATAAAAGTTGGGATTTATTGACAATGTTTTACAAAATTACACACCGATTTGGTGTTCAAAATTGCTGTCAGGGAGGAAACCTCATGGAATACTCATGTACAAGCTCTTGGGTCGATGACTGACCAACCCAATCAGAAAACTGAGACCACAAAAAACAATGCACAAGACTTACGTCAACCGTATCCCTACTTGTTTGTGACTCGAATCCACGATACTCAAGTCACAATGAAACAATCTTTCCGTCACACTAAATCCCGCTCTCAATCAAAACCATGTCAAAGAACCCCCATTCAATCTCACACAAAAAACCTCTGTAATATTAACAACAAAACCTCAAAACACAGATCTGATTACACGTCTCACCAAAAGTAAACTGATGCTGTATGGTTTCCTTCTCAGTGCCATTGATGAACACTTGGATCAGTTGGCGAGGCAGGAACATATGGTACAAAACCCCGGCCACCAAAAACCGGACGCATAAATGCATTGTCGAATTTTCTCCAATAATGGTGGACGGTGTGAGTTGGTTTTGACAGAAGCATCCGCAAGCTGGTTGGACGGGGCACGCTGTGACCGCCGAGGTCGGCTTCTGAATCCTGCCCATGGGTAAGAAGTGGCACGGTGAAGGATTTAGGAGTAACTGGTTCGGAGGAAACCATGATGCTCAAGTGTTTTGGCGAGGGCAGCAAGAGCCTCACCAGAGGTTTAGTCATCAATCCGAACACCTACATGTATCACAGGAGAAAGAAACCGTGATCAATGAAAGAAACAAACCTAGAAGGGAATGTGCAACAATTTTTTGCTACAAATCAACTGCAGCCACATTGTTGAAGTAGCTATTAAAAACAGGTCATTTAATTTCCAGACTTAATAATCTCAGTAGGCTCAAAACTGTCAAAAACTACAGCAATATACTAGTGCTGAGCTAACCACGAGCAACCAGGTTCGGGGTTGTCAGCACGAATAGGTAGGAAAATTCAGATTTTCACACTACCTTCATGTTTAAAGCTCAACGCTAAGTTACCATGGAAGCTTATGTGCAGATGGGTATATGTAATTTTCTATGAAAACCCATTCCTACGATAAAATCACGTTCCAAAGAGTTCAGAGAAAAAAATCAGGAAGTTCTACTGAATCATAAGGGCAAGAAGTTGAGAAGATTCAGAAAACATTTTCAATGGTTCTATTGTCTTTTTGACTTGGCCTATTTTTAAGGTCTGGAACTTAAAACCAGGCAGACAGGCCCAATTATAGATTGCAACCCCATCTGTCAGCAGATGCCTAAGAATTAACATGTCTTACCACTGTGCTGAAGAGAACAACTGTGATGGTACTGGTGACCATCATCGAATTCCCACGTAGTTTGGTATGGCCATACTTCGTAAACTGCATAAATGAATATTATGAATTCAGTACACAAAAAACACCCTACATCAAATGCTTCCTCCACCCCTCATCCTCCTCGTTTCTGCCCTGTGGTGAACAAGTCATAGAAAAGCACAACCTATAATAAGCACAAGAATAAGGTGGTTCCTATGTTGGTCTGGTGCATAATACAACAAGATCATATCTGTTAACCAAGTTATAAGACTGTATAACCATGTTATTTACCTGATTATAAGCAAGAGCCATAGAAACAGAACCTCGCATTAGACCAGCCCACCATATTGTAACCTGGACAATTAAAATTAATGAAGTGTGCCAAATAATCGTAGTATTGGAAACATGAATCCAGAACAGTCAACTCATACTTGCTGCTTCAGATAAATTTTCTCGTGAGGAGACTTCTTTGTCAAGTTGGATAAAAATGACAAGGGGAAAACAAAGGCTCCTCTTCCAACCAAAACCAGTCCCAATAGAATTGAGCTCACCCGAACTGATGTTCCAGGGCTGACAAAAGAAAAAAACAACAGAAATTAAGACAGATGTCCCAATAAAGATAAAAAAAAAAATTGCAATTTGCCACATTTCACATAAATGGCACATCTCATCAAAACATGAAAAGATGACTTATTTTTTCCAGAACATGACTCGTTCTCTTTATGCATGTAAACCATACCTGTCACTAACAACACTCCACTTTTCAATGTCCAAAGCATCCATGCCAACGTAGAGAAAGATAAATATCTCAGCAACAAATGACAATGTCGCAAAAGCATGCCTACAAAAGCATACAAAAGAAACAAAATTTACATGTCAATTTAGCATTCTGGCTAAAGAGAAACAGCATGAAATGGAGTCGTTCCAACTGTTACTGGATGCCACACATACTTAGCAGTGATTCTCGAACTTTCAGTGACATTGTGCCAGGTGTAGTGGGACATCACAATACCGCAAAAAAACACAGTGAGGATGGCACTTAAATAGAATAGCTGCGAGACAAGTTTAGCATCAACATAAGCATCAAAATGCTGAAATTCAATGGTCCAAAGGTTCCTATCCTATGTAACATAGAAGCAGAGAGCTAAACATTCCAGGTCTTAGAAACCACAAGAGTAACATACTTACATCTGCCAGCAAATACGAAAAGTAAGCCATGAGTATCATAATAGCAACCTCACGATCAGTCGAATGCCTGGAGTTCATTAGAAAATCAGGTATAAATAGTAATCCCAGTAAAAGAAGGCCAATTCCTTGTGCTTCTTTCCATCGCATAATCTATCTTCAATGTCAACTTATACTGTAGAATTTAAGGCACATCCAGCCAGAAACCAATTATGTTGTACCAATGTCATAACAACATATCTGGTGCAGAAGCAGATGTAAAAAAGCAAATATTAATCACCTACAACTGCACCATCTTCTTGACTCTGACAAATTATACCTGTTCTGAACTTTGATTCACATGGTTTATATGATCAGGCATTTCACTCAATCTTCAAGTATGCAGTGTCAATTCGAGTGAAACATTTACATACCTTCCAAAATAGAGCTTTTTTATAATGTACGCGCTAAGCAGTCCGACCTGTAGTTGTAGGAAATACGGTGTCACATAACCATATCTATTCAAAATCGTGCAGAAGCTTATGCACGAGAGAGAGAGAGAGAGAGACTCACAGCAACTCCCAGCACAGTGCTTGTGATAAACAAATATAAAAAATTGCCAACTAACTGCAAAGCAATGCTTGAGCTCATATGAGATAGGTCAAAATTTTGAACGGCATTAAAAAGCACCACTGATGTGGCATCATTTACAACGCCTTCACCAAATACTAGACTGTATAGTAAAGGTGTCTCATCCTGATTAAGCACCTGCATCATCAGATCACTCGTTATGAATGTTTCAATTCTACAAAACTACAGGTGAAAATGCTATCTATACCTGCAAGGTGCAAACAGAATCTGTTGCAGAAAAGATTGCTCCAATTGCTGAAAATAATTAAGTTAAGAGAGCAAGAAGATGTGTTATGGTAGTGGAAAATAAAGAGGAAAATAACAGGGAAACAGACAGTTGAGTAGTACCAAGATAATCTCCAATCTCGAGAGAACCAATATTCATTTTCTTTATAAACTTAATAGCCCCTGGCCAAAAATTGAAAGGTATCATTAACAATAGCATAATAATCAAATGCATTCCACACGGACAATCCTAAGAACATCATACAAATAGAAATTAGCATTTGAAATCTTGGTTATTCTGAACAGAGCAGATTTCTTCTTCTCTTCTTCTTGTCTCTATTCTTGAATATGATAGAAGCGGTAAGGAGTTAAACAATTGTAGACATAAGAGCATACCTAATGATATGATGATAAAGGATATCAGGGTACCAACTGCACCAAACAGTGTGATAGTCATGAAGTTGCGAAAGAATTGTTTCTTCTTTACCTGGAACCTGAACATATAACATTTGGGGAAAAAAAAGAAGGAAACTCATAATCATCACTTTGTAATTTGATATACTAGGAACTAAAAGAAAGAGAAAGGCTAATTCTTGCAAAAAATAAGGAGCCATTTTTGAAAAACCAAAAAGGGGCAAAAAATATATACAAATTTCCGTGTTCGGAAGCCCAAGCTCATCCAAGGATTGAGTTTGGAACTTTGGAGCCCAACCAACACATGGGCCACCTGAACACCTAAACAGGGCCTTATAGCCCCCAATTTTTTTCACTGTCCCTAAAATTCAAACTAAAGAATCAGAAGAACCAAATTTGCAGACATTAGTTCATATACAATCACCTAATGAATTTGAGCTGCGATTAAGTTTTATTCCCAGATAGCTAATAATCCTCCATTTGGCAGAGCAACGGTAGGGCCTGGTAACCGGCATTCTAGCACCCAAAGTGAAAATGGTAGTTACTGATGAATTATCTCAATGGTGTCAAGGATGGAAAAAAAGAAGGTGATTTAGAAGATTTGACTATCGAACTAATCAGAATTTCCAGTGCCAACGAAGGCTCAACTCTAAAGACCAATTTCAATTTATGAGTTCTTCACTCCTTTTTTAAATTATAGCTAAAAACACTACCTATTTTGGCAATCATAAACCACTGCATAACCACACAGAATTCGGTGCAGCAATGTGTCCAAACCAAAACACTTTGGGAAATACAGAAACCTTTCAGTACTCACAACATCAAATTTAGGATGCATGTGTGTGTATGGCAGCCCAAAGAATTGAGAAACAAGCTTGTGAATAAGGAGATAAATAATAACATAAAATCTGATTATATTAAACTCACAATAAGAAGATGATGATGTAAATGCGCAACAACCTTCCAGGGAAAAAACATGAAATGCGCAACATACCCAGCATTGAAAATGATTGGCGGAAGGAGATAAATGAAGAAAAGATCTTCACTGAAAAGCAACAGATGTGAGCTTTTCCATCCACTAGTTAATAGAATCACAATACCAGTGCACAAACCCTGTCATAAACCAATGGAATTCATACATAAATAAATACACATTAGAGAGAGAGAGAGAGAGAGAGAGAGAGAGAGAGAGAGAGAGAGAGAGAAGGGGACTACATAGAAGAACTCACAATGGCAAGGGCTGTGATGGACTCATTCATCCACCGATTCTCCTCCAAAAGATGACCGATCACAATACATGCGCAAAGAAGCGCCACGAATAAGTTAATTGACACCACAGAAGTGTTATAGGAAGCTGATAATGTACTCATCTTTGCCAGTACATCCCCTAAGTCAAACGCCATATTTACCAACTCAATTGACCTCCCAGAAACACCAAACAATTCACTGTTCACAGCACCACAAAACACTAGATTACCCCCCTGAATCTCAGCTTTCAATCTCTCAACTTCAAATCAGCGAATTCCCAAGCTCAAACTCTGCAAAATAAAGTTAAAAAATGTAATACTTCTCAGATCAATCAACCAAATAACCCTCAAACTTTCTCCCAAATTCACGCATGAAGACACACTCACATACACATACATTCCTTTTGTGTGTGTGTGTGTGTGTGTGTGGAGAAGGAAAGAAGATGATTGACTTACCATAGGACTTGGAGCATGAAGAAAATGAGGATTGTAACTATGACCAGACCTGTGATCCACTGAGATCTCAAAAATAGAAGAGTAAAATCGAAGTAAAACACTGATTATGAAGTGTTTTTGCTTTCAAAAAACACTTCGAAACCTACTGAATTTGCGTTATCGAAACACTGTCGAGCAATGCTTCGAAAACAAACTAAATCGCAGGTTCTACAATGTTTCAGCTTTGAAAAAGCACTTTTTTTGCTCTCAATGTACAGAAGAATAGAATTTGTGTTGAAATTTGCAATCGAAAGAGAGAATGTACTGGTAGAAATTCGAGAGAGAGAGAGAGAAAAGGAAGGGACGCTAGAGGTGGAGGGAATCTGAGGAATTTATACAGTTTGGAACTTTCGTGGGGCTTTGGAAAGGTAGTTTGAAGGATGAAGACAGTTGGAGAGATCGTGACCGTTGATTGGAATTGTGATGGTTGATTTTGCAGTGGGGAACATAGGTGGACCCAACGCCATTTTGGTAGATTTTTAGATGGAAACGGAGGGAGCGAAATAAAGGAAACGAGGTCCCACCACAACTATTATGGTGTCTCCCATGGAATATTTGTGTGTGTGGGTGGAGTGGGTGTGAGGTGGGGTTTGTGATATGTGGGGAAGGGAGAAGAGGAAGAATGGTGTGTGTGTGTGTGAGAAGGGGGGGGGGGGGGGGGGGTTGTTCTACTGTTAATTTTTAAAAGTAGAGGTATTATTGAATAAAAGGATATCATTTTATACCGAATGATGACGTTTTAATTAACAACATTTTTGTTGTTAATTTTTTAATAGTAGAGGATCTTCACCCGGGTGAGAATAGAGGAGGAGATGTTAGAGAAAGAGAAAAAGAGGATCGTTATCGAGGAATTTAAAATTTTTTAATACGATAATTAAATGATAGAGAATCGATAGAACATTAGTAAGAAAAATCATTTGTATACAATATGTCTCGCTTGAAATCATTTTTAGTTATTTATCAATGAGAAAAATCGAGAACAATTGTATTAATGGTGATCCAAACCCTTGATCAATTATTTGTTTGAACTAGTGAAGTTCATTCAAATTGATGTTTGTGTGATTTAGGAATGAGAAAATTAAAGAAAGGTAGAAATGAAGAGGGTCTAAATCCTAATAGTGGAGTACTTAGCCTTTTGTCAATGCACTTCTATACTAAATAGCTCATGAAATAAGTACTGAAATGAGCTTATATAGAGAAACTTAGAATCTTTGTTATTAGTAAATTGACAAGGATGGATTTATGCTGGTATGGAAGTTGGAATCAACTTTTGTTACTCAACTCAAGTGTAAGTCAAGCTTGATCAACCATGTTTAGGTAGAGCAAAAACAGTTTTGAGTGCAAAAGTTCATTAAAGTATGAGCAATGTTGTTCTAACCTAATTTACTGATCTAATTTATTATAATTTTTGGATTAATTGTGGGTTTCATCAATTATTAAAACTTAGTATTGATCCAATGATTCTAATGAAACCACATTATTAGATCAGCAAATTAAGTCAAATTTTTAAGTTTAAATAGTATTACTCTTAAAATATATTGTGTTGGTTAGTGGGTAAGATTTGATAATTTTTACCAAAAATAAAGATAATTTAATTATAATTGGAAAAATCAATTCGCCAACAATCAGTAAAAAAGCAGGAGGTTAACAGTTAACCTAATGACTTCCGCCCTCGCTGTTAAATCTTGAGATCACATGCTTGAATTTCATCGTTCTCCTCCTCTAAAATAGTGTCTGGAAAAAAAAACTAGTAAAAAAAAAGAAGAGAAAATAAGAGATAGAAAAAAAGGAAATACCATTATCATCCAATAGTATCAATAAAAGTTTGCTACAAAAAAAAAAGTAGTGTGAGGCTTTTTTTTTGAACAGGAGTGGGGATATGTTGGATCTCGAGGGCCATCACTCATAAATATTTAAAAATGCTAATATTTTCTAAATGACCTTATTTTAAAGTTTCTGGTTCCAACAGTAAAAAAATGTAGCACTCAAACATTAAAAATTTTAATTTGCAACCTCAATATTATAAATTAATACCAATGTGGACCTCATCCAGACTCCTATTCAGTTTTTCATCATAAATTGAAACACATGAAATGCAAGTGCTTTGTACATGAAGATAAGGTATGTCAATCGCTACAAATCTTCATCTGCGATCAATTTGGTACCATTTTGTGTATTAAACATAGAGTTTCATTAATTAGATAAAGACGAACTCTATCATGTATAATTCATATGAGACACCAATAGTTTGTAAATTTAAACATAAGTTTATACCCGAAACACTTGTAACTCACGTGCTTCGATTTATGACGAGAAACTGAACAGTAGTATGGGTGAGGCCCGTACTGCTACCAAATTATAAAATTAAGGGTGTAAATTGTGGTTTTTAATGTTTGAGGATTTAAATTGATAATCGACATATTTTTCGTGGTGCAAAATGAGATTAGCCAAAAAAAAAAAACTAAAATGTAACACTATCTTCTAAACACAATTTTGATCCATTAATCTAATAAACAAGCATATGACCAAAAAAAACAAAATATCTATATAATAAAGTAGCTTACAATTCAAATATCAAAAGATAAATAAAATGACTTTTGCTATTCGCAGTTGAGATCGCTTTAACTTTTACTTTAAAGTTAATCTAACGGTTAATATTAACACCCTAAATTTAATAGGAAAAAATAGGTCCCTAAGGATGTGTTTGGAGTGACTTTTTAAAAGTACTTTTAGAAATTATTTATCATAAGTACTCTAAAAAAAAAAAAATTGTTTGAAACCACCCCACCACTACCTCTACCACCCCCACCCCCACCGTTTTTTCGAAGCCATCGTCGCCGTCAGCACCACAACCACCGCCTCCGCCGCCGCCGCCGCCGCCATCGCTATCGCCACCACGAATCGCCGTCTCCTACCACCACCACTTCTCACTCCCACTACAATTGATGCTTAAATTCATTTATCTCTTATTTATGTTTGTGATTTGATTTTGAATATGAATACAAATACGTTTATTGTTTACCATTTTTTATTACTCTGTGTCTTCAGGCACAGGCAATAACTAGTATCTAATAAACAAGCATAAATTGCCTAGCTCAAACTATTCATTGATGGCCCCATTAAACGCTGCCTAAAAAGGGGTTCTTCTTGAATTTTTTATAGTCCAACATTCTCCTTGTTTTATGGAGTTGAATCCCATCCCAGTTTGTGTTGTAGTTCTGTTCCAAAAAAAAAAAAAAATCCCATCCCAGCCTTTCCCTTTGATGCAATACTTTGGATTACACATGGGGCTGTTCGTTTCGAGTATAAGATTTAGGTGGTATAAGGGTTTATATCCATTCCACTCTGATCCAATAGTATATTATATCCGGTCTTAAACTATAATCTCATCCTTCCCCTTGTTTGTTTGTCACAAACATTATCTGTATAATACCTATTTAAAAAAATCAACAATTGCGGCTATGACCCTAAAAAGACAATTGTAACCTTATAACCTTAAAAAGACAATTGTACATGAGGGCAGTTGGGTCTTTTTACTCTATTATACCTCCATCTCATTTGTACCGGGCATATAATACTAGGGGGGGAGGTGGTATTCAATAATATCATCTACAAGGCATTATGACTACTGTTCATACCGGGTCGGTATTACGACCCAAAAAATAGTACTGGCTGTAAAAATGCTAAACAAACAAGTTATAAAATGGGTCCCACGTACTATTTTCCTAATACCACCCTTATACTCGAAGCAAACATGCCCATGGTATACTAAACGAATAACAACCCTTGGATGAGTTGTCCTATTACTTTCTTGAGACGAAATCTATTGATCCAATGATTTATATTGATTTGAGATTCGTAACTGTGCTCGGGATAAAATAAACCATTGGAGCATTTTAGCCTTTTTTTTTTCTTTTTTTTTTTTTTTCTTTTTTTAAGATCAAACTCAATTTTCAAAGATTGTTTTAACTAATAACAAACTGTCCGAACCCAAGCCTAGGCAGAAAGTGCCCTGCAGGCAAGCATAATGGCAAAACAACAAAGAGCATACACAACATGACAATGGGCAACATGAAATTCTTCCTCACTTTACACCCCCTTAACCAATTTTGTTGTAAGTGAAAAATTTATAAGCTGAATTAGGAAGGCAATTTAAAATTGAATTCTATTATGGATCTATCCGTTTAACCGGATTTCAGCGTTGGATTCAGATCATCTTCAATATAATTTTTTTTTTAATAGACTTCCAATACTTGAATTGTATTTGCTAACAATTTTTTAAAAAAAAATGCATTATAGTAAATCTCACTCCAACAATTACTATCAAGCAATGGTTCATCTAAAAAGGGCGACTCAGTCTATAAGATTTCCGTTACTGCATAGTCTAAAGAAAATTAAATGTATATGATCTTATCTTAGCATGCAAAAAGACTGTTTTCGGGAGTGTATATGTAGAGAAGACAATAGTCCTAGAAAAAAAAAAATTGGTATCATACATTTAAAATTTATAATTTTTGTAGGCGTTTTTAAAACTTTTAAATATTATTTTATAATAAAAAAATTTATAACTTTTGAGGTCATATTACAATTTTTATAATAAAGTTATAATTTATGTGGGTTTTTTTACAACGTTTGTGGGCTATTTAGG
Source organism: Ilex aquifolium (assembly GCA_951799425.1). Classification (NCBI taxonomy): domain Eukaryota; kingdom Viridiplantae; phylum Streptophyta; class Magnoliopsida; order Aquifoliales; family Aquifoliaceae; genus Ilex; species Ilex aquifolium. The sequence continues at coordinate 2,875,837 of OX637397.1, read as the reverse complement.
ATCGATTCCAAAAATTTTAGGATCAATTTCAAGTAGCCCACAAAAATTATAAATGATCCAAAAGAGTTATAAATAATTTATAAAATTTAAAAATGATCCTCACATTTTATAAAAAAAATTATAAAACTTATAATGGTGGTACGATATCGATTTTGTTTTTACAATAAGTATACGTAAGTAGAACCTTTTTCCCTTGCACATGGCATTGCTCATGGTAATCGGGTAGGCTCATGTTTGTCTTAGCAGGACCACCTGGTTCCTTTTGACCCTGCCTAAACGACAGCATTTTGCTGTATAGGCATCTTCTCGACTACAGAATGGTTGCAATTAGATTGAATAATGCTCCGTTTAGTACGATGAAAAATTGGAAGGATAATAATTAGAGGGATAGATAAAATATCATATTTTGTAAGGAAGGAAAATAGGAATGATGAAAAAATAGATGGATGAGTTTTCCTTCCAACTCACCAAAATTAATCTCTCCAAAATTGGGCAGAAAATGAAGGAAAATGATACTCACGTTAGATAAAAATATATTATTTATTTTTTTAACCTTTAACTAATTACTTATTTACATTAATCACCTAAACCCAGACTCATATACCAATTGGTAGAATTACATTATTTGTTAACATTGTATGTGTGTGTTTGTATATTAGCGTGTTTTTTTTTATTTAAAAATCAAATAAAAAAATTAATGTATTTTTATGTGATTTGTGTTTGTTAAAACACGTGACACATATACCATAACGACATGGTGTATAATATATACACTAATCTCATATAAAGATAAAATAATAAATTATGTATGTATATTATTTTCATCCTTATATTTTTCTCATTAATACCAAACACAAAAAGATCAATTATTTTTACTTTCCATCAATCCTATCAAACACAAAAGAAGAAAAATGTATTATTCCTACTTTCATTCCTTGGAGGATAAAAAGTGTCAACACTCAACAGTGTCATATTAAGTGTGGATGATCAGTTTTTGATGGAATTTGAAGAAAATTAGTTGAGGTGTATGTAAATTAGTCCGAATATCTCTTATCGTTCAACCAAAACATAATTTGAACAATACTGTGTGAACCTAATTTAAAAAATTAATCCATATACCGAAATTATTGTAATTATTTAATTAATTGTGAATTCAAAAGCCGAAATGAATCACTACTAATTTAATAGTTATAATTATTACTTTTAATAGTAAGGTTAATGGTTACACATTTGAAATGAGAAATTATAACTCGTTGAGGAAAATTCATAATCGATCATAAAAATTCTTTGAACAGTTATAATTTCTCTTATAACTCGTTGAGGAAAATTCACGATCGATCATGAAAATTCCTTGAACAGTTATAGTTTCTCTTTTCAATAGTTGTGACTTAATTTTTAAAAATCGAAATTTAACTTTTGAAAATTGTAACTTCTATAATCAATCGCAATACTTTATTATTGATCATATCATCTACAAGTTATAACTTGCACTATAAAAAATTATAACTTAATATTAAAAAATTATAACTTTTTGTACGATACCACCATCGGTATCTTAGCCTTTTCCATTTTTCATTGGATAATTAATAATTTCTCTCAAATGGTTGGTCAAATGATAGCATGAACGAATTTTAAAGTCATACATCTTGAATTCGAATTTTTACAACATTTTGGGGTCAGGTCATGTAGAATTTATCCTTCATAAATACCTTAATTTCGGCATGAACAACATGTTTTTAATTGGATTAAGAAAAAAATTAGTCGAGATGCGTATAAACTGATCTGAATATCCCTGATTATACAAAAAAAAAAAAAAAGTAAAGAAAAAAATATTTTCTCAAAAGCAACACTAAAAATGGTTGGTTGGTTGGTTGGCCACTCTTGTTAATGTGATTATGAGACGTGGTAAAATGGTGTACGGCCTTTTGTAAGATGAGCCCCAACGGAGCTCTTTCAAATGAGTCAATATGTTGTGGGACTTTGGTACGGATGTTTGTGGGTTTTGGGACCTATGAAACCGAAACGTGCATTCTTTGGCCTTCTTGTTGGCCAGCAAACACAATACACATCATTAATGCTTGGCTTGACACCGACAGTTTTGTTTTTAACAGATTCCCATGATGATGTGGCTGATCCTATGATGATCTCATGGTCCACTCGTGCGCAGGCCGTGGGCCCCCCATCTGTTTCAATTGTTTTGATGGGTCCCTTTGTTTTTAAGTGTAATTGGTATAAAATTTTAGATTTATTGAAGCTAAATTACATTAAAAAAACTTATTTGATCATAAATGTATTTTTTTTGAAAAAAAGGCTAAAAATGGTATTTATTACTCCATTACTCTCTCTCCATTACTCTTTCACTCTCTCTTTTCTATTTTCTCTCTATTTATTTCTCTCTCTCTTTCTCTCATATTGATAATTTTTTTAAATATGTAAAGATTTGATTTAATTTTTTCATCTCTCTCACTCCTATTTTTTTTTCTCTCTCTCCCTCCCTCCCCCCTTATTTTTTTATTCTCTCCCTTTTCTCTCTCTTTATATTAACGTTATACAACACAATTACACTAATTAATTACATCAATTAGTTATAATTACCCTATAATACATTAAACAGTTGCTCATGTGTTCTAATAAACCAAATAGTTATATTAAATAATTATACGAAATTACAATACCAGCCCAATTTGTCATTTTGTTATTTACATAAATCAAAGAGTTACACTATTTAATATCACGACATGCTTACACCAATTATATACACCAAATTAGGTTTATCATTACACAAAAGACTTTACCATTATATGATTGGTGTAACGATACCGCGATACTAAATAGTGTAACTATTTAGTTTATGTAAACAACTGAATGACAAATTGAGTTGGTTTTATAAATTTGTGTAATTGTTTAATGTAACTGTTTGGTTTATTATAATGCATGAGTAACTATTTAGTGTATTATAAGACAATTATAATTGATTAGTGTAATTGTGTTGTTGTAATGTTGATATAAATAGAGAGATACACAAATAGGGAGAGAGAGAGAGATAAATGGTTACAAAAAATAGGGGGAGAGATGAAAAAATAAATCAAATATTTACATATTTGAAAAGAAAATAAATTATTAATGATAGATATAAAGAGAAAACAGGGGAGAGATAGGAAAGTAATGAGAGAGATGGAAAGAAAATAGGAGAGAGATAGTAAGAGAATATAATGAAATCTTTACATATTTGATTATATATATAACTGTCAATCAAGAATGTATAATTTAAGGAAGGATATTTAGGTAAAACAATTTTGATTTCATTTGAATTTTGTACCTAAAATAAAAGCGGAAAGAAGAAGAAATGGAGATATGAAATTTAAACAAACAAACTGACAAAGAAAGAATAAACCCAAAGAATAGAGTATCTTGGGGGTTCATCTTCAGTTATAACTTTAACAGCAACAACAGCATATTCATTTGAAGGAAAAGCAAATTCACAAGATATCTTGTGGAGAGAAATGGCCATGAGAATCACAAGCTGTAGATATAAATGAATTCTCAAATTTATAATTGAAATTTACAAATAAGTAATACTTACAACACTAGCACTTAAGGGCCAGTGGTGGTAAGATTACGGAACTGGAACTGTAAGCTAAACATCAAAGCATGTAAACAGTTAAGCTCTTCATTTGAGGCTTACAATTTTGAGAAGGTAGGGAGAGAATTTTCAAGGCTTGTAATAGTCTAACAAGACTTGCTTACAACTGAAAGACCAAGGTCTTTAAATAGACCTGGAGGAATCTGGGTAATCATTCATCTTTATCTTTTACTTTGAGTAAACATCTTTACCTTCTGCTTTCGGTGGGGTAAAAGGTATTTACACAGGATAATTTTGGCAAATGGCTGACAAGAAAGAACGGATGGGTCCAAAGATGTCAGGGAATCAAACTTTCGGTGGAAAGAAGGGGTAGACTGCTTTTACTTAGGGGAAAAGCAGACTGATTGGAAATATTGTCGGTGGCTTTACTTGGGGAAAGCACCAGGTAAATTTGGGTAAATCTGTGATAATCTTATTCTTACATGTGACAGACAGCTTTTCTCCCTTGTGTGAGAAGAGAGTAGTGAGTGAAGCCATCACAAGTAAAAACAAGCATCATTTCATCACGGGATGGTGATGTCAACATCTGAATCAAGGTCATCATATCCTTCATACGGGTCCTGGGCATCCTGTAGTGGGGATGGAGTGACGGATCCGGCTGAGGAACTTGGAGATGATGAACTTTGGCTAGCTACTGCAGCCTACTGAATTAAATCTTGGGCCATCTTGAGAAGTTCTGCTGCTGATGGCTGGGAAGGTTTACTGGAGCCCTTTGATGAGGACTTCTTTACCTTGACCCTAGAAATTGTTGAAGGCTCTGGAGACTCTTTGGGTTTTTCTGCTGTAGAAACCCTTAGAGTAGGAATGACCTTCTTAGCTGGAGTAGTTGGGGGCAAGGCTGGTGGGACCACTTGTGGGGTCGGAACCTTGACTGGAAATTCACTTTGAATTGTGGCAATTATGGTGTCATAAGAGAATCTAGGCCACCATTTAACAGAGAACTGTCTGGCAACATAATGGTCAATAATCTGCCATTGCCACCTGCAAATCCAAGCAATTCTGTACCTGCAAACAAAGGTTAGTAAATTGGGAATTGGAAACAGGGACTGCTGTTTACTAGGAGTAAAGGCAGAACAGAAGTAGGAATATTGATCTTGGAGATCAATAGGAAATATTTCAAGAATGGGGCCGTGAACTTGCCACCACCTTACAAACCAGGAAGGAATCTGGCTTTTGAAATCTTTGTCAAACTGAATGAACCAGGAATGAGTGGATGACTCACCCTGATAGAGCATAAGAGTGGTCCATGACTCAATGTAGTCATAATAATTGAACCTCTTATTAGTACCTGTGAGATCTCGAGGATAAGAAGGGTGAGATCCCCAATCTTTAATTGACAAAATCTTTTTAATATAAAGAGAATGGAAAGCAGTTTTACTGGGGTCATTCTTATCTGGAATAGCTTTGATATGAATGGACTCAGTAAGGAATAGAATATCTTTGTAAAATTCAAAAGTTCTTTCTGGATCACGAGGGACAAAAGTCCATCCTTCACCAAGATAAGCTTTGACTAAAACTTCAATATCTGTGATATGAGCATGAGCTGGCTCAATAGCAAAGACATTGTGGAAATTTGGCTTATTAATAAAATCTGATTTTGGGCCTTTTGGGTAAGAAGGTCCAGATTTGTAATAAAGATTGGTAAGATGGGTAGAATCTGGTGGTGCCATTTGGGAAAAAGTGGCAACTGGGACAATTGTAGGCCTTAGATGGTGACTGACAGGTCTACCAAGAGGCTGATATCTGTTGGCAATTTGGATGGCACTTGAGGGGCCAGGTAAATGGGCTAAGGCACTTGATGGGCCTTGGATTTGGGAAATTGGCTTCGGGTTTGGAGGACCCAATGTTAAAGGTAAATTACGAACTCTCTTCCCCTGGTTTTTAGAGGAAGTACCGGATTTGTGGGACTTACTGTCCGCCATGTGGTTCCTGCAAAAATTCACGAGTTAGAAAATCAGGTATGCAGTTATTACTGCCCTTAATATATTCTATATCAAAATCAAAAATACTTAAAATAGCTTGCCACTTTGCAAAAATTTGCTTACTAGCAATATTTTGAACATCTTTTTCAAGTACGTATTTAGCAGATTTGCAATCAACACGCAAAAGAAATTTTTGATTTAGAATATCATCCTGGAATTTTGAGATACACAGGACAATAGATAAAATTTCTTTTTTAATAGTACTATAATTAGCTTGTGCTTTATTCCAGATACCGAAATGAAAACGAACAATTTGTTCAGAAGAATTAGGAGATTCCTTCTGAAGGAGAATACCACCGTATCCAATATCGGAGGCATCAGTTTGGATAATTTTAAAAGAATCAATGGAAGGAATACCAAGACAAGGGAAAGTTTTGATATATTTTTTGACTTGCTGGACAATGGATGTATGTTCAGAGGTCCAAGGAGAATGATTTCCTTTGAGCCTGTCATACAGAGGTTTGACTGTTGATCTGAGATTTTGATAAAAGTCAGAAACATAATTTAAAGAACCTAAAAATCTTTGAAGTTGAGTTTTATCAAGGATTTCATCAGGAAATTTATCAGCAAACTGAATAGCTCTACTGATGGGAGTAATGGTGGATTGGTGGATATCATATCCAAGAAACCTAACAGAAGTTTGAAATAATTTGATTTTTCTAGCAGAGATGACTAGACCGCTATGTCTAACTGTCTCTAAAAATGCATTTAAATGTTTCCAATGCTCTTCTATAGACCTGCTAAAGATGAGAATATCATCAATATAGGTTATAGAACAATGACTCAAATGATTAAAAATTTCATTTATAATATTTTGAAATTCGACATGCTGTTGTTTTAAATGATGATGGTATTCCAGTTTTTGATGAAAGAATTGGAAGAGCAAAATTTGATGGTTTAAATACTTTGATCTTTACTATAATTAAACATTTTGTTGGAACCCCTAGTAACATTGAAGCTAGGATCCATGACCAGCTTAGTAATCTTAAGTGTCCCACACTTAGTGATTTTAGATGGTATAAAGATGTTTTTGTCTCACGGGTAATGAACCGTTCAGACTGTAATAAATCTTTTTGGAAAGAAAAATTTGTTAATGGTTTACCCAATTTGTTTGCCCATAAGATAAGAGAAGCCCTTGCTAAGGACACAGGGACCATAGAATATGACTCCCTGACTTATGGCCAATTAATTAGTACCATCCAAAAGGAAGGCCTTCGGATGTATATTGATATGAAACTTAGTAAACAATTGCAAAATGATAAGAATAAAGCTAAGTATGAAATGAGAAATTTCTGTGAACAATATGGTCTCCCTCCAGTAGTACCATCAACTAGTCACAGAAAACATAAATCTCATAGAAAACATAAAGCTTATTCTAAGTCCAAATCTCACTACGAACGTAGTAAGAGAAGATTTTCTAAACCTGAATTTTATAAAAAATCTACTAGAAAATCTCACAGATCTTCTAAATCTAAAAGAGATTCTAAGAAGAAAACCTCTGGTAAAGGTAAAGCCCAAGATGATATTAAATGTTTTAATTGTGGAAAACCAGGCCATATTAGTCCTGAATGTCCAGTTAAAAAACAAGTCAAGTTATTAAACTTAGCTGAGGATGAAACAGAAGAAATTCTTAGAATTTTCAGATTAAATAATCCTCCTCCTGAAAATAAAGAAAGTTCAGACTCCACTAGTAGTCCTGAAGATTCTTCAGATAATCACCTTAGTACAGATGATTCTACTGAACCTGACATCAAACTAGGATGTAAGGATAATTGTTGTAAAAAGATTAGGGTTGTCACAAAGCAAGCTGAAGAAGAACAAATCCTAATAGATTTGATCAGCAAAATTGAAGATCCTGAACTTAAAGTAAAATACATAAAAAATCTCAAAGATTTGTTTGTTAAAAAAGACAACAAACAACTGTCAAGTGAAAAACAATTAATTAGTATTAACAAAACAATGGAAAGATTTAGTAAAGAAAAGAAAAAAGAACTTACTTTACAAGATCTCCAATGTGAAGTTAATAAATTAAAAGTTGAGATAAAAGACTTAAAAGCACAAGATAAAATCTTTGCTGAAACTTTGAGTTTTTTATCTATGTCCAATACCAGTCATCTGGAACCTAAAGTTTCAGATAATAAACAATCTGATTCTGAAACAGAATTATCAACTCGAACACTTTCCCAGCGGATACCAGCGACCTCCCATTTAGTGGACACTGCGGGTTTAAAAAGCTGCCATCGCCAGATGGGTGTTCACAAACTGATAATCAGATTAATTCAGTTAATAAAATTAATTTGCAAAAGTGGTATTCTCAAGTACGCATAATCATTAATAATGATTTTATACTTGAAACAATTGCCTTAATTGATACAGGAGCAGATGTCAACTGTATGCAAGAAGGAATAATTCCTACTAAATATTATGAAAAGACAATTGAAAGACTAAGTTCTGCCAATGACAGTAAGATGAATGTTGCTTATAAATTGCCTAAGGCCCATATTTGTCAAGATAATGTTTGTTTTAAGACATCATTTATCCTAGTAAAAGATATGACATATCAGATTATCCTAGGATTACCTTTTATATATTTGTTATACCCTTTTATTACAAATGTTGAAGGTTTAACTACAAAACCCATATGGCAATCTGTAACATTCAATTTCATTCTTAAACCTGAAATTAAAGAGTTAAAACAACTTAAGACTGATTCAATTTATCTTAAAATAATTAATCAGAAAAAGAATCAAGTGAAATTTCTTCAAGAAGAAATAAATCACAAAAGGATTTTTGATCAATTAATTGATCCAATCTTAATTGAGAAAATTAATCAATTTCAACAAAAGATTGAAGAAGAAGTTTGCTCTAACCTTTCTACGGCCTTCTGGCATAGGAAAAAGCATAGTGTAAAACTTCCTTACATTAAAAGATTTAATGAGAAAAATATTCCCACTAAATCTAGACCAATTCAGATGAATCATGATTTAATGGAAACCTGTAAAAAAGAAATTTCGGAATTATTAAAAAATGGAATTATTAGCAAGTCAAAATCTCCTTGGTCTTGTCCAGCTTTCTATGTTATGAAAAATGCAGAATTAGAAAGAGGCACACCAATACTTGTTATTAATTATAAACCTTTAAATGTTGTTTTGGAATGGATCAGGTATCCTATTCCTAATAAGCAAGATTTGATTAAGAGATTAAAGAATTATGTTGTATTCTCCAAATTTGATTTGAAAAGTGGATATTGGCAAATACTAATATCTCCTGAACACAATATGTTTTATTAAAATTGAACTTAATAGAATAAATAACTTATTCATACACTTTTTCCTCAAATAAGTCTAAAAAATTGTACCAATAACAAAAAAATCATATTTTTAAACTATTTTATTAGGCACGTATTAAAATTTATAATTTTTTGAGATCAAGTTACACATTTTTTACGTAGATAATAAATAACGTTAATCAGTTTTAATTTTACATTTAAAATATTTAAATTAATATTTAAAAATTGTAACTTAAATTTTTAAAATTATATCAAAAAATTTTATGATCAATTATGTCCTTTAAATAGACTAAAAAATTATAACTTGATTTTAAAAAATTATCAGTACGGCTTCCTTGGATATCCTCTGTTTTTTCTTTTTTTTTTTGAATTGGCAAGAAAACTTTAGGGTGAAAATTTATGAAAATGGGCCAAAAATTATGGGGTGTATTGATCTAAGGGACATCTGAAATGTACAAGTTTTGGGCTTGAGACTTGGGCTAAGGTTGGCCCAAGCGTACCATTCCGATTAATATAGAGCCCACCCAATCAATGTGTCCATGTGTAAGGTTGCATGTTAGGCTGAGCGGTTAATTTGGGCTCAATCCAAATTATAAGATTTTGAACCCAAGTTTGACATCAACTCGAATTCAATCTAAATACTTCAACATTAGTGTTACCAATATTTTAATTTTTGTACTCGAATTGAAAAATCATGTCCAATTATGTTTTTTGGTTTTGGACTATACAATTCGGATTGAATTCATGTTCAACTCGGGTGGAATACAACTTTAATTCTACGCAACTCGAGCTAAAATTTGAGTTTAATTTGAGTTGAATTTGGTTCAAGTGGGGCCTCAAACTCATTAGATAAGATTGGGTCCCAGGTTTTTGAGACCCCAACATAAGTGTAGAGTAAATCCAAAATTTATGCCGACTATTTCATCGAACTAGAATACTCTATTCCATCGAACTTGGATATTGGACTGTGGACACCATAGTCCAAACAAGATCCGCGTTGAGGAATCAATTCGCCCAAATTACGCCATTAGGCCAGGAGTGTGTACCACCCGAACCACCCGGACCAGGCTCAAAGGCAAAATCAATTTTGAGAAAGCCAAGAGCACATAGAAGATCCGTACAGCATTAAACTTCTATCAGAAGTCTAATTCGCATTTGTAACTCTCTCTCTCTCTCTCCAGACGAATACTCTCGCTCTGGGTCGACATTATCGCCAATGTCACGCTTATTCGTCTCCGATTTACCTCTCATTTTCCAACATTAGATTGATCTCACCGTCTCCAGATCGCTCGAATTGTTTACGACTCTCGATTCGAAGTGTTTTTCTTCTGTTCGAGGTGATGTTAATCATTATATATATATATATATATATATATATATATATATATATATATATATATAATATAATATAATATAATATAATATATATGATACATGTATATTTGTATGTGTATGTATCTGCATTTCACATTGTTGTGTGAACCGATTTTCGTGTTCTCTTTTAATGGTGGAGTTGTTCAACACTACCGTTCATTGATTTGAATTGCATGTGTCTGTGGTTGGTTTTAGAAGTAAAATGCATTTGTCTGCTGTATTATCGACACTTATCCGTTATTGTTTTTCAATTTTAGACCAAATTTGGGTGATGGGAATGTAATGATTTGACCTTAGAAGTATAACAAACATTGTATTAGCAATGCTTATTTACTATTGCTCTTTTTCAAGCCAACTAATGTAGGATGTGAATTGTGAACTTGTAGTGCGTGGCTGAGATAATGATCTTCACCATTTGACACATGATACCAAGTTGCGTTCTGTGTGGTGATCATAATCAACTTAACTATGAGTGGGCGAAGACTAAGAAGAAAGAGCAATGCTGGAGGGACCAAATTTTTGAAACTAATTTAATGCAGGGGTTAGTTATAAGTCCCAATGTTAGATGGAGTCTACTTCCAATCCGATAGGTGTATTGAATTAGGTCTCAAATTAGGTTCAAATAGCATTTTGCAAGAAAAAATGAACACTAACTTAAAACCAATACAACATCACATGTTACATTTCTGGCAGCATATAGGATCAAACTTCATTTTGAAAAAGTATTAATCAACCTTGAAGGAAGCATTGTGGTGATATACCGTGTGGTCATGTTGCTAATGGCGCCAATGCTTTATGCGGTCTTTGAGCATATTGGGATGTTTATGTGCGACTTTGTTCCCTCGTTCCATTTTCTGCATTGTACTTGCTAACCCTTTTAGTCGACATAGTTTGTGAGATGCATCACTTTGCAGGGATTTCATCTAATGTGAGCTGATATTTGCCAACAGTTTACATGTGTGCAGGTCGTCTGAGTATCAATGGTATGCTCACTTGGAAGTGGGAAAATGGCAGCCATGGCAAGGCTTCTGGAAGCGGGAAGTGTCTCTCAATCCATTGCAGGTAGATATATTACTGCTGTGGGTTTAAGACTATGAGCTTGTATCTAGTACTTAAAAACTGTTTGTGTACCCATTTATCACATGTGAAAGATAAGTGGTCAACATGGAAGTGTCGAATATGTGAAAGATATGTGGTCAACATGGAAGTATCAAATATGTGAAAGTGCTGAAAAAATTAAAAAAAATGGAGAATGACAGGAGAATATAAAGGGTTTTAAACTATGTAGTGAATACATACAACATATTAAACGAGGAAGACTGAAATTTTTGTGCATTGAGGCAGGAAATCACAGCAGTACGTGGTTTCTAAATAAATATGCTTGTAGACAAAGCAGAAATGAGGAAGAGGATTAATTAGTCAACCCCTAACGGCTGGGATGGGTTTTTTTTTGAGTTGAATTGAGATGAATTAGAAGGGTTCTCTTGCACTGGTACCCCACTTTACTGGTTTACAAAGAGCAGGTGAGGTACCTGCAGAACAAGCACATGTATCTTGTCAGCTTCTCATTGTAAATAAGTTCTTGTGATGTACTTGTCCTTGACAAAATGTAGGAAATTGAACCATCCATCTATACCACTCTTGCCTCTACACAAAACACACTCACACATGCACATAGAAGCCCTTTGTTCCTTTTTTATTTATTCTCTCTCTCCCCCCCCCCCCCCCCCCCCCTTTTTCACTTCTTTCCTCTCTTTTATTTGTTTTGTTTTTGAGGTGAAGACAGAACTGTGAACATATGTTTCCATGTATTTGTGGTTAACTCTCCCTCTTCACCTGTGCGCCCACACCCACACACACAACATTCACGTATGGATGCCATTCTCACTATGTTAATACATGCATATATTTTTTGGAATCTACTTCTGGCAATGTAAAGAACTTCAGTACTAGACATATGTAGCTCATATGGAATAATATGCGTAGTTTCATATGTATTCTGTCTAGAATGAGGATGTCTCAAAGAGACCAAGACTGGCATTTGCAACAAATTTAAAAGTTTATCCTGTTTTTACCAAGCAGAAGCTTTGTTATCTCTTTATCAACCCCCTCCCTACTTTGATAGATGGAGTTGGCCACCAGAAATTAGCTGCGCAATATATTCTCAGAGAATTAAGAGAGGCAGATGAAGCAAATCTTGTTGATGAAGAAGGTAAATATGTCAACCTTTATTCAGACTTGCATACCTCCTTAAATAAGAAGAAAAAGGAAAGTATAATGCAAAGTACAATGTGTGAAGGACAAGAAAGAAGGTAAAAAGAAACTGCAGAGCATGAAGGATTAGGAATCCTCCCTAGATAAGGGAAAGAAAGAATTTGCAACTCAAAGAGGATGGAGTACAATCCATATAACATAAGCAAAAAAAGAAAATTGAATGCTCTAATATTCTCTGTAGCACGGGAAATATAAATAGCTGCAGCCCCCAAAATGCCTGTGGAGCCTAAAACGTACGTGGAACACAGTGTTGGGGAGTACCTACACTTCCTCCAATGTGGAAAGTTGTTGGATTGCATTCTACCGGACTCCATCACTTTATTAAGGCACTGATTGTTTTTGTTGTCAGCCTTGCTTAAAGTACGATTACCAAAATATTAGTGTAGAAAATCATTGATTGGATGTTGAATATGTATCAATCTAAATTCAGACCAACGCATTCACATTTCTTGGTGTTGTGACTTTTCAACTTCTTTGATGGTTTTCTGCTGCAGATATGCATGTATTTGATTTGAGGCCTATGACAGATCCTTTGCATTTGGTAAGGTTCGGAAAATCTTTTGTTTCCAATGTGAATTTTTGAATAGCAAAAACATTTGGTTTCATGACTGTTGGATAAGGATGCATGTCTTTTATAAATCCACTTCGTACAAATGTGACCCTTGGTGGAGTGCATTTCCTCTGTGTTTGCATAAATAAAAATCAAAGATATGTACTCCGATTTAATATTTACACTTCGTTTTTTGCCACGAGTGTTTTGTGATTATGCAGGAACCCAGTGAAGGTGCTAGAAAAGGCAATACTAAATTATTTATAAGTAGCCCAAATTGAGTTATTATGTATGTGCACGAGAAATTTCTAATAAAAAGGTAACCTGAACATATGGGACTCGCCAAAACTTATGCTAGTTTGCTGATTCTCAATGCAAAATACTTGACTTACATGTGCCTGAACCTCCATAAGTGTGAACTGCATATTTAAATTTCCCAGCGCCATCCAATGTCAGTTTGGTTTAGAGGTCATATGGATGTCTTTTCCAAAACTACTTCTACATCATATGTTGGTTTTAGATAGTTGCTGGCCTATATGAAACTATGGTGGATCTTTTATCCTTTATTCCTGGATGTAGGTTGAACTTGAAAAACAGGTAATATTGCAAAGAGTTTAACCGGTGCAGTTGTGATGATGATAATTGAAAGAATTTTATGTCTTTCCTTAGTGTCCTTCATGCCTGTATGACATCATATTGGAATGGCATCATCGCTGTCGATATCAGTTAATTTGTTATAGAGTATTTTGCTTTTAGATATAAAGAAAAATTGTCTTTGTCTGATGAGAAAGTCAATAGCAAACTTTGTGGACAAATTTTTCATGACATCAATCCCACATTTTCTGTATACGTATAAATTGAGACTTCATGTTCTCTTAGTTTACCGACTTTTTAATATTGTTTGAAGGTGCGTTGCAATGCTTGTAAGAGGCCAGTGAGGGCTAGCCAATATGCAGCTCATGCAGGTATCATCTTTTCTACTTATTTCTTGTATTTTAACTTTTGGTACTTTTAGATACAGGTGGTGTTGTGCCAAGGGTGCAACTTGGGCGGACCAATCTGAATTCAACCTGAGCCCAACTCGAAAAAAAGGGCTTGGATTAGAATTTTTAGTACTTGAGTTGGGCTTGGGGAAAAAAACTCTAACCCGAATAGAATTTAGGCAAGCCTCGGGTTGAGGCATTGGGTTGCCGGGTTCAACCCGAATATTAAAATCGGGTTGAACCCGATTATTAAATCGGGTAGAACCCGAATTTACGTAAATATATAAATATATTAAACTAGAGTTAGTATTTATCTTCACTCTTTAGAGTCTAGACTTTCACTTCACTTCAAGTTTTCACCCCTACGCCTCCATCACTCTCAGATCCCTCTCTCACTTGTCACTTCTCCCTCTCTCAATCGCCACTCGTCTGAGTCGTCTCCGACTCTCAGCCTCCCTCCCTCTCTCACTCGTCACTCCTCCTTCTCTCACACTCTCTCTCTCTCTCTCTTCATTTACGCCTCGTCCTTCATCTCAGATCACTTGAAAAAATCAGATTTACACTTTAAAAAATCAAATTTACACTTCAAAAAATCAACCCGAATTAAGTAACCCAAGTCAAACACGATTTTTAACCCAAAATCAGCCCGAATGAAGTAACCTAAATTCAACCCGAGCCCGCCCGAATTAAACTCGGGCAGTATTCGGGTTGAGTACCTCGGGTTGAGGTAGAGTTAGGGTTAGGGTTAGGGTTAGGGTTAGGGTTAGGGTTAGAGTTAGAGTTGAAGATTATATACTTAGGGTTGAGTTAGGGTTGACCTCTCAACCCGCCCAACTCGCCCGAGTTGCACCTCTAGTTGTGCCCACATTTTCTCTTAAGTCAAACACATGATGAGGAGGAAAAGATGAAATTGCCATCAAGTTACTGCATAGAATTTTGAAAAAATTGAAGCTACCCTTAATTTATCGATTTCTAGTATTATTAAGAAGTTTAGTAATAGCTATGTAATTATATTCATTTGTTGGACATTTAATTTTGGATCAAGTAATGGCGTTGACTCCTCTTCAAAGGCAAAGACAATCAGTAAATCTAAAATAAATGTAGGGGAAAGATGCTAGATTAACCTAAAATTTTCAATGATTGACTTCTAGCTAATTGTCTCGAGATATTTAAACAGAAAGAATAAAACTCGATTCTATTCTAAATTATCTGTGATGAAGTTGCAGTCATGTCTATTGTTAAACTTTCTCAAACAACATTTTGGCAGACTCTTGATTTGTTTTTCCTGTCTCTAACTTGACGACAACAATCATTTGTTGGTTCTGCCCTTCTTAAAGAGTAACTGAACTTGGCGAATATTTATATTCACATTTTAGAATCATTTATCATCATTCGAGTGCGGACCAATCTAATTTGTTGGCTGATTGTCTCTTTGATTTTGCATATTATATTTCCTCCACAAGTTTCTCTTTAATTTTGATTCAGCATGGTTTCCTACTTTGACCAAAAGAGTATTGCAGCTAGTCCAAGTGCTATATACTGTCCCTATGTACATAATCAAAAGAAAGAAAGGGCTCAATGCTGAACCCTGATATGGTGATATTGATAAGATATTCACTTGTCCCTTCGCAGATCATTCTCATGATATTCACATCCCTCTTATTATGGGATAAGTTGACTGTTGAACATTAGAAACCCATGCTTTCATGCCTGGACATGGACCCAAGCTTGAATAGACGATGTCATTGTTATATTTTCATCTATACGTGGTGTTGGCTGATAGTTTTTCAATCCTTTTTAGTTTGCAGTTTGAACCTCCAATTCTAAAGCATTGAACTGTTGACTCTGGTGGTGGTGCTACACTGACATGGGTTCTTTCGTTTTCTTCTTTTCAGAGATTTGCAAGTCACTGAGTTTTCCAGAAGAACTTATGTCGGAGCTTGATGGTGGTAGAAAGAAAAAGAAACCTCCACGAAAGGAGAAGAAAAAGTCATTAACTGCTTGTGCTGGTATCCTTTGCATTTCTAGACTTTTGGAACAAGCTTTGACAGATCGAGTATGATACATAAGCAATATAATTATCCAGAAAATGTTTGTCTTAGATAATGTCCTTTTAAGTTGAGTTGACAAATCATCGTAAAAGATTATCCCCAAAAATAAATCACCATAAAGGTTTCTGGGGTGGCAGGTTTAATTGTGAGTTACTTAAATCTCTTTGCTGGAAAATGATGTATTATCCTTAACCCTTCCTACACCTAACTATGTCAGTACAGGAACAAGAAAGGCATATATCATTAAATGCCAATGACAGTGCTGCATCAAAGTTCCATTTGGATGAGCAAATTCAAGCAACATCTTCCTTTGGCTTGGATGCAAAACGTATCTTCCTTATTCCATAATCTTTTGTTTCTTTTTCTTTTTCGCTTCATGATGTTTCTTCATGAGCATTTCTGCTTTCTGGTCATGATTTGCCATGGCACTGGTACTTGATAGTCACGTGTTCCGAGTCATTATGTTGATCTTGTGTTTGCTAATTGAAAATTATTAACCCTTGAATGGAATATTAGCTATGTTGCTATTTCTAGATTGGAATCGTCAATTGAAAAATAAAGCTACTTGCATACTAGCAACTAGGCATGCCCTTGGGCAAGTCGCAAGTGGCAGAATTCATGTAGGCCGGACTAAAACATGAAGATATCACAAGGGAACTTATTTATTTATTTATTCCATTTTTGAATATGTTTCTCTATTTCATTTCTTGTCCCCCCAGCTTCAAAAAAAAATCTCCTGTTAATGTATTTTTGATTATTTTGCTCTTATGTGACTCGTGATTAGAGTTAAGCACTCCTGTGTGTAGCTTATTGATACATGACTAGAGTCTGGACTTCGTCACTTCCACATTTTTTTAAAGTTTAGCCAAGAGGATTCCAAAATTTATGTTCTTCTCTCCTACACATATATCCCATCTCTGTTTGAGGTTTGTTTGACCATATGAGGTGCCTCTGGCATTAGATGTATATGGTTGCATTCGTTGTTATCTTTACATATGGCTTGATCTACTATAGACAGTTATGCCTCTTCTTTTTTTCAACCTGTGGCGGCTAATACTTCAATTATTTATCTCACCATTAGCCTTTTTTTTTTTGTTCAACTGCTCCACCCAATGCTGCTGTGTGTTACCGTATACACTTTTTCAAGGGCCCTGATGGGGGATACTGCAAGTCTGCACCTGTGAAAACCAGTGATGTGTATTCGATTTTATCTTTTCGAAAGAATATGTTTTCATATGACATCTCTGGATTTTTTTTTTCTTTTTGATTATCAGATTCTCATGTAAATTTATTTGCTTCAGATAGTGGGCACTGAATGTGCTGATCACAAATTTGCTGTATTTTTTTGTTAATGTTGCCGGGCAAATGATTTATTCATCTGTAGCTTGTTCTTCATCCGTTTGTTCAGGCAGAGAATACTGCAAAGGATCAAGTGCAGAAAATGAAAAGCCTTGTGGTCATGATGTTGGGTATCAAGTTCAAATACCTAGGCAAGTCCATGGGAGTTGCTTACCTGCCGAAGGTATCATTCATTTGCAGTTACTCAATCTGCTTAGTCTCTTGCTTACGTTTATTTCAATAAAAATTGAAAGGTCATGTTTGCTCAGATTTTCAGAACATATAGCTGAGTGGTGTTACTTTAAGAAACCGTGGACCTTCATTCTATTGTTTTTGGAGAACTGTTGACAAACTTATTTCTTTTTTATTTACTCATTTCTCTAACGTTTTGTTAATTACTGTGTAGCCATAAAATCAGATATTCCAGTTCCCCTTGCCACCAAAGTGTTCTACTCTCAAAGTAATCATCGTCTGCGATCTGCACTTAGTCATCTATATTACGAGGCATCAGCCAAGGAACATTGCAGCGACTTGCTAAAGGGAAATGCAATGCCTTCATGGAGTTCAACTCCTAACAACTTTTCCCATGAGCAAAATGATGACCAGCAGGAAAAGGTTTGTCGCTTATGTTCACTCATTACCGCTTAGTAGAATGGTGAATGCCTCTTCAGTATCTTTTAGTGGGTTATCAAGTGTCATGTATTGGTACAAGCAAACATGGGCATATGGCATTGCGATCTTTATCTATTTTTCATTGTTTGTTTGGGTTCTTATTGTTGTCCTATTTTCAGTTTTAAAAAGGAGGGGTGGGGTGTTTGTTACATCTTTGAAATTTTTGGAGTCTATAAATCTCAAAATTCACCTATTCTATATGTGGGTTGTTGAAAAGTCGTGTTGCCTATTACGTCATAGAGCTTGTGAATTGCACACCTGAGTATGAGTTAAAATTCCATAGCTTTCCAAGATTTGATTTTGCTTTCAAATGGTGGTGTTAACATGAAATAGGTGTTGCTTTGCAGATTGTTCCTTTTCAGGGATCTTAATTTATTAGGAAGTCCAATTCTTCATTTACAAAAGAGGTTCACTTTGCCTCCTGAATGATGGTTATTTATTGCCCTTTTACTATGATGCTAGAATATGTTTTCTGACCCTAGTAAATAAGCTCTTTTTTATTTGTGATGCAGAGGATGTTTTAAATTCGTTCCCCTCCTGTGATTTAATCACGAAAAGTTTTCCCTGATGTCAAAACATTCGCCTGGATTCTAGCCATCAAACAAGATCAACAGCGCAGGAAGATTCAACTGATGACTTTTGTACACTGTAGGATGATTGCAGAAGCGCTTCTTAACTTGTATGTCAACTCTCTAGTTTCTGCTTAAGATTCTTGGGGAACTTTGTTTTGCGAGATAGGAATTAGCTGATTTCACCCTGATGAGTCTCATATGCTATTGAGATTGATTCCTAGGCTCGTTTAGAATCTAGATGCTAGGTACTGCAGAAGAGACTTGCTACCAATTTACCATTTCCAATATACATCATTGTCATATTTTAGATCGTTAAATAAGGGTAACACAACTTTTTGTTTTTTTTTTTCTGAACACGTCAAAGCAGAGATCATGCCAGGTTGATGAGATGGATTAGTTTGAAACATTTCCATTGTGAGTCGGTCAGAAAAATTATCCTATGCATTACATTTGTTTTGACTTCATATGCCACCATTAAATGGTCAGATAATTCATCTGTACAGGTAAATTGTCAGTTTTCAAATAATTGCCATATAAATGCCTCTTCATTGTTATGCAGCTGCTTGCTTTAATTTTGTTTTGTGAGGCAATCAAAAATTCAGGGTTATTTTTTTGATACTTATGTTGCTACATATCCTTCCCTCATGTTAAAATAATTGAAGTCGTCTTTGCTTTTGAAAAAACAGAGACAAAAAATCCCCGTGCTGTGCAAAACTGAATCGAATTCTTGCACAAAATTCAGCAATATACTTGGGTAAATCAGGAGGATGTCTTGCAGCCACGAACTTTTCAAACCAGTTTCCTTTGAATAATATCTTAGGACCTCATACATCTGTTGGAATGATGAGAACCAGTAATCTTTCAAAACTCTACTCTTTTGCTGGCAAATCAGGTAATCTCTTCTTAATTCCACTGTAACTTAATCTGCTTCTTGTTTTCAAATCATTATATACCTCTCAACATTCTCTAAATGTCAATCCGCAGAATGATTTCATTTGGTAGATCTAAGCAAAGACTACAATGCATTTTTCTTATTATGATTTTATGTATATAGGTGGAGACTTGGAGTATATTCAACACATGTAGGCAATAAATGCCATTGTATAAAAACACATCCATATTCAATATACAATACTACATGATCGTGGATTGATATTTTTTTTGGTAGGCCTGGGTGAAGGAAGTAGATTGACATTTATGTGGTTTTCTCCTCTCTTTTTTTTTCCTTCTATAAGGTTTTCATGATCCCACTGTAGCATTTTAATTTTTATTATTTTTTTCTTTTTTTTCAAAATTTCTTGGTTGAGGTCCTTGGGGAGTTAGGCAGGAGCATGTTTATAGATAAATTATTGGTCAATCTTTATTATAATCTTATCACATGCCTGCATACCAGTTTACAAACTGTGAAGGCACAGGTTGAGTTGATTAGCCACTACAAGGGCCAGTTGGGGCTTGCTAATATGACGGTGCAGTTTTAAACCTGAGTTGGGTCTGTGCCTGGTTTCTGGTTTTTTTTTTTCGTTTTGACTTGTCATCTGGTTAAATATTTTGATGCTTGTCAATGTTTGTTGTTTTGAACTTTTCCCCCCAAAACAAGCAGATGTACAAAAGCACATAGAATATAGGTTTTGAATATTTATAATTGGGATGGTCGCCTCCAGCGAATATATGGAGATAGGATTTAGTGCTATAAAATGTGCAATAAAATTTTAAGCCCAAGTCTAGTTCCGATTTGGAATGTGGTGGGATTGGTCTTACTGATGTCAATTTTTGGGTGGTGCTTCATTCTACAAAGGCCACACAATATACCTGGTTCTGCTCATCCTTATGGCAAATTTTACATTATGTCTTCTGACCACAGGAGTCGTTGATTTTGTCAATCCGGCAGACGAAGCTTTTCGACTAACATCGTTACATTCCGCTCCAAATTGTAATATCGCTGACTTGTACATTCGGCATGTGTAACTATGCCCCTTTGATCTATCTACTCACATTAACTTGAACTCATTCAAGTGACATGTTATTTTTGAGTGTTTGCTCGAAAGTATTCCTGATCACTCATCATTAATTAGTCTGACTATCTTCTTTATATCCAGCCTCAGTATTGCTCTTTCGAACACATTTCTTTCCCCTCCTGACCTTGAAGGACTTGCTGCTTAACTTGATCCAGGGCATCAGAGGGCCATTTGGGTCAGATTTTTCATTCTATTGACATTTTTTTCTTGGGCTGGGGCCTGATCCTGACCTGCCTATTGTAATTTTTTTTATTAATGGTTTGTTTTATCATGAGTCTACATATCTGATTTATTCATCTAATTTAGTGTGGTGGTGTTCTTTTGTTTTCTTCGGAAAGGGTGAGGCTCTTTTGTTGATAATAGGCTAGTTATATACATATATGCTTCTATCATTTTTGTATCTCAAATTTGCTGCATTGCGGGAACTATAACAAGAACAACAATGATGTACCATTGTTACCTTACTGTCCAAAATCAGTGACATGATATATTTACATATCTATATATGCCTCTGTCATTTTTCTATCTCAAATTTGCTGCATTGTGGGAACTATAACAAGGAGAACAATAATTATGTACCATCGTTACCTTACTGTCCAACATCAGTGACACTGTTTTATTCATATATATTTTGAGAATCTTCATACTGGCGAGTGTAGTTTTTCAATTGAATGATTGTCTCTGGTTTTGTAGGAAGGCCACTAAGGAGACTGCATCAATCTAAAGGAAGTGTTCCTGTTGTATAGGAGTTTCTGGAGGAAAGTTTTGGTAGGCAAAGGTGATCTTCTTTTTTACCCTAATTATGAGAATAGGGTATTACTTCACAATTAGCAAAGCAAGATATAGGATGATGTTCATTCTAGCTATTTACTAAACTCGACAGCTTTCTTTGTTTATATTTTGTCAGAGATCGACAAATTCTAGAATTGCTCTTTCTCTTAATTCAATTACAGTAGGGACAAAAGTCCGACTTTCAGCTATTCTCTTTCCCCCTCCCCCAATACGCACATTCACCTATTTTAGGTCATGTACCCATAGGTAATTACTGCTAGCTGACAATAATTAGTCGGGACAAGACTTTGAGGCTAGTTTAAGTAGTTATAGCTCTTATTCTTTCACGGATTCTGTCAACTCTTGGGAATGAAGAGTCTTGTAAATACGGCACAATGTGCAGATCACCTTCCATGAAGTTTTAGTCTTTCTTTACCTTTTGAAATTGACAAACACACCTCAGGTCCTCAACCTTTTGTCGGCTATTGGTTACCATTTCTTATCGGGGAATATTTCTGCCCGGACCTCCATTACGATGGTGTTATGCTAGTCATTTCTCTAGAGATGATAAGAAAGAACCTTAAACAATGCAAAAATTATTTTCCTTGTAAAAATCATTTCTGGACCTTGAATTCTACAGGTTCTCAATCTTGCATAAAAGACAAAACCCAACTTGCAGGAAAATGGATTTTCCTCTAGAAAATTTTGTAGCATAGTGCATTATTTTCTTCGATATCCGATAGTTGGCAGCCAACTACTGGATCAGCATGGGATTCTGCTTCTAGAAATACACAGTCATTGTCATGGTGGGGTTCCGAGGTTTGGTGGATGTCTTGGTGCACCTATTCAATGAGCAATCAATAAGTAGTTTCTAACTTTCTATACTTCAGGCTTCATTATTTTCCCTGTAACTGATGCAAATATAGTGGCAGAGTGGAGGTTTGATAGAGGGGGGGGGGGGGGGGGGGGGGGGGGGGGGGTGGTATTTGTTTTTGTTGTATCCAGCCTATTTGCTAGATTTGGCATGTCAGATGGAAAATGATGCCCACTACATTACTCTTTGAAGCGTAGAATTGTCCTTTTTATAGAGGTAAGAAGCACGAATACAACACGACATGGATAAACAAAAGCGTCATTTCTCAATTACTAGTTATTGCCTGTGCCTGAAGGCACATAGTAATAATAAAAAATGGTAAACAATAAACATATTTGTATTCATATTTAAAATCAAATTACAAACATAGATGATAGATAAATAAATTTAAGCATCAGTTGTAGTGGGGGTGAGAGGTGGTGGTGGTAGGAGACGGTGATGGTTGTGGTGGGTGGCAATGACCATGATGGTGGTGGCGGTGATGGCATCGGTGGTGGCGGCGGCGGTGGTGGTGGTGGTGGCGGTGGGTGTGGGGGTGGCAGCGGTGGTGGTGGTGGCGGCGGTGGCGATGGTGATGGCGACGACGGCGACAGCGGTGGTGGCGGCGGCGATGGTGATGATGATGGCGGTGGTGGTGGCGGCGGCTGCGGCGATGATGATGGCGGTGGTGGTGGTGGTGGTGGCAGTGACAGTGGTGGTGGCGGCGACGGTGGCGGTGGTGGCGGCTGCCGCGACGACAGTGGTTGTGGCGGTGACGGTAGTGGTAGTGGTAGTGGTAGTGGTAGTGGTAGTGGTGGTGGTGGTGGCGGCGGCGGCGGCGGTGGCGGGTGGCGGTAGTGGTAGATGTAGTGGTGGTGGGAGTGATGGGGGTAGAGGTAGAGGTAGTGGTGGTGGTGGGGGTGGTGGTGGTAGAGGTAGTGGTGGTGGGCGATTTTAAACACTATTTTTTTTTTTTAAAGTACTTATGAGAAATAATTTTTAGAAGTATTTTTAAAAAGTCACTCCAAACACACTCTTAGAGGCCTATTTTTTCTATTAAATTTAGGGTGTTAATATTAGTCGTTAGATTAAATTTAAAATAAAATTTAAAGCGATATGAACCGTAAAAAGTAAAAGTCATTTTGTTTATCTTTTGAAATTTGAATTGTAAGCTACTTTATTATATAGATATAATGTATCACAACTATATTGATAATGACGTGTTATTCATAAAACAATTAGTACTTTATGTTAAGTAAATGTTATGTCTAACTATCTAGTGTGAAATTTTAGATTAACGTTATAATAGTCAATAATCATCAATTTTTTTGTAGACTGTACCAAATATATATAATTTAAATGATTGCTTTGATTTTTTCAATTTCTTTTTTTCTAAACCTTTTATGTATCTTTTGCTTCTGTTTAAATTTTGAGTACAACTTTAACATGTTTAGTTTTAATAATCATATGTTCTCTCATAGTATAAGATAATATTAGTCAAATTTTAAACTTTGTTAATCACGTGTCAAGACATGTTTATTATTTAATAATGAGCACAATCTAAAGAAGTGTCATACACATCATCAAAGTAGTATTAAACACGTGTCCGAAATTAAATCTTTTAATTTAATTATGGACACGAAAGAAAGAGTATTGGACACTTGTTCGAAGAGTGTCGGTATTTGACAAGTGTTCGACACGGATACGCCATCTTCTTGAGCGTGTCTGTTCTTTTTCATAGTTTCAGAGAACTAAGTACTTTAGATTAGATTGTGATATGGGTTTAAAAGCGAGTCATAGAAACATGATCGTAAGACTGCGTACATTTTAATCTCGTCATATCACATAGTCATAGGAGTCTCGTTACGGGGCTGCTTTTTCTGTTTCTTGGAAAATTATATGATGTGTCCCGGAAAGGGTGTGTAAGATATACAAAACTCGATCTACAGTCGTGGATTACACCTTTTGTTAAACCCAAGTTTAGTCTATCGTGATCAAGTTCATATGTGATCCTATCCATTAAAGGAGGAAATTATAGAATTCCACTATTTTTCATTTCTTGTCTGGTGGGTTGCATTTTAGACATTTTCACGTTTTTCTCCTTTCTTTTTGTCGAAGACATTTTATAGTGCGAGAGTGTGCTGTTTTTGTAGGGACATAGCATTTGACTCTCTCTCTCTAAAAAGAAAGACCCTTTGCTCCTGGCTGCGGGGCTTTTTCATAAAGGTGCTTAGATAGTTATCTCAAACATCTGGCACATTAAACGTTTCTGCCCAAAGTTACATAAGAGAGGGGTTTGACTTTAAAAAAACAAAATTGATCGATTCCAACATTATAGGAAAATGTTGGATCAATTTTGAAAGTTTACAACTTTTGAGGTTAGGTTATACTCTTTTGGAGGCTTGTAATAACCCTTTGGAGTGTTTGGGATTGATTTGATCATCAATTCTAAACACCCTAATATTTCGTAATTAACCTCTAAAAGTTGCATTTTACGATATTATATTGATATAAATTTTTGGTATTATAGACTTATCCCAAAAAGATAAAGGTGATATAGAAGAAGGGGGATTCAAAGGTCAACACTATGGTGTTGCACTAGAAAAATTGGGATGGTTATTACTTATTGGGCACAACGGATGTATTGTTCTTCAAAACGATATCGTTTTAAATATAAAATGATATCATTTTGTGTGTAAAAACAATGTTGTTTTGAGAACAGTATTTCCTGTTGTATAGTAGAGGATCCGAACCCTTACTTGATTGGATAAACTTATGAAGCTATTAAATTACACTTATGAATCACTACATTCAAAATTAACTTTTGTTAAATATCAATCTAAATTCGTTTGGGTTCTAATTTGATCTTATTTGCATTGAAATTTGAAAAGGATGCCCAAAACCTAATTTTCAATAGTAGGGGGCAGTCTTTCCAATACAAGAAGCTTCCAAAGTCTCAATCACTCTTCTCTAACCTAAAAAAAGTTCACAATCGATTAGGTGAGGATGTCTCCTCTGTCTTGAATATTTGTTGAGCTTGAGCACCTGTGCTAAGAAGCTTCAGAAATGTTAATGGGTTCGGACCCCATAGTCTTCTTATGTCTATGGCGTAGGGATGATGTCATTGTCCACTCAAGGACCTTTTTTTTTTTTAATTTTGGTTTAATGGTTAGGGGATATTTAAGTCAACTTACGCAGACATCGATCAATTTCTTCCTCGATCCGGTCAAAGGCAGGTCATCCACGCGATATTAGAATATTCATAAGGGATAAATCTCTCTTTGACTCAAAAACTTCTATTTGAGAGAGGAATGAAGTTGGGTAATTTTACGGTATTGAATTTTTTTTTTGATATCGTAGTATTCCTCAATGAAGTTTCAAAGTTGAATTTTTGTTAGAGTAATGCTATTTAGATATACTTTATCATTTTTATTAGATTAATAGTGAGTTACAATATTAGTTGGGATTTGATACTAATTTAATAGTTTCGATAAATTATGTCAAAAAATAAGGTTGGAATAGTATTGAAGATATATATATATATATATATCGATGTGATAGATATATGTGTCGTTGCTTCAAGAGAAAGATTCTAATAAATATCACTTTCCGAAAAAAAAAGATTCTAATAAATATCATTGTCAATGGGTAAAAGTTGTCGGTAGACATTAAGACGGATTTCCTAGAAAAAACCAAGATGAGTTCATGGTTTATGTCAATATCATTAATAGTTGTAGCCATGTTGTCACATGGATGATTTTAAAAGAATATATCTAACATTGGGGACCTCATCGAAGTGAGAAAACTAGGAAAAAAAGAAAAAAGAGCTCTCAAATTTGAGTGTCGTTGTTTCAAGAGAAAGATTCTAATAAATATCGTTGTCAATGATTATAGATAGTCGACATAGTTTAAGACGGATTTCCTAGGAAAAAACCAAGATGAGTTTCATGGTTTAATTTCATATCATTAATAATTGTATCGTTGTCAATGGTTATAGGTTGTCGATAGACTTTAAAACAAATTTCTTAGAAAAAAACCAAGATTAGCTCATGGTTTATGTCCTTATCATTAATAGTTGTAGTCTCGTTGTCACATGAATGATTTAAAAGAATATATTTCACATTGGGGACCTCATCGAAGTGGGAAAACTTGGAAAAAAAAAAAAGCTCTTAAATTTGGCAGTCAACATAAGTTCAACCATTCAATTAAAAGGATTTGGATTCTATCAAATATTATTTTTTAAAATTTTTGTGAACACTAAATTATTGATTTGTAAATTTATGTCACAACTACCATATATATATAAATTAGTCATAACCCGTGCTTGAAGGCACAAAATAATATAAAATTCGAGCTCCCAAAAAATCGATTCCATTATATTAAAATTTTTCAATATGTGTATACTATCGTATATGAATAATGTTTGAAATAAAAATTATGTTAAATTACAAATTAATCAAATATTAAATGATTGAACATGTGATGAAACTGATTGATGTGATATTTTTAGGGGGAAAAATATGTAAGAGTTCAAATTACTATGCTTTTTATTATATAGATATAGATTGAACCATCTATTCGTTGTGGATAAACGAGTTAAAAGGATATAAATTCACTAGTCATAACATAAAATTTAAGCATCTAAAAAATTGATCCGACTATACCAAATATGAAATATCAATTTTTCTTTTTTTTTTTCTTTCTTTAATTACATAATTTTAAATTAATTTTCATCAATTAATTTTTTTTAAAAAAATTGACAAAATTTTCTCAAAATACATAACCTCAAAAAAAAAAAAAAAAAAAAAAAATATATATATATATATATATATATATATATATATATATATATATATATATATCAACATGTGTATACTATTGTATATAAATAACATATAAATTAAATTATTCAACTTGTAATAAAAATAAGTGATGTGATAGAAATGAACGGAAAAAAAATATATGTGGATAAAATTTAAAATGATAATTCTCAATCTAACAATAGGAATTTTATTTAATGCAAGGTGATATTTTACTTATTTTTATAAAATAAATTTAGAATATCTACAATCACTCATTAATCACATATATTTCTTAAATTCGAAAGTGACTAACACAAATAAAAAATAAGACGTCTAAATTTATTATTTTCACTCCAAACTAACTTTATACCACAACTACGATATTAAAAAAAAAAAAACTATTATACAAAAAATTACTATTTTTAAAAGTTTATAATAAATTAAAATAATTCATAATCGACCATAAAAATATTGAGATCGATTTGAATTACTTGAATATGTTGTAACTTCTCATTTATAACTTGCATCGTCGATCACAGATTAATCATATTTTTACAAGAGTTAATTGTACCGGAGGTCCTCAAAATATGAGGTTTGTTTCATTTTGGTCTCCAATGTTTCAATTGCATTATTTTTGTCCCTGAAATATTGAATATGTTTCTATATGGTCTCTCAAGCAGATATCGTCTAGATTGTTAACGATTTTTTATTATAAACTTGTCACGTAATATCTAAATACGGACAAAAAATAATTTTGATAACTTTTAAACAAAATTTGGGTAGCTCTTGACAAAAAATATGTAATATGGGTAATTTTTGACCAAAATTGAGATTGCTCATGATCAAAACTGTATAATTTTGGTAGCTATTTAACCAAAATTTGAGTAAAAATTTGGTCAAGAGTTATCCAAATTATTTATTTGTCTATATTTAAATATCAAGTGACAAGTTGATGATAAAAAATTATTTGTAATTTAGACGTTGTCTGTTTGAGAGGCCATATAAAAACATATTCAGGGATCAAAATAATGTAATTAAAATATTTAGGATCAAAATGAGACAAACTCAATATTTTAGGATCTCTCGTACAATTAACCCTTTTTTCAATTATAATTTATACTTAAAAAAAGGGGAGAATTACACTCACACTCCCTGAGGTTTGTCACTTAATCACTCAGACTCCCTGACATTTGAAATATTACACACAGACCCCATAAGGTTTGTACGCGTGTAACACTTAGACCCCTACTGTAAATATATCTATTAATAAATTACACTCAGACCCTCTAAAGTTTGTAAATATATATTACTTAGACCCCTTAAGTTTAAAATATTATACTTAGACCAAAAGTATTTCAATCAAACATAAAATATCAAATATTTTAAAGTTTACAATTAAAATTCATGTTCTATTGAATCTTTTATTGAAATAAAATCAAAACTAAAAATTCAATTTAAAAAAAAAAAATCATGTTTAGTATACAATTATATTGTCTATTGAAATTTAATTTGGTCGTTTCAAAAATACCAAACTACCCCAATTAAATCTAAAAGATATTGTGTCAATTACAGTTTGATCCCTTATTTAATTTTTTAGTTTTATTCTAATAGATAGTATAATTATATACTAACTATGATTTTTTTTTTTAAAACTAGATTTTTATTTTTAATTTTATCTCAATAAATGACATAATAGAATATGAATTTTAGATGTAAAATTTATGTTCTATTATGAATGACTTAGACCCCTTGTTTGATTTTTTAGCTTTATTCCAATAGATAGTATAATTGTATACTAATTACGATTTTTTAAGAAAAAATTAAATTTTTATTTTTAATTTTATTTCAATAAATGATACAATAGAACATGAATTTTTGTTGTAAAATTTAAAATATTTGATATTCTATTTTTGATTAGAATATTTTTTATCTAAGTATAATATTTTAAACTTAAGGAGTCTAAGTATTATATACCTACAAACTTCAAGGGGTTCTAAGTGTAATTTATTAATTGATATATTTACAGCAGAGGTCTAAGTGTTACGCGCGTACAAACCTTAGGGGGTCTGTATATAATATTTTAAATATCAGGGGGTCTGAGTGATTAAGTGACAAACTTCAGGCGGTGTGGGTGTAATTCTCCCTAAAAAATATAAATAAGCCTAAAGGTCATCGTCCTCATCCCTATAAATTTCTTTAAATCAATTAATCGAAGTGTCAATCATGTAGTTTTTTTCCAGACTATTATCAACTTCTTGGCGTTCTCTCTTGTATATATCCGCACACACATACGCCGTAGTTGTTACCGAATTTTTTTTCTCAGTTGGTTAGCTTTTCTCGGAAAATTTCCGGTTTTCTTTCCCTCCAAATCCCTGTGAATCAGTAACCTTCTTTGTCTTCTCAGATCTGAATGTTTACGATTAGTTGATGATGTCTTTTTCTAAGTGAATTCAATTTTGTAATTCACTAAGCTTTAAGCTTTGCAAATTCGGATAACTTTGGTGTATATACGAACATTTGAGTATCAATAGATGTCTTTCAAGGTGGATTTTGGTGGAATTTCAAGAAGAGGTTTTGAAATGAAGCTGAATTATGGGTTGGGATCTAGGTCTCGGCGGGTGATTCAGGACACTTGGGTGGCGGCGGCGGAGGCGGAGATGGATGATGGGTTGAGTCGGAGTTGTTGGGCGAATATGCCGTCGGAGCTGTTGAGGGAGGTTTTGGTGAGAATAGAGGCGTCGGAGAGTAGTTGGCCGTTGAGGAAGAGCGTGGTGGCATGTGCTGGAGTGTGCAGGAGTTGGAGAGAGATCATGAAGGAAATCGTGCGGACGCCGGAGGTGTCCGGGAAGTTGACATTTCCTGTTTCGGTCAAGCAGGTCTGTGTTTTAGAATGTTTTGAAACCCTTTTAGATTTTGATTGAATTGGTTGTTGTTGATTATTGTTTGTGACGGGTTCTCTCAGTTTTATTTATTTTATTTTTTTCATATGGGATGTCCCCAGCTAGTTTACGCATACATCGACTACGACTAATCCCCTCGCCCTGTCGGGGTCCGGTCAAATGCTGTTCATCCACACTGGAAGCGTGAATTTACGAGGGATAAATCCCTTGTGGCAGGCCCCAAGGGTGGTGGTAAATTGGCGTTATTGTGGGTTGTAAATGTTAAATTTAGCTTGTGAATGTAGATTGGTGTGTAATCAGTGATATGTTGGTTGTGATGGGTCTCAAAGTTATTGTTCAGATTGGCCTTGTTGTAATGATTGTTAACTTCTAGTTTTCTGATGAGTGTTTTTCATTTTCCTTTGAGTGTGTCATACATGGGACAATTCCCTTAAACAGTTGGCATTCTGAAAATCTTAGCTGTTATGGATCAAAAAAAAAATGCTTGATTTTACTTTTAAGATTTAGTTTTTTCATGTATTCTCATAATCTCTGGTTATGGTTTGCAGCCAGGTCCAAGAGAGTCTCTCCTCCAGTGTTATATAAAGCGGAACCGGGCTACACAAACATATCATCTTTACCTTAGTGAATCTCAGGGTGAGCATTTGTTATCTGTGTTTCTGACCACTTTTTGTAATCAATCATCTTCACAAATTTCCTTGGGCACTTGCATTAGTTTTTTTTTTGGTTGGGCCCCTTCCACTGTGAAATGCAATTTATTGCTGATTTTCCTGCTTCCATTCTTGGTGGAGAGCTTTTGGAGGAGAGTACATGTTTCATTCTGCCCTATTCTTTGTGCTACAAGCATTTACCTTTTTGCTTTCATCTGATCTTTGTGGCAGCCCTGGCTGATGATGGAAAGTTTCTTCTTGCTGCTCGCAAGTGTCGGCGGCCCACCTACACCGACTACACGATTTCTCTAAATGCTGGTGATATGTCAAAGGGGAGCAGTACTTATATTGGAAAATTGAGGTCTCTTTTTAAGTTTCAACTGTTTTATCATTTGTGGATGCCTTGTTTTTTTGTCCAAAAGGGCTAAAAGAACATCAGTTTCTTGTAATCCTTTTGGCTAGGTCCAATTTTTTGGGGACAAAGTTCACAGTATGTGATGGTTTTCCGCCTCATGCTGGAGCTAAAATGACAAAGAGTCGGTCCACTCGGCTGGTGGGCTCAAAACAAGTTTCTCCTAGAGTTCCTGCTGGAAACTATCCTGTTGCTCACATCTCATATGAGTTGAATGTATTGGGATCCAGGTAAGAGAAGAGCTTATGGAACTAGAGGTAATTTAATCATTTCCAAAGCAAATAATCCAATTTAGTGCATAAGTTACAGAAGATATCTATGCAAGCTTATGTGAGAAAATATACAAATTTGATGAGGCTGTGCTCATCATTCCACTTTGCACCAAGAGCTGCTGTTTTTCATTGAGTGCTTCTAAAAATAAACTTGTTGATACTTCATAATTCTTTATAAGAAGCAGGGGCCCAAGAAGAATGCACTGTGTCATGGATGCAATCCCGGGTTCGGCTATTGAACCTGGAGGGGTGGCTTCCACGCAGACTGAGTTTCCTCTTAGCAACATTGATTCCTTTCCAACACTCCCTTTTTTCCGATCGAGATCAAACCGCATGGAGAAAATGCTATCGAGTCCTCTGGATGGTCACAGGGATAGGCCATTGGTATTGGAAAACAAGGCTCCCAGATGGCATGAGCAGCTTCAGTGCTGGTGTTTGAACTTTCATGGACGGGTAACAGTTGCTTCAGTGAAAAACTTTCAGTTGGTGGCTTCTCTGGAGAATGGGCAGGCCAGATCAGAGCATGAGAAGGTCATCCTCCAGTTTGGGAAAGTAGGAAAAGACGTGTTTACCATGGACTACCGATACCCTATATCTGCTTTCCAGGCATTTGCTATCTGCCTTAGCAGCTTTGACACCAAGATTGCTCGTGAATGACATGCACCGATAGGTCTGAATCTAAATTCTTTTATGCATAAGTGCATTTATGCAATCTAGTTAAGATCGTTGGAGATGTTCTATTAGCATATCTACTGATCTTATGTGTCAGTTAGTGATCCAGTTGACTTCATTTATGGGTTTTTAATTGTACGAAGGGTATAGGATGATTTGCGTAGCCTGTCTAGGTGTCTTGTCAATCTTGAGTTCTGCATTGATGATTGCACCTTACAAATTATAGTTTGAACGCATTTCACATCAGCATTCCTCTTTGTTAAACTTGTTAAACTTTATTTTTATACGCCTTTTCTTCTTATGCATCAAAACAATTTGAGAAAGAAACCTGATTTCCAAGCATATTGTTAAGGTCTTGCAAACTGGATTTTTGAGCCCTGCCACACTCACCCGTCACTGCTCCTCCACTGCATCAGTACTTCAATAATAACTACAGTACGCACAGTTGTGTTTTCCCAGAGAGATGAGTAATGTGAGGTGAATCTTCCTTTGCCAGTTGAAGTGAAGAGTGCCTTAGATATGAGGACCTTGTGCCTTCATTTTACAACATGCGTTATGGCTGTGGCCTGGCCCAAAATGGACATTTTTTTGCAATGATGGGGTTGGGTCGTGCACCATTTTGCCCAACCGCAACCGCCTGCACCATTTTGCCCAACCATCACCAACTCCATTTCCCCATTGCCATCACCAACACATCTACCTGTGAATACACTTGTATGAATCTTATCTTATAGACAAGCATCTGATTTTTTAAGAGGTTGTTCATGCCGAAGTTCTCTGAATAGGAAAGAAGATGGTGGTCTTTGTTTAAGGTTAGAATTGTAAGGATTCGTGGAGAAATTTTAACTGGCGTGGGAGTCATTTTTTGTTGTTTTTGCTGTCTTTTATATTGCATTATATACTTTGTCCACTGTGTTCATTGAATTTCATGCTCATTCTTAGGCTGTCTGTATTTGGAGCAGGTGGAGCCTGCAGCTACGTGTACCATTGCCTTGAAATAAGAAAAAAAAAAATTTATTGGGTGAAATTACACTCAGATATACGCCAAAATTATTAAGCCTCTTCGATGTGAACTGGTTAATATGACCGAGGTTTTTCTTCAACTTGTAACCTATTGTGTAATAGGAGATGCTTTACTGTCTGTCAAGTTATACAGTACCCGTTGAACATGTCTTGCTGTGTTGCTGATCAGTTTTTTTTCCCCCCTTGATAATGCAGCAGGCAAATTGCAAAGTTTACTGTTCAAGATGGCAAAAAATTTGTTCAAGAGTGTGATTACAGTGTCAGCCAATGGTAGTGCAGGTGACATACAAAGAAGCTGCTACCTTGTCACAGTTTCTCCTCGTCGTTCTTGATGTCTTCAGTTGTTCAAAATGCAGGAAGAGGGTGGGTATTGGGAAAATTTGAACTAGTTGAATTCAGCATCCTCATCATACAGTTGGACTTTGTAAATCTTCTTTTGTTTGTGTACATAGTTACTGGTTTAATAATGTCCAAGCATGTAGCGCTTAAGGGTTTGTCTCTAAGATTTGAGACAGTGACATTACTCTTATGTTTGGCAACCTACACATAGTAATGTTTGATTTGGTATAAAATTGTAGATAACCTCTGTGATGGGCTATGTGCTGGTCAATGGATCAGGCCGGGGTAGCCACCTCTAAAATTTATGGCTCAGCTCCTGTATCGATTTGATCCTAAGAACGTTCACTGGGTTAAGTTGATTAGGCCTAGTGAATCAAAAGTCACTGACCACGACCCACGATCCTATTAGTTGGCTATTGGGGGCCTGAGTGTGCCTCTCATAGACGAATACCGACTCAGTCCACTCCTGCTGCGTGAGAGCATCCGCCGGTCGGTGTCGGGTCGGCCACTGGGGCACTATTCTCCTTGGGAGTGCTAGTTTCTCCCTGTTAATTCTCTTGCTGTCAGCAAGCAATCTTATTGCTACGCCGATGTCCATATACTTCAGCCAACTTCCGCTTGAACAAAGTTCATTTTGGTTTTCAACTTTTCCAGGTATGTGTGACAAAATGCAATACAACTCGATTACCCGATATGAATTTGACACAAAATTAACAAGTTTGAGTTCGATCTTGACCAGTTCGAGTGATAAACAAGTGGACTTATTAGACTCGTCTGTTCTGTTACACAGGTCGTGTTCGGATAAAATATATCATCCCACAATTTGAACTTAAAAATTTGGTAAATAAGTTCAAAAGTGTCGTAAATTGGTAACTATATTTGCAAAATACTGCACTCTGGTAATAGATTGTAAGGTCAAACATGTCGAGGGATTGCTCCCCTAAATATTGATATTGTAATCAATCGAAAAACATTCCATCAAATTAAATGCCAGAATCTTAAGAAAGAGCCTTACTAAATTCAACAGCAGTGAAATATGGTGCAGTTAGATACCATACATAAACATGGACTAAGCACTGTAACCAGGATAAAACCAGAGGAATAGAAATTTATTGAGTTTCTAAAATGGCTTCTGCATCATAAGAATTACACACAAAAATTTAACACAGGCAAAGGTTCTGAGAGTTTTATTAGAAAATTTAACTAATCTAAATAAAGTCTTGAACATAAAAAGATAAAAAAAAAATCGACATATACAATACTTCAGAAGCTTCTCATCACCAAGAAAAAAAAATGTAGGAACAAGAAATATGGAATACAATATATTTTACCTCTCTCCATGCAATTTAACATAGGCCGGCTTGGATATGAAGCGCTAACTGGCAATATTTGCAGCTTTTTGGATTCTCCCGTAGATGTATAAACCATAACTATATTACACGCCTTCTTTCTCTCTTGTCCGAACAGAATTCTTATCTTTGTGCAAATCCTTCTTTGAGGGCTTTGACTTCCTCCTTGGAGCACCAACATCAGCAGGGTCCAATAATGGACCAGACCAAGTTTGGATGGATGCTTTCGGATATGAGAAATTCATGGAACTGAATGGGACATCAGGAGGATCAAAGGTTGGATCAATGTGATGTGAAGATCCCAAAGGATAACCAAGTGTTCCATCCTGGTGTGGTGGAGGAAACTTCTCACTCTTGCTCTTTGCATTGGCATGTGTGATTAGCCGCCGCCTCTGATCCAGGAAATAAACAAACATGACATATGAAGAGATGACAGAAGTCATGATAATATACAACCAAGAGCCATCACTGACTAGACCAGAAACTGTAAAAACAAACCAAGTCACTCATTTACTTTGTCATAGTGGTTCATTTTTTCCCTTTTCCTACTTATCCAAAACAATTACAATATTTTTTTTATAAAGCGAAAAAAGGAAACAATAACATAATTTCTCACACAGAGTGTCTCTTTATGGCTCAATCTCCTAAATAGATTACATAAAGCTTGCCTCCTACTTAATATGCAATGACTTGCCCAAATTCCTCACAACATGTTCGTTCGCAACATGAAGAAAAGCTTTGGCCAAAAACCTATACAATGTATGATATTCCCTAATGAGCAAGTCAAAACATTTTTTTTCAATTGACATTTGTGTCAACAAGAGATTGACAACCATATACTCATTAAAAAGTGCAGCTATATAAAAGTTTCAACAAAGAGTTGCACATTGCAGAGCTTTTTATGGAGCTGCACCAATTCCCTTACTGACAGGGCAGCTGCAATGGGCAATCTAGAAGAGTAAATTGTTATCATAAAAGGAAGAACCCATTTAGGAAAGACAATCAATTCTGTTTCATATCCAAGCTGCCCACCATGAGTTCTATGTAACACCATGTGCGTGAAATTAATGGCCAATTGGTAGTTTTTTTTCCTACCTATATTGTAAATTCATATTTCTAGCTGTTGGGAATGACCAAATCATGAGTAAATGTTACTGAAAGAAACGTCTTATCTGACATACATCAAGATTCGCTTGCAGCTCAGCATTGGCTTCAGGAGCAGGGAATGCCCTTACAGCTCGGTGACGTGCACGAGCTTTCTTCACACCATCAGCATTGGCTTTACCAGCCGCTCTCAGTCTACAATCATAGAGCTTACTTCAGACTATATTTCGGAATGACATAACAAACCAAATACATAAGCATTCATCCAACCTCTTATCTTGGCTAAGAAAGTAGAAAAATGAATAATGGTGTGGCTGATAGTTTAAAAAAGTAATACAGGTTCAATATACATAAACCAAGCTTTTAATTGTACAAAACTATTGAAATTTTGCTTGTAATTAATATTTGTGATGCATTTTTATTCATAATCTCCAATTAATGAAAAAGTTATAATTCCAAGTATTCGAATAAATTTGCTTCTCAAACTTTATGAATTGTGTACTATATGTATTAAATAGTGGTGTTCCAAGGAAAGGACATTTTAATTTGTTCTAAAAATCAGTTGGGACTTCAAGGTATATACACTCAAAACATAAATGATCCACACACCTTCTAGCTTCTTCATCTCGTAGTTTAGCATCCATCTCCTTGCTGGGAGGATACTTTGGAAGGCTGGAAGGCTCACAAGCATAGGGCTTGGTTGTGAAGAACTGAAAAATGGAAGACAAATATGGTGACGACACTCAAATAAAATACACTGGATGAGAAACTACAAGCAAAATGCCATGCATGATGCATCATAGTTCTCGATACAAATTCATAGAGAACATTGCGCTGGTCAGATCACTTTACAAGCTAAAAGGTAAAATCTACATTTAAGTATTAGCTTTCCTTGGATTACATCCACATTGACCCTTTCCCTTATTCATTTTACTACATGTCACGAAAACATTAAAAGGAACAAAAGTAACAAATGAAAAACAGAAAAATATAAACTGACAGGACCATCAGAATTGCCTAGTAGGATGTTGACAAGCCTCGAGCCACCTAATAAAGTTAATGCAACTTTCTTATAGCCATAACCGAGATTAGAAGAATAATCTCACTAGAAAGTCAAGCAATTGGAATGAAAGATGCCCTAATAAACATTATGTTCGTAAAAAAATAAATAAATTCTTCCCCTTACGAATATTTATCAGTTTGACCTCAAAATCTTCCCATAATACAAAAGCAGATTCAATATTTCACTCTTTCCCCTATAACAAACTAGCTGATCGATCCACCTAGAACTCTGGAATTTGCTTCCATAGGAGGGAGTGAGATGTCCTCAAATACGTTTTTCCTCCATTGCCCTCCTTGGTTGATCACCTGAATTCAAGTGGGACCCATTATATATATGTGGGTCTCCGACCAATACATGGTAGGTGATCTACCGAGAAGAGAAATGAAGGAAAGAAGTATTTGAAGGGGATCTAGATCCCCGTAGGATTTCCTAAAACTGCCATTTCATTAGCGAAAAGGCTGACACTGTACCTAAAAGAGTAGCATCGAGTTCGATCTTCATGGTAAAGGACTAATTCATTGCTTCCCACCTTATGCTATTTGTGTATAAAATTTGCCAGTTGTATACTATGGAACAAACCTCATTCTATATCTTCATCAGTACTTTTGCCTAAATAAGTTATGACATTTATTATCACAGGGAAGTATACTTAAACAGAGAAATAGCTTACAGAAACCAGCCATTAGAACTTATAGTGCACTGGCAATTATTGATGAGAGGTGACTGACGTAAAGAATATCAAACTGATATTAAAATGTAAAAGCTCACTTCACTGCTCAATGCAGCTGTGGCAGTTTGACGTTCAGCAGGATCAATTGCAAGAAGGGTCTCAATTAATGGCAGTGATGAAGGTGGGAAATCTTTAAATGTCTCTGCTATGCATCGTTTGTAAGAATGCTGGGGCTTGAATATGGTTGCATGTGGCAGCTTTGATTTCTTCCAATATTCTTCTGAAGGAGAACCACATAGCTTGAATATCTTGTGTAGCTGTTCCACCTAAGCAACATAAAGCACATAACAATGGCAATTAAGACAGCAAAAGAACTCATCAATTCAGTTACACTCTGAGTTGACTACAGCCTTTCTGTATCAAATTATTACAATAAGGCTAACATCACGTATTCTTGCTTATGCAACAATAAAAAATGACACATGGCCCCATACAGCAGCATAATTGCGTCTCTTTAATGCATTCATTGTTTCAGAACATTAACGCATCTGCTTGGTCATATATGGAACACAAACTGTCATTTCCTTCAGGTTAGTATGTTCATCGATTAACCGGAGGTGGAAAGGTAAACATATATAAAACCACACATCTAAATAGGATTATAGTTTTAAATCACCACACTAAACATCAAAAAGTTTTCGAGCGATGGAAAAGAATAACTTACAAAACAATTCAGTAAGTTGGGAAGTTACCTCTGTGCGACCAGGCATAATAGGCTTCCCAGCCAACAACTCTGCTAAAATGCAACCAGCACTCCAGAGGTCCACACCTACACCATAATCAGTTGCCCCAAGAAGAAGCTCTGGCGGTCTATACCATAGAGTAACCACCCGACTAGTCATTGGCTGCTTGTGATGAGGGTCAAAGAAGGAAGCCAACCCAAAATCAGCAATCTTAAGTACACCCCCATTGTCAATAAGAAGATTTGACCCCTTGATATCACGATGCAACACATGGTGGGTGTGACAGTGTTCAAGACCTGACAGTAGCTGATGCATGTAACACTTGACCTACCACATTCATAGATACAAAAAGTAAGAAACCAACTCCTTTTGAACACTTGGCAGCAAGATATTTCCAGAACTGAAACAGACAGAATCTAACCTGAGGTTCGGTAAATTTGATTCCCGGACTGGCAGCCAATCCAGCCAAATCATGCTCCATATATTCGAAGACAAGATACAAGCTACATGACATCCTTGATGTCACTAAACCTTCCAATTTTACAACATTAGGATGATCCAAGCGACGCAAAATCAAAATCTCCCTAGCCATAAATTTGACACTCTCAGGCTCTAAATTGTCAAATCGGACCTTCTTCAATGCAACAATTTTTCCCGTTATAGCATCCCTAGCTTTGTACACATTACTATATGTACCTTGTCCAATCTAATCGAAAAAAAATACAGAAGAATACAACAATGAATAAGACAATAAATCAATTAAACATATCAAAATTGGATGCTTAACTAACTATAACTTGCCTTACTGAGTTTTTCATATGTATCTGCTCGACGAGGGGTCCACCCATTGATTGCCTCTCCAGCAACCGCGGAGAGCCAGGATGGCCATCCGGCAGCCACTTGCTCACCGTGCACATGCTTGGGCGGATTACTTAGCCTTGGATTCGGCTTGGATCGCCTCCTCTCACCCCTAGGCCGTACACTTCCATCCTTTTGCTCCTCCTTCTGATCCCCACCATTCTGAACCTCATCACCACCACCCTCTGCCTTTGCTACTGCCCCAACTTTATCTCTCCTAACCGAGGGCACAGCCAAATCCCTCTCTCCCCCCTTTTCCCTCTGGTTTTCCACTACGATCTCGGACCTCGCCTGCCCAGAAGGAGATCTCTCTCTTCCAAACACACAACCCATTTCTCCCAAACCCTAACCCTAACTCTAACCCTCATTTCTCGTCACATCCTCCACTCTTGTCCTTCATTCAGAACACTAAACTCTACCCAGATCAAACCATTCCACATACAAATCAAATCACGTAAACACAATGATATTTCAAAGCAATGAAGCAAATGGGTCCGATTAAAACAGCGAATATACACCAATTCAAGAACCCTCTTAGCTTTTTTGCCTGGCAAAGTAGAAGCAGCAATGATTTAGAGTGTAGCCCCACAATTTACGGCGGTCAAAAATGAGCTATAACAAAGCAAGAAACCATAAAGGAAAAGGTGATAAACAGTTAAACAAATCAAACTTTATTGTTATTCTTCTTTTTTGTGTGGGATTTGGAGATCAGATATTATAGTTGCAAAGTTGAATTCCACTTGGGAGAAAAATGAATGAACTTACCGGATTTGTGTTGGAAATGTAGAGTGGAAAATAGATTTGAGTTGATCTGCTTTTTCTATCAAAGGAATTTTATGGGTATGTAGTGATTCTTTTGACTGTTAGAGTGAGAAGTTTAGCTTTAGAGAGAGAATTGACGCTGGAAATTGTTACCTTACCACTATAGCTGCTGTGTTTTTTGGTCAAGCAGTCTCACTCTTTTTCTCTCTCTCTCTCTCTCTTCTCTCTCAATAAAAATGTCTGGGTTTTCACTTCTGTCTCACATGGCTGAGCTTGCAGGCACTCTATCCGATGATGTAGTGACACGTTCGTACTATCTATTTCTTCATGAAACATATTAAAAAAAAAAAATACCTCACAAT
Organism: Ilex aquifolium; assembly: GCA_951799425.1. Taxonomy (NCBI): domain Eukaryota; kingdom Viridiplantae; phylum Streptophyta; class Magnoliopsida; order Aquifoliales; family Aquifoliaceae; genus Ilex; species Ilex aquifolium. The sequence continues at coordinate 2,835,489 of OX637397.1, read as the reverse complement.
ATTCTTTTCTTGATTTTTTTATTTCAACATTGGTAACAATAACATTGGAATAACTTTAAAAAATACATGCTTTTGGTAGTATAAAAATAATTTCATCCTTGTTTAATGTCTATGTCATTCTACAAATTTTTATTTAAATTTAAATTAATATTTTATTAAAAAACTTAATTTGATACAAAAAATTATAACAAAAAATTATTAACCCACATGACATTTAGCAATCGATCCTCTTAATTATTTAACCTTAGTGGAAGGCTAATGACCAATTTTATTAGTCCTCATGATTATTTAAGTATTTTTTTTTATTTTTTGGTTTAACGGTCAGGAATATTCGGGCCAATTTATTGGCACCTTGACTAATTTCCTGTCAGGTCTAGTCAAATGCAAGTTATTCATGTCAGGATTAGGGTATTTATGAGGAAAAATTTCTCATGGTCTGATCCCAAAAAATTGTCAAAATTCAAATTTAAGACGACTGAACTTACAACTCGTCCCTATTACTTTTGGAGTTGATTATTTAAGTTTTCAACTTTACAAATTTTTGTGTGTCTAAGAATGAATATTCCACGATATTTGTCTGCATTGACACCTACACCTAATATAACAAAAGTGAGAATTGAGTGATATTTTTTTTTTTTTGCATAACATAATAATTCACTCATTTATAAATGGGGAATCAAGTGATATTTTTTGCATTAAAAAAATAATTCACAAATTTAAAAATGAAAAAGAAAAATGGAATACACCAATAGAGCCACAAAAGAAAGGACAACTTATCTCAAATATTTGTTTATAGGGAAAGCAAATAGGTTGGACACCATTTCATGGGATATCTTTATACAAAGAAATGTTCCACCTACTAAATCATGTGTTATGCTTAATATAAGAGTAATAGTATTTGAACATAAAAATTTGATCTAATTTATTGATTTAATGATGTGGCTTAATTTGAACCATTGGATCAACACCAACTTCTTAAGTTTAATGGGACCCACAATTAATGCAAAAATTATGGTGAAGTTGATACTCTAAGCAGCAAGTTGTAGGCTGATATTGACACAATATTAGGCTTGCAAGGAACCAACCAAGGGCCTACATTTGTGTGTGTGTGTGTGTGTGTGTGTGAGAGAGAGAGAGAGAGGGAGAGAGGGAGGATAAGGATAGACAAGGGGGTTGTTAAGATAGGTAAGCGTATGTTGACTACGTGGTGAGAATTAGAATCTCTTTCAATGATGCAATGTGTTAGGGAAGTGGGTAAGATGAAGACAAATCAATGGAGGATTAGGAGAGGGAAATGATTTTCAATTATATATAGATAGTGATGAGTTGTTGTGTTCTTGTTACAAAACCTGATCTGTCTTTACCCAAGATTGCTTGACCTTGAAGATGAGGGCATGAGGTCAACATATTTGAGTTTCAAGGTTGCTAGGATTTGCTTAAATGGCTTGGTGCGTAAGTAACTTGGTGGAAGCTGGTATCAAGATATACCATGATTGAATCCATGGTCAAATGTCAAGATCAAGAATGATTGGTTTTTTTTTTTTTTAATAATCAAATGTGTTTGGGCTAATTTACTCATATTTTAACTAATCTTCTCATCGGTTTGGTCAAAGACAGAACATTCACGTCGGGACTAAGGTATACATGAGAGATAAATCTCTTATGGTCTGGTCTCAATGAGTTGCTAAGATTCGAACATGCTCTTTTCCATGGCTACTCCATTGTTTGATTATAAGATCATGTGAAATGATGGGATCAACCAATTAGATTATTGTATATTGATGTAGAATAGATGATGATGATCCATGAGAGTGGGTTTATGCAAAATCAATCAAGGATGAAGTAAGAGAGTTCAACACAAATAAACATAAATATTAGGTGGTTCGGTCTAAGTGACTTGCTACGTTGGGAATGACTACGGTGGTCGGAGAATCTTATTATTCAAGGAGCGTAGTATGCTGAAATGTGTGTGATGACCCCTATGTGTAGGTGGAGCTTACAATTTATAGGCAAGTGAAGTTAGCCTCGAGGGGCTCTGATGGAGGCACCATCCTCGTAACAGGAAGCGTGGTGATTCCGTGAAGTACGCCTTATCCTCGTAACGGGCGAGGTGATAGCGGGGTGATTCCTTAAAGCTCGCCCTACCTTGTAACGGGCGAGATAATCTTGCGAGACTGGCAATATGCCCCTGATGATTGCATCCCTATGGATTCTCTCCTCTGGGATGGAGACTCCCACGTGTGCTGGTGATGGATTGAGTTTCTCAAGAAGGTGGACTTTGGCCTAATTGAAATTATAACTGAGCTTTTATTGGTTTGCATTCGTGGTTTGGATCTGGTCTACAATTCTAGACTTGATCTATAATTCTGGGCCTGATCTGGCCCAAGCCCATCAGATGACAATAATTTTTTTAGGACGGAAAGATGGTCATGCATTCAAAACATAATGAAAGATTACGAAGAGATAGTAGACATAAAATGGGCCGGGCTAGATCGGGCCAAGTATCAAATTACTTTGAGATGACTGAAACTCTTTTTCGACGCATTGGTCTTTGTAGCATTAGTGTTTTGAGATAATGGGGTGTGCGTACCTTTTTTAAAACTTATTTGACTTTAAGTACCACCTCCAAACTTATCCTCATTTAAGTCATCTTTTTCATCAAATAGTTGTCAATAAGTACACATTTTAAAATATTTTAAAATTCTTTTTAAAATGTATTGCATAATTACCTCTATCATAAATAGTGCATACCTAATTGATAGTTTTTATATTTTCAATATTTAAATATTAGAATGTGAGACTTTCAAGATTCCTTTTGATATTTCTGTATCATTTGAATTTTGAAATTATATATGTGTGTGTGTGTGTGTGTGTGTGTGTATCTATAAAATAAAGTAGAGATGAGTTTGAATTTTAGAGACAAAGAGAGGTTCAGATCGTTTTGAGACAAAACATAAACACATCTAACGAACAATGTAATCCCAACATAAAAGACGGTTCAGATCATTTCATAAAATACTGATCTGACGGTCTACAATGAGTACTGAATTTTATTTTCCCGCATTTCTTATTTTAATTATCAGTGTTTTTTTAATTAATCTCTGAATTTCTTTACAACCCATCATTTTTTTCAAAATTCAGCAGGACTCTTCTAACCAAAACTCTCATCCCCCTATGACTCTCTCCTAATGATAGACTCTTCTAACCAAATAGAAGATGTTGGATGCTGGTTTTTGAATTTGGCATACCCTTTCCTTTTTTTTTTTTCTCTCTCTCTCACAAACACACAAACACAAACACACACACCTCCTCTCTCGATTAATCTTTCTCTCTCTCTTACTCTCAGGCAGCAAAACACCCAACTAATGATGGACTCTCCTAAACCAAAACTCTCATCCATTTTAAATATAGGATGCACGTGTGGCCATTGGTCAGGTCCTTTTCTCTGTTCGCTGCAAAGATACAAATAGTCATAATGCCCAATAGGCCTTGCGCTGTGCAAAGTTCAAGTTTCCTGGTCGTCAAAAAATTATTGTCAGTAGGAAATAGTATGTTGAAATTTTCACTATCTTATATTAACTACAATGTCGCAAATTAATTTTAATGTCTCAAAATAGGAAACATATTTAAGAATACAATTTCCACAAATGTGGTTATTGTGCGTTTTGTTGTTGTGATTGTTATTTTATCTGATTTGAGCATTTTGAACATCTAAATTGTTCATCGAATTGACTGGAAATGAAAGTAAACTATGTGGTTGCCATTTTAGGGGGTTTACCAAGTTCAGTCGTTCTGATTATGTGAGGTGGAAAGCAGATAACTGTATCATGCCAGATAGTGTAAATGTCAAGGTTTGTCTTTTCTAAAACTAAGCAGATCTATTTCCTGTCTTTTAGCCGTTTCATTTACAACCTTTTGAGTTGATTCATTTTTCAAAATCTTTGATTCACTTTTTGACTGGATGCATGCCACGCGGGTAGGTTTCCAAATGTAATGGTTGTCTATCACGAAGTTCTCCATGCCTACATAGTTTACTATTAGAGATCTTTTATATATATTTAAATGGTATATTATAGAAAACTTAGGAATGTTGATTTGACTTTTACAGCTTCTAGGCTGCCATGGACCATTGGCAAGGCGACAACCTGGAAGAACATTCCTAGATGTAGCTGCTTAGAACATCTTTTTGATTTAAGATATATGGCATCAGGCCACTTTTGGCAACAAGTTAATTTCTGGTTTTGTCAATATAGGGTTTTGCTATTTTCAATTTTTTTAGTTCGGCTGAATTTGAATCTTTTGTGTACCTGATATTTAATACTTGGATTAATGTTTAATTAATGGATTAATTATGGTTTTATGTTAAAGCTAATTGTTGATGATTAATTGTGGGGTTGTTTGAAAGAATTCTACTCACCAATTGTTTGAAAAAAATTTAGATGCCAAGTTTTTAAGTTGTTGCACCTTAGTTGATGCTCTATGTTTTGAATTTTTGGTGATTCAAGTATATATAAAATTATGATATAAATTTTGTATGGTCTTATGAATTTGGGAGTCATTAGGACGATGGGGGCTCTTGCTCTATTGGTATTTTCTATATTGAGTCAATCTGCTCCATCAAATAAACTGAAATTGGAAACTTGGGTGGTGGTGCAGGTGGTGACATGACCGTTGTGTTCTTTATTCCACTTTTGCTTTCTTCTTATTGTTGCTCTCGATTGCTAAGATGTATTCTACTTACTGTCTAAATTGGGTTGGTTCTCTTTTAGTGTTTAAAGCAACATCACATATCAAAAGGCAGGTGTGAAAACTTCAAGTATGATGGATTATATAAATAGGCAACCATCTTTTAGAACAAGGAAAGTTGAAAAATTTATTGGACGTGGTGGAAAAGAAATGTACCCATCCAGGTATAATTGGTGGCTTCTATCTAACTTCATTACTCCAAAGTTTTAAGTCATTCACACGTACGTGTTCTTATTTTAGTGTTGCTATAAATATAGTTGCTATAGATAAGCTATTGGTGTAGAGAACCATAACACTCTATGGGGTCTATATACTATCTTGCAATTAATAATAATATCTTTCTCTAAATTTGTTTTTTTTTTTGCGGTGATTTTATGAATTGCAACATGCAAATGTTAGTATCTTGAGTTTTGTGGATGCAATCAAAGTTTGGATTCCATGTGAACTGGATTCTATGAACCGAGTTTAGATTATATATATTTGTCAATGTTATCCTTACGAGAATAAAGAATCACATTGTTAGTTTTTTAATCAATACTCTAATTTTTTTTACATCCTGAGGTCTTTTTTTTTCGTATGTGATTAGCAAGGATTTCAATGTGTATCAATAGCCACTCCGAAGGGTCATTACATTTTCATTCTAAAATACTATAGTGGTTGTAAGAAATATGGCAAGAAATTTCAATTATAAATAGTTTTAGTTCATTGGGTTCATAGCATAGTTTTTGTAATTTTTATCTTCTTTACATCCTTCGATTTAATGTCTATATCTCTTTAGGAAGTGAGAGACCTCTTGAGGAAATAATTCTCTGACTCAATTTTTTTATATTTTTTTGACATTATTTTGGGTTGTTTGTTCCTAAGTGTAGGCTTATAAAAAGGTTGATATTTTTTGAGTTCCTATTTTTAGATGAAAATTTTCCTATTTTTAGGTTTATTTTATGGATTGTTGCAATTTATTTTACATTATATACGGTTAATAAGATATGTGTAGTAATGGGTTACTATAGAAAGGTGTGGGTTCTACAATGTTGTGTTTTTGAGAACACATTTAGTCCTCTCTTTGTTCTATTTAGTCATTATCCCTTATTCATTGTTATGGTCTCGGTATATAATGGACAAAGTGTTTTTAGATTTACTTCAATGACAATTGCAAGTTTATTGACAGTCAACTTTTAGTCCAGTTGTCTCTCTTTTTTATTTATTGTAATTGAAGTTTTTTTTTTTTTGGTTATATAGAACTTTTAGGCACCGACAACTGTTTGCGATTTTTTTATTTGTTATAGTGCCTTCAGGCACGGGTAATGACTAGTATATATATATATACGAGAGAGAGAATATAAATTTGAATTTTAATTTAGGAGTAAATTAAGAGATAATAATTTCTAGTTTAAGAAATTAATTTAAAGCTACTTTCACGGTTTTTAATGTTTCTATAATTAAACACAATAATACTGTTAAAGGTATTTTTAGAATTTAAAAAAATAGTGAACTTAAGTACTTATTAGTAAGATAAAAAACGGATTTATCACCAAATAAATTTTCTTAACGGACTCAATTTATTATAAGTCTATCCAAGAGGACTCAATCCCAATTGTCAATAAATTTTTTAAGACGGGAAGATGGTCGTGCATTCAAAACATAATGAAAGATTACGAAGAGATAGTAGACATAAAATGGACCGGGCTGGATCGGGCCAAGTATCAAATTACTTTGAGATGACTGAAACTATTTTTCGCATTAGTCTTTGTAGCATTAGTGCTTTTAGATAGAAGTTAAGACCCTTTCCCTCTTATTTCTTACCAAGCTTACTCAATAACAATAATAATGATCTCTTGTATACAACTTCTCATAGCTTTGGAGGGCCGGCCCAAGATCAACAAGTTCGGCTCGATTAATACTATCAGTCAAAAGTTGTATCATCAAATTTTTATTAAATGACATAACACTCTGAGAAATGGTCAATGGAAGCTTCCAACTGATTCAGGTGCTAAGAAATAATTAGAATAAATTATATTTTGACCTCTTCTTTCAACTATGATATTTTTCTTTGTCCCCTCAACTATTAAATTTTTCACATTGTCCCCTCAATTACTTTGATTATTTTTCATTGCCCCAATCACAATCGTTCATTATATTTTTGGACAAAAATTGTTGACTTGTTGGGACAAAGTAGAATAAATTACATAGTTCGAGGGATAAAATAAAATAATTTTTTGTTAAATATTTAGCTGATGCTAATAATTGGAGCAGTGTGAAACTGATCACATAGTTGAGAGGACAAAGTAAAAGAAAGATCATAATTGAGGGGGTCAATGTGTAATTTTCCCAAAGAATGAATCCTAGTCAACTTGGCTGATAAGCACCAAAAACCATCTCCATCTAGCTTATAATTCATGTTCTTGCCCAAAAACTGCACTGGAAAACAAAGAAAAGAAAGAAAAGTTGACTTTTTAGTGTTGGTGATGGGGAATTGCTGTTCTCCAGAAGCAGATGAAGACAGCAGTTTGGACCTCAAGGGAATTCTCATGGTGATTGTTCTTGCTCTTGTGCTCATGCTCATCTGCACTCCACAGCGACAGCGACAGCAACAGCGAGCCGTCTTCGTCTACCGTTGTCGTTGACACAAGATCAGCTCTGAATTCTGATGGTCTCAAAAATGGTGGAAGAACTACTTGTTTCCTTTTAACTGTAACCAGATACTGTATTGTACCCTTGTGTAATTTTGTTTTCCATTTCTTCTCAATGTGACTTATGGTGGGAGAAAACAAAAGATCACAGAAATAGAAGACTATTGTTTGTTGGATTAGAAATCCGACTATGTTTTGTTTGGAATGGTTCAAAGAATCGGTTGATACTAATCATTCTATGACACTCCATTATGGTCTCCATCTTTTGATATGTCTAACTTCTTTAACCTAGCTTTTTGTGCATACCACAAGATACTATTCTACGATGCGACGATCAAATGCATCTCAGTGCCCTTCGATTTGATGGCAGATACTGCAACCTTAAACAAGAATCAAAAAGCGAAATAGTTGCAGGGGGTAGAAGAGGGGTGAAGGCAGCTGAATCTGATAATGTTTGGTCTGCAAAGTGGGGATCATAATGTTGGAATAGAAGTGAATGAGAAAGAGAAAAAGAAAAAGATGAGAAGATGGGGAAGAAGCTGAAACAATGACCATGAAGACACAGATGCAACTTTCTTTTGTAGGCCACCCTCAAAAATTGCTTACCAAAGCACTTCATTACAAGTTACAACACCCACAAGCCCAACTTTTAATTGTAAAAGCAAGCTCCCACCAATCCTAGCAGATTACCAAGATAATATATACAACCCATTTTATATAATGCCCCTCAATGAACTGCAATTCTGGGTGCTTGCTAGCTTATGTACACACCGACGAAATGTGTGCTAGAGATGAACCAGAATGTAGATAGGTATACATATATGTACACGTCAAGATAGATGCATATATATACATGATTTACCAGTTATAACCACTAGCGTGGTATGAAGGCATTGTATGCACAATCACAAACAATCCTTTCCTAATCCAGAGTTTGAGCATTTTGGTATGACCAAGAAGTGGATGTGGGTTTCGCTGCAGAAATCCGAATACGTAAAACCTCATAAATGGCGCCTCGATGAATCACTGCAAGAACTTTTTCCTCTTTGGCCATTGTAAGATCTCCCAACGAGACGTTACGAGAGTGTGACTCGTCCCTCAGGCGGAAGCCATAAAGCCACCTGCCGATCTTCCACCATTGAACACATACTTGCCGCTCTGAGATCTTGTAGGACCTCAGTGCTTCCATGACACATTCAGCCTGCAAGCAATAACTTTGAACATCAAATAGCATGCATCTGAGGTACTCCTTAACTCAAAATAAGGAATGCTGCTCATCTAAAATCCAAGCGAGTAAGCATGGAAGTAAATAGATAACCGAAAAATCCAACCCCCATTTAGCTTCTGACATCTGAACACACCTATCATGTCAGTTAAGATTTGTGCACCTCATCTTCTGTTGGAGGATAACTAAAGAAAATTGAGCCATAGTTTAGTCCTGCAGGAAAACCTGAACCATCCCCATGTTGCAGTTCCAATTTAGTCCTATTTAAGAAAGATAGAGAAGTGGCAGAATATCTCCAAGGATGACGGTAGAGCAAATGAGATCATTTCCCCCCAGGTAGATGTGGGTTTGGGCCGCCTCCACATCCTAGATAAAGAATATATAATGGTTTTCTTATTTGAATCAAAAAGGGGAAAATAATAATTTCCCTAACAGACTCTGGTTGACGAGGTTGAAGTCTAGGAATTCCAATTTTTGAAAGGCACTACGGTGCCCTGAAGCAGGAACAAAGGGAAAGCTACAAGCTTACACCCTCACTCTTGAAGATTGGAGAAGCATGAGCTCAATATCTCCATGAACATTGTTCTTCTTTAATTTCTAGAATCATATTATTTTTCTGTGATTCCTTAAGATACTATAGAATGTATAGTTGGTAGTCTCCGGAATCACATTCCACTTCTATAATCCCTTTTTGTCATATTTACCTAAAGTATGGGTACACAACTACACACACACCAAACACGCCCAAACTGAGGACTAGGGTATGGTTGTCCAAGATTTTCTTGGCTGCACTCAGAGTAAGTTTGTGCCAAGCTTGATTAGGGCATAACAAGTTCAGCCAAAGCTAGGCTAACTTGGAGATCAAGCTCGTCCAGCACTCCAAAATTTAATCCCCATCAGCATGCAACATTTAATGAGACACAATGCACCCATTCACAACTCCAAACTAAAGCTGATATTCCGATTTTCGCTAGACCATTTCCTCAGAAAAAACTTGTGACATAGCAGCACACACTTTGATTAACTGTTGATAAAGCTGAACAAGCCAACTAATGAGCCTAGCTCAAGCAAAGTACTATTGCCTTGTTTGTTTTCATCCCTAACATAATGTAATATGAAAATCATTTATTTTTTGAATAACTTTCTCCCCAGAATGAGTTCATGATATCAGGAATGTAACCTCCTTATCAAAAAGATATAATGGAGTATCTCATATTTCTCTCACAACACATATTTGAATCTACTTGTCTACCATTTGAAGGCAAGAAAGCTGAAAATCTTCTAAGACATTCGTCAGAATACAAATTCTCAGCCGATCAATATAAAGAGACATGCATGTCAATTAACCTACTGCTTGGTCAATAGGTAAAGTTTCTATCCGTCCCTACTATGTGACAGCCAACTATGAAACTTAAAAAAGTAAAGTATTCTCCTGTTGAGTAATCAACATATGCTTGCAGGTCAAATACATGGAAGCTATAAGAATAATACAGCCCAGGTGTAAAATACTCATGTGGGCATTTAACACAGCTTGCAAATATGCCCTTAATATATAGCTAATTTGTAAATATAATCAGGGAAAAAAAAAAGATGAGTTTTTAACAAAGAAAATAGATGGGGTTGTCATCGTTCTAATTACCGACACTCCAAGCCAGCTAATGCAGTAGTGCACGCCAATTAAGTTGAGCAGCACATTGAGCTTTGGCTTTAAAAAGAACATTTGGATATCTTTAAATCCAAACTGCATCGAGCGCAGGTCTTCAATTGCTGACAGATAGTGACCAACCTCGATTGATTCAGAGGACAAACATTGTTCTACAAAATCAACTATACTGGCCGCTTTACCCGCCATCTCATTGTGCTTGTTGATGTAAAAGCCCCTCCAAACCTGCAATTTTTCATACCAGAAAAAATAATAATAATAACAATCATCATCTCCTTCATCCAACTAAATCTAGACTATTGATCAATATATTTTTTCTAGGTTAGAAGAAAGGGACAAAGAGAAAACTATTTTTCAAATAAGAAAAAGAAAACAAGGGGTCTATACATTGCAGCACCACCGGGACATATATCACACCATTTTCAATATTATAGCATTGGAAGCACAATTGCATCAATGAGAATCGAATCACCACCCTCCTTTATAAATCAAGTACTTAAGTTATCATTCAAGCCCATCACTCTAAGCAAAAAGAAAAAAAAAAGGGTTTTATGCATGCTACAATATAACCTTACTTCTAAAGCCCTATGACACCAACAAAATGTGTATGTATTGAGACCACTTTCATTATGATCTGCAAAATAAATTATTTTTATCTTCGGGTATTGTTTACAGAACGAACTAACACGTTGAACAATGGGGCATTTTACCCAGTGATTTCGCTAAGCTGCACTTATTTAATTGGATTGGAAATTAAAGAAGAAATTCATTGTTGTTGCTAAAGAAATTCATCAAGATACCGGGTTTCATTATCATGTAAGAATTTTAAATAGAGTTGCCTCTAGGTATACTGCAGATATGATTTGAAGAACGACCTTTCCAGAGTTTGATGGAGTACAGATTCATTCCAAGTCCAATTAAACATATAAATAAAAAAAATATCCAAAAAAAATGTCAAAATAACTTCAATATTGTTTTAAAAATATATTTTTCTAACTTTTGCCAATCATATATTTCTCTGCCGGAGTTGATTTCTCAATCCCCGTCTAGAGAGTTTCATTGATCCTCCGGCCAAGTGTTTTAGACTGAATTGAAATAATCAAAGTTTCATAATTTTGGCTTGATTTTCCAGTGCTATCACCTCATCCGCCAGGAAGTCGCTCCAATTCCTTCCAGGGATAAAGCGGTCAGGTTATATGTGTGTGTGTGTGTGAGGAGAGAGAGAGAGAGAGAGAGAGAGGACCTTCGAGGTGGAGTCGAAGCCTTGATCAAACTCATGGGCATTAATCTCAGAGCTTGAAGGTTCTCCCTCTCTATTCGACGCATGGGTTGGCCATCGATCCCTATACAGAGCTGCCCACAAACAATCAGACTCACAAAGCTCCCTCCAATACCGAGAGCAACTACCCAACGAACATACATCAGATACCTTCACAAAATCAAATCATTACATAACTCAGAAAATAATAATCAAACCACTCAATTTCAAGAACAAAAAATCACAACAACAACAAAAAAAAAAAAGAAAAAAAGAAAAGGTTGAAAATGGACCTGAATCGATGAAGCTATTTTCACGGCAATATCATTTGGAACTGAGAATTGTACGAGCTCTGACTGGTTCATGTTTGGGTTTGCCGGTTTCCGTAATTTCTAGTGGAAGAAATTTCCCGGGAAAGTGAAGGAAACTGAGGAAAAATAATAGGAAGTACCTACAAAATGGGGCAAACCCACCTGGGCTTTACGTTAAATCATTGACAATTGAGCGGAGAAGGAGAACTGAAAACATCTCCAACCGACTCAAATTTAACTTCAAATTTAAATTTAAATAAAAAAATTCAAAAAATTTATTCTAACATTTGACTGCAATTTATATTATTTTTATATTTAAATTAAGAGAAACTTAAATCCTTCCTTAAATCTTTAATCGTGAGATTTCATCTACTTTTAAAGATTTAAGTGTTTGTCATCATCTTTACTCTCATTTAAATTTGAGTTTATCCATTGAAATTCTTTATATCAAATTAAATTTTTTACTTAAATGTTAATTTAAATTTAAGTAAAAATTTGAATCATGCTTAGAAATGCTCAGAAGTAGGAAAGTCTAATTTAGGAATATTTTTTTTTTTTTTTGGTATGGTATCGAAAGTTGCATGATCAATCAAAGATCATGGGCTTCCCTTGAGTCGTAGTAATTTATCTGTTAAGAGTTATAATTTAACTTTGGGCGAATTGTATTTTACACTTTGAAATATTTTAAGTTTTTATTTTATTTTGTATCCTTAAAGTTTAAATTTTTTATATTGCTCCATTAATGTATCAAAAGTGTTGTAATGTGGTATTTGTTATTTTTCTGTTAATTTTTTTGGTTAGTATCAATGAGTTGACTTTTAATAAAAAAAATAATAAAAGCTAACAAAAAAACTACATTACAATATTTTTGATACATTACAGGTGTAATGTGAAAAATTTAACCTTTCAGAGTATAAAATGAAAATTTTGAAATCTTTCAGGGTGCAAAGTACGAAAAACTCTTTAACTTTTAAAAGTAATAGCTTAATTTTTGAAAGTTGTGACTTTTATTATCGTAATATTATAGAATCGATCATGCATTTTATATGTTATAACTTAAAACTTACATTTCAAAAAATTACCCCTTAGTCTTAAAAAGTTATAATTTTTGGTACAATACTGTCAGGGGTACCGTAGACTTTACCCAGAGAACTTAGGGGTAGTTCACCGTCATTTCAAAGGGTGACAGTTTACCCTTTTTCAGGGTAGAATCGTAGAAACACAATTTAGAGGGGTTAGTCCGAAATTAATAGGAACTCTGTGGTTCGTGAAATCTATAGGTGAGAGTTCAATTGAAACTGGATGACTTGGTTAAAACAGAGTATCAAACCACCTCCTCCTCTAAAACCCCAGGCTCTAGCAATCCAAATCCAACCTATATTCATAGAGAAGTAATTAAAACAAATATAGTATAAACAAAATAAATAAATGGATAAAAAAAAAACAAAATTAAAATCAAACAGCCAGATCCTAATCAGACGTAAGTATTAAATTAACAAAAGTAAACTAAAAATTGGAGAAATAAAAAAAGACATAAAAAGAGTAACTAGTCTTCGTTTTCTGCTTTCTTAAATCAACGTTATTAATATTGCCAATGGACCCAATATACAAAACATAAACAAAATATAATTTCTTGGTTGTATTTACGGTGACAGCGCAAAGAGAAGCGAAGAGTTGTGTGTACCCGGTATGTTGTGCCTGCGGCATTTATATTTATAAAGTGTGAGTGAGTAAGAGAGAGGGAGGTTGTAGTTTTGGAACGTAAATCGAGTTCGAGTTTAATTTTAACGAAACTTTATAATTATACCATTTATATTTATTAAGTCCTTGAATTATATTTTTATTTCAATTTCACCCCTAAACTATGCAATTGTGACCCTTCGATCTCAAACCTAAAGAATAATAATGTGAAATTATTTAATGGATTATCCCTAGTGATTCTATTTCATTTTGGGGTCTAATTCTAATAATCAAAAGAATATCTTTCGGTATCATATTTATTATTTTTCATAATTGAAGTATCATTGTATAAAGTTTTTATATTTTATAAAGTTCTTATACAGTCTTAGAGCAATGCTATTAAGACATAATTTGAGAATTTAATAATTAAAACACGGTGACACGATCCAAAAATAGGACATCATCTAAACATGGTCTACTTAACATATGCCTATATAATGGTTGTTAAATATGTATGAAATTATGATGCCTATTTGTAAAGTTACAAATCAATTTGGTCTAACAATATTCAACACGACCTAATTACTTGACACAAATCAACATGAAATTAACGAATTTAAGTTTGATTTTAATGGATTTGGGTAATATACCGGTGGACCCATTAGACCCACCTAATAAACGAGTTGTGTTTGGATAAAGTACCATAATCGATTTGCCACCCTCCAACCCGTTTAATAATTGATATAGAAAATCTCCTTGTCCATTTTTATTAAAAAATATTGGATGGTTTGGTTCATGTTTTGGTTTGTGAATTTAATTTATTTCAATTATTGAATTAATTGTGAGTTTTAATTTTTGATAAAATCCATTTTTAATTCAATAAATTAGACCAATAGGACTTTGGTCCAATGATATTCCTCGAGGTCAAGGGTTCAAGTCTCCCTCTCTTTTCCCCTACCCCAAAACAAATATAAAAAAAAAATCAACAGATTAGATCTCTAAGTTGAGTGCAAATAGCTTTTACTTTTTCAAACAATTACCTCATATCCCTGCCCCCCCTTCTCTCTGTCACACACACACACAAACTTGGCTAAGAGAGAATTCCAACTCTCGAACCTCTTTATTGCTTGGTACTTTGTGGTGGCAAATGTTATAGCATGGTCGAATGCAGCCATCTCATTGCTCCCGGTATTGGCAAACCTGGGTGGAAAGAAAGGTTTCCCACTGATGATCATTATCTTTGACCTAATGATGGTGGGATTGCTCTTTTCCGGCAATAGAGACGCCGCCGTAGGAGTCCTCGGCTACCAATGGAATTCACATGTCCGACGACACAAGGTGTGCAATGTGTTTGATAGCTTGTCAGCAAATCAGTTCTGCCATATCTGAAGAGGATCAATGTACACAACCTTACCTTGCGTGCAGATAGGATGCTTTCATGTCTCAAACCCAAAACGCCCATATCATAATAACTGCATCAAGGTCCGCACTCAAACTGGAAGTTACAATACCATTACAAGGACTATATAGTGTACACATTGATGAAGAGTCATTTGCCAAAGGTATTTAATCCACGCATTTGGTGGAAGAATAACCAGAAAAAGGTTTCTGAGGCACACTAGTGTTTAGTTGTTTGAATCATAATGTAATGGGAGCAAATCTTTATTAAAAGAGGATACCAATGAGAAGATGCAACAAGAAAGTTCTCTCCTGTGTTTTATGGTCAGGAAACTCCCTTTCTATGAACCTACCCAAGTATGTATCTCCATAGAATTGTAGCCTGGTCATTGTGGAAGAACAGGAGGAGCTATTGAGCGGGTATTGTATGATTTGCAATGGCTGCATTTTTGGCCGATTATGTGGAAGTAAACTTCAGTGGTGTCACCACAGTCATTACATAGGATCCAAACCTGTAAAAAAAGTCATGCTTCTCAGATGTGTTTGAGTGGATAAAAGCATTTAGAACTAGTCAGCAGACAATGAATTGACAGCTAAAATGGGAGTGGAAACACTCCAGTTATTCACAAAAAAAAATAAGAGATAGCGTTTACATTATCGAAATGGTACCGTATCGAAATTCATGACTCAATCAGGGTGAAGTCAAGTTACAACTCAAACATGTCAAAGTTATGAATCAACAAGGTTAAAAAAATTTGGGATCGACTGTAAAATGGTAGGATGGATCCTAATAGACTTCAGTGGGCCGTAAATTGATATGGCTGAATCACCACTTGACCTGATTCAGTCCTAATTTCCAATACTGTTGCCATTCCCATCAAGCCTCCACATGGGAGAAGTGTTTTTGTCACATATGAACCACACTTCTCTTTTCCCTCTCCCTCACCCTATCCCTCCCTCTCTTTTCTACCCCATCCCCCATCCTCATAAAGTGGCACAGGTTTGACAGATATTAACAAAGATGAAATGGAAGTACCTTCTTATATCTATAATCCTCAGGCATGATGGTTTCCTCAATCTGAAAAAAAAAAAAAAACAATTTTTACAACTTAAAGCAAAATCATCATCAGTTTAACCATAAAAACTAACAGAAAAATTAAACGCTCACCCAAAGGAAAACACAACCAGCAAAATTAGCCCTGTGAATGTTGAATATTTATAATAAAAATAACCTTAATGTGAAAATTAACTCTAAATATATATGTCACAACAGGTTATCAACAGCAAGCAGCTAAAGATTATCATTTTTCCAAAGTAGAGTACATCAGCAACCACCAATTCTTATATTAGGTTCAGTTCAATAACCCACCTCCTCATCCATTCTCTTCCATGTTCTAGACATGTCGGTTACTGACCTCAAGCATATAGGACAGCAGTATCTGATTGACAAAATCAAAGCATGTCAGAAAATCCCTAAACATCTTTTTTCCAACTCACAATTGAAACTAGGGGCAAATGCAATACTTTCAAGGAGATATGAGTGCTTACTTGTCATGCTTCATCATCTCATTGTAACATTCACTATGCATCGTGTGCCCACATTTCATAACCATAGTGTTTTTCATCGAGTCAAAAAGATACTGCATAATGAAATATGCTAGTGTTACAACTTTTCTTTTCTTTTTTTTTTTCCTTTTTTTCGGAAACACCAAAAAAACTAGCAAGTTAGGAAGCAAACCTCATAACATATGGGACAGTGATGCCGCATAGAGTTTTCCACACATAAATGATTATTGCGCAAACTTACAGAATAGCAAGAGCCTGTGCAAGTAACAACATTAACAGAGCAGCATAAATGCAAAAGGGATACCTATGTGTAAAACAAAAAACATGTTTCAAGCATAAAGCAGTAGATAAAAGGGAGTAAGTATTGAAATTGAAAGGAAATGTTATAAAAGCACAAAAAATGAAGAGGGATTTTCAAAATGAGATGAGACTTTACTGGGATTGGCAAAACTGCCCAAAGTCCAATAGGCCATGTGGCTCAAGCATTTAAAAAGTGCCCACTTATGAAGCTAACAAACTAAAACAGCTGAAATCTACCTAAGTAGTTAGTGAAGAAAGTGGAGAGCATTGGCCAGAATCCCAAAAATTTCACGAACACAAGCAAAAAGTTGAGACATTCCCAATCTCAGGGAATTAAAGGGATAACATCCTCTGTTCTACAAGTTTCTGGAAACTTCAACCAAAAGAGGGGGAAATCAAAATAGTAAACATTACATGTATATTTTGATGTAGGTAAAGTTCGAATCTTCCCACTGCTTGAACCATTGGCATTGCTATGCAAGAAGACTGTTGCTCTCCATTCCATAAATAGGACAGGTACGAGGTATGCACCCCAATTTATACAATGTTATGTGCTAATTCAGTAGCGATACCAGTATACCACCCTAATGCCAAAAGGTGGGGTCTATAAGACCCATATCAAGAACTAATTTTTCCCAAATTATATCATGTGACAGAATGGGAAAAGGAAACCAAGTCACTTGATAGTTTATCTTGGAAGATTATAAGAATGAGTGACAATTATTAGAAGAGTAAAGTAATTCTATTATCGAAACTGGAAAACAAAAATAGAAACAAAATCAGAGTAAAATGCCTGTAAAAGCTTTTTGAAACATTAAGAGTGCATGACAGCACACTCATCTATTGCATTGGTGAGCAGGACCTATTTCTTCTACAATTCACCAGAAAACTACAACAAATTCAACAATTTTTTTAGCTCCTGAATCAATGACTATCAGTTCCTCCTAAAGTTTAGCAGCCACTCACATCAAACAAATGGATCGACAAGAAATCGCCATTGTTTTTGCCACTCGTGTAGAGCAAAGTCAAAAAATAAAATAAAGGCATGATGAGTATCTAGTCACCAATAGCAAAGAGAGATTGCATACCACATTTCTTGCAGTGGAAGAAGTTCTCACGACCACCAACTCTGGGAAGAAAGGGGACGACTCAGATCAGAATACTCCAAAACAAGACTCTGCAAGGGAAACAGGAAAAAACTACTCACACTTTATCACTATACACTAACCTGCAAATCCCACAGTCATCACAATGGAACTGCCCTTTGTCGATCTGCAATGAGTAAGTACAGCAGTAAGCACTAGGAAACCGAAAAACTGACAGTAAAATCCTTTTGACATTATTCTATCTCGTATCAGACTAAAAGGCTGATAGATTAACATCCCTAAAGAAGCTAACTTGCATAAATTATTCTCATTCTAATTTCATCTTCAGTAGATACAAGGTGTCCAAGTTTAATTACATCATCATCGTAGAATTTGCACAATTCACAGAAATATTCTCCCATACTGACACCGCAGTTAGTACAAACACGAGCAACCTGGATAAAAGCAAGAAAAATATTCATGAAACAAGAAGGAACATTAATAATGAAAAGAGCAACGATGTATCAAGTCAAGAGACACATACTGGCTGCTCTGTGTCGCACACTGCACAAATAACCTGAAAAATCAATGCAAAAGACTTATATTTCAATACAAACAACAGAGCCAAGCCAATGAATGACAATGAGAAAAGGATAGTGACGGAGAAAGATCCATGATTAAGACATACTTGCTTAACATCGAACCGAACGAGTTCGTGCCGATCACCATGGTTGCTCAACAAGCTCTAAAGATTCCAACAAAGATAAATTAACATTTACCCACATCAGAAACAAACATATACACATAGATTAATCTAAAAGTAGACAAAAAGCATGGAACTGAGTTTCTGCCAATCAAAGGGGTAGCAGAGCATGCTACAAAAGTACAAACAAATGAAAGAAGCAAAAACCCTGATCGAAAAAGAGGTCCATGTACATATAATTTTGGGTAAAGTTGAAAGATTAGGCAACGAAAGTAATAACAAATACCGTGGCTTCATTGTGACAATGACGACAATCATACATCTCGTTACAGCAAGGAGCTCTAATCTTGCATCTTCTTCTATAATGCTTGCATCTATCAGATACCCACAAAATAAAATATCAAGATCCATAGTACCCGTCAGACAAAGCTGAATTCAACAATAACGAGTCAAAAAATACAAATTCAATCATAAACATGCATATAAAAAATGATCTTTTTTTCACCAAACAAAACAAAGCAAAACCCCCAATATCAAAAAGCCTATGAATTCATGTTGTATTAATAGGGATTGATATGTAGAGTGAAGAGAGACATGGACTTATAGATAAAAGAGATAATTACCCATAACCCATCTTCCCAAAATCAAGACGTTCATTGGAGGAGCCTTCCATTAGTATCGGAGATAAAAGGTGAAAACTCTCAGAAATGGACAGGCGCAGAATTGACTGTTTTGGGGACGATGGGTCGTCCGTTCTCCAAAGCGTCAGAGTGAATATGAGTCGTATCAATTATCAAGTGGGCATACACATTATATACCGATACTTAAATGGAAAGTAATCCAGACACCCTATGACTGCATATAATAAATAGCAATAATTATAGTCATGTGGAAGAGAGAGAGAGAGGGGGGATAAGGTGGTGGGGGAGTAGTGGGGGACAAGCGACAGGAGCCGTGTAATTAGCGAATTGGATTTGAGAGGGCAAACCAACGGAAATTGAGTAACTGTTTTGTTGGGGCATTTATGCAAACAGTTACAGTGCGCAATGCTTTGGGACTTTAGACAGTGATGTGTAAAGGACCCCACATTGACATTTATGACACGATTTATTAACACGATACAAAATTAAAAGATTTATGCAAACGAATGGATCGGATACGATACTGTTAATAAACGAATTACGTATAGATAAAGTCAATCAAAAAAAATACACGACACGACACAACTCATTTATATATCAGTTATATACGATTCATAAACGACACAAACTCAATGTAATACAATTTATTAAAATAAATTAATAATTGAGCCAGATAAAAATAAAATGTTTTTTAACATGAACACGTTTCATGCGACACATCTCAAACCAAAAGTCTAACTCTATCTTACAAGCAAAAAAATAATTTTATTTTCCGGAAAAAAATTAAAATAATTGCAAGAATGGCACAAATTAATACATTTGACAATAAAGAATCAGTTAGCAGTCAATGAACTGACGTCAAACTCATCTTCATTTGGAATTTACTGGTATGCTTGCCTCTCCCACTTTGTTACCCATCTCATGCCCACTTGACAAATCTGACCTACCAGACTTTTTGAGTGAAACTTTGAGCTGAGTTAAATAAACACTGACAGCCTAGAAAGTAAGCAAGAAATATAAAAACTTCCTTTGAACTAAGAAATCAACTTTTTACTTTATTTATTTATTTATTTTCATTATCAATTTGAGACTCTAGTTTTCAAGTGCTTCAATTCTTCATGAACTCTTCTTAAAATAATTGTCTAATTTTTTATTTTTTTTTACGTTGAAATGGCCAAATATATTGCAATAATTAAAATTTAGAGTTAACTATCTATTTTATGTTAATTTAGCCCCTAAATTATACCGAATATATACAATTTACGTCAATCAAGTCTCTAAATTATATTTTATGTCAATTTAACAACTAAACTATACAATCTGACTCAATGTGACCCTTCCATTGAAATTTATCGTTAACTTTGATGAAAACTCTCATGTACACATCCCGTGAGTCAGATAATATGTTATAGTTCAGAGGTCACGTGGTGTGTACATGAGAGTTTTCGTCAAAGTTAACAGCGAATTTGGACGGAATGGTCATATTGAGTCAGATTGTATAGTTCAAAAGATAAATTAATACAAAATATAGTTTAGGAATTTGATTAACACAAATAATATAATTTAAGGGGTTAAATAGATAGGTAACTCTAGATCTTTTATGTTCAGTTGTATCCACAGCTAACATGTCATTGCCGGCTGGCCTTTTACTTATAGCCTAAAAATACACCCTTATGTGCCAGCACAGGCACAATCTCAACCTTCAAATGCATCGGAAAACACGGCTTTCATTCAACTACACACACCAAACTATGCCCCAAAGGCATCAAACACAGCCAAAGCTCTCTCTCTCTCTCTCTCTCAACAGAAGAAGGGAGAAAGGACTACCTCTGCCTCATAACTCAACAAATGGGTTGTGGGGAATCAAAGCATCAAGTCGTCACAGGGAATACCATTAACAAAAACAACAAATCAAAAGCTGATGATACCTTTGCTGAAACCAATCCTGAAAAGCCCACAAATGGAACGAACATAAACACAAACACCTTGTCTCCACAACAAGAAAGCGGAAATCTAAATGGTAAACCTGTCTCTGAGGGTACCCATGTGAGAGAAAGTGAAAATGCAAACGGAATCCCTGTCTCTGGGGATGAAAATTTGAAAGAAACCCACAAAGCAGACAAGGTTCCTGATGATTTGCCTCTGAAAAAAACCCAAAATGACAACGTCGGTTCTGGGGATGACAATGTGAAGGAGACCAAAAATGTGGAGCCTGTGGGGGTTGAGAGAGAGGGACGTGATCAGAAAGGTGATGAATTTGAGGAAACTATTGAGGGGATCATCTCCGAGGGAATGTCAGGGACATCTGTGTATTACTCTCCACATGCCATTGACAAGAAGAATGCTCCTGAAGAGAACACGAAGTTGGATAATGCTGTGGAGCAAGAAGCAGTTGAAGAAACAAAACCAGAAACGAAGAATGGTTTGTGACCTTACCTCAATAAAAAGTCATATTAAAACTAATGATGCACTAATTATATCGATAGTAATGCGAAACGTAAATGATTTTGAATGAAAATAGTTAAAAAAAATAAATGATACAAAAAAATATGATTCTTTTAAAGTACAATAGAAAAATATGTTTCATATAATCGACTCTAAATAATTGGAATTATGACGACGATAAATTGAGTTACAAGACTTGTATATACTTTACAAACTCATATGAAATGGGTATGACTTATTATAATCTATCTAGAAAAATATGTTTTTTATAACCGACTCTAAATAATTGGAATTAAGGCTATGTTGAGTTGGAGTTAAAATACTTGTATGTACTTCACAAACCCAAAATGAAATGAGTATGACTTATATAATATCTCTATTTAGGATCATACTTTCTTGTGTGTGGGGTCAACTCTAATCTAGGTGAGGTGGGATTCTAGAGGATGGTTATTTTTTTTTAACTTAAACGGGTATGGGTGTTCGGATCAACTTAGACGCACTTCGATTAATCCACTCATTGATCTGGTCAAAAATATGTCATCCACGTCGAAAATAGGATATTCATGAGAGATAAATCCCTCATGACCTGATCCTAAGGAATTGCTAAAATTCGAACTCAAGATATCTGAATTTACAGCTCTTCTCTATTACCACTTAAACTATCCCTTAAAATTGAGAATGGTTATCACCACATTAGGTGTCACCATCCCAAGCCACCACCCTAGGCTGCACATGGCCTTTGTGATCCCCAGTCACTTACTGAAATGTGTGTGAAGTGTTTGGTAAGTATAGACATTCACATTTCATTGTATAATACCTTTAAACACCGTGCGAGTCTAACCCAAAATAAACGTTTGATGCATCACATGTTTGGTTACAAGAACTCATCACTTTTAGTTTTAGCACTTCAGTCTTGTATTGGGCATGATATTGAAAAGGTTACAGTTTTAAGTCACTGCTCATCGTTGTAGTATGCTTTTACATGAGCAGAAGAGGCTGTTAATACGGCTGAAGGAAATCCAGTGAAAGAAGAAGAAGCAAAGCCAACCATTGCAGCAAAAGAGGCAGCCAACAGTACCATGGAAGAAAATGTTCCGAGTGCTAATCAGGTACAATTTATTGCAAGTTGATACATAGAGCTAATCTGAAAAAGGCCTTAAACGAGCCCTGTTGGTTAGAGTTTATATTTTGGAATTTGAAAAGAAAGTTGACAGAATCTCATAAAACAAATGGCTTTGGTTTTGCAGGAACATGTGAATGAAGCATCAGCTAAAGAACTGAAGAAGAATTGAAGGACAAAATGGATGACATGAAGCTTGTTATGTGCTTGATCTTTGTTTATCTTAACTGTACCATACTAGCAGTTCATGTAACAGATTAAAGGAATGTACATCAAGATGGATCTTAATATTAAAGTTGGTATTTTATTTACTTAATAATAAAGTCAAGTGTGTTCATTACTCTTAACATAATAAATACATATATAATTTTTTTGTTCAGACAAAATGATAGAGGAAGAGAACGACGAGGTTCAAACTCACGATCTTAAAGTCCAACAGTAAGAACAGTGACCATTAAGCCAATAATATGATCTATTGAGAATCCGTCATTTGTTCCATCTTTAGTTAGTTTTAAATGCACATCTTCATAACAAACTATATGATGTGTCATAGGCAAGGGTCATCAAGTTGGTTGGCCAACTTATTGCTTCCATATGATGAACTATGCTTCAATTGCCAAGTGAACCCTATAAAGTAAAGCTAAATTAGATTAGGGAGACTTTTTTTTTTGATATTATAGTCCGAGATATCCAAACCAGTTTAAACACACCTAAACTAATTCTCTCTTCAATTCGATCAAAAATAGACCATTCATACTGGGACTAAAAAAATCCCTCAGAATCTAACCCTAAAGGAATTACCAATTTCAAACTTAAAATATCTAAATTTACAGCTCATCTTGTCTCCACAGGAAAATAACTGCGGCTTGATTGGGGAGACTTGTAGCACAATAGGACTCTTATTCTCTCAATTCTAAACCATTAGCTATGAATCAAAGTGGGACTATTGTAGATCACCAGCCATGAATCCAAGACCGACCACAATATTCATGTTGATCCAATACAAATACACAAATTGAGAGAATATAATACGTAAGAGAATTTTAATAAATGGTATACTAGAATAAATACAGTATTCATTTTCTATATTTACAAGCATGAATTGTTGACTTTTTTTTTTTTTTTTTTTTGGGGGCAAGTTACATAGTGGAGTAAATATATACAGAACAATAGACACTCCCTCCCAACCCAGGTCCATACAATGACAGTTCATCAGCTATGCATTTCCCTAAAGGCTCCAAAGAGAAGTGTCAAAGCTTATTGGGGTGGTCTTCCCCCATCTATTTTTCACAAGAAATCACATTATGACCCAAGTAAAATTCTAAATGATGCTGCCTTGAACATCTGGATCCGAATCCGTGTTAATTTTCAAAACAGAAGCGGAGGGATACTTGGAGAAGACTAAATTTCCGCTAAGATCTTCCGTCCGGTATGCAGCAACACGAGGATCCATCACAATTCTGCATGTCCCCTCAGGATCACCCCCTAATTTAACACCATAGTAAATTAAATGATCTGAAATGCTTTTCCCCGACACGGACCTGCAAAAATTACCGGGGGTGAAAGGTCGGTAGAGACATTGCAGAGTGGAACAATGTTTGGAATAAAAAATATCTCTGAATTGAAACCAATGCTATAATGACAGGGTTAGACAATGCTGCATTGGAAGAGAAATGGTGCGAAAGTGGGATGGCTTTCTCGGCCACCATCCAGAGCATAAGTTGATGTTCGGTGCCTTGAATGATCAGAACAAATTTGGTTTTTGTTTCGGTATTATCATTAGTTAACGAGTAAGTGACCAAAATTATCAAATCAATAATGAAAACATAGATCACATCAAAAGAGCAGTTACCTGCTGCAAGTTGGGTCTTCACCAGAACCGTCGCAAACCTTCTCAACCGGGTAAACTAAACTTCCAAATCCAATAGTATGAAGCCAAACCTGCAAGTAAGGAGAAGGCTATTATGAATAAGGTACAACAGATCCAACTAAATTGCAATAATCAAACCACATGAATAGGAAATATCTCAAGATGTAGAAATATTGGAACGGGAAAGGAATTAATCACAAATTCAAAACATCCAGCAAATATGTTTTCAAGTAATAGAACAGATTAGGACTAAAAAATAAAAAGTTGGGAGAATGAATAGCAACTCAAAAGAATACATGTTGTCTTCAAGAATTCTAGTGAATAATCATAACTTGTTCACCACATCAGTGCTAACCTAAGAAGCACTACACTTCTAAAAGGTGCCTTGTTCAGGCCAGCCACGTCGAAAACCAACACTTCTTGGACACGTTTATTATGACACCGACCTTTTTCAATACTGAAATTCATAATTTGGACCATGTCTGGACTCATGTCAACGCCTTTGGATGCTCGCCAGAATGCAAGGAACAATGTGTGGATTCCTTTTAGCATGATAGAAAGCATACTTGTCATGCGTGACCAATTGAAAAAATGAAATTTATTTACTGTAATTTTGACCACATTTAAAATCAGAAATAGGAAATGAAATGAATCATCGTAGACATTAACTTGTTTTTTTTTTCATAGACATTAACTTGTATATTTTTGATAAACTACACAATATTGAAAATAAAATATAGTTGGTGTGTCCACCTCGTACTACGTTAGGCAGGCTGTGCATATCTGTGATCAACCTTGCCCGGTTTCATGTTTCATAGATGCCAACTGTGGGGGATCCAAAAAGTTTATTTTGGCCATCTCAGATTTATTCTCAATTGAGATATAGAAATCACCCTCAACTGGAAATTCTTCTCGAACCCAAAGATTCTTTGCTGACTTTGAAAGTCTGTAAATAGCCCAGATTGGCAGGATGTAAAATTGTCTCTCCATCTCTCTCCATGCACTAAGCTGCTCTACGATAAAGCCCCTTTAAACACCCCCCCCCCCCCCCCCCCCCCCCCCCGGGGGGCAAGAAAAGAAAACACACAAATACACAGACAGACACAGAAAAAAAAAACCAACCGGGGCACAGTGAAGGTTTAAAAATAATACAAATAACTGCACTGAGACTCAAACTGGAAAGCCAGAAATTCAGGAACAAAAGACAAGCGCAAGAAGACCAAAAAGTCCCTCTATTCTCTTTTTCCCTTTACAAAGTTGGGCTGAGTAGGATATTTTAGTCCCGAAAAGTGGTGATGCAGCTAGCCTCGCATAAAGAGTAGAGATTTGGTATTTTCCTCAGAAAATAGTGAATTAAAGCAACTTACATAAGCTTACAGGAAAACACACGCTTTTAAGCGTGAAAACAACATTAACCACTTTTTTGATAGTTTTCACCACCTTACAATACTTTGCAACTAAATTCACATGCTTTGGCTTTATTCTTTTTAAGGTGAGGAGCACACTATACAATTCAGAGTCTCAGGCTCAAAATGTTACCTCTCTTGGAAAGTGATGGTATGTCTTTTGTGGGAAATAAGAATAGTACGGAGGTAAATGAGGCACCATATCATGACCATTTGTGACTCGAATTGTATTTGGCATCAGTTCGTTG
The DNA here is from genome assembly GCA_951799425.1 of Ilex aquifolium. Lineage (NCBI taxonomy): Eukaryota > Viridiplantae > Streptophyta > Magnoliopsida > Aquifoliales > Aquifoliaceae > Ilex > Ilex aquifolium. Next base: position 2,809,194 of record OX637397.1, on the reverse strand, counting down.
TAGTAGGACACAAAAGCAGAATTGCCAACACGAGGTTGTCCAAATGTCATAACCTGAACATTCTGGGCTTTACAGTTGACCTGAAAATAAGCAAACAACTGTTCAATAAACCATCAACATAAATACATTCTGCAAACTGCAGGAACATAGACAAAAAAATGGGAAAAGCAAAGGCAAAAATCATCCAAAGACAAGAATCGACTCCAATATCAACAAATCTAAACACATTTGAACTTCATTTAAGCTAAGCATTTTCGGGAAAATGAAGGCTGTGGATGCTTTAGTATAAACATAACATAGTGAATGAAGAAAAACAAATGTGATCTTCTTGCTCAAAAGCCAACTGCATTGCTTGTCATGCAAACGTCACAACATAATTGAGAGGGCTTGATTATAATTACCATAAGATCCAGTCCACAAAAAGCAGCCATGGCCCCTCCCATGGAATGCCCTGTCACCATTATCTGGAGGTCACCATATAACTCCTGTGCTTCTTTAACAGCACTTAGAACTCCAGGACGTACAGTTGTATTGTGGTAAGCATTATAAAATCCATGATGCACCTGGAACCATATAAGATGCATGAAAAAATCATAATCTATCGGTGAAGAAACCCACGCACACCCACACTCACACACAGACAAACTTTACTGCAGCACACACCATTGCATCAGGCATCCCTGGGTAATTTAAGTCCAGCTGCTTCCAGTATAGGTCCTCAACCCAATTCTGTATGCTGTTAACACGCGGTTCACTTATTAAACACTAATCAATGAAAGAGAGGTAGGGGCATCTTGCAAAATTACGAAACCAAGTCAACCTGTATAATAATAAAGATTCATATGCTGAATGGCACTTAAGTTCATCATCACCACCACGATACTTATAGAACATTAAAATACCAAATAATGCATGGATAACACATCAGCAGGATTAATCACATTTTAAGGGCTTGTGAGGTTCTAAACAAATCTTTATCAATGCCATTTGGCCATAGCTTAGAAAGAATAAATATATAAGCTGTAAATAGCTGCTATTTTAAGAAAGTGGCCTTCTATTAGGAATACTTGGCAGATAAGTTACTTTTGGATTTTAGAAGAACATATTATATCAACCCAGATGATAATCAACTCAGAATCCTAGTGAAACTTAATATAAGTTGAACTATTAAAACTGTAAAATTTGATCCCATAGAAAATATATTGCAATTAAATTCAATTAAGATACCATAACATTCCTGTGAATTCTCTCTATGACTCCAGACATTTTTTGTTGTTTATCCTACAAAAAAGCTTTGTCAATTAAAAGATATTATCCTTCCATCAAACCGCCTGCAGCATGTGCCTCTATTTTCTCTTAAAATCTGAGAGATGTTTGGACAACCGTTGTAAATTTTGAAGATACAAAAGGAGATGGAACGAAGAATATATAATATTCTCCACTTTATGGAAACAATTATCAGCCCTGCACTCCCAGAACATCAAAACACAGCAATTCCGATTAGACATCTGGCTTTTGTAGTGCCAATTATGGAACTAATGCAGAGTACAATAGGCACATCCATGCCAACATACAAACATGCACTTTTTTCTTTCTATTATATCACTGCGGACCGACCAATCAATGAGGTGAGGGAGTGGCATAGTGGTAAGACCTCACTCTCGCCCGCAGGTGATTACAGGTTCCAACCTCATTCTCTTTCCCTTGCCATTCATCAAAACAGGCAATTCATGCACCAAAAATCGTTCAACTCGTACAGAAACCGTTTCCAATCCACTGAAAATCCTGATTTGAAATAGTGCTTTTGAGTGACAAAAAGGATGAATAAGAAGGTGAGAATATTCAAACCTGCGCTCCTGAGTGCCTCGGAATGCAATCACAATAGCATTGAGATCCTTTGCCACCCCAACAAATCCCTGCAAAAAATATTCACAAGAATTATCAAAACTTAAGTCACCATAAACAAAGAGTAAAATATTGTCAAAATAAGATTCATGCTCCTTTCCCCGTGTCACTATGCTATGAGAACTGCACCTGAAGGCAATGCTGGACATCAACAATCAGCTCTATCATTTCAAATCCCTGCTTGCAAAAAATAAAAAAGCAATCTTCATTGGCAGTTACTAAATATTTAGAAAGCAGCACATATCTTGCAACAAAGTTTTTGAACAGATAAATTTTTAATCAGATTTACTCAAAATACTCTTTCGTTAATTGATTATGTGGTGATTATGCAAATCAAAATACCTTTGTCAGATCATCACATCTCGAACACGTCCACGTGAATAGTTCTGTCAAATCTGACAAGTACACCTACAATAGTAGAATTTCTGTTTCCAGTTAGCCTTGTCCCTCAACATGTTGGAGAGTTTTCAGGACCTCAAATCATTACAAAGGATATGATAATGTAAAATAGAGTAACATAAAATAAACTTGAGAAAGCAACAGATTACGCTTTATATTTTTATCACTTTGAATCAGGAAAAACTAATTTAATAAGTCAATCCTTATTTTTTTAGAAAAGGAGCTCACAAGTGGGGATTTCATCCTCGCTCAATAATCTAGGTCAATAATGCATACATAGGGTCTACACAAGACAAATGAAAGATTGTATCCCCATAGGCCAGCAAGTCTGCCTTGTTTGTTTGCATTTTTTGATTTACTGGGTATTATATTCCTAAGGGTTGGTCAGTGGTTTCATAGAGCAAAGAGATAGATGAAGGTAATGCCTTCACATCATAAGTTTACATATTTTTTACTTGGTTCCCTATCTGGTGCAGTCTTTTCTTGCAAACTGGGGCGTTCCTCAATACCCATAAATGATCTCATCAGAGTTATTGCAACTTCAAGAATGTGCTGATTTAACCAACCAACTTCACTTTCTCAACTGTCATCCGCATTAACTTTTTATAACTTCTCATTCTCTAAATGAAACTTACTTTGTATGAATCTTATTCTAAATAGAGAAATGGATCCTGAACTTGTAATGAACTATTGATTCACATAAAAAAGTATGACATATAAGAAAATTCCAAATGAACTTCATACCCATACCCTCAGTGCTGTAAAAATTATTTCATTCAGAACTTACAGCAGAAGCATACTCCACCAATATTGTGGCAAGCGTGTGATTGTAAATGGGAAATTGATGATTGTGCCTGAACTTGAGTTCTGAAGCCAAGAAAGACAACTGTGATTAGAGAGCACTTTTTAACAGAAAATACAGGCCACAAAAATTGCTGCCGTTGTTTAAATTATTCATGAACCAGTATATCTGTTAGGCAACGAAAAGAAAAACATCATTCCATCCACCAACATCCATACAAGGATGACAACCTTAAGCAGTAGAACCGTATTGGTGGATAAAAATTGGAACAGTCAAGTTTATGATACTTTTCCAAGTGACCATTCTAGGAACATAGAGAAAAAAAGGGGTTTTGTGATGATATATATTGAATCAACAATCTCTAACTTGCTAAAAGGGGTCCTTCCGAAAGCAAAAAAAAAAACAGCACTAAATAATTGACAAACATTCAGAAACCCAAAGAAATCATCATTGCCCTGACATAACTAAGTTGAATTTAACTTCACATATACTAAGGAATACAGAGTATTGTTCGAGACTCCTGTGTCTTTGTATTCAAAAGTACTCTTTTAGAGTTGACCAAATTTGAACCGAGTCCAATTCAAGAAACAACAATTCAAAATTCATCTCAAAAATCCTAATTGCAGAAAACAGAACAATTATCATAATTTCCTTCATAGATTATTACCTCTACCAGCTGAAACAGCAACTAAACACAATAGAATTGCCACCTTTAACCACCTTCTTCCATCCATAATCTGAAAATATACAAAACATAAAAAAAATTCAAAAAGATCCTAAAAATTAATGCACAATTCCCAAAAAACAAAAACAAAAATTAAAGCAAAAAATTTCTCTCGGCTTTTTCCTACCGGTAACGCGTTCTACATCCTAGGGAATAAGACAAACAACGTTCTCTACAGTATATATGTGTGTACGAACATGAATATACATAATTAGGGCCAAAACTCATAATTGATACAAAGAACTTTCACCGAAGTAGAAACAAACCTGGTACAAAGGCCCTATCTGCAATTTCGGAGCTCCGGACTAAATCGGAGAATATATTTTTCCGGTGACCGGACAGCGAAGTCGAATTGCAACGGCCTTCCCGTCTCCGGCGACACAACGACGGATTGGAGACTTGTTGGGGGAGCGGAGAATCAAAGGAGAAAAGGGAACAGAATTTAAACAGATTTTGGAAATTTTTTAAACTGAATGTCGATAATGCCCTAGTTGTTGGACTTATTTACGGTTGTTTGTCGTAGTCTTTGTTCGTGTTTTTGGCTGTTTTGTGAGGGTAGTTATGGTAAATCGATGTGGTGGCGTGTCAACGCCAGCATTTTCTGATGTGGAGTTGATAAGGACTGGCCGGCCACCGTTTTGAACGTGTCCCACCACGTGATAGGTAAGAGTTGTCTGCAAGAAGACTAAAAAAAAATTGTTAAATCTCATAAGTAACCCTAAACTATGCCCTTTCATAAACTGTTCCTTGAATTTTTAATTATTTCAATTTATCCCTTGAACTATGTCATTATTTCAATCGACCCCTCCCATTAATATTTTAACCAATAAATGACCCGATTTAATCAGAAAACCAAAAACTCTTCCGCATTCTTACCCGATTTTTGTGGCTAGCCGTTTAGTAAGGTAGGGTAGGGTCGAGTAGGGTAGGATATTGCAGTTAGTCAGAAATTTGAGCACCCTTAGTGCACATGGTGGCTTTACAGACTAGGCAAGGAACCCTCCCACTAAACTGGATATCATCCCCTCCACAACAACTAATACAAAATATCTATACCACAAAATTTGTATTTCCAGTTTTTATTTATTAATGAAATTTGATATTTTGACCAAAAAAAGAACTACTAATCTTAACGGAAGGAATCGATTGGAATAAGTTATGCAATTCAAGGGGACAAACTGAAAGTTGAAGGGATAATTTAAAATAAAAATCTTAGTTCAGAGAGTATTTATGATATTTAAAAACTAGAGTATTTGTTTGCATCGGTGGATGAAGAATCACAATCTGATCATATTAGAGCAACAAGTGTTTTTTTAGGATAATATTGTTTATGTATTCAATATTATCTTATTACTAGAGGTAATTCGTGTCTAAAAGTACGGTGTAACGTAAACTAACCGATTAATTTGAAGAAGTGAGGAGTAAGATCCCATATAAAGAGAGTGAAGAGTGAGTAAGATCCCATAGAGAGAGTGAAAAGTGAGGAAAAGAAGGTAAAATTCAATGTGAATTGTTTTGAGAGAGATGTCGGTGACCGTTAGATGAGTCTATTTAAGACTATCTGATAGGTTGATGGGTTTATTGAAGTGATGAAGATAGTAGATCACGTTGAAAAGTTCGTGCAGTTCTATTTTTCTATAGCCAACACAACACAAAGGCTAATGTCAAGTCAGCTCTTATGCCACTAGCTATGCCCTGGTTGGTCCCTTGGCACAGTTTCTATAGTGCATCATGAGCACTGGACTAAGGGGCGGTTAAGCAACTCGAACAATCTGCCCTACCTTACTACAACATAGGAGCACAAGGATATCCATTTCAACTCAAGGTTGATTTCCAAATTGAATGTAAGAAAGACAGAATTACCAGTAACTCATCAGCTCATCAAACTCGCACAATCACACACACATTTCATGGAGAACAATATGATGATCAAGCCGATTTGTATAAGCCGAAAGCATGACACGACTCGGAAATCCATACACTTGGAGACTATATGACAGATACATGATCATGGTGTAACAATGGAACAATGAGAGACCCAAACCAAACCCACTTAGTTTCCCCTTACACAAAGACAACATACGGAGCAAAAATTAGACATTTTCTTCCAAGCTTCTCCTGTATCATGGACTTCCCAGAAGCCCTAAGTACATATTTTCTGAAAATTACAACTAATCCCTTCCGGACCCTTCTTTAACCGCGCCTCCTTTCACCACATAATTGGAGCATGCAGTTCATGCTGAACTACAAGAATCATACAAGGCAAGCAACAAGTGTCAAAGGTGAATAAAAGAACTCGTACTCCTCGGGTGGATATAGAAACAATGACAGCAAATGATGATGCATCAGCAGATTTCTCAGTCGTTTTCATGATAACCTCAGCACATAAATTTGTTCCCAGAAGACTAGGGTGACATGCCTCAGAATTTCAGCTCAATCAATCATTTGTACCATCAAAGCTACCCATTGCATTTGCCCTCTTTTTCTCTCTCCAATTCTCACCCCACACCTTTGCCTCTGCAACTGCACGTTCTCTGTCTAGATCTCGATTCCTTGGAGTTTCTCTAGCTCTACCAGCACTGGCGGGGCTGTCTCTCTGAGAATCGGGATGGTCAAATTCATCCAAACCCCATTTCCTCCCAGACCCGCCACTGGTTTCGATCCTTCTCAACTCTGCACCACTGCTTGATTCCCTGACAGTGTCTCTTCTTCTGAAATCAGGAGAGTTTTTATGGGTGGAAGGAGAACCATGGCGGTCACCACGCCCAGGTTCGTCTGGACTATCCAACCCATCTGCCAAGTTCCTACGATCCTCCCTACTCCGAGGAGTAGATGAGCCTCCTCTGTTACTTTGGGCATTAGAGGCATTTGGATCATAGGTTTGCGATGCTAAGTACGTCAAAGCAGTCACAACATCCCCAATTAGAGGTCTTGTAGCTGCTTGTTCTTGCAAACACATGGCTGCTACAGCAAGTGCTTGGTAAAGTCCTCGCATTGGATATCGGCCTTGCAGTAGTGGATCAGCCATCTTGGGAAATTTTCTTCGATCCTTGAAAAGTGGGCGTGCCTACAAATCCATGTCCCATCAAATGAAAGAAACAAGGAAAAATCTTGTTTGAAGTGTGCTACAGGATCAACTACCAAGTAAGCATGCATCAATTTGTGAAATTTTTTGAAGTAGTTGATCACATAGCAAAAATCAGTAACACAGATTTATAAAGAGAAGAACTACTTACCCATGCAACGAGATTATGCTCTCCTGGACCCCGGGTGTTGTCAATAGCCTTGCGCCCTGTAATAAGTTCAAGAAAGACAACTCCAAAACTATAAACATCAGATTTCAAAGTGAGTTGACCAGTCATGGCATATTCAGGAGCGCAATAACCATATGTTCCCATCACCCGTGTAGAGACATGAGTCTTATCACCAACAGGACCCAGTTTCGCAAGTCCAAAATCTGATAACTTAGGGTGAAAGCCCTCATCAAGAAGGATGTTGGATGATTTTAAGTCTCTGTATATGACAGGAGGGTTTGCTTTGTCATGCAAATATTCCAAGCCCTTAGCAGCACCAGCCGCAATCTTCATCCTTGTATTCCAGTCCAAAGACTCTTTGTCTGACGGAAGATCTGGGAAGAAAAAGTAGAGAGAAAAAAAAAAAAAAAGAGAGAGAGAGAGAGAGATCAGGTAGGTTCAACATATTGATTGGGGAAAGGGGTAAAAGACAGATTAATTTCTTGTGATACTCCAGGGCATTTCTATATTCTTCTGAGTGTTTCATACAAAGAAAAAAGAAGGATTAAAAAGATTTAACAAAAATATCACCCAAGAAGTGGTGGTATGATTTATTCTTTTCAATGCTAAAGAACAGGTTTCAAAAATAAAAATCACCCACTAACTGGTTGTATAACTTAAAATATTTATGACTGCTCCTCGCCAAGTGATTAAAATAAGTAAAATTTCATCACCTATATCTCCAAGAAGTTATTTTTTTTAATCACATCTCAAACACAACGTGGTTGCCCGAAAAATTGAACTCTCAACCACGTCAACCAATGCACTAGGCAAAATTACAAAGTTCCTACCATTCATAACTTCACAAAATCACATTCTAATGCAAATTCCTGTGTAATTTTGAACAAGGGGCACCACTTCCCTAAGATAGTTGATTCTGATCATCCTGAAATAAATGGAAGAATGAAAAGAATTCCAAACCTTTGACTCTGATTATCAGTAGCTGTTGTAGCTGACCACATAGATATTAACCACCCAATCAACATGCTTTCAACCAGATCATGCACCCAAGTTCTAGACGATCATTTTAACTTAAAGCAACCAAGTTGAAAGCTTTTGAAACCCAATCAATGTTCTCAATAGATTTCTTGCAAGTCTTTAAACCTCCACTACACACTATGAACAAAAAACTTCTGACCAAGACTATAACTGTCTCCAAGTCTAGCATAATTAATTCTCTAGCAACTCACTTTCCGGAGTTCTCTAGCAACTAACTTTCCGGAATTCTCTAGCAACTCTAGGGCACGACTCTTGGAAAATCAAATATTTTCGAATACAGTAGGGTATAAGGATATTCTAAAACCTACAGTTAATATATGCTCTACCATTACCATCACAGCAGTTTCTTTCGCAAAAATACCACCAAAGTCTACTGCTAGAACTAGTACAAGATGCGAGACTCCACCCCCTGCCACCAGCACCACATCTATCAACCGCCACTCCCCACCGCCAGCCATACTACTACAACCCCAGCTTTTAAGTTCAAAACTACTGCTACTGCTATTGCCACCGCTACAACAATAAACAAATGCAACAGCAACTATAATACTAAACACTAAATTAAAGCCTACTGAAAATAATGCTGATAGCGCCAAGGACCATTATAACTAATGCCAAATTCTAATTATTTGGGGCTTACATTTCAGCTTTCCAGTCTCTCATACGAAATCGTGAGAAAATTCTATATTTAAATCATGAACCTCAAATGCTTTGTCATAATGAGTTAGCTTCCTAAGATTTTTTATTTTCAAACACTATCAGTTCAACCATCTAATTCCAAATTACGGCTTAGGTAGTTTATAAATTATAACTACAGTTAACTATCTCTTTTTATAAGAGAACAAATCAATATATGCTACTAAGTCAACCATGTCGGGTACTGGTTCTTCTAGTTGTTAGATGCACTTAATTCTACGAGGAGGATATGCTATTGTTTATGAATCCCTAAAGAAAAATTTAATTTGCAAGCATACCAAGGAATCTTCGAGATGGGCACTTGAATTAACCTTGAACCATCCATCAAAAAAGAAGCAAACAGAAAAAAATATTCAAGGAATCCAGTAACGAATATTTTACTCTCATTGACAAATACATTGTTACATCGTATTTGTCCGGTCAAACAAATATTCCATGCCATACACATCATAGTTATTTGCAATACAGGAACTTCAAACATTTCTAAATGAGCATGAAACATTGCCTTGCTGCTACCCTATGCTTTCTGAAAAGCAACATAGCAACACTGACTTAGGTAAGCACAGTTTTTCCATAAGTAGCCATGTACTATAAGACAACAGACAACTTACACATGTTTGAACAATAGGAAGTTCAGTTTGCTGCTATTCTGTATTTCCTGATGTTGCATGCACTTTTGCTTAAGCTTCAATGATGATTATGAACAAAAAGGTAATCGTATATACATGTACAATGTTACTCTTTTTTAGTTTGCCTAAAATCCATTCTTAACTACTTGGTAAAAATTAACTCCTTAGCAAAATGGAGGAAGCCATACATATTTAGAAGACAGATGCATGAGAAACATGCATGCACAACTGCCTGCAAGCTAAGGTATATGCTCACGGGGAGTCCAGTTTGATATTTGGGTATTTCCTCAATCCTGAATGCTGCACATAGTTTAGCTTAAGCTTCATAAGGTGATATCATATACATATACAGATTTACTTGAACCATCTAAAATATGCACAAAATCCACTCTTAATTGCAAAATAAAATGTCCTTAGAAAAAACTCAGGAAGCCATACATATTGAGATAGATGCAGGAGAAATATCCATGCCTGCAAGCAAAATGTATGGGCTCACATGGGGATGCATGTGAAATGACACATAAACACACAAAGCATGCAAATATACGATGAACCAGGGTTTCACTGATGTCCATATTTATATCCTAGTGAACATCCTAATCTCACTAAACACAGATTTAATGCAATTAATGATGCTCCAATGCCAAGATAATCGTCAGTTTATGACAAACTTAAACGTATGCTAAAAAAATGACAAGTAAGAACACTGAGAAACTAGCAACAAATCCTCATGCATGTCCATTTTAATTCCTGAAAACCCAAAGACAGCACATTTGAAATATGCGTAGAAAGCAAAATTTATATATTATACAAAGCAGTCATATAAAAAGGACTGCAGTCTCACCATGTAAATGATCCTCTAAAGATCCCAATGGCATAAATTCATAAACAAGGAGGCGCTGGTCCCCATCAGCACAATAACCGATCAAGTTGACAAGATTTGAATGATGTAATAGGCTAAGCATGAGAACCTCCACCAAAAATTCTCGATTTCCTTGAAGGCCATTACGGTCTAGCTGTTTCACAGCAACTACCTGAAACAGGAACATTTTGACCCAACGACAACATGAATGATGTGATGATGAGACACCGTGACTGAAATTCTCAAAAATACATTCATGGACAGGTCAGGAGGCAGAACTTTAACAGTTTCGGCAATCATTGCTGTATAAAGTCTAACAGAGTTCCTTTTTCAACCAAGCACAATTTACCTGTCCTGTGCTTTCCAGACGACCTTTATAAACATGTCCAAACCCACCTTCACCCAGCAAACACTCTGGCCTAAAATTCTTTGTTGCAGCAGCTAGCTCACGAAATGTGAATGTCTGTGCAGCAATATGTGCTGTGGGTCCATCTTTTGGAACTGCTGCATCCTTCTTAGGATCATTACCACCCCGAGATTTTGATTTGTCTGTACAAATAAGAGAATAAGAAACAGTTTAGGAGCCCCCACAAAATAAAGGCAGAAGAAAACGAAATCTTATTTGGATAGCATATTGAGGAACTTGAATCATAATTGCTAAACACATTTCATTATTAAACTACCCTAAGACGAGAACAACTCATCGTGTGAGAATTATATGCATCCTCGGCTTTCACCTTCCCAGTCCATTTTCACCCTCTTTGTTTTTCAAACAACTCACTATGAACATCAGTTCTTATGGCATTTCATGCTTATAAAGTACAGTATGCAGTCCCATTGAACTTTCTGTAGTGTACACGGAATAGTCATCCGAGTTTGTCACTTTGAATACAGGATAAACCATAATCAGAACCCAATTTAGAATTTAGAAATTATTAATAACTACATTAACTCACCAACCGATATTCTATCCTCACTGCTTTCTTCGCACTGAGTATTCGTATACAACTCCAAGCTTTGTTCAGCTAAATGGCATTTATTACCCTTCTTTTCTTTTTCTTTTTCTTTTTGCGACATTATCAAATTGTGAATGATCATAAAACAATTGTCAATTCTGCCAAACAAAAATCCGATCTCCCCAACACATTATAACACCACTGCATTAGTGGGAGTGTCAAAGTAAAAAAATTAAAACAAATCTGCAGACTACAAGTTCATCGATGACCTATAACAACAAATCTGCAAAAGTCACAATTCTGTAATCACCCGAATAAACCAAACAACCCTAGATGAATCAGATCGAGCAAACAAAAAATTCCAACAACTCATCGTTAGAAGGCTATCACAAAACATTAAAAACACAAAATTCAACCAAGCCAAAGCACACCCACCAATTGAAAACCCAAACCCATAAAATAATCGTATGAAAACAATTCCAAAAAGGCATTTTGAAGAACAAATCAAGTGCCTTACCTGAATTAATTCTGTTTACATGGTGAGTCTGGGCAGCTGAACCTTCCTTTACAGAATCTTTTTTGGTTACTTCTTTCACACCATTCCCTTCCTTGCTTGACGATCCAAAGCATGGAAAACACCCTCCCATATCAAATCCAAACAAATCCGAGAAAACCCAGCAAACCCAACACAACAATCTCTATATATATGTATATAAATACATGTATGTAAACGTTTAACACTTCTCTGTTCATAGACCCATCTCAGAAGAACCCCAGCTTTCTCTCTCTACAATTCCCAATGAAGAATTATCAGCCATGAGTCACTCATAAGTGACCCAAATTAGCTCTAGGACAAAGATCAATACCCCCTTGTCTCAGACAAAGTAGATCAACTAATCGAAGAAACTGATGGTTGAAGAGAAGGTAAAGAAACAAGGCAAAAACTATATAATATAAAAATACATGTCCTCTTTTATATGCGCATAAATATGGAATAATGATAATTTCTGGGGTGAAAATGGAAGAAAAATTACTACTCATTTTGACTAATTTTTAGACGTTAAGAGCAAATTTGGTGAATCTGATACCTTCGTATCAGTAATCTACTTGGAAATTATATATATGTTGTATTAAATTTTATTTAATTTATACTAAATTCATTTATAATTATGAATAGTTAGATTTATATTATATTAAATATGTATTAAAAGGAGATAATATTTAAGAGATTTCAGTTCATATTTAATCAATTCTATACCGATTCAATATCTATATAATATTCATTTGAAATCAATCCAGTGTTCTTCCAATTTCATCTAACCACACAAAACTCATTACAAAAATATTTTTTTAACTTAAAACTATCATTTTTTTGCACAATTTTTAATATCAGACAATTCAATTAATACATCCCCGAATGTCAAACGATTAACTAATCAACACTTACTTCCTTTTTCTTCTTTCCTTAACTCTTTCTTATTTTTTCTCTATCTATTTCAATTTTAAATTATGTAATTACATAAACAAAAAAAACACTTAAAATATAAATGGTGCAAATAGGCATGGCAAAAATGTAACAAGATTGGATTATCCGACACGAATCAGCACGAAATTAACGGATTTAAGTTTAATCTTAACGGGTTCAGGTAATAAATTGGTGGATCGCCAACCCACATATTACATGAATCGTGTTGGATAAAGTATATCAACACGTTTATTACTTGTTTACCTGTTTAAAGTTTAGACATACATAAAAGTTGAGCTTAGATGTAGAACCTGTTCCATTCTAATTGTGTTTGTGGTCACCTCCTTGTTATGTACAGATACGGAAATAAGCAGAATCTTCGAGGTAAAAATGAAATAAATATTTATTTGTTCGGATAATTAAGAGGTTAAGAGCGGATTATATGAATTTAGTCTCTGTAACCTTCTATAAAATACGACAATGGTACTTTCTATTGAAAGTGGAAATTTTCAAATTCAACACGAAAATAATAGGGTTATTAATCGTATCGGGTGAGACGGGTTTATATTGAATTTTAGTGAATTCGTATCAAAAAATATTTTATTCATACCCAATTAGTTTATTAGTTTGTGTCTAATAAATCATATTATATTGAATTCGTCTCATATATTAACTGTATATAACTGGTATATAAACGAGTTGAGTCGTATATTTCTTTTAGTTGGCTTCACTCATACCCGATTCATTTATTAATAGTGTCGTATCAAGTCAACTCGTTTACTAAATAGAGTGGCTTAAGAAAGATTCAAACCCTCTAATTTTGTGTCGTATTAACGGATAATTTTTCATTAATATGAAAGTTAAAAAGTATAAAACAAGGTGATTAGGGAGATAAATATCATTAATCTCACAAGACACCGGCTAATACAACGATATAATAAACAAGTCGGGTTGGTGTTCCAAATATCCAATACAAATATAACTAAATAAAATAGATTAAAATTAAAATTAATTAATATTCAACGCAAATTTAACTAGCAAAATCCAAACACGACTCAGCAGCACGGTTGTCATCCTAGTTCGTGGGAGAGTGGGACCCACTTGAGTAATCTGCCTATAATTTTGGGTGCTGTGAAACGTCCGTCCTGGACCGTCGGATTGGAAATTTGATCAAACTGGATCAAATGTGGTGACGTCATGATCTTTGATCCAATCAACGTGATGGCCCGTCCATATATCAAATTCTGATTATTAATTAGAATTTGAATTCGATATTTTATATTTCATAAATTTGAATATAGTCAATATACCTATACTCAATTAAACTATGATCCAATTCTAATTATTTATATAAATATTAAAAAAAATAACTGATTATTTAAAGAAATTTAGGTATAATTTAGTTACAAATGTTCTATTTTTTTTAATACAATTTTTTAGAATCATTTATAATTTTTATGTAACTTACAATCAATCATAAAAATATTAGGATCGATCTTAGGATTGATTGCAAAATTACCACAAAGGTGATAACTTGACCAAAAAACGAACTCAAAAATTTGTACCAAAACTCACAAAAATTATAAAACTTAGAAGTACGATACCGAGGTTTTTCTTTTCTTTTTTTTAGTACCGTAACCTTCTCCAAATCGGGTGTGTTTGTTTTAGGTATTAGTAAAGAGGGATTAGAAAAAATAAAGTCGGGTCCATCTTATCCCTCTTATACCCATGTTTGGATACATATTTTGGACCAAGTATTATCACCTAAAAATAATATCAATCTGGATAAATAGTGTATTTAATACTATATACAACCTCTCAAATAAACCCACCTTTTTGGTGGGTTTAAATAATTGAATTGGGATTTATTTATCCAAAAGACATTTTTATCTTCAAATATCTCTAGAATATATTATTCTTTATATTGAGAGTTCTTTAATAATTTAATGTTTATACCATCATTCAATACTCTATCCAAATAAAATATTAGACTGGATAAGTGTAGAATCCACTACTTTTTAATACTTGAATTAAACATGGAATAAGAAGATATAATCACTATAATTAGTCTAAAAACTAAATAGATGGATAAAGAATAGACCACATTACCTAATGTAATATTTCTTAATGTTTAAACCAAACGTACCCTTTTCAAGTGTTAGAAAACACATGCTATGTGAAGTTTCAAACCTTCTAGATAAAGGGTTTTGAAAAGTGAAAGGTCATACATGATGGAAACAAGAATAGAATTCAAAGTAATTCATGTTTTTTAGTTAATTGAGGAATATTATCCACCCATTCAAATGACATACCAATATATTCCTTACAATAATGACATCACACTCTATGACAACATCAATTTAAAAAAAAAAGCTATATTTTAATCTAAATAATAAAAAGTCATTTATTTAATAAAAAATATTACATAATCCAAATAAAACTCAAAAATTAAAATCTAAATACATATCATCTCTTGAATAAGTGTAGAATGAGTAGGCTCAACTGAAAAAATTGATGAGACCTACTCATTTAAAAGATAATATCCATTTGAATTATAATTTTTTAAATTTTATTTAAATTTTATAAAATTGCTCTTTATTTAAACACCCATTAGGGCCGGCCCGCGGTGTACTACATCCAAGGCTCGTTAGGGCTAGTCCGCTGGGCAGTTGTTGACCATCCAATATTCGGGCGGCTTGACCCGAGGTTGCCCTTAGGTACATGTCCCCTGTTTTTTTTTTTATTTTTGGGTCAAAGGTACATGTCCCGTTAATGTGTTGTGAAATTGCTTTAGTTTCTTATTTGTCATGACTATCTATTTTTTATTCTTATTACCTCGTTTTTTAATTTAAAATGAAGAATTAACGATCATAAGTAAAATTCTTGGAATATTTCTTTCTAGGATCGCAGTGTCACAATCATATTGCGTTCATATGTTGGGTTCAAGATTAATTAATTTTTTCGGGGCCTAATAGTCCGACTTAATTATTTGTCAAATTATATGATCCCAATAAAAAAATCAAGCAATTACAGTTATATATTGACGGGTCCGGGTTAGACCAGGGCCAAATCACAAATGATGGGTCTAAATCAGACCTAGATTAGAGATGTAGATTAGACCCAGCTTAAATATACAGGTCAAGCCCCCTACAGGATCAAGGAAGTTCAGTCGGGTCAGCCTCGTCATCTTGAGAGACTCAGTCTATAACTGATACACGAAGAGATCTTTGTGGGACGTAGTCATTGGGTGCATGTCGCCACATTCACGCAACTGCTTCGCTTGTTACGAGAATTATGTCATCTCTACCGAAGTACCCTACCTGTTACAAGAATAACGCCTCAATCTGTTAGAAGACGCCTATAAATTGTAAATTCCACCTACACAAAAGGGGCATCACTCACATCTGAGTATTCTATACTCTTTAAGTAATAAAATACTCAGACCACCATAACCCTTCATAGTGGAATAAATCACCCCCGATCGAACCACTTAATTTGTATTTATTTATATTGAATTTCTTTCTTGATTACTGTATTAAATTTTTGACAAATAGTGTACAAACATATTTTGTATGCCATTAAATATGACCCATAATCTCTGACGATGATGACGGTGATGCTGGTTGCAATAAGTATGACCCATAAAGCAACCGCAGTTCGTTGCAGAGCTAGGCCATTGATTATGTTGGGGATCACTAACGATTGTTAATCGATCTGAGTTTTACGAGCTTGATTTTAAATTTGTCGAGCTCGTTTTTTTAAACAAGTCTAAAAAATTATTCTTGTTTAAGTTCAACTTGTTTAAAAAATAAGTCGAACCCAAGTTGAGCTGAGCCTGAGTAGTTCAAATATAAACGAGTTGAGTTTTGCGAGCTCGAGCCGAGTATTTTTTATGCTTGTTTTTTTAAACGAGTAAAAAAAAAATGAGCTTAAAAAATTGTTTAATTAAGTTTGTTAGGACATGAATCGAACTCGAGTCGAGTCCTATTCGAACCGAACCCGAGTAAGTTGGTCGCGTGTTTGGTTATTGTCATTAACTTTTTAGCACTATACACATTTTTTTAATTTTTAAAAATTTTTTTTTTTAACTTGGTTAGCCAAGGTTGCAGGCCTCAATGATGAACCCGTCAACTTTGTGAGCCTTAATCGGGCCAGCCTGCTAGACATTGCAGGCATTCATGGCCCAAATCGCTGGGCTGCCAAGCTACCCATGTGTTGGCCCTAGATGGCATTTTGGGTTAAGGGATCACTTCGTGGGTCACACACCACTTGTGAGCCCGCTGCCAATCAGTTCATCAAAGCTTTTAAGATTAAACTCGTGTTGCAAAGCAATCGAATATCGAAATGATTTGATGCAAAATATTATGCAAATGCGAAATAACATACTTTGCAATATGGTAATCTTTTCAAGATTCAAATTCCAAAGCAAAAGCAAAAGAAAGCATTGCACAATTTTTAAGACAACTCAAGATCTATAATCTTCGAGAGTTCTGGGCAGAGATCGTCCTAACCTTCGTCTATCTAATTCACCATCTTTCGTTCTTTCTAGCATTTCTCCGGACCTCCTCCAAATCATTCTTGCCTTAGGGTCTTTGGGAGTATTTATTATATTCTACTTGAAATGAGCGTGTCTTAGAAATGACTTTTTTTCTTTCTAGAGTTAACTTTCTGAAGATGAGAATCATACGATACATGGAATATTGCCTTAGGGCTAAAGAGATGATTCTATCCCACTTGCACATGTACCTTTGTTCAATAATCAAAATCAATCACGTTTAGGAGAATTTTTCCTACTTTAATTTGGATCATGGATAAGAGAAATTCTTTCTTTGAATCAGCGAAAGCAATAATAATAATAATAAAATAAAATAAAATATGTTCCCCACTTTTTCTTTATGTTTCTTCTTTTTCAAAGAGGAAAAAGAGAGTGCAATTTGTACATATTATTCCTGTAACTCACCAACCCTAATCAATGATTTATGTTATGCCATGAACCGCCCTCGCATTCTTCCTTATCAAACTACATTGAGTAAAGTTGACGCACTATAAGAATTAGGGTTTTTTTGAGACAAGTTTTTTGCATCGGTTGTGTTCGTTGTCACAAAAAAAAAAAAAAAAGTGTTTTGAAGAAAGAAAAAAAAAAATTTGTGACAACAATATTATCATAAAAGATTTATTTACTGTCACAAATACTATTTGAGATAGACTGCTGCCGCCATAAAGACTTTTTGAGACTCCACTTATTATGGCGAGACAATACTGCCACAAAAAGTATTTGTGGCGACAAATAAACCTTTTATAACAACATTTTATCGTCACAAAAAAACCTATTTTCTTGTAGTGGTTGTTTTTCCAAATCGTGCCATGGATTTATATTGATCCTATATATAAATAATTTGAAGTTGTAAAGCGTCGGTTAACTCATTTAAAATAACTTATCATACAGTAAGTAAACTAAAATAAGAAAACTTTACATGTATCACATTCTCGTTAGATGAAAAAAGAGGTATTTCGATACTGCAGTTGGGCCCACACACACACACATATATATATACACATAAACAAAAGTATATATATACATATGTATACTATCTCTATCATATACTAGCTAGCTGTGAATTTGCATTGATAAGAAATGTGGCGAAAAGCAAAGAAGATAATGTTGGGGACCTTACGGCAAAAGTCTCCTTTCCACGTACGGCCTTCTTTGGATCATGTGTGTGTCCTCATAGACGAATTAGCTTATATTAATCCTTTCATGTTTGTAGAATTTGAATATGTTTAGATTCGAGTCGGTTATAACTAATCAAGTTAGAGCTCGACTAGTTTAAGTGTGACCTTACATATTTTTCGGTGGAAGCTTTCAAGCATTCGAATCAAATTCGAGCTTAATTTCTCAAACAAAGAACTTTAAAAACTAATTTATCAGCAATTTATCAGCAAAAACTCCTCGAAATTCTGCAAATTCAACTATAAAATCGAATCTTAGCAGTTCAAACTTACTAAAAGTCTATTAAAAAAAAAACGAATGAGAAGTGTATATGGTCTGAAGTTATTTGGCTGTCCATTTTCATTTTGTTTGGCAACAAAACAAAATTGTTTACAGATACGAACCCATTTAGTCTACTTACGTCGAGCCACACGTTGGTGCGATTCTGCTCATTTACCAAAATAGCTCAAAAATCTCATCAAGTTGGGTCATTTTACAACGTGAACAAGCTTAAAAGTAAAAATTGAATCAATCTTAAGTAGAGCTGGATGGGATCAATCACCCACCCCTTTAAATAAAAGGGTTTACAGCATGACAAATTTTCTCTCCATTTCTCACTTACTTTCTCTGATACCAAACAGAAAGTATTAATTACATATGTTCTTGAACAGTATTGGCATGTGTTATCAATTACATAAAAATTAAAAAACATTCTCTTCTTTTGCCTTTCCTTAAATTTGATGCGAATCTGGTTATGGAGAGGAAAGAAACGGTCCCAATTGGATAAATCCAACCCAACTTATTTTCTCCAACTCAGAAGATGCCTCCTTGGAAAGGTACAGCAGAAAGTTCCTTGTTCAAAATATGGACCACATCTCATCAAATTTAATTCACATAATTGCTAGCCTTGCTTAAAAAAAAGGTGATCTAAACGGGTTTTGACCCGACCCAACCTAACCGAAATACATCGTGTCGGATGAAGTGGGTTCGTATAAAAAAATACTTCATTGATAACCGATTTATTTATTAATTGGTGTCATATTGGGTTCATGTTGCATGTTAATCATGTATAACTGGTATATAAATGAATCATGTCGTGTATTTCTTTTGATTGATTTCATCGATACTCAATTCGTTTATTACTAGTGTAGTGTCAGGTTCACTCGTTTACGAAATAGATGGCTTAAAAAAGACTCAAACCTTCTAACTCTATGTCGTCTTCTAAAACTCTCTAACTCTGTGTCGTGTTAACAAATCTAAATTAACACGTACAAGTTGGTTTTGTCGTAGCTGAATAAGATAAACATAAATCTAAACATCTTTAGTTCGATTTTCACTGATAGCATAGAATTCATGTTCGACTAACACGCATAGTTTGCAAGTGAATACACACACACATATATATAAGGTTTGATTTCTTGTTACTATGAATTCAATACCTAGGTGGATGTCAAGGGCATGTTGTAATACGGTGACACAACTATTGGAGATTGGCAAACTTGACCATGGCTCCCCCTTGTTGCCCCTCGCAAGTGCCTAGAAGGAGGTGTCGGTTGGTGTTTGGTCCTTTGAGACAGCGAGCGGCACATGTGGGTGCGAATTAACGGGTGTGCCTATCACTTGACTTGGTAGTGCCTAACGATACGATGTGCGTTGAGTTCTCCCACCTACTCGGTATTTGATCACTCAAAAAAATGTAAACGAACTTTATGAGCCAACCCAAAAAGGAAAATGGGGTAATGGATATGAACATGGACACGGACACAACCCTTGAACTTGTTATCAATTATAAGAGAAGTCTACAACTATAAGAGTTTAGATGGAAAGTTAGCAATTATCATCATGTCCACAATATGTGAAGCCGAACCACAAGACACGTCCCTATTTCCGTAAGCAGAGATTCGTTATCGTCCAACCTTTTATTGCATAGTGTATGCACCACCTTGGTCTCAATCACCTAATAATCCATCAACCCTAGTTTTGGAACCCAACAAATATCTTACACAGCAAATATTCCCTCTCTCTCTCTCCCCCCTCCCCCACCCCCTGCACAGCCTATATAAATGTCCCCATGGAGTACTACATTCCTCACAGCAAAATCAAAGCCTCCTCCTAGCAGTCCTCAGAGGTCACATTGCTCTCTCACTTCTATACCACTTTTCCAGCTCTCTCTCTCTCTTCCATCTCTCTTCACATTTTCTGGTACTAATTAAAGAGAGGCTCTAGCAATTAGAACAAGAGCTTTTTGTTTGTGCAATGGACAAGGTATCAAGAATGGTGTCTGAATGGCCAGTGGTGATCTTCAGCAAGAGCTCTTGTTGCATGTGCCACACCATCAGGTCCCTCTTCTCTGAATTTGGTGTTAACCCTACTGTCTACGATCTCGATGAAATGCAGCTGAGAGGCGGTGGCCGGGACATTGAACAGGCTCTTTCGAGGCTCGGCTGCAATCCCACCGTGCCGGCAGTGTTCATCGGTGGTAACCTGGTGGGTGGGGCTAATGAAGTCATGAGTCTTCACCTCAAAAGGTCCCTTAAGCCAATGCTTAAAGAGGCTGGTGCTTTATGGGTTTGACCCAATAAGCTAAGAGAGAAAGAGAGAGAGAGAGACTGCTGCAGTTTTGATGTAACAGTGCTAAAATATAGGGTTGAGTTTTTTTTTTGTAACTGTAAGCTCCCCTTTTTTGCTATTGCTGTAAGCTCCCCTTTTTTGCTATTGCTGTAAGCTCCCCTTTGTGTTTGCTAATAAAGTTCAGTTTGTTATATGCTTGTGAAAGTATCATTGTTAAATTGCTGATTATGTTCAACCAAATGTTTGATAGAAACATTTTTAATGGAAACGTACCCTTTTAACTCATGACTATAATACAAACTCCGAATATGCATAAATACTCATTGATGGGACACTTTTGAGATCGCTAGGGATCATGACACGTGTCCTCGGGAGAACAATTACCGTTCTCTGCGACGAGGACACGTGTTCTCGGTGTCAGCATACTATCAGTCAAAGTTCTGGACGAAAGCTTAGCAGTGGCTCGGCCTCAATAAAGAAGGGTTGTCCAGTTCATTACATACCCTCGGCGCCACGGATAAACTTATGGCATGATTACAATATCCCCTCGGCGTTGAGGGACGCCTGTTACTTGACCCCTACTCAAAGAAAGGTCACTTAACAGGCTGTGCTACTTCGCCTAGACTAGGAATCATGAGGCGCTCTGCACAAGGGAGTCAGGGCGTCAGAGACAGCGGGACGTCTCACCAACAACAGCGGGACACATGGCAGAAGTGACATAATGGGGGGCACGCGGACGAGATTGCCCCTCGCAACAAGCGGCAATTGGAAGGCAGCAATAAATGAATTCACTGTTGACGGGACGTCCGCTTTGACATAGAAAGCCGGACAAGGGCGAACATTGATTACCCCTGCATCAGAGCACTTATTGACCCCTCCTCGAACGAAGATCATTAAAGGCACGGGGATCCGAGCATTCAATACTCTCAGACGAAGGAAAGAACACTAATTGCTCGGGAATCCGAGCAATCAATACTGGGGCCTTCTCCATACAAAGTCAGGGGCACACTGCCCCATCTCTGAGCACTACCTACTCTCTAGGCTGCCACCAATGATGAGGTCCGGGTGGGTATAAATAGCTCCCAAAAATACATTTCAAAGGTACGCGAGAACAACTCAAACGAGCGATACTGTGTTTTCTTCTTCCCCATCGTCAAAGAACTGACTTGATCGTTGGAGGGGATACGCCGGAAAACACTCCGGCGCCCTTTCTGACCCTGTCTTGTGTGTATCAGGAACCCATCCAGGCCCGCCTGAGACGACGACCAGCCGTAACGACAATTCATCACCACTCCTTAGGCCTCCTTTGGCCCTCTCAACCTATTCCTTGCTAAGGAATATACCCGCTCAAGCTGGAAGCCCCGTTGAACCACCTGAAGAAGATCGAGGGACCCTAGAACGGATCGACATTCTTCCGTCAAGCCCTTTCGCCCTCTCAACCCTTGCCCCATGAGGGGAAAACCGACGTTCGACGCCGGAGCGAGTTCATCAGGGAAGAGGCTACCTTACAACAAACTATTGTGCAAAAAACAGTGCGCACAATTTGGCGCCGTCTGTGGGAAACGATTCAAACTTTCTGAAGCGTAGCAACCATGGTGAATACTCGCCAGAAAGGCAAGGGCCACCAGCAGAAGAATGCCGATTTACCGGCACGAACCACGTCAAGAACGAGAGAGCATGTTGACAGTGTCAACAAGAATCGTTCTATCCGTTCTAAAGGGCATACCGATCCTAGTAGTATGGATATTGGGTCTAGCAAATCCACCCCCTTAGCACGCCAGCTAGCCGAAGTGATCGAGGAGAAGTTCGGAGAGAGATTACGGCAGTTGGAGGAAGACAATGTAAATGTCCTCAACCGCCTTGAGGAATACGCCCCCTCCGGCGGAGGGTCTCGGAATGTGGAGCGGTCTCACGAACTCTCTGTCAGGGAAGTTGCGCCGGAGGATCTGAGAAGCCGCCTGAGCAGTAGGGTGGAGAGTTCCAAGGCCCCACAGCGCCCGAAGGTCCGCTGGGAGGCACATGAGGCCCCAGCCAAAAGACCCAGATCATTGGCTTGGGATGATCTTCGCAGGAGTTTATCTGAGAAGAGAGGCGCAGAGGAGTCCGAGGGGGATTCCACCCTCTCTACCAGACACCCCAGGGGGGTAGGGATGGTGGACCGCTACCGGAAAAGCAAAATGCGGCCCACACAAGACGAAGACCTCAGGGTTCGGTTGCATTCCACGAGGGGAAGAACCAACCGGAGGGAGGATGCGTACGATGAGGATATTCAATCTCCTTTCACGAGGAACATTACAGAGGTGGAGATACCGAAGAATTTCGTGGTGCCAAGGTTCAAAGTCTATGATGGACGCTCTGACCCAGAAACTCACCTCAGGCAATACAAACAGTTAATGTCTCTCTACCATGCCGATCGTCGACTGCTTTGTCGAGTGTTCTCAATGAGCTTGGGAGACTCTGCCATGAAGTGGTTCGAAACTATTCCCCCTGGCACCATAGGGTCTTGGAAGGAGTTGACTGATCGATTCTCCGCCCGGTTTATCACAGGCAGTAGGCGTCCAAAAGATGTTGGTTCGCTACTAACCTTAAAGCGAAAGGAAGGAGAGACACTTCACCAATACGCAACCCGGTATTGGGAGGAAGTGAATGAAGTAGAAGGGTGTTCCGAAGTGATGGCAGCAGCCTCCTTCCGGCTGGGCCTGCCACGAGACTCCGACCTCTACAGGTCATTGACCAAGAAGACGCCCAAAGACATGGGAGAACTCATGTCGCGGATAAACAAGTATTCCAGGATAGAAGATGAGACGATGGGGGCCAAGGGGAGGGTTCCCACCCCCAAAAGAAGGGAGAGAGAGAGAGAGGCCACGCCTCCCCAAAGGGGACTTAGGCCCCCGTCTGGGGAGTCCTTCAAAGGAGTGCATACCCTGTTCAAGGAGCCTATCTACAGGCTTCTCCGAAAGATTCAGGGGGAACCTTTCTTCAAGTGGCCTCCCAAGATGCCAGGTGATCCGTCCACGCGGAACCAGGGGGCGAGATGCTCGTATCACCAAGATGTCGGACACCGCATCGAGGATTGCCGAGTTTATAAATACTTCTTGGAGAAGCTGGTACAAGACGGACATTTGAAGGAGTACATAGAGGACCCTATTCCTCCGGGGGGGCAAGAGGTGCCTGACCAAGTCGGCGCCCGACGCAACGTGATCGATGTCATTCATGTCTGCCCTCTGGAGCGCCCCACGTCCAGAACCCTCAAATCTGACCTTAGGAGGGTGGCGTTTACCAGAAAGGTAGACGAGACGGACGAGGGCCGACAAGGCAAGAGGCCCCGGATCAGCAAGGGGGAAATCACGTTCTCCAACGCTGACCTGGCCGGCGTGGTCGTTCCCCATGACGATGCTTTGGTACTGACCTTGAAGATTGGCGATTATGACGTTAAGAGGGTGTTGATAGATTCGGGGAGTTCTTCCGAGGTAATGTACCTTGAGGTCCTGAAGCGGATGGGACTCAGCTGCTCGGACCTTGCTAAAGTCAGCACGCCCCTCGTCGGATTTAATGGCTCGTACGCTGTGCCCTTGGGGAAGATTACGATTCCAGTCACCGCCGGGCCGGTTACGGTTGACACAGAGTTTGTCGTAATCGACTCTGATTCGCCCTACAACATCATTATGGGACGAGCCTGGTTGCACGCACTAGGGGCGGTGCACTCGACTTATCACCAAAAACTGAAATTCCCCACCCCAGAGGGGGTTGTGGAAATCCGAGGAGACCAGGCATCCGCCAATAGTTGTTTCTATTCTGCAGTAAGGGCGGGAGTCGCCGGCAAGGAAAAAGAGCGGGACCCCGACGAAGTGTTGAACAAATAGCAATTACAGTCTGGTCGGCTGGGAGTCGACGAACCACGGCTGGGCCCGGCAGATCGCTCGGTGGAGGATCTGCACAAGATATTCCTGGTTGACGGGGATGAAGACAGATACTTTTTAATTGGCTCCTCCCTGACCACGACTGAACAAGGGGCCATGGCGGGGTTCCTAAGGGAGAACGCGGATGTGTTCGCTTGGAAGGCCACCGACATAAAAGGGATAAGTCCTGACATCATGACTCATAGACTTCACGTCGATCCTACACACAAGCCGGTAAAACAAAAACCCCGGCGGGCGGCCCCACATCATGCACAAGCAGTGAACGACGAGGTGGACAAGCTCCTGGAGGCTGACACCATCCGGGAGGTCCAGTTCCCGGAGTGGTTATCCAACACAGTGTGTGCGAAAAAGAAAGAAGGCAAATGGCGCGTTTGCGTGGATTTTACCGATCTAAACAAAGCCTGCCCAAATGACGACTTCCCTATTCCAAAAGTAGACCAGTTAGTGGACGCCACGGCGGGACATCGGCGCATGTCTTTCCTCGACGCAAGGGCGGGTTACCACCAGATCCCCCTCCATCCTGAGGACCAGGAGAAGACCGACTTTATCACGCCAAGAGGGGTCTATTGCTACAAGGTCATGCCTTTTGGCCTAAAAAACGCAGGAGCCACTTACCAGAGGCTCATGAACAAAATATTCAAGGAGCAAATCGGGAAAACCATGGAAGTATATATTGACGACATGTTAGTGAAAACCAGGAACGAGAGTGATCATCTCGCAGACCTGGGCACCACTTTCTCTACCCTGTGAACATATGGCCTGAAACTCAACGCATCAAAGTGCGTCTTCGGGGTAGGGTCTGGAAAGTTCCTTGGATACCTCGTCAGCCGACGTGGGGTGGAGGCAAACCCAGAACAGATACAAGCCATCATGAATGTCCGAAGCCCCCAAACGACTCGAGAAGTTCAAAAGCTCACAGGGATGTTGGCGGCACTGAACCGGTTCATTTCCCGCTCCTCGGACAAATGCAGGCCGTTCTTCGAGGCAATCAAAAGATCTGGGAAGGACACATGGGATTCAAGGTGCGAGGATGCGCTGTGCGGAATCAAAGAGTACCTCCGAATCCTCCCAACCTTGTCTGTACCCACGAGGGGGGAAGTGCTTTTCTTGTATTTGGCCGTATCCGAATTTGCGGTGAGTGGGGTGTTGGTCCACGAACATGAACGAGAACAAAAGCCGGTGTACTATGTAAGCAAAGCACTGTTGAGTGCCGAGACCCGGTACCTTCCCCTAGAGAAATTGGCATTGGCACTTATTACCGCAGCCAGAAAGCTAAGGCATTACTTTCAAGCACACCCGATCACTGTCCTGACTGACCAACCACTGAAATCGATCTTGAGAAGGGCGGACCTCTCCGGAAGGATAGCCAAATGGGCGGTGGAGATAGGAGAACACGAAGTACATTTCAAACCTCGTATTGCCATCAAGGGGCAGATACTAGCTGACTTCCTAGCCGAGTTCTCCGGAGAACCCCGCCAGACAGAACATCTTCCTCAAGATCTATCCCCGGCGGATCGTCCGGGCTCGTGGAGTCTCTGTGTGGACGGATCCTCTAACAGCAGGGGCTCCGGAATCGGGGTACTATTGATTTCCCCGGAGGGGAGGGTCACGGAACAAGCGGTACGTCTAGGCTTCAAGGCATCGAACAACGAGGCAGAGTACGAAGCCCTGATCTCAGGACTCAGGCTCGCTGAGGCAGCAGGGGTGGCCGAACTCATTGTGCAGTGCGACTCCATGCTGGTAGTTAACCAGGTCAATGGAGAGTTTGAAGCAAGGGACCCCCAAATGAAAGCTTATCACGATATAGCAGCCGCTCTACTCCAAAAGTTCGAAAAGGTGGAACTTAAGCAGGTCCCCCGAGACAAGAACGCCCATGCCGACGCCTTAGCATGCCTGGCTTCGGCACTTAACTCTGATACCACTCGAAGGATTACTGTGGAATACCTCCCCAACTCGAGTATAGACGGAGCATGTCAGGTGGCCGCCATCCAAGAGGGCGCAGGGTCACCAAGTTGGATGGATCTGCTTATCAAGTTCATCCTCTCTGGGGAGCTCCCTGAATGTCCTAAGGCGGCCCGAGGAATCAGGTTGAGGGCCCCGAGGTTCTGGGTTTCCCCCGATCAGATGCTCTACCGAAAGTCGTTCTCTGGACCCTACCTCTTATGTGTTCGTGAGGATAAGATTGAGCACCTCTTGTTCGAGGTCCATGAGGGTATTTGTGGGGGGCACTCGGGCGGGAGATCCATGGCTCACCGTATCATGTCCCAGGGGTACTGGTGGCCACGAATGCAAAGGGACGCTCAAGCTTATGTTCGGAAGTGCGACCAATGTCAGAGATATGCGCCTATCATCCGAAAACCAGCTGGGGACTTGCATCCATTGACTAGTCCTTGGCCATTCGCCCAGTGGGGACTTGATCTAGTCGGGCCACTCCCCGCAGCCCCTGGAAACACGAGGTTCTTGATTGTAGGAACAGACTATTTCACCAAATGGATAGAGGCTGAGCCTCTCGCCCGTATCCGGGACACAGACACCAAAAAGTTCGTATGGAAGAATATAGTCACGAGGTTTGGGATTCCCCGTGCGCTAATCTCGGATAACGGAACCCAATTCAACAGCGGGCCTTTTAAGTCCTTCTGCGAGCAGCTGGGAATCCGAAACTATTACTCCACGCCCTCATATCCACAAGCCAACGGACAAGCGGAGTCTTCAAACAAAACTATTATCAATGGAATCAAGAAGAGATTGGAGAAAGCCAAGGGGAAATGGGTGGAGGAACTTCTGAACGTACTATGGGCTTACCGAACTACCCCGCGAAGGTCAACTGGCGAGACGCCCTACGCTCTAGCTTATGGGGTAGAGGCAGTCATCCCCCTAGAAGTGGGCCTCCCTACTATAAGAACACAGGCCTTTGAAACTGGAGACAACGATCGACAGCTGGGTCTGGACATGGATCTACTAGAAGAAAGAAGAGAAGTGGCCGCATTAAGACTGGCCAAGTACCAGGAAGGAGTTTCCCTACTCTACAACCGAAGGGTCAGATCACGGGAATTCCAGGTCGGCGATCTTGTGCTTAGGAGAGTGGTGGCAAACACCCGAGACCTCTCGGACGGGAAGATGGGACCTAACTGGGAAGGTCCATACAGGGT
This sequence comes from Ilex aquifolium, assembly GCA_951799425.1. Lineage (NCBI taxonomy): Eukaryota > Viridiplantae > Streptophyta > Magnoliopsida > Aquifoliales > Aquifoliaceae > Ilex > Ilex aquifolium. The sequence continues at coordinate 2,781,114 of OX637397.1, read as the reverse complement.
CACGTCAGTGGGAGGAACCGGGTCATATAAGCTGGAAGACTTAGAAGGCAACACTGTAATTCGCCCCTGGAATGTAATAAATCTGAAAAAATATTATGTTTAAGAACAGGAACTGTTGACCCATGAATGATTACGAACAAGGGCGAGGCCCTGGAAGCAGTCTAACGACTTCGGCTTCCGAACGAAAGAGGAGCCAGCCTCCCGAGAAGGGCGAGGCCCTGGAAGCAGTTTCTCACGACTTCGGCTTCCGAACGAAAAAGGAGCCAGCCTCCCGAGAAGGGCGAGGCCCTGGAAGCAGTCTCTAACGACTTCGGCTTCCGAACGAAAGAGGAGCTAGCCTCCCGAGAAGGGCGAGGCCCTGGAAGCAGTCTAACGACTTCGGCTTCCGAACGAAAAGGGGAGCCAGCCTCCCGAACAGAGTGTTTCCTCCCTGAAGACGACACTAGGGGTCAAGAGTCGAAAGCAACAGGGGCAAGCCTCCTGGAGCTAAAGCTCGACGCGGGTCCCTAACCTCACTCCATATGCAGGGGCACTCCCCCTGAATGGAATTTGACCCTTGCAAAGAAGACTCGCACCGACAGTCACTCGGGAGAAACGTTCCCCCGTGCCTCTTTGATCGGCGAAATCCGCTCCTGAGATATGCTTGCACAAGTACGTGGGTGAGGTAAAACAGATGTCCGACGCCAGTGGCTAAGAGCCTTTGACGGGGCGGCAGATGGATGAACGGAATCCAGTTATTAGAACGACCCACACAGAGTGATTTCCCCCAAGACGGGCGTTCTCGGCATCACATGGGTTTTCTGTTAGCACATGGTTCCTGAGGTACGACCCTTGACTCGATTCCAGATCAGGAATTACTTGCTCAGAATTAAGAAATTACTCATCTAAGACGCAAGACAGCGAAAAGATATGCGAGCAGAAGACAAGGAGAGTGCATTCGATAGACAAAATTTGTTTCCATTGCAAAAAGAAGGGGCTTTGCGTCCCCGAGCAGAAAGCAAACAAAAAAAAAAAAAAAGAAGAGCATAAAAGATTCAATGCCCTGCCGCTCCAGGGGGAGGAGGACTGAAGATCTCCCCTCCGTCAGCCAGGTGTTGCTCGCTGTATAGTTCTTCCACACTAGGAGAGGAGGGAGCATTAGGAGCTTGGGCATCATGCTCGGGAAGGGCAGGAACAGGGAGAGCCACCTCGGGAGGAGCAATAGCTGCAGGGGCCAAGGCAGCAGCAGCAGCAGCAGATGGTTCCCCGGCAGCTGGAACTTGGGCGTTGGAGGCCTCTTCGGCAGCCACCTCCTCCATGGCACGGAGCATCTCCTCTGATGGCACATACTTGTGCATCTGGAACAATGGGGAATCAGAGGGAACACCCGCGGCTTGGAGTGCCTCGTCCCAGCCTTTCTTGAAGAATTCCTTCTTGTTCTCTTCCAAGGCCGGCAGGACGTCGTCGGCAATCTCCTCCTTAAGCTGCTCCACTGTCCTGAAGTTAGCCTCCATCTCCAGACGGACCCTATCCAACTCTTGAGTAAGAGCCGAGCAAGTTTGCTCCGACTCTCCCACCTTGGCCTCTGCTGCAGACATCCGCTGGGTGGCCTCGGTGATCTTCCGATCGGCGTCAGCAAGGGCCGCGCTCAGCTTTTCAGCGCTGGCCTTCGCTGCCTCGCCGTCCTTCAGCAGTTGCTGGATCTGGGCCGCTTGGGAAGAAAGCGTCTTATCTCTGGCAGCGACGTCCTCCCTAGCAGCGGCCACAGCAGCCTCAGCATCAGCCTTGAGCCTCTCAGACTCTTGAAGCCTCCGCCTCTGATCGTGGAAACGTTCGGCGATGACCGACACTTGCTGAGAAACCTACAAGAGAGAAAGGGGTCAGATCACAACCAGAGACGAGGGGATGACGAAAAATGCAGTCTAACTTACCACCAGAGAACTCTGGATGATGGAGCGGAAGTGATGATTCGTGGGGCGGTTGCGGTGATCCTCCATATCCGCCCTGAAGTGGAGAGTCTCGCTGACCGCGTAGGCGACCATTGGAGACTGGATGATGGAGTCATCAACCCTGATTGGCATATCCTCCCTGTCTCTCGCTCGAGGGCGCCACTCCTCGGCAACAGTAGCCGGGACAGGGGTTGGAGGAGGATCTTGTTGCGGATAAGGATCGCGAACGCCCTGACCAGTCCCGTCAGGCCGATGCCTGACCCTTCTTCCCTCCTCCTGAGGAGGGTCTCGAACGCGGACTTGGCCACGGCCGGCAGGCCGCGGCGGTATAGGAGGCGTTGGAACAGAAGCAGATGGCGGGATGACGGCAGTAGCGGCCGCAGGGGCAGGAACATTGACCCCAGAAGAGGAAGGTGCTGCTCCAGAGGCCCCCTGGCCCCTCCCGGCCTTGACAACAGACCTCTGATTCAGAAAACGCAGGTCGATATGAGGTTGGCGCGTCATTGCCACTTCAAGCGCTTCTTCGACGTCTAAGTTCCGGAGGATATCGAAGTCTGGCCAAGATAGCCTCCCTGCCGTACTGGCTTCGGCTGGGGCGGAGGAAAGGGGCTCTCGGATTGCAACCTCTTCTTCAACCGGTCCCTCTACCTCAGCCTCAGTGGCCCTGTCAGGATCGTTCTCTAGATTGGGCTCCGGGTCTTGCTCGGCAGCCTCTGTGAAGAAATTGGACCACCTGTTGGGATTGTAAGGCTGGGGAAGTTGAGAGAACTTCTTGTATCCCGGTGTATAGCCCAAGAGGACGTGAGCAGCTCGCCCCCGACCGTCACCAATGTAACCCCAGACGGTTACAAGGTCAGCAAAGTTTACTAAGTGGCGTGCTGGAGGAGCGGCTTCACAAGTAGAGACGTCTGCATAAGAAAAAAAAAAAAAACAAGTGTTAAGAGGCGATTCAGTGAGAAATCGAAGACAAAGAAAGCAATGAAGGCTTAGAAGAGAGGAGCCGACGTACTCGTTGTTCGCCACTCCTTGGGGCAAGACAAGCCGTCGTACTCGGGGCCCGCCCCTCTCTCCCAAGCTCCGCCGAAGACCAGCAGATCATCCTTGAAACCCTTATCAGAGTCAGGTAGATGGGTGACAAGGTACATACTAGTGTCTCGGACTTTGAGATAGAAGGATTGTTGGGGCATTACTCTCATGAGAGCATAACAGAAAAGGATATCCTCGAGGCCTAGATTGACCCCGAGGCGCCTGTTAAGTTCCAAGACCCCCATGATGATCCTAAAGGTATTTAGGGCACACTGCCCCGGAAAAAGGCGAAACCTAGAAAGGAATTGGAGTAATAATGAAGGAAGGGGGAATCTAATCCCGCCCTCCATGATGGCCTTCGTATAAAAAGGCATGGCATCCTTGGTGCCGACATTACGGTCATGGATTTGCGGGTTAAACTCATCTACTTCGACATTCTGAGGAATATCGTAGTGGGTTCTAAAGTTCTTTATCTGTTGGGCACCCTTGACCTCATACTTCCTCGACTTAGAAGTACCGGCCTCTTGGGCCTCGGGGACGGGTTCCTGTCTCCTCGGCATGATTCGAAGAAAAAAGGGATGGGTCCTGACCAGACTAACAGACTCCAAACGTCGTAAGACTGAGGTCCTATAAATACCCTACTGGGCTGGGGAGTCACAGCAGCAACGACGACGGTCAGGGAAACGACCAGTCACCGGAGAAGATGAAAAGAAGAAGAAAAGGAACAAGACTCACCGGAAAATCAAATGGAGAAAAGGAAAGAAAGCTTGACAGAAACTCTTCTTCTCCAAAAACGCGACTGAAAGCAAGGCTCAGGGACCCTTTGGGAACAGAATGAGGGATTGCAGAATGTAGTACACAATTTCGGTGGCTCTCCGGCGTATGCTCAAGGAAGCTCTGAAGCGAAGTTCTGGGTTGCAAAAGTGACGAAGTGTGGGAGAGGGTCAGTTTATATAGGCCCTCTGGCGCCATCATTAGCGCACGAAGCACAAGGACAGGCGCATTGAATGCGCACGATCTCCAAAAGGCGGAGAAACGGCTGATGCATTGATGCGACAGTCGAAGCGGTTGAGCCCTTTCACCTTCTGACGTCACGACTGCCCCAAGTGAGAAGATCAAAGGGCTGGGGGGCAGTTGATGGGACACTTTTGAGATCGCTAGGGATCATGACACGTGTCCTCGGGAGAACAATTACCGTTCTCTGCGACGAGGACACGTGTTCTCGGTGTCAGCATACTATCAGTCAAAGTTCTGGACGAAAGCTTAGCAGTGGCTCGACCTCAATAAAGAAGGGTTGTCCAGTTCATTACATACCCTCGGCGCCACGGATAAACTTATGGCATGATTACAATATCCCCTCGGCGTTGAGGGACGCCTGTTACTTGACCCCTACTCAAAGAAAGGTCACTTAACAGGCTGTGCTACTTCGCCTAGACTAGGAATCATGAGGCGCTCTGCACAAGGGAGTCAGGGCGTCAGAGACAGCGGGACGTCTCACCAACAACAGCGGGACACATGGCAGAAGTGACATAATGGGGGGCACGCGGACGAGATTGCCCCTCGCAACAAGCGGCAATTGGAAGGCAGCAATAAATGAATTCACTGTTGACGGGACGTCCGCTTTGACATAGAAAGCCGGACAAGGGCGAACATTGATTACCCCTGCATCAGAGCACTTATTGACCCCTCCTCGAACGAAGATCATTAAAGGCACGGGGATCCGAGCATTCAATACTCTCAGACGAAGGAAAGAACACTAATTGCTCGGGAATCCGAGCAATCAATACTGGGGCCTTCTCCATACAAAGTCAGGGGCACACTGCCCCATCTCTGAGCACTACCTACTCTCTAGGCTGCCACCAATGATGAGGTCCGGGTGGGTATAAATAGCTCCCAAAAATACATTTCAAAGGTACGCGAGAACAACTCAAACGAGCGATACTGTGTTTTCTTCTTCCCCATCGTCAAAGAACTGACTTGATCGTTGGAGGGGATACGCCGGAAAACACTCCGGCGCCCTTTCTGACCCTGTCTTGTGTGTATCAGGAACCCATCCAGGCCCGCCTGAGACGACGACCAGCCGTAACGACAATTCATCACCACTCCTTAGGCCTCCTTTGGCCCTCTCAACCTATTCCTTGCTAAGGAATATACCCGCTCAAGCTGGAAGCCCCGTTGAACCACCTGAAGAAGATCGAGGGACCCTAGAACGGATCGACATTCTTCCGTCAAGCCCTTTCGCCCTCTCAACCCTTGCCCCGTGAGGGGAAAACCGACGTTCGACGCCGGAGCGAGTTCATCAGGGAAGAGGCTACCTTACAACAAACTATTGTGCAAAAAACAGTGCGCACACTCATAAATCATGTGCATTGAACAAATTAGGATTAACTCAAAAAGGATCTCAGGTTAGTAAAATCTATAGCCTTTCCATTTGAAAGTAGTAAAATAGTATTAAGAAAGTAAAACCTTTTATATATGAAAAAGCCAAGTTTCTTGGTTAAAAATGGGATGGATCAAGCAACAAATTTTCATTTAATGTGTGAAATTTTGTAATAATACATTATGTTTATACACTAGCATCCTTTCAACAAATTCACCTTTATTTTGATAAACCCAAAAGCTTGAACTTTTATTCTAAAGTTTCCAAGAGACAATTTGGCATGCAATTAAACCCAATATGTTCATAAACAACTCAAAATCAGCTCGGATATAAGTTTTAATTGAACTTGAGCTTAACTTTAAAACTCGTTTCATAAATATATATTAGTACTTATATACCAAGTAATAGCTTGTTTGGCTCGTTGAGCTCGTGAACATGTGCATATAATACGTTGTTACATGTATTCACAATATACATAGGAGTACTTAAAATAGCGTTAAGGATTAGTTATATAACATTACATATATTATGATATACTTAAACATAAAGAATTGGAAGAAAAACAAAACTTTCATCATTCTCCTTCTAAAATTTGGTATTGAAAATTGGCTGGTGAACTCAAACAATTTGGATTGCTTACATAGAGTTTTATGGTCATTTTGGGTACAAAAATCAAATTAAAAGTTTTAAAAATTATTTGACCATTAGTGGCAATTGGGGACTTTTTTTTTTTCTAACGGCCACTACTTGGATGGTTCCAATGTGACTCTTCTAAAATGATGCATGGAACCTTATGAATAAGGTACTAATTTTGCGTAAGCTGGTACAAACACGTCTGACAGTTAAACCAAAATAAAAATAAGTTTCTAATGCATGGCCAAAATCTCTAAGTTTACTTCCCATTCTCATTCTATAAAGATTTTTTCAATAGTTGTAATTTTTTATATTGTAATCAAATTGATGTCTAACTCTAAAGTTTTCGAAGACTTATAATTTTTGAGAGTTCATCTGAATTATAGTGAAGAGTTCTATCTTGAAGATAACGTCCTAATTGTATCTTGCCTAACGTACTTTGTTTTTGGTCTTATTTTTTCTACTTTTTCTTTCATTTCTCAAAATGTCATACAACTTGATTTCCTACAACATATGTATTGTTACATAATATTATGTATATAATTTAAACTGAGTTCAGCTCAAAGACAAGTGCGACCCGATTCGTTTAATTAGATATGCTGAGCCATCTTAGTTTGGAGTACAAAACATTATTGAGCCAAAAATATTTAAAGCTTGTCACAATTCCAATCACCCACATAGTGGAAGAACAAGCTTAAACATTTTATTGTTCGGCTCGGTTCATTTGTATTTCTAGAACCAAAAATAAATATTGGGTGTAACGGTTACACCATGTCAGCGTTCTCATGTGGTGAACAATAAACAAACAAGTGCATAAGTGAACCCTACTTGTCAATTGACATTGGCACACATCGAAATCCCTACGATATATAGTTGAGTTCAATACTTATATGTTGGAGAGTATTAGGCAAATGATTATAAATAAGCTTTTTTAAATTTTTGAGTTTTCTAATGAATTTGATTTATTGTTCAATTTGGTAATTAAACCATGCTGGTGTTACACATCAATCCATTTACAATGATATGATAAAGATTTTATGCATATATATGCCAAATGGATAATAACATACTTGGCAATCAATCCTAGCAAGATTCTCTAAATTAAAGCAAAAATTCCATAAAATCTAGTCCATGGCTAATAGATTGTTCACTTGCAGAGATGTACCCTAGCTAGTTAATCAAAATGAATCACATTTAGGAGATTTTTTCCTGCTTTTGGATTATGTCAGGAGAGATATTCTCTCTGTGTCTCTCTCTGCAAAAGCATTAAAGATGAGAACATTATATGTTCCTCAGCTTTTCCTTTTGTTTCTTCTTTTTTCACATGAGAAAAAGAGTGCAATTTGCACATTCATTCCTGTACCTCACAAACCCTAAATGATGATATGTGTGATGCCACGAACCGTCCTCGCGCGCTCTTCGTTTATCTTATGTAATATTTGTAAAGTTAACATTCTTGTCCAAAGTCGTGCCTCATACGAATCCTATCCTCCCCCAACCCCTTTTCCATCTGTTTGTCTATCTGTGTGTCTATCTAATAAATATGCACTATGCATTCTCATCTAGGAGCATAATGTACGAAAAAACATAATGTAGACAACAATTAATTATTTTTATTATAAATATTTTATTTTATTCTAAAGTGATTAGCTGTTTAGAGCATGTCAATTTTCTAAAATGCAAACGACATGTTTTATTAGTATAACTTCGGTATAATTAGAGATCTAGATCCCTATTGGAATTTCTATAAATTGTCCATATACATATATATATGTGTGTGTGTGTGTGTGAGGACATATACATACACTATATCTATCATATATGTACTAGATGTGGGAGTTGATAAGAAATGTGGAGAAAAGCAAATTAAGAAGATAATGTTGGGGACCTCTGACTTCAAGGCATATGCATCCTTTTCACGTACGGCCTTCTTTGTATGAGGTTATGTGCTTATGTTAACGTTGGAAAAAAAAAATTATCTTTTGCAAGACAAGTTTGTTTGATCAGATTGGTCCATACTCCATACCCTAGTTTGTTGCCACCTGGGATGCATAATGAGATGAATGACCCATAATCAATATTAGCGGTTTTCTGTTCCTGTTGTTGGACCTTAAGTCGCGGGTTCGAAGGTTGGTATGTATGACCCCTAGTCAATAGAAGACTCACCCTTTTAAGAAAAGGGTGTAGATAGGCAAGTTTTCTCTTTATTTCTTACTTTCTTTGCAGCCAAACAGAATGTAAAAAAGTACCCTATTCTATTCTTGAATGGTATTTAGCTAGCAGCATGTGCTAATGAGTTGGGAGACCCATGAAAATTTTCTCTTTATGTCTCACTGAATTTCTTGGCTACCAAACAGACAGAATGTAGCAAGTACACCTCATGATCATATTATGTTGTTTGAACAGTAATAGCATGTGTTATCAATTTTATAAAAGATTTTGTCCACATTCTCTTTCTTTTTGGCTCTGCCTTCTCTTTCGTGAATTGGATGCGAATCTGGTTATGGAGAGGAAAGAAAGATTGGATAAATCCAACTTTTTTTCTCCAACCCAGAAGATGCCTCCTTTGAAAGATATATATAGCAGAAAAAGTTCCTAGATTAAAATATGGACCACATCTCATATCCATTTTTTTTTTAGTTAAACGATCAGCGGTGTTCGGGTCAGTTTACACATATCTCAACTAATCTCCTTTCTGATCCGGTCAAAAATAGGTCATCTACGCTGGGACTAAGGTATTTATGAGGGACAAATCCCTCATGCTCTGATCCCAAGATGTTACCAATATTCAAACTCAAGATGTCTGAATTTACAACTCGTCTCTATTACCACTTGAGCTACTCTTGAGATTATATGATATCCGTTTACTTCACATAATAGCCTTGCCAAGCAAAGGTTGATCAAAACGGGTTTGGACCAAAAAAAACCCAGCATTCCTGACCCGACCCGACAGTGTAGGAATGTATCACTTGGCTGAGTAACTTAACTCTTTATTTTTTTTTTTGGTATTACAGTTAAAGGCAGTTTATGTGCACCTCAACTAATAACTTTTCCCATTCTGATCAAAAGAAAGTCATCAATGCCGAAACAAATGAATTCATGAGGAATAAATTCCTCATTATTTGGTCCCAAAAGAATTGTCAAGTTTCGAATTCAGGATGTCTGAATTTACAGTTCATCACTGTCTTTACTAGACTGCAGTTCTGGCCTGCTTACTTGATTCGTATGGTTTAATAAGAGACAATACGTAAAGTCACATATCATGAGTTTAATTCTCCCTAGTCACATAAAATTGAAGTTTTACTAATACAAGTAGTTTACATGTGATTGCATATATATAATATGTGTTGCTAACATGAATACAAAGCATGCATCGTTAAAACCATTCTCTCCGTTGCCACAAAAAAGATAAAAATAAATAAATAAAAGAAATCTTAATCCACTTTGGTGGGTCAACCCAACAAGAAACTGGGCAAATGGGTCTGGATATGGATATGGACATGGACACCACCCTTGAACTATTAGTCAAACAAAGAGAACATGCTATCATCCCAAACGAAACTGCTAGCATTACTCTACAAGAGATTATACACAATTCAAATGAAATCCAAAAATTACAATTCTTTATATGAGTATTGGATAAATAGGTTTCATTGAAAAAATTGATAGGACCCACTCATTCTATGCATTTGTGTTGTAATTATTTGAATTTTATTTAGATTGTGTAATAGGACGTACTACTGACACGTCTCTATTTCCGTATGCAGAGATTCGTTACCGTCCACCTTTTATTGCATAGTGCACCACCTTGATCTCCAATCCATCACCTTATAATCCTCCATCAAGCCTAGATTTGGAACCCAACAAAAAATCAATAAAATCTTTCAGAACACATATTCTCTCTCTCTCTCTCCACAAAGTCTATATAAGTGTCAGCATGGGCTACTCCATTCTTCACAGCAAAATCAAAGCCTCCTAGCAGTACTCCTCACAGCTCACATTGCTCTACTCCCACTTCTACACCTCTTTTCCATCTTCCTCTCTCTCTCTCTCTCTCTGTCTACATTTTCTGGTACTAGATAGAGGGTCCAGGAAACTAGAACCTGAAGTTTTTTTGTAGCAGAGATTTTACCCTTTGATTCTGCAATGGACAAGGTTTCGAGAATGGTGTCCGAAAGGCCAGTGGTGATCTTCAGCAAGAGCTCTTGTTGCATGTGCCACACCATCAAGTCCCTCTTCTCTGAATTTGGTGCTAACCCTACTGTATACGAGCTCGATGAAATGCAGAGAAGCGGTGGCCGCGACATCGAGCAGGCTCTTTTGAGGCTCGGTTGCAACCCTACTGTCCCGGCCGTGTTCATTGGTGGCAAGCTGGTGGGTGGAGCTAATGAGGTCATGAGTCTTCACCTCAAAAGGTCTCTGAAGCCAATGCTTAAACAGGCTGGAGGTTTGTGGGTTTGAAGCTAATATATAGCTTCAAACCCGACTCTAAAAATAATGCGAGTTAGATACATACAGTATTACTCGAAGTCGGATTAGCAAGCATATAGCTATTTACAGACACTGCTACAGTTTTGAAATAACAGTGATACAAATAATGGGTTGAGCATTTTATAATGTAAGCTTCCCACTATAATAAAGTTCAGTTTACGGCCTTCAAAAGAAATGGCGTACTTTGCCTACCTATATTCATAGCATGGCGAACAAAAAGATTAAACATTAACGAATGATGTTATTGAAAACTTACCAAATAAAGAAAGACAGGAAAAAAGTACAATTTTGTAACGAAAGTTCAAGCCAAAGATCGAAACCATCAAGAAAAATGCATGATTACTCTTTACCAGTTTGCCTACACTGAGAAATGAAACCATCAAGAAAAATGCATGGGATTTGTTTAAATGACTTTGCTATGTTTACATCAATGGTCAAGACTTATATTTGGAGAGAATTAGCCAAATGACAGTTCTATATGTACCATATCAAAATTCTCCAATTCTCATTTGACTCTCCACCATCACATAGATTCTGAGTGCATAATATTCTCATACTTTGCATTTTCTGACCTTTTTAGCAATTGATAACACTTTTTAACATTGTCAAATCATGAATTTTAGAGAGAAATTTGCTTTATATTGTATAGAATATCCACTGCTCAATGTCACAATGCACCACTTGTAATTATACACTCAAACCAATTCAGTACAGGGAAATGCAGAGCAAGGGTTTTAAGTCTGGAATTATGCATTTCAAACCTTGTTTTTTATAATCAAGTTTCTGTATTTTCGACTAGATTGCAACTGTGTTGCGCAAGAACCATTAATATAGACTTTGTGGAGAGAGAGAGAGAGAGAAACATTTCCATTTTTCTTTTTCTTTTTCTTTTTCACTTAATAGCATTGCAGTATACTACACAAACATGTTGGCTGAACTAAATTCCACTATCATAGTTGAGAGAATCTAAATCCACACGCATGGGCACGTATGAGAAAGGAGAAATCTCATCAAATTTAATTCACATAATTGCTAGCCTTGCTTAAAAAAAGATGATCTAAACGGGCTTTGACACGATTCAACCCGACCGAAATACATCGTTTCGGAAGAAGTGGGTTTGTGCCAAAATAGACTTCATCCATAACCGATTTATTTACTAATTGGTGTCATATAGGGTTCATGTTGCATGTTAATCGTGTATAACTTATATATAAATGAATCGTGTCATGTATTTCTTTTGATTGATTTCATCGATACCCAATTATTTTATTACTCGTATCGTGTCAGGTTCACTCATTTATGAGACAGATAGCTTAAAAAAAACTCAAACCTTCTAACTCTATGTCGTCTTCTAAAACTCTCTAACTCTATGTTGTGTTAACAAATCGAGTCATATTTTAACACTTTTAAGGGGGAAGATGCAATTGGTTGAGCTACTGTAACTACAGTTACGTTCGTTTGGTTTGATGGGTGATTGCATGCAATAGTATTAACAGGTAAAAACTGTAGGTAACCTTTTTTCGGGGATTAAAAAATCTAAATTAACACGTACAAGTTGGTTTCGTCGTAGCTGAATAAGATAAACATAAATCTAAACATCTTTAGTTCGATTTTCACTGATAGCATAAAATTCATATTCGACTAACACGCATAGTTTGCAAGGGAATACACACACATATATATAAGGTTTGACTTATTGTTACTATGAATTCAACACCTAAGTGGATGTCAAGGGCATGTTGTAATACGGTGACACAGTTATTGGAGATGGGCAAGCTTGACCTTGGCTCCCCCTTGTCGCCCCTCGCAAGTGCCTAGAAGGAGGTGTCGGTTGGTGTTTGGTCCTTCGAGATAGCGAGCAGAATATGTGGGTGCGAATTGACGGCTGTGCCTATCACTTGACTTGGTGGTGCCTAACGATATGATGTGCGTTGAGTTCTCCCACCCACTCGGTATTTGATAACTCAAAAAAATGTAAACGAACTTTATGAGCCAACCCAAAAGGAAAATGGGGTAATGGGTATGGACATGAACACGGACATGGACACAACCCTTGAACTTGTTATCAATTATAAGAGAAATCTAAAACTATAATAGTTTAGATGGAAAGTTAGCAATTATCATGATGTCCACAATATGTGAAGCCGTACCACAAGACACGTCCCTATTTCCGTATGCAGAGATTCGTTATCGTCCAACCTTTTATTGCATAGTGCATGCACCACCCTGGTCTCAATCACCTAATAATCCATCAACCCTAGTTTTGGTACCCAACAAAAAATCTTACACAGCAAATATTCTCTCTCTCTCTCTCTCTCTCTCCCCCCCCCCCCCCCCCCCCCACCCCCCACCCCCTGCACAGCCTATATAAATGTCCCCATGGAGTACTCCATTCCTCACAGCAAAATCAAAGCCTCCTCCTAGCAGTCCTCATAGCTCACATTGCTCTCTCACGTCTATACCACTTTTCCATCTCTCTCTCTCTCTCTCTCTTCACATTTTCTGGTACTAATTAAAGAGAGGCTCTAGCAATTAGAACAAGAGCTTTTTGTTTGTGCAATGGACAAGGTATCAAGAATGGTGTCTGAATGGCCAGTGGTGATCTTCAGCAAGAGCTCTTGTTGCATATGCCACACCATCAGGTCCCTCTTCTCTGAATTTGGTGTTAACCCTACTGTCTACGAGCTCGATGAAATGCAGCTGAGAGGCGGTGGTCGGGACATTGAACAGACTCTTTCGAGGCTCGGCTGCAATCCCACCGTGCCGGCAGTGTTCATCGGTGGTAACCTGGTGGGTGGGGCTAATGAGGTCATTAGTCTTCACCTCAAAAGGTCCCTTAAGCCAATGCTTAAAGAGGCTGGTGCTTTATGGGTTTGACCCAATAAGCTAAGAGAGAGAGAGAGAGAGAGAGACTGCTGCAGTTTTGATGTAACAGTGCTAAAATATAGGGTTGAGTTTTTTTTTGTAACTGTAAGCTCCCCTTTTTTGCTATTGCTTAAGCTCCCCTTTGTGTTTGCTAATAAAGTTCAGTTTACTATATGCTTGTGAAAGTGTCATTGTTAAATTGCTAATTATGTTCAACCAAATGTTTGATAGAAACATTTTTAATGGAAACCCGGACCCTTTTAACTCATGACTATAATAAAAACTCCGAATATGCATAAATACTCGTAAATCATGTGCATTGAACAAATTAGGATTAACTCAAAAAGGATCTCTTAGTAACATCTATAGCCTTTCCATTTGAAAGTAGTAAAATAATATTAAGAAAGTAAAACCTTTTACATATGAAAAAGCCAAGTTTCTTGGTTAAAAATGGGATGGATTAAGCAACAAATTTTCATTTAATGTGTGAAATTTTGTAATAATACATTATGTTTATACACTAGCATCCTTTCAACAAATTCACCTTTATTTTGAACCCAAAAGCTTGAACTTTTATTCTAAAGTTTCCAAGAGACAATTTGGCATGCAATTAAACCTAATATGTTCATAAACAACTTAAAATCAGCTCGGATATAAGTTTTAATTGAACTTGAGCTTAACTTTAAAACTCGCTTCATGAATATATATTAGTACTTATATACCAAGTAATAGTTTGTTTGGCCGTTAGTGGCAATTGGGAACTTTTTTTTCTAACGGCCACTACTTGGATGGTTCCAATGTGACTCTTCTAAAGTGATGCATGGAACCTTATGAATAAGGTACTAATTTCGCATAAATTAATATAAACACCTTTGACAGTTAAACCAAAATAAAAATAAGTTTCTAATGCATGGCCAAAATCGCTAAGTCATTTGCTCTCTTCTCTATCTCACAACTTTATTTCCAATTCTCATTCTATAAAGATTTTTTCAATAGTTGTAAATTTCTATATTGTAATCAAATTGATGTCTAACTCTAAATTTTTCGAAGACTTATAATTTTTGAGAGTCCATCTGAATTATAGTGAAGAGTTCTATCTTGAAGATAGCGTCCTAATCGTATCTTGCCTAACGTACTTTGTTTTTGGTCTTATTTTTTTCTATTTTTTCTTTCATTTCTCAAAATGCCATACAACATGATTTCCTACAACATATGTATTGTTACATAATATTATGTATATAATTTAAACTGAGTTCAGCTCAAAGACAAGTGCGACCTGATTCGTTTAATTAGATATGCTGAGCCATCTTAGTTTGGAGTACAAAACATTATTGAGCCAAAAATATTTAAAGCTTGTCACAATTCCAATCACCCACATAGTGGAAGAACAAGCTTAAACATTTTATTGTTCGGCTCGATTCATTTGTACTTCTAGAACCAAGAGTAAATATTGGGTTATGTTGTGTAATTGTCCAATAATAAACAAATAAGTGGGCAAGTCAACCCCACTTGTCAATTGACATCGGCACGCATCGAAATCCCCCACGATATAGAGTTGAGTTCAAGACTTGTATGTTGGAGAGTATTAGGCAAATGATTATAAATGGGCCTTTTTAAATTTTTGAGTTTTCTAATGAATTTGATTTATTGTTCAATTTGGTAATTAAACCATGCAGGTGTTACACATCAATCCTTTTACAATGATATGATAAAGATTTTATGCATATATATGCCAAATGGATAATAGCATACTTAGCAATCAATCCTAGCAAGATTCTCTAAATTAAAGCAAAAATTCCATAAAATCTAGTCCATTGCTAATAGATTGTTCACTTGCAGAGATGTACCCTAGCTAGTTAATCAAAATGAATCACATTTAGGAGATTTTTTCTTGCTTTTGGATTATGGCAGGAGAGATATTCTCTCTCTCTCTCTCTCTCTCTCTCTCTCTGCAAAAGCATTAAAGATGAGAACATTATATGTTCCTCAGCTTTTCCTTTTGTTTCTTCTTTTTTCACATGTGAAAAAGAGTGCAATTTGCACATTCATTCTTGTACCTCACAAACCCTAAATGATGATATGTGTGATGCCACAAACCGTCCTCGCGCGCTCTTCGTTTAGTTTATGTAATGTTTGTAAAGTTAACATTCTTGTCCAAAGTCATGCCTCGTACGAATCCTATCCTCTCCCAACCCCTTTTCCATCTGTTTGTCTATCTGTGTGTCTATCTAATAAATATACACTATGCATTCTCATCTAGGAGCATAATGTACGAAAAACATAATGTAGACAACAATTAATTATTTTTATTATAAATATTTTATTTTATTCTAAAGTGATTAGCTGTTTAGAGCATGTCAATTTTCTAAAATGCAAACAACATGTTTTATTAGTATAACTTCGGTATAATTAGAGATCTAGATTCCTATCGGAATTTCTATAAATTGTCCATATACATATATATCTGTGTGTGTGTGTGTGTGTGTGTGTGTGTGTGTGTGTGAGAGAGAGAGAGAGAGAGAGAGAGAGAGAGAGAGAGAGAGAGAGAGAGAGAGAGAGAGAGAGAGAGAGAGGACATATACATCCACTATATCTATCATATATATACTGGATGTTGGAGTTGATAAGAAATGTGGAGAAAAGCAAATTAAGAAGATAATGTTGGGGACCTTTGACTTCAAGGCATATGCCTCTTTTCCACGTACGGCCTTCTTTGTATGAGGTTATGTGCTTTTGTTAACGTTGGAAATAAAAAAAATTTATCTTTTGCAAGACAAGCTTGTTTGATCAGATTGGCGTTGGTCCATACTCCATACCCTAGTTTGTAGCCACCTGAGATGCATAATGAGATGAATGACCCATAATCATTATTAGCGGTTTTACGCTCCTATTGTTGGACCTTAAGTCGCGGGTTCGAAGGTTGGTATGTATGACCCCTAGTCAATATGAGACTCACCCTTTTGAGAAAAGGGTGTAGATAGGCAAGTTTTCTCTTTATTTCTCACGTTCTCTGCAACCAAACAGAATGTGAAAAAGTACCCTCTTCTGTTCTTGAATGGTATTAGCTAGCAGCATGTGTTAAAGAGTTGGGAGACCCATGAAAATTTTCTCTTCATTTCTCACTGAATTGCTTGGCTACCAAACAGACAGAATGTAGCAAGTACACCTCATGATCATATTATGTTGTCTGAACAGTAATAGCATGTGTTATCAATTTTATAAAAGATTTTGTCCACATTCTCTTTCTTTTTGGCTCTGCCTTCTCTTTCGTGAATTGGATGCGAATCTGGTTATATGGAGAGGAAAGAAAGAAAAGGTCCCAATAGGATAAATCCAACTTATTTTCTTCAACTCAGAAGATGCTTCCTTTGAAAGATATATATAGCAGAAAAAGTTCCTAGATCAAAATATGGACCACATCTCATATCCAATTTTTTTTTTTAACGATCAGCAGTGTTCGGATCAGCTTACGCATACCTCAACTAATCTCTTCTCCGATCCGGTCAAAGATAGGTCATCTACGCCCGGACTATGGTATTTATGAGGGACAAATCCCTCATGCTCTGAATATTCAAACGCAAGATATCTGAGTTTACAACTCGACTCTATTACCACTTGAACTACTCTTGAGATTATATGATATCCGTTTACTTCACATAATAGCCTTGCCTAGCAAAAGTTGATCAAAACGGGTTTGGACCAAAAAAAAAACACAGCAATCCTGACCCAACCCGATAGTGTAGGAATGTATCACTTGGTTGATCAGCAACTTAACTCTTTTTTTTTTTTGTTTGATATTACAGTATAGGGTAGTTTATGTGCACCTCAACTAATCACATCTCCCGCTTTGATCAAAAGCAAGTTATCCACGCCGAAACTAGTGAATTCATGAGGAATAAATTCCTCATTATCTGGTCTCAAGAGAATTGTCAAATTTCGAACTCATGATGTCTAAATTTATAGTTCATCACTGTCTTTACTAGACTATAGTTCTGGCCGCTTACTTGAGTCGTATGGTTTAATAAGAGACAATACGTAAAGTCACATATCATGAGTTTAATTCTCCCTAGTCACATAAAATTGAAGTTTTACCGATACAAGTAGTTTACAAGTGATTGCAGATATAAAATATTTGTGTTGCTAACATGAATACAAAGCATGCATGGTTAAAACCATTCTCTCCGTTGCCACAAAAAAGAAAAGAAAAAAAAAAAAAAAGAAATCTTAACCCACTTTGGTGGGTCAACCCAACAGGAAACTGGGCAAATGGGTCAGGATATGGACATGGACACCACCCTTGAACTATTAGTCAAGCAAAGAGAAACTGCTATCATCCCAAATGAAACTGCTAGCAATACTCTACAAGAGAAATTATACACAATTAAAATGAAACCCAAAAATTACAATTCAAATGCATATCATTCTTTATATGAGTATTGAATAAGTAGGTTTCTTTGAAAGAATTGATAAGATCCACTCATTCTATGCACTTGTATTGTAATTATTTGAATTTTATTTGAGTCGTATACTAAGGCGTACCACTGACACGTCTCTATTTCCGTATTCAGAGATTCGTTACCGTCCACCTTTTATTGCATAGTGCACCACCTGGTCTCGATCACCTAATATAATCCATCAAGCCTAGATTTGGAACCCAACAAAAAATCAATAAAATCTTACAGAACACATTCTCTCTCTCTCTCTCTCTCTCTCTCCACACAGTCTATATAAGTGTCACCATGGGCTACTCCATTCTTCACAGCAAAATCAAAGCCTCCTAGCAATACTCCTCACAGCTCACATTGCTCTACTCCCACTCCTACACCTCTTTTCCATCTTCCTCTCTCTCTCTCTCTCTCTCTCTCTCTCTCTCTCTCTCTCTCTCTCTCTCTCTCTCTCTGTCTACATTTTCTGGTACTAAATAGAGGGTCCAGGAAACTAGAACCTGAAGTTTTTTTTTTTTAGCAGAGATTTTACCCTTTGATTCTGCAATGGACAAGGTTTCGAGAATGGTGTCCGAAAGGCCAGTGGTGATCTTCAGCAAGAGCTCTTGTTGCATGTGCCACACCATCAAGTCCCTCTTCTCTGAATTTGGTGCTAACCCTACTGTATACGAGCTCGATGAAATGCAGAGAAGCGGTGGCCGAGACATCGAGCAGGCTCTTTTGAGGCTCGGTTGCAACCCTACTGTCCCGGCCGTGTTCATTGGTGGCAAGCTGGTGGGTGGAGCTAATGAGGTCATGAGTCTTCACCTCAAAAGGTCTCTGAAGCCAATGCTTAAACAGGCTGGAGGTTTGTGGGTTTGAAGCTAATATATAGTTTCAAACCCGACGCTAAAAATAATGCGAGTTAGATGCATACAGTATTACTCGATATCGGATTAGCAAGCATATAGATATTTACAGACACTGCTACAGTTTTGATATGACAGTGATACAAATAATGGGTTGAGCACTTTATAATGTAAGCTTCCCACTATAATAAAGTTCAGTTTACGACCTTCAAAAGAAATGGCGTACTTTGCCTACCTATATTCATAGCATGGTGAACAAAAGGATACAACATTACTGAATAATGATATTGAAAAAGAAAGACGAGAAAAAAGTACAATTTTACAATGAAAGTTCAAGTCAAAGATCGAAGTTAAATTTCTAATCACTGTCATCCCTATCAATGACATCTATTAGAAGAACTACTCGACGCCTTCGTTCAAGATCTAAGAGAAAAGGAGGCCCCCATATACAAAGACTTCTATGAGCATTTCACCGTCGAGAGATTCTTGCACTTGATCAACCCAAAAAACTAACCAAATCCTATTGTGATAGAAGACAGAAGGTTGAAATATCATAAATCGAGAAATGTTACATGAACTTAAAATATTGACATCATTTGTAGACTTCGTCGATCATTATCATCAATTTAACTGTGGGTTACAACATTTATTAGGATCCACTACCTATTCAATGATTGTGATTAATTAAATCAACAAATTATGTCAATATTTTAAGTTCATATAACATTTCTCATCAGAAACCTATGCGAAACTTTAATTTAGACATTTTTTAGAGAGAATATTAAGACAGTCAAAAGCTTTTCGGAAGGAATTTAGTACATTTGCACATCACTAATTCTCTTGCACATGTCTTAAACCCGAATTCTCTTGACCATATAAAACTCAGCTTTAACCGATATATACATGTCTTAAGTCCGAGTTTTCTTCACCATATAAAACTCAAGTTTAACCGATGTGTTTGGTTTGAGAATAATTGTGTGTCGTCAAGAGTGCCAGTGCAAAAAAAATGCATGATTGCTCTTTACCAGTTTGCCGACACTGAGAAATGAAACCATCAAGAAAAATGCATGGGATTTGTTTAAATGACTTTGAGATATTTACATCAATGGTCAAGACTTATATTTGGAGAGAATTAGCCAACTGATAGTTCTATATGTACCATATCAAAATACTCCAATTCTCATTTGACTCTCCACCACCATCACATAGATTCTGAGTGCACAATATTCTCATACTTTGCATTTTCTGACCTTTTTAGCAATTGATAACACACTTTTTAACATTGTCAAATCATGAATTTTAGAGAGAAATTTGCTTTATATTGTATAGAATATCCACTGCTCAATGTCACAATGCACCACTTGTAATTATACACTCAAACCATAGCATACGGAGTGAAACAATGAGATAAAGAACTCAAAAAAACATCACCATTTACAATATGCTAAGCTAAAACAATCACGGAATATTAATTTCACCTTTTGCCAGTTGAAGCTGGGTCATAAGCCAGATTTCTCACAGCAAAGAAGTTCATTGCTGCTTTTGATGCATTCATTGGCACGGTTCTGAACAACTTGAAATCCCTTCCGTCTGTCAGCTTCCTCCAGAAATTTCTGCATCTGCATGGATGGTGTTGAAATCCCCGCCACAGTTCTAAGCAGGCCGTTTTCCAAAACCAATTCTATGTGAAAGCCTTTTTTTAGCTGTCCATCATAAAAAATCAGCCGCCTCCGGCTCCCCATCAGCATCCTCAACCTCATTTTCTTCATCTTCTTCAGGGGCATCTGGATCCACTCCCTAGAGAAACAGACCAATTCAGTACAGGGAAATGCAGAGCAAGGGTTTTAACTCTGGAATTCAAACCTTGTTTTTTATAATCAAGTTTCTGTATGTTCGACTAGATTGCAACTGTGTTGCGCAAGAACCATTAATAGTACATTAAGTGAAGAGAGATGGAGAAGATATTGACTCTGAAGCATGCAAAACAGAAGACAAACCTTCATTTGTTTCTCCAAGCGTTCCAATCCTTTTTTTGCGGCTTCGTTTTGGGGATTTAACCTGACAGGCACAATAGAGTTGTGAGTTAGCAACATTTCCATTTTTCTTTTTCTTTTTCACTTAATAGCATTGCAGTATACTGCACAAACATGTTGGCTGAACTAAATTCCACTATCATAGTTGAGAGAATCTAAATCCACACGCATAGGCACGTATGAGAGAGGAGAAATCTTTACCTCAATGCTGCCTCATAATGCGACAAGGCCTCTTGCAGCATATTTGTAGCAGCAAATACTTGAGCCAGCTTAACATGAAGAGAATCGTCAGCCCAATCTTTGAGATATCGCTCAAGAAGAGATACAGCATCTCCATTTCGGCCCTCAACGACATGGAGCTCGGCCAACGCTAGTGCAGCTCCAAGGTAACCAGGTTCAAGCCTGAGGGCTGACTCATAGAATTTTTTTGCCTGTTAGACAAATAGGTCAAATTCAAAGCATTTACAACAAAGAGTTTGAATACAAAATCATCTAACAGAACTAACACTCCAAACAGTTCCCTATACATTTGAGGACATCTGGGAGAAGCTTCAATTTGAACTTTTAAACGTTTTAGTAGGAATATGCCTTGCTATAGTTGCTATTGGCCAAACTAGCTAAACAATGACATTTGACTATTGTAATTAAATGACTAACAAGTATCCATATGACATTAAGAAACCAAATAACTGGTTACTTTCTTTCATACATCATATTTTTTAGTCACAAAAATTAGTTGGTCAGATGTTTCTTCACCTAATTTTTTTTATGCTACTCCACTTGATGACTAACAATAGATGGAAGAGCTAAAAATAAGACTCTCTGGCCAGCCAAACTCAAATCTGGACTATTGCTGAAAATATCATTTACAGGCTTACCTTTTCTCTACCACCAGAGTTGCTAGCGTGTACATCCCCCACTAATTTCAAAGCCTTTGCAGATTGGGGCATGGTCTTCATCGCCTCTCTTGCAGCATGCAAAGCTTCTTTGATCTTTGAAAGTGCCAAATAAGAACGAACCAAACCTGAAATTAAATTGGGGTCTCCATCATACACGGCTTATTTGTTGCTTAAAATTAGTTTGATGCAAGAAGGACTAGAAGGAAAGAAGGAGCACCAGATTAGCAGCAGTTACCAAAAAAATGCATATATGCTGCTATATTGATGCGTAATTTATCTTGTGGTTTTCATAACACACCTTGATAGGAACGAAGATCAGGTCTCAATTCTTGAGCTCCCCTGAAGGCAATTACAGCTGGTTCGGGCCGATTCATTGATAAGAATAAGTTACCCTGAAAGTTTATGAAAATATGTTAGCTTACAACTTCCAACGACAATGGAATTGGAGACCAGACACTTATAGGTGGATCATCTAAAAATGTGATCTAAGAAACTTTCCATGCTCATGCCTTGACTAAACTATCCCATTAATATTGCAAATGAAATTAAGAGTACCTTCATTATATAACCCGGTATATGCCTCTCATCAATGCGGATGCTCTGGTTGCACAGTAATAATTTAATTGTGAGTGCACGATATAAAAAAAAACAAGAATCTGGTCTATTTTAAATTAAATTTTCTAACCTTCTCAGCATAAGATAAAGCTCCTCTCTCATCTTTCCTCTCCCACAAAACAGACAAAGCCACAAAAACTTCTGGCCTTGTGGGATCAATATTCAGCAAATCATGCACTAACTTGTTTAACTTCGAATGATCAGATTTTAGCTTTAAGAGAATTGCATACTCATCCATATAAGTGATCACGTATGGATCAATTGATCGAACCTGTACAACATGCATATAGAGTTAAGATGGTGCAAATGGTTCATCACATCAAAATAAAAACAGGTACTTATACTTACCTTCTCAAAATTGGTAATGGCTTCATCATTTTTACCAATAATGGCTTCAACCTACACAAAAGAATTTATGCATAAGATAAACAGACAAAGGTAAGTCAAGTCTAATCTTTTATACGTCAATTCTTATTTATCAAGAAACTTCAGTATTAAATAAGCTTCCACAATTAGCAACTATAATCCTTACCAAACAGAAGAATTAGAATCCAAAAGCGGGTTTGTGGACAGCTGGTATCCAAAGAAGCTCTTTTCAACAACTTATTCATAGTAGACAAACCTTGGTACTAGGCTCTCCATCAGACTTAAAATACATAATTTAATAGATTCTGAGCATCTGCCTGTCATGTAAACTAGAATACTCCTTTAGTCTTTTGTAGAGACCCATCTTCAGTCCATAACAAATAAATTTATATAATAAAGTAGCTTACAATTCAAATCTCAAAAGATAAACAAAATGATTTTTGCTATTCGCGGTTGAGATCGCTTTAAATTTTACTTTAAAGTTAATCTAATGACTAATATTAACACCCTAAATTTAATAGGAAAAATATGGGCCTAAAGGTGTGTTTGAAATGATTTTTTAAAAGTACTTCTAAAAATTATTTCTCATAAATACTTAAAAAAAAATAATAGTGTTTGAAACCGCTCCACCATTACCTCTATCCCCACCACCGCCGCCACCACCACCACCGTCGCCGCCACCGTCGTCGTCGCCACAACCACCGCCACCATCACCATCACCATCACCATCACCATCACCATCACCATCACTGCCACCACCTCCGTTGCCGCCACCGCCACCATCACCACCACCGCCGCCACCATCACCGCCCCCACAGTCATTGCCACCCACCACAACCATCACCGTCTCTTACCACCACCTCTCACCCCCACTACAAACCGATGCTTAAATTTATTTATCTCTTCTCTATGTTTGTAATTTGATTTTGCATATGAATACAAATATGTTTATTGTTTACCATTTTTTATTACATTGTGCCTTCAGGCACAGGCAATAACTAGTACTCTAATAAGGGATAAGAAGTCTTATAGAGATGAGAAATTATGTATTTTAGGGATTATTGCATAATGGAGCGATAAAATGATTAGATTACAACCACGAGGTCAGGGGTTTGTATATGACAACAGTGACTTTAAGCAAATCATGCTAGAAGTTAACTTTATACCAAGTCCATCCCCCAAACACTCTTGTTTGGCAGTGACCAAAACAGATAGTAGTAACCCTTTTTTTACAACCAAAATGGGTAATGATATTTTGCTTTCATACAGATAAGGAACTTCTTATTCAATAAGTCCAAAATGAGCTTGTAACCACTATCAACTATTTCTAACCTTTGCCATTTCAAGTAAAATGTGTATGTTGTTAGGAAAACGTTGCACAAGCTCTGTGAAGAGTTCAAGACCACCTGTCAACCAAAAACAAAAGATTGTAAAGGACCTAAAAACATCAATTATCACATATAGAAAAAAGAACAGTACACAGTCCTGATACCGAATGAGTATTAACCTTAGCTCCAATATCCTCAGACTCAACCATGTTTTTCCACTTGACAACTAAAGCTTTTACCATTGCATCAACCAATGGCCCCTATCAACCATCATTTCCTTGCACGATGCAACAGGTAATGCAAGCAAAAGCTCAAATTTAATAATTTTTCATGGAGACTACTTTCGTGAATGAGGACGGTTTCATTTATTTAAACTATAATTGAATCAAATTGCTCTTGGCGCAGCGCTAAGGTCTTTCCATTGTGACTTGGGAGTCAAGAGTTCGAGTAGCGAAAGCAGCTTCTCCGCAAGTGAGGGTAAAGTACATCTGACTAGACTAACTATACGGCAGCAGTAGCCTCATGCACTGAGTCACCCTTTTTAACGAGTCTGATAGCTGCTACCAAGAAATTATAATTTTTTTGGGGGGCTGGAAAAAATCTGCATGAAACAGCCTAGTAGGATAATTATGCAAAGACGAATATTGGGTGTGTTAACATGTAATGCACGTGGAACACCAAATATAAACTATGCCAACAAAACAATACAGTAACTCACAAATTTCACCAAATTAAAAAAAAAAATAAGAGAAGTTAAATTGAAAGGAACAAGATTATTCCCTACATTTAAGAAAAACTAACCAACCTTTGTAGTCATTTGAAGCAATGCAACATTGGGCCTCCACATAACGCTGCACACATAGAACAAATGACCAACAATAAACAACAGTTCAAATAACCAAGAATCTCAATTGTCAAAGTTTCTTAGCTTAAACTTCCATATAGTTGAAGTGTGTCTCTACAAGTCTAGAGTTGAGCCATTGATTAGGTTGGGAAACTGGGTTCCCAGGTAGACCTAAAGTATGTTCAGCACGAGTATATGGGTCTGTGCCTATCTTAATTTGCTACTGAGAATTGGATGACTCAAGGCAACTTAATCATTAATGACTTGTGCTAAATTCTGAATTTACATAAAATCAAAACCTAGTCTTATTATTAGTATGTAAGTCTTAAAGCCTGAAAGACACAAAAATAACAATACAAACAATATCCTTTTATTTGGTTCATGGTGAACAACTTCTGTGAGGATATTTCAAATTTTGCTCTTTTGCATGAATAAGTTCACTTAGGTAGGGTAAATATATTTTGTCTTGCCAAAAAGAGGGTGAGTAAATGCAAAATGGATTGCACATAAATGACCAAAACATGGTCATATGGTCAATTATAGATGATCTTCTAGCTGCCAATAAATCCCGTATTTACTATAATGCTTCTCATTCATTATCCTTGCCGAGATACTGTAGAATGTTTAACGGCTTTACTGGCACTTTGGTGTAGCCAAAATCAAATAATTAAGAGAAGACTTGATTCAGTGACTTCAGTCTAGTAACATTTGCTTCCCTCGCTTTTTTAGGGTTCTTGATGCTACAAGATCTTTCACCACAATTAGTTTTCATATACGAATTTTTATTTTCCTAATCTTGACTAAGGGAATAATTCAGTGGAATTTGTCCAGTTTAACAAGAACAAGGTTGTGAGTTCGAATTTGAGGATAATCAATTCGCACATGCAATGTCAAATGCTGGGTCTGTAACTAGTCCATCCTTCACAGCATCCTCAGAATAACAGGGATCAAACAGGGCCACAGCATATTGTTCTTTTTACTTTTTCTTCTTTTTTTTTCCTTGTCTTGTGGGAGGTGGCTGTAACAAACATTGGGAAGGGAACAAGAAAAAGTTTGTACACTTGCATGTCACAAGAAATATGATGTACGTAACGATCAGAAAGCAGATAAACACATCCTCTATATTATGAAAGCAATTCATCTGGCCCATTATGTACTTACTTGCAACCAACGACTTGAGTCAAAATGATCAAAGGGAGGCCTCCCACCTCTACTTGGCGTCTGGGATTATCAAGAAAGAACATCAAAGAGCACAAAAAAATTACAACTTCATGTTAGAATATATCATGCAGATCCATAATCAACAGTTAAAAGGTTCGAGCTACTAAATGCTGGAATCCTTATTCATCAGCCATCGGGGAATTTTACACAAAGGATTTCATGAACAGAAAGCATATTGCACACCAGAAGCATCCCATAGTTTTATACAATCAACAGAACTTAGGCTACCATTTTTAAGAAAATAGACAAGGAGTTGTCCTCCACACAATGAACCACAAGGGGACACATGGTAGAAGGATGTAATTAGAAACCAAGGATTGACAACAGGCCAGTCCAGGTATGGCTTTAAACTCATTGAGGATTAATTCGTTATTCCGAAATGACTTGATTGAAACCATTTTCAACTGTAGTCAAGATAAAACACAGAAATATTAAGCCTAACACGTTTATTCACCGGTCAACCCACTAATAAAGTTGGATTTCCTTCTTTACATACAAGATGACAGAAGAATACGAAGATGTCCCAAAATAATTCTTATTTGAAAAAGTCAACACAAAAGACTTCATCATTTCCAAAATTATCCATTTTGGATTGAGAAATCATCACAATGTCAATATTCATATTTTTCAAAGGGTAGTTATTGAAAGTTGGAGCTTTTTACTTGCTGTGAATGCATAAATTGCATGTCTCCTTCTATAGTCGAAATCCCGCACAAGTTTTAATAAATTTGGGAGTCTGTCATAAATTGGCATTAAAACATCTTAAGTAATTTGCTTATGAAAATGACTAAGAATTAAAAATGTATTATTACTAGGACTGAATTGAGGCTTGTGTCCTAACATGCCCGTCTAACCTTGGACTCACCCAGTCATAGTTGGGTTGGGTTCAGGTTGCAACTAGAAATGATAACACAAGTTACGTATAGCCAAAATAAACAAAAGATTTCACATTCATAGCAAAACGAATATACTTGTCACAAGAAATAGTAATAAAATGGTAATATAATTACAGACACTGCAAACTAGTAGATCAGTTACATTTAAAAGGGTTCCACTAACAAACCTGAGGGAACAACGAAATAATATCCTTGGCAAGAACACCCAGTTCAGCCAAGCCTGTAATAGCCTCAATGATGTAAGGACAATGCCTGTGAACAGAAACAAAATAACGAAGATGATATTACTTGTGTTGGAACAACTTTAAACGCATAGGTGAATTACACATGTTAGTTGTGTAAGGGGGAAGCAGGTGCCAAAAGGGCAATGCAGAACCACAAGAAACTTCAGGTTATTTCCAACAACATCAAGTTTTAAGTCACAGAAAAAAGAAACACAAGATGCTTAAATTAGCTATAGAACATTTACGAGGATGATATGGCTGAATCTTACAAATAGAATCATGTACGCAATTCGTCCTTACTGTGAAGGAGGTAAAAAGGAGAAAGGTTTCAGGCTTGTCTAAGTTGTGATATAAGAGGTGAAATGGAGTAGATCGGTAAACCAGAAGTGACTTATTCCATATGGCCAGGAGCATGCATGAAACTATGTAATGTACATTATCCAATGTGATCAGATCCAAAAGGCATACACAACATGGACAAACGAAGAAAAGTTGAAACGTCCACGTGCTATCAGATGAGGACTGAGGAATATTGCCATTAAGAAAACCACAATGACAGACCTCAAACACTCTTTATAACAGGTTATGGCTGCACGAGTGTGTCTAGAACTTCGGCAGAGCTTTCCCATTGTTAGATTCATCTGCAAATTCCTCGCTTTGCTTGGAATTCCTTCCATCTGTAACATCAAGCAGTGAAGGCGTGGCTTTAGAAATGAAAGATGCCAAAACATTCTTTGGGGCAGAGGTGAGGGGCTATTAAGTAACTAGAAATGAATAACCCCTATCCATCTTCAATGTAACAGATCATGCAAGAAACCAGAGTCGAATAATAGTAACCTTCATCTGAGAGCATACTTTATAACTGCACAGTAATGTGAGTAGATGGCATAGCAAGTTCTTGACTTCACAAATTACAATGAGAAAGATGCTTAAGTTTTTGCATATTAAACATTTTCTTGCTAAAAAATTTCAAAAAAGTATTTAGTTCAACCTCGAGAAGAGCAGCTCTGTTCTCATTCAGTGCACAATGACAGGATGCAATTTTGAACTTCACCTAGAAAAGATAATTTACTCCGTTAAACAACTAAACCATCCACAAGTACACAAAAGAAAACTTATGATCCAACGATGGTTTGAGGAGGGGAAAACATGTAGGAGATTGGAAAAAAAACCCTACCTCGTATTCATTTATTGCTGAAATGTTAAAAGAATTTGGGGAAGACGACCTGTTTGACGCAGAAAATGAGCTTCTGGCTGTTGTATTTTGTTTGGGAATAATCTTGTTTTGTTGCAATGCTTGCTTGTAAGTATGCTGTAAATAAACATAATCAATCATTTCAATCAACTCAGCTCATTTCAGAAGTCTCCACATTGACTATCAACATGTAAAGTACAAGACAATAAACTACCTTCGATTCCACCAAACATCAAAATGCCCATCTCAGTATCCAAAAAAGACTCAAAATTTACATACATACACACACAAACACAGAATTATCGCCCGGTTTGTGTAATGCTAGGCAGAACACAATAAACTGAATCCATGTCCACCAAAAATCAAAACGCCCAGCTGGGTATTCAGAAAGTTTAAGACTTGTAATACATATCAGAATTAATATCCATATTTACGTCTGGTTGTGTGTTTGTGTGTGTCTGTGTGTTGTCTTACAATTGCTCTGCGATACTCCTTCTCTCGAAGCAATGCATCACCAAGAAGCACCTGAAATCACAAATCAATCATGTACGGATGTCCTTAAAAGTAAAAACCCAACATACACAAACGAAATCAACAAACGCAGAATCGAGAAACGCACCAAATTTTCAGCCTTGAGATGTGGGTTTGTCTCAGAATTCACAGAAGACGATGAAACAAGAAAGCAACCCTAGCCCAATCACATCAATTTGTTAAACAAAATTAAATTTTTTTTTTTTTTTTGCAGTTGGAAATCAAAATTAATAGCTAAAGGGTGAAGGGTGGGTTAATAATCAAATGCATAATCTGAACTTTTTGATCAGTATAGTGAAAACTTACGAGGATTTGAGCCGAATTGTAGAGACCATGATCAAGAAGTGTGGACATTTGATCCCTTGGGACTTCCATTGTGTGTGGAGCAGTGAGTTGTAGAGTGAAGTTTTGAACAGTGTCTCTACTCTCTACTCAAAACCCTCCTACTCGCTCTGTTTTTTTTTTTTTTTGATAGTGAAACGAGAAACTCGCTCTGTTTTTGAAAACCCACTTTGAAGGGATGTCTGTCGGATTTAAATTTAAATTTTGTTTTGGAGTGAATTTAAATTTCATTCATTTTTCTTTTTTGGAAAAAAATCCCATTTTTTCACATAAAAGATACAAAACTTCTGGGGGTAATGTAAAAAAATTAATTATTCAGGGGATAAATTGATAATTATAAAAATGGGATTTATCCAGGGAAAGTATATTACATTTCACATAAACATTCATTAAGTGCTATCACTTTTATTTTATATCGATGAAGTCCTCCTCTTAGTAATTTATTTGAATGAAGTCCTAAATTTTATAAATACTATATTTTATTTTTATTTTATCCTTCTCTTGACAAATATTGACACCTAAAGTATTTAGGATATAACATTAATTTTTCTTATATTCATACATATCCAGACTTCTTGTGTTTTAAATTATGTATTATCAATTCGTCAAATTAATCAGTTAACACATGCAGATTTGCTTAATTAAATCAACGAATTCATAACCTTGAATTCACAAATTCGATAATGTGAATGCACAAATTCATGATAAAAAGCACGATAGTGCGCACATCATTATAAACGAATTATGTAACTCAAGGAAAACCTACTAATTTAATTACTCGTAATGATTTGATATAAAAAAATTTAATAAATGATTGTTTCTCTTATGTCGTAAAAAATCTCTTCATTGACAATCGTGAAAAAAAAAAGAACAGAATATAACAAAATGGTCACATTACAACACTTTTGATATATTAAGAGTATATAATGTAAAAAATTAATTTTTAAGGTGAAAAATAATAATTTTTAAATCTTTCAGGTAGAAAGTGAAATTCTTCCTAAATTAAATTGATTAGGATTAGAATTATTTAGATTTTAAAGGACAAATTGCATCCGGTCGTCTCTCTCTCGATCAATGGATTCATCAACCTGGACTTCACGCAGACGATTATACGCACAAACACATATATATCCTATGAATCGCCAAAAATCCATATCGAAGCGCATCGCAAAAGCAATTATCGGAAGATCGTGCCCTATATGTTTCACACACATCGATGATTGTGAAGCAGCGGTGATAACAGTGTGTATGCACGCGTATTGCATCGATTGCATTAGTAAATGGAGCTCTTTGAAGCCAAAGTGCCCTCTCTGTAACGCAGAGTTCGATTCGTGGTTCTGCGGAATCGACCTCTCGTCTGGAACGTTCTACCAAGAGAAATTGCCGCTAGTCAGTGAGGGTAAAAGTGCTACAGTGTACGGAAGGAGAAGAGATCGATTGGCAGAGCAAAGGTGAGGGTTTTATATATATATATCACAAATTTGCTTAATGCAGTTCAAATTTTCAAATGTTGAAATCAAAATAATCACAATAAATTTTTATTTTTAAGACTTTGATTAGTTTTTTTGGTATCTAACAAAGGTTTTGGGGTTTTAAGTGTAGGTTCTGTAGTTCTCGTTGATCAAAAAAAAAACACAGGTTTTGGGGGGTTTTACGAGGTAGGCCAGTGGAAACTGGGATAGGCTCTAAACCGAGACGTTTGAAACTTGGCAACTCCGTCAGGCGGATTTATCCTTCATGAGGAGATAATTGAGATTTGCGTAAGATACAATACCAAAAAAAAGTGAATAAGGCACAAGTTTGTGTATATGTAACAATTTTCGTTGGTTTTCTTGCCCACCCAACGTAGGTCCAAAATGTTTCATCCTTTGATTGAACCCATAAAATTTAAAAGCACCCTCTTATTGAGTTTAGTTCAGCTATTTCACAGTGTGGAGGTCAATTTTTCTGATATTGCTATTACACAGATTTCTAA
This sequence comes from Ilex aquifolium, assembly GCA_951799425.1. NCBI lineage: Eukaryota > Viridiplantae > Streptophyta > Magnoliopsida > Aquifoliales > Aquifoliaceae > Ilex > Ilex aquifolium. The sequence goes on along the minus strand of OX637397.1, from coordinate 2,750,029 downwards.
GTTTTTACTGTTTTTAGAATTCTGGTCCTTCTGGCGACCAGCAGGGGGCCTAGGATTTTTTTTGTTTTTTTGATGAGGATTGAGATTTCAAATTTTTATATTGTACATTTCTCTTGCTGCTTAGGGTAATTAGAAGATCAAGGGGAGCATTAAATAATGCTAGCTGGAGAACGAAGCCATTACAGAGGCGGCGATCATTTGGGCAGTCAAGATTTTCACCTCCTGATGTTATGGCAGAAAGAATTCTGCAGTGGCGTGTTAGGTATTGCATTTTTAGTACGATTTTTAATTGTATCTTGAGTCAAAATTTACTTGAGTAGTTGTTACTTGTTAGTGTCTGTCTGATGGATTTAGAGCTTTGAATGGAGTAGATAATTTGACATTCTATTGTTTTTCTTTCTTGCAGCATATATAAGCTGGGCTTGCAAGCTGTTCCGTGTGCGTTTAGGAGTCTTCTTCAGCAGGTATACCCAGTGTAACAAATTTATGCTATGTGTTCTAAGTTTAAAAAATCAGTGCATGTTTGTTCAGTAGTGACACTATACTACAACTGAATGCATATGGATTTTGATCCCCCCCCCCCCCTCCCTTTTCTCTCTCTCTCTCTCCCCACAATTCATCTTTTTTTTTGGGTGTGCTATATTCATGCCAATATTTTGTGAACGATCAATGATATCACGTCCCGAGATTTTGACAACAAATTCCAAATTGTTGGAAGAATGCAGCGTTGAACTGATTTTCATTCCAGTTCAGCAAATAACCACAAGAATAGATAAACTTTTGGGAGCTGACATTTTCCCCCTACTTTCTGATCTGCAGAATGTAATAGGAAATAGTGGTTTTAAGGAAAGGATGCTGCAGAGAATAGAGCCTTGGATACGCAGGGAGCTGCAGGCTATTCTTGGGGATCCTGATCCATCTGTTATTGTTCATGTGGCTGCCTCACTTTTTATCTCAAGCCTTGAAGAAAAGCACAAGGTTCCATCTGGACAATGTGGTATAGAGGATAACTATCTTGAACCTTTGAGGCCTTTTTTGCTCGAATGGACCAAGATGTTCTGGCATGAACTTAGGTACATTTCCAACTCTCTCATAACATGTATAATAACTTCTACCACCATGCATTTGTTATTTTTGATGATATTCCACATGCTAACTTTTGGTTGAAAATTGCTTGTGCAGCATTGCTCTTTATCAATTTATTTAGGCTCAAAGCTGTAATTGAACATTCTTCAATTATTTTGTCGCCCGTAATGAACCTTTTCTAATAAATGATATTTGTCTTCTTCAGATGTTTTGCAGAAAGCTCATTCACCATCGACACATATGACACTGTGGTTGAATATAAACTGATTGGATCAAGTCTAGAAGAGTGACTTACGGATTGAGCTCCGTTATTTTTTTTCCTCTCCCTTGCAACCAGAGATGCTACATTGGCATTTTGCAGCTAAATAGGTCATGTTTTTTCCAACAGGGAGGTTTTTTCTACACCTCTGTGGGTTTGACTTTGTTGGTGGTAATTTGCTATAGTATCACAAGCTGCTTGAACTGCACTAAGCCATGTCATTGACATTGGTTTAGCTTGGGAGATGAGCCAAGTGGCATCAGGCGCCATTGTTTTGGTAGAGCTCAAGGTTTGGGTTTAGCAGCATGGATAAGGTGTCCACGTTCATCATTCAAAACTAAAGAAGGGCGAGTCTGAAAGAAGGGAAGCAGAAAAGTGATCATCTTTTATTCGACTTCTGACTTAGCTTACAATGTTATCAGCCAAACAATTTGTGCCACAGCTGGTTAAGAATGATTACTCACAGCCCAGCGAGACGTGTTATCCCGAGTTAGAGATTGGAAATTCCAGATTTTAAGTGTTACTTCATCAATAGGTAAACCTTTACAAATTTCCCTCTTTGTGACAGATCAACAGAGGGGTTGAGCTCATACCCAACCATCTTATCAAGCCCATCAAATCGCCATTCTTGTTCGCTGTGCATTTGGTTGGTTCAATCTTGTATAAATAGGCTTTGTTCTTGATTGGGATATTGATGCCATTGCCATTATTATGTATTAGGGAACAAAGTGTCTAACCAACAATGCTGTTACCCTTGATTTTGTGTGAACCTAGAAAATAAGTAACACTCCAATGGGTAAAAAACCTGTTCTGGTGTTCGATCTTCCATCGATGGGGATGCCTTGCATCTGCAATACACATTATATTCCCTTCCTCCTTCCATTTTTTGGACTCTAAAAAAGGGGAGATATGGAAGTGCTATCATGCTTTGGTTTCGTAAACTCCATCCTTGTTTGGGTTTACAATTTACCCTAATGTGTTGTGATGAGATACAAGATTCTAACAGTCCTGTCGAGCTACTAGAAGGATAGAATTGTAATCTCAATGCGATAAAGCTTTTGAAATCCACGAGGGATGTCTTAAACAAATGCCACGAATAGCAGAACTAAAGCAGGTGATGAAGAAGATGGACCAACACAGCAGATATCTAAATACTCCCATTATTTGCCATACAGAGAGGTCGGAGGATTGAAGCTCCAATGATGTAACTTATGTAAATCTTCAACAATGTTCTTAACATTAGCTACAGAAAGTGAAAACATGATGCAAACTCCTTGGGCTCTTAAATCTCGACATCCCAGGAATCAAATTCAAGGCTAATACTACAATCCTTTTACATGCAATATTAACACACATTTCAAATTCTCATAGAAAAACAGAAAAAAAGATACATTAGGGTGAAATCGCGATAGTAAGTTTGGACTGCAGTTTCTTTGTATTAATACAGAGACAATTCCTAAATGAACCAGTCATTCTTCTTCCGACTCTTCCTCTTCTTGGAGAAGATTCTCTCTATTGTCATGGGCCCAAAAACCGCGTACATCTATGAGCATGCTGGCCACAGTACCACCCTGTTTGCAAGCTAATAAATCAGCTAGCGTTACCCTTAGAGGGTCACCTGGCTTCACCATATCCCAGATTTCATCCCTTACATCCTCAATACACAGTTCATAGTTCCCTCCCTCTATCCATTTCTGATGTACGTCTCTGTTTCAAATCCACCAAAGGAATTAGTTCAGTATATGCTGAGTCGAATCTACTCCAATATAACAAAGATCCATGTTCTAAAACTTAACGTTTCGGTTTATGTATCTTGTAATTGGAGACTTGTGGAACTTACTCAATAACCACAAGTAGGAAATTACAGAGTTTTTTTGTAGGAAGGTTGTATCAGGTAACATCTCTGCTTTCGGATGTTCCCTTTCTTTTCTTCCAAGTTTCTTTTATTTGGCTTGGCCGCTGAGAAGATGGAGAAAAAAAGACTTCCAAGATTCCTCTTCTCAGAAACCAAACAAAGCACGCAAGGTTTACTTAACAAAAGGTTTTACTGCTGTAAGCTGAATGCCAAAAATGTTTACCTGAAAAGTGTGTGAATATCAGCTGTTGTGAGGTATCCCTTTCCATGGAGATCGAGACAGCGAAACAAATATGTTAACCCCTCGGGAGTGTCTTTGTTTTCCAAGGCAAGAACAAAGTCGAGAAAACTTTCAAAATCCATCTCCCTAGCATTACCTCCTCCATTTTTGCCTCGGCGGACATGCTCATCAAAAGCTATCAATAGCAAAATAAATGAAAAGAATGAACAAGAGGCAACCAAAACAAAATGCAGAAAAAGGTAAGTGTGTATCTGATCCAACTAATATCACCGATGTTGAAGACTCAAGTTAAAGCACAGACGGTAAGAATTTTTTCAAATTGATCATAGTATTTTGTAATGATACTAATCCCATGGCGGATTTGTGTCAACAATTATCAGAAAGTGAAGTCATTCAAAGTACAGGGGTGTTTCAGCAAGGGCAGAAGTTTTTGGCCTAACATCTGCCAGAACACAGGCACGTCCCACATGCGAACTAGAGGTGGGCCATGGGTTGCATGTTCTACACTGCACTCTATCTTTTTTCCTCCCACCATCTTTGCAGTTACTTCTTTGTAGTGCATGTTCTACACTTCAATCTTATCTTTTTTCATCCCACCCATTTTTGCAGTTACTTTTCCACAGTAGTGGCAATTTTCAACACGCTGAGTACGATTTGAACACAAGAGGAAGTAACATGGTTAGGGTTAGAGTTTTGACACGAGTTAGTCTAGGGTTGACACAATTATTAAGCATGTTGTGTTAGGATCTTTCACGTTAACCCCCTTGACAAGTTTGACCCGAGAAAAGAATACGACTTGTGGAACCCGGCCAACCTATGTTTTTCAATATTTTTCACACCAACATGACTTTAATCCATGGAACACGCATAACATGATAATGGTTTACATGGGCCGTGACGTCTTACCCGTCTAACAAATGGGTTGTGTCAAGACTATACGATTAGTTAACCATGCCTTTTTTAGGTTTATCCAATTTGGACACAGATTAAATAGTATATGACTCCAAACCCAACCCAACACTACTTTTTGGCCTTCATAATGGCACTAAATGGAGAAGTTAGTGAAAGACCGAAGTTCTACCAACAAAGTCACTTAATAGTGTAGCAAGTCAACCCCTCAATAGATATTGGCATCATAGTTGTCTGTATCGTACAATACGCAATACATATCTCACGATATATATATTTACGAGTTGTATTATTTTTTTTAACACGCGATACATATTTTATGATATGTTTCGATGCAATGAAAAAACGATACACACCATGACCAATTAAACGTCGTCGTTTCATAGACTTTTTCTTTACCTAGATAGTGAAACGGCGTCGTTTCTTATAATTTATTTCTTCTTTTGTGGTTTGATCACAAGCAAACAAAACCTTCGATTATGATAGAAAAAAAGTATGATAGAGATCGAAAGGGGATTGAATAAACTTGAATTATTATTTATTTTAGAATTACTATATTAGTTAGGGAATATTTGTTTGGTTAGAATTGTTTTAATAATTTAAATGTGAGAGTTTCATTAGGAAACTACTTTAATATTTTTTTTTTTTCGGAAGGTAACTTGATGCAATCCATAAGATACTTAAGGGAACGTAAATTCGAAGATGTGAAAGACAATAGAATTGACTTTCTATCAAAACAACGATCTATATGGAATCTTGCATTATTGTATTTTAAGTCTTATTTTAAGTTAGTTTGAGTCAATTTGCTAGTATTAGTATTTTATATGTCCTTTTAATACGTTTTAGACTCAAGGATATTTTTGTAATTTCTAAAATTTCTGCAATGGGTCATATTTTTTGGATCAAATTCTAGTGTTGAATATTTTAGAATTTAAAGTCCTAGATCTAGTTAATTTTAGTTTTCTAATTTTTAGTGAGCTAGAGTTTTTGGACTCCTAGAGATTTTAGAATTCTAATCTTTTGGAATTATGAATACTTAGAACTCTATACATAGTTAGTGTTGCTTTTAATAAAATAGAGAGATATTTCAGAAATTTCAGCAATTATATACTTCTTGAGTTGTGTGATGTAATTCTAACCCTAGGTGTGATGACTAAGGAACCCTAGGAGTGATTCCTAGTCAAAGTTACTATTCACATTACTGTTACACAACATAATTACTGTTCACAGCTCTTAAACAGCCTCTATTTTGATTTTATGCTACTGTCCTACATCATAACTACTTTACTATTGGATTAAGAACTTGTTATAGAGTTTTAGTAGGAAAGGAATTTGAAAGTTAGTTATGAAACTATTTTAGAATTTTATTGACATAGCAATTTTTATTTTGATAGGAGACTTAGCCTATAAATCTCGATGTAATCCCCACTATTTTTATTAGTGTTAAGAAAATTATTCTCTGGGGAATTTATGTATTTCTAGACTAATTTATTGTGAGGATGAAATAAATCTCTTCTACCCCTTCTTCTTTTTTCTCCTTTTTTCTATTTCTGGTTTTTTTCCTCCCCGTCCTGCATCAAGGTATTACTAGCTGATATAATCAGGTTGACCCAATGATTATATAATGCAGGTGGATACAAAATTAAAAAAATGATATTCTTTTCTTGGTCAGAAGATGAATCTTTTGCCCTGAGCAAAAGAGTAACAGATGGAACCCACCACATTGTTGAGTTTTCTTTTAAGAGAAGATCCATTCATACTGACAGAGGAGCTTACACGGGAACTGAGAAGCCAAACACTATATTCATTGGATTGCAAATTCAAAAATGTTTTTAAAGAAACAGCAAAAGATGAAGAACGGGATTGCGAAACAATATTCATTTTATGATAAGAGGGTAAAGGGCCATCACCCTTCCGATGTGACCGAAACAAAAATGTATGAGATCCATTCCGTATACTTTTCTCAGAAAATTGTGAGGAAACTACTGTCAGTTCTTACCTCTCTCAACGAAAATATCTGTCAGAGTCCCATCTGCATATTCTCGAAGCTCCTGCTTGCTCAATGTCCCATTCATATCTTTATCAAGCGCAAGAAACATATCTACAAAAATTAATATGAGCAACATAAGCTACAAAAATAATGGCGAGGGAAGTTATAAACTATTTAAGCAATCAAAATCATTTGCGACCTTACCTATGTAATATAAATGCATAATTCATTCATTCTTTTCTAGGTGAAAAGAATTTGTAAACATCAATGCCATTTCCAGTGATCACTTTCCTTTTCTTTGGGTGGTTTGGGGTGTTTTGTGTAGGGGTGCAACTCGGGCGGGTTGGGCGGGTTAGACAGTCAACCCTAGCCCAACCCTAGGTATATAATCTTCAACCCTAACCCTAATCCTAACCCTAACCCTAACCCTAACCCTAACCCTACCTCGGGTTGAGGAACTCAACCCGAGCCCAGCCCGAGTTTAATTCGGGCGGGCTCGGGTTGAATTCGGGTTCACTGCAAGAGAGACAGAGAGAGGGGAGAATAATTACAAATTCATAAAACAATCCATATATTTCATTCATAACAGTGCACGATTATTGATCATCTACTTTCACACCACAAAACTAGTGATCTCAAAGCACAATCCCAGAAAACATAAAAATTAGACCCATAAAAACATTAAACTTAAAACATCACACTATCACCACTAATCACGCATAACGCATAACAGATTAGCAAGCAACAAGAAACAGAGGACGATGGAGTAAAAATGAAAAAAAAAGTGCTAATGTTATATATATATATATATATATATATATATATATATATATATATATATAATTATTTTTTCATTTGTCGGGTTCGGGTTGAAATCGGGTTGCCGATACCTCAACCCGAGCCCGGCCCAAATTGAATTCGGGTTGAGGTTTTTTGACCCAAACCCAACCCAAGTATTAAAAACCCTAGCCCAAGCCCTAATTTTTTCGGGTTGAAATCGGGTTGCCCAACCCAAGTTGCACCCCTAGTTTTGTGGGGTTGTTTTATTTTATTTTATTTTGGTTGGGCGCGTGGTTTTTTTTTTTTTTTTTTTTTGGGGGTGGGGGGATGCTGCAAGGAAATTGAAGTGAAGCAAGAAAGCAAAGCAACTTCACTGGTATACACTGAAGCACAATATGTTATGAGCAGTGTGCACTATGGTTGAATCACATTGCACCTTATCTTCTGGAGGAAATCCTCAGCTGAGTAACCTTATATTCGGGCTTGACAGTGCAGAAAGATACAATGTTAAAGGGAAAATTTCAAAAGAAAGAACCTCAGACATTGCTGACATCATGAATAATTGCCCTTTGTTAATCCATAATTTCTTTTCTTCTTCTTTTTTTTTTTTTGTTAATCCATAATTTCTCTTTTTTTATTTTTGGTTAATACATAATTTCTCGGTTACATAGTTTTCATGAATTCCAGAAATGGTTAAACACAGCTGCAGTTCATTCACAACATTCGAATTTTAGCATTTCACCTCACTACCCAATTTATTTTTACATTAACGTCTATCCTTCCAAGGGTTCATATACTTGAGTAACTTCACCTAATAGAGACCAACAAGAAGAAAACCCTTTGATTGCATTACGAATAAGGAAATTTCACTTCCACTACCCAATAGCAGTATTAGCTCAGCACATACATATTCAGGACGACTCCAAGAACAAAAGGAGAGAAATAACATAGCAGAAGTCTCGATGTGTATCAAAAACTTAAGGGATTCAAAGTACGCACCGCATATGCGTTGTGCTGATGTCAATGAAAACCAATTTTCAGCTTGTTCAGTATCAGTGACTTCTTCCTCACTTTCCTAATGTAAATAAAAGACAAGAAACAAAAGTAAGCTCCTACCTAAAACATATAAGGATAAAAATTGCATTCTAATGCTTCATTAAATCTTACAATCATATAATTCTAATTTGCTTGGCATACATTGACATACTGCATGAGATGTACAATAACAATCTAAAACTAGGCTAAAGCTAATTTGAGTTTTCCTAAACTAGCAATGCCCCCCACGTGCATTGCACGTGAATAAATTTACAAGGGTAGTATTTTCTTGATTATTTTCTAAGGGTAACATAGTAATTCAAAAGGTTTTTAACATTTTGACAATTATAAATTTTAATTTGTTTATTTATTTGTAAAAACACGTTATCTAATATTATATACATACGTAGAGAGAGAGAGAAAGAGAGAGATTTGAATGAAGGGATATAATGTAATTTGAATTTGTAAATGATAGTGGTATTGTTAAGTGACGTTCACTCTGATGAATGAATATTTATGTCTTTTTTAAGTTATTGAAGGATAATGATGTCATTAACTATTTTAATAAGGGTATACTGGTCAATCAAAAGTTTTTCACGGTCAGTGACTATTATAAGTAGTATAGATAGATAGATATAGATATAGATATAGATAAGTAAGATAATTTTAGAAAGTGCCAAAGGTTGGTCCAAACTATGCTAATTTGAATTCTGAAAATTTACTCTACATTTACAAAGTTTTGTATAGCTCAGCTAAAATGATCCCAATGACTTTATTCAATCAAGCATTTAATATATATATATATATATATGAATTTCAAAAAAAATAGTACACGTGAGCTGTCTTTGAAAAACAATAAGTTAAGAAAGAAGTAATAGCCCCGGTGGTCCCAAAAGCCTAATCAAAGCCATTTATTTACTACATAGTCTACATTCCACTACTTAACCAAACTATGGGTTAACACTTTTGTTGAGGACAACAAATAACAGAAGCCTAGAAAACTTAAGTATATCTTAAATTGAGGTGTTTAAGTGACAAGAAAATAACTACTGACAAATTACCTGGTGCAGTTCCATTAGTTCCTGGAGACAGTTACTAAGCAAGACTTTCTTTATGCAAGCTTTTCCTGCAAAAGAAAAAGAAAATCACTGTCAATTAGAAGCAGCCCATGGTATGAGGAATAGAAAGAGAGTTTATCCTTTTAATGTAAGAGATGAGACTTAGATCATGGTAAACCTCGTCTATGGGGATCACAAAAGAAGAAAAATTTTTGTGCAGCTATACGGCAGTACATTTGAACAAAGGCTGCAGGCATGTCACGAAGTTGTGCTAAATTAGGAATAAGGCCTCTTATATATGCCTCCATTTCCTGTGGAAAGTAAAAGGCAGCATAGTTTGAACAGATAAGATCATCGAATAGAAAAAAAAAAAGCTACCCATGCGACCAGCAATAAATAATAATTATACACTAAGGGCTCGTTTGGTTGCCGTATTAGAAATGGATAGATTAGATATAATAATCCAGTCTAATACAATATGGAAGGACAAAAGACAAGATTAAATAGGGTATTAAAATAATACGTAATTTTATCAAGTATTTGGTAATACACAATATAAGCGTTGGATAATAGTTATTTAATCCAATCGGTTGTTTGTTTAGAGAATTATTTCATCGTATTAACAAAAATATCCTCAATCAGTGTTTGTTACATTGATGACAACTTGATTTTATCAGTTAGGGGGTTATAATAGTAAATGTGTAGAATAATACGTTTGAATTGGATTATAATACCACCTCTCTTGATGGTATTAAAAAACCTCCATAATACATAACTATCGTATAAAAAATATACGATAAGTATACGTTTTTTAAATTAATACGGTATCAAATTTACTTACCAAACAAAGTATTAGCCCCGATTAAATAAAAAATAGTACAATCCAATATTTAATCCCCTCATAATACGTCTACCAAACGAGCCCTAAGATTCCATCAAAGAAAGAACTAGTATCCATTCACATGATCAGGGGCTCAAAAGTGCAAAAATCCATACATGAGGTTGAAGGAAACCATCAGAATCCTCGTCCAGCTCACTCATATCAATTCTGGCCTGAGTAAGAGAAACCTGAACAACAATGACAGTACGTAGTATTAAAATAACACTATGGGTGAGAGAGGGAGTACTCCACCAAAGTCTGATTTTGGGTTTCAAATAACCAACAACCTGGAAATTGGTGGAATTTTTACTCAGAGAGAACCTAATAACCCAATTAAACAAATTCAAGTAGTGTACGAATCATCACAAAAAATAAGTCAACCCTCAAGATCCACAACCAACCTACCCAAAATCACAATTTTAGGAACACTGTTTTTAATCTGCCCCCTTTATTTGACTCCAACATACTATTTTGTATCCCCCCCCCCCTCCCCCCTTTTCTCTCTCTCTCTTTTTTTTTTTTTTTTTTGGGGGGGGGGGGGGGGAAAGGGGGAGGGGGGGGTTGTTGTTATACCGAGTTGAGGAATCCTTACACCTATTGAACAGGCAACTTAGCGTGGAGAGTTAAATGCCATCACCATCAAAAGCATTAGTTTTTTAACAGTGTCACCCCCAATGGCACAAACAAGTAGCAAAATGTGAACTTCCATAAGACTACATGAAACCTAATATACTGACTTCAATGAAGGTTGAAAAATAAATAAAGGAAACATGTTAAGAGTAAACAAACATGTGTAAAGCATGTGCGAGCAAGACTCACCGTACGCATCACGTAAAGGTAAAAGGGTAGAATGGCAATTCTTCCTGACTCGTCTTTCTCAAATTTCATAAAATTTGAAGGACTGAAAAACCGTCGGCATTTAGGGCCAATTTGTTCTGTACATACAGAGGCAATGTGGCAAAAGTCTTCATAATTCATCTAAAAAGAGGAGAAACAAGACACGTTTTAGTATCCTTACAGCATATAATACACATAGGAAACAGAGGGAATCAGAAAGAAGAGAGGTAGAAACCTAAAAACTGAAGTATTAGATCAGAGTGCCAAATCATTACCCTAAACCCAAAGGCTAAGATGAGGTCATAGAAAGAAATCCAATATTGGTGTCTAAGGAAATAGTATCACCAGAAAAAGTAAAGTGATACACACTACCTCTAAATCTATGAAGCTCACCGCTTAAATAGTGACCAACCACAGATGTGTGTTTTTGTGTTTGTGTGTGTGTACAACATGGCCCTCCAAGTTGCAAGACAGAAAGAAAGAGCTCTGTCAATATTGATGTATAGAATACATTCAGTGTCGTATTCCAGGGAGCAAGCTACAGATAGAATGATAGAGAAAGAGATTTATATAATAGACCTGCAAAGAGATGGACCGTATAAACATTCAAAACCTTTGGTTCAAATCAAACCTTGCCATCGCAGTCAATATGCAAGGTTATGGGACATACCACTAAAAAACACCAAGGCCTAACTACAACTACAACTTGAGTAAGATAGGCTAGATGTTACGAAAGTAACACAGGAAAGGATCATCTTCAAATGGATATTGCATATTGAACGAGCTAGTCTGTTCTGAAACTATGAGTGAAAGAATCAGTGACAACAAATTAGTGGAATGAGGAATCAAGAGACAGATAGAGGGGACCGACCTATCAGTCACTGGTGGACCCTCTTGTGAAAAGTCACGTAGCTCTAATCGAGTTGTTTAGGCTTTGGAATTCCATCTTTAGGTAGGGGTTTTGGTTTGAAGGTTATAAAATGGGGTGTGGGTTGGGTTCATCTTTCTCCAACCACTTCAAGTGCAAGGGAGGGTGATCGAGGGGACTCACTTATATATTATATGATTGCACTCCAACCATGAGAGTGAAAGCAAATTATAACAATTGCTCAAACAGCTTTATGAGTTTTTGTGAGTATTGTGAGCAAGATAACCCGGGCAATCAATCTGGAAGAAACTCAAAGGACCAGCAACTGCTAATGTTATATTCACAGAAAATCTGAATTCGTTAAAATTCTCTTCGTCATCAGTGTCGTGATGGTGGTGTTACAGACCTTTTCAGCACCAGTAGAATCATCAATCACACAATTTTCCCTCAAGCAAACCCACATGGCATCCAGATCGTCAGCATTCAGCAAAATATCCGATTGCTTCTGCACAATTGAGAAAAAAGAATCGCATTGAATATTCAAACCACATATTCCATACGCCAAACATTAACCCGTGTTATGTCTTGATAGTCATACCCATGTTTAAACGGGTCTAAATATATTTTGATAATCTAACTAATAGAAAAAATGACTTTTCCTGGTACCACAGGACAACGAGAAACCTTTTATACCAAACAACTATCCATATGGTGACCTTCAATTTCCCCACAATTGAAATGCTTAAGCAATCACAGCCAACAACCACCATCAAAATCACACTACAAAAATGTACGCTACCTTTAAAAAACGAAATTTTGCTAGTCTCTGGACCCTATGACTGATGGACCCTTCTTCGGCTTTCTGAATGACAAAAAACAAAAATACAGAGGAAGTTAAAAGAAAACAAATGCATAAAAGGGCAAAAATTAAGATGGCACAAAAAAATAATATTAAATAAAGTAAAATATATGCAAATGTGAAGGAAAACAATTACTAAGAGAGATGATAGAAAAATTACTAGTATAACCTTCGTATTTAATTACCTTGCCTGCTGCCAGATAAAACTAATGAAACCAAACACCCAAGCAAACAACCATAATATGTACCTTCTTATAGAAACTTGGAATTGCACCAGCTTGAGCACTTTTTTGTTGCTTTTCTTTGAAAATATCTAGCAAGATTCTCTTCGTTTCTAGCTCTATGAAAGAGAATGGGTATACGTAGGGTTAGATTCCAGGTGAAATTATAAACATCATAATCATGAATATATATATATATATATATATATATACAACCATACGGGTGAGATAAGAGCCAAGCATATAGTTTTTGAGAACCTGAGTACATTTCAAGGGCACCAAATCCACAAAAACCAAGTGAATCCACCCAAAACAGAAAAAAAAAAACTCAGTCTGAATAAATCCAGAGTAGGATAGGACAAAGCGGAGAACAAGTTCATGAGGCCAATGTGAATCCACCAAGTTCAAATTATAAGGGACAAGCATTTTAGACCACTGGGGGACTTCACCAACACAATGCAAGTGCAGGTGTGCTTTGCTTCTAGTTCGATGAAAAGGCAAGACCAAATGGGAAAAATCGGTGTCACATTTGCAGTTTGCGGATGATACAATTTTCTTTTTGAATTTTTTAATTTTCAGCAGATTGCTAAGGTTGTTGAATTGATTTTTGATCTTAGAGTTAATATGGAAATAAGCTTGATTGTTCAAATAATTTCTTGTTAAGACAAAATAGCTAGTTGGCTTTGGCCTTGGGGTGTTCAATTGAGAGGGTGGCCTCTTAAGTATTTATTTAGGTCTTCTTTTAGGGGGTAACCTTCTGTTTGTTTCTTTTTGGGATCTGGTAATTCAAAAGGTAGGAAAAAGAATGGATTGGTGGAAGAAAACTTTTATTTCTAGAGGGGGAAGATTAACTTTAATAGTCTATGTTAGGAAACATTCTCATTAATTTTGTATCCCTCTTTAAGATGTATAGTGCGTTGGCAAGGAGAATTGATGGGATAATGAGAGATTTTTTATGGTAAAGACGGGATGATGGTAAGAAGGATCATTTGATTGGTTGAGAGGTGGTGTCTAGGTCAAAAGTTAAAGGTGAACTTTCAGTGAGAAATTTGATAACTAGAAATATGGCCTTGGTTGGGAAATAACATTTCTTTTGGAGCAGAATTCGCTATTGCACTTAGTTATTAAAAACAAGTTACTGGGCAATAGGTGGGATGCTACTAGGTGTGATAGGAGAAGCTATCAAAATCCTTGGGGATTATATTGCTTTTCACAAAAGATCAAGTTCATTATATTGCTTGAGAGTTAGATTTTGGGAGGACATTTCGGTTAGGGAGTCATCGTTACCAAGTTTATTTCCTCATTTATTCTGACTTTCTAAATATCATAGTCATAATGTTGCTTCTTTGGTAAGGTCAGACTGGGTTTCAATTTCTTGGGAGTTTGAGTTCCGTAGACATCTTAATGATAGGGAGTCTTTAGAACTAATGTCACTTATATCCTTGCTTAGTCCAATTACTTTGAACAATGATTCATGTGATAAAATCATAAAAGATGTTAGGTCATTTACCCTTCGGGATCCTTCCCATGTAAGTTGTTGTGTAAATCCTTCATTGATAATCTTATTATTCCTTTATTCTACGTGACATTGAAGATTTTGGAAGGCTAAGATACCCTTAAAAAGAGCAAATTTGTACATGGGCAGTTGCTCATAGTAAGATTAATACTTGTGATATGCTTTAAAGAAGAAAACCTCACATTATGTTCACAATGGTGTGCCATATGTAGAGAAAATTGTGAAAACGTGGATCATTTACTCTAACATTGTACTACCGTATTATCTTTGTAGAATAAATTATTTTGAGTTGGCAAGACTTTGTTGAATGGACCCAAGAACTAGTTTATCCATGTTTTGCATGGACTTCAAAGGATTGGGCGGGGGTGGAAAAGGTAGCTACTAGAGTAGTCACTTTTTCTTAAGTCATAAAGGTTCTTAGCATATCGGTGACCGGCTTTCAAAAAGCACCTTGGAGGGGGGAGGGGGAAGGGTGAGAAGAAATGCAGCTTGTACCTCACGAACTTCTTATTGGGGCAATACTATAGGCATTTTCGAATATTTGGATGCACGTGTTTTGTTCATATTCCTGCGCAGTTGAGAGATAAATTGTTCCCAAGGCAACCCCATTTGTATCTTTATTGGCCATGCACTGTTTGGCAATGTGTTTTCTTTGCACTCATTTGGATTATTTGGTTTGAAAGAAACTCGCAAATATTTGAAGAAATGTTGGAAGGGATGTGGGAGCGGACATATTTTTTGACTTCATTTTAGGCTTCAGTAACAAAGGAATTCGAGAATGTCCCTCTTTTTTGTATTACATCAAGTTAGACAGATGTGAAATTTAGTCTGTGCCCTATTTTCTCATGTTTTCTTGTGATTTTTGGGTTGGATGACTTGTCCACCTTTGCTTGGTTATTGTAATACTTTATTTATTTATTAATAAGTTTGTTTTCTTTAAAAAAATAGGGAAAATCGGAAGCAAAGTTCAAGGGTAGAACTGAGATGCTGACATATATGGTTTCTTTTTTTCCACTTAATGTGATCCATTCATGTTGCAGACATCATCATTTTTCTGCCAATTTTTTTTAACTAAATTTCAAGCTAAATTCAAGTAACCGGACCACCAGAAGCAGGAATGCTCGCTACCCAACACTAACCCTTTCCATGAGATTTAACAGGGC
The DNA here is from genome assembly GCA_951799425.1 of Ilex aquifolium. Taxonomy (NCBI): domain Eukaryota; kingdom Viridiplantae; phylum Streptophyta; class Magnoliopsida; order Aquifoliales; family Aquifoliaceae; genus Ilex; species Ilex aquifolium. The sequence continues at coordinate 2,734,472 of OX637397.1, read as the reverse complement.
ATAATCAACAAATACTCACGCGAATTTCATCAAAACCAAGCTATCACCCATACAATAATACAAACCCACATTACAAGCTTACCATCAAAGCCAACCAAATTTCATAGAAATCTATGGTTACAATCTAACAACTATTCTCACAAAAATAAACCCAAAAAGAAATGAAGTTTACTGGTGCAGAAATAAAGTTTACTGGTGCATTCTGTAAAGTTTCATACATGAGTGATCAACATAAAGAAATGAGAGAATAGTTGGAGAAAATACGTACCCATCAAAGCTTCGGAGCCGAGACCGTCTCCGGATCCAATGAACCGGCGAAGGTTGCGGACCCACAACATCGACGACGGCGGAGGAATCTTCCTCTGCGCTGATGAGTCGTGGCCTTCGCCATCGCTTGAGCCACTGTACATTTTCTTGAGAGAGAGTCCTCTCTAATCTATACCTCTGATTAGAAACTTCCAAGATCAAAAATTCTTCAGACAAAGGTCGATTTGAACACCGATCTGAACTCCGAAAACCCTAGAAACATGGACACCAATTACTGGTTCAAAACCCTAGCTCTTCGAGCTTTGATCTGTATACATCTTTCAGTGTTTTCTGAAGCTCCACTGTACACGGGAGAATTACACTCAGACCATTAAAGTTTATCACTTATTCATTCAAACTTCTAACATTTAAAATATTACATACAAACCCCTGCCGTCAATGTATATTTTTTAATAAATTATATTCAGATCCCTTAAAATTTATTGGCGTATAATACTTAGATCCTCAAGTTTAAAATGTTATTTTTAGACCAAAATTACATGACACAACTCGTTAAACACGAACTAATAAATGAATTGAATATGTGTGAAATATTTTTTGACACGAACTCGCTTCAAAGTCTAGTTAACACTCATAACGAGTTGAATTGGTATGGGGCTATGCTCTGTCCTAACCCTTCTTTTGCAAAAAGCCCTAAAAGTAGTAGTAAGTACTAAGTAATAGCATATTTATTCAAATGTCGAAATAAGAGTCAAATTACCTTTGACTCCAACTATGCCCCCATTAGTAAAACTTGAAAGCAATCAATTTTTTTTTACTATAAAATTATATCGTATTTACTCCTCCTCCCAATAAATGATAGAAGACTGAACTAGAGATTAAGGGTGTAACTTGGGCGGGACAACCGGAATTCAACTTGAGCCCAATTCAAAAAAAACAGGGTTGGGTTAAAATTTTAATATTTGGTTTGGGCTTGGGGTAAAAAAACTCCAACCTGAATTGAATTCGGGCAAACCTCGGATTGCGGCCTTGAGTTGTCGGGTTATTAAATTAGGTTGAATCCGAATATACATAAATATATTTAACTAAGGTTAGTATTTATCTTTATTCTTCAGAGTTCAGACTTTCACTTTACTTCACTTCAAAGTCTTCACCATTGCGTCTCCATCACTCTCAGATCCCTCTCTCACTGGTCACTCATCCCTCATCTGATCTCAAACTCCTTCTCTCCCTCGTCTGAGTCTCGTTTCAGACTCTCAGTCTCCTTTTCTCACTCATCACTTCTCCCTCTTTCAATCATCACTCGTTTGAGTCGCCTCAAATTCTCAGTCTCTCTCTTTCAGTCGTCACTTCTCTCTATTTTATCAACCGAAATTAACTAACCTGAGATCAACCCGATTTTTAACCCGAAACTAGCCCGAATTAAGTAACCCGAATTTAATCCGAGCCCGCCCAAATTAAACTCGGGCAGTAGACGGGTTAAGTACCTCGGGTTGAGGTCGGGTTAGAATTGAAGATTATATATCTAAGGTTGAATTATGATTAACCTATCAACCTGCCCGAATTGCACTTCTACTATAGACTACCTCAGATTATTAGTGGAAGGAGGTAGGGTCAGTATTCTGGCCCAGTCAGTAATGCAAACCCAATTTTTTGTTTGGGCTGCTTTGGTTCCTTCACAGTCCTAACTGGTAGAATTGGGCTGACCTCGTCAGTGTTGTAAGCCCAAAGCTTAGTTTGGGCTGGGTTTTCAATATACGTTGGAGTTCAACCAACACAATGTATTCCAAGCCCTAGCCTTCTATTTCTTTTTGTCCTTTAATTTTCTACCTAATAATAAATTTTTTTTTTTTTTGTGTGTATGGTACAGTTTGAGGAAGACAGGTAAAAGATATAAACAATCTTAGTTTAATTGTACTTGTTTGTGTTCAAAAAGCCTGAACCGCTCATATATCCAAAAATAAAAATAGATTACGATGACTATACAAATTTTAAAAATCTTAGAACTTCATAGGAATAATTTCTCAAAAGTCAATGGGGCCCACACCCTGATAAGTGAACCCATAAAGTAAATGTGCCTCAAAAGTTCATAAGTTTCACCCAAAAGATGGTAAAGATATTGTTAGAATGTGTAATAGGACTTTGGCACATCCATGATACAAAATACATGAAAAATATATAAAAAAAAGTGGTAAGTAATGCGGTACAAAATTAATTTTTTGGGTATTGTATTGGTATATTATTTCACTTAACCTGTCTCTTCCATGACTTTCTGAACCAGCCAACCCGAATCTGCCCTCACAAGTCTCCTTGCATTTTAGAAGCAGAGCATGCAACAAAATCAAGCAATGTATTTTCGAAGAATAAAACTTTGAACGATATGATTCTTTATATTTTTGCGTTGGTATATTTGAATTGTCTCTCTCTCTTTTCAATTGACACACTCGATGCAGATAGCTCTGATGGCCCCCGCTTCTATCTCTATCAGGCTGCGATAGCCCCCACCCACATGAATTTTTAGCCAACTTAATTTGCCTTTCGGTTAACTTTGAGTAGGTACTAATTGGGCTACTGAAGTCCCTCATTTTGCTAATGATTAATTGTTATTACTTTTCATTGTTGTTGGTGTTAGACCCTCTTCAATTTAATGTTGTTTAGTTCAATCATTCTACCCCTTACCCTCCTCCCTAAGACCAGGCTTTTTTTTATTTTTTTCCTTCTCACAATAATTGCAACTCTTCTGGGACTATTTTACACAACTTCCTCCATAGTCAATTTATAGCACAATGAACAGCGTAATCTATAACACATCTGTCTATCTTAACCACGTGTTTTAGACTTAGTAACCAAAATATAAAACTTTTATGTATACAATTACTCGAAAACTATATGTATCAAATACCTTAAACACGAGCTTGTAACCCCAATATAGTGCATCAGTAAGTTATTTTCATTCAAAACAGACAGATTCAGTGGAAGAAACTTCAGGGGCTACTTACTTGTTGATGGCTCTTTTAGGATTCTGGGTGGGCAAAAACAACTCTCTCACTCTCTCTCTCTCTCTCCCTCGTCAAAGTCCAAGTCTCAAGTCTTAGAATGTCATAATCCTTTTCCCCAAATCCCGGCCGACCTTGTACACTATCCAAAAGTGTGTGCATGTTTGGGAGAATGTGCAACATTCCAATCTGACCCAAACAAGTTTCTTTCTGTCATGACAGTAACTCCAAAACACAGACAAACATATAACTAAACACGCTAGTTTAAATGGTAACAGAAACGAGTTATAAATTCAAACGTCTTGATTTTAAATTTTATTAATTCAATGAGGTCTTATGAATATCTTAGTTCCAATGTGAATGGTCTACCTTTGATCAAACTGAAGAGAGATCAATCGAGTGCGTATAAATTAGTTCAAACAACTATGACCATTAAAAAAAAACACACACACACATACACATAGGGCCCCCAATCCACCTCAACTTGCCCATTTCATTATATTTTAGTTTAGACAAACCCATCAATTTTAAGGAACTACACCTGCTAACCACTTAATCATACTGGACTACATAGCCCAAGTGGGTCCCATCTTTTCATATGAACCTTGACTGCTCTTCATCCTTTTCAAATGCTAAAACCCAAATGGCAAAGGCCAAACTTTCACACAAAGAAAGACATATTCCATATCAATTGAGCCATTAGTTTCTATACATCAGATAAATTCTCTCTCTCTGATTATTTTTTTTTTTTTTTGATGTTTTTGGGTCTAATAGGAATATGCAACATGGGATTAATATGAACTTTACAATTGTGGTTTCTAAAATAACACCATTTTATAATCATAAAAGTCGGGATGAAATGGAATTAATAGTATTTATATATTTTTTTCGTCTCTTGTAAATTTTAGTGGAAGAGTCAAGGGTTTTTTGATTTTTAAGTCATGAAGATTCTAAAAAGAAGACAACTAATTATTATTTTATTAAGAATTTAATTATATATATCTATCTCCCACTTTCTACCATTTTTTATATCTATTATCTTCATTTATATATAGTTTTCATATATACAGTGTGCAATTGGAATAGACCATTATAGGGACCAGTGGCAAGCATTATGGAATTTTGAAATGACAAGATAGGATGTTGACCTATTTGATTCCTATTAGTGTATATGTTGTTCCCAATGCCATTTAGGCATGTGAAGTTTGATCAAAAAGGGGGAAAAAAAGTTGGAAGTGTCCTCTTGGAACTACTAATTAAATGGATTAGTGCCCCACACATGTTCTTGTTAGAGTTGTTTTGATCCTTCTTGCTTTACTTGTGTTCCTTAAATGTTTGATTGCCCTTTTGACTATAAAACTTTTGGACATAATAGAGACCCGTGACTTTCTTCTTCTTTATTTTTTTTTTCAATAGTTAGAGGTGTTCGGGTCAGCTTTCACGCACTTTAACTAATCTCCTCTCTGGTCCAGTCAAAGACAGGTCATCCACGCCGGAACTAAGGTATTCATAAGAGATAAATCTCTCATGGACTAGGACGTCTAAGTTTTACAACTTGTCCGTATTATCACTTGACTTACTTTGAACTTAACCTGTTTTATTATTTCTAATATGGATTCGAGTTACGGAAATAATTTTTGTCATTATGGGACAAGGTTTACATATATCTAATCTTCTTCAAATTTTACGGTGACACTTCTAAAGGGTAATTACCCAATTTGGTATTTGTAAATTGATAATGTTGGGAGAGGCAGATTAGTAAAAATCCATCAGATTGGTCTCCTGGTGTGAAACTATTATCCTGAAAAATATGTTTGAAGCCTATATAACTGACAAACAGAACATACCTAAAGCTTTGACTTATTGTCCCTTATGAAGTACCCCATTGTCTTTGAAATATGAGACTGTGTTATTTCCATTGTATAGGGCAACTATCAAACACAAAAGGACATCTTGATCACTCAGATTAAGGTTTTTAAGAGATAAACCCTATCTGCTCCCTCTGAAAATCATGAAAACAGACAAGAACTAAGAAGAAATTTAGCTGATATATTTTGCACAAAATGCGGATATACATGTGCATATCAGACATTTATACAACATAATAACATTTTTTTCATTTAAATTAAAATTAATTAGACTCTGCAGACAATGCTGCCATTGCTTTTTTTGTGGGCTACTAGTGTTTTAAGGGATTAATCCTACTGTTCAAGGATTGCTTCCTACTGATCATTCAAACCTGTTTTCTCTCTGATCAACTGCATTTGATCATGATTGATGATGTTCTATCTTATCTTTGATCTCCAACATTCCTGCAAGATCTATAAATTAAGATCCAATGGTACTATTACTTGAAATTGCCCTATAACGAGTTGGGCGTCGCAGGTTGATTCACGAAAACAACCTCCCTGCTATGTTGCATCCATTTGACTTTCTCTAGACCTGAGTTGGGCGTTGCCTTTATTTTTAACATTTATCAGCAATGACATCCAATCAAATGTGTATGAGTTGAGATATTGATTCAACTGAACTTCTTTCACTTGTAAATTTCTTCAGCTTCAATGGAAGTAGCAAACCATATATTCTCCACTTACTGAACTAGAAAGAAAGTCACTGTTGTAAAGTAACAAGAACACAAAAGGGTAGTTATGGAACCTCAATTTATAAATTTGGACAAGAAGCAGGGAATCTTTATATATTTTCACCTTGTTGCTTATAATAAATTGATTTAAAAAACTATAACAATTTATAAAATTGAAAAAAGAAAAGAGTTTGAAAGGGGGTGAAAAGGGAGGATGGTCTTTCAAGGAATGACATCTGCAGTGTCCTTTTCTCTCTGTCCATGATCAAATCAGTCTTTAAAAAGACCCCTTAGCTTCCACACACTTCATTCAACCTCAAGACTTCAATTGTCTCATCTTCTCCTTCTCTAACATACTTTAGTATTCAGCCAAAATTTCTACATTACTTGCTGCAATGTCCACCTCAAAAACCTCAGATAAACCCTTCAAAGGCTTTGAACTAAGCCAAGCTCAAACATCTTTCTCTTTCTTGCAGCCTAACACATCCCCATCTCAACCTAATGAGAGAAGAGGCCGGCGAAAGCAAGCAGAGCCAGGGAGGTTCCTAGGGGTGAGGCGGCGGCCTTGGGGACGATATGCTGCTGAAATCAGAGACCCCACAACTAAAGAGAGGCACTGGCTTGGGACATTTGATACTGCTCAAGAAGCAGCTCTTGCCTATGATAGGGCTGCCCTTTCCATGAAGGGCACCCAAGCAAGAACCAACTTTAAATATTCTGACACCACAAATTTCCATTCTCTTCTCTCTCCTTTTGATATCCAATCCCTCTGGCAGCCATCACAGTTCCTCACTAGCACTCAGATTAAACAACCCTCTAATGACACCAATTCATATCAGCCTGAAATTCCACAAAGTAAAGTAAATATTCGATATAACGGTGATACTCGTTTCCAATCCGATAATGAAACAAGTACTCAGTCTTCATATGGTTCATCACCTAATGATAGTTTCTTTTTCTCCTCTGACACCAACTCTGGCTACTTGGGGTGCATAGTCCCTGAGAATTGCTTGCAACCTCCTAATACCACCAGCATGAACTCCCCAAAAAGCAATGCAGATACTATAAAGAATCAAAACCTTACCACAAGTTACAGTTGTCACCAAATTCAATCAAATTGTGATAGTAATGCACTTCCAGCTGATGCTATGAGTGTGGCAACAATGGCATCAAACCCTGCAAATTTGTCTTTCTTTGATCAACTTAATAATGGATTTTGGGGTGTTGAGCAGTCATGGAAGATGAATTCTTGGGAAGTCTCTGCCATGATCAACAACTCACTGATGGTGGAAGGTGGGTGCATGGGAACTTTGTATCCAGTCATTGACAATCCAGGTTACAAGTCGATGCCTCCGGTCACTTCTTCATCAACATGCTCCTCTATAATTTCTCCTTCTGGTGATGTAGGTGACTTGGGATATTCTCTCTTCTGAGTGCTGTTTTTATTTTTATTTTTTGTTTAATTCCATTAAGTTAGAATACATTTTTTTATTCGATGCACCTGTTGTTCTTGTTGGTTTTCTTGCTCGTATCCTTTTTGTTGTAGTACTTGGTCATTAAACGACACTCCCCACAACTGTGTTTGTGAGAGAGACAAATGGAATGTTCTGATTTACCAGAGGATGCAAATTTGAAGTTATTTTTAACCCCCCATCCCCCTTCCTTTTTTCTTTTTCTTTTTTATCTCTCTCCCCCTGAATCCACCATTTAGCTGGTCACAAAGCTGTTGCCCTTGAACCCTATTCAACAATCTCAGTTTTAGTCCTCTAGGAAAACCATTCATCATAATTTCCCTAGCATTCTAAAGTTTCTCCATTCCTTGTGCATTACATGTAACTCATAATATTTGGATAAAACTACAACATGGTTATATCCCAAATTTGATAATGATATATGATGTATTGTGACCCAAGTTTGGCACCACGGATTCACAAATATGAGGATATTTACAATGAATATTTGCATAATATATCAACATTAAGTTATTTGATAGTGGGTGGTTCAAGTATTTATACACAAAGCCAGTCTGCTTATTGTACCCAAACACCAAAGTATGGTATAAATTAAGCATCAACTCTTCTAAAAGTTTAAACTGATACAGGTTTTGCGTCATTTAATCAATGTACAAGCAGATACACAAACTCGCGCTATCTATAATTTAATTAGCCTTACTTCAGCAACTCGGGAATGCGAGCAGCTAGAAAACACCAATACGGATATGGGTATGACAAGATACATATACGATGATATGAAAAAAATTCAAAAAATAGGATACTATTACCATTGGGATACATCTATATATTTATAAATACATAAATAGATATATGTATATATTAGAATATTATTATAACACTATGGATACGAGGAATTAAGAAATAAAAACCTGCTCAATGGTTTTAAATTTAAAATTTTATGTAATTCTAAAGTTAAAGACGAGAGTCCTCAACTTTTACTTAATATTTAATTGCAATAAACTTCATTGGTTTTAACATAAACTATAAAAACTCATTATTCAAGCAAACTAAATTGTAAATAATTGACAAATCTTATGATTTATGTAATGCACGTCCCAATAAACATCTTAGAACGAAGAATCCTCAGCCGTATGATTCACGGTTTCTAAACAACTCACCTCACTAAGTATAAGACAAATGTATTCATCATAGAGATATGCATATCCGAGGTGTATCTAACAAGTATCTAATAATGATAAATATTTTATTAATTATTCGATATATGCGGAAAGTATCTGATATGTATCCGCAAGTATATGACGAGTATCAGTATCCAATATATATTGAATACAGATACGTCACCCCGATCGAAGTATTCATGCTTCATAGGCGAGTAGAAATGCACCTTGTTATGTTGAATAGAGTGATGGTCACACTACCACCAAATCAGCAAACAGGAAGACTTGACGTGAGAGATGAAATGTATGTCAATATGCAATACCTAGTAAGAATCAAGGGGAGGAGAAGAGAACAGGCATATGCATTTAGCGTTGCAGTAGAATAATGCCCAAATACTGTACTACCACTAGTTAGCACTTAGCTTAGCAGGATCCAGGAACAAGTATATAACCACAGTCAACACTCTATGTCCCAATATGAACAGCATTCAAGCCAATTTGAAATTCACATCATTCCAGTATTGAGCACATCTGTCTAAAGAGCAATTATTGGACCAAGATCTACATAGCATAAACAATTCAGCTAAACATACCCACATAGATGTGTTTCCAAATATCCATGGCCTATGAAAGCAGCGATAATTAGAAGCAAAAACATCGTTATCATCGATACATGGATATAGTAAAGAGAGAATTCATACAAATTGAAGGTCTGATATCCATTCTTTTTCTGTATCTGGAAATAAATTCATCAGGAACCACTCGAGCAATATATATCTCACAAGATAAGGCAGCATGTGAGGTCTTGCTCAGAGTCCCTAAAAATTTACCTCTTCCCTAAAAGGCCCCAGATGAAGAGGGAATCAATAACACCTCCAAATTCATTTCCAATTCGAATTGGAAGGTTGTTCCCTGATTTAAGAGGAACTATAAGAGACAGGCACAAGCACACAGTCAATGTGCAAGGAAGAACATTGTGAGGCTGATCCTTTCTTTTTGTTCTGAAAAAAACAACATCAATAAACAAACAGCCCCAAAAATTGGAGATAGGGATTTGATTTTGCTTAATGAAAATGGTGTTTTTTTTCCTAGTTATTCAGAAGCTAGATGTAAGGTATAAGAGGTTTGCTGGATTGTTTAAGGTTGGATATGGCTTATTCAATATGAACCGGGGGGCCATATGATGATTTACAGGAAGAGAGAGATGAGCAGAGCTACAGTGTGCTAGATCTGAATGTGGACAATGATGACCAAGAAAGCAAGCCTCCTATTAGAGGACTTGCACAAAATTATGATGTTGGGTACAACCATACAAGAAAGCTGATCCGTAGGAAAATTGGGGCTGCCCAATTTTTTTGCTCAGGTTGATGAGCGAGTAACACCTCCAGGACCTGTTCTACTGCTGCCAGTCTGTCCGGACTGCTGGACACCAGAGTGAGAAGCAGCTCCGCTCTTTGAAAATATTGAACCAACTGAACCACTAGATGTGTTCATTGAAGAAGATATTCTGGTCGATAAAGCATCCCTGTTGGAACTGGAAATGAGTTCAGGCCTCAAGTCCGATGAGGAGAATGATGGAGCAAGAGTACCAATTGAAGATCCAACAGGGTAGGGAGCAACAGGCATATCAGCAAGAGAAGATGCGGATGGACTGTAACTCAGTGTTCCCATTGGGTGATCAAATTTACATGAGGCCCCAAATTTGCATATTCCATTTTGTGCGTAGTGAGAGCAAATTGGTGCACCCTAATAAAAAAATTTAATAAATTAGATGAAGAATCATGTAACAAGGCAACCAACAATATACATCATCTAAGGACAGAATATTATGCCATCAGAGAGTTGTAGTAACAGCACGATCATATCTTAATAATTGAGGCACATTCAGCATATCAATACGCACAAAAAAGCAATCATACCTATAGAACGTTTAAAGTTATGGCAAGAGATACATGGATTCCTGAATACACAAATCACACAACCACCCTATAGGCATAAAATACAGTCAAGAAGCACATGGACTGTGAATGTAGTTCCCATCATTATTCCAAGTACTAGTTGAACAGACGAATTTATGAGACTTAACACCCCAAGCCTAGATGCATTTCATATGCAATTTACATCTAGATTCAAGATGAAAATATGTAACCATAAAACAAATCCAATGAGCACGTCAACATGAATGAAAATAGAAAAGAAATTCCTCATGTCAAAGAGTTCTAATAGCTTGCTAACATCAGTATGATGCTGATCTCATTTGGTATGTTCAAAAAATTCAATTTGACTTTGAAGACACGAATGTTTTTTTAAGTATAATAGGTCATCGAGTTTTTCTTGCCCAAGGTCAAATATATGTGAAGAAAATATCTAAGATGTGAGGTTAAAACGATGATCAAGCAGATATATAATCTGACAATGAATTTTGAGATGAATATATATTTGAGGCCATCCAAAGGAGGACAAGATCCCAACCCTAAAATAAAGACAATATGCGAAATGAATCCCGAACAAGTAATGAGAAATGGGAGGTCCTAAAATGGTGAGCCTGGCATGTCAAGGGGTTCAGATGGAAGTAGTGGAGGGAAAAAAAAACCCAAGGAAAAGATTAAAGAACTTAATATCAATGAAATTTAAAGCCAAAATTTCAGACAATTTCCTGCTTAAACATCTTCAGCTATACAAGTACCCGTCCCATCTTACCACATCAGAACAATGGACAAATGGGGCCACCACCTGGCAGAACTTACTAAAGTATTGCAATCCAACAACACGTCAAAACCAAAAACTGGGTCTGCCTTGATGTAGCCTCCAAGCTAATAGTCAAGAAAGTTGAGTAAAAACTACAAATGTCTTCTTGGTACATCATCAAAGTTTAAAGAAGAAATAAAACTCCCACCTCGATAAAGGAGGATGGATGATTCATTGCAGTATTGCTCATCATCAATATGTCAATATTAACACAAGTAATAATCATCAAAAATAGATTAACCATGAGTGTCTAAGATGTAAGGGCTAAAAGTACACCCTCACATCCTTAATTTTGAGTAAACCAGTGAAATAATATTTGTTTATCATGTATTTCTGATCATTTCAATGTGGAATCAGTTAGTCAATGAGAAAATAGAACAGAAAGAAACTGCATGGTTGAAAAAAGGAGAAAAAAAATGTGAGTAAAGCATTCAGATCATCTGACACAGCCCGTTCCAAAAAGAAAGAAAACACCCTCTACAGAACATCCAAACACTTAACTAGTATCCTATAATTTGCTAAGCAAGGAAAACTTCCTATTGTCTTCATTGCATGCAACATTATTAAGGAACAACACCTTTAATAGGCTGATTAGGTGCACACTAAACAAGAAAAAACTTATAAAATGCATGACAGGTAAACAAGTAATATTTTAACACAGTTATAATGTAATGCATAATAAGGAGACTGCTGTCTAATAATCTAATCGCTCAGTTTACCTGACCACAAAACCTAAAACCAAACCATGTTTCCGTTCCTACATTCCTGAACCAAAGGTGAAATAACAATGCCTAGGACCAAGTCAAATCAACAAAGGCGAAGTTGGGGTAATTAAGATTTCAAGTTGCATTGTGGCAAATTGCACATGGTGAATCAAAGACTTCAAGTAGGACCAAAAGACAAAGAATAATAAGATATATAGACTGATGGAAGGATTTAAATAATCTAGTTTGCAGTTCACCAAGTTCTCAAACTTCCTCACAAAGGCCCATATTATCCCTACAAACACACTTATATCATTTCCTCGAACTCCTTGAAGGAGAGTGCCGACAGATAAAATTATAGACTATTAAATAGTTCCATAGATTTTCACTTGCTGTTGCCTTTAAACAGTCAAAAGGACACAAAGGATTTTGATCAACTCAACTCGATAAAGGCTATGCCCCAACTATTTGTGGTGCACATTTTCATGGAGGGAAGGTGGTGATTGTGATCAATTCACTACTAGACGGAAGAACAGAAGTTACAGGACACAAGTTTGAGCAAGGATTGAAGAGGAGAGGTCAGGGGTACATTGTGTACTTTTACTAAAGGATTTCCTGAGAAAAAAGGGCTACATCTTCAGCCAGTTTCACATAAAATATTCAGTCAAAGAAGGTTCTCTGTGCTCCTTATTATTGATGGGACATATATGTGGCCATGCCTCTTTAAAGATGGAAAGCATGGATATTCAAGCATTTTGAGATAACCAAAGGTTACAGTCCACCTTTACTGGCAATGTGATGTTGTGGACAGGTTAAAATGAGAAGTCTCAACTGAATCTACCTGTTGGAGAGCTAGTGATAAAAACTTATAAGCTTGTGGGCATGTTGCAACAATGGAGTGTTCAGATAAATCTACCTGCGGGAAACCTAGCACCAGAGACATATAATCCTTCTAATGGAAGGAATTCAAGGGTCCTTGGGTGGTTGAACAATTCGGGTTGATGCATGGATTGGAGAGATCATTTAAGCTCCCGAAAAGAAAGAGCACTTGCTCTCCTTTACCACTTGCATCTAGAAGAATTGAAAAATAACGACCCCCAAGAGCACTCAGGCCTCCATTACAAAGATTTTTAAGGTCAGTGTTTGTCTGAGTTCTTGATCAACAGGGCACTCTTTTCAAATATTATAGCTGCAGTGTTCTAGGTTGATTTTTCATCAAGTGACTTTGTGAACCACGTGTGTGCATGGAGCTGCCCAATCCAATGGATTCATCACAGTGGAGTTTGTTACCTGTTAAAAGACCTATCTCTGCTGTTCAGAACTATAAATCGCAAACCTAGTTCTATTATTGACGCTGAGGGAGGGATCTTACATCACAGGTTCCTCCACTGCTAATCATGGTTGTTTGTCTAACTAACAGGTGGTTCACTAATAAGGTCTTATGTGGCAGGTCGCCCCACTTCTAATGAAAGTGGCTTATCCAACTAACCAGCAATTTGGTACTGAGTTCTCTTTTTCTTTTATACTGTCCAGCACTCTTGCTCCACTGTCAAAGAATTGCATCATAAAATCTGGATATCCTTGTGTGTCATCCATTTTCCTATTTTATTTCGCATTACTTTTTGCTAAAATTTTTCAAACTCAGGACCATGTTGACCTAAACTATGTGGAATGACCTCTGATGGAATTTGCAAATCCATATTAGAAATCGGACCGTGAAGAGAAATTTTCTGCAAATCTATCAACCCATTCAAGCCCCTACAACTATCTAAAATTTGATATTTACAGCAACTCTTATTGTGCAGAAGGAAACTCCAGCTTCCCATGCTTTATCTGCCTTAATTTTCTATTGCCTCAACCTAAGACCTGGACCAACTATAACCAATCTGTGACACCTGTCACCATCAAAAGCTTTGACCTTAAATCGACATTTGTCATCCATATCTCTCTCAACCACTGATTCAATACTCTTTGGGGGTGAATCCCAGAAAACCCTCATATTAATACTCTTTGCAACCAAAATCCATCCAGTTTTCTTCATCCCCCAGCAGGTTCAGCAACCTTGCCAAAACTACATCACTGATTTCACCTTCCCATAGTTCAATCTTTACTAGACACTGTTGCAAGGAGGAATTTTTCAATTCAAAACGGTGTACGATGAGATGCTTACCGGACGGCGAGGAAGACCCATGGGTCTAAGAACAAAACTTGTTGGTGGTGCACTCCATTCTGGTGGATGATGATATCTACATGAAGACCCAAATTTACAATCTCCCGTTCTCATGTAATATTGGCATTCAGGTTGGCCAGGTCTCTCAGGAAATGTGTGCTCCATCTGACTACTGCCTGAAGGACCAAGAGTAGAAGGTATGGATACATAAGGCCCAGAATAGCCAGTTGCAGAAGGAGATAAGTGTGTTATCCCATATATCTGACCTGCTCCAACAGTGGGTTGAGGACTAGGAGAGCCTAATGGGCTTACAGGTGCCTGCACCATGCGGGTTAACAAATTAGTGGAAATTGTATGCAGTGCAAGAAAATTTCTACAACAAGCGAGGAGACTTTACAAGATTTACCGGGTAAGGACTCCAACCCGGAATGGACATCATCCCTGGGGAAACCAGCACGGGACTATAAGTCCCGGGAAAATAAGAACCTGGAAGCAGAGGATGCCTTGCAACAGGCCAGTTGCCAGACACTGCTCCATATGGTTGAGAAGATTGAACAGAATGAGACTGCACCGTAGGATACATTGCAGGCGCAGGCACAGCTGATGGTGCTGTCACTTGCACACCAGCTGGCTGTGGATGATGGAATTTACAGGTTATACCAAACTTGCACTGCCCCGTTTTCACATAGTACGAACACTCTTTTTCACCCTGTGACAAGAACTCTAATTTTGAGCCAACTTCACTTTGTACGTCAAGAAAAAGGATCAAATTTTAACTTATTTTAAGTTAGAATACAAGTTAATAAAGTGCAAACCGATCGCATTGGATATCCAGCAATATTTACTGTCACTGGGCTCACAGATCCACCTCCTTGTCTTGGATGATGATACTTGCAGGAAGCACCAAATTTACACATCCCAGTTCTCATATAGTACTACAGATTGAGTAAGAACACCATGATCAATACGAAAAGATATAATTAATATAAAAAAAACATACTAATGACCAGTGTATAGCCTGAAGTAAGACAAACACAAAATCACATTTGACAAAATTGGACAATGTATATGAAAAGACATAATTAATATAAAATAAACATACTATGCATGACCAGTGTATAGCCTGAAGTAAGACAAACACAAAATCACATTTGACAAAATTGGGGCTCACTCGTGTAAGAAATTGACAATGTACATATAAACTGGGGTATAACATATTTTAGCTGATGCACAATTCCCAGCAGGAATTACTTGGAAAAAAAGGTGTCAAACATTTGTAACCAACAGGTGACCTCTTAATATAATACTACAATTGAGTTGAATCAGTATAATATGCACAAGAGGGTATATTTGATACATTTGGACCTTACAATTATTCTATAATGTAGAACCAACAGCAAGAAAAAGATGAATTTTATTAGCAACAGACTTGTAGCTCACTCTTTCTTTTGAATAAACAGGGTACATAGAAATCAGCACATCATATGCTAAAATGATTACGCACTTTCCAATATCAAGCATTTGAAGTATTTGTCAAATGTCGGAATTCATAATTCACCACATTTACACATTCCACTTTCGTATGAAACTATGAATCAATAAAGAACAGAAATTCCAATGTGAAAATTATCCATAATCAACAGATGAACTCAATATAGTACTACAAATTGAGTAGAGGCAGCATAATCCATAAGAATGTAACTTACTATTTCTCTATCATGCAGATCGAAAGAAAATGATGAAGCCTTAAACCCCCATATAGGAGCTCACCCTTCTTGAGTAGATAAAGAAGAAAAGAATAATAAAACCGTAAAATTTGGCTAATCTATATGGTTCATTATCAAGGATTTGGGAAATCTTCTTACAGACCAACGAATGGATTAAATAGAACTACAAACCGAGAAAGATCACTACAATCAACACCGAAGGGCTTATTAACTTACTATTTTTATCTGCTGTAGAACCAATAAAGAAGAAAAAAGATAAAATCATGCATAACAAGATAGGAGCTCAATCTTCTAGAACACCCAATGAACAGACCAATCATAACATTACAGAATTTAGCAAATGCACATTTTCCAGTATTCAGCATTTGACAGCTGAGCTAATCCAAGTTTCAGAACCAATCAAAACATTTAAATTAGAAACTAAAGCATGTGTAACACAAAAGGACATAATAAATACAATACTAGTTTGCTATTTTTGTAGATGCAGATCAAAAAGAAAGCTAAAGACAGATCCACAATTAACCAAATAGGAGCGCTCACTCTAGTTAATCAATAGATGAAACATAGCATGGTTGAATGCCGCAAATACACATCTTTTAATGCCAATCATTCAACTACCATTACAAGCTTGATATTCAATAAGAAGAATACAATAGCTTGATATTCAATAAGAACTATACAAAGAAAGTACCTGGCAAATAGGTTGGCCCACTCGCTCCGGGTACTCCCCTCCACTAACCCTCATAGATACCACAGCCTGACATTTTTTCATCAATCAAATTTTACCAATGCATGTCAAAGTTTCAATCTTTGCTTTCAGTTAGCATAGTTTTACACAGAATCATAGTCTTACAAGGTTCAGCAACCATTTATTTCTATAAACTTAAGAAAAATAAATCAAATTTAAAGCCTCAAATTATAGGAAATCAGCATCACATCTAAGGACAAACCCACTTCAATTCGAATACGTCACAAGATCAAACTGGTTTATACCCTCCCTACTTAATGATCAGACATAATTACATAACACAATCATCAAATTGAACCCTAACATATACCAAATCGAGCAGAATAATAAGGAAATTTGATGAAATTACCGCGCTACGGTCCCGGGGATGATTGAAACGACACCTTGCACCATACCCACAAAACCCAGTCCTCAAATAATAGATACAATCGGCCTCGTCAGGCCTTTCGGGGTACGATGCAGCTCCAGTACTCAATCCCAACTGCCACATAGGCTCTGCATTTGCAAAATCAACATCCAAAAAGACTCCACATTACAACATATAAGTGAAATTCAAACTAATCTAAACTAAATTTCAATGAAATTCAAATGAAATTCAAATGCAGTGTCACAGGACTACTTGCCTTCGAGCCCCGTTTCACCCACCGGTGAGCTCCATTCCGCCACCGGATCGGCCTGTGTCCCTTCCAACGCCTGTGTCCGTCCATACCTCGCCATTAATATAATTGCCTATACACAATATATACGTATAAAATCTATATATGTATACACAGATAAATATATAGTTACAGAGAGGGACAGAAAGTGATAGAGTGTTGCGCGTAAAAGCTGTTGATCGATGGGGATGGTGGCTTAGAGATAGAAAGAAAGAGTTTTTTTTCTTGGGTGTGTTTGTTTCTCTCTCTATGTCACTGTGGATACATAAATGAATTGGGTCTGGTCTTTTTGGCTCTCTCTCTCTCTCTCTCTCTCTCTAAAGAGTAAGTGCGGTTTCTTTCTTGGTCAGTCTTTCTTGGTCAGCCTTCAAAGAGAGAGAATGTGGGGGGTGGTGGGAACGGGGGGGAGTTGGGGGTTGAACTTTCTGGGCATTGAGGGCAATTTGTCGTCTGTTTTCTGTTGGTTTATATACGCGCCAAATGTAAGGCTGATTTACCTAAAGTAATGTTAATTGGACCTAAAACATAACAGCAGAAACTGGTTTGTTAATTGATAAAACTACCCCTGTATTTTCAACATGTGATGATTAACACTCTTAGATGAACTTTAGGATATGGTTATTTATCATTTTATCTCTCGCAAAATTTTTGTTATAGATGAAATTATGGCTAGGGGTGATAAATGATCTGAGTTATTCGGGTTCGGTTCGTTGTGAACTCTACTCGAGCTCGTTCGTTTAGAAAGTGAACCGAACTCGAACAATTTTTTAACTTCATTTAAGAAATGAGCCCTATAAACTTGACCGAACTTACAAAGTTCGGCTCATTTATATGTAAAATAGTTAAACTACTCTGATTTGGCTCGAGCTATTTTTAAAAAAAAATAAAATTAAGTTTGAATATTTTTTTAGGCATCATGCTCAATCTCGAACTCGTTTGTTTGGCTCGTTTACCACCCCTAATTATAATTTTTTTATGAATAATGAAAGAGGGGAAAAAAGTTCAATCTATGTCACCTGAATCTTCACATGTTACTATATGATACTGAGATAAATGCATATTTTAAGCACACACAAATAATATATATATATCATGTTCTTATATGTATGGGTGTGTATGTGGCTTTGGACTATTTGGGGATATTTGATTTATTTGGGAAAAAAGGCTACAAAGAGTGTCATTCTTTTTTATGTTTTAAAGTTATTTGATTTCTTTCTTCATGGAATGGGCATCCCATGATCTTCTATGAAATCCCTTTAGACATATTGAGATAGAAATTAAGTGACTTTCTTGTGATGGTATACAAAGAGTGTCTTGGGTATTTATGGAAATGAGTACAAGGAAAGTGGCCTTATGTGTTTTTGAATAGCTTTTCCTATATATAGTTAGTATTATTAATAATTATTTTAACTAGTTGGTCTCATTTAAACTAAGATGTGATTCCAACTAAATTTGACAACACAACAATCAAAGAACTTTAAATTAAAATTTGGTTGATCCTTAGGGGTGGTCCAATAGTCAAACTTGTCATATTGCAAGTAAGAGATATCAAGTTCGATACTTTCTACACCCCTTAAGGGTCAGTCAGTCTTATTCTTTAAGGAACATGTTAAAATAGCTCAAGTTACGATGATTAACTCATAACTCGAGAGAGTAATCGGCACTAAAAATGTCTTACTTAGAACTTAAAACTTATTACAACCTTTCACTATTCTTAACTACATTTTATTTCAATTCATGGGATAATTTTTTAAGCTGAAATTCATAGGATAAATTATATTTAGCATCTCTAAACTTGACTCCTATTCACCCTTCTCCTCGGTCAATTTTTTTATATTATCTTCTCAATTATGTTAATTGATCTACAATATATATCAAGTCCATTTATGGAGTCGATCTCAAGCGGGCTAAACCTTTATATAACATTTTATTATATGCTAATTAGTGTATCAAATTTGAGTTAAGTTTATAAATTTGACCTTTTTAAAAATATAGTTAGGTTTGATCCATTTATTATGTCTAGTGATCTCAAAAGACTTTTTAATGATCTCAATTCAAATCTAATAGTTTAGTTCGTTTTACGACCCTAATCGTGTTGTCTCCTGAATTGTTAATTTGTTTCACATGATTCCAAACTCCAATGACATTAGGTAAAATGAGACCAAATTGGGTTGTTGATGATGTAATATTAAAAAATTAATTATAAAAATGTACAAAGTAAAAACAAAAAAAAAAAAAACCAAATACTTGGGAACACTGTATTTATTCTTGTTATGTAATGTAATATTGTAGAGTGGCAACAGACGATGCAAAAGCGCGTGGTGGACGGCCATGCATATCAGTTGGAAAAATGGAACAAGAGAAAGAATTACGCGGGTCAAAATATAACACGACTTTAAAACACGAATACGAGATTAAATTGGAGGGTTTGAGTATTATTTAAATCACTCGTTTTGTAAATAAATGGACTTAACATAATATGATTAATAAACGAATCGGGTTTTGGTGAAGCTAATAAAAAAAATTAATTCAATATGACACGATTTGTTAAACACAAATTAATAAATGAATTTGGTATGTAATGGGCCAAGTCCAAGGGCCCAACTCATGTTACAAGCCCAAGGGCCCAACTCTAAGAGATCCAGCATATCCAGCTCTTGATGCCCAGCCATCCCAGGCTGCACCTCAAGCTCTTGATGCCCAGACATCCGCACCTCAAGCTCTTGATGCCCAGACATCCCAGGCTGTACCTCAAACTCTTGATGCTCAGACATCCCAGGCTGCACCTCAAGCTCATTAGGGAACTACTCCACTACGGGAGCATCCGGACCGCTTAGAGAAAGTCAACATTCCCTCATAATTTGCCCAAGATCTTTGGAAAGCACTCCCCTGCCGGTTGAGGAGATGAGAGGTCCCCAAGGAGAGGAGGGGTCGCCAAGGAGAGGAAGGGTCGCCAAGCTGTTTAAAGCTATTAAGTTGCTACAATCCGTTATGATCGTCAAACTGCCCATTCAATTACTACACGGGCGACTATAAATTGTAAGCTTCCCCATCACTTGGGGGGCATCTGACAAAGACACTCATTTAGACAAATCTCTCATCTCCCTCTCTCAAAGCTTGTAACATTTTGCTCTCAACACACCGAAGTTAATAAAATACCGGCGAACTTAGCCATTGAAAGTGGACGTAGGTCATGTTGACCGAACCACTATAAACCTTGTCTTCTCTTTCTCTACTTATTTTACTGCATTTTATATTATTTACTTGATTGTGGTGTACAAACCAATTTGTGCATCATCAATATGAATAAAATATTTTTTTATACGAATTCGCTAAAACTCGACACGAACCTATGTCACTCGACTCGATTGACAAACTTAGAAACAGTGATACCACGTAAATATTATCACATGATATTACTATCTAATAATATGTTAATAAATAAGTAAATTGACTCTACACAAATCAATAACTGTCCCTCAATGTAATATAATAAATTTCTACTTTTCTTTTATATAAACCAATAATTACCCATATGTAAGAAAGTAATGTTCATCTTACCTATTCAGTATTTTTGATATTTTTATTATTGTACGATTATACCACGTGACAATATTAATAAGGTATCACGCATTCTGTTATAGTAAAACCTGCATGATCTAACTCGTACAAATAGCCCAACAATGTGGAGTTAGACTTGGACGAACCATAGACCCGAATGTTAGAGGTTCAATTATCGTTGATATCGCCCAAACTTAATTCATACCTATGGGTCATTGCATAAATATGGGGTTTATTCTCGCATTGATGAGTTCAAATTAACATACCTTAGCGAGGTTCCTTGTTATTAAAAAAAAAATGCATGATCCAACAGCTGAGCATCATTGTCGACAATGGATGGCTGAGATCTCATTTAGGGTCCGTTTGGTTAGGAAGAAAAAAATGATAGAAAGTGAAGTGAAAGAAAAGAAAATGATAGAAAATATATTTTCATGAATGTATTTGGTTAGAATGAAAAATTTACGGGAAAGTTTTAAAACAATTTCATTATATTGTTTGAAAGAAAGTAAAGTCATAAGAATTTTTTTGTAATTGTCTAAATTACCCTTAATTATATTAAATCGGTCTAAAAAAGAAAAAAAATATGTAATTACAATTGAAAGTTAAATTTTTTTTAAAAAGTGACTCGAAACCTAATTCTAAGACAGTCACAAACACAAAGGTCTTTGGCCCAAATTATGTGATTAATTAAATTTATACCAAATTTTTTTAAAATTAATAACCAATAAAATATTTTTAAAAAAATAAGGGTAAAATGGGAAGTTAGTTATAAATCACAACTTTCTTGCATTTCCTTGTGTTTTTTACAAGAAAAAAAATTGGTTATTTGTGAGAAAATTCGAGGATGAAAGAAAATTATTTTTTCTATCATTTTCATTTTCATGTTAACCAAACACATGAAAATTTTAAAAAATTTCTCTTTCTTGCATTTTCTATCATTCTCCCGCTAAACAAACAAACCCTAAAGGTATAGCTAAAATGAGGATTTTTATGAAGTTTGAGGAGACAAAAGATAATTAATGTTATTTTTTTATTTTTTATTTTTTATTTTAGAGGGTTATGAAATAGTATTCTTATTATTTATCGGTGTAAAACTTAATTTCAATTATTTGTCTCATTTACAAGATCAACTTGATTTCAGTTATTTGTCGCATTAACTTACATATAGTTTATTCTACATTAATTTATTTTGGGTAAGTTATTAATTATCAATATTAATTTTAATTTGAGTTCATATATTAATGTTGAATCTGACTATTGTTTGATCTGAATTTCACATGTATATGTTTATAAATATACAATTTTTTTGATGAAATTGAGTTAAAATCAAAAAATATTTTCTAAATTTCAATTAATAGAGTTTTTTTTTTTGGTTTAGGTCAAATTTTTAATATCGAATAATTTGAAAGTATGTTGTAAAAATAAGTGAAATGATTTATCAGATCGAAATTGAATAAGAGTTTTGAAATTAAATTCAGATTGATCCAAATTTAATTCAAATCTAATCTACTAATAGGTTTGCTCAATAATAAGAATTCAAATCAATAAGAGTGAATAATTCTAGAAAAGAACCCAAAAAAAAAAAGTAAAGGTGAAAATTGAAAGAAATAGATGAGAGTTGTGTTGGAATGGAGGGTACCGGCTACACCGGTGAATAGGTGGAAAAAAAGTGGAGGTTTGACTTGAACAAGCTCGTGGTCCACATATGGGGTTGCTTTTTAAGATTTGCTTGCGTCACAAGAATTTTTGGTATTACGATGACCGTCTCGGGTGTCTAAATCAACTTATGCACAAATAGTAATAGAGACGGATTGTAAACTCAGAGGTCTTGCGTTTAAATTTTGACAATTTTTCAGAGTCAAATTATGAGAGATTTATGTCTCATGAATCCCCTAATTTCGGTGTAAATGATCTACTTTTGACTAGACCGGAGAGATAATTAGTCGAGTTATGCGTAAGCTGGTCCGGATATCCTTGACCGTTGAACAAAAAAAAAACAGATCATCCACACCAACAATAAAAAATTCATAAAGGATAAGTTTCGCGTGATTTGATCTCAAAAAAATTGTCAAATTTCGAGCTCAATAATGGAATCTCTTTTTAACGCCTTGTGTCGGCGTTTCATTTTGTTATTTATTGAAAATTTTAAAGAAATTATCACATGTGAATATTTATATCTCCCTAAGCTTCGCTATCTTAGGTATCTCCTTCAATTATTATTAAATTATATCATACGTGATTATTAATCTCTCTCTCTGGAATGTAACACCTATACTCAAGTATGACAAAATTAGCCACCCTCGTCTCTATAAATACCATTGTTTACATATTTTTTTATTCAACGGTCAGGGATATTCGGGTCAATTTATGTATACCTTGACTAATCATCTATTTGGTCTAGTTAAAGATGGATCATCTACGTCGGGACTAGGGTGTTCATTAAGAATAAATCTCTCATAGCGCTGGCTCCAAGAGATTGTCAAAATTCAAATTTAAGACAACTGAGTTTACAGCTCGTCCCTATTACCACTTGAACTATCTGTTAAAATTCATTATTATTTACATATTATATAGCCGTATCAAAAAGTTTGTTTTTGTATCATATTGAAAAATATTGTTATTGAGGCTCGAGTTATACCCTACAAAAATATAAATTATAATTATTCATGATCAACTATAGAATATTATAATCAGACATTAATAATCTCAATCAATTATAAGTTGACATTTAAAAGATATAACTTGAATTTTAAATATTATTTTTAGTATAGTCAATAACAATATTTTATAATTTTTTTAAGCTTTAATTTAGATCTTGAAAAGTTTCTAAGTTAGGGGGACAAATAATCCTATTAATAATGGATTGATTCCTGGTTCCGGATCACTTTTGGCCCAATGGTGGTTGACCATGGGAGACAAGGTGGGGCTGAGATCCTACCGACCCTCATTTTCTAGAAGATGGGATTTGATTACCAAATTATTGGTATAACTGTATAAGAAATGATTTTCCAAAATAATTAACTTATTATATGAAAATGTAAACTTTTTTTTGGTTAGTCAGACGGGGTGACAAGATCCGAATTCACGATTATAAGGTCTAATAATAAGAACGATAATCGTTAGGCCAATTACTAATTTCGAAATGAACGCTAAGTAGTGAGTATTTACCGAATTGTATGAAGGGTTTTGTGACTTTTTATTTTTTTTGTTTTTTTGGAACTTGAGAAATGTTGGAGACTTCAATTAATATACCCATGTGTCACAAAGAATAATGTTATTTAGAACTAAAAATCTGACATAATTTGTTGACATAATGATGTGACTTCATAGGAATCATTTGATCAACACCAAGTTCCAATGTTTAATGGGGCCTACAGTTAATTCAAATGTCACAGTGAATTAGGTCAACAAATTATGTCAGTAAATTAGGTTCCAATAGCATTGCTCGTGTCACAAATTAGCAATCAACATCTCTATAATTTATAGTTACTTACATCTTAAAATTTTAATTTTATAGCTAGACTAGATGGATTCATGGGAATATTTTTGCAGATAAAATCATGGTTACACTTTAGAAATCTATACTACTTCTAAAATACTATTTCTAAAAGGCTATTAAACTCAAAAATATATTTTTTGGCATCATTACCCTCAAATAATATTATTATGACCATTTTATCATAGCATAAATACATAACAATAGTCTTCAATTAGTAAACTTTTCACATTCTGCCTTCAATGACAGTGGTGCAAAGTATGCACCGGTTGATCTAAATAAGAAAACTGTTAGATTTCTATAATTAACTTTTCTGTAGGGACTTTGCAACTTATTGTCTTCCCTCTGTTTTTGATAACGCATTTGTTCACCAATAAATCGAAAGATATGCTAATGCATCTATATTCTATATATTTTTTGGTGGATGATTAGAATCCTCATTTAACACTAGGTGCTAGAGTCACAAGATTTATGTTCCATGCTAATTTGTTGTATTTTTACTCAATAATAAAATTTCCTCATAATTTATGTTTCCATGTTAATTTGTTGTATTTTACTTCTTAACCTTCTTATATCTCCCATGCAGAATGGAATCTAAGATCAAACTTACCATTGTGGTGCAATTGAATTCTCACTGGCCACGACAAAAATGAATCCACGCCTCTACCTAATAGTTGCGTAACTAATATAGTTTCACCTTTTGACTTATTCTCTATTGTCTTTTTGATCAAACCGAACAATACGATTACGTTATTTTTAGTTTTTGAATGTTAAAGCCTGAAAGTGATTTACTTTGTTTTCATATATTTAATTATTTATATTTCTCTATAAAGAGAATTATGAGAATTGTGGGGAATTTTTTTTTTTTTTGTGTTATTATAAAGAAGTTTTATATTTCGGATGGTGTGTTTTTGTATTTATCATCTTAAGTTATTTTTGTCATGCTAATTGTGCTGGCTTGGCGGAAAGATTGGAAAAATTGTCATGCTAACATGTTTACTAACGTGTTCGCTTTGTTGTAGGAAAGATTGGAAAAATAAAAGTAATGCAAGATTTTTTTTTAAAGAAATAGTCGTATTTTTATCACTTTCACTACTTTTTCCTTGTTCTTTTTAGGAGGTAAATGATTAAAAAAAAAAAAAAACTTCTACAAGCAACATAGTGGAATTTTACGAAACTTAGCTTCTAATTTCATGTCAAAAAATAATAGTAATCCTTCGTTTTTTTCTAGTTGATTATATACATCATTTTCCTCTCCTAATAATATTTATTGTGTCATTGTTTAGAGTGACATAGATGAGGTATTTGAGGATGTTGATGGAGGTCAATGAGGATGACAAATTTTGTGCAATTTTTATACTTTGACTATATTAGGAATGTAGTTGGTTTTATTGGTCTAACTATCTAATCCTTTAATCTACCTCATTCATCTGAGAAGAAAATTCACCTTGTACATAAATTTCATTTTCCTTGATTATTATTATACATTTTGTTTTTTTAGAAAAGTTGACGTACGTGGACATTAACTAATACTTTGAAAAAGATGGAGAGGTTGTATATCGTGGCAAATATGAATGAGTCCCAAGCAGGGGCGGAGTCAGGAATTCTGGTTAGGGTGGGCACTTTAATTAAGTACTCTAATTTTTTTTTCTTCTAATCAATCACACTATATAATATATTTATATTTATATTTATTTTATTTAATACATGAAGTCCATTTAACATAAAAAATGCCCAAAAAAAATATATATTGTCAGGGGCGAATCCATGAATGTCTATGAGGGGACAAAATATAACTGGTATAAAAAAATATTTAGCCGAAATTGATACAAAAAAATTCAGTTCAAGAATAACAAAAAAATAAGAATCAAAACAAAATTATTGTGAAATAGTAAATTCAATTTTTATTTAACCGAAACAAAATTATAACAAAAAGACAGGAAAAAAAAAATTAGTACATTTTTAACCTAATTATATATTTTAATAAAATATAAAATTTTTAAAAATCACTAAAATTTTGTATATGAATTAAATGTAAATTAATTTTTCACTAGTTTTCTATCAATGCGCACAATCAGAAGTTCGTAGTAAAATTATTCTTTATATAGTTGCAACTAGGGATTTTATACTCTTTTCTCCCCTTAGTCAAGTGGGCCAAAAATTTTGTTTTTTAATGGTGGGTGGGCCAAAAGTTTTGTTTTTAATGTTGGGCCAAAAATTTTGTTTTTAATGTTGGACTAAAAGTTTTGTTTTTTTAATAGGTTTGGGTGGATTGTGATAGATCAAATATTTGATTTTTTAATAAGTTTGGGTAGATAATAGTGAACTCAATTTTTTTTGTTTTAAATGGGCTTAATTTTTTAAATTTTTTGGATAAATAATGTGGGTCTAATATTTTTATCTTGGATTTTGGGTGGGCACAAATAATATATTATACAAATTTATAATATATATACTTAAGTAAAAAAATTTTTTTTTTTTTGAGGGGGGGCACGTGCCCACCCTGGCCCTAGCCTCCCTCCGCCCTTGGTCCCAAGAATTTGGTTTGTGTTCGACTTAGTTTTGGCTCGCTCGTTGAAATTGTAAAATGAATAAGATTTAAATGGCTACTAAGATCATTTGATAAAACAAATGGGAGAATCGCACTTAGTACCTTGAAAATTTTTTAAAAATTTATTTTATACTTTCAAATATTAAATTTTTATATTACACCTTGTATGTATAAAAAGTGTTGTAATGTAACCATTTTGTTAATCACTATTTTTTTCGCAAGTGATAATGGGAAGATTTTTGACGAAAAAAATAATATAAGCTAATAAAAATGTCACACTGCAACACTTTTAATACATGAGAATAATATGAAAATTTTTATCCTTAAAGGTACAAAGTGATAATTCTTAAATCTTTAAGATATAAAATATAATTTACCCAACGATATAGGTTTAATGGTCACAAATACATTAAGTCCCAAAATAACATCTAAATAGGATTAGTATTTAATTAAAGACCGAGGGTTTCAAGATAGAGTAACAGGAAATACTATTTGTATTTAATTTAGTAATCTTATTTAGTGACATGATGAATCATAACCATTAAATTAATAGTGGATTTTAATAAATAATAGAACACACTGTCAATCTAATAATAAAAAATAATAAGGTTACAAAATAAGATTCAAGTAGCATTGCTCCATTGTATAATTCTATACTCAAAAAAACCGAACTATCATAATATGGGTCGACCCACGGGTCAATTGCACGAACCAATCAAGGTTTGAGAAGGGTTTAAGCTTCTCGTAAAAAGAAAGAAAGAAAGAGGGTTTAAGCAAAGAAGTGAAATTCAGAACTGCAAACAATCTCCTCTGAAGAACAGGTGAGTCGCTTCCAATTTTCAAATTTACCCCAACTTCTCTCTCAATGTTTAGTTGCATTTGCAAAAAATTGCAGTATGGTAGCTCTGTTGTTAAATCTTCACCAAGACTTCAACTCTATTTTCACCAAAACCACCCATTGTCGTCCTCATCAACAAATCTCAAAAACACTGCAAATGAACACTCATTTACAGTCTCTTACCTCATAAACTCATGTGGGTTTTCTCTAGAAAAAGCTCTATCAGCCTCCAAGGATGTGAATTTTGAAGCACCTGACAAACCAGACTCAGTCCTGAATTTCTTCAAGAACCATGGGTTCACTGAAACCCAGATTTCAAACATGACAAACAGAGATCCTTTAGTCCTCTTATGTGATCCAAGAGAAACCCTTTTGCCCAAATTTGATTTTTTCCAATCTAAGGGAATTTCAAACCCAGATATTGCCAAAATGCTGTCTTCAACACCAAGTATCCTGAGGAGAAGCTTGGAAAATCAAATCATTCCATCGTTTGATTTCTTTAAGAATTTGCTTGAATCTGATGACGATACGGTCTTCGCCATTAAACGATTTCATAAGCTTTTGTTGCATGATCTTCAAACCTATGTAGCACCTAATATTGAGATTTTAAGAGAATTAGGGGTGCCTGAGTCAAATCTTGTTGTTCTGTTGAAGTACCATCCTAGAGTTTTCATGACAAAATCTGATAGGTTTAAGGAAATTGTGGAGGAAGTTAAGAAAATTGGGATCAACCCTATGACAATGAAATTTGTTCAGGCTGTTCAAGCGATGAGGGGGATGAGTAGATTGACTTGGAAAAAGAAGGTGGAGCTTTATAAGAAATGGGGTTGGTCTGAGAATGATGTGCTCACTGCTTTTGGGAAGCATCCGTGGTGTATGACTGCGTCAGAGGATAAGATTATGGGAGTCATGGATTTTTTAGTGAGCAAAATGGGTTTGGATTCTTCTGTTATTGCAAGAAGACCGGATGTTATCTCTCTGAGCTTGGATAAGAGGATTGTTCCAAGGTGTTCAGTTTATCAAGCTTTGTTGGAAAAAGGTTTGATCACTAAGGATTTTAGCTTGAGAAGAATGTTGGAGTCTACAGAGCAGTTGTTTCTCAAGAAGTTTGTGGAATGCTTCGAGGAGGAAGCCCCTGAGCTGTTGAAGCTGTATCAGGAAAAGTTGGAGCTTTCAGTGTATGATGTGGATTAGTATGTGTGAAGCAATATTCAAAGTTATTTACGCTCAAATCAAGTGAAGTACAATCAGCTATTTGTTTGGGAAATTAGTCTAGCTGATCTTGCTTTGGCTACAAACTTTGCTGCAAGTAGTTTGAGCTCAACTATTGTGTTTATGAAGTTTTTCTTTTGAACTTTCGTGTATGCTCATTTTCATTCATTGGGAGGATGCATGAATATATGTCAGGCTTTTTGGGCAGTTGTGATTTAATGTTTCATTAAGAGCATAAATACATAAAACCCAACAATATTGCTCCTTTTGTGCAATTGTAAGATTTTTGGTTCAAATCTTGTTCATTCTATATACTGTCTCCATCCAAGACCACAGTGGAGCTTTTTTTTTTTTTATGTGGTGTTGAATTTGTGCCGGATAGTCTTGGTGCTACACTGTTTTCTGGTTGATGATACAGAAACAGAATTTATAGAACACCAACAAAAGATGCTTACCTCAATTGAGTGCCATTGCACCCTGTGAAGAAAAATGCTCAAAATCCTGTAGGATGCCTACCCTGTTGAGTCAGGAACCTCATCAAGACGAAATATTGACGTGCTAATCATTGTCAATAGCTCACAGCTCCACTAACCAGGTTTTCTTGTGCATCTTTGGTTACGCAAATCAGGGAAATATAGTGGAGGAGAATACCTCGAAGATCATACTAAGTGAACCACTTCTACTACTTACGCTGCTTATGCTATTATCTACGACATGCTTTGCTTTTCCCTCCAAATAGCTGTTGGTGGTGGTTGTTCTTGTGTCACAATACACATCATAAATATCATTTTGAGGATGACAATGGAATTAAGTTACGTTGCTGAATGTCATTACGAGTCAGGAACCTTAATATACACAAAGCAATCCCCATTTTTTTTGGGGGGTGGGGGAGTGGGAGGAGGACCATTTGAGCAATCGATTTCAGGATGATAAAATTAAGGACTGTCAAAGGTCTGGATATCCCTAAATGCTCATTGATAGAAACAGAGCCAAATAAATCCTGGTTTGCACATTGATGTTTTTTTTTGGGAACATTTTGCATGGAAAACTATTCGAAATTTCAGGCAAGGGCAGTATCCATCCAGTTTATGCTTTTTTTCTCTATCTTTTTCTTTGTACAACCGAGTTGGCAATTACATTTTCATTGTGTCTTCACCATCTTCGGGTTTAAGGTTTGAATGTGGCGCATTCAATGAATGAGTAAATGACCAAAACAGTGGCTTGTAGCAGTTGGAACTGGGGACAAATTTTGTACACAATATTGGCAGGAGATTCTTCCTCTTGATTAGAGCTTAACACACCCTGTGAAGTGCTCCACAGAAATGCTGACCAAGAGATATATGAACCTTGTGAAGTGCCATGCAGAGATGCTGTAGGCTGCTTGGCTTAAAACCTTGTGTCAGCATTCAGCAACACTGTTCTTTGAATTGTTTGTCTTGGTTGTTGGGAGAAGCCTCTACCTTTCAGTCAGTTGCATTCACTGTCCATGTTAACACTGATAATTAATGACACTATTCCTAATTGAGACGTGGTGCGACGATAAAATTGTTTTATTGTCAATTTAAGCGTGATAGAATTGAGAGAAGAAAACATATTTTCCACATCGTGGTAAAATTACACACATTTGTCTCTCAAAAGCCATTGTGACGGAAGTATTGTACATTGGTTTTTTTTTTATTTAACTCTTCTTCCAATGTCCTTCCATTTAAACTCGAAACTTTTATCTAAATTGATATGAAAGTTTAATGTACATTTAAGTTTCTATTTTCTTATGAAACAATTAATTAATCAAATACAACTCTCCTTCTTTATCCGAGTGTGCAATTGACTGGATTGTCTAAAAGATAATCACTATAAGTGTGTTTAATTTTTATTTATAGAAGTGATCCACAATCTTAATGTATGTAATATTTAGGTATACACACGTGTATTATTACACACATGACTAATTCGAAATGAAAATAGTAAAATTGGACTATATATAGAGAGAGAAAGGTACGGTTTTTTGGGTGTGGGATAGAGAAAGTTGATGAATAGATATTGTGAATGTCATGCAAATCATGAGTTATGACTATGATTTGTTATGGGGAAGAAAAATAAGATGTAACTTTTTTGGTTATACCGTGCGTTCAGCATGGACATTTGTTAATTTATCTATATAAATTAATCATTTTTTAGGAGATAGGGATTGAGAAGCCTTCCATTCCCTTCCACTTTTCTTAATCTTTATAATTTTCATTTAAGTCATTACAAAGCTAGGTATTTTCTGATTGACAACCAACACTCGCCTAATATAACAACTTTTTCATTTTCTTACCAAGTAACTATCCTTCATTTAAAATTTTTAGCAGTTTTTAGTCTCCGATAAACTTTGATAACTATTGAACTACCCATTTTGTATAATGGGGAAAGAGAAAGACTGAAGGGTGAGACCGTGAGAAGGAACATGCAAGTATAAATTTCGTGCATCACATGAGGTATCCGCTAGTATATACATATATATTATTGTCCGACCCCCGTGCGATGCCAGCGCCATTCCCTCTTCCCCCAATTTCTTTCTTCACCCTTTACTCTCCTACCCATTATTTTATAAGTTAAAAAAAAAATGATATAAATTAATAGATTATATAATTTGATATTTAATTTTTTTTAAATAATTAGTAGTTAGAGGGAGTTTATGGGTAGCTATTGGAGGCATTTGGTAGAATATGATTGGAGGATAGAGAATTTAATAATTCAAAATTCTTAAAATTTTAGAAAGTGTGAAGGAAGATTTCTCAAACTCTCTCTCTAAAAAGTTGATTGTTTTATATCTAAACTAGTTATTACCCGTATTTTAAGGCACTTTTAACAAAAAAAACATTTGCCAAGCAAATGGGGTATCCAATAATGTCTTAAATAAAAGAAATGCAAATATTGAAATGAAAAAATTATATCACATTAACACAATTTGAAAATCCCTATGAACTTAAATTAACACCATTACAAAATTATCCTGCTATATATTTATTCATGGTGGCTCTTCTTTCCAATAAGTGTTCATTTTTTCAACCTCTTGCTAAATTTAATGAATAGGTTGTCTAGTTCGCGTTGAACTACAAATCAAATTTCCAAAAAATGGAAAAAAAAATTCCAATTGAACAACATTGTCCAGCGAATCTGCTTGTAACTGCAAGGACAATTGATTTAAATCATTCGTCGCTATGACTTCTCGGATAGTACATAAATATTCTCACGCTGCAATTAAACCAAATCAACAAAATTAAAATTTCACTACTTAAATTTTTTTTTTGATTTAACTGACATTTTTATCGTTTCGGTGTCTATTTTGCACTATTCATGTATTTAAATAGTATAAACATTAGCAAGGAAAAAACGATGCAAATAAGGAATAAAAATTGATAGTTGGTTTAGAATTTTTTTTGTACAATTGGTTTCGCTTATTTTTTTTATTGGTCATTGATATTTTTTTATTAGTAATTAGCTTGACTTTGAATTTTTTTGTTTTTTTTTTTGCAATTGATTCACTTGTTATTTTTTTATTAGTGGTAGTAATTAGCTTGACTTTGAATTTTTTAGTTTTTTTTTGTGCAATTGATATCGCTTGTTATTTTTTATTAGTGATTAACTTGACTTTTAATTTTTTAATTTTTTTGGTACAATTGGTATTACTTGTTATTTTTTTATTGGTGATTAGTTTGACTTTGAATATCTATAACCTGAGAATTTTTTTTAATATTTAAATATTTTTTCATCTATAATATCATACAAATATTTTGAGTAAATAAGTCAAATTATAATTGTCAAGACAAACAAATAATGTTAAAAGATAAAGTATGAGATAACATTATTTGTCTTAATAATCCTAATTAGACTTTTATTCTATCTCACATATATATATAGAGAGAGTATGAGAGATGGGATAGTGTGCGTTTAAAATATATGTTAGGGATAGAGAGTTATATACATATGAGAGTTAGGTGTATGAGATAGAGAGAGAAATAGAGTTATATCAGATATAAGAGTCTTAGAGTTTTAAAAGGAACGAAAGTCTAATTAGAATCGTCGGATCAATAATCCTCAAATAATCTGAGCTGAGAAAAACTCAAGGTAAATAAAATTAACTACTTTATTATATAGATATAAAATAAATATTATTTTAAAAACACTTAAAAAATTAAACAAAAAGTAATCTCCAAAATCAAATCAGAGAGAAGTGTTTGTCACCAAGATGCTCAGAACACCTCTATTACCCAAGACGCGTTCACACACAATCATCAAATTTTATTTATAATTCAAAAAGATTACCCAACCATGTACAGAGTACAAGAAGCTTTGGTTGTTTTCAAGTTTCGCGGTTATTGCCCCAAATTCCCATCTTCTTCTTCTCGTCTTCCTCCCCCTCCCTCCCTCTCTCTCTATCTCTCCTAAATCTCCATACGTATCATCTTCATTATCGTCAATCGGCTGTACACTTGTGTTCGTTTCTCGATTTACCCTTCGCCTCTCACATCCAATGGTTTAAATTTTTCAAACAAGCTTCCGATCGAGGTGAACACTTCACTTTTGCTGATCTTGTTTTTTTTTTTTGAATTTTGGTGTGTGGGTTATTAGTGTTTGGACCGAGAAGTTTTCGGTTTTTGAAATGACAGATAATTTGTGGGTTTCGTTTTGAAGTTTTTGAAATTGTCTTTACTTAAAGGGGTTTAACTTTTTTTTTTCCTGAACTGTTGCTCTTTTTGAGTTTTTTTGCATAAATGGTTTCAACAACTAGTAATTATTTGTTGTCGATTGCTTGTTGTATGTCTTGATTGTGGTCCTTTTAGTTGCATCTCTTTTTTTTTTTTTTTTTCAGATGCCAGCTCCTTTCTTTTCAGAAATTTTCTTCATCAGTTGTTTGACCATGTACTTGTAATGAATTGTTGAATTGGTTTCTTTGGTAGATTTGTGTTTTGGGAGGTTCGATAGAATTTCAACCTGAGTCTGGAATATAATAATTTTGTGTGATACTTAATTAACCAGGTTTTGAGTTACAAATTTGAAATCTGAACGAATTTTATAATGTGGGTTTTGATAGGGGAGAGAGAGAGAGAAACAGAGAGAGAGAGAGAGAGAAATTAGAGAAATGTCTGAGACTTTAGATTTAGCTGAATTTAGATAAAGAAGCATCTGTTTGTGTTCAAAGTAAGGGCTTTTTGAGTTGATCTGTGTTTTCTTTTTAATTTCTGTTTCTTATCAAATTTTCTGGCTGAACCACTATCGTCTGAACATTACAAGTGGATGTTAGGATGGGTCCACATGATGCAAACCATTTAAAAATCAATATCCATTGCTTTTTTTTTTCTTAATTTCCAATTGCAGAAATTACATAATTGAATTAGATTTGGAGGTCAAAGAAGATCTCATTTTAATTTTGTGTATTTAGAAACCTACAGGTTAAGTTGTGGATTTTGTGCTTTAAATGGCTTTATATGGTTATCATAGTAGTACAACCAACAAGATGATGTGCATTGCATGGGCATGGAAACAGAGGAAGCCACTAATGGTTGTAAAGGACAACTTAATTTGAGAAAGCAGAAATTCAGGAAGGCCCTCATATTATACTTACAAATATGGAAAAAGAAGTCATAAAGATCTGGTAAGGAATTTGGTGCTTGGAGAGCCCCTCCCCTGTTTTTTTCCTTTACATATGGCTTTGGTTTCGTAGTTATGAGAGGGTACATTGCAGTTAGTCTTATTTAGGTAGACACTTTTCTATTGCTCATTTGCGTTCAATACAGCACAAAATTCTCAGAAAGTTGGATTGAGGAACTAACATTTTTTAAGAGGTTCCTCTTGAATGAACGTTGAATAAGAGAATTGGCTCATGGAGTAAGCCAGTTATTTAGATCACTTTGCTGCCCATGTTTTATATGACTATCTTGCTGGGGGAAGACAATATTACAGGGAAACTAGATTTCTAGGTTTTTCCCATGCATGGTTAAAACATATGATTGTTGTAGGTTTCTTGTTTACTCCCTAAATCTATTTGCTAACTCATGTTTTGGTTCTTGTTTTAGGTGACTGAGGAACTCACTCATGGGTCCACCAAGAAAATCTAGAAGTGTGAATAAGCGGTTTTCTTATATTAATGAGGTATCTCCTAGTAAAGATGGAGAGAATTCCAAGAAAAACATCCAGCGGGTGAGTTTTGGACTTCTTTCTCATTTTGTTCTCTATTTTCTGAAAAAATATGTCACCATTGTTTTGAAACCTAGTTTTAGTATGCATAAGGGGCATTCTATGCTTTACCATCTTTTTGGTAGTTGAAATTCTCTGTGTAAAGTTTACAAGATACTGAGTTGTTTAAGGATCATCAATCAAATATTGACCTGGTGTGTAGGGTACCACCGGAGGATCTGTATTGAGATTCTTCTCTTTTTGAGCTTGGAAATTTTGACCTCCTAACACTCTACATGCATTTGCCGATGATAGAATGTGTTGTCTTAGGAGTCCAAGAACATTATCAGGGGCACGCGATTTCTCTTTTGCATGTGTTGGAAGGTCTTTTTTCCAAGTGTTTGCGACATGGGGATCAGTAGGATCCAACTTGAATTCTGACATAAGTGGAATCAATTGAATTTTTAAATTCATTTTTTTATATATAATACTGCAAAGAGTGTTTAGCTATTTTTTGCTTTATCATTGCATGTGATAATGCCATAGGCATCACTCTTCAGGGTCTGACATGGGCAACAACCAAAATAAGAGATTGGTTGTTTCAAAGGACAATCCACATCCTCCAAAATTTCATAATACTCTCTAAGATTTCCAGATTTATGCGAAATTTTTTCTGATTAGTTCCCTGTCAATGGGCGCAAGACTTTCTCCTGAAGTCGGTTGTAGAAAGCTGAGTTATTTTTATAGTCCATATGCCAATTCCTGTGAAATTGTAATTTTTTCTCTGATATTCTGCAACATTTATGCAATTTGAAAAATATAAGAATTGTGCTTTTAGGTTCATTCATTTCTTATATTGCTCTGGACAAGGGTGAACAAGCTAATGCTTGGAAATTTTGCTTTCAATCATACTTAAAATTATCCATTGTCCTAATCTTTGCAGAAGAGGAAGTTGTCTGACATGCTAGGGCCTCAATGGAGCAAGATAGAGCTGGAGCGCTTTTATGAAGCGTATCGTAAGTATGGAAAAGATTGGAAAAAGGTTGGTTCAATTTTGAAGTTTGTTCAAATGTTCTTACTGGCTCTGCTACTTGTGGCATGCTGATTGTCGTAGATTGTATGTAAAGTTGGGATTGACCTGCTTTTGTCATTGATTAATCTCTTAAACACTATGAACTTGTGATTTCTGTTCCACGTGGATTACTAGGTGGCTGCTGTCGTGCGAAACCGATCTGTGGAAATGGTGGAGGCCCTTTACTCGATGAATAGGGTTAGTGTGTTTCTGATATCTCACTTTATTTATAACCTAATCCACACAATGATGCATCTTAATTTGCACTATGACTGTTTCAATTTGTATGTGATCTTAAGCATGTGGAAATTCATGTCTAATAGTTTTAGTAGTTTTGCCATGCTTGTATTATATATCATTGTCACTTTCCCTGCATAATAGCAAAATTTTATTTTCTGGGAACTCATGGGGTGTTCTCCCAAAGTAAGTTATTGCATTTTTCAAATTCGGAACCCTTGCCTAGTAGAGTCTCCCTCGTCACTGCCTGCTTGGGAAAGAATTCATCCTGAGGTTGATACTTGAAATTTATCTCTAAATCATTGCATGACAAACGTTGATACTTCAAATGGTTAAGTTTGTGGCAGAACAAAGAATTATGAATGTGAGTAGATATATTACTCATGCATTAAGTTGGCAACTTAATTTATTGCTGTATTTTCAGGCTTACTTGTCTCTTCCTGAGGGGACTGCTTCTGTGGTTGGGCTAATAGCAATGATGACTGATCACTACAGCAATCTGGTTAGATTGAAATTCAATTTTAATTTACGGGCGAACATTACAATAGAATTGGTTGATTGCTGGATTCTTTTGGGTAGTGCTGGAAAGGTTGCTTTCCCTTTAATTTTTGCATGCAGATATTGGATGTTATGGAAGGGATATCATACTATTCTCTGGTGACTGTGGAGAACCAACAGACTTAGAAAATTTGTAATCAACTTTAATGGTGTTCTAGTTTTCTAATGGTATTGTGAATAGGACAGTGTTTTCTCTCCTATTATATGTAGAACACTTCTTCTAGGCAATTGATATTGTTCTACTTGGCAATCGAAGTTCCCATGCTTGACTCCTTGTGTCCTATCGAAACCATGAAATGATGTACCACAGTTTAGTGCAGCATTCTGGTTGATCTTTTGCAGCACGAGATGCAAAAGGAGATTGCCATTACATTAAAGGTCACAATATATCAATAAATGCAGAGCATACAGCTGTTTCTTGTGAGTTTTGAATGGATCATCCTATTTCAGTGATGGAAAATGGGATTTATGGCACAAACATAGCAAAATATCAGACTTGAGACAAATATCACAAGAAACGCCCAATATTTCTGCATTGACCTTTGAACCCCAAGAGCTGGAAGAGTACATATTAACCATTTACAAGAGCCAATGTTTATCTCCTCACATGACATGGATTGAATATTAGCAATTTGCTGACAGGACCTAAACTTTTATAGGAACTCCATGATTTTATTATGGTTGCATTGCTGTTTTAGTTGTTGATTTGTGTTCGTTTTTGGATTTTTTTTTTTGCCAAGTGCTTTTATTTAGAACTTAGTTGAATACTTGAATGTAGATTTTTAAATAACCCGTCTAAATTTGATTTGATTTTTATGCTATTGTAGTAATTAGCATTCTTTATATGCTGTCAGTTGCAACTTGCATTTAACTTTGTATTCCTTCCATTTGTCCTTGATTAGAGTCCACCTTTCCTCTTTGGTACGTTGCACGATTAGATTGCAGTTTAAAAGGTCAATGTTCTTCCCTTATATAAGATTTCCACTATACCCCTCACTTCAAACTTCTGGCGAGTCTCAAAAAGTGAAATTTCAAATTTGAAGGATAATATTGGAAATTAAAGGTTTCCCATGACAATTTAGACATTCCTTTTAAAGTTGGATTCCCGAAAGGGTCCATAATTAAGGGACAGGGGGAGTGGACTACCTTCCTCATACTCGTCCAATATATATGATGATTTTAGAATAAAAATCCTACATTATATCTCTATTACCCTTTTAAATCTGCAATGAAATGCCATGTTGTGTTATCATGTATGATATATTTGATTGGAGTGTTTATTTGCGCGTTGGGCAACCACGTTGACAGGAATTCTTTGATCAATGTTGCTAAGGACTGTAATACAACATCATTTAATCGAAGACATGGCTCATTATGAACACATTCATTGCAAGTTACTTGCTGAATAACTCATTTACTGGAAAACTCTACCCCAAATATGTGAGTGTGCATAATTCAAAGGCTGCTTACTCACTTTTATCGGAAAAAAGACTGCTTACCCACTGTCTGTCCTGTTCATATAGTTTCACAAATGTTGCTGTTTTGGTGTAGCTCCATTTAAGTGTGCAACTGCAAGCTCTTTTTATCCACGGAACTACTAGTTGATTTATTGCTGAGTCTTATATCCTCTGAGTCAATGGGCCAGACGGTGTAACTGGCTTGCTGGATGACTTTGTGTGAAACTGAAGTAATTGAATTGTGGCCTGGCAGGCAGGAAGTGATAGTGAACAGGAAAGCAATGATGGTGCAGGAACATCTCGAAAACCTCAGAAGCGTGCTCGAGGTAAAGTTCAGCCTAATATCTCTAAAGGATCGGATGGGCGTGTTCTTTCGCATTCGCAGACAGTCACATCCAGTTATGGTTGCTTGCCATTGTTAAAGAAGAAGCGGTCTGGTGGTAAGTTGTTATCCCAAGAGCAAAGTTTTGAGAGATGCAGGAACAGAACCCTCCAGTGCCTTCCTCATTCTCTTCTCTCTAACACTCCCCCCCCCTAAAAAAAAAAAAAAAAAAAAAAAAAACCCCCCAACACACA
This sequence comes from Ilex aquifolium, assembly GCA_951799425.1. Classification (NCBI taxonomy): domain Eukaryota; kingdom Viridiplantae; phylum Streptophyta; class Magnoliopsida; order Aquifoliales; family Aquifoliaceae; genus Ilex; species Ilex aquifolium. The sequence goes on along the minus strand of OX637397.1, from coordinate 2,695,526 downwards.
CACACACACACGAAAAAAAAACATACACCCACACCCAACATGAACACACCACTCTGACATACACACACAAAGACGTGCACATTCGCACACGCATAAACACACACCTGTTGGTTTGGGGTGCATTATGAGTGTGGTTAGTGGATTGCGTTTACTGCTGTTGCTGGGTAACGAGGTGCCTGCAACCATGCTTCTTTTGTGGGCCCTATTCAGTTGTCGATTTGCTATACTAGGATTTAAGAAATTCATTCAGGCTAACCACCACTTGGACAAATGTGAAACAGATTGGGTGTAGACTTATAGTCAATATGCTCTTGTGATCCTTATTTTGTTTGCTTCCTTTCTGATTTGACCATAGAAGAGAAAACCCATTTTTTTCTTTTTCGTCCATCATAAATAAAATGATACCGAGGCTCAACTGTGAAAATGTTCTCTGGATGTTGCTTTAGGAAGCCGACCTCGTGCTGTTGGAAAAAGGACTCCACGCTTCCCTGTTTCATATTCTTATGAGAAGGTTGGCGGGGAAAAGTTATTTTCCCCGACAAGGCAGGGCCTGAAGCTAAAGGAGGATGCCAATGACGATGAATTTGCTCATGAGATAGCAATAGCATTGGCAGAGGCTTCCCAGAGAGGTGGTTCTCCTCAGGTTTCTCAAACACCGAATAGGAGAACTGAATTTGTCATGTCATCACATGTGCGCAATGCTGAAAGAATGGTAATCATTTAAGTTTTATGTGATGGCTTGCATTTCTTTCTCCAGTATACTTTGAAAAGATGCAATTGATTTGTGGACTTTTTGGTCAGTGTGCTGAAACAGAAATGACCAGTGCCAAGCCTGTCGGAAGTGACATGGATGAAGATGATTTGGAAGGAAGCATGGAAGCTGATAATGGAGAATTTTCTAGGGAGAAGAGTTATATAAGGGAAACAGAAAGTGTTAGCACTGTGGTTCAGAAGGGAAGAAGACATCATGGAAAGAAGCTAGAAGTTGATGACGGTTGCATCAATCATTTGGATGACATTAAGGAAGCCTGTAGTGGGACAGAAGAAGGACAAAAATTGGGTGCAGTTACTGGAAAATTTGATATGGAAGTTACAGATGCAAAAATACCGAGGTCATCTGCTCAGGGCTCAAGAAAGAGGAGCAAAAAGGTTCTTTTCAGAAGAGGTAGGTTAAATTTTTATGCTCAAGTACTGAGACTTTGTATATACTTTATTTTGTTCATTATTTTCCTTTTCCTGGTTTTTATTTGTGTTCCTTTCTCTGAGACTCTATGAGAGCTCTGTTACCTTTTTTCAGACAATCGTTCACCTCAGGTATTTATGAGTTATACCATGGAGACAGAAAACTGATTTGCTTATGTTCTACAAATAGATGTAAGTTAGTTGGTTCTTCAGGAATATATCTTCACTCAGGATCATGCTGGCTTCCTCCTCTTCTTTCCATTTTGCTTGAAAGCATTTTGCTTCTACCACTTATTTTTATTACCTAGTCTTCTGTGTCAAAAGGAACGTCAGATTGAGTGTGTCAAGTGTGCAAGGAGAGGAAGAGAGAATGGACAACGAAAACATGATGTTTAACATTGGAAGCTTCGTTTAACTGAAACTTGAACCATAAGACAAAGTTTATGATATCCCAGGGTATTTAGTCCTTGTTTATCTTCCACTGATTGAATAATTTCTATCGTTATGTAACCCGGAGATAATTGTTTGAGGGAGGACTAATTAAAACTTGCAATCGAGATGCCACAGGACATGTTCTCCATTCAAATACTTATATGGCCGGGCTCCATGGCCTAGTCTGATAAATGAACACACCTTACAATTGCCATTTTCTTTGAGATTGAGTTGACATTGACTGCATATTCATTTGGTTGACTTTGATTCTCCTTTGTGTAGATGAAGGATCTGACTTTGATGCCCTGCAAACATTGGCTGATTTGTCTTTGATGATGCCAGCAACAGCAGATGAAAATGGTAAAAGCCATGCGTTTACTTTATTGCTTTAAAAAATTAATGGGTTGGAAAATCGGAGAGATGAGGTCACTCATTCTCTGTTGATGGCTGTCGTGTAACTTTTCCCCCTGCTGTCATGCTACTACTGAAATCTAGTGCAGTTATTTACAATTCATTTTGGCTGTCTGACAAGTGGATTTGCTTTCTCACACCACACCAGGCTGTTTTCTATCCACTGCCCCTGTTGTTTTATTGGGTTCTTTATGCTTCTTATGAGGTCTTGAGTGCCTCCGTTTTTATTTTTCTGCCAACATTGAGGAAATAACCCTCCTTATATATGAATTTATTTTGGTTTTTCTGCAATGAGGGTGAGTCTTGGCACAAGGGTAAGGTTGATCCAATGTGACCTGGAGGTCAAGGGTTCAAGTCACTAAAACAGCCATCCTGCATGCAGGGGGTAAGGCTGAGTACATCGGACCCTCCCATGATCTCGCAATGGCGGGAGCCTCATGCACTGAGTCACTCTTTTTTTCCTTTAATAAATCAGTTGTAGCTCTTAAGGATATTGGATTAGTATCTCTTGATCTTGAATATAGAGACTGCTAATATGTTGGCCGAGTAGCCCTTTTCCTTTCAATGGTTGTTAACTTCTAGTGATTTTTCTTTATTTATTTCGGGAAATTTTCTGGCAGCTCTTACTGAGGGGATATTTCCTTGGTGAAATATCCAAAATCCATCTTTGTCTGTGTGTCACTTTCTGTCTATCTCTTTTGTTCTATTTGCAAGTGTTCTTCTATGTGCAGCAGCCTGTATAGGATAAAAAAACAGTTAACATAAATAATCTGATGTACATCTAAATATTTAGGAAGCCGAATTCAGATGGAAATATTGTGGTGATGTAAGTTCTGCAAACCTAGGACTTTAGGATTGAAGTAGGTGATCAAACCTAGGACTTTAGGATTGAAGTAGGAGATGATCATTTTGGTATAATAAACTGACTAGGTGTTAGGGCCTTCATGAGAATATGTAATGTTATTGTATTTGGAAAATAATTGATTGCTTCAGTAGGGTCCAATGGCATTGTCAATTTCATTTTGAAATGGAATTGGGATATTCCAACTATATGATTAACCCCCAGAAGGTTTTGCAGTAAAAACAGGAATAATTTTCATGATACCAAAATGCCTTGCTATAATTTTTTGGTAGTTTTGGTTTGGTCAGAGCTATTCAAAAAAAAAAAAAAACAAAAAAAAAAAATTAACAGCTACATTAATTGAAGGAAATACCACATAATAAATTGGTCACTTTACATGAAGGACCAATATCTATGTACTTTAAACACCATGTGATAATTATTAATCTTTTTCCTTTGTTCGTAACTTCTTCAGTATAACACATTAACACAAATTCTTCCTTTTTCATCCACAGAATACAAAAATCTACATATTCAGGACAACCAGTATGCTATTCTTTTTCTCAGAACCTAATTAAATGGCTTTCGTTCTCTTTCTCTTGTCTCCCCCTTTTTGCTCGTTTCATTTTTGGCTATGTTCTTTGCTCTTCAGCCATTTTCCCTCTGCTTGGCAGAAATTACCATAATTTAATTGTGCTGGCTTATTTGAGTGATCATATTATGTTGGGAGTTGGCACAGAGAGCATATACGCAATAGCATGAAACTACAAAAATTAGTTGTGACCTGAAATTATCTATTTTTATAATGTTTCCTAATCTGTGATGCTCTTTTCTAGGAATGTGGCTTCTCCTTAATTTTTTTATTGTAATTACAAAACTGCGAAAGGAGTGTTTTTACTTGGCTAACCATTAGTTGATCAACTACTGAGAAAAAGTTTAAATATGCTATCTATAGAAGCCTTCTTGTACTGTGCAATTATTAGATAGTTCAATCAATATTTAGATTTCTTATATTAATTTGCATCACAATGATGAATTTCACACTTTTTTCTTTTCTTGTGTTTATTTATTTCTATGTGATAGACTCATCAATGCATGTCAAAGAAGAAAATGATGACCTTGGTGTTGAATCTGGGTTGCTGGAAGCTATGCATGCAATCCATCAAAGAGACAAACGAAAATCCTTGGGAGCTAAAGTGAAAGGAAATCAGTCAATATCCAGAATCGAAGTTGCTTCCTCTGGAAAATCAAAACCTGGAAAAGGTTCAGCTCTCGGTGTTGGTGCTATTACTGAAGCAAAGGAGGAACCACGTCATTCTATTTCTAAATTGTCTAGTAAAAAGCAGAAGATGATGGCATCTAAAGTAAGACCGACATAAGTTTAATCAAAATCTTATTTTTTTTCCTTTTATATTACTGTTGTTGATACTGTGGATTCTTAATCCGATGAACTTATGCTAAAACATATTTTTGGCAGACTTCTAGAACTGAAGCTCATAGTGATACTCGTCTGAGTGACTCTCAGGAGGCTGAGGTATTTATTTTCAAACCTAAATTTCTTAATATTTCCTTATAATGTTTTGATGCGATCTCAATGGCTTTTGTTATGGGTAAAAAGAAGCTTCTCACATTCCACTCCTTAAATGGGCATACAGTATGTTCTAGACTTCCTGAAGTTTTGAAATTTATGGATTCCAAAGCTTATTGGGGATGAGCTTAGATGCTGTGGAAAAAAATTACTTTTGGCATTGGTTTGCTTTTTCCTTTTTTGGTTGGCAGAATCTAGTTACTAAGAAATGTGGATGCTATTTTTCTCCTTCTTTTTAACGCTTGTAATATCTGTGAATCTGAAAAGCTGTTAGTGACTCCGCAAGTATGTAGGTTTGGACCTATTTTCTCGCCATATCAACCTAGGTGCTTGTGGCCCCTTATAGCATATTGTCCTCTTGGGTGGTTGCTTCATTTTGGACCTGTTCATAACATGAGAATATGCAAGGTTGGGTTGAATCTTTTTGAACTAGTCTTTGATTGGCTCTACACCTTTTATCACAGTATGACATTTGGTTGGGAGCACCCATACTTTGCGAAGCTTTGAGCTAATATGAACCTTTGCACATAACATCTGCAATGCATACACGTGTAGATTTGAGAGGATTGGCTGGTCATTTTACATTTGTTTGATGATTACTAATAACATACAGGTGAAGGCCTTGACACTGATGATTTCGGATGGTTTGCAGTTTTTTTGTTTCTGTTATAACTATTGGGTCTATGTATGTATGATCTTCTATTTTCTGTTGATTTTTTTTTTTTGAATGAGCTGTGAGGTGCCTTCTGTTGATCTCGTGTTAAAGGTCAACTGTTTCCGTTTTGTTTGGTTTATCGACTTTATGATGTATACGCAATGGAAGTTCTTCCAATGCTAGCTGAGCAACTAACTAACTTTGTTTCACCAACTCCAGCTCTAGTTGGGCAGTAAAACCCGATCGAGGCTTTCGTTGGGTGGTTGGCAGCTGCTGCAACTCAATCTGCCAACATTTCAGCTTTAGCGTTTTCACTTGAACCATGTTACACCATATTGAAGCAGTCTGTAGCCTTCTGAGTTTTTTTCAATTTATTTTGGACTGGTTCATCTGGTTTCCATTTGGCACATTCTTTGAACATGATTTAATCAAATTATTTAGTTATTTATAAATGTGTCAGCCGTGGATCCAAGTAGGATCCACATCATGTAGATAGAAATACCTGTCCCTTTTGTTTTTGTATGTGTGCGTCTGAGTGTGTGTGGGTGTTGTGCTTTCTTGATATTTCAAGTTTCATTAAGTAGTAGTTCTTGTTAAATTATATGTAGTCACTGGATTCAAGTAGTTCCCTTTTGTTGCTTATCATCAAATAATCAGGTATATGCTTGCTATTTTTAGCGAAATCCATCCCAAGTTATGCTCTAAATACTTGTATTATTATTTTCTAGTTTTTTGTTCCTTATGAGTGGATGTGTTGCTACTTTTTCGGGGAATGACTTCTGTCTTTAGTTCAGGAATTGATGAAGTTAATATTATGTGGCTTTATGTTGTAGACTAGAGATGCTGGGAAGAAATCAGTGAGTAAGGGTAAACGATCTTCTCAAAGTGCTTCACCGAAATTGATCAAACATCCGGAAAATTCTTCAAGTACTGATCCCAGAAGGGAGGGAAGTGATTCAGCTCTATCATCTGTCCAGGTTTCTGTGGCAAATCAGGTTAACTTACCCACCAAAGTTAGGAGCAGGCGTAAAATAGACCTACAAAAACCCAAGATGCTGAAAGATTTGAAGTTTTCCGATAAAATTATGAAGGACCAACCTAGTGTGCCCTTTCCTTTGCTCCATGACAAAACACTTAATCTCAAGGTTTAGTTTTTGCCAGTTTATACATTTTGATGTATTATGGTCTTCTGTAGCTCTGTATATTTTATATTGTATTTTCAATGGCAGGCAAATCTTTCTAACTGCCTATTGAATGATCGAGTACGGAGATGGTGTGCATTTGAGTGGTTCTATAGTGCGATTGATTACCCTTGGTTTGCTAAAAGGGAGTTTGTGGAGTATTTATATCATGTTGGATTGGGCCATGTTCCAAGGTTAACTCGTGTGGAATGGGGTGTAATAAGAAGGTATTTTCCTTCAATTGCTTATGTTATATGAAGTTTGTACATTTGCTAGGCTAACAATAAGCCTGAAGGTTGACAAAATTTAGTTTGCATAACTCTTCACATTGCACTTCCTTCTTAATGCAGTTCTCTTGGTAAACCAAGGAGGTTTTCTGAGCAATTTTTGAAGGAAGAAAAAGAGAAGCTTAATCAGTACCGAAATTCTGTTAGAACGCATTATACTGAACTTCGTGCAGGTATCAGGGAAGGACTTCCAACAGATCTGGCAAGACCTTTGTCAGTTGGTCAACGTGTTGTAGCTATTCATCCCAGAACGCGAGAGATTCATGATGGAAGTGTACTTACTGTTGATCATACCAGGTGCCGGGTCCAGTTCGACCGACCAGAGCTAGGTGTCGAATTTGTCATGGTAATGTAATGTTATTGTTTATGAATCTGATTTTGATTTGTTACGCTCCAAAGAGGTTTTGCTATATGTGTCCCATCCAGTATAGTTGTAATTTGTTGATTAAATTGTCTATATTGTTATGAGAAAGTTGGACATAACATGCCCAGCAATGAAACTGTTGTCAAAACTTCTAAATCTTGTTGATTTTGCCTTTTGCTTGTGCATGTATACTAGGTAGACTTCCATTTCTCGCATAATCTTCTACTTGATGAAAGTAGACAGCGGCAGCCGACTTGAATAATGAAGTACAAGTGGCCTTAATTGACATAATCAGTAGAACTCTAACATCTAATGTGGAATAGTGTTTAAGCAAAATAAAACACTGACGAATTCTCACGAAGATGTATTCAGTCTGGGAAATTTACTACGATTTAAAAATTCCCTTACATTCCCAAGTAAATTTCTATCGTTGATTAATATTTTGTTAGATGTACAGTTGGGTAAGTTGTTATCTGGGAATACAATTTTGTATGTGCATTCATTTCTTTATATTGTTTTTATTTCTTGTGTGGTTAAAAAGGTTAGGTAATTGTCCTAGTAGCCTGTTGATTCTACTGCTTTGCTACCACATCACTCCAATCTTTATGGGACTGTCATCTTTTCTTCTTCTTTTTTTTTTAACTTAGTTGGGAAAATACATCCAAAGTATCTACCTTCCAACTTCCCGATGTATGTGCGAGTAAGCTTTGCTTATAATCGAGATGGTTTGTCGACATTCTATTTCCCTCTCCCCAATTTTGTTTTTTTTTTTTTCGTTCGTTTGTTCCCGTCATTGGCATGTTGTAATTTTTACTCTTTGCAGGATATTGATTGCATGCCCACAAGTCCTTTAGAGAATATGCCCACATCACTAGGAAGACATGCAGTTGCTGTTGAGAAGTTATTTGAGAACTTCAATGAGCTCAAAGTGAATGGGTGGGCAAAGGATCAGAGACCGGAAGGGTGCATGAATTTTTCTCCTGGTGACAACCTCGAAAATGTTAATGGTCCTTCTCACTTGTCTCCGTCAAGTCATCACACCAATTCTTTACTGAAGCCGGCAAAGGTGAGCAAATCTTTCTTTTTTATTTGGTTTTTTTGTGCATGTTTTTTTGTTTTATTTTGTCATAATAAATTTTTTTTTTTTTTGGGGGGGGGGGTAAGAGAGAGGTAATAATTAATCACTGACTTCTACTAACTACTTGTATAACACCTGAAAGATTGTAGATTCCTCGTCGGTGTGATTATACCGATCCATAGTTCAGAGCCTAGGTTGTTCAACTTAAGCAGGCCTTACACTTTACAAGGCCGATTTCTGTGGAGAAAATTGTTATATAGCGATTGATGGGGCCATTTTTTCATCTTTCCTATCATGATCATTAGATTTTCTTTGTCCTTCTTTGCCTCTTCGGACTTCAAACTTGTGTCTTATTAATGTGTCAATCGTTATAAGATATATCCACTTCCGCCTGTCGGAGGTTGTCATGTGAGACTTCTTGTACTGAATGCAAAATTCATAACGAATTTCTCAGATGCAAATCACTTCTTCCAACATGATTATTTTTAGAAAATGGAGCAAAAGTAACTATTATATCTGGCAAGTCAATTTCTTACATTTTTAACTGTGAGAACACACAAATTCTTTCAAAGAAAGCATTATCTGGAAGTTGCAAAGAAAAACCAAATAATTTGAGGAAATTTTTGCTATTATACATTGGTCATCTTATTTATCTCCACCCACATTGTTTTTTTTTTCTTCTGCTATGGAAGAATAGTTAAAGCGTCATCTCACGTTGACTTGTTAGATTATCTTAAGAGTTAACTTTTTTTTATCCAGACGGCTTCAGTAGATGCTAATTCACAAGCTAATATTGGACTAAGAGATAGTGCCACCAATCAGCAGACAGCATATTCTCAGCCCTGTACACTGGCACAGATCCAGGCGAAGGAAGCTGATGTCCAAGCTCTTATTGAGCTGACTCGTGCTCTTGACAAAAAGGTTGTAGCACCTACATACACATTTACTGCAGTTCTTTTGTACTTGATATCAATTTTAATTTCTTTCAGATATTGTATCTCTGAATGATGAAGTCACAACTTTCTTGCCATTTTTCTTTAAACTGGCACTATCAATTTCTTACTTAGTTGTTATGTTGATATTGTCTTTCTGTTAACTTTGCAGCTCTCTGTTACATTAAATGGAAATAACAAATCTTTTTCAGGGATTTTTTTTTTTTAGAAGGGGTCTGCCTCATCCCTATTGTTTAGATGAACTTTATGAAATATTGATTTTCCATTGTCGTCCAAACTAATAACTTATACTGTACTTGGTCAAAATGTTGGTTTTAGATCATAGCTTATTACATTGATCCCAAAACTTCTTTCCTTCTTCCCCCAAATATTGTTTTCTTCTAAGGCAACAATAGTTCGGTGCAAATCGGAAACACTTGCTTCTCTACACCCACGTGCTGGATATGTTTCACTAGTCCCCTAAAATGGGAAATATGTATAGTTCAGGACAGGTGCCTTATTAAATCCTTGAATTATGTTCTGATGGGCACTATCCTGTTATGCCATGTACAAGAGTAAGCAGCCTACCATGATGCAGAGTTCAGCTGACATTGGTTTGTGTCAGCAGCTTTCTCAAGCACGTCAGCTTGCTAAAGTCGTGTGCGTGCGTGAATTACTTTGTTTCTTCAATTATAACTACCGCAAGTGTACTAATTCATCAGTGAGTTATCAAAATTAGCTTAAGCGGTATCTGGAAACATCATACTGCAATACTGTAAAAGCATTATCTTACCGTCATATTCTGTACTCTTCATATCAAGTAAAAATGCAATGGTGATTCGAGAAAAGGCCTCAAGGACCTCAATGATGGTCTTGATTTTCATTTTTGAGCAAGTAGTTCTTTTTTGTTGTTGAGAGGTTAGTATGTAGAGCATAAATAGCATCCAGTCCTAATACTATTTTTTTCCCATCTTTTTGGAAAGCCAAAGGAACTATGTGATAACAAGTATCATATTTCATGAGCAGCAGTAGTTGATAATGTCGAAGTAGAAGGAAATCTGATGTGAACTCATCGTATCAAAAGATCTAGAAATATGTTAGGATTCTGTCTTAGTTCAACAATGGTTGTTCAGCTAATGATCTGTTTATATTATATAGGTAGTAAGGGAAATGCTCAAAATCACCCGAATTTAACTTAATCTAATTATAGGTTAAATATTGATGGTGTGTGACTTTGCCTTGATATCTCTTGTAATGTAATATTGATGTTATAGTTATTTTGAAGATCATCTCCTTCAACTTCTAGCGGACTAATGATGAAAGCACGAAGCCTGACTCAAATCTATTTTCTTGCTCCTCTACTTTTGTGTTGACGTAGAAATCAATTTCTAATGGAAGGATATATTAAAATGGTCCGGCATACACTGTCCTTAAAAATAATTGAATCAAACTTCTTAAATGCAATTCAGTTGTCTGTTTTCAATGCTTGTCCCACTTTTACTGCCTATGGAATTCTGCCTTAGTTTTATGATTTTATCTGATGTTGCTTTTCATTTATTAGTCTCTTGATTTCATCCTTCTGTTTTGGTTGTCTCTGGTAATTGTTACTTTGCTATTCACTATCACTTCTAATTTATTATCTCAGTTTTCTTTTCTAGGCAAATGTTTTATCGGTTTTCACTGGTAACTGCATTGTACTATTGGAGTGTTTTGCTAAGGTGTTATTGATCTATTTTTTGTTCTTTATCATTTGGTTTTTAGTTTGATAAAATGGATATGTGGTAGAATAAGAAATGATAGAATTAGGAATGTGAAACCGTAGAAGTAGCACCAAAAATAGATAAATTAAGATAATCGACTTAGGTGGTTTAGACTTGTTTATAGGAGACCTAGTAATGCACTAGTTGGGAAGAGTGATACATATCTATGGTAATGCGAGAGGTAGAGAGAGACTTAAAATAATTTTGCACGAGGTAGTAAAAAAATATATGACAGGTAAATGTAAGGGAAGATATGACCCTTGATAGAGCAATATGAAGAAGGGAGATTCATGTAGCCGACGTCAAATAGTTGGGATTAGGGCTTTGTGGAGTTGAGTTGAGTTGTATTATTTGGTTTCTCTTTACTGGTATATTATGTGACTTTATTTTTTTCTTTAGAGTATACTTGTGTGTACATATTTCAAATAGAACTTGCATTTGTAAATACTTAACGTCTCCTAAGCTGGATAGTTTAGAAGTAAGCTGATGGCCAATGCTGGTAATATAGGAAGCAGTGTTTTTTGAGTTGAAGCGCTTGAATGACGATGTGTTGGAAAACCAAAAGGATGGTGATCGCTCTCTCAAGGATGCAGAGCCTTTTAAGAAGCAATATGCTGCTGTACTCATACAGTTAAACGAAGCCAATGAGCAGGCATGTGGTTTGCAGTAATTATCATTAAATTTTGCCCCTTCTAATATTCAATAGTATCTCCAACCACGTGGCAATTGCTGAGAGATGTTTTGATCAACAGGTTTCTTCTGCATTGTATTGCTTGAGACAGCGAAACACGTATCAAGGAAACTTTCCACTAGCATGGCCAAAGCCCATGGCCCATGTGGGTGATCAAGCTTGCCTTTTAGGCTCCTTTGATCATTCTGCAAGTCACACTCAGGAATCGGGATCTCTCGTCAATGAAATTGTTGAAAGCTCAAGAACAAAAGCCCGAACAATGGTTGAGGCAGCTATGCAGGTACACAAAATTACTGGCTCTATATTCCTAATGGTCTCCTGTCTATAATTTTATGCTGCTATAACCTGCACAGGTTGAAGATCAGTTGTGTATACATCCTGACAATTTGTTGTGGACTAAAACCAGTTTTAAACATTAAATGTCACCTGGCTTAGAATTCGGAGTGAACCTGTATGATTGGAAATTCGTGTTCATACTTGGTTTTCATATCTTGATTCTGATTCCGAATACAAGAAATTGCTTGAGCAGCTATTGAATGCTGGGCTTTGCGTCTCTTGGATTCACTTGGTTTAAATGCTCCTCCTATTGCCAAGTTGAAATTCTGAAACTACGACTCATGTTTTCGTTGAGGTGATAAAGGAAGAACTTTAATGTTGCTGGTTCTAGTCGGAACTATGATTTGACTCAAGAAAGCCTAAATTCCATATTCTAAGGTTAGGCAACTGATGTAACCTGCGTTCACAATTTGGTGCCTTGATCTTATAATATGCTAGCATCAGGGCACATGCACTGTGCCTGCAGGTTCCTACCTTATCATAAAGCAGTTTGGCAATTAGTAGTAGACAAGTGTTTTGGATTAAGAGTGTGTGTGTGTGTGAGAGAGAGAGAGAGAGAGTATGTTGTTGTTATGGGGTAAGTAAAGCTGTTACTTTATTTGCAAGTTGAGTGCTGTGGCTGATTGGGTAACGCACAATGTAAGTTAGTGATTTGAGTTAGAAATATGCTAAAAAAAAATAGGTGCTCAAATGCCTTTAATTATGTTGTTGGTAGAAGATAGTGGTAATGTAAATGAGTTCTTCCAAAATAGATAGACTGGTGACGTAATAATTTGTGGTATTAACCGCTTGAACTTTTAGCTCCTACATGGTGCAATGATTGTAATTAGAATTTCTCTATGGTTGATAAATTCAGGCATTGTCATCACTGACGGTTGGGGGGAAGGTTGAGGAGGCTGTAGACTATGTAAATGATCGGCTTCCATTGGATGATTCTTTGATGCCAGCTCCAGATTCAGTTCACGTTAGTTTGGCGTCTCAGGATCAGTTGAATTCCAGCCCATTGAATTCATTGCTGGCATCTGATCCTAAATTGACGAATGCAACGAACAGAAAAGAACAAATCCCTTCAGAACTTATAACTCACTGTGTAGCTACTTTGTTCATGATTCAGGTAAATTCTTGGAAGTTTCTCTACCCCCCCCCCCCCCCTCTCTCTCTCTCTCTATATATATATATATATATATATTCTTCTTTCTTTCTTTGTCATTTCATTTTTTTGTTTTTGGGGGGGGGAGTGGGGGCAGTCATTGATAGTAGTAAGGATTTTTGACGATCCATTGGTTAATGCAGAATTGTGTTTTAGTTGTAGCAAAAAAGATTGGGTCCACCCTGTAAACAAGGGGTTGACCATCATACAACTCAACAACTTCACTTGTCTCTATGGGGTATCACTCCGCACCAGTTTGGATCGCTTACAATTAACTGTAAATTGATTTGTCTGATTTGAGATAAAAAATAATTGAACATGTTAGAGCTTGTCCACATCAGTATAAGAAACTGAGAGAAGAGGCAGGATAGTTAATGGAAAAAAGTTGTGGCCCTTTTTTCTATTTGAAAAAGGTAAATCTCTAATAGGGCTTCAAAAACGAGGGATAAGAATTGTGAAATTAGCTACTGTTATTAAATTAGGAGGTTAGAGGGATTTTCTAAGTTTAGAAGCATGCCCTTGATCTCTATGGAATTCCTGCTAAATTATTAGGTTCATTTCCAGAATGATTTGTTGTAATAATATATGATCTCATACCAATTGAAATGCACCCTCTTCTCCTCTGGTTTATTCTCGACCCTCATTGTTTAGTGTCATTTTCACTGAAATTTGCAGAAGTGTACAGAACGACAGTTCCCACCAGCCGATGTGGCTCAGATACTGGAGTCTGCTGTTACAAGTTTGCAACCTTGCTGCTCAGAGAACCTCCCGGTTTATTCAGAAATACAGAAGTGCATGGGAATCATCAGGAACCAAATATTGGCACTTATACCTACATAGACTTGCAAAACAGCCCTAACCCCTTACCAATCTGCAGTGTAGAGTGACCCTGGTGTTTGAATGGGGATGAATACATGCCTTGTTTGTCGACTGCTTTTTATGTGGAATCTTTTTCAGTGTATGAAGTGAGTGTTTCTAATATTTAACTTTACATGCATAAGCATGTAGCTTCTGAATGTGCAAGCTTCACAGATTCAGAATTAGCTAGCAAACTAATTACATGGAGATCCCCTATTATTTCAATAATGGTGGGTACTCCCCTTAAATACGGTGTTATTATAAAAAGAGCCCTTAACTATTTATAGGAAGATCATCTAATTATATAATTATGATATAAAAATCCCTTGAAAATTTGTGTATTGTAACCTAAAAGACCTAGTCCCCAATTGCTCAAGCAGGACGGATGCCGCCAATAGCAGTATGCCAAATCATTTTGCAAGCACATTCAAAATTTATGAATTGAGAAAAAAACTATGAAAAGACTGTTAAAATAGATAAAATGAAAAAAAAAATTATTTAGAGATGATAATATTTTTGGTGTGTTTGTGTGTGAGAGAGAGAGAGAGAGAGTAGCACATCATATCCTTTGCTGAAAGAGAGCACAGGGTTCACAAGTACCTAAACAATGCTTGCCAAAATAGAGCAAGGCTATTGTATTGAATAATATATTATCGGTGCCATATAAAAAATAATAATAATTTTCAAGACTTGGTTTATTATTTGTTGCCATTGATCCTGTAAATAATAAAACGTCATCATATAATAAGATGATTTGTTATGCACCATATTTAAATTGGTTGAAAATAGAGTACAATACGTACCAAAAAATTATTTTTCGGTAATGAAGTCTAAATACCTAAAATAATGAACGGTAGTGCACATAATTTTTTTGGGTGGATTCCTTGTCCACCATTTTGTGCTAGTTACTCTATGTAATGAAAGTTTCTTACATTTACCCAAAAAAAAGAAGCAGTCAGCCGCAAGAACTGGATGCAAATCCAAAAGCAAGAGAATAAATTACAAATCACATAATATCTCTGAATCACTGAACAACCTCCGAATTTTTATTCCAATTTTGTCAGCAGCAGCATAGAATTGTTAACTTGTTCATGCTTTTTTCATAAAAATGGTGGCTACCGTAAAATGTACTTGAAAATCATATGGTAGGGGGAAGGCCAACAGACATTAGGCCATACCCCAATCCTTAAATTTACATGCCTCTTACTTGAGCCCTCAATATCCTAAAAACCAGGCCATAAAGGGTGAGGCCAACCAATGGTGTAGCTGCTGAAAGAATCGAGATCAAATCGCCTTGGACAAGACACTTCCTACGCAGGGTACTGCAATGGTGTTTCAGGTGATGTATAGGGGGGGGGCAAAATGCCATCACGAGTACCCCAGTACCAGTTGCTCAAACTAACCAAGAAGGAACCTGAATACATCACTCAGTGAGATAATACCTTCTACACGGTTACTTCCAGCCTCCACAATGACAAGTCGTCTAACCCCTGAGAACAAACCATAAGATGTGATGTATTTAATCAAAGATCTGAGAAAAGAAACATGATATAGCAAATAGGTATTAATTAGGAAACAATGTACCACAAAAAAAAATAACACTACTTAGGTGGATATACACAAGAAAACGAAGTGGCATAATGCATTGATCAATTTAGCGCCAAAATCCAAAGTGCTTCAATAGTGCCTAACAAGAGAGCTTTTCCGGATTCAAATAACATAAACAAATACAAAATTCCCTAGAGCAGTTTATTCATAACATTTGTGTGTGTCTCTTGAACAACGATCAATCTTCAGTTCTCATGAAGATCCCCAACCCTGTAATTACCAGCTGAATGAAACTTCTTTCTTAATAATGCTATCAGGTTTGTCACTCCCACTTGGGTCTACTAAGTTTTCAAATTAGCTACTAGCGTGGCCAATTGTAGGCCATCCTAAAATCCATTGCAATGTTTTCAGAAGTATCAGAATACAGGGAATGCTTATGCAGAAAATGTGTACATGTTATTAGGCAATGTTAGTAAACAATATCACCAAAGGATTTCCACAAAATGAGAAGCATGCTAATGGTTTCCATCCTGCTTGCCAAAGTAGGCATCCGAAGAGAAGAGAAGACCCTTGAACCAGTTTAGATTAAGTGTGTATAATTGCTATCAGAAATCATGCACGGTTCTATGTAGCACTAATCACATAGAGCTTTCCCTTATGGGACAAAGTTTGTTGGAAATTAGATGTAATTAAGTTTATGAAGTGCCAAAAGTGAAAGGTTTAATGGGAAGTCTCTCTCCTGGAAAGATAGGGTGCCAAACAGCTTTAAACTTGTATTTGCACTAGTCAGTGTCAGCATAATGCAACACATCTTATCCAACAACTCATAGACTCATTTCTCAAGATTGAAAAATGGCACTGGTCCAAAGCCAAACATTAAACTAACCTGGTTTAGCCAATCGCTCCATCACTTTATGCAGAGGATCCGAGCGCAAACACATGTGACATCTTTGGCTGCTGAACCCATAAGGAAAGACTGGATCTTGGCCCAGTTGCAATGCCTAAGATTATATGATAAAGGAAAACACCAAATTACTGAATCGTAAGAGTATGATTTTTTCCATCTCCACAGCATCATCAGTATAATATTCAATAATCAAGCTTTTGCGACAAATTTGTTGTTCACCAATGATTGAAGGTAATTAAACTCAATTGCAATTGCTTTAGTAAGCTTTGTTAAGTACTGCATGTAGGACACAACTGAAACTTGTAGAAATGAATCAATGCCCATCACCCATCAAAACTAAACAAGGAACGCGTGCCTGACCCTCACCAACCCATAACAAATTTGGCACAAAATTCCAAAACTCTCACGAAATTTCCCTTCCATAACATGTTACTCTGGACATATGCCCCACTGGCCACCAACTTCATCATTTATGGCTCACTCCTCTACATTAGCAGCAGCTTACTTCCTAAATAATTTCCACAACCTCCAACAGTGTTCCACACATTCCAAGGAAATGCGGCTATATCAACATTACACTAGAATCACATTCTGCTCAGGCTTGGTCCAGTTCAGCATGATTAGTACATGCAACCAAACCGCCTATCAACTAATTTCCAACGGTCAGGGGTGTTCGGGTTAGTTTACGTGCACTTCAACTAATTTCCTCTCCGATCCTATCAAAGGCAGACCATCCACATTGAGACTAGGGTATTCATGAGGAATAAATCCCTCATGACCCAACCTCAAATAATTTGTCAAGATTCGAACTCAGGACGTTTGTTATCACTTGAGTTACACCTTGCGTTTTAAACTTCATTTTTTCTATTGCCATGTTCTTGAAGTCTGAATGGACCTCACCGTTGGATTCGTCTCATAAAATGGGGTCAGCCAATCAATTTTCATTGAATTCCGAACAGTCAAATTTTTGAGTGTTACGATGCGGTCCCCCTCAAGTTTGCTGAAGCTTGATACATATATAGGGTATTAAGTCAACTATATGTAATATATTGGTCCCCAAAAATACCATAAGGATTATGATCTAGATGCAAAGTCTAATATGGGTGAAAGCCCCAATAAGGTCGGGTAATTGTGGTTCAAGTCTCAAGGGTGATGGAAGGTGTAATGTGTAGTGCCTCCTCTTGGGTAAATGCGTATTTTACTCTTTTTTCTTTCCTAACCGTTATATTAGATATTGAAATTTTGCCAAATAATCTAACCAACTTGGTTCAATTGGGCATAAATTAAACTACAATCATTGGATTACTTGATGAATTGGTCACAATGTGATGGAAGTGAACTGAAATTTTAAATTGTTTAATGAACTAACCATAATTTTTTACATGTAATTGTTTGCATCACTTTTTTCTATTTTACTTAAAACAGATGCTATTTGAATATATCATATGAAAATTAATTTTGAAATATTATAAACAACTAAAAAATTACAAATTGTTGAATGATTTCGTCAGAACAAAACTATTGACTATACCACTTTTGGCCCCCTTTCTGTAAAAATCCTTGCTCCATCCCTGTGTCCAAGAGAGTGATGGATCTGCCTTATTTCATGAAAATAAGGCACAAAATCATATATGACTTGGTTGGCTACACTTCAAAAAATCAAGACCTCCCTTCAACACATTAAAGTAAACTTTATATGCTTTTTTTTTTTTTGGGAGAAAAAAAAAAGAGGGGGGGGGGTGAACCGATCTTGGACTGTTAAGTGTTAAGTTTAAAAGGAGTCATCAGCTCTCCTAAACATGCATGTATATATGCGACAAGTAGAGCAAACAAGCACCACTTGTGCATTCATAGCCAAGCACAATTCTGTAAACATGGATCAGACCCGGCATCCCCCCATACACCACACCAAAATCCAGGGCACAGATGGTGTGAACACAATTATCACTACTGTCAAAAAAGGAGGACCAGGGAAATAGTGAGTACAGAAAAATCGACAGCATTGTAACAGAGCATATTTCACTACCCCATTTTCTATTTTGACAGTATCATCTGCTATCTCAGCTGAACTGCATCAACAATAAACTCACTATTATTAACTAATACTTTGCTACCTCAATATGCCTTCGACTCACATCCACATCACCAGGCCAGGAAATATGAATGTTTACAGCACACTGCCATACATACATCTATCCTCCATCTTGTTTAAAACCCTAGGCAGAAACTGTATTCATATGGCCTCCAAACACATCTTGTAGAGTGTTACATTCCAAATAATCTGTACACAGTTATTGATTTGGCAAGCAAACATTCTCAGGATTAAAAAATAGCACTTTACCTGATGAATACTCATCTCTTCAAGATTAATATGTGTATAAAGTTTGTCTTTTGCCAAAGCTGTGATATCACTGTAAAGAGACAACAAAGATGTATGAGCTTCAATTCCGGCACAGTAACTGATTTCTGATCTCAAAGATTAAGAACTACAATTGGAATCCAAGTACTATAAATATACTTCAAGGAACTAGAACCAGAACTTACCTTCGAGAATATATATCCAATAATGAGTCATTGTCATCAACTATTGGTATTGAACTAACTTGAGCTGAAAAGACAAAGGACACATTACATAAGCATTAGAGGAAGATGGAGATATATGGTCGAAATGATCTGCTAAATGTAGCTAACACAAGTGATCTTTCTACCCAATCAGGTTTCCATTTCCCTCAATCTGTGAATTCTTATACTTTTTGTCTGGAGGAGTGAGACTTTGAGCAGTGACAAACCAGATGAAAGAAATAGACAAACGCACACTTGACTGAATATACCCAGAAACTGTGGTGATGTCATAGCAAATTGCCAGAATTGTAGTTGACAAAGTCTTTTCACATTAAGTAAACCATTTCAAGCAAATTTTGGGTAAATTTTCATTGGAGCTAGAGTCTATCTCAAAACTAATATTAGGGTTTTTCAACTCTAATACCTCCTACATTTAAGGTTTCTTACTATCAATCACAATTTACTTTTGCTGACAGCATACTTTGAATAATCAATTTCCTTCCAGGCAAAGGCAGCATATTCCAATTAAACGGTAGAACTTTCCACTAGGTTAAATTGCAGAAATGTTGGCTCACTTATGCCAAATGGACTGTGAACCAGGAATTTCTCTATGACCTAATCAATTAAATCTGCACATAGCTGGTGATCCCAAAATTAAATCCTCAATCACCATAGCACCAGTGTGTGAAACCTAATTGATGTAGGAAGAGCATCTATACCCAATAAACTGTATCTAAATCCACACAGGGACTCACAATATCATGCCACAAAGACAATTGATGTTCTTCATCCTTGAAGAATCATCTATCCAGAGCTCCTACACAGAACTAGTACAAAACCTCCCACAATGGTTTGTACCTCACCGATGCGATACACTACCTTGGTAACCACCTATATAGAACACTAATGTGGTAATAATGCCCATCCTAGCCAAGCAAAGGGCTGATTGTTCAGACTATCCAAGTAAACTAACATAACCAGAAAAAGAATAAAAGAAGAAAGGAGCATAGACAATGTGGGGGAGCAGCACACTGATTAACCTGCATTAAGTGTGGTGTGCACAACACTGTCCACCAACTTATCAAAATATAGGATGCAAGTATCAAAATGAGCAACCAAGAAACAAATCCTGAGTAGCTCGATAGAAATCAATTGTGGGCTCAAATCATTTCCAGCAACATAGAAAATTGATACCCTAATTATTTGGGGAACATGAAGCATACCTTGAACTAATAAATTCAATGCTGCGTTAAGAGAAGCGCTTGGTCTTAACATTGCCAAGGTATGTCGATTTGGCTCCCCGATTTTTGGAACCCAAGTACCCAAAGGAATTGCACATATCGGTAGTTGAAGTATGGGCAATGAGGCAGAAGAATGTCTAAAATACCTGCAAACACCTGAAAATTAACAGATGCGTGTCAGTAAGAATACATCTGTAATTATTCAGGAAAACAAATCAAATCCTTACATTTAAGTATTTCAGAAAGCGAAGCAACATGCAATAGCTGCGGAAATGAGCCATCCTCCGAAGATGAATGAATAACAGGAACTGTAGCCACACCGTTTTGCAGAAACTTTAAAAGAACATCTTTCAAATTCTCATCTGGTCCAGCCTGAACAATGAACATCTAGTCAGCAGGCAAGAGTTGCCACTATTCGGTATAACAACGAATTAAAGAACTGTCTTTTTCAAACAGCAAGAAAAAGACCCTGAAAAGACCAGCGTAGGTAGGAAACCTAAGACAAATAGCTTGATGGGAATTCTTTAAAAGAGAGTGAAGACCAACTGGATGACATTAAATTACCCTATCAATCAGCTACTTGAACTCCCAATGAAAACAGATGCAAAATGTTTCATTGCCCACACATAATAAAGAAATACCCAATCATAGGTATTAACGTCAAGAGAACAGAAAATAATCTCAATAAATCCGGGATTCTTTGATAGGAAACAGAACTTTCACTAATTAAAGAAAAATGTACAAAAGAAGTGGACAAGAAATTCACCCTATGAGGAACATAAAATAGGAAAAGACATCCAAGCCCTTACATCCCTATGAAACAAGAGTAAACCCTCTAGTTATTTGCTACAATCCAATCAATACTAAGAGAAATAAAATGGCACATTCTTAAACTCTTTTGTAGTCAATGCCTCAAGAGAAGCCAAAAACTTATCCCAAAGGAACTCCACAAATTCTTCTTTTTCCTTAAAAAAATCTGTTATTCCTTTTCAGTCAAACCATCCACAAAATTGCCATAACCACACTTTCCCACAAGATAGATACTATCAACCCTTCCCGAGAAAATCATAGTTTGCTACCAATAAAGATATGCATCTCTTGGAATACCCAACACTCTATAACACAGTTTCAACGCCACGTCGCAATGGAGAAATAGATGATCCACACTTTCACCGCATCTTCTACACTGCACCATTGCGGAGAAAGACAAGGATTTGGTCTGATTGATTTTCAATAAATCAATGATTCATAGTAGGCCCTTGGGAAATTCTTGCTTTGGTTGATTCAGCTTCCTTGTTGCCATGTGTGGGGGATAAAAGAGAGTGGACCCTTGATTCTTCCATTATTTTCTCTTGCAAATCTTGGTTTCATAATCTGATTGATGATCACTAGTCCTCAATTTTTGAACCTCGTGATATGATTTGGAAGGCTAAATTACATGTTAAAGTGCTAGTTTTTGCTTGGGTTGCATCTCATGGAAAGCTTAATATTTGTTGTTTGTCATATAGAAGACCAACTTATTGTCTTTCTCCTCAAATGTACATAATGGGCTCGTTTGATAGACGTATTATAAAAGGATTAAATATTAGATTGTACTATTTTTTAGTTAATCAGGCTTAATACTTGGTTTGGTAAGCAAATTTGATATCGTATCAATTTCAAAAACGTATATTAATCAAACACTTATCGTATATTTTTTATACCATTGACCTGTATTATGTAGGTCTTTTAATACCACCAAGAGATGTGGTATTATAATCCAACTCAAACGTATTATTCTACACATTTACTATTATAACCCTCACGTGATAAAATCAAGTTGTAATTCAATGTAACAAACACTGATTGAAGGTATTTTTGTTAATTCAACATTAATGCGATGAAATAATTCTCTAACCAAACAACCAATTGGATTAAAATTAAATAACTACTATCCAACGCTTATATTGTGTATTGTCAAATACTAAATAAAGTTACGTATTATATTAATACCATATTTAATCTCGTCTTTTATCCATTTGAATTGTATTAGACTGTATTACTTTATCCAATTCATCCATTTTTAATACGGCAACCAAATTAGCCAAATGTATAAAATAATAGGGAAAGTGCAAATCATCTTTTCCTTTATTGCCCGATAGAGCTGAAACCATGGCATAAAGGACATAGTGAGTTTAGCTTGGATTGGGTTATTCCAAAAGCATGTGTATCTCTAGTTGACACATCATAATGCATTTGGGAAGGGTGTAGAATTTCTATTTTGTGGGAATGTGTGATTATGTCAATCTTTTGGGTTGTGTGGTTGGAAAGAAACTATAATATTTAGGAAGAAAAAGAAGAATTTGTGGACTTTTTTCAGGATAGATTTAAATTTTTGGCATTAAGCATTCGTTGCAAATGAATTCGAGGAGGTCCCATTTTTTCCCCTTAGTCTTGATTGGATTACTGCATGTAGCTAGATGGAAACATGTCTTTTATTCTCTTCAATGGCTGGATAACTTGTCCACTACTTTGTACATTTTGTACTGATATCATTAATAAATGAAAATTTTGGCTTCTTCATAGGCTGCAATAAAAAATAGTAATAGAACCAATGGTAGCACCAATACACAAGCCAATGAAGCATCATAAAGTGGTTTAATAAAACGCTAACAGACAATTCCACTTTCCCAACATTCATTTCCTTGATATTAACATGAAACTAAAACCTCATGTTCCAACAGAATATTAACACGCTAGGATCAAGAATGCAAAAATAAACACCCACATGGACAAGTCGTCTCGGAAAGTCTCGCCCATGCTCATTAACTTGTCTATTGAGAAATAATTTTGCCTCTTTCCAAGCAGATATAGTGTGTGTCTCAAGCTCTTCCTCTGTCAGATTGGATCCATTATTACCAAGCTGCAAAATGGGATATCAAGCATCTATAAGCCTAGTTTTATATAAATCCACAAATCCAAATCTACATGTGCCACATAATGAAATACTGGAAAGAGATAAAGAGACAAGATTCGAGCATACATAAAATTATCTGCTTATCATGCAAAACATGAAATGTCAAGATCAGCATAAATTAGATTCACTCTGTTCTCAACCTTTATCATATTTTAGGCAAAAGCATCATAGCAATGAGACCCCAAGCCTCTCATGGAAAGCTTCGGCTAGTAAAAGGGGACGAGGGTTTTGATAAAGACAGGGATTTGTACAACATTTTAATATCTTACCAAAACACAAAATTAACATCATCAGATACTGATTCCATTAAAAAGATTTTCAGATGCCAACAAATAAATGGATAGATGGCCTGCCATTCGCGGCTAGGAAGCACAGACACTTCATTGTGGTTAGAGTGTCGATGTCGGACACGTATGGGATACGGACGCGTGTCAGACATGTTAAAATGAGTGTCTAATATTTTTATTGTTAATTTTTTTAATGACACGCTGGGGACACGCTCAAGGACACGTTTTGAATTTTTTTTTCAAATTTTTGAAAACTTGTCTAACAACTTTATAATTAAGTAAGTTATTTTTGTATTTTAAAGAAATATAAGTCAAATGCATAATGTAGAAAGAACTGTAATCACTATATGAACATATGCCATGGATATAATATAATTTCGAAAACAATTACAAAATTATATACAGATGGAATAAGCTTTATATATAAAAGCAATGTGATGAAAAATAGGTTATGAAATTGGGTCACTTTGAAATTGAAGAAAAATAGGGTTACAATTTGAGATATTTTTTAAAATAAAAATTATAGTAATCATTGATTGTTGAGCCATGAATATTTATGATGAGAGTGTATTGGTATATGTGGTACTGAATTTTTTATTTGATGATATCATTATGTGAGTTGTTAGAATTAAAGAAATGATGAATTGAATGATTATTATCAAAATATATTTATTTTATCATATAATCACATATATACATAGTATTTAACGTGTCCCATTGTGATCAAAAATAAAAAAAATTTAACGTGTTCCACAACGTGTTCGTGTCCAAATTTTTTGAAAAATTTCGTGTCAACATGTCCATGCCTATGTTGGTGCTTCTTAGGTTTGCGGTAATTAGAAGAATCATAAGTCTTTGCTTTTGTCTTTATAGGACTTCTATGTTTGTTCGCATTTGGTTTGGACTACTTGTCCACCGTTGCTATTTTTTTGTAATACACCTTTATATTATTAATAAAATCGTTTGTTTCCTATCAAAAAAAATTACCAACAAAAAATGCCTAACGTATGCTTTTTAGATGAAAAAAAAAATCACTTGATATAGGGAAGAAGCAGGGTAATTAGTCGATATGAATATAAAAGCAATAAACCTTATCTTGAACAAACAAACAAAGAGGAAGAACAAGAAATTTGATCAAATCTGCATAAATTTTTATGACAATTCCAAACACTTAAATATCAAATTTTTGAAATTAAAATAGTCAAGTTCAAACATAAATCCAGTATCTCCTGCCACAATTTGCACCTAATTCGCAAGGAGTCATATAAAAGCATCAGAACTTAAGACCATGCTATCCACAATTCTTTCACAACGTCAAAAATTTAAACCAGGCTTAACGCTTAACGCTCTCAGGTCATGAATGTGATAGTGTAGACAAGATAGAATTGAAATACACTAGGGTTTGTAAAAAAAATTCAAATCACAAGTTGCTAAAAGTTCTTGTTTTGGAAGAACTTCACAGCACTGCAAAGATGTCCTTGCTAACCAGAACCTCGCACCATATGAACTACTTTCTTTCTGCACCCTAGAGAAGTGTCCATGTTTCCTTTTTGGGAAGTCCCAAAAATACTATCCCATTCCACAAATCAGAGCAATTCAATTATATATTTCCAAATAGTGTATGCTATTTTTAAGAATTTTGTCATTGAAAAAATTCTCTCTCCCATTACCAAGAGAGAAAATATGATCACTTAAAAAGTATTAAGTAGGGCAGAGGGAGTACAAAATTTGGCATTAAATAATGATGAGGCTTGGTTCCACATATTCATACCTCTCGCATAATTAAGATAAAATCCAATGCACTAAGAACTCCAACAAACTGCCCCTTGCAGAAGTCCCAAAGTGGAGCTGTAGGAATTCCCTGGAAATAGCTTGACTCAGAAGAGGTGCATATAAAAGTGTCATATCAGAAAAAAGTGAAGGCTCAGAACTTAAAGAAGTAACAAATTGCAAACATGATTTCAAAGCATGGATAAACGCCTTGAAAAAGCAAGTGGCTTGTGACCAATTACTGAGCAACTCTGGACTATTCCCTGAATTTGACGGTCAGATGTTAAAACACTAAGCTGCATGGATGAGAAAATCGTGACAGCCCAAATCAGCATAATAAGAGAATTCTATCTCTTCTCCAACTTCTTAACGCAATCCAATGCATGAACTACTCCAGTTCTTTCTTACGACAACCATATCCACCAGATTGCTAATCAAAAAGTATTGAAGGATTAACTTTATAGTATTCTTAAACCTACTTGTCACATATAAAATAACAGGACTCTATAATCCACAGGAATTGCAAATATTCCCAGTTATGCCGTCATTCAATTTTTTTAGTCATGACAAGTAATTGACAAGCTCAGTTCATAAGAGACGAGTTTAGAGTCATTAGAAGATTTCTTCCTTTCAGTTATACATGTAGATAACAATCAGAATGTGCTTCCTATCAACGATACTATCCACGACACATCATGATATCAACTTCAAATTCAGAGGAATAAAAGTGATACCTGCTCATGCAAAATATGAAATGCCTGCTTTACGGGTAACTCAATGTCTAAGGCAACGACCTGCAAAGCCAGATACATCTAACTATGAGAAAAAATTCACACTGGCCAAGTTCATACGAACGATTAAATGTGAATATAGTAAGGAAGGTCCCGGATAAATCATTCAAACCTTGCCTGACTCAGGAAGCAACTCATAAGCCATATGTGAAGATAGGAATACAGAGACACGTTCACGAGAGACCGCTAGATCTGCTTCTGACATCCTCGGCAAGGTGTCAAGCAATGCCCCATCTGAAACTCTGACCTGCATGTTTCCATTAGAGATTTACGCACTTCACTGATACATTTTCTAAGCTGGAAATACTCAAATCCGATGTTTATGAAACATTTTAGACTTAACGGAGATATGCCTTGCATATTTTTGAGTTAATTAGATTGGCACTTCCATCCACTTAAGAATAATTACATCGATTCGACAAGAGAAACAGTACTGCTCGAAATAAATCAAAGAGCAATTGTGGCACATGCAATGCACGTGCAGCCTATAAACATTAATAAAATAAGATTTGATTTTCTAAAAGTTTGAGAACGAATAATTTTATTCGGGGGGAGAGAGAGAGAGATGGGTAGTTGCATGTGTGTACGAGAGAGAGACCGAGTGGGATGCGGAATTTTGAGGTAATGGGATGGTAGAGAGGGAGAAGCCAAGTAGAGATAAGCATGTGCTCTCCCTTGTTGTACTAGATGATTGACAACACTGTTGGCACAAAATCTTTCCAGGAAGCACCCTAGCTATAACAAGGCAAGTTAAACCAAAAAAATACGGACAATACGTACATATAATCTTAAATGTTTTTTAATAAAATAGTACGTCTGATGTTGGTGCATAAAATCCTAGCTCCCCCAAAACCAAAATAAACACATTAGTTTTCAAAACATGGAAATCCTAATGGATTTCAGAAAAACAAGCCCACACACCAGGTTTGGGGAAAAAAAAACCTACAATTAACACTCTGCAGTGAAAATATACAAGAAGCGGAGATAAAAGGTTCCAGGGAACAACTGGTAAATGCAACAGTCTCATACCAGACGCTGAAAGGCCTCATTATCCACATCCATGTTAGAACCAGGAAGAATGTAATCAGATTCCCTAGCCAAGAGGACAGTGTTCACTATTCCGAAGTTACTACTCACAAAGGGTTGGTGCTCATCATGTCGCCACTCCCCATCAACAATAAACTTGTACTGCAAGTAAGGAAACAAAGCATAAGCATGTGTGCCTTTCAACGAATAAATAGAATTACAAATTATTAGGTTATATTACAATACACCTCAAAACATTATAAAACACCTGAAAATATTAGAATTCCGATTTCATCATTGATTTGTTTTGGTCACCTTGAAAACGGAAATGTTTCAGCCGTTTCGAAACGAAATTTTGATCATTGACCATAACAATTTGTCATCAAATGCATTAAAAAATTTCAAAAGATTCCAAAAAATATGGTTGAACCATGAAAGGATTGAGACCGATGGAAGTCAGCTGGGGTGTGTATAGACGATCATCAATAAATAATCACCACTATTGCTCTCACCCTACTCTCTGGCAACTGAATGAAAACCCACTTGTCATCCAGCAGAGCATTTACACTTCCATAAGCGCCCACAAAAGTTGTTCCATGTTTGTCTTGGCATAGTTCAGTCAATATAAATTAAACCCATTACTGAATACTTTGTTTGTTCACCATAGGTGGGCAGATTATCAAATCAACTCACAATCTCTTCCCAACTAAATCAAAATTGATCATACCCCATAAATATCAAAGTACACAAAATTTTCCACCCCATTATTCTAGAAATTAGACCATAAGATGATCAGAAACTCAATAAAACCTTCCACAACATTTCCACTTCCCAAATGCTAGAAGTTAGACCCATGGCTGATTAAAAACTTAATCTAGCAGTTATTTGTGTTTGTTTCTATTAATAGGAACATTTGGAGTGGTAGAAGAATTACTTAACTTCACTCAATTACAGAGATATAGTTGTTAAGATCAAACGGAAAGTGTTAGCTGGCTTAGCTGCTTAATTCTCTAGGCAGTCTTACCAGAGTTAGAATCCAATTCCACCTTCATGGCTTCATCAGTTTCAAAAAATTAAAAATATGTACCTCAATATGGATGGATAGATCATCGATTACACAAATCACCCACAAAATCCACATCCAAAATTTTTCTTATGAGTATGAGCCACTGCCTTCATTGATAGTGATGAAGTTTAAACTTAAAAAATGAAAATAATGACAACACAAATTAACATTGTGAAATTTGTATGTTTTCCATCATCCTTTTTCTTATCTTATGGCTCCAAATCAAATACATCATACTTAACCACGATATGCATGTGCTGCAAGGGAAAAAATATTCTGAGCTGGGGACAAACTTCTAAACGTGAACACAAACCAAAAGATCAAACATTTAAAACCTTTAGCAATAATGCCCTCAATGGGTAGCCTCAGAATCTCATATGCATTCACACCATCATAACTGTGTTAACATGAACATTTAATAGAGTTTGAGCATGTTAGTGCAATCCAAAGATGCCAAAACCCAATATGACACTCTGACGACTTTATCATCTGTTCTTTTGACCAAGACGCATGCTGCCAAAAATTGTATTAGATGATGGCAAGATGTCATTTGACATTTTGATTTTGAAAATTCTCAAATACGCAGTGAATGAAAAATATATAATTAATCATGTAACAAAAAAGTTTGAAACAAATCTTCTGACTCAAATTATGAAGACCAAATCCACCTGGTCCAAAAAACAAAGTCAATGACTAATAAATGTATTCTGGCCAAAATACACACCAGGAACACACAAAGTCCATTTTTAGTGCATATACCAAGCATAAGTCCTTAAATTATTAACCACTTATTATTATGTTGATCATTTAACCAGAACACAAAAAAATGTCCATTATGTATATAGTGACCTGATGGTAGCCCGGTGGTAAGCTGCAAATAGTCTGAAATACTGTAGGGCAGCCTTCAACAGGCGTCATCGGCCAATGCTCCGACCACCTTCACACATTAACATTCCCCAGTTATTATGGAAATTAAGCCAAAAAAAAAATACAATTGGAATAAAAATATGGCACAATTGTAAACTGTATAATAAAGAAGTAGCACAAATAGTACAAAGATGAGCATTAAAATCTCACACTCACCCAGTAAATGAGCCACTGAGAAACACGCTTCTTCCCCCATAAGGCCACACAAACCGTGTCGTGATTAGCACCGACCCCGCAACACCGCCACTTTCTCGCACAAAATCCATCCCAGAAGGAAAGATTCACTCCAATAATTACTTAAAAATTCTCCCAAAAAAACAAAAAAAAAAATCCACCACAATACTGCAAAACTTGCAACAATCAACTTCTTAATCTATTATTTTTCTCCAACATCCCTCCCCAAAAGATCAATCAAATTACTTCAAAACCCATTTCCCCATCTTGCCTCAAACAAGCCCCAAAATATCAAATCACCCTCAAACACAAACCTCGATTTTTACTTGTCGGTGTACACACCTATGACCATAAAATCAATTCAAACCCACATCGTTTGAAGCCCAAACACATTATAAAATTTATTAATTTTTCACTTCAGTGAAGGTGTACGTACGGACAGAATCATAACCTACTATGAAATTAAGAACCCTAGTTTATTCAAATATAAATAGACAAAAAGGGTAAGGAAAAAAAAAAAAACCAAAAACGCTATAAAGCTTTCGATCTCGAAAGTACCACGAGAATGCAACGTCGTGAAGCAACCTTAAAACCCTAACATTGAAGTTTTGACGAGAATAAGAAATAGATTTTACCCATAATTGTACGGAAGAAAGGTTTAGAAAGAAAAAAAATAATTTGACTCTAGAGGCTTTAACCCTAGGCCAGAACAACAACTGGTTCTGTTGATCTGTTCTGTATTGTACGATAAAGTAATTTTTAAGATTTTTGGTCATAAAAAAAGTGAAAGGAAGAATTACACTTACACCTACTGAGATTTGTCACTTAATCACTTAAATCCCCTGACATTTGAAATATTACACTCAAACCCCTTAAAATTTGTACGGGAACACTTAGATCATGCTGTAAATATATTCATTAATAAATTACATTCAGACCCCCTGAAGTTTATAAACATATATTATTTAGACTCCTTAAGTTTAAAATGTTATATTTAGATCAAAAATACCTTAAAAATATTTGATATTCTATCTTTGATTTGAGTATTTTTTATTTAAGTATAATATTTTAAATTTAAGAAGTCTAAGTATTATATGCGTACAAACTTCAAGGGGGACTAGGTGTAATTTATTAACGGATATATTTATAGTAAAGGTCTAAGTGTTACGTTCGTACAAATTTTAGAGGGTCTGTGTGTAATATTTTAAATGTCAGGGAGTCTGAATTTAAAATTATTTTTAAAGGTTTGATCTAGTAATTCAATGAATTTTATTTTTATTATTTTTATTTAAATATGTTAATAATTTGATTCAATCTAAATATTTATATAAAAATAGTTTAGATCGGATTATAGTCAAATCGAATATGTGTATTTCTAAACTTAAAATCTGTGAAATATAATATATCGGATTCTAATTTTGATTATCGATAAAAAAATATCAAATCATAACCGTTTAATTGGGTCGAATTCAAATCGATCAATTGACAATTTTACCTATTGGTTAGCCACTCTGCAGTGTAAATTTTAAAAAAAAACACTCCACAATACACTATCGCATGGGCAAGTCTTTTAATTATAAACAAAATTAAAGTTCAATGTTATCAGCTGGAGTTGACTACGGTACCGGGATTTTTTTTTGTATCATACCTCTATTTATCATATTTATAGTTGATTTTACCACTGTTGTAATATCTTAAAAAATGGTAAAAATATTTACAATAATAATAGCAAAAATATTCACAAATATGATAAATCATCTACAAAAGTGATAATTTTATTTGTACCGAATAAAAGTGGTAAAAATACTTACCACATATATGATAAAAATACTTACCACATATATGATAAAAATACTTACAACAGTGATAAAAATACCCACAAAAATAATAAATCTAATATTATACCCAGAACATGTGTACATCTAAATTCAAAATCCATGAAATATAAAATATCGGATTCGGGTTCAAATTATCGGTACCAACAAAAAAAAAATCAAATCATATTTGCTCAATTTGGTCGAATTCGATTTAGAATCCGATCCATTCACTCTACTGGAAAAAAATTATTAAAAAATAAACACTCCACGATAAAGTGTATAATATATACACTATTGCACGGACAAGTCTCAAGTACAACAAAATTTAAAGTTTAATATCATTAGCATACGATATCAACAAATTATGGGTAACTCGTATCTGAAAGTACGGTATAATGTAAATGATTTTGATAAGGATGATGGTGGTTATTGGATGAGTCTATTTGAAACTGTCGGATGATTAACATCATTAATGTTAATCATGATGTGCTACCATTACAATTTGTATATTTGGTGAAAAAAATACTCACAAGGTAAATTTGTCAAAAAAATGTTGTAATTACTCATAAAAATACTAAACAATATTCTTCTCTATATCTCCCATTGGTTTGCCTTGCAAATCTTACCCCCCCCCCCCCCCCCAAAAAAAAAAAAAAAAACACACTATTATTATTCGAGGGCATTGTATAATAGATGTAAATTAATGCTTTCCCATCCAAAATTATTCAGCCTCCAATTCAACTATACCTTTCCTATTCACCCATACCATACTTATCGTTCTTTGTCAATGTTATTGTTATCAGAGAGTTATAAAAACTTGTAAATGTCTAAGATGAAAACATAAGATTAAGAATAAAAATGAAATGAATTAATGTTAAAGTGGTTCGGTCAGGGTGATTTAGTCCACTGTGAAGGGTTATGATGACTTGAGTATTTTATTGCTCAAGAGATATAGAGTACTCATATGTGAGTGATATGTGAAAGATGTTCCACTTTGTGTAGGTGAGACTTAAAATTTATAAGCGTCTCCTAACAGATTGAGACGCCGTTTTTGTAACAAGCAAGGTAGTTAGGTGGGGGTGACGCTATTCTCGTAAAGGTGAGATAGTTTCGTGGAGCTGGCAACGTGCGCGTTCCATGAAGATTTCCTCGAGTGTCAGGTGTGAATTGAGTTTCTTGAGATGGCGCGACTGACCCAACTTTCTCGAGATGGCACTGTTGACTTGACCTACCTTCCTCTATCATGTGGTGGACTTGACCTATATGGTTGAGATGAACTTAGTCTATGATTATAGACTGAACTTTTGAACTGGGCCTAATCTGGACGGGCCAGTCAAAAACACATTGCATTTGAAAAAGAACATAAATTATAATTTAGAAAAAAACCTCAACTCCATCAAAGGTTAGAGTGCCTAAATTTAAATTTTCAAAATATTGTTATTCCCAACACTTTATAGAATCTTTATCATGCTGGCTTCTTGCTGGATTTTGCTGTTATACAGTATCTATGTTATCTTCAAAGACAAGCAACTCCTCCCATGCCATCACTGCATGAAAAATAAAAAAAAAATACAAATGAAAGAAATAAAATATTATTTTCATAAAGATATTTTGGATTCCTGAAATTTTTTTAGTTGGTCCAAAAGGGCAAAAAAGGAAGGCCAAAAAAGATATAATGATAATAAGGGTGAATGATACTTTATATCTTAAAATAGAGATAACTCGTGCCTGAATACACGGTACAATGTGAATAGTTTTGAGAGTGATGTTGGTGGTCGTTGGATGAGTCTATTTGAGACCGTTTGATGGACTTATTGAAGTCTGTCTTGTTTTATATTATAGATTTTTTTAATTTTTTTTTATTTATATATTAAAAAATTAAACATTTTACATGATATCAACAACCAGTTAAAAAATATCAATATGGCCCCAAAATAAAATTGAATGTTAGTTGTCTTTTTGACAATTTTTTTGTTATAATATTTTATTTTTTTATATATAATTATTTATATAATACTCAATTTGAAGTATTTTAGAAAAACATGTGTACTTAATTTTATAAAAATATAACAGGTTTTTACCATTGGGGGTATAATTTAGAGTATAAAGTGAAAATTTAAATGTTTTTTAGAGTGTATAATTAAGGGTGTAAAAAACATGACACGATCTGTTAATATTATACAAACATGTCATAAAATTAGAGAGTTTGAGTATTCTTTAAGCCACTCGTTTTTGTAAATGTATTGATCTAACACAACATAATTAATAACGAATTATGTACGATTAAAATCAATCAAAAGAATATACGATACGATTCGTTTATATATTAATTATATAAAAGTCATAGACGACACAATTTACTAGACATAAATTACTAAACGAACCGTATATAAATAAAATATTTTTTAATACGAAAACCCGCATCACGCGACACATCGCTTTTGTATAATGTTATTATCATTAATAATAGTAATAAATAGGAAAAGAAAAAGAAAGGAAAAGAAGAGAAAACCTATACATATGCTTTGTCTTTCTCATCCGCTGTATCTCTATACACAACGCATCAAGACCAAAGCATTACATTCAGAACCGATTCGATCGCTGCGTCCGAGGATACATTGATTCTTCAACATTTATCTCCGAGTATCAAATATAAGAACTCGTAAGATATATTTAAATAACTTATTTCCGGTAATTTATAGAGATATATAATGATCAAGTAGGTTGAATAAAGGTTTATGATTGTCTACGGTCGTGGGTTTCAGACCAATTCCTTTGTGGGAATTTCTGGGTTTGGGGAGTATTTTTGTGGGTCAAATTGGTTCTTTTGAATTGTGAGTGATATGTTGGACTTTAGGATAGGTGATGAATTAGGGTTAGGGTTTTTGGAACCATAATTGGGTTTGCGTGGGGCAGACATGGAAGAGCATGAGGTTGAAGAAGGAGAGGCTTTCTATTACAAGGACGACACAAGCATTGACCCTGATGTAGCTCTATCTTACATTGTAAGATTTCTCTTTTGTTCTTACTGTAATATCTGATTGACAATATGTATATGTGATTAAACTAACTAATTTCCTAAATTTATTGAGCTGATTAACTTTATGGCCTTAATTTGTGACTGAATTCCTTATGCATTATTTATGATCATTGAAAGTCTTGAAGAAAAAGAATTAGCTTGGAAGTTGTGGAATTTAGATGGTACACGTGTTTGGCTGTGGATGTTTAGGACATAAATCTTAGTTCAAGCACAAGGAAGTTTGATTGAAGTACATACCTTCTACCAATGCATATGATTGGTTCTATCGCAAGAAGGAAGGAATTTTGAATAGAAAATCATCTAATTATTGCAGTTCTACTTCGAGGGGGGGGGGGGGGGGTGTGTAGTACGTGTGCACATGTGTCTGTGGACTCACAATAAGCAGATGATAGTTGTAATTCTGCCTTCCGAGTCTGTTCTCATTAATTCAATTGCTTGTAGTTATTTTTGTTGCTATGATGCTCTTGAATATGTAATTAGACCAGTACGTAATAACTGTTATATTCATTTTGTAAAAGGACGAGAAGCTTCAAAATGTGTTGGGTCATTTGCAAAAAGATTTTGAAGGAGGGGTTTCTGCGGAGAACTTGGGTAAGTAATTCAAAATGGAGCTCTTTGGAGTTTGGATGACAAGTCAGTGTCCTCTCGTGTTACTGAAAATGATGGCTTGGAATTTATTTGTTTTTTGCAGGGGCAAAATTTGGTGGGTATGGCTCATTCTTACCCATGTATCAGCGCTCTCCTCCCCTTTGGTCTCAGCCAAAGTCTCCACCAAGAGTTCAGAGTGGCAAAATACCAAAATCTCCTAGCAATTTGTCTATGGAGGTATATGGAAAATTTCCTTCCTATTTTTTGGTGAATTGGTAGGAGAAATATTCTGATGATCTTTTGTCAGTTTGGGAACTTCTAGTTTACTTGAGAACTGTGGGTTGTGTTACCATTCAGGGTGCTCCCCAGAGTTCTGCGACTCGCTCAGATGCACCCCTGTCTCTGAGGAAAGGAAATGCGTCCCATGTTACTCATTCGTTGAACAATCCAAAGGTTTCATGTGGAGAGATTACAGCCAGACAGGATTCATGCTTATCATCTGTGCAAGTTGCTGAAAGGTTCCCCGTGGAACAATCGGCTTCGTCGAGCAAGTTTATCAATCCAACTGATCAGAGAAGGCTAAGGGTTCGGATTAAAGTGGGTTCTGATAACACAGCACGGAAAAAGGAAATATATAGCGTCCTTGGGTTTATTTCTCCATCTTTGTCTGCGGAAAACAGCCCTGAGGGAACTGTTGGGATGCTGCTTGATTTTCAAGAGACTCGGAAAGAATCTCCTACCAGCATTATTCAGGTGATTGTCCAATGCTTAGATATGTCATGCTTTTGTTACTGTTCGATGCCATGGTCATCTTACTGTGTTTTCAATGTCATGGAACAGATTATGACATCTTCACCAATCCCCGGGGGCCTTCTGCTGTCACCTCTCCATGAAAGCCTAATTTGCTTGATAAATACTGAAAAACTTCCATTAGGCAGTAAGCCTGCACCTGTCCTCAGGGGTAGCCTGGAACATTCTGCCATTTCAGTGAATGATTCATCTTCCAAGCTGGGAGATTTGAAAGTGTTGAAAAAGAATAACACGAAATCTATGGGGAAGAATGAAATTTTGGAGGAATCAAAGAGTGGGAATGGTTTGGAACTTGAGGATGACATGGTATCTGGTTGGACCACGACAGCTGAAGCGTGCAGGGAGGCTAAGAAGGACATCCCAGTGAAGAAAAGGAAGGTTAATAAAGATTGGGTGAAAGACAGATTACAATCCTCTGATTTGGCTAAGGAGTCATTGGAATTATTATCGGGCCAAGATGGTGGTAAGCTAGGGCATGAAGAAGCTAAGAATAGCTCCGTGGAGACGATTGAGGAACACCATGTAAGAAGAGTCTGCAAGGATGTTTCTGTTGATCTGGCGGAAGGTGGCAGGAGCAAATTTGCTCTGGCCCTGAGTGAAGCTGATTTTCATGTTCCCAAGTGTGGAAGTGATTTTAAAGGGGTTCTGGAAAATTCGAA
Organism: Ilex aquifolium; assembly: GCA_951799425.1. Taxonomy (NCBI): domain Eukaryota; kingdom Viridiplantae; phylum Streptophyta; class Magnoliopsida; order Aquifoliales; family Aquifoliaceae; genus Ilex; species Ilex aquifolium. The sequence goes on along the minus strand of OX637397.1, from coordinate 2,659,611 downwards.
ACAGAAAGTTGGCCAGCAAGGTACCTCTCATGGACAAGATGAAATGAAAGTACCGCATGCTACAAAGAAGAAGTCATATGAAGGCAAAAGGAAGTCAAACGGAAGCCAAGTATATGGAAAGTTTTCTTCAGGTTTAGCAGAAACCTCGAGGGCTGGTATTCCTGTTACACTAAAAGATAGAAAGAGTGCTCAAAAGGATGTTTGCAAGATTCGTGACATCTATGCAAATGTGATTGACACGAGAAAAGAGTATATAGACAAACCGTCAGACCCATCAGAGAGGCCTTCTGGAGATAGAACGCAGGATTCTAGTCTCGAGGTTGTCAGTGAACAACATGCATTTGTTGATAAGTCAAAGGAGAGAGCAAGCTGCAAACAAGTTGATGACCAGTTGACATCAGAGCCATTTTTGAAGGGTACTTCAAATGATGGTGCTACTTACTCTAAAGGAATCACTTCTGAGACAGAAATGGCTTTAGTGGCTCCTGTCTATATAGAAGAAGATTGGGTTTGTTGTGACCATTGTCAGAAGTGGCGTCTTCTTCCATATGGTGTGAAGCCGGAACAACTGCCTGAGAAGTGGTTGTGTAGCATGCTAAATTGGCTGTGAGTGCCTTTCTGTAGCATTTTATTGTTTTATATTAACTCTGCAATCAACTTACCTGTTAGATATAATAGTGGTGTTAGGCAAGTCTTGGCTGATAATACATATTCTTTCTGTCTGTGTCTCTTTGCATCTTTCTCGTGCGCACCCGCGCCTGCACGGGCATGTTAAATCATAGAGTCTCTAGACATATACACCAGCACATACATAGAGGCATAATACCTTTAAAAGCCTGAACGTTCCACTTTCTTATTTTTTAGGCCTGGAAAGAATCACTGTGATATCCTCGAGGAGGAGACAACAAAAGCTCTGCGAGAATTGTACCAATTGCCACTTCCTGAGAATCAGAATAATTTTCAGAATAATACTGATAGAACTGTATCTGGAGTAACTACAGCTGATGTCCAGCATTGTAACCAGAATCTCAGTTCTGATGCCATGCGTAATGGAGGAAAGAAGAAACATAAGAACTTCCAACCGGAGGTGGTGAAAAGCAGAAGCTTAAATGACATGCACCAGCCTCTTTCAGAGACGATTATGTTAAACAAGTCTAATGCTCAGCATCCGAGTAAGTCATAAACTTCCCTAATGGAGTATTCATTTTAGAGTTGATGTTTCGTCGTGCATGTCACACTTCTTCATGTAGAAACATTTAATTTGTTTCTCCCATTCAACTTATTTTTAGGTAATACAAAGCAAAAGAAGAAAAGCAAGAGGGAGTCTGATCAGATTGGATATGGTACGATGAAGAAGATCAAGAGTGTAGGTGCACCCAATACTGATAAGTACTGGACTTCTGAAGATTTTGGGGACCTTGATAAAGTGGCTCCCATCTCAAGTAATGGTTTGCCAACTAAGGCGGTTGGGAAGAATATGCAGAAACATGGTGACCACAGTCATTCTAAGGATGCAAAGCATGAGCCGAAGGACAGGTTACGAATTTCTGTAAAGAAACAGAGGGACCATGCTCAGGTCTTGTTGGATAGTGGGTCTTTCAATATTGAACCAAGTGATGGAAGAGAAACACATGTAAAGAAGAGAAAATTAAAGGATTGGCAGGAAAGTCAACATTGTGCAGAGACATTGCAAAATAACACGAGTCACCCTGCAGATGGCAAGATATTGGTGAAGGTGGAGAGCAGTGACAGTGAATTCAGGAAAGACAAGAAGTCTAAGCTGTCTAGGACTGAGGGGAAGAAGTCTAGTACCAGGAAGGGCGATGAGAGATTAAACCAAAACGGTAGGATGACCAGAATCCGCTTGTCAGATTGTATTGGTACAGTTGACAGGAGTGTTAAGAACGATCAGCCGCCAATAAAATTTAGAGCAAAGGTTGCATCTCTATTGAGTTCGGATGATGTAGACTCATTGAGAAGGGATTTGGGACTTGAACAGTTATCAATGACAGCCACTTCAAGCTCGTCAAAGGTTTCAGATTCACGTAAAAGTATAGCCAATTACCAAAAGGTGAAAGGGTCACCAGTGGAATCAGTTTCCTCATCTCCCATGAGGACTTCCAATCTTGCCAAGCTTTCGCCAAGAAGAGTGGAGAGTTTAGGGAAAGATGATGCTAAAAATGGCGATTCCCCTTTAATTGGAAGCCCAAGAAAATCACTGGATGGTGTTGGCAATTTTGAGAGCAATCAGTCTAGGACAGCAAGGAAAGGGAAAGCCTCTGGTGTGTTGCATCCTAACTCTTTAGGATTTCCGTTGCCAGATTTTCGTGACACTGATGCTAAGTACAAATTCAGTGCCAAATGCGAATCAATGGTTAAACCTCTTGCTGCATCTGGAAATGGCCATTTGGGAAATAGTGATACTGATACCTTGGAACGACATGGACCTTGTCCCACTGATATGCATGCTTCAGACCATTCCAGCAGGGAGTATAAAATGAACAAGAAACATCTTATTACCGCACCATTTCCGCAAAAATCTGTGAAGGTTTCCCATGTGCGGTCTAAGGGCAACTACAGAAGTGGTCACAATATAGAAAAAGGAACCAAGAAGCGATCCGACCAAGTATGTGTGAAAGAAGACTTGAATCGAAAGAAAAGCATGCCTCATTATGTCACGCCACACCATGGAGAAATAGGTGATGTAAAACATTATTTTTCTGATGAGCGTATCCTTAAATCTATTAAGGATGATAAGAGTGTTGACAAGAACGATTCTGGAAAATGGGTAAGTGATGGCAGAAGAGATAACCAGTTGAAATTTGGAGATCAAGATAGTTCAGATGCGAAATTGGGTGCTCTATGCAGCAAAGAAGGGAGAGCCACCAGACAGCAGAACAAAACAGTCAATTCAACTCAAGTAGAAAGGAGTGGGAAGTCACTTGTCAATCCACGTCACACAGGCAAACAAGATACACTAGCTCGTGTTTGCCAACTGGTACCTGGACCTCTGGAAGGCAATCTACTGGATATTCCACCTGTTGATGCTTCTGTGGATGGTGGTGTGTCAAAACAGCCTCGAAACACTGTTTTCGAGGATAGGGCTCACCAGAATATGGGACATTCTGCACCTGATCAGTGTATGGTCAGGGATCTGGATGCCGCAAGTCATGTGAAACGGGATGCGTCCACTCAACCAGCATCTAATGCATTGAGAGAAGCTGAAGATCTCAGAGCTTATGCTGATCATCTTAAGGTCTTTCTAGACTGCTCTATATGCAATCTATTTTTTTCTTCCCCTCCTTTGAAGCTTTGATATTCTGGTTTTGCTTTTCACATGTCTCAAAATATCGATTTTAGCATCTTTGTTAACATTTCTGAAGCTTTGATATATTGGTCTTACAGACTTGCACTTGTCATTGTCTTAATTCTTATTGTGGCATCATTTTTTTTGTAGAGCTCTGGGTTTGGATTTGAATGTAATGAGGCATATTTCCAAGCTGCCTTAAAGTTTCTGCATGGTGCTTCACTTCTCGAAACACGCAATCGTGGAAGTAGCAAACATGGAGAGGTGACTCAAATGCAAATGTATAGCAGTACCGCCGAACTTTGCGGGTTAGTATAATTTTGGTCGCTTCAGAGAGTGGTGTTGTCTCTCATCAATTGTTCATGTCTTCAACTTTTTCACTAATTGACAAACTGCTGTTTAAACTTGTTCTAAAATGTCATGTTAGCAGATCTTTCTCTCATTTGATACGAATTCAAATTGGTTGTTATAGCCTAGAGGACATTGTTCTTGGATGTGTTGGTGTGACATAAACATTCAGAATATTTATCTTGCGTTTATTCTGCTGCATGGATTACAATACAATAGTTATACGTACTTCTAATTACAGATGCAATTGCAACCAGTTATTGTTGAATCGCAGTGTTGAAGCTTTTATATATGCATCACTACAGTGTTTGTTTGGCTTCATCCTGAACTATATTACTCACACAGAATCTGTGCCCACGAATATGAGAAACGCCGCGAAATGGCTGCTGCTGCTTTGGCCTATAAGTGCATGGAGGTTGCATACATGAGGGTAGTTTACTGCAAAAATTCTACTACAAATAGAGATCGGCATGATTTGCAAGCAAGTTTACAAATAATTCCTCAAGGTATGATAAATGCCATGGTATTTTTGGACTTACATAAAGCACTTTCCTTCGTTTTGTGGCGTGCTTTGCTTAATTTTTAATCTTTACTATGAAGGAGAAATCATTGCCTTTGAACTCCAGGGGGTGAGGGATTTGGGGCATGGTGATGCATTAGGTTGTACAGTGGTTCTAATACCTGAAAAATTCATTTTGTATTCTTTTGATTCTCTTGCCTGTTAAGTAGTTAGCGAGTTAAACACAAATGCAGTCATCTCATTCTGTTATTTATAGGATCTATAATGAGTCAATCTTGTTAAATGTAGCATTATAAAAGGATTTTTTTTGCTTGCAGATCCTGGGAAAGGGCTGTCTCATTACCTCTAGGACATGATTCCTTTCGTAATATATCATTCCTTTAGCAGGGGCAGGTGTAGACTTTTTCTTTTTTAGCTGCGCCAGGAAGGGGAGGGGGATGTAGTATATAATAGAAGTTACCCAAATAGTAGTTTATTCTCCTGGATAGTTATTGATTGCAGAAATTCATTAAGTGGAACTAGAACTGGTTATTCTTTTGGGATGTGTTAGTATATCTTATTGTACCATAATAACTTAAGTAAAGATTTATAGACCCCATAAAAGAACCAATATTATCTATTTACATTGTTTTAGTGCACATTATGCAATTCATAAAGTAGTTACATCCAGAACTTATTTGTTGTTATAAGAGAAGCATAAAATTCTCCTTCCTTGCACATTGGGCTCATGTAGGTAATGTGATGAAATTAGGGCCAAGTATGACGTGATACAAAATAAATGCAACATACAAATATAACCTACAGATTCCACCTAACTCCTGTTGTTTTCCCATTATATATGTGTATTAAATTGTTTTTTATTTTTCCACCTAATTATATGACCCCTAGGGTTGGAAATTTTGGCGTGATGTGTTACCGTGTTTGTGTTGACCAAGACAAGAGTATTGTATTCAGTCATGACATCATGAACCTGCGTGGCACGACACAACTGCCACCCAATCCAAGAACTAAGCAAAAAATAATTATATAGGGTCGAGCTTTGTTCATGCAATGTAGTTGATGGTAGAAAATTATGCAGGAGTAAGTTTATCCATAGTGGTGCCCCGCTAACAATGGAAGGAGCCTAGCCGACTTTACTTGACAAATTTATCTTATTTATTGTTTACTTATTGTTTTATTATTGCTGTTTGCGAACTAAGGTTTCAAGAGTCTTCCTCTGTTAAAGAAAGGCTCACAATGTTTCAGAGATTCAAAGTCAAAAACTATATCTTATTAAATTAAATACTGACCGCTTTAATTCCGTGTTACAATTTATTCGCAGGCTTGAGCCTCAGGTTCAGCCTTAAACCATTTCCTTGAGCTTAAAGCAAAAATGGTGGGTATAAACTTGTGAGAAGATGATAGATAGATTTTGTGACCATTATTAATTTGTGTTTCATCTGGTCAAAAGATTTTTCCATCACTCATTTAGGACAGAAGTTTAAAACGTCGTATGATATCATACCTCATGATAGTCTAGAATTGCAGTGATTGAAGATGTCACTTACTTAAAGTTGTTGGAGCGCTTGAGCACGGATTTTACTGACTAATATCTAATTATGCCCCGGCAAAAAAAGATATACGCACTCCCCCTCCGCCCTCTTTCTACTTTTTTTGCTTGTCTTGGGATTGTTGGCTCGGATATTAGCTCTTCTCCAATTTATTATTTTCCCTGACGAAATGAAATCTGCTGTTGAAACATGCTTCTATATCTGATGCATTTACAGTAACTGTACGTGTTCTCACTTTTTTCATTTGGGACGAAATATCTTGGGTGGGGTGATACTTTGTAGTTGATCACACACTTCCTTTTTCTGATCATTTGCTTAGGAGAATCTCCATCTTCTTCTGCATCTGATGTTGATAATTTAAATAATCAAGCAACGATGGACATGGCAGCTTTTTCCAAAGCAATGGGTTCTCACACCGGAAACAATTGCGTTCTTCCTCGAAATCGTCCCAACTTTGTTCGGCTGCTTGATTTTGTAAGTTGATTTACTCTGTGGCACAATACCCATCTCATTTATGCACACTTGCTGGGAAACCCAGTTAAATGTGTGGTTTGGCATGATCTTGTATGACATCACGTTTGTGAAATTGATTGAACTTGTCATAACATGTTGATGATGTTTCAAGGAGTTTCATGATAAAATGAGGGAATTATGAGCTACTCGGATCATTATGTCTTGATGTCCGCATCAGTTACATGAACAGAATTTGTGCTTTGCGAGGGGTGAAAACAAATTCCCGTTGGTTCTTAAGTCAGGGGTAGGTTAACATTCAAGTAAAATGGAGTGACTTGGCTGGTTTTGATAGTGTAGAGACTTCAATAGAATTGTAATTTGGTTACAAACTCTGGAGAGGTTTTCTCTTTTACAACCCCTGAACAGCTGGTAGAACCTAGTGCCTCGCCTATATTATGGCTGATTTAGATTTGTTAATAGTTGGTTGCCCCAAAAAGAAAACACTGAACTTGCATGTGTTTGATGCGCATGTCCTGCCATTATGAAAATATTTCTTGGAGATATGATGCAAGAGGATAAGCTTTTAATTGTGTAATTTTGTGCAGACAAATGATGTCAATTCTGCCATGGAGGCCTCCAGGAAATCCCAGCATGCTTTTGCAGCTGCTAATGTTAGCCTGGAAGAGGCTCAGAATAAGGAGGTTATCATATCTGTCAAGAGGGTCATTGACTTTAGCTTCCAAGATGTGGAGGAACTTGTACGCTTGGTACGGCTTGCAATTGAAGCCATCAGCCACCAAGGTTTCAGTGGTAGTAGGCAATAAGTGAACCTTGCAGTATATCATGTGTTTCTCTGGTTTATTTCCCTGGCGAGCAGGCATGTGGACGGGAAAAAAGAAGCATTCTGGACATAAACTTGGACTTGGTGAAGAGGCATGACATTAACAGCTCATTTCCTTTATGTACATGTGTACAAAATGGGATTGATTTGCCATTTTTGTTGTATAATTTATTGATGTTCAGTTGTTTTTCTATGTGATAAGAGCATAGTATGTTCACCCTTACATTATATGGGGTTGGGGAGATTGGAACATGTAAAAATTCTTTTTGTTCAAGGACAAGTCTTGGAGTTTATTGAGTGCACTGATAGTCTTTTAGGATCATTGATTCGTAGTTAGACGGAAAGAGGAAGAATAGAGGTTAAGAACATTTAGGCCACTTAGGAGCTTTGAGTTCTAATTCAGTCATGACCAGTCCATTCTTATGGAGGACTGCATGTTTTGTTACCACATATGTTATTGATTTCTCATGGAATAGAAAGCCAAGTTTTTGAGGGAGAGTCCATGTATTTAAACTTCAGTTTTTGGCGGCTCCTTTTTTTTTCTTCCTTTTAATTTAGTCTATTTAACTAACAGTGCCAGCTTCCCCAGGTTGCACGATGACGTTAATCTGCAGGTAACACGGGTTTATCGAGCATTGCCATTCTTGGTTGTGAATTTTACATAGCCCATGATCTCATTGCTTACCCATCTTATCAAACCAACCGCATATAGCAGCAGTCCATCAATATTTCGGGCTCCTCTTAGCCTTCTTCTGTTCTTCAATTCCCAGTATATATGTTTTTCTCTGTGCAGGTTGTTTTTACTTGTTTCAGGTGTACCTGTGTAAGCATGCTGCTCTCCTTTGTCAACAAGGGAGACTTGTAGGAGATGCATAAAAGACTTAAATTTTGCAGGAACTTGAAATTTTGCTGTATTATGCATGGAAATTGGAATCCCTGCTGGATTTGCTCGTCCAAGGTTTTAAAAGTTTAGAAGTACTCTGACTTTGTTAGATCAAGTCACACCTTGTTTTTTATTCATTATTCCAAGCATTGACTTCTTATCGTTTTTTCCGCTTGTAATATGGAGAACAGGGAAATAGTACGCAGTCCGGGGGAGCTTACTCAACTCATTTTCATGGGTCCTGCTGTTGGTCCAGGTTGGATTGCATAGAGATGACAGGTGATGCTTTAATTTTATCATTTTTGCATAGAAGAGGACCAAGAGGCTACATGCTTTTGAACCAAGCTGTTGTCTCAATTTTTCCAAACAATAATTTTGCCTTATTGGAGATTGAATTTTTGAGAAAATGTCCATTGCCTCTTTTTTTGTTGTTGTTTCCTCTCTTTTCCTCGACAGTGATTCCTTCCTTCCATCTATGAATATATCTTGGTGCACATCCTTTTAAAGTCTCTCTCTCTCACACACACACACATGAATGTGTGAGTGCATTCCTCTTCCAAGTATTACAACGACCGCTAAGACCTAGTCAAAACAAGTGGCACAAACTCCGCGATCATGTTTCAGTTCCTTGTTTTGATTCCTTGATTAATGATTCGACTTCCCCAATTTTTTATCCATCATTGAAGATTTGGAAGGCTAAGGTGCCTTTGAAGGTGCATGTGCTTGGGTAATTGTTCATGGGAAAATAAGCACAAATGATATGACCCAAAGAAGGCGTCCATATCTTTCTCTTTGTCCTCAATGGTGCATTATGTGCAAAATGGATTGTGAGAGTGTTAGCCATTTATTTTTGCATTGTCCAATTGCATTGAAATTATGGAATAGGTTGTTTGAGTTGGCTGAGATTTCATGGGTAGCTCCAAGTTCTATATCATCAATGTTTTCTACGGACTATCACAGTTTTGGGAGGAAAAGTAAAGGAGTTACCTTTTGGGATTTTGCAACTTTTGCCATTATTTGGGTGATTTGGTTAGAAAGGAATGCAAGAGTGTTCAAAATTAAGTATGAGGGGATTGATGGGACCGTATCTTTTTCCCAGATTGTAACTCTTTAGTAGTGTCGTCGTTGTTTTGTAGCTGGTGTATGGATGTCATTGTCTGTATTACCGTTTTGTTCAGTGCCTCGTTTGACTTGAATAGTTAAATATTTACTGTTATGGGTTGTTATAGATATCAGCAGATATGATATGGTAGTTTTCTCCAAGTGTTGGGTTGTCCACTTGAATTCATTTGTGTACCAAGTTTATGATACTGAATCAGGAGCTCGGTTTCAGGTACATGAATAATTGCATTGGTTGGAACTTGGAAGTAGCTGGCGCCTGGCAGCATCGAGCTGTTGTTTCGCAATTCCTCATTGCCCCTTCAAAATCATAGATTTGTAAAATATGTACCATAATTGAAACAATTCTTTGGTAATTCGCAAATGTTTTATATTTATCATTATTATCAAACTTGTGTTTTTTTTTTTTTTGCTGTATGATTACTCCACCTTGATTTAGGTGTCACGTTGTCAAAATAGCTTCTCGTAATACTAATAAGGTTGTATATAACTAACATTCTCTAGATCCCGTAATGTCGAGAACTTCATTCATCGGTTTAAGCTATAAACTTTGTCTTCAATTGCTCACAATCATAAACGAAACACTTGGCTTCTCCCATGTTGGGTATTGAACCTGTTTAAAGTTGACTTAAAACTTAGTTTTTTTTTTCCTGATTTTTTTGTACAAGAATTTTCAAGCTTCCAGTCCCAAGCAATCATCAAAAGAGGCAATCGAGAACTCGTGCTTCCACCTTGAATATGTCTAACTTTCTGTGCTCTTGGCAGGAGCAATACATTCACCGGTTCCTTTGGACTATTTGATCAAAGACAAAATCATGCCAAGTATTTGAACAAGTTGGGGTTATCCTTGTCTCTTTCCAGATAATCCCGAGTGATCAGATCTTCTGTTCTCTTCTTAATTGCTTTAACATCGGGCTGTGTATTTGCATTTTATAAGCACCATTTAGTTAGTACCCAGAGAAACAAAATAGGTTCCAGGATTGAAACAGGAACAAAGGACCTGCATTAAAGTACCTTGAACATGTGGCCCAACTGCTCTGCGCACTCCATAACCAACTGCTGATAGCCCAAAACTTTTCTACTCTTCATGATACGCACAATCGAGGCATCAATCGCATATATTCTGTCCTTATCAACATCTTCAATTACCTTTTTCTTCTCATCCACGGGAGGGAGAGGAATCTGCATTTCCATCAAATGAGATTTTGAACCTTTAGCATATAAATATTGACAGAAGGAAATAACTCCAAAATGAGATTTTGAGGTCCATACTGAATCCAATCTCAATTACTACCTTGATCCTCTTCATTTTGTCAGTGAACTTGGTATTGAACTCAAAGGAATCAGTTGGCGAGATCGTTTTGGTGTTCGGCTCTTTGTTAAGAATCTTATACTTTGCACATGAAAGGGAATGGAGCAGTCTAACGACATCATCATCTGACAGGTTTAACTGACTCATAATTTCCTGGTAACTCAATCGATCTGAGGAATTGAATAGCAGCAGAGTCGAAGCCTATAAAGGTAGAGCTCAAACCTCTGTAATAACAATCATGAAATTTATGCATGGTTTAGAAAAAAAATTTACAAACTAATCACCTGGTAAGTTGTCAAAATCAGCTCCATGGTTTTTTGTTCAAATTTCCCATTGATGTTACAAGTACCCAATGAATATATCCATGCAAGCTTTCTGTGCTTCGTTTTTGTTTGATAGAATTCTCTGAAAACCTTGACGCATTTAACCTAGAGAAGTAAATAGATAAAGATATAAGTGACCAAATTCAGCAACACACTTGATTCCGCGAGTTTACATTAACACGAGGACATTTCAATTTAAAATGCATCAAGATTAAAAATCTACAAGTGTACCATCTCCGCTGGGAGATTGAGATTGAAAGACTTGTAGCTCGGCCAAAAGCCAGTTGTCAAGACAGTAACAGTCAAGTCGATTCCAGGGTTAGCATTTGGATTATTCTCAAGATACTCCTCGAAGTTGGTTTGATGTTCCCTTGCCAAAGTCAAATCCGTGACCTGGAAGATTTGAAAGCCCAAAAGTGAATCTCCATCATGTTCCCAAATGGGCATAAAACAAACTTCCACCACACCAAGGGCAAAGCTAGGAAAACTAACCATTCCTTCCATCTTTGATGTGAACTGACTACCACATTGTTGCTTCAGTTTTGTCAGCATACTTCTCTCATGCTCATTGTTGGCACTCTTGTCAAACAGAAGCCGCCGAGCCAGCTTTTTCCTGCCAGCAGTTGGAATCACTGGATATAGTAATGGCTCAAAATAGACCAATTAATAGACAGATCAGAAAGTTTACCGATAGAATTCAGCAAATAGGATTTTGTCGCTGATATAAGCAAGCAACTTTACAACCTGCAAATTAATTAGAGATTCAACAACTTCTTCCCACACGTTCCCACCATGTCAAATCAAATAATAAAGAGAAAGCAGCATACCTTCTCAAGCGTTTCTTCGATGGTTTCATCACTCAGTTTCTCACTCCCTCCTTTTTGAAGAATATTATCGCAAAATGTGGCAAGTAGTTCTGCACTTGAGCTTCCTGCAACACCCTTGTTGCAGAAGACCTCAAAAGCCTCCCAGAGTGCCTAATGAGGGAAAGAAGACAAGAAATTCTAATTGTTGGATATTCTGGATAAGATTAAAATAATTGTGCAGCAACTACGGTACAAACCTTGTGAAAAAGGAAGTGGTTCTGAAAACATTCATTTACGTATGTGAGGTACTTGTCATGCAGCTCAATGACCTTTCTAACAAAAACCTGAAGGTGCACGTCTTTAGTTAGTTCTACATCAGGAAATTACTGTTAAGCTCAGAAAGTAAGGAATTATTCTACCTGTTCCTGCAAACCAACCACATTTTTCTTATCTGCCTGGGAGGGAAAAAAATATTTCATAGCATCAGAACCAGTAACAACAGTCAAACTTGAAGCTGCTAAGACATGTCTCAATAACCAAGGACATGAAAACGTCCGAATAAACATCTGTGACTGTAATGAGTTCATGACCGCATTAATTTATTACTAACACTATATTTTTTTCCATTCCCAAAAAATAGCAGATAAATTGCTGTAACCTGCCCCAGACCACATTAACCAGAGACCTATTATCGGCATCAGCATGGTATGCAATTCACCTTCTTAGGAGTCTTATTTGCACAAGAGTAAATAATCTGACAAAAAAAGTCAAGATCAAGATACAAACCTTGTTGCTCGCTTCATCTTCTGCTTGTTTAACCAAGGCTGTACCTTCAGCAGTAACATGCTGCATAAGGAACACCTAAATATATATTAGAATCAAGGGAGCAAACAAATAATAATAAAGCCAAGTAAGATGCTATGATAGCGGCTCATTATAAAGCAAGTTGGAAAACATGAACCTGCTTAAATATATTAGAGATGGGATCTAAGCCTCGAGGTGATTTGATAAAGGGCCTAATCATCCTTGACAAATCCGCCATCTAAAAAAATGGACAAAGTATTAATAAAGTGTAACAGCTTCCAATCAAACTAGACATCAAAAGGCTTGAATAACAACATTGTCCAAGTGACTACCTTATCATCACTTAGCAGCGCATGAAATCCAGAGTGCTCCTTCTCAATCAGTTGGGTTGCATAAACATACAACTCACGTTGAACTATCTACAGAAAAAAGTACCTTGATGTATAATCTATATCATCAAAATTGACCTGGAAATAAAACAAAAAATATGAAGGCACTGAACATGGTTTCGACACTTAATATACTACCATGGCATCATTTTAAAACTAACAAACAAAACATTAAGGCAGATATATATTGCTATTTCAAGAGCAAGAACAAAACCTCAAGCAACTTCAACTCGCTACTAGAATGAAGATAATGAGAAATCCTGTCCTTCTCTCGTTTCAAACACTCCTCAGCCTGGAGTTGCAAGAAGTAATCAGAACCTATCTAGGATAAGTATATCTAACCCTGAAAAGAGTAGAGTTATACTTTCAACATATAATCGGCAGATGAATCTTCTAAGATCCAGTTTGAAGCCTTCCGAGAATAATAAACAGCAGTATCTTCGAGCATAGCTGCTTCAAAATCATTTTCATAATAATCCAATTGCCCCATTCCAATTTCAACGAATATATTTAGCACATTCTTCAATAAAGCTCGGTCAATTTGCTCCCCCTCACGCTCTTGATCAATCTGTGTCAAAACTACTATTGCATATTCTGAATTTCAAACACACATTAAATGGTGTACATGTAACAAAGGGTAAAAACACACCAGAGATATCACGACATCTCTTACTTTTACATTCAACTCCTGATACACCTGAAATCAGGAACGCAAGTGATGCAATCCATAAGATGCTCAAGGAAACACAAATTCGAAGATGTGAAAGACAATGAAATTGGTTTTCCATCAAGCCAAAGATCCTTATGGAACCTTGCATTATTGTATTTTGAGTCTTATTTTAAGTTAATTTGAGTCAATTTACTAGTATTGGTATTTTATATGTCATTTTAATAGTTTTTAAACTTAAGGGTATTTTTTGTAATTTTTAGAATTTTGAGAATGAGTCATAATCTGACATGTGGGTCGTCTTTTGGGTCAAACTCTAGTATTGGATATGTTAGAATTTAGAGTCCTAGTTCTAATTTGTTTTATTCTTCTAATTTTTAATGATCTAGAGTTTTTGGAGTCCTAGAGATTTTGAAATTTTAATCTTTTAGGATTAGAATTATTTAGAACTCTATATATAATTGGTAATATTTTTAATAAATGAGAGATATTTCAAAAAATTTAGCAATTATATACTTCTTGAGTTGTATGATGCCTAAGGAACCCTAGGAGTGATTCCCAGCCAATATTACTGTTCACAGCCTATTTTACTGTTCATGTTACTGTTCACAACCCTAAAACAACCCTATTTTGATTTTATACAGCTGTCCTACATTAGTTTTGGTATCAGAGCCGAAAAATCCTACGTTTTGCGGCTTAAATATTGACATATGAGAATAGAGATACAAGATTTTGATAGAAGGAATGATATTAAAATATTCTCTGGTTGACTTACTTCTATTGAGGAATACTTTACCAAGTATAATTTTTTGGATGATTGGAGAATAAAGTTTGACAAAATGAAACTTGTAGGCATGACAAAAATTTGGTGATTTGATGTTGAAGGAGATTTAAGAAAATTGGGATTGTCGTCAATCAACACATGACAAGAGATGAAAGCTAAGTTTCAACAGAAGTATATGCCCTCAAAATATCATAGCATGCTGTGCAAACAACTTATTAATCTACAACAAGGTAACTTATATGCCATGGAGTATATTCAAAGATTTGAAGTCCTAATATTGAAAAATCATATTGTAGAAGACTCTTACCAAAGAATTGCTCGATTCAAGGCTAGTTTAGGGGAAAATATAAAGGTAGAATTACTTGGGCAGTCACAATACAACATAGTGCAGACATTCAAAGAGACACTGGGTACGGAGATGTACCTAAATTTCCTTCACCAAGCAAGTACATCAAGGGTTTCTTCTTCCAATAGGGCTAAAACTCAAAGTTATTTGCATCCTAATGTGCAATCAGAGAAGGGTTGTCAAAAACAACCCAAAGCAACAAGCGATCAATAACGCACAACGGCGGAGATCATGTAGATGAGTAATAATTCAGGGCGGCGGAGATCATGTAGATGAGTAATAATTCAGGGCGACGGAGATCATGCAGATGAGTCTACGCAATCTCAGGTTAGTTCACTAATTATTTATTGAAGGACCAAGGAGAAAAGTGGGTATTCTGAAAATAATTATGTCGTGGAGCCTAAAAATATTCAAAAAACCGTAGCTAACATTGAATGAAAATTGCCTTTAGACATGACTAAGTTGCTTGCTATGTGCTCCGAAATAGTGCCAAAAGAGTTGCCTAATGAAATTCCTTACATTAATGGCTTTCAATCGACAACAACAATGTCCCAAGGGCTTGATTTGTATGCATCTTCCAAGAGTTTGAGCATAAAAATCCACTAATGCTATTATACTATAACAACAATCAAGAGAAGTTTAAGGTTGTAGCCAAAGAAGATATCACCATGAACAAGGTGAAGGTTTCAATTGAAAGGCACTATACAAGTCCTACGGTGCAATGTCAATTCAAGGATGTTCTTTCTATTCACTTTGCTCCACCAATTAATTTTGTGATTCCAGAGAAGTTCAACAACCGAATTGAGAGGATCAATCTCCAATTTTTTTCTTTATTTCCACAATTCATAAAGAAAAAACCATGCAAGTTCAAAACTTGTAGAATCTCACTGCAACAATTTAAAACTTGAGGTCGAGTTTTCTCCAATCAGGGGAGAATAATGCATTCTATAAGATGCTCAAAGGAAACGCAAATTCAAAGATGTGAAAAATAATAAAATTGACTTTCTATCAAGCTAAAGATCTATATGAAACCTTGCATTATTGTATTTTGAGTCTTATTTTAAGTTAGTTTGAGTCAATTTGTTAGTATGAGTATTTTATATGTCCTTTTAATAGTTTTTAGACTGAAGGGTATTTGTAATTTTCAAAATTTTTGGAATCGGTCATAATCCGACCCGTGGGTGGTCTTTTGGATCAAACTCTAATATTGGATATGCTAGAATTTAGAGTCCTAGTTTTAGTTCTCAAATTTTTAATGATTTAAAATTTTTGAAGTTCTAGAAACTTTAAAATTCTAATCTTTTGGGATTAGAATTATTTGAAACTTTATACATAGTTAGTGATATTTTTAATAAAAGAGAGAGATATTTCACAAAATTTAGTAATTATATGCTTCTTGAGTTGTGTGATGCAATTCTAACCCTAGGTGTGATGCCTAAGAAACCCTAAGAGTGATTCCTAGCTAATATTGCTGTTCACGTTACTATTCACAGCCTATTTTACTGTTTCCATTACTGCTCACAGCCCCAAAACAACCCCTATTTTGATTTTACACAGCTGTCCTACATCAGTAGGTCTCACCAACATTTCAATGCACTATATCTTAAAAGGGATTGATGGGAATATTGAATTATTAAAAGAGTAAATACAAATGATTAGTAGTCCGTAACATATACCATTTTCCAGAGTGAAATAAACAAAAAATTGAGAACATACAAACAAGGAAAAAAGGAATATATGATGGCAGAAAGGTGCAATCATGTAATACCAGATTGAGGAAGCATTTGTGTCCAACTTCCGTAAGTGATGGAAGCGACCTCCGAGCAATCAAGTAGTCATTAAGATAACGAAAGAATCGAGAAAGCCACATCACCATAACTTCATGATTTGAGCACCTTTTAACAAGCTCTCTCAACATAAACTCATCGTGCTTCTCTCGTAATGAAGGCAATACCTGAACCAAAAACCGTAATGGATGAGTATTGTTCATGTAATTGAGGACGTCCATTTCCCCTCACCAAATAAGTATTTTTCGTTAAATATCCTTATTTTGTGACTAAAATGTTCATGAAATATTAAATGATAAACTATGGATCTCTTCTCTTTCTTTGAATAGGGAAGATCTCCTTAAAAGAACACATTCTCCCTGACCACCTTGAATTACTAACGATCAGCCAGCGCTGAAAAAAGACCAAGCTTTTACTATCCATGACAGTGCAAATCAAGTTATAACCCTACCCCCCCCCCAAAAAAAAAAAAAAAAAAACCACAAAAAGAAAGAAACAAAAATCAAAACTAAGGTTGCATTTGTTAACTTATTATTGTTTTTGTTTTCAATTTTTGTCAAAAAAAAAAAAGTGTTTATGATGTGTTTTTTTTTAAGAACTGTCTTAAAAACAAGGCCAAAAAATGAAAACACAAAAAAGGCGTTTTCATAAACACTCAAAAACCAAAAACATGCAAGAGGGCTTTAGTGGGATTAATGAGATCCTGGCTTCGATCCTCCTTAGCAACAAATTTTTTTTTTTTTTTGCTCGAGTATAAACCCCCCCCCCCCGCCTTTTCACTTCCTCTTTTTCCTGTCTTGTTCTCTGTGCCTCTCTCTCACTCTATCAGATTTTTTTTTGTAGCTGGGTGGTGGTGATGGGTTTTGATGGTGTTTGGGTGGTTGGTGGTGACGGGGTGGCGGTGGGTTTCGGTGGGGTTGGGTGGTGGGTTTCAATGGAGTTTGGCTGGTGGGTTATGTGGGATTGGGTGGTTGACGGTGTTGGGTGGTGGGTTTCGATGGGGTTGGGTGGTGGGTTTTCAGTATAATACCAAACATGTTTTTAATTTTTGTTTTCATCATTTTTTAAATATAAATGACTACCAAACATGTTTTATGTTCTTAAATTTTTACCACAGAAAAAAAAATTGTTTATGTTTGTTGTTTTTTTGAAAACACAAAAACAAAAACGTTACCAAATGTACCCTAATGTCTTGCAAAGAAAATGTCTCACATTGTCTACTTCTAAAAAACAAAGTTGCACATATATATGTCACAACAAGCACTCTTATCCTTATTGATGCTGTTTTTCACCAAATCTGGTAGATTCAATGGGCACATATGGGTGTGCATGGTATATAAATGAACAAGATGAAGGAGTTCTCCCTTACGGTCGATATAATGTACTCTTCCAAAGTCTCCTTGTATTTATCATACAACTGCTCAGCATAAGAATGAGGAGGCTTTTGCCAACACATATTATAAATGGTTCTGTACATTAAATTAAGGAAGATAACAAAAAATAACAATACCACCACAAAAAAAAAAAAAAACCTTAAAAAAATTAACGAAACAACTTATACAAGGATACGTGTAGAGCATCATATAGTCCTCTGAGTTGAATTGCGCCTCAGGGAGTCCTTCAAGAATGTTCTTCAGCTTTGTAATCCCCTTCTGCATAACTTCCCATCCTTGTTCAAAGTTGATCGTCTTCCGCACATTCATAGACATTGTCCCACTACCCCTAGTTCAATTAAACCACGCAAACACCGACTAATTCCATCTCCAAAAAACTAAAAAAAAAAACCTGCAAATCACTTGCACATTATCAAACCAATACACTGTTAATGTCAACACACAAAACCCTAAAACTCATACATTCACCAAAACATTAAGCTTAAACCTTCTTAATCGGTAGAATGAAATCCAAATAAGCATACAACCCAACTACAGGGTCAGAATTACGTTATTTGAGCATTAAAACAAAAAATAACCACAAGTAATGAAATCTTAAACTAAAACCACTGATTGATCACATACGTAGATTCGTATAAACAACAATAAGAGCACGAAATCAACGAATATTCTCAATAAAAATATACAGAAATTCTATCGGACATAAAGAAGAACAACACAAAGAAAATCGTGAAAAACCAATCTAACAAGCAATATATATATACTGACATATTCAACACCACTCCTCAAATCACTAAAGACCCAAAATATAACAGAATAAGAGGAATAAGATTGTGATCTGTTTGCTTGTATCGCATATAAACAACCGATTTTTTATCAAGTTGCGTCAAGTCAGCATCAAATTACCAACAAAATAACAAAAATATTTTCAAAAAATAGCAACAAATCACAACAATTAACAACCAAATCAAAATAATCTCACAACCAGCTATTCGTGGCAGTGGGTGCCAAAGGAGCAAAACCAAAAACAAATGTACCTAAGTCAACCTCACAGCTACGTGATGTGAATTAAATGGGGAAAGGGGTGACATCTGTGTGAAAAACAAAGGGTGTTTGGGGGTCTCGTGGGTGGAGGAAAGGGGCACTCTCTGAGAGGGGGGCGCTGCTAATTGTGGCAGTGGGCAAAAGCTAGTTCGAGGGACTGGTCGGTGGTGGCCCAGGCCAACCCGCCGAAGAAGGAGAGAAAGAGCCAAAATCCATTCCTTCCCCTCCCCCCCCCCCCCCAAAAAAAAAAAAAAAGAAAAGAAAAACTCACGTAATCAATAAGTTAAACCCAAGAACATGTGAAACTAAAATCAAATAGTAGATACATGAAATACAAAATAACAAAAGTAAAAATTAAAAGAAATATAGACGCGAATCACATAGAATAAAATCTAAGCACTTATTCACATATGATAGCTACATCGTCGAAGTTTGATCGGATTTGTGGGATAGGTAAGTACCTTTTATCGCCGGAGTTTGATCGGATTTGTGAGATCTGGGTTCTGAATTCTGGGTTGGGCGCTGGCCTGGGCTGTGCCTGATGGAGGTATGGGAGAAGGCGGATTGAAGAGAGACAGAGAGAGAGAGAAATGCTAAACGCGTGATTGAATAATGAAACATATATTGGGCGGGAATACAGAGAGAGCAGCAGGGAAATAGTACGCAGTAATATGGAGAGGCAGCAGGGGAATAGTTCGCAGTCAGGGGGGAGTTGACTCAACCCATTTTCATGGATGATTTGGCCCTTCAACCCGATTCAATATCCTTTATTTTCCCGGACGCTCGGATCCAAGTTGGATTGCATAGAGATGAGAGGTGATACTTTAACAACAATGTTACGCTGAAATATGTTTGGTGAAGTTAATAGACTCCACTAATCTAACTACCCATATTAATAACCCCAAGGGATTAGCCTAGTGGTTCAAGGGTCACTTGGTACCGGTCAAGGGTTCGAAACTTACTAGGTGCAAACGCTCCTTGGGGCAACTGGTCCTAGATTTACCCCCTATGTGTGGAGAGCCAGCTTTGCGCATGGGTCCAGCATTAGTCCAACCCGAAGAGTTGGGATAGCTGGAATTTCAAAAAAAAAAAAAACTACCCATATTAATTTGGTATAAAAATTTTAGTAAATAATTTGGTAAGTATAATATTAATTGTACTACAATGACTGCTAAGTATTACAATAACAAGCGGCACAAACTTCGTGATCATGTTTCGGTGCCTTGTTATAACTGGAAGGATAAAACTATGTGTATGAAAATATCCATCAAATCATTTATAATCGTCAGATCATTGATTTTGATGCATATTTGGGTATGCATAACATTGTTCTAACTGAAATATTGTTGTAATGGGTTAGAGATGTCAACAAATATGATATGTTAGTTTTCTTTTAGTGTTGGAGTGTCTAATCGAAGGGAAATGTTATGGTATTGACAGCGGTATAATACCGAAAATTACATATTTTTAAGGCTAATTTATAATTTTTTTGAGGTATAAAGTTATAATTTGTAAAAGACATGATCGATTTAAGGAAGGTTGCAATTGATGTTGAAATTTACAACTTTCAAGATTAAATTATAATTTTTAAAGATTAAGTTATAATTCATAAGAAAAAAATTACAACTGCTTAAGGGAATGACATGATATAACTGTTATTATGGACTTCCCTTGAACAATTGTAATTTTTCCTTTTAAAGGTAAAACTTTACTATAAAAAAAAGTAACTTTCGACATCATACTAATTTTTTTTGAGTACTGTAAACTTTTCCCAATTGAATTATTTTCTTTCTTTTTTTTGGTAGTTTGTTTCGCGATGCCTCATTGCCCTTCAAAATCATAGATATGTAATTGTTTAGTAATTGGCAAATGTTTTATATTTATCATTATTAAATTGTGTTTTTTTTTTTTTCCGATATGATTACTCCACCATGACATCAAAATAGCTTCTCCATATGCAAATACAGTAATGTTAGACTGATCAAATTTTGGAATCAAATTTAGAGCCCAAATGACATGACAGCTGACTTAGACTTCTTTATTTGATGCCATGTCATTTAGGCCCCAATAAAGACTCCAAATGACATGCTGTCATATCATTTGGACTCCAAATTTAGTCCCAAAATTTGATCAGTGTAACATTACTCATGCAAATAAGGTTGTATACAACTAACATTCTCCAGATCCCGTAATCTCGAGAACTTCATTCATCGGTTTCAGCTATAAACTTTGTCTTCAATTGCTCACAATCATGAAGGAAACACTGGGATTCTCCCATGTTGGTCATTGTTGCTCTGGAATGTGTATCTCTTTCAAGTTAAACATCAAAGCAATGCTTTTGGAGCTTGGAACATCTCACAGGGAATGGAAAAACTACTGATGCTTCCCCAGAACTATTGGAGTTGCTAGATATCTAGGAAAATATGACTGGGTAATGGGTTGGGTTGGATCGGGTCCACTAGCTTGCTAGTCAACAACCCATGGCGACAGTGGGTCAAGTAGTTGGACGGTTACCTGATTGGGTCAGTTAAGCGGGTTCAAATATTCTATAGCTCACCAGGCCAATTCTAATTGTAAAAACTTCTCGAAAACAACACGCACGCACACAAAACCAGTTGTAAAAGGCTTGGACTCCCACACTGCAGCCTATTTTTGTCATTGGGCTGGAAAGAACATAAGAAACCAAATTGCTGCAAAACAAATGGGACCCAATTGAAAACGGTTCAAATAAATCCATTAAAAATTTGGCTATTCGATCAAAGAACCCAATTGGCCAAACGGGTGCATGGAATGGAAGTTAACAAGGGTGGATTACAATTACTGGCAAGCAAGGATCAACTTAATCAAGAGGGGATTGCACCAAGTAGTCTGAAACCAACAAGACAGAAGCATAAACTATGTAAAGAGAACGGCAGCAATAGGATGATAAGAAGCTGGACGGTCAGATTGGTACACTCAAACGTGGAACTGAACCATCTACAATTTTTTTTTTGTTTCATACGACGATGGAAAACTGTTGGAATGTCCTCACCTGATTCTGAAGGAAAATGTACAAAAATTTTCAAGCTTCCGGCCATAAGCAATCATCAAAAGAGGCAATCGAGAACTTGTGCCTTGCACCTTGAATACCAGTTCCTTTGGATTATTGATCAAGATAAATCATGCCAAGTATTTGAACAAGTGGGGGTTATCCTTGTCTCGTTCCAGATAATCCCGAGTGATCAGATCTTCTGTCCTCTTCTTAATTGCTTTAACATCGGGCTGTGTATTTGCATTTTATAAGCACCATTTAGTTAGAACCCAGAAAAACAAAATAGGTCCCAGGATTGAAACAGTAACAAAGGACCTGCATTAAAGTACCTTGAACATGTGGCCCAACTGCTCTGCACACTCCATAACCAACTGCTGATGGCCCAAAACTTTCCTACTCTTCATGATACGCACAATCGAGGCATCAATCGCATATCTTCTGTCCTTATCAACATCTTCAATTACCTTTTTCTTCTCATCCACGGGAGGGAGAGGAATCTGCATTTCCATCAAATGAGATTTTGAACCTTTAGTATATAAATATTGACAGAAGGAAATAACTCCAAAATGAGATTTTGAGGTCCATACTGAATCCAATCTCAATTACTACCTTGATCCTCTTCATTTTGTCAGTGAACTTGGTATTGAACTCAAAGGAATCAGTTGGCAAGATCGTTTTGGTGTTCGGCTCTTTGTTAAGAATCTTATACTTTGCACATGAAAGGGAATGGAGCAGTCTTACGACATCATCATCTGACAAGTTTAACTGACTCATAATTTCCTGGTAACTCAATCGATCTGAGGAATTGAATAGCAGCAGAGTCGAAGCCTATAAAGGTAGAGCTCAAACCTCTGTAATAACAATCATGAAATTTATGCATGGTTTAGAAAAAAAATTTACAAACTAATCACCTGGTAAGTTGTCAAAATCAGCTCCATGGTTTTTTGTTCAAATTTCCCATTGATGTTACAAGTACCCAATGAATATATCCATGTAAGCTTTCTGTGCTTCGTTTTTGTTTGATAGAATTCTCTGAAAACCTCGACGCATTTAACCTAGAGAAGTAAATAGATAAAGATATAAGTAACCAAATTCAGCAACACACTTGATTCCGCGAGTTTACATTAACATGAGGACATTTCAATATAAAATGCATCAAGATTAAAAATCTACAAGTGTACCATCTCCGCTGGGAGATTGAGATTGAAAGACTTGTAGCTCGGCCAAAAGCCAGTTGTCAAGACAGTAACAGTCAAGTCGATTCCAGGGTTAGCATTTGGATTATTCTCAAGATACTTCTCGAAGTTGGTTTGATGTTCCCTTGCCAAAGTCAAATCCGTGACCTGGAAGATTTGAAAGCCCAAAAGTGAATCTCCATCATGTTCCCAAACGGGCATAAAACAAACTTCCACCACACCAAGGGCAAAGATAGGACAACTTACCATTCCTTCCATCTTTGACGTGAACTGACCACCACATTGTTGCTTCAGTTTTGTCAGCATACTTCTCTCATGCTCATTGTTGGCACTCTTGTCAAACAGAAGCCGCCGAGCCAGCTTTTTCCTGCCAGCAGTTGGAATCACTGGATATAGTAATTGCTCAAAATAGACCAATTAATAGACAGATCAGACAGTTTACCGATAGAATTCAGCAAATAGGATTTTGTCGCTGATATAAGCAAACAACTTTACAACCTGCAAATTAATTAGAGATTCAACAACTTTTTCCCACACATTCCCACCATGTCAAATCAAATACTAAAGAGCAAGCAGCATACCTTCTCAAGCATTTCTTCAACGGCTTCATCACTCAGTTTCTCACTCCCCCCTTTTTTAAGAATATTATCGCAAAATGTGGCAAGTAGTTCTGCACTTGAGCTTCCAGCAACACCCTTGTTGCAGAAGACCTCAAAAACCTCCTTGAGTGCCTAAGGCGGGAAAGAAGACAAGAAATTCTAATTGTTGAATATTCTGGATAACATTAAAATGATTGGGCAGCAGCTACGGTACAAACCTTGTGAAAAAGGGAGTGGTTCTGAAAACAGTCATTTACGTATGTGAGGTACTTGTCATGCAGCTCAATAACCTTTCTAACAAAAACCTGAAGGTGCACAGCTTTAGTTAGTTCTACATCAGGAAATTGCTGTTAAGCTCAGAAAGTAAGGTATTATTCTACCTGTTCCTGCAAACCAACCACACTCTTATCTGCCTGGGAGGGAAAAAAAACATTTCTTAGCATCAGAACCAGTAAGCTGTCAAACTTGTAGCTGCTAAGACATGTCTCGATAACCAAGGACACGAAAACGCCCAAATAGACATCTAGGATGGTGATGAGTGACATCTATGGTTTTATTACTAACACTACATTTTTTCCATTCCCACAAAATAGCAGATAAATTGTTGTAACCTGCCCCAGACCACATTAACCAGAGGCCCATTATCAGCGTGGTATGTAATTCACCTTCTTAGGAGTCTTATTGCACAAGAGTAAAGAATCTGATAAAAAAAGTCAAGATCAAGATACAAACATTCTTGTTGCTCACTGCATCTTCTGCTTGGTTAACCAAGGCTGTAACTTCAGCAGTAACATGCTGCATAAGGAACACCAAAATATACATTAGAATCCAGGGAGCAAACAAATAATAATAAAGCCAGCTAGGTCCTAAGATGCTATACTAGTGGTTCATTATAAAGCAAGTTGGAGAACACAAACCTGCTTAAATATATTAGAGATGGGATCTAAGCCTCGAGGTATTTTGGAAAAGAGCCTATACATCCTTGACAAATCCGGCACCTAAAAGAATGGACAAAGTATTAATAAACTGAAACAGCTTCCAATCAAATTAGACATCAAAAGGCTTGAATAACAACATTGTCCAAGTGACTACCTTATCATCTCTTAGCAGCGCATGAAATCCAGAGTGCTCCTTCTCAAGAACAGACAACAACTCATGTTGAACTTTCTCAGGAAAAAGTACCTTGATGAATAATCATAATGTAATGAACAAGATGGATATCATCAAAATTGACCTGGAAGTAAAACAAAAAATCATGAAGGCACTGCACATGGTTTCGACACTTAATATACAACCATGGCAATATGGCATCCTCTTAAAACTAACAAACAAAACATTAAGCAGATATGTAATGCTATTTCAAGAGTAAGAACAAAACCTCAAGCAACTTCGACTCGCTACTAGAATGAAGATAATGAGAAACCCTGTCCTTCTCTCGTTTCAAACACTCCTCAGCCTGGAGTTACAAGAAGTAATCAGAAACTATCTATGATAAGTATATCTAAACCTGAAAAGAGTATATCGTAGAGTTATACTTTTAACATATAATCGGTACATGAATCTTCTAAGATCCAGTTTGAAGCCTTCCGAGAATAATAAGCAGCTGTATGCTTGAGCATAGTTGCTTCAAAATCATTTTCATAATAATCCATTTGCCCCATTCCAATTTCAATGAATATATCTAGCACATTCTTCAATAAAGCTCGGTCAATTTGCTCCCCCTCACGCTCTTGATCAATCTGTGTCAAAACTACTATTGAATAATCTGAATTTCAAACACAAATTAAATGATGTACACGTAACGCAGGGCGAAAACATACCAGAGATATCATGACATCTCTTGCTTTTACATTCAACTCCTGATACACCTGAAATCAAGAACGTAGGTCTCACCAACATTTCAATGCACTTTATCTTAAAAGGGATTGATGGGAAATATAGAATTAAAATGATTAGCAGTTCGTAACAGATTCCATTTTTCAGAGTGAAATAAACAAAAATCAGAGATGGCAGAAGGGTGCAATCGTGTAATACCAAATCGTGGAAGCAAGTGATTCCAACTTCATTAACTGTGGGAAGCGACCTCCTAGGAATGAAGTAGCGATCAAGATAGTGGAAGAATCGAGAAAGCCACCTCACCATAACTTTATGATTTGACCACCTTTTAACAAGCTCTCTCAACATGAACTCATCGTGCTTCTCTCTTAATGAAGGCAATACCTGAACCAGAAACCGTAATGGATGAGTATTATTCATATAATTGAGGACGTCCATTTCCCCTCACCAAGTAAGTATTTTTTGTTAAATATCTTTAATTGTGTGACACAAATGTTCATGAAAAATATTAAATGATAAACTATGAATCTCTTTCCTTCAATAGGGAAGAACATCTCCATCAAAGAACACACTCTCCCTGACCACCCTTAATTACTAACGATCAGGCAGCTGAAGAAAGACCAAGCTCTGACTATCCATTAATTATAGTGCAGATGAAGCTATAACCCTAAACCTCCCCCCCCCAACAGAAAAAAATAAAAATAAAAAGAAACAAAACCAAAACTAAGTGTCCTTCGAAGAAAATGTTTCACATTGTCTACTTCTAAAAAACAAAGTTGCACAAATATATGTCACAACAAGCACTCTTATCCTTATTGATGCTGCTTTTCACCAATCTGGTGAATACAATGGGCGCATATGGGTGTGCATGGTATATAAATGAACAAGATGGAGTCTTCCTTACAGTTGATATAATGTACTCTTCCAAAGACTCCTTGTATTTATCATACAACTGCTGAGAATAATCATGAGGAGGCTTTTGAGTACACATATTAAAGATGGTTCTGTACATTAAATTAAGGAAGATAACAACAAATAACAAGACCACCACAAAAAAAAACCTTAAAAAATTAACAAACAACTTATGCAAGGATACGTGTAGAGCATCATATAGTCCTCCGAGATGAACTGCGCCTCAGGGAGTCCTTCAAGAATGTTCTTCACCTTTGTAATCCCCATCTGCATAAATTCCCATCCTTGTCCAAAGTCGATCGTCTTCCTCTCATTCGTAGTCATTGTCCCACGACCCCCAATTCAATTAAACCCCACAAACACCGACTAATTCCAGCTCCAAAAAACTTTAAAAAAGAAAACCTGCAAATCACTTACACATTATCAAACCAATACGCCGTTACTGTCAACACACAAAACCCTAAAACTCATACATTCACCAAAACATTAAGCTTAAACCTTCTTAATCGGTAGAATGAAATCCGAACAACAATAAAACCCAACTCTAGGCTCAGAATTACGTTATTTGAGCATTAAAACAAAAGATAACGCCATGAGTAAAAGAAATCTTAAATCAGAACGCCTGATCGATCAACTACACAGATTCGTATAAACAACAATAAGAATACTAACTCAACTAATATTCTGATTAAAAATATACGGAAATTCTATCGGATGTAAAGAAGAACAAAACATAGAAGATCGTGAAAAACCAATCTAACAAGCAATATGTATACCGATATATACAACACTCTTCATATACACACACCCAATCCGCGAGAGAGAGAGAGAGAGAGAGAGAGAGCTGCCTGAATCGTTGAAACCGTGTAATCGGAAAGCAGGAGGAACTGAGACAGATCGAGTTTTTTCCCCAAATTAATCAGTAGCCGATCGAGGTCTTCACCATCATTCTTGTTGTTCACTCCCCAAGAATCAATCTCTGTCGCACCACCTACTTTACTCAAACTGTATCATTTGTCAATTGCGTTCTTAAATTATGTTTTACATCCTTCAACTATATCATTAAGTCAATGTGGCCCTTCCGTCTATTTGACCCCTAAATTATATTATTTATATCAATTTAATCCCTAAATTATATCATTTGTGTCAACATGATGCTTCTATCTAGATTCGCAGTTAACTTCGACGGAATTTCTCACATGCGCATCACAGTCGGAGATTAGTAGTGCACGTGAGGAATTTTGTAATAGTTAATCACGAATCTGGATGAAAGTATTATTGACACAAATGGTATAG
The DNA here is from genome assembly GCA_951799425.1 of Ilex aquifolium. Taxonomy (NCBI): domain Eukaryota; kingdom Viridiplantae; phylum Streptophyta; class Magnoliopsida; order Aquifoliales; family Aquifoliaceae; genus Ilex; species Ilex aquifolium. The sequence goes on along the minus strand of OX637397.1, from coordinate 2,632,064 downwards.
TTCAAGGACTAAATTGATATAAAATATAATTTGAGGATTTGATTGATACAAATAATATAATTTAGGGGCTTAAATAAATAGTTATCTTCATTATTATTTCACTAGGGTAACCCGTGTTTGAAGACACGGTGCAATGTGAATTGTTTTGAAAGGGATGTTGGTGACCGTTGAATGCGTTTATTTGTGGCCGTCGGATAAACTTATTGAAACATGTCTGTTTTATATTATAGATAACAAGTGCTTTTGACTTTACTATAGTTTTTATTTTTTTATATTGGAAAAATATAATCTTGCTTATGAAGTAAAGGGTCTATTACAAAATCTATAAAAGTTAAAAATGGTATCAAATTTACAGTGTTATTGGACAAAATGTATGAGATTACCAAGATTGACGGGCAAGAGTCAAAAATCAAAATGACTTTTAGGTAACCAAGTAATCACAAGGAATATATAGCTCTTTCTGTTTAAGAGAATGATGCTTGAAGGATTAAGTTTGATGTAATACAATAATTTGGGATAAATTGTTTGAAATTTTATTTAAAAACTAGTTATTTCTCGTGCCTAAAGACACGGAGTAATAAAAAAAAATTGTTAACAATAAACATATTTGTATTCACATTCAAAATTAAATCACAAACATAAATAAGAGATAAAAAAATTTAAATACCGATTGTAATGGGGGTGAGCGGTGTTAGTGGTGGTGGGCGGCAGTGGTGATGGTGGGAGATGGTGATGGTTGTGGTGGGTGGCGACAACCGTGGTAGTGGTGACAGCCGTGAGTGATAACGGTGATGGTGGTGGTGGGTTTTTTTGGTGACGATGATAGTAGTGGTAGCCGTGGGTGACGGTGGTGGTGGACGACGGTGATGGTGGTTGGCAGTGGTGGTGGTGGGACAACGACGGTGGTAGTGGGCGGCGATGGGTGCTTCTAAGTGACATTTTGATGGGTGGTGGCGAATGGCGGCAGTGGTAAGTGTGGTGGGGGTAGGTGACAGTGGCTGGCTGCAGTAGTGGGCGATGACGGGTGGTGGTGGTAGGTGGGGTAGGGGTGGGTGACAGTGGCTAATGGCGATGGTGGGCGACGACTGGTGGTGGTGGTGGGTTGTGGTAATGGGTGACAATGGGCAACAATGGTAGTGGTGGGTGCTGACGGTGAGTGACGGTGATAGTGGGATGATGGTGGTAATGATAATAAATATAAGAATAAGATGATGGTGGTGGTGGGTGGTGACAATGAACGACGATGGCAACAATCAGTGGTGGGTGGCGATGATGGTGGTAGTGGGGCAGTAAGGGTGGGGTGGGCGTGCAAATGGGGTAGTGGCGGTGGTGGGGGTAGTGGTAGTGATGGTGGTGGGGCGGTGGTGGTGGATCGGTGGGTATGGTAGGGTGGCGATAGTGGTGGTGGCGGCGACGATGGTGGTGGTGGTGGCAGTAGGAGTGGTGGTGGTGGCAGTGGTGGTGGTGGAGCGATGGGGGTGATGGTGGTGGAGGTAATAGTGGAGCGGTTCCAAACACTATTTTTTTTTTTAAAGTACTTAAGAGAAATAATTCCTAAAAACACTTTTAAAAAGTTACTTCAAACACACCCTTAGGAGCCTATTTTTCCTATTAAATTTGTGATTTTAATATTAGCCGTCAGATTAATTTTAAAGTAAAATTTAAAGAGATCTTAACCGCGAATAACAAAAGTCACACATCCAATGATCACTCGGACTCGTGACGGTACCCGTAAGGCCAAGGTTCTTCTTGCTACTAAACATCCTCTTCCACTCACTTTCCTTGCCACTATTGCAGACCCAATATCTGAACCAACTTTCTATCACCAAGCTGCAAAGGACCCCATTGGGTGGCTGCCATGGAATCCGAATATCAAGCACTAATGCGGAATAACACATGGACTCCTGTTCCTTCTCACCCACGTATGAACATTGTTGGGTGCAAATGGGTTTATCGTGTCGAACGACGCAGTAATGGTACCCTTGAACGCTATAAAGCGCGTTTGGTCGCTAAAGGCTTCACACAACAACCTGGGATTGATTTTACAAATACCTTTAGTCCCGTCGTCAAACCCGCCACTATACGTGTAGTTCTCAGCTTGGCCATCTCCAACTAGTGGCCTATTCGACAACTTGATGTTCACAATGCCTTTCTTCATGGAATTCTTGACGAAGAGGTGTATATGCAACAACCACCTGGCTTTATAAACTCCGCTTATCCGTCTCATGTTTGTCGCTTACATAAAGCTCTTTATGGTCTACGTCAAGCTCCTAGGGCGTGGTTTCAACGATTTAGCAACTTTCTTCTTCAAGTTGGTTTTCTACGCAGTCGGGCTGATACTTCAATGTTTGTTCACCGTTCCAAACAGGCCACTCTCATCCTTCTTCTCTATGTCGACAACATAATTTTGACTGGTGATAACCCTACTTTTCTTAACTCATTTCTCACCCTTCTTGGCCATGAATTTGCTATGAAGGATTTGGGGGAGCTTCACTTTTTCTTGGGCATTGAGGCTGTTAGGACGCCATCCGGTCTTACGCTCACTCAAAATAAATATAAATTAAATTTGTTAAAACATGCTGGCATGCTCGGTTGTAAGCCTTGTCATACGCCCATTGCCTCCGGCTCCAAGATGTCCCTCACTGACGGCTCACCCTTGTCTGACCCCCGTGAATATCGTCATCTAGTTGGTTCTCTTCAATACCTTACTCTCACTCGTTCTGATCTCTGTTATGCAGTCAATCAAGTGTGTCAATTTCTGCACTCGCCAACCACTGATCATCTCCAAGCTGTTAAACGCATCTTGCGATACAACAAAGGAACCCTTGGGTTTGGTCTTGTTATTTGTCCAGGTTCTTTAACATCTCTCACTATTTTTACTGATGCGGATTGGGCTGGTTGTCCAAATACTCACCGTTCCACCACATGTTTTTGTATTTTCTTGGGATCTAATCTTGTGTCATGGTGTTCCAAAAAGCAACCCACGGTGTCTCGCTCTAGCACGGAGGCGGAATATAAGGCTTTGGCAATCACAAGTTCCGAAATGTTATGGCTTTCTTACTTGCTTCGGGATCTTCAGCATTTGCTACCCCAACCAATGGTTATTAATTGTGATAATCTCAGTGCAGTCCACATGACTGCCAATCTGGTTCTCCATGCACGAACTAAACATATTGAAATCGACTATCACTTTGTCCGTGATCTTGTTGTTAATGGAACACTTCAAGTCAAGTTTGTTCGCTCACATCAACAATTGACTGACATCTTCACCAAAGGGTTTCCAAACTCTTGTTGATTCCCACCAATAGTTTGTGGGGGGTGTAATAAACGGATAATAGAAGATCAATTGTAACAGACTTTTAATTTAGATTTACAACTCTATCTTTCAGTTATAAAGTTCTAGCTTTTCTTGAGTTCTAGCTTTTCTTGTAATTCATTCTTATCATGACTCTTGTAATTCATTCTTATCATGACTCCTTCTTTCTGTAATTATAAATACAAGCAGTTCACCCATTTATGGGTGTGCAATTTCACACAATTCAATTCTCTTCCTCTTTCACCCATTTATGGGTGTGCAATAACAAAAGTCATTTTGTTTATTTTTTGGGATTTGAATTGTATTGTACTTTATTATATAGATAGTGCCAATTTATAATTTCAAAAATTTCCCTTTTATGTGTTTGCTTACCCAAGAAAATGAGATTGAGGGTTTTAAACATTGATTGTACAACATTTTAAATTTATTTTTTTCTATTTAATAACACAATATAAAATTAAATTAACAAAATAAAATAAGAAAGAGGTAGGGGAAGAAAGAAGTGAGGTACATGTGTGAATTGGTGAGGTTGTCTCATATTGGGGGTTGTGTAATGCAAATGATATTTTTGAGCGGAAAAAAAAATTTAGGATGAATTTTGTACAATTGAATTAAAGTATATAAAAATTGGATTAATCTAAACCGTTATTTGTGCTTTTATAAGTTAAAAATTCAACTTCCTAACTGTAATATTAGATAGACTAACAGTAACTCCGTGTCTGAAGATACTATATAATATAAAAAATCGAACTGATATTTTAATATTTGTATTTTAATTTTTAAATAATAATTTAGTTTTTTTAATTACGTAATTTAAAATTAAAATAAAGAGAAAGATAGATGTGGATTAATGAAATTATTTTATATTAGAGAGTGTATTGATTAAATTGTCTGGCATCTAAGATCGTACAGAGAAATTGATAGATTAAAGTAGATAAAGATTGGATTAATCTTGACCATTTTTATATTTTTATAAATTGAGAATTCAATTTTCTAACCGTAATATTAGATAGATATATACCCTTTTTTGTTTTCTTTTTGTTTTCATGAAAACCCATCCTCAGCTTTTATACTTGTGCCACTATTACCCTCCATTTATTACCAAGATGAAAACAAAGTGAAAAAAAAAAAACCATATTTATCACCAGGTTGGGATTTATAATAAGCTAATAGTGCAAATTTGTTAGGGGTAGAGCCAGAACTATGTTCGAGAAGGACAAAATTTGACTAAAAAATCATGAGTTTATATCGACAAAATTAGGTTTAAACACATAAAGTGTACGAAATTTTTTAAATAAAATAAGAACGAAAAGACATAAAATATTATTTTCTTAAAATATTTTTATTCAACCATTTATATTAAAGTGGACCTTCAAATTTAAGTCCATAATCTTCCACACTTGGAACACAATTGGTGTATAATGCACAAATTTTATTTTTTTGAACTTATTAGTCAATTAAATTCTTAATGGTTCTTTTCTTTATTTTTTTCTTTTCTTTTGTTTACTTATTTTTCCAACACAATCCATAGAAGCAACATCCTGCATTCCCAATGTGAATAGGTTATACAGAAGGGTTGTCGATTTTACACTCTTTTGTGCATTCATTCTTCAAAATCTTTTTGTATGTGTTGTCCCCTAACTATTTATGAGACGCACTAGACCAAGTAACTAAATTATTGAGTAGTCAAACTTAACCACTAAAGAACTCGTGAAAATTTCTGGGGATTACTTTGGGGGAAACGTACCAAAGTTGGGTAGAAAGACAGATTCTTTTCCTGTTGATTGTTTTTTAACAAAGTCTCTTGTTCAGAAACTACCCAAGCAATCGATACATCACGGGTTCAAGTTTGAAACTCAGTTTATTCATAAAGGAGGTAAGACTTCTTACCACTCACTTCTTCTAAACATCACGATATATTTGAGTCTTGAGCACTGACTATAACCTTTTAGTGTGTGTTGTGAGAAGCTGTGTATGGATAGGGTAGCTACTTGCATATTATAATTCAAATCATGACCAAAAATTGCATCCAAGAGCAAAGATAGACATTGTGTGTGTGTGTGTATATATATATTTGTATTCTACATTGACATAACTTGCAGATGCTAATGAGCAGCAACAACTATATATCCATAGGACCATAATGCATAGAAAGATATGAGAGAACTCAAAAAACAAAGTAGCAGAACAAAATTATAAAAAGAAAGCATGTCTATATGCAGATAGTATGCTTAATGCAGCACAATGTTAATCCTCAATCTCTAAAAATGAAATGATCAGAGGCAAATAACTTAAAAAATCATTAAAATTGTAAGTGCGGAGTCGATAAGTTATGATGGTAAATTTATTTGACCCTCCTCAAACCTTGCAACAATGAGAATTTCGTGTACTGTATAATCTTGTTTATGACATTTTCCGAGCTTGAAGGACAGCCAATCACAGCAGCATATTTCTATTGAAAGTTTGTGCATTCTAGGGCATGTCCCCTTCAAGAAGAGAGCTACTTAATACTTGAATATTCTTCAACTAGGAACAAGGTCATTGCACATAGTACAAAACTGAGCTATCATTGGCAGTTGATTTCCACAATGTTTTTGTTTTTGCTTTCCCTATATTCCTGTCTTGTACTTTTGGCTTCATCTTTTTATGTGGAAGAAGCCAAGTCTCTAAGAGGAAAGAAACTTAAAGAATATGATGCAAACCTAAATGTTTGGAAGGACCCAAGAAACCCTAAACCTAATCTCTCTCTCTCAAGTTCATTGGTGTAAACAGTCTTTCCTTGGACTTAATATCAAAAAAAGAGTGGTCCTGAATCGAAGAAATGTGTAGAAAGAAACATCACATAATTAAACAAAGTATGTGTTGACTATATGTACATGAACCTCACATTTGGCATTCATCCCCATATGTTATGCTGGTTGGTGTTGGTGATATGTCATGAGACTTGAACTGGGGACTGTTCCCGAACAAGGAATGTGTGTGTGAGAGAGAGAGAGAAAAACTAGTTGATTTTATTGAGATGAATTGCCGAGAAAAATTGGGGAAACAAGAGAAAACTCGTGGGAAAAAATATTAATCACAAAAAAGAGCATTAAATGTGGATCGAACAAAACTCCCAAACCCCAACCCAGTAAAAAACACACCCAAAATTTGCTCCGCATTAGGGAGGGACAAGTAATAAGCATATAAGAAGTAGAATAGGACCGTGAATGATGAAAAATGAGATTTCAAACATCAATGGTTACATGTACGATTATTAACGGGAAATATATGATCTATGGGTATTAGTTTGTGAATTAAAGTAGACAAAGCCAATAAATAATAGCTTATCTTCTAAATTTAGTAGATCAAATTGATGAAATAGTTCTAGTGGTCTACTCACCTTCTCTATTTTAGTCTGATAAGAGCTGGATTGAAGAATGGATTGATTTGTAGCCCATACTACCAGTCCCTTAGCTGAAAATCTATCAAAAGTATAGCAATTGGCATGTAAAAACTCATCAAGAAGATCAAGCAAAATCAATAAAAATGTTACAAAATTCCACCCCTAATCTTTGCAACCACAGATCAAGATCATTGGTTTGTTGGCTGTCTCCCTAAATTCCCGTCAAGACACCTGAATTTGTCATCTGACAAATCGAAAACAATCATACTCAACTCAAGAAAGTCTTGACACTGCAAGTAGCTGTCTAACAAGAAAATTTAGATAAGAAATCAAAGAAGAGGGAAGAAGAAAACCATAATGAAGTTCCTCGATATAACCGATATGTCTTAGTCTACTCCTAATTAAAACACAAAAATGGCCTAGATGGTAGAGCTATTATCCTTCTAAATGTTGTTGAACTTGGTTGAAGTAGATTCTTGATCAGTAGCTTGATGCCTTGCTTGAGGACTTCTATATGAGGGAGACTCTTCCTTCTCTTCACTGTTTCCAACTTTTTCTGGATTATTAGCTCTATCTCCTTCTAGCTCTCTATATCTATGCAAATACCTCCTTAGTGGACCAGCATAGTCATCAAAACCCAGTGTTCCTAATGCCCAGCAGATGTCGTCGCCGTTCACTGTCTTTCGCCTCTCTTTCCGGCACTTCTCCGATGCTTCTCCGGTGACAAAGCTTATGAACTCAGATACACACTCTTGCATTGTTTCTTTGGCTTCTTTTGAGATCTTTGCATTTGGTGGCAAGGTTTGCTTCATGATCCTACCAACATTGGCTATGGGTAACAATCTGTCATGATCTCTGAGGCCACTCTCATCACCTGAGGCATTAGCACCCATATTATCCATTTTTTCCCCAGAGAAATTGGACTGTTTCTTGTTGTACAGACATTTTTCTTTCTTGGTCAACCCCTATATACTCCCATAACTTCATGAGCATGTACATGATAACATTCATGTCATGCACATGAGTAACAGTGGTGCTTTTGTTAATACGATACGAACATAACATGATATTTATCACCATGTTAAGGTCGATTAACACTCGATATCAATCTGAAAATGACGCGATATGTTACCATTAACTATAAATGTATCGGATTAGTATAAAAAAATATCACGATCTATCAATATAAATGAGTCGGGTTAAGATGAAATATGAGTAATTCGATTTTTACATGACAAACTTATTTAGCTGACATAGTAGAAGAAAATTTAGGATATTTTATTTTATTTTGTTGTATTTCTTAATCTAATATTGTATGAATACATATGGTATTTAGAGGATATTTAGTTGGTTGTGTAAGCATTTAGATCGAGTTCATTTTTATTTTGTAGAATGGAGTTGTCTAGATTTCGGAATCATATCTCTATTTATCACATTTATGGATATTTTTATTACAATTGTGAGTGTTTTTATCACTGTTGTGGTACTAAAAAAAATGGTAAAATAGTGACCACAACAGTAATAAAATCACCCACAAATGTGGTAATTTTTTTTGTACCGAAAAAAGTAGTAAAAATAATTACCACAACAGTGATAAAAACACTCACACTAATGATAAATTTTTTTAATTATAAAATTACCCACAAAAATTGTAAAAACACCCATTAAAATAAAAAAATTTAGAGGTACGATTCCAAATTTTTTTTTTTTTGTCAGTACCATAGTCAAGTCCTCGTAAAATGGGTCTTAACTCTTAACACCAAATAATATGGCATGTTTGGTTGAGAGAGAATGGGTCATAATCCCAGATTCCTAGTTTTATATATTCATCCGAAACATGACACGATTAATAAATCTGTCGAGGTGGTGTTAAGTTACCTAATACATTAGTCCAATAAATCGAATCAAAAATAACTAATATTTAACGCGTACTTAAAATAACACGATCCGAATATGACATAACAAGATTCGATGCGGACTAAGTCGGCATCGATGGTGGTCTGGGATTCATCTGCATGCAGCAATGGATGCTGACAATGTCATTTGATAAATATAAACCTTCAAAAACTCCAAAATAAGAGTCAATCAGTTTGAGTTATTAGATTGAAATTAGCTATATTTTCATTGGTTCTTTTGTACTTGCCAATGAAGTTTCACTTAGCCATTAGGATAATGGTAAAAAGCTTAAATGCTTTCATGTGGAGTGGGGCTCCAGGGCACTATCTCAAAAAAAGCTTGATTAATTTTAGGGTTAATTACAAATTACCCCCTCCAAGTTTAGGTCGTGTTACAATCAACTCCTGCTGTTTTTAATTTCAACAAATCACCCCTCAAAGTTTGACTATTTTTCAATTAACTCCAACCGTTAATTTTTCACCCTCAAAAGTGATGGAAATTAATCACATGCAAGTCATGTGATCTTAAAATCATTGAGAAGACAAAATTACCCTTTACAAATTTCCAAAATTTTTCCTAAAATTTCACTAATTCTTAGCAAATAAAAATTCACCTGTTGCTCCGGCGCCCCGAACCCCCACCCCCATACCCAACGCTGACAGCACCCCAAAACCCAAAACCCACCTCCGCAGCCTCCACCTATTTCCTTCTTCTCTATTCAGCAACCCTTCAAACCCAAAACCCAACTCCGGCAACCCCCTCACCTCTACACCAGAATAAGATTCGAAACAAAGAAAAACAAATCAGCACCTCCATTGCACATCCACCGAGTACCACAGCCGCCTCTTACTCCACTTCCGCTTAAAACCACCTGCACCTTCACTTCCTCCGAACACCACAACCACCTCCTACTCCACTTCCAATTGCTGACAACCCAGCATCACAAAACACACCACCCAACCCAACACCAAGAACACATAACCCAACACCAACATACATAACACACAACCCAACACCAACACAGCCACAACGCATAAGACTTGAACAGTCCATTCGCACCACACCTCCCCTGATCCCCTACCACCTCAAATCTACCATCACCACTGCCAACCCACATGTGTATCAATCACACTATTGCACCCCACATCAATATATGTGCATAGATCTACACGAGAATTTCATTTTTAGGTGCACCATTTCGCAATCGGCATGGGTTGGGTTATGGGTTTTTCGTGGATGATTAGACGTGACGACAGTGGTTTCGTCAAGGGTGGGTGGAGCGATGGTTTTTGTGGTTTCTTTGTGACGATAAAGGTTTCATTGTAGTGTGTGTGTCTGAGAGAGAGAGAGAGAGATGGGAAAACGGTTTCACCAGAGGGTTTTGGAGGGAAAATTGATTTCCGTTAGAAGAAAGAGAGATTTTGACCAGAGGAAGAAGAAGGATTTTGCCAGAAGGGGAAGAGAACCAACGCCGGGGGAGGGGGAGGGGAAGGGGCTGACGGGCATAAGTTAGGGATAGGGCTGTTAGTCGAACGAGTCCGAACCGAGCTTGAAAAGATTGTTTTTTAATCGAGCCTAAAAAATTGTTCAAGCTCGGCTCGTTTAGGAAACGAGCCGAGCCTGAACGAGCTAAAAACAAGTCAAGCCCGAGCCGAACCCGAGTATTTGCACATAAACGAGCCGAGCCTGTCGAATTTGAGTCGAGTTTGTAGGGCTTATTTTCTAAACGAGCCTAAAAATTTGTTCAAGTTTGGGCTTATTTAGAAAACGAACCTAGTCTGAACGAGTCGAATTCGAGCCGAGCTCAAGTCAAGCTCGAGTAGCTCAGTTTGATTAACAACCCTAGTTAGGGAGGAGGTTGGGAGAGTTTTGATATGAGGGGAAATAATCTGAATAAGGGTAATTCTGTCATTTCAATAGTTTTGAGATCATATAATTTGTGCGTGACTAATTTCTGTCACTTTTCATTGTCGAAAATTAACGGGATGAGTTAATTGAGAAATATTTAAACTTTAAGGGTTGATTTGCTGAGTTTGAAACCAGAAGGAGTTAATTACAACACTACCCAAACTTGAAGGGGGTAAATTGTAATTAACCCTTAATTTTATTTGTGTTGCTTTTATGATTATGTCATTCCATACGACAGCAAACAGTTTCATCTCTAAACACTACCAAAAATTGCGTAATGTCACTGCCTAAGTACACATAGAAACAAGGAAGTCAAAAGCTCTAGGGTTATTTTTTTTGTTCAATACTTAGGTTTGAGTTTTTATAATTACGACAGTTTGATGAGTTAAACTTATTCTTCAGAACTCAGAGTACACTGTAGGACATTAGCTTCAGCCCCGACGTAGGTGCCTTTATATGCATGTCTATTTTATGTACTAAAAAAAACAAAAAATTCTGGGGTTACAAGATCTAATGATCAATTGAGTAATGTTACTTGGATCTAAAAATTTGATCTGATTAATCTTTGGACGTAAGGATGCGATAGTGACATGGTCCAATAAAAGTATTGTAACTCTAACTGTTAGGCTTCTTCATTAAAACTCTATTACTTTACACGTCATTAAATCAACAAATTAAGTCAAATTTTTAGATCCCAATAACAATTATTCTGATCAATTATATCACTTTTGACTCTCTGTTTAAGTTAAGAACAATAAATTTATATAATAATACATACAATCCCAGGGTATCCCGTGTAAAACACGGTTTTTACCGTGGTTGAAGTGTGAAGTTGAAAAGTAAATACGATTAAGATGTTTACTATGATTAATATATTTACCGTGGTTAAAAAAATAAATTTATTATAATTAAAAGATTAAAATGTAAATGATCTAAAACGTTGTTATGATTTATGTTTACAGAGCTTTGGGCTATATTATATAGAGATTTCAGTTGCATTTTGAAACAATTAATCAAGTGAGAGACAAAGTCCAATCTCATTGGACATAAGAGCTATCAACTAACATTGCCATTTCTACTATGTTATGTGTCTTTAATAATGGCCTTATAGAAGGATTACTATATTTAACTTCCAAGTTGTCTGAGGAAAGCTCATAAACACATACCCCCATGGCCATTAGAGATACACTTTTATGGGTAAATATTCAGGGTAACGATGCTATCTCATGTTATTGATAACGTGATATCACTATTATATTAAATATTTTATTCTAAATTAATCGCATAAACAATTTTCCCTTTTAATTTGCTTCCAAACACTCCCTCTTTATTATCCCTTTAGACGAGTGTTGTTTCCTCCGATTCTGTCCTTACTAAATCAATAATCATTTTTTTTTTCTCTCGACTTGATTATACGTCTTCATAAATAGTGTCGTGGCAAATTTAATAAATCGAATTTCTATGATTTAGAGGGTTTGCCAGGCGATTTGCGCATGTGATTGGTCGAGAATTTTGCCATGTCATTAAATATGGAACAACCAAATAGTCATATAATTCTCTTTGTGATTTGTATACCAAATTACAACAATATAAACATAACTTAACTTCAAACATCACACCCTAATTGAAAATTTTCATTTGCAAGTGGCATAATTTCGCATTGATCAGGGCAAACACTTTAGTCCCCAGACGACTTTCTTCAACCGCCCCTGTTCCAACACTTAAAAAGAATCAAAGTTCAGGTTATTTTTCTTCCTTAGTTAATTCCTGACCGTCTTGACATCTTAATTTCAAGGAACCCCACCCTAGTATCTTTGATTTGAAAACAATTCTTTTTAAGTAAAATTTAATCAAAGTAAATGCATGTTCCAAGGTTGTCGGAATGACCAATCTCATTGGCTTGAAACTTTTATTTATTTATCAGATCAGATCAAAAGAAAAGACATACTTATGTTTCTCAATGAACTTGCCTGCAAAGCATACTTTAATTAAGGTTTTAATCTAGTTTGGACTGAGGTTTAATTATTAATAATAAACACCACCACCACCACCACCTCTCTTCTTCTTTGAAACTTACAGGGTTTTGACTATATGTTAGAGATTCCATCAGAAGATGACCTCGGGGAGAATTTTTATAAAAAAAGTCTGAGGGCGGCTCAACAACATGTGAGGCCTAAAGATATAAGTGTCAATGAGGTTTTTTATTTTTTAATAATAATTTATTTTTTTAATTTTTAAATTTATTATTTTTACTTTTTGGGATTCAAAATTGCTAATTAAAATTTTTTTATTCAAATTGTGTCAATTTTTTTATATTAAAGATATAAGTGTCAAAGTTGCTTTTTTTTTTTGTTGTATGATAGAGCCGCCTTGGAAAAATCAATCATACCTAAAAGGCCGGGAAAAGTTATGACTCAACGAAGTCAAAGTTATAATGTAATGAATTTCAAAAAAAAAAATGGGATTGATCATAAAAAAACATGTTGATTGTTCAGAACTCGATCTGATTAAGTCGATACTTAGCCTGTTTGAATCGTGACTTAATCTGATTGAGTTGTAATATTTTGGTATGGCTGTTTTTCTATTAGAATTTCGCATTTTTATAAAGCAAGTAGGTGTATGCATGGTTGTACTTGATCTGCTTCACATTATCTTTATTTAGTCCTTGGGTTTGACAAACATATTAAGAAATGAAGTGCTTGAAAACAACCCATTAAAGTTTAAACATGTTTTACGAATCTAAAGAGTATTATGTGGTCTCCCCTTCACTCTTATTATTATTATTATTTTGCAAAGATTCCATTACTCCACTTCTCCCATTTCATGTGAGCATTCGGATCCTCTGCTGTTCGCGAGGAACAGCAGCCCTTACTGTTCTGTTAAAACGGCACCGTTTGATACCTTTTTTTTTAAAAACCAATCAGACTCAAAAATTCAATCAAACCCATAAAAAAAAGGCACAAAAAATGCACCGTTCCATTTTGCACCAACAGTCCCAAAAGTTAACTTTTGGCGCCATTCTTGGCACACTCCTACACCAAAAACGCAGTCCCAAGGTTTTGCGATTCTTGGTGCACAGTTGGAACACCAAGAAACGAATCAAGATTTGTTTATTCAGTTTTGCGATTCGTCTCCTTCGTCCATTTCGGGTATTCTTATGTCCATTTCGAATATTTTTAAGTGGATATATGTATAAATACACACACACACACACACACACACACACACACACACACACATATATATATATATATATATAGATGAATATTCATACACACCCACAAATTTACATTTTTATTAGTTGGATTTTTCTTGACCTAAATTTAAATTTTAAAATTTTGAATCTTCAATTGTTTTGTTGATTTCTTTGATCATTATTAAATTTTATGATATGATTTAATTGTGATGTTTTGGTTATTGATCGTGGGTTCGAAACTCATCGCCACATTTTCCATGTAACATACTGTTCAAAAAATTATGTACTTTTGCTATGGGGATGGTGAATTTTCTATTGTCTTGTTTTAGAAGATCAACAATCCCTTTGGAAACACCTGTGTACATGAACCTATAATGTGAGTTGATGTTTATGCATGTTGATGGTTGAATTTAAATTGTTTAACTATATTGAATCCAAAAACATTCAACATGCAATGCCTCCATCATCCAACAAATGCCTACAATACCATCATCCAACATACAAATATTACACATATCATCATTTCAATGCTACTATCATCCAACAACCATTACACTAACTGAAAGTAATGCCACCAACATAATGTTAAGTTATCCAATGCACACAAAGATTAAACATCTCATTTTAATGCAATACCACCATCATTCAACAATCCAAAGTTATCCCACCAACACATAAGTAACACATTACATAAATGAAACAAACCATTACATATTTAAGAAAAGATCCTTCCTATAAATGAAAGTAAACTGTTACATCATTGTATCATTATTCATTACAACCATAAACAATTTCACTAAATTAAAACTAGAAAGTAACATGAATATGAATCGTAACAACTCAAGCTGGTGCACTCGACTGTAAAGTCCATCACTCCGTAACTCGGTTGTAACCTATTCAGCTCTTTTTATTTCATTAAGATCACTTGTTATTTCAGGCGCAGTTGTAGCAGATGATCCGACCATGCAAAAAATATGCATCCCACCCTCTTGGCACAATTGTAGCATAGCTTTCTTGTATTATCTTTAGTAGAGCTCCCGTAGTCGAAGATGCAATGTTGTAACCTACATCAAGCATAAGTAACTTGCATTAATAATACACACAACTATATTACATTACAATTTAAATCACACAATTTAAATTGCAAAACCCATAACCATAAGCATAACAACACCTTTCAAGCGCAAACCCAATAATTGCAACAACACCTTTCAACATTCGAAAATCAAATTATGTCAACAAGTTTTTCTCATTGTTAGACCCTTGATTCTATGATATTTTAGGTGAAAAAGATTACATGTTATAGTAGGTAATTCAACTTGAAAAAAACAAAAAAATCATTCAAAGGAGTATAAATGGGTGTTAGCGCCAAGGATATTCAAGTTTGTATGTGGAAAATTATTGAATTTTCAATGAGATCTTGTTATAATTTTGTAAAGAAATACCCAGCTGTTTCCTTTATTTTGTTACTCTTGTGTCTTTTATATATATATTTTCCTTCTTTCTTCAGATTTTTGATTTACTCATCACCTGTTCTTGTGTTCACTGCTATTATTCTTGGAATTTTTCTAAGTCGTGATCACCCAGACAACAAAAATGTCAGTGGAGATGAGAAGAGGAATGGAGGGATATCTTCTAGGAAAATTAGTTTTGCTGAAGATGATATCATTGTTGGTAAAATTGAGCACTCTTCCAAACAAGTTCAAATAGCAAGTAAACGAAGAAATGCCAAAGAGAGACACAGAAATTGATGGTGATGTACCTAGTATTCGTCGGATTCTTCCTCTATTCGTCGGCGTCGGCATCGGTGAAGGCGTAGGCGATGGAGTGTTAGAAATTTTTGGGTCTTCAACTTCGGCATCATTTTGGGTCTTTGACAATTTTAGGGTTTGAACAGCAGCCTCGGGTCCCACCTATTTTTTGGTTCTTGGTTTTTTAAAAAAGGCACCAAACGATGTCGTTTTGGCGAACAGCAGGGGCTGCTGTTCTTAAGGAAAAACAGAGGAGCCGAATTCGTTTGGATACACACCTTTCTCCATTAGAACAAAAATAATTTGAATTAGCTAATATTTTATAACTAGATTGTTGAAATTGCAACTGATATGTTGAAAAAAAGACCTGATTGTGATAAGAGAGAATCGTTTGAAAGAAGACGGAATATTTGAATAAGGAATTCCCATTTGAATGCTTCATGGTTACATTTTGGCTCTTGACCAGAAAAGAAATGGTTACATTTTGGCTTATTATCTAGGAACTTGTTCAAAAATACCGTAAAAGGAAAGAAATAGTGAGAATTCTTGATTTCTCTCAATTCGAAAATCCATACTTGTTCGATCCCCTTAATATGGCTTCAGGATATTGCTTATTTTTATTGAAATAGTTGTATTGTAATGTATGCATTTATTCGACTGCTCCTGTACCATTTAGACTACCATTTTTGTTGGAGTAATACTACAGAGACTTTATTTGGAGGCCTTATTTAGGGACCTAATGATGTGATTTTAATGCAACAATTAGATTAGTTGTAAGTTCTAATATTACATGGAGTTCACAACCAATTCAATGAATATACATCATTAAGTCCCTAAAATAATACACGTGTTGAATGGCAAATATTGGCTTGAAATGGAGTCTTAAATTGTGAACCCAATACAATTAAAATATTTTCACTCAAAATGGGTTGTGGGTGAAAACTTTAATCAAATAAAGAAGAGCGAAATGAAAAAGAGAAAATATTATTATTGCTAAACAAGCATGTAATACTTTTTTGACCTAGAATACACAATGTATGCCCTTATATAGTAGGACAACAAAATAATGTAAAATGCCTAAACTAGACCCTTATATAGTAGGGCAACAAAACAATGTAAAATGCCTAAACTATCCAAAATATAAATATTTTAACATCCCCCTCAATTCAAACTCATGATGTGGTAACATCAAACATCAATAGTTTGCTAAGAAGAAAAAGGAAGCGCGCGATAATGTGAGATTTCGTAAAGAAATCTGCCAGCTGCATAGTAGAAGGAAGAAAAGGGGAGAGATATCGTGCCCAGTTGAAGATGGTGGCGCACAAAGTGACATTCAATCTCAATATATTTTGTGCGCTCATGAAACACTGAGTTGTGGGCAATCTGAATGGCACTGGTGTTATCACAAAATATAGGAGTAAGAGTAGACAAGGAAATGCCAAGATCAGAAAGTAGCCAACGCAACCAAACTATCTTTGCTGTACAGCAGATGATCGAGCCACAATAGTTTGTTTCTTACTTTTCCACGAAATAAGAGAATCACTAAGGAAGAGACAGAAACCAGTAGTGGACTTGCGATCCATAAAGTCACCAGCCCAGTTCGCATCAGAGCAAGCACGAAGTTCCAGAGACGATGAGGAAGAAAATAATAAACTCAACAAAACTCCAAGTGTAAACTCAACAAATTAAGGCTCAAATAGCAATGAAAGGTCCAACAGAAAACCAAAGTCCAACAAAAACCACCAGCAACAATGCCCAACAAAACAAAACCCAACAAAGAAAAGAAGAAAAGTCAGACCAGCATCCCAACAGAGAGAAGCCCAAATCAACAAACCCAAAGGATTGGAGTTGCCCAACAAAAACCACCAGCAACAATGCCCAACAAAACAAAGCCCAACAAAGAAAAGAAGAAAAGTCAAACCAACAGCCCAACAAAAAGAAGCCCAAATCAACACCAGCCCAAATCAACAAACCCAAAGGATTGGGGTTGCCCAACAAAAACCACCAGCAAAGCCAAGAGCAGAAACTAGGACCAAAAGAAGCAGCCAACGCCAAACAATCCAAAGTTCGCCACAAATCAATTCAACAATTTTGCAAATCAAATACCCATAACAAATTGAGGTTTCTTACACAACAATACAACAAAAATGGCACTAAAAATCGAGTTCTGCACTGTTCACAACATGAACAGTAATTTCGGCACTGTTCACATCTCTTATAACCACAAAAAGTCAGCAACCCACCAATCACTAGCCCTCAAATCACACAACCCAGCACCAAGAACCTTTAGTCGCACTACTTAGGCTTAATATGAAGTAAAGAAGTCGAAGAAAATAGCAAAAAAATAAATCACCATAGATGATGTCGGCCCTAATTCAAGAATATATTATTTCTCCAACTAAATTACTGTAGTGCTACAATATATTTTGGATCAAAATCATGCTCTGATACCATGAAAACTTTGATCAAATAAAGAAGAGCGAAAGGAGAAAGAGAAAATATTTTTATTACTAAACAAGTCTGTAATATTTTTTTGACTTAAAATACACAATGTAGGCTCTTATATAGTAGGACAACAAAATAATATAAAATGCCTAAATTAGACCCTTATATAATAGGATAAAAAAACAATATAAAATGTTTAAAATACCCAGAATATAAATACTCTAAGAATGCGAAGATTTGGAGCTCGGTTCTAGGGATTTGTAGAGTAACGTTAACTTTGCGGCATAAACCACGGAATTGCCTTTGGGTGGTGGGGTTATTGGCAGCATAAAGGCCAATACCGTGGTTTAAAATCTTATAGCAGTGTATGAAAGAGGAATGCACCAGCGTTCTGGATCTTGATCATGTCTGACAAAGGCAATTCAATTGATATGCTTGATGCGTTGAAAGTAGAATGGAAAGTTCAGGAAATTGATTTGAAGTTGGAGATATGGTGTGGGCAGAAGTTAAGTCTTATCCAAAGAATGAGGGTTGTGTACTAGTTGCCTTTTATGGTGATAGCACTTGTGCATGGCTAGATCCATCAGAACTCATTCCATTTGACCCTCACTATCTCGAAAAATCAAGACAAACAAATGCTCCGGCATTTTTGGTGGCTGTTGAAGAAGCTATAGATGAGGTCAATCGTAGAGCTGCACTTGGCTTGGCTTGTCATTGCCGCAACTTTTTTCATTTTCGGCCTACCAATGTCCTAGGCTTTTTTGAAGTGGATGTGAGTGGCTATGAACCTATAGGTGTGTATTCGATGGGGCAGATTGAAAAGGCCAGAGAAGATTTCTAGCCATTTAAGACACTTTCTTTTGTCCAGCAACTGGCCATAAGGCAAAGAATTGACGTGGAAAGAAATGTTGACACTGACAGGATAAGGAATGGTGCAAAAATTCTTGCTTACCGTAAGGCAATGTATGAGGAATTTGATGAGCCTTATCTCCAAGCATTTGGAGTGCAATCTAGACAGCTTGAAAAGTCCATGGTGGTTTCAAGTGAACAGGGAATATCGTCAGTTCAAGGTATTAATCGGTACTTCTGTGCATATGCCAGGGACTCTTTTAGGAGCTGCTTGCAATTTGGGATTACTCAGTGTAAGGGGGTATATATTTGGTACTTTACAATACAAGTTAGGATTGATTCTCAAAAAAAATGTAACTTTTGGGTTCAAGTTACAGTTTTTTGGAGGTTAGTTACAATCCATTGGAGTGTTTATGGTCGATCATAAATTTTCAGGGTTGATCATGAACATCCAAAATGTTGTAACCGACTCCAAAAAGTTATATTTTACGGCATGATACCCAAAAAAAACTTTTGGTACCATAAACCTATCCCCAGTTTAGATAGAGGTCAAAGGGTATATGTTGTGGAGAGGAAAAGGAACATAGGGACAACTTTCTGCCTTATTTATATTGGTGTTGGTTGTTGGCATAATGCTTCTAATACCTGCTAGTGACTTCATACATGTGATTATGCTTATTTAATTTAGAGACTTGTAAAGAAGCCATGAAAAGTCTATTATTATGTTTTTCTGTTTGGAATTTGGTCATGTTAAATTTCAACTGCTTCCATTCACAATTGGGTAGATATGCTTGGGATTGTGACAACCTGTGTGTCTATGATTTATACTGATGTTTATGTCATTGAACCTAACTGAGCCTGAAGTGTTCTTTTTTTATCTCCCTGTTCATTTGGGAAAAGGATGAATAACACTTTGCACCCTAAAATTTTTTCAAAATTTTAATTTATACCCTAAAAGATTAAAATTTAATCTTTGCACCCCCAATTAGATAAATAGGTAGCAATGTAGTCCAAACTTAAATGTCCATTGTCTTTTTCGACGATTTTTTTTTTGTTGTATTTGCTATATTATATTATTTTTATATGCTATACCACTTCGGCCTGAGCGTGGTTTTTTCAAAATTTTAATTTATACCCTAAAAGATTAAAATTTTTACATTGCACCCCCAATTAGATAAATGGGTAGCAATGTAGTCCAAAATTAAATGTCCATTGTCTTTTTTGACGAGTTTTTTTTTGTTGTATTTGCTATATTATATTATTTTTATATGCTATACCACTTCGGCCTGAGTGTGGTTTTTTCACGGAAAAAATGCTACACAATTCAAATAGAATCTAAAAATTGTAATTCAAATACATATCATTCATTGGATGAGTGTTAGATCTCACTAAAAAAGTTAATGAGACTCACTCATCCGAGGAATGATATGTATTTGGGTTGTAATTTTTTAAATTTCATTTGGATTGTGTAACATTACTTTTTTCATGGATAGCAAGTGTTCTTATCAAGGACTTAGAACGTTTATCTTCACCAAAAGTTTTGGTCTCAATGATCATATTTTCTTGGTCTCTGAAGGGATAGTTGTTTGCATACTACTCGATTTTAAGTATTTTACATAAAATTATGTACTAAATTTTCTAAAAATAGAGTACATTGTTATTATTTTTTTAATTGGGGGTGCAAGTGCAATACAAAACTTTCAATCTTTTAGAGCTTAAATTAAAAAATATAAATTTTTTTTTGGAGTAAATACGCAACTTATTGGCACGCGGTATGGTCAGGAGTCAAGGCATCGGTCTACTGTGTTGATTGACAAAAGTAATGGGAAAAGTAAAAGGGGGAGTTCAATTCCAACTATTTTGATCATTCCTAATCTATAGGAGAAAATTTGGATAGGGATTTGAATCTTCTGAATTTGAATCAAAATTTAAATGGTATTTGTTACTCTAAAATAAACCCAAAATGAATAATTACACCACGTAGATTCGATCATTTTATTTTCATACTTAGCTAAAGCTCGTAATTTGCTTGATGAGATAATTGAATTTTATCAGTATATTCTCATTGTCCGATTATTGTATACTAAAAAGATTTTGTTTTTTCAAGTGGGAAATAGTTTCGACCATCTTTCACATACGTCCATACGACTGTAATTTAAATCTCAAATTTTTATAATTATTTATAAATTAGTTTAAATTGTATATAAACAACTCATGAATTGAAGTGTAAAATTACACCCAAGTGGAAGATTCTTAATGTATTTTGTTATCTCCAAGTCCAAGTTTGAAAAATCAATAGCTTTATAAAATGGCAATCAATTCTTGACAGGTAACCAATTGGCTTCCTCACCATACCTAATTTAATGGAAGATTCCACTTTCATAGACTTGTTCAAAGAGTAGTCTACCCTATCAAAAAATAAATAAATAAATTGTTATCCTACCACCATTTATAATTTTTATATGTATTTTTATCACTTTTGTGATACCTATTTTTATCATTTTGTGGTACTTTGTGATTGATCCTGACATCACTTTCGTGGTACCTTATGATTGATTCTAAAATATTAAAATCGATCTTAAAGTATACAAAGTGATAAAAACACTCACATTTTAGGATTGATCGCAAATACAACAAAAATTTGGATTAATTGTAAAGTACCACAAAAGTTATAAAAATATTCATAAAAATTATAAAAATACCCACAAAAATTATAAATTACCCATAAAAATTGTATATTTTTTTGTTGTAAAATAATTCACAAAAGTAATAAAAACACTTATTAAAATTATAAAATTTAAAGGTAGGATGCCAATTTTTTTTAAAAACGTAGTCTTCTCTCTTATTCAAACTTCAACTAGAAGAATCATAGAACCCCCCTTAGCCATGATTAAAACATTTTAGCAATTTCTCCCTATTATCAACCTAACCATGGTTACTTCTCATCCCAGGTCAGGTCTCAACTTCTAAGCGTTGACCTGAGCAAGTCCCCAAGATGATAAATTGTTGGGTTGGTGGCTGAAAAGCTTGGCCTCTCCATCCCTCTCTCCCTCTCCCTCTCCCTCTCCCTCTCCCTCTTCTTGGATTTCAGATCAAAAAATGGAGTCTCATACCTTAGAAATCAACAATATTTCAGCGAAAGACCTCAAGAATGTCAACCTCATCACCAAGATGGACGTGTATGCGGTAGTTTCGATCACCGGCGGCGACAAGAAGATCAAGCAGAAGACGAAGACCGCCGTGGACAGAAACGGAAACACCAACCCCACCTGGAACATAACCGTAAAGTTCACCGTACCGGAGTCTGCACTCCGTCAGAACAGCCTGAGTCTCGAGTTCAAGATCCGGTGTGAGGCTATGCTCGGCGACAAAGACGTCGGAGAAGTGCACGTTCCTCTCAAAGAGCTGCTCGATTCTGCCAGAGATGGTAAACAGCAGTTTGTCAGTTATCAAGTGAGAAAGCCATCTGGCAAACCCAAAGGTGAATTGAATTTCTCGTATAAGTTCGGAGAAAAAGTCGCCGGAGCAGCTTTACCGGTGATACATAAGGCTGATGAGCCTGTCACCGCTTATCCCGCTCCTCCGGTGGTGGGGCCCAGTTCAGGATACGGCCAGCCACCTCCGCCATCGTATGCGGCAGGAGCTGGGTATCCACCACCTGAAGGACATGCATATCCTCCTAATCCGTATCCACCACCTGGAGGACACGCATATCCTCCTAATCCGTATCCACCACCTGGAGGATATTATCCTCCTCCTCCCCAAGTGTCTGGCTATGGTGGATATCCACCACCAGTATATGGTGGATATCCACAACAACCACCGCCACCGGGTTATGGGTACCCACCACCGCAAACGGGGTATAGTGGGTACCCACCGGTGCAACAACCGCCGAAGAAGAATAAATTCGGGTTAGGATTGGGGGCAGGATTGCTCGGAGGAGCCCTTGGCGGGCTGTTGATCGGAGATATGGTGTCCGATGCGGCGTTTGACGGTGGGTATGATGGTGGTTTTGATGGAGGATTTGGTGATGGTGGGTTTTGACCTTGTTTTATATATGGGAAATGCTATTTGGACCTAATTTGGGGACTTTATTTAGAGACCTAATAATATATAATCATTGGATTAGTTGTGGGCTCCATCTAACATTGGAACTCACAACTAATTCAATGGTTACATTGAAGCCACATCATTAGGTCCCTAAATAAGGTCCCCAAATAAGGTCCCTCTAGCACTGCTCTTTATATATATTTTTTGTTTTGGGTTGTTTGGAATGTATGATGGTAATTACTTTTGGAGTTGTAATACTTTCTCGTTTGTAGTAGAACAAGTCAAAATTAGAATTGAATACATGTTATGTAACTTTATGTTATAACTTATAAATCACATGCTTGAATGGAATTTGTAATGTTTGTAGAAAGGTGTTGATTGTGGATTTGAATCGAGGTTGATGAGGCTCTAAATCAAAAGGCAACAGATAGGTCGTTGGAAGGCCGCAGAACTATAGATACATACCCTGTTTAGGGTTGGGATTGGAATCGAGAAAGATGATTTTCTTAAAGTCTAACTTTGAGTAATAAAAAATAGATTTTTCACATTATCGATTTTACTATCTTCGCATCCTAACAAAAACGAGAACATTTCTACTATCGAAATATGTATTACATCATAAGTTGAAAAATAGAGACAACCATTGGATCTAATGGTTCGATCTCTGTGTTAGTTAGGACTATACTATCTAACACATTATTACATTAATATATTAAATTTTTAATAATATAAATTGAGGCAGAAATTAGTGAAATTGGTCACCACATAAAGCCTTCTCTACGTAACATCAAAGTTGTCCTTGGCGTGTATAACAATGGGCTGAACCCACCGACACTACATCTAAGGCATATTCAAGAACAAGAAGGTTTTATTTTTAACCTTCTTATTCACATTCTTGCACACGTCCATCTCTATGAATTTGTTTGGTAACTAGCAACAGCCTTAACAAGGCAAAAAACAACCAAGAACCAGCTGATGAGACACTGGGCACCGACGACAAAATTTGAATTCGCGACCTTAAAGTCTAACAACGGGGGTAATAACTATTATGTCAACTGCTAATTTCGAACCTGCTAAAGTTAAGTAACACTACAAAGAGATAAAAGGTTAACGGAGGAGGTAAAAGCCTGCAATTCTAAATACGATTTCTGAATGTGATACGTGATCAACACTCTTGGTGTGTTTCATAGGATAAACTTGTTAGAAGTTAGAACTACCAAATAGGTATGTTGATTTGTGATGATGCACAAAATTGTCTTTAGCAAGATCAACAGTCAAGAATATATAAGGGTGTAATTAATGAGCAATTAACAAGCAATCAATGACAATCAACGGAACTTAAAGCAATAAACAATAGATCAACACAGGGATTTATAGTGGTTCGGTCTCGGATGACCTACGTCCACTTTCGAGAACGGCAGCGGTGGTCTGGTGTTCTTTATTGATGAATAAGGGTACTCCGGAGAGTTACAGTGTATTGAGGGAGAGAGACTTGGCGTAGAGAGGCAAAGCTCTCGGTGGAAAGAGGGAGAGAGACTTGGTGTAGAGGTCTCAAGGAGTTGATGAACATGTGTGTAGATCTCAAGATGTCTCTCCAAGTGGAGAGAGCTTACATTATATAGGTTCACTAAGGCGGTGAGTTGAGGCGGTCACCACTATTTTGGTAAGTATAGTTATGGTAGGATTCTACCACTTTGGTAGGTACAGTTATGGTAGGATTAGATCTCCGGTGCGCATCCCGATATTTTCTCCCTCGTATCCCTATTCAGTCGGAGGAGGTCCTGAGATGGACTATGCTTGAGTTGGAGTGAGCTAGGCTTGAGTCGTAGGAGGCTTCATTGGAATCAAGAGGCAAGGAGGAGACCAAGGGCAGGCGGCGCCAAGGGTGGCCTCCCCATGGGCGGCGCCCCCTTGGCCATGGCCTTGGGTCTTTTGTCCCTTGTATTGATGTGGGGCCGCAATTTGGGCTTTTCAACTCCGCACGGGATTTTTTTTGGGCCTTCTTGGTTCGTATAAGTTGGGCTCGGCCCAATCAAATTTGGACTCGTCATTTGCCCCCCATGCTCCAAGCTTCTGACTTCTGAGGGAGGAAAAGATTGTGAGCATGTGCTCCGTCTTTGCTTGAATAGGCATTTCCTTACTTCTCATAGTGTTTTTTCATTTTCGGAGACTTGCTAAATTTATCGGTATCAAATTTTTTTCAAAAAGTTTTGGTCCACCATCTTTGACTTTTTTTTTTTTTTTTTTTTTTTTGTTGGCTTGGGCGCTGCCTTTGCTGACTTTTTTTTTTTTTTTCTTTCTTCTCTTTGTTGGCTTCCTGACATTTTTCTTCTTCTTTTTTTTTTTTTTTTTTCCTTCTCTTGGGCTGGGCGCTGGCCCTTTTCTTGGGTTCCCTTTTTTTTTTTTTTTTTCTTTTCTTTTTTCCTTTGGCTTGGGCGTGGACTCTCCTTCCTCTCTTTTTTTTTTTTTTTTCTTCTTCTTTGCCTTAGGCGCAGGCTTCTTCATTTTTTTTTTTTCTTCTTTGCTTTTTTCCTTTGCCTTGGGCGCTGCCCTCTTGGGCGTGGACTCTTCTTCCTCTCTCCTTTTTTTTTTTTTTTTTCTTTTTCTTCTTTGCCTTGGGCGCCGCCCTCTTGGGCGTGGACTCTCCTTCCTCTCTCATATTTTTTTTTTCTTTGCCTTGGCTGCTTGGGCACTAGCCTCTCCTTCCTCTTTTTTTTTTTTTTTTTTTCTTCTTTTGGATTGGACTCCTTGAGCGCCACCCCCTACACACCATTTTTTTTTTTGCAAAGTGAGGAGGGACTTTGGTGAGGAGTCCATGGGCAGTGTGGGCGACGCCTTCTCATGTGCTGGTGGCTTGAGTCTTGCACTAGGCAGTTTTGAAGGTGAGATGGGAGACTGGGCGAGATGGGAGGACTCATCCCCATGGGCGACGCCAGCGCCTTGCTGGGCGGTGCATTCTTTGTCGTGGACCCCTGTATGGCATAAAATGTAGGGGGAGACTTGTTGGGCGGCGCCAGCTTGACAGGCGAGGCAGGAGCATTGCAAGCGGCTTTGGGCGCCTCCTTTGAGCGAGAAGGAGAGCTGGGCGGCACCAGGAGGAGATTGGGCACTGGTTGGTGCTGTTTGGCATGCATGGGCCACGGTGGAGGTTCTCTTTGCTTTTTAGAGTGGAGTTTTTTCCTCTTCTCAAGAGACTGATATTTTATGCCCCCAGTGCTTCTCGGTTAGGGTTCGATTGCTGGGTTGCTTCCCGGGAGATGAGACCCGGTGGTGCCCCCACTCTTTTCCAGACTGGGACTTTGTGTATACTAGAGCTAGCTGTTGTACTGCTGTAGGAGTTGAGAGTCCAATGCGGACGACCTGAATTTGAAAAGTGTGCCTGACAAAAACAATGTTATTTCAACATTAAAATATCTAACATAATTACCTGGAGAGAGGCAGACTGTTTGCATTAGAGCAAAGTCAGAGCTGTGGACGTCCCATGAGAGAGCCGCATGATCATAGGTCGAGCTACATGTAGTATCGGGAGATGGCTGCCTTAGAAGAGGCTTTCAAGGTGACTACTTGCGTGAGAGCAAAGTCATAGGTCGAGCTACATATAGTCTCGGGTGATGGCTGCCGTAACAGAGGCTTTTAAGGTGACTACTTGCGCGAGAGCAGAATCATAGGCCGAGCTACGTATAGTCTCGGGTGATGACTGCCGTAGCAGAGACTTATTAGGTGACTATTTGCGCGAGAGCAGAGTCATAGGCCGAGCTACGTATAGTCTCGGGTGATGGCTGCCGTAGCAGAGGCTTATTAGGTGACTACTTGCGCGAAAGTAGAGTCATAGGCCGAGCTACATATAGTCTCGGGTGATGACTGTCGTAGCAGAGGCTTACTAAGTGTGTCCCGCACTCCTCTTTGGCTTTGTACTTGGCTTTCTTTCTTTATACTTTTGGTTTTGAATGCCTATAGGTGGCTGCTGCTTTGCCCTGCTTGTTTACAAATACGCTGAAGATCAAGAAGGCAATTGATGTCTAGGCAGCGGAGAGGCGGGCACATGAGGCTGCTGAAGAGCAGTTAAGGTTTGAGCGACAGGCACGAGAGGATGCCACGTAGCTTGCACGGCAGGCACGAGAGGATGTCGTGAAACTGTTAAGGCTCGAGCGGCAGGCACGAGAGGATGCCGTTGAGAAGTTGAGGCTAGCGCATGAAAGGGCTACTCAAACTTGAGGCTGACCTTTGAGTAGCACTTGAGAGAGCTACTAGGCCAGAGGCTCACTCCATAGAGATGGAGGAGATGAAAGATGATGCTGAGGAGCTGGGTTCCTGGTGGGCCCCTGTTGCTGTTGGGTGCCTGGTGTGGGGCGCCTGAGATTGGGCGCCTGGTGCTGGGCACCTGCTGCTGCTGGGTGCCTGGTGTGGGGCGCTTGAGATTGGGCGTCTGGTGTTGGGCACCTGCTGCTAGGTGCCTGGTATGGGGCGCCTGCTGCTGGGCGCCTGAGATTGGGCACCTGAAGCAGGGCGCCTACTGCTGCACGCCTGAGATTGGGCGCCTGGTGCTGAGTGCCTAGTGAGAGGGGGCGAGACCCCTCGTTGGCATCATGGGGGCGCCCAAGGTGGAGAGGGCGAGACCCCTCGTCGGCATCATGGGGGCACCCAAGGTGGAGAGGGTGAGACCCCTTGTTGGCATCATGGGGGGCGCCTCTGAGACCCCTCGTTGGCATCATGGAGGACGCCCAAGGTCGAGAGGGCGAGACCCCTCGTCGGCATCTACTGCTGAGGGTGCCTGCTGCTGGGCGTCTGGCGATGGTCACCTTTTGTCTACCTTGCTGTTAGATCATGTTCAGACTTTTGTAAGCTGTCTGTAAATTTTAGGAAAGCACAACAATTCTGGACACAATAATCTTCGCAAAAAGTTATTTCATAAAATAACGAATAAAAAATAAATCAACTAATAAATGATAGATAAAATCTTCAGGTGCTCGGTGTCCCATAGGTGGGCCGAGATTTTCTAGTGGAGTTGAAGTCACCTCCTCCTAGCCCTTAGGCGATCATCTAGATTTCTCCAAGGGGTTGTTGACGTTCTCTGTCATCCTGGTCCCGACCAAGTGGGGAGGCTTGTCCTCTGCCAGCAACGTACTGCCTCAAGTGGCCACATTGTATAAGCTCCTCGATCTGCCTTTTAAGATCAAAGTTGTCGTCAGTATCATGGTCGTGGTCGCGGTGGAAGCGACAGTACTTGTTCGGACTCCTCCGGTTCGGGGCGGTCTTCATCTTTTCGAGCCAGCGGAGCGTGGGGTCATCCTGTATCTGAAATAGGATGTGCTCCACTGAGGCGTTGAGTGGCGTGAATGGTTGTCGCTCTCCCAGAGGTGGGGGACCAAGGCGGTCCTTGATAGAGATTCTCTCTGTCCTGTTTCTTTTGTTCTCTACCTCCTACTTGTCTTCGTGGGTGTCCTTCCTTTTCTCCCCTCCTCGGGAGGACTCACCTCGACGGGCCTTGGTGACGTCCTCGGCATTTACATACTTATGTGCCCTTGACAGCAGCTCGGGCATGCTGGAGGGCGGTTTTTTGAGGATGGAGAACATAAAGCTGGAGGAGCGAAGCCCAGCGATAAAGGCGGCCAGGGCTACTTTATCATCTGGTTCCTCAATTTGGAGAGCCTCATCGTTGAAACGGGCGAGGTAGTCTCTGAGGCTTTCATCCCTGTTCTGCTTGATGGTGAGCAGGTGGGTCATAGGTTTCTGATGTCGGCGTCCCCCAATGAAGTGGGAGACGAAAGATCTACTGAGTTCTGTGAATGAGTGGATGGAGCAGGCTTGATCTTTGCAAACCATTGGCAAGCAGACCCCTTCAAGATGGTATGGAAAGCTCTACACATAATCTCCTCAGGCACGTTGTAGAGTTGCATGAGAGATTTGTATGTGTCAAGGTGGTCGAGGGGGTCCTTGGTACCGTTGAAGATCTCGATGGTAGACATCTTGAACTTCGAGGGTAGGGGATAGTTAACTATATCAGCAATGAAGGGTGTATCAGTGCGTCTTACCAGGTAGTCTACGGTTTCGGGCGCCTGTGCCTTGAGGGCGTTGAGGGCATCGCCGAGTTGGTTTTGCACCTCTCTGATCTTCTCGTCCCACTGGTTGGGGACATCCTCCGTCGGGTGGTGGTACTGGCTTCCATGATCGCCATACTGACTCTTGCCTTCGTCCTCCTGCACAGGTATATGAGGAGGGACTGCTGGGCGAGGGGCACCCGAGCGTGGTCCTAGGGCGCTCTGGTGAGGGACCCCATGGCGGGGTACTGCTTGGCGCCTTGAAGGGACAGGCAGTGGCCCTTTTGTCGGAGGGGGTTGGACTCCTCCCACGGGGTGAGGGGCGACGCCCCCTTAGACGAGCATCAGCTGGATGATCTGCTGGTTTTGTTTTACCAGCAACTGCATGGTCTGTAAGAGCTGTTGTTGCCCGACGACAGAGGTCGCCGTAGCAGACGGTTCCGAGGGTGCGAGGGGAGGCGGAGCCTCCTCCCGGTGGGCCGGGTTGTTGTCTCCGGGCTGTTGACTCATTGATCTGGTAGTGATTGCCATGGAATAGTAAGGTGGTAGAACACTTAGTCGTTTCCCACAGACGGCGCCAAACTGATGATGCACAAAATCGTCTTTGGCAAGATCAACAGTCAAGAATATATAAGGGTGTAATTAATGAGCAATTAACAAGCAATCAATGGCAATCAACGGAACTTAAAGCAATAAACAATAGATCAACACAGGGATTTATAGTGGTTCGGTCTCGGATGACCTACGTCCACTTTCGGGAACGGCAGCTGTGGCCTGGTGTTCTTTATTGATGAATAAGGGTACTCCGGAGAGTTACAGTGTATTGAGAGAGAGAGATTTGGCGTAGAGAGGCAAAGCTCTCGGTGGAAAGAGGGAGAGAGACTTGGTGTAGAGGTCTCAAGGAGGTGATGAACATGTGTGTAGATCTCAAGATGCCTCTCCGAGTGGAGAGAACTTACATTATATAGGTTCACTAAGGCGGTGAGTTAAGGCGGTCACCACTATTTTGGTAAGTATAGTTATGGTAGGATTCTACCACTTTGGTAGGTACAGTTATGGTAGGATTAGATCTCCGGTGCACATCCCGATATTTTCTCCCTCGTGTCCCTATTTCGTCGGAAGAGGTCCTGAGATGGACTAGGCTTGAGTTGGAGTGAGCTAGGCTTGAGTCATAGGAGGCTTCATTGGAATCAGGAGGCAAGGAGGAGACCAAGGGCAGGCGGCGCCAAGGGTGGCCTCCCCATGGGCGGCGCCCCCTTGGCCCTGGCCTTGGGTCCTTTGTCCCTTGTATTGATGTGGGGCCGCAATTTGGACTTTTCAACTCCGCACGGGATTTTCTTTGGGCCTTCTTGGTTCGTATAAGTTGGGCTCGGCTCAGTCAAATTTGGACTCGTCAATTTGAATCCGCTAAAAATGACTTATATGCAACCTAAATTCAACATGACATGCGATCGACACAAGACGATTATAAATAAGTTATAAACAAATCTTAACACAACACGACCATTTTTGCTTGAGGGTTGGGCCAATGGGTTGCTAGACAACCAGACTACCTACTGGGCTAATGCCATGGGCAGCCTGATCTGCATGTGACAGCCTGTGTGTAGCACATTAGCCCGACAAGAAGTGCCATGGGCCTTTACTCCAAGAGCCAGTTGGCTCCATAGGACCATAGCCCAATTTGTTTTTTTTTTAATAAAGAAAAATCAGTTCCATTACATTTTCTCATTAATTTTTTTCTTTACGGATCATCTACAAGAGGACCCCCTTGAATGCATAGTTACTGATCTGTCAATAAAAAAATTATTGAAATGGTTTCAAGGAATTCAACCAATTGTCTTTGAGTCACTTGCTCAAAAAGTAAAAACCTTACTCTCCCAAACTGACTTACTCGTGGCAATCTTTTGACTGTCCAATGTCCTATAATGCTAGTACTCGATGGACGAGGTAGTAGTAGATCCAACCATTACTACCAAAGCTATTAGATATTAATGGTATCGGATTTATGAGACGGATTTCATAAATACATCAATTATTAGGGGAGATCTCACTCCCTTATAAAGGGTTGGCCAAAGCATGGCCTGATGACTGTTGAAAAGCTATGTAGCCCGACCCTGAGTGGCTTGGGCCCAAAAAGACTGAGTCTGGTATATTTCTAACGGGCTGGCCCAAGGTTGGCCCCGATGACTGGTCAAATCCTGTCTAGCCCGACCCTGAATGGCTTGGGCCCAAAAAGTCTGATCCGGGTTGGCCCGCCCTAGACCGTTGCCCCCAACTGATTTTATTCTCCAAATATCAACAACGAAGAGAGAGAGAGAGAGAGAGAGAGAGAGAGAGAGGACGAAACGTACACAGAAAACCTTAGCAGAGTTGTAGGGTTTTAGGGAGAGAGAGAAGCGCCAGAGGCCCAGAGTTGGGTTGAGAGAGAGAGAGATTGATAGCTAACCAAAGCTTGATTCTTGCCGGATAAAGATGCGGCCTCTCGACGAGAACGAAACCACCCAAGTCTTCGAGAAGTTATTCAAATTTACAGGTAACAACCTCAAGAACATCGTAGAAAACCCATCTCACGAAGGCCCTGAAACAAACCCAGGTCGATATTGCTTTCGTTTGCAAAAGAACAGAGTCTACTATGTGAGCGAATCCCTAGTCAAGCGAGGCACAAACATCAAACGAAACAACTTGGTCTCTTTGGGCACAAGCATTGGCAAATTCACAAAAGGTGGTAGCTTCCATTTGACCATACAATGCTTGAATCTATTGGCTTCCAATGCCAAACACAAAGTCTGGCTAAAACCCACTTCAGAGATGTCCTTTTTGTATGGAAACCATGTGTTAAAAGGTGCGTTGAGGAGGAATTTCTTTTATCTTATTCTGTAATTTGTAATTTGCTTTTGTGATGGGTTGCATATAATTGGGTTGTGAAATCTATTTTAATGGATAATTTGTATTTTTGTAGGTGGGTTAGGGAGGATTACTGAAAATATTGTGGCTGGTGATGGGGTGGTGGTGTTTTCAATGTCGGATGTGCCGCTGGGGTTTGGAATTGCTGCGAAGTCTACGCAGGATTGTAGGAAGATGGATCCCAATGGGATCGTGGTGCTGCACCAGGCGGATATTGGGGAGTATTTGAGAATGGAGGATGAGCTTTGAAGTTTAATTGGATGTTCAGAAAGTAGTTTTGGGAGATTTTGGCAAGTTGGGGTTGGCTTGGGCATTAATTTGGAGTTTGTAACTTTGTTATGATTGTGAGTTTAGTTTTGCGAAATCATTATTCACTGCTTTGTATTATGAATGCCATATTTATCCTATAAGAAATGGAACTTTCACTGATTTTTAGTCTGCATGTGATAATTTGGATAAATACTTTTTTTGCCATGTGATAAAGTAGTTTGGTGTAAATGGGTGTTGTTTGATTTTGAATAACCTCATTATTAAGTTATATGTCATTGTTATTGAACTTGTTGAATGATATGAATTTGTTGTGGGTGAAAATTTGGAATTTTGATGTGTACTGCTTACGCTTTAAGGTTTATTTATATTGAATATTGTCTTTGTCTTTCTTAACATGGTAGCTGGTACTGGTAGGATTGGAAGATTTTCATCTGGAGTGGCCCTCCCTTTCAATACTTGTTAAAATTCCTTTTCCATGCATCTATTGATTGAGTTGTCTCTGCATCATGCTTGAGTTTCTCTCTGTTGTCTTCTCCCCCCTTTTTTTTTCCTACGTGTTTTTGTGTGTTATGTTCTAGTTTCTCTAGACTGAAGACCAATAACTGCACCTGCGGGGAAGCGTGACTTGATCCGTAGTAATGGTAATGGTCTGAGATAAGGATGCACCAATATTAACTTGGACTGAGATAGAACAAAAAGTGAGAGTCTTATCTATGGCCCTTGACAATTTTGAGTGGCATAAAATGATTTATGTCACTGACCCTAAGCTCAATAGGATTTTCTAGTTGAATTCCGGTTTACTTTAGAAAGCAGGAATCTTCTGCTTAATTGGCTGATTATCTGTTGGAGTTTTTTTTTCTTTTCATAGGGGCATTAATTACTTAAATGAGATTCAAAATATTCAAAAGCTAATGAGTCGATGTAATCCTTTTAATTTTCAGTTTGGGTTTATTTTTGAAGTTTCCTTGATGTTGATACTCAAACAGGATCTTGGTCTGGTTGTGTGCAATGTAAAATTTGGTGAATATTCAGTTGTTCTGCTGGAAATGTAGACAGATTATGCCTGCAGCTGATTCACTAAAAAAACTCCCATCAGTTTGATGGTTCAAATGGGTTATCTCCAGGTTACGTCTACAATCATGCGAAGAATCTCTCTCATGCTTCCCCCAATATCACTGTGCTCTTTACCAATATCAATCTAAACGGTAACAACTTGACTCATTCTTTTGTTGCCCTTCATCAATCTTCGCTAAGACTACTATCTATAAGACAGAATACTTGCTGCATTAAGAGCCAGTAACACTATGGTTTACCTTGGTATCCCACAGCCTTTGTATGTTTTCTCCCATTCAAACATTGGTCAAGCTTTATATATCCAGTTTGTCGACGTTAACGCCTCAAATGTCACCTGCAGTGCGCTTCCATAGACAATTCCAGGGCCTAAGTAGAGCTAACTAGGAAGTATTTCTCTTAGTATCTATTCCTGGTGCTGCCTTATTCATTGGCAATGGTGTGTCTGTCGTCTTCAGTGACCAATTGACCATGGTTGTTCCAATTTGGTATGATTCCTAGTACCTTTCTAGTTGGCTGTTCTTAGTCAAGGGCTTGTCGATGGAAGCTCATTGGGTTTTACTGTTTATCACATCAAATTTTTGTGATTGGAAGTATCATTTTATCTTCTGGTTAATCATTTTCCTTTCCTGCCCACATTGCAATTCTATCTTATGAGGCAGCTGGTCATCTGAGTTGCAGTTAAAGTCCTAGTCCTAGCTGCATGCAGTTGCATTCTTGATGTGGTCTATGGATGGCTGAATCTGTTGTCATTTTTTAGGGTCTTTTTGTCCTCCTGGCTGATGTGCTGAAGTTCTTAGTCCTTTATTTTTGGTCGCATTTGTTTATAGTAGCATATTATATCCTCCCGGACATTCTCCTCTTATGTTTGTGGAGGAATTTTGAAGAGACTGAAACAAATCAGTGATAAAATCGAAATTCTAATACTTTTGAGGTGTTTCATAATATTTTGATGTGTTTTTTTAATATTTCAATGCATTTGTATAGTTGTTTTGAAATGTTTCGAGATATTTCAATATACTTTGATATATTCCGATCAATGTTTTGAAAAAAAAAAATTTCATTTTTTAATTTTCATTTGTTTTCGAAATATTTTTGAATCACGTCGAAATGTTTCCGTTTTTTCATTTCCTAAGTAACCGAAATAATGCACCCAAAAAAAAAAATTAATCATTGACTACGTGACATTTTTTTTTAATAATTTATAATAATGTAGTAAACATTTGCTAATAAATAAAAGAATTATAAATGCGCATCCAGGGAATCGAACCCTGGTCAGTACCGTGGGAGGGTACTATGATACCACTACACCAGATGCGCTTTGCCTGGTGGTGTGCTATCAATTATTCTAATTGTTGAAATAATGACGCACAACCACACACATTCTCAGTTTCCAGTCAAATGTAACAAATTCTTCCTTAAAATCAATGACTAAGATTGACGAAAGTACGTCTAGGGGATGGGCTGGGGTTATCCCACATCGGGTAACCTCTGGGTGTGTGAGTGTGTTTATAAAGTTCTACTGCACTTCTCCTTTTTAAGGAGTTGTGTTGTAGTTCTGTTCCAAAAAAAGATTGACGAAAGTACGGTACCCAAGTCGATAGAGTAGCTTCTTCTTCTTTTTTTTTTTTAAGGTTTTAATGGTCAGAGGTATCTGAACCAATTTACGCTACCTCGACTAATTTTTTTTTTGGTCTGGTCAAATGCAAACCATCTACACCGAAAATAGAATATTCATGAGGGATAAATATGTCGTGATTTGACTTCAAGAGGTAGTTCAAGTAATAACAGGGACGAACTTATTCGTATAACCAAAAAAAAATACTCTGTAACGGGTGTGGCCACTTGCATGTCCTCTTTCAGGGAGTTGCATCATTACACATTTTGCAATTCCTGTGTTTGTCTATTTTTACGAGTAACAAAATTTAGGCGTGAGCAATGTTATTTGGATTTATTTTATTTATGTTATTTGTTTATTTAATCATTTATAATCATTAAATTGATAGTGTGAGCTTCAATATTTGTTGAAATTTGCAAAATTGATAGTTAAACCATTCACTTTTCCATCATTCCTACTTTCCTTACTTACCAAACGTGATATTTTATCTATCCCTCCTACTTTCCATCCTTCCAACTTTTCATCCTTCCATTTTTCCATCGTACCAAACGGAGCATAAATTAGACTCAAATAACATTATTGTTTAGCTCAAGAAATGGGTGATGACTGATGGAGAAAAACCCAATTCTAGTAGTACCCACCAACTTTGAGAGAGAGAGAGAGAGAGAGAGTATACAATTATCTCATTACATAAGCTTTCATAGTAGAAGCTTTCACACACATGCTGTCACTATGATACAAATATAGTATCATTTTTTCTCTTGGTTTTGCTAGACTATCTTGTCACATTCTTCAGTTTCCACAATGCACCCTAATGGTAGCCACGAAAGAGATTTGGAGAACAAAGAGAGAGTTTTAAAAATCAATATTGTAGCCTGAAAGTAAATAAACACCTAATTTTTATTGCTACTCATATGATCACCCCATTTTATGGATACATCGATGTGTATCGGCACACTACTTAAAGATATTTTAATGTTGATATACGTGTTACGTGTTTGAATCATATATAAATAAACTTCCGATACATGCACCCTACCTAGACCCTACTAGAGATAGCAAAATTTCATACACTAGAATATATAGCATCCCCATCTAAAGAGGGAAAAAGAGGATTGTCAATAGAAACAGTATCACATTCCATCTATAAAGAACCAATAAACGTTGTCCTACATAAGTTTTACGTATACTAATTCTTATCTTAGGTTTGGTTATGATGCATTCATCTGGTCATTATCTATAGATTATGAAATATGATCACAAAAAATTCCCTTTTGTTTGCTTTTTATAGAAGATTTGATGCTTCATTCCTATCACTTTATTCTCAAAATCTGTGTAATTGGTCTAATTACATCATTTTACAACAAAGTTGGGCATAAACCCTAATAATAGATCACCAAATAGTTCTCTTTTGTAGCAAAACAACTCCTCACCTTCTCGATATTCGGAAGAGAAATTCCATTTGATTTTTGAACAAATATATTTGAAGAGTATTGAATATCTCAGGTCAATCCTAGATTGATCCGCACAAGTTATACCCCAGTTTCCAGTTACCTCTTGATTGCGAATTATGACATGTTTAGAGTTCAATTTAGCACTCAAAAAGAGATAAACTCGGAATCAAGCTTTCCAATTCAAGTTTAGAATTCTAATCCTTTGCTTTATATATATTCTATCATTACATATATATTCTTGAGAATCATTACGTCATTTCATAATCACTTACGTAAATCCAATGCATTTGCACCTGTAAATTGTATCCAGTACTAATCGAATGTATAGTGGATAGAACGCTTTTTAGTTTAAAATCGAAACATTCTTCTCCCCAAAAGAATATACCATTTAGGAGGGCACACCAACAATTCCCTTTAGTGAGTAAGATGGATCATTCACTTTTTCCTTTAAAAAAAAAAAGATGAGGTTTGAAAAGAAAGGAATGCGTGTTTTAAACAATTGTGCACATATGTTGTTTGATCAAATGTTGGACTTAGGTTTCGGCTTTTTCTGAGATAGTGATCTCATGGGCTTGTAACATACATATTGGTGGATGAGAGGCTTTTCTATGTTTGTGGTCCCTTGTCCTCTTTGATTCTCACCCTCACCTGGCTGCTATTAAAGCAAAACATGTTGGAAAAGGTAGTTGGGTTGGGGGCTAAAAATGAAAATTGGAGTGACAATTCATAACACGACCCGTCACATAGAAGGTAGCGGGTATGAGTCAAAAAATTAAACGATTTCAGATCATAAAAGGGTTCATTTATGCAAGAGTTGACTTTTTTAATAGTGGAGTCAAACAAAAATCTGACTAAACACGCATGAACCTGTTTAAAGACGACTTATATCTGATATAAATTCAACTATACAAGTAGAGGTACGGGGTGAATACATTTTGATATGACATTATATAATTACACGTTGAAAACCCTACAAAACATAAAGAACAATTCAAAGATTTGTTTCGTACAAAAATCGTACTTTGGGAGTTGTTAGAAGCGACGCCAATGAAAGAATAACTTGTTATGATTCTTAGATGCTTGATTTTGCAAGGCAGATGTTTCTGATTGCATTGCAATCGAAATCTTCATGTTATTCCCAAAGGTATATGTGCGCGTTCTAGATGTTTATACAAAACACAAAGAACAGTTCAAAGATTTGTTTCGTACAAAAATCGTACTTTGGAAGTTGTTAGAAGTGACGCCAAGTAAAGAGTAACGTGTTATGATTCTTATATATGCTTGATTTTGCTAGGCAAATGTTTCTAATATGCATTGAAAACAAAATCTTCATGTTATTCCCAAAGATATCTGTGAGTGTTCTAAATGCTCATAGTCAAGATTGAAAGCAATAAATGATCGGTGTCATAATGTATAGTTAATTAGGACTGTGGCAAATATTACATCACGCAATCTTAATCAGTTAAATTGGTTCAGTAGTTCAATAAAAAGCGAGACGTAAATAGATTCCAATCCCGAGTCTGAAGTGAGTGTAATGCGGTTATTTTACAACATTTCGTTTTGATAAATTTAAAGGAAAAAAGAGAATCATTCATCTTGAAGGATTTCCACAAACATAGATTAAAATATGAACAAATGAGGTGAATAGTCAACAGTAGTTAGGCAATGACTGTTGGGGAAACCTCACATTGGTTGTCTATTGTTGTAAAAGTAACCTTTCCCACACCATCCAGCATACCCCCCCCCCCCCCCCCCCCCCCCCCCCCCCCCAAACAAAACACACCCATTCACAATTTTTAAGAAAAATAATACACAAGTAGTCTCAATAGATACTATAAGCATCTGTCATTCTAGATAAAGAGAGTTTGGTTTCCCATGTCCATGACCATTCAACTCTACTTTTAGGTAGAGTCTGGTAACTTATTTTTGAAGTATCTTCTTTTGTTTTTGTTTTTGGTTTTTTTTTTAATTTTGAAGTAGTTTTTTAAATAATGCTTATTTCTATTTTTGATTTTTTTTTCTTTTTTCGAAGTTGCTTTCCTTCTCTAAGGTAATGATATGTATAGTAGCACAAATATGTGCATATATAAGTGTTATTATATACTAAGATGCACGTGAATCTCTTTTATAAATATACTAGTTATTGTCTATGTCTGAAGACACAGTGTAATAAAAAATGATAAATAATAAACATATTTGTATTTATATTCAAAATCAAATCACAAACATAGATAAGAGATAAAAGAATTTAAGTATCGATTTGTAGTGGGGGTGAGAGGTGGTGGGCAGTAGTGGTGGTGGTAAGAGACAGTGATGGTTGTGGTGGGTAGCAATGATTGTGGTGGCGGTGATGGTGGAGGTGGGGGTGGTGGTGGTGGTGGCGGCGGCAGTGGGGGGGGTTGGCGGTGGCGGTGGAGGCGACGGTGGTGGTAGTAATGGCGGCGGGGAGGTGGTGGGGGGGGGTAGAGGTAGTGGTGGGGCAGTTTCAAACACTATTATTTTTATTAGAGTATTTATGAGAAATAATTTCTAGAAGTACTTTTAAAAAATCATTCCAAACACACCCTTATGGCCCTATTTTTCCTATTAAATTTAGGGTGTTAATATTAGCCGTTAGATTAATTTTAAAGTAAAATTTAAAGCGATCTCAACCGCGAATAGCAAAAGTCATTTTGTTTATCTTTTGAGATTTGAATTGTAAGCTACTTTATTATATTGATTTTTTTTTAGGTAAAATTACATATTTGGATAAAAATATTATAAAAACGGTGTCTTATTTGTTTTAAAATTTTCTCTTATTATCCTGTGGCCTAATACAAATTCATCACTCTGCACCCATAGTTACCCCGTTTGAAGAGAAAATTAGGCAACTGAAGAAGGTCAAAAAGGAAGTTCGATGGTGGATATTTCACGTGGTTGAGTGGAGTTAAAGAAAGAGATGTGAGTACTTATGTGACAACCAATAAAAGGTATTAGGGTCATTTTAAAAACGGACACTAATACTCTCTCTCTTGGTTAACAATAATAATATACACAAATACAAGGAGAAGGTTTAGACACCGTTTCTTTTAACCCATTTATGAGTGTACGTAGTTATATAGAAGTCTGTAGAAGTCCGACACGACACGAATTAACATGTAATTAACATTTAATTTATCAAATTAACAATCAATTTCATCTAATTAACATTCAATTTTTTCTAATAAACATTTAATTCACGAAATTAACATTCAAATTCAACTATTTAACATTAAATTAACCAAATAAACTTTCAATTTCATTCAATTAACACTCAATTCATCAAATTAACATTCAAATTATCAAATTAACATTCAGATTTATCAAATTGACATTCAATTTTATCAAATTAACTTGTAATTAACATTTAATTTATCAAATTTACAATCAATTTCATCTAATTAACATTCAATTTTTTTCTAATAAGCATTTTACAAGAAGTATTGTTGATTTTCTAATAAGCATTTAATGTTGATTTTATGAATTTTAAATTTAAATTTAATTTTATGAATTTTAATTTAATGTTAATTTTATGAATTTTAATTTAGTGTTAATTTTATGAATTTTAATTTTGTGTTAATTTTATGAATTTTAATTTAGTGTTAATTTTATGAATTTTAATTTAATTTTAATTTTATGAATTTTAAATTGGATAAATCAGTTAGTTGTTATTGAATTTGATCGATCAAAACCATATTTGATCGATCAAATTGTTGTTGATGTCCCCAGTATTCCATATCTGCAACAATTTGATCGATCAAATCTCCCCATGAAGTTGTAAATATTAGTGGTAAAGAATCCATTGAAGTTATAAATATTCCCATTTTTATGGGAATATTTACAACTTCAATGGATCAATGATATGTTTACAACTTGAATGAATGATTTACAACTTTAATGGATTATTTGTAGACAAGACAAGACATTGAAATGACATGTCAATAGTACATCATTATTACTATTTTGTTACTATAATGAAGAGAATATTTACAACTTTAGTGGTATATTTGCCAAATTTGTGGGAATATTTACAACTTCAGTGGTATGTTTACCAAATTTGTTGTAATATTTACAACCTCAGTGGTATGTTTACTAAATTTATGGGATTATTTACAATTTCAATGGATTTTTTTTACTAAAGTTGTGAATGTTTTTACCACTTTAATGGTTTTTACTAGAGTTGTGACTAATCAAAGAACTTAAATGGTTTATTTACCACTTTTATGAAAATATTTACAACTTTAATGGATTTTTTCTGTGGTATGTCATATTTACAACTTCAATAGATTCTTTACGACAATTATGACAATATTTACAACTT
This sequence comes from Ilex aquifolium, assembly GCA_951799425.1. Classification (NCBI taxonomy): domain Eukaryota; kingdom Viridiplantae; phylum Streptophyta; class Magnoliopsida; order Aquifoliales; family Aquifoliaceae; genus Ilex; species Ilex aquifolium. The sequence goes on along the minus strand of OX637397.1, from coordinate 2,591,574 downwards.
CAATGGATTTTTTACTTCAATGGATTAAAATTCATAAAATTAACATTAAATTAAAATTTATAAAATTAAAATTAAAATTAAATTAAAATTCATAAAATTAACATTAAATTAAAATTTATAAAATTAAAATTAAATTAAAATTCATAAAATTAAAATTAAATTAAAATTCATAAAATTAAAATTAAATTAAATTAAAATTCATAAAATTAACATTAAATTAAAATTCATAAAATTAACATTAAATTAAAATTCATAAAATTAAAATTAAATTAAAATTCATAAAATTAAAATTAAATTAAATTTATAAAATTAAAATTCATAAAATTAAAATTAAAATTAAAATTAAATTAAAATTCATAAAATTTGCATTAAATTAAAATTCATAAAATTAAAATTAAATTAACATTCAAAAAATTAACATTAAATTAAATGTTGATTTTAATTTAATTTTAATTTTACTTATTTTAATTTAATGTTGATTTTATGAATTTTTATTTAATGTTGATTTTATGAATTTTAAATTTAATTTTAATTTTATGTGAATTTTATGAATTTTAATTTAATTTTAATTTTATGAATTTTAATTTAGGGTGAGGTACAAACTCTTAAAGGTTAGGTATTAAATGTTGGGTAAGGTTACAACAATTAAAAGTAAAATTACTATCTTTGAAAATGGGGTTATAACTCTTAAATGTTAGGTTACAACAATTAAAGGTTATGTATTAAAGGTTAGGTAAGGTTATAACAATTAAAAGTAAAATTACTATCTTTGAAAGTGAGGTTATAAGTATATATGGAAAAATTACTACATTTAAGGTTAAATTACAAGTATTTAAGGTTAGGTTACAAGTGGTAAAAGGATAAAAATTACTACATTTAAGGTTAGGTTACAAGTGATAAAATTTTCACTAATGTTATAATTTTGTTCACTATAGTAGTAAACTTTCCACTAATGTTGTAATTTTACCCTTAATTGACTTAATGACGGCTTTTCTTTATGTCTTGTCTTGTCATTTCAATGTCTTGTCCGGTGTCATTTCAATGTCATTGAAGTTATAAATAATCCATAAATTTAATAAATTATACTATTGAAGTTGTAAATTGTATACCACTAATGTTATAAAAAGAAATTTTCGGTATGGTACCGAAAATTCCCTTGCGGTTCTCGAAACAAACTAGCCCTAATTGTATCCACTAGTCCAGTCCATATTATCATAAAACACTCAGATTATTCCTCTCCAACACATGTATTAAGTCATGTGACAAGTCCCATCACCTTGTTTCGAATATTTATTATCCTACTATAGCCTGACATCACATTTTATTAGTATAACCACAAAGAATATATATGTCTCTAGAGTCTATGAAAATTTCGACCAAAAAAACCATTAACATCCTATCACCTTTGAATGGTGCCATTGATAAGAATATAAACAGTTATGATCAGTGACAACTAATGCCATGCATTGCATAACTCATATTCTATTACCCTTTTTCTAGAGAAAGTCTTTGTATGATCTCTTCAACTCCAGATTCCCATGGTTGGGTTAAACAAATTGGCTTCCCACTCAAATCCGTGTGCACTAAATACAAGCTTTGTGACCGTATCATGTCATATTTGTATCATATACACGTTCGATCTATGTTTGGCTTTTAGTTGAGTTTATATTAACTTATTTATTTATCAAGTTTAGTGTCTCAACTTATTTAAATCTTAAACCCGTTCAAACCAAACTCATATTCGACGTAGTCTTATGTTTTTCCCATTAAAATTGACGGATAATATAAAGAATTATGAGTTTTTTTTTTTATTATAGGGTGTCTAGTCTTGCGTCAACTACTCTCCCGAACTCGAATACTAGTCACCGTAATCCAAGCAGATTTAAAACATAGTCCTTAAAAAATAAGAATAATTGATTCTTAAATAATATGAAAAATTTTAAAATTTAAACCTCTAAATTATTAAAAACCAGACACACATGAACCCCATAGAGTTGTAAGAGTTTAAAGAATTGTGAGTTTACCAAGCATGTGTTTCCTAAGAATCAGTACTATATGTGGCCCCAACCTTAGCTACATCTATGCCAAACATACCCTAGTTAGTTCACACTAAGTTTTTTTTATTATTATATCTCCACCCAATTTTAAGATATTCCCCAGCTTCCCCTATATATACACTAGTCCCTCCCTTCCTTAAGGTCATCTTCAAGCTCACATATATACAACCTTACAGTACTAATTCTTTCATTTCCTCTCTTGAGGTCATTCAACAACAATGTCTGGTGTTTGGGTTTTCAAGAATGGCGTTCTTCGACTCGTCGAGAACCCTGGTGCAGACTGCCAGGGCTCGAACTCTCGCCGTAAGGTGTTAGTCCATTTATCCTCTAATGAAGTCATTACATCCTATGCAATCCTTGAGAGGAAGCTTCTAGCCCTTGGTTGGGAGAGATACTATGATGACCCTGACCTTCTTCAGTACCACAAGATAGCCACAGTTCATCTCATCTCTCTCCCTAGAAACTTCAACAGGTTCAAGTCCGTGCACATGTATGATATTGTGGTCAAGAACCGCAATGAATTTGAAGTTAGGGACATGTAGAAGTACTCCACCATGCATGATCTATTTATATAAGTCTTGTTTCTGTGTGATTGTTCTATATATTTCCAATTTGGGTTTGTAGCTTGAGGGGTCAAATCAATCAAATGTTTCATTAGATGTAGTTGGGTAATTGGTTGACTTAGTTGTTTCTTATGGGGGTTTTCACTATGTAAAACAACACACAGGTGAAGCTTCTCTTTAGGTTATGGGAGCTAAGTGTAGTGTGTGTTTGTGTGTTAAAAGTCCTGTAAATTATGTAGTGATTCTGCAATGAAAGGCTTGTGTTTTTAGTGAAGAATCGTGGTTTGTCTTTTTGGACTCGTGACTATAGCACAAACCCTTCCTCATTTTTGTCAATGTGGCATTGTTTAATTATCTATCATCCAAGATGGAGGACAGGGACTGAAAGAGTGAAGAGGGCAAATGGTATGTCAATCACTTTCTGCAAAAAAGTTGGCTTAAGCTTTTGAAAAATGACAGAGCAAGTATGGAGGAATTGAGGGGCAAAAGATAGTGAAGGGTATGCCAACCATCAGCTTTGTCTATATCCAAATGGACTCATCCATCCAACTTTTAAGGAGAGGGAAGTGGATCAGGGCATAGGTGGAAGTTTAAAGAAAAATGTGGTACATAGTGTATAAAATTCCCGTCTAAGCCAAGGTGTTGTAAAAATAAGTGGTAGACAACTTTATCCCATTTTAGAGATATAGATTTCTGTTACAAACAAATTTTACGTTGAACGAATTTAATTGTTGAGAAAAGAAGAAATTATTAAAATTGATGGAGTATTCTATGGGGAAAAAATATAAAAATAAAAATTGAAAGAGTAAAGTACTGATTCAAATCAATGGATTAGGGTGCTCTAATCTTATATGCCAATGTTCTTTTCTTTCTTTCTTTCTTTTTTCGTATTTAGGGCTGTTAATCAAGCCAAGCTTGAACATTTTTTTAGACTCGTTTATGTGTAAATAGTCAAATGAATCAGCTCGTTTATGTATAAATTAGACTTGAATTAGGCTCGAATTCAGCTCGATTATCACCCCTATTCGTATTAAGCAGAACTGAATAAAATGAAGGACAGTCTGCTGTGAGTAGAATCCAATAATTGAACTTGATTGAAATTGACAAGTTTAAATTTGAGAGGATCCAAACCCTAATTTATTTTACTAGATATATTTGTATTGACAATTATACGAAATATCTATATGACATTCTCGAGGGTGTACTAGCTCTATTGGAAGAATTTTGCACCATCGATCCTTATTTCATACATGCATACGAGAATAGTTTTTCTCTCTTTTTTTCGAATTATTCCGTTACACAAGAACTTATCTTGCTGGAAAAAAAAATATCAGCATTTAGTATTCATAGCAATACTCTAAGATTCTCAAAAAATAAAACCTCATCAGTCATCACTGTAAATGTATCCGCAAAATTGGAAAGGCTGCCAATGGTCAAGTCATGTCGGTACTTAAGTTGTGTTGTATCAAAATTAGTTTAATTTATACATAATTATTAAGCCAATTTGATGGGTTTGAACTCATACTTCAATATGATCTGAACTCGTTAGTCTGATCGCATACTTGATATCTTTGAATCGATCCATATGAAGTTTATGAATTGTGTTTAGAAGTTTGTTTAATAATTTTAATGTAAATAACATGCAAACAAAATCTGACATCTGACTTTAATTTTTGCACTTTTTTTATAACTTCTCATTTGCTATGAAACACCCATCCAACTGACAAACCCTAAATGTTCTTGCCCAAGAATCCAGACAACATGTGCTTCAAACCATGAGCTTCCACTGAACCCAAACACTGGCAATGATCTTCTCTGGATAAGGAGCTTATCAAAACATGTCCGAATGCTAGCTCAAACCATGAAAAAACAAGCTAGTCAGAGACTTTCTTTCCTATTCTTGCCAGTGCAGCCCCATTCCTTCATAGAATGGGCTACTGTGACCTCTCTCTCTCTCTCTCTCTCTCTCTCTCTCACACACACACAGACACAGTTGGTCAAGGTCATTCAAAGAGTAGAAATGGATGAACTCATAATAGGGTGATGGAGAAGAGAAGATCCTGTCTGCTCATTCTATCCAGAAATGATGGGGCAAGAGAGATACTGATTTGTCTTCTCCTGAGTTTGATTTTGATGGCTGGAGGTTCTGTCTTGTCATGCCATGCTGTTGGTAGTTGGTACACTTAGCTGTAGGAAAAAAATGATAAACCTTGTTGAATTTGTCATCATATTTTATTAATCCAATACAAAATTAGTAGATATGAATTTAAGAATTTAACGCTAATTAATGAGTTCGAGTTATGAATAAATTGGTTTTTCACACAATTTTTACTAAATACGACTTATATATATTGCTTGTACTCTATAGTTCTCGATAATAAACGAATGGTTATAACTTAACTTGATTAAGTTAAGGCACAATACGCTTACATCATGTATGTAAAAACATAACACGATCCTGATCATAATAATTCTATAACCACATAAATGAATTGATTTCCATGTTATTGAAATATCTTTCATGAGGATGAAATTAAAAATACAAAATTTTCATAAGAAATTGATATAAATAAAATCCAATGTAATTTTCGTACACAACATTCAAACTTGTGGTATATTTTCATTGTTTCTAATAAATGAAGCTCCCTCCACATAAACACTTAAAAAGAAATATACCTCTATATTCACTTGTCCGAGCTGAATGAGAAAGTTTTAAGGATTAGTGGATTGCTATCTTGATATTTCAAATTCGACTCTTGTGAAATAGTCCTAATTCACTTGATGTGCGCCAGTAATTATGCTGGCTCAAAGTTTAGCGCTGTAACCCCCAATCTAAAGTGCTCGTGACTAGGACGATTCTAAAATTAATTATACCTTGATTCAAGTTATTCTTTGCTCAAAAGTAAGTAGAAGAATGACAAGTCGGAAACCATTAAGAAGAAAGGCGGTAATTGATGGATTCATAGTTCGTAGAAGAAATAGTTTATTAGGAGAAGATTCTTGGAGAACATATTAATACAAGACGAGTATCTCCAACTACGTGAAGCCAATATCAAATATATTAGATATCGAGTATCAAACCCATCAATTGACAAAAAACATAAAACTTAATTCGAATTTGTAACATTAATTCTTAAGTCATGTGTTGATTAAATTTTACCGGTTAAGCATTCAATTTTCATTATATATATATATAATCATTATGCCAAAGAGAGAAACATATTGAGCAGAATCAGTATGCCAAAGGGAGAAACATATTGAGCAAGCACAAACAAGAAATATTCCCTTTTATTAGTTTATCTCTATTGGTCTCTTCTATATCCTTGATAGCACTCACTATCATTAGGGCAACCTGAAATAATGGAACATTCCCTTTTCTATTTGCATGCATGCCTACATAAGTTTTTAGGTTCTCCAACAAAGGGAGATTCTTTTTGGGCAAATAGTTTTTAAACTCTCTCTCTCTCCCCTAAGATATCGAGTTATTAACCAATGAAACTATTTTTTTGGTTCAACGATCAAGGGTGTCTGGACCAATTTAAACATTTCTCGACTAATCTCTTCCTCAGTACTGTCAAAAGCAGACTATACACGTCGAGACTAGAGTATTCATGAGGGATAAAATCTCTCATGAATACCCCCTAAGAAATTATCAAAATTCAAATTTAAGACGTTTTAGTTTACGCCTTGTACCTATTATTCCTTGAACTACACCTTAAAGTTACCAAGAAACTAAATCATGACAAGTTAACACCTTTTTGACATAGATGCTACAAGGGTTTATTATATTACCACCCAAGAAAACAAACCCAACATCCAAAAACACTTTATGGGTGTTAATGATTATGGATGCAATGAAAAAGGAAAGCATAGTAAAAACACACACAATAGTTTAATTACCCTTAGCACACCTTTTCCATTACTTTGTTCAATAATTCTCAAAATGAGTTGGAATTTCCTTAGGTGCAGTGAATTTAGATTCTCAATTTTCATATACGTAAACAATAATATTATTTGTACCTAATTTATAATATAATTTATTAATTTAATCCATCACAAACATTAGATTGATAGTCGGTCTCAATATTTGTTGTAACCCGTTGTAAATCCAACGGTTATGAATGATTACGTCAACAAATCAGGTCAATAAATTAGCAATGCTCGTGAACAATAATACTATTAACTATAAAACTATACATGTGAATGGTTGATGTTCTTCTGCTATAATGGCTCTTCCGGCGCTCTCTCCGTAATTTCATGGCCACATGAGACTTAAAGAGTCCTTTGCCGACGTCAAAGTCGGCGCCATGGGAGAGAAAAAGATGATCAAAAAAGGTTTAATAAGTGAGTTTGGCAAACAATGACTTTGTGTTGCTTCAAAGGTGATAAACTAATCACCATTGGGACCTCCTCCTTCCTCTCTTTGCTTGCAGAGAAAACCATGCCATGTGCTTCATAAATTAAAAAAAAAAATTCTTGTGGAATTGGAAGACAATGATGTGGGATGTCTTGTATTCCAGTCTGATTCGCACCCGATTCGATATAAAACTTTTGAAAATTAATCGAAAAAGTTTTATGAGTCTAGGGCATGTTTGGATGATCCACCTGAGAGGGATTAGATTCGTTTTAGGAAACTCTTTCAAATCCAACCTTCTATACATGGGATTTAATCATAAACACAATCCAATTTCATGTTTGATAAGGGACATAAATATATGTAGAGTTTTATGGATTCATGTCAAATCATATTACTCAATTTACTAAAATGTTTATTATTAGGTGAATAGAAGAATAATTTGTGGGTAAAATAGTATTTTTGTCTTCAAATCCAATCTTTCACTTTTGAAACACCCCCCCCCCCAAAAAAAAGGGTTTCATCGAACCCTTATACTTGCCTTTTAATGCAGTATTTATTGCGGGTCGAGATATAAATCTCGAGTTTAAAAGTCCTAACCAAACGTAGAATTAAGTGGCCTATCAGACTATTTTTCTTAAACCCCCTTTTCAAACCCGCCATACCCGGTAAACAAATAGGCCCTTAGTGTGTGGAACAAAGGACATTTTTTTTTTTGGATAACTCGTTTTCTGGAGAGTCGACTTTAATTAGGATGTGGTGAAAATTTACTAAGAATATTCATATATCATATGTTATTTTTATTATTTTTTTATCATATATTATTACAAACAGATTAGGAAAGAGAGGGCTTTAGAAGCTTTCACTCTTCATTTTTTTTTTCATAGAATTTTATTTTTTTTAATTACAATACTAAGGTTGATCCAATCATATATTTGTCACATGACCCATGTAGTTTAAATCTTCATTCCACTAATTAACTACTACTATTCTACATGTTTTTCAAAAAGATTTATTCATATCACCCTATAACTTTCTATAATTTCCTATCCAGTATCTCAAGTGATGAGTGAAAATTTGTAGAAGAATTGAGCAGAATCGTAAATTCTGTGCATCACATGAGTCCTTCGCTAATATATACATTGCATAAATAAGTAGGAGAGTAGAAGTTATAATTATGTTATGTGAAATTTTTATAATTGTTTTCGTTAGCTTTTTAGAGAGGATAACGGGTTTTTGGTGCAAGTGTAAAATTGTTCGATTGTGACCTAAGCATCATTAATTCGAGTTACGAAAACACTCTCTCCTTGTGCATAAACTCATTGTGGCTAATACCATGTGAGTCAAGAACACTGTATTGATTGCCACCTCTGAGCCACCAGGACTACATATTGCTAATGCTTTTACTATAATCTGAAATCCTCCCTTACAGATTCAGCCATCTCCTAGATGAACAAACCATGTTCAAATTTCTGTTTAGCACACAAACTATTGCACCAATTAGTGAATCTGTGGCCTTAAAATGTACAAATAGTAAGAACCCGAGAACTTAAAAGAGTACGGTACATAGGAAATTGGTCTTTCTCAACGGGGTGTATAGCACAAAAAACCTTTCGATGCATGATAGAGCAGTTCACATGAAAGAAAAAAATGAATATTTTCTTCTCTTCTTTCTCCATGACTTCACTCTGATTTTCCAATACAGACTCAGGCGATGGGACTGAATCAATACAGGCTTAACAAAGCGATGGGACTGAATCAAAAAAAAAAAAAGTAAAATGCGACAACTCAGTGAAGGGGGCACCTCTAGTTGAAGCATAGAACAATTTCAGGAGTCCACTGAGATGCAAATTAGAAACTTGGGCTATCAGTATGAGTAAAGTAAACACTGCACCAAAACCTTGTTTATTACTACATTGTAAATTTATCGAAAAAAACATGTCCATATCATTTGATGCGACCTAGCACAAACAACTACAAATCCCCCCAGAAAACAAAAACGACAATCCAGACAAAGAAGACATCCTTTCCAGCACTTTGTACCTTAGTAACTGCTTGGAGATTTTCCAAAACAAACTTGCAGAAAGAGTGCAGTGACCCTCTGCGGAACTCAAGCTCTTCACTGGAGGCTTAGGTGTATACACAATTGAACTGAAGTTGATCCACTTGTGTGCTGAAGACATGCTAGTTGGTGCAATCAAACCCATGGCAAATTGAAACCCAAATAATGAGAACGAGAAGCAGAAGGATTCCCAGAACAACCAACTTTATTTTCATATTCTGATACCACATCTTCCGTCGGATTTGCGTCCCTTTTTTCTTGAATTCTTGGGCCTGAACACAGCAATAATAGATGTTTAATACATGCTATGTATGGAACTAAGAGCTAAACAATACGGATCAACCTACCGAATCACGCAGATCTTCAGCCTTGTTGTTAAGAATAGTTAGGTTTTCCCCTCTCTCAATAGCCTGAAAGGTGCATACAGGGTCAAATAAACATAACGAAACTTCATTGTTTCAGCTATTGCTAATTATGACTCATTCGTGATGCAAGAGGGCTCCATAGATGCATTTAATGATGAAACAAAACTCCAAATAGGCAACTGTTGGCCATAACAGTTAAGTTTTGTTGCCATTAGATGAATATGGGCTACTTCTCAACCAGGGGTGGTGTGTCATTTGGTAAGACAACTAAAGAGATCCTTGAATAGGTAATTCTTTTAACAAGTTAAATTCACAGATAAGTCTCACAGTACCTTTGGCAAATCTTAAGAGCTTTAGAAAACTGGTGTTTAATTTAAGTATTTAATAATCATTCTGCATTTAAAAAAGGGCCTGGAAAGGCTTCAACTTGACCTCATCACAGTATAAGAAATGGCTGCTCTTCGCCTTTCACTTGCACAACCTAGGCAATGTTAGATTGCATTCCAAAGGGACATTGAAAGACTTGACTATCCATAACTCAACAGCAACGGTGGAGGATTTCCTTCAGTACAATGTGGCTAATGTATTACAGTGATATGCATCTCCCAACGACAGTGTCTTCCTAAGGAATTGGACTTTGGACTAACTTAGTAAAGCAACCGAAAACACAGAAAATTATGCTTTCTAGTCTCAATTAAACTAGTCCAGATACTAACCAGGGAAAAATCTGGTGGATGTTACTGATGAAGAGATTCAAACAAAAAGGGGTTCAGCACAAGTTTTCACACGAAGTATGCCCAAAAGAAACCAGAATGATGAATGAAGATGGACGTAGCCAACCCCAAAATCTAACATTAAAACCATGACAATAGCCATGGTTACATTTTGCACCTTTAATTACAACAACTTTGTCCTTGACACTCACACACACAAAGATTTGGTCCCCATGCAGAGAGACCCTTTTTGTGACTCGAATTGCACAATGGGGGCTGAGGCTAATTCATTAACACATAAAAGTTATAGTTTCAAATGCATGAACAAATAAGACACCCCACTTCCAAGAGCAAACAAAAAAAAATATCACTCCAAAATTATTAAGTTCAAACCACCATCTATTCTAAAAATTCAAATTGTTCAAGAATATGTAAGTATTTGTATATTTCAACATGCTCCCTCACTTAGGTCTAGATTTTGGGTCATGCATCTACAATTTTTTTTTTATATATAATCAAAGTGCCGATAAGGTTTAAACGCAAGACTTCCTACTCGGATATCATGTTAGCGCAATCATCTACTCTAAGAGCTTAAGTTGTTTTTATATACTTCACTATGTTTGACATACCTTGTCTATATTCTCCAACATGATACTTTTAACTTCTGAAACTTGGGCCTTCACTTTCAAAAGCTTCTCAATCTCGTCGGCATGGTCTATTATATACTGCATGTGCTCTTTCATAAGTGGCCTGTAGAGTTGGACATATTTGTGAATTGTATATTTCTATAACCAATTAACTATCAAATGCACAAAAATTTTTAGCAAATCATTCATTAGTTGCATCGTGGCGGTTCAATTACACCAGGCCCCCTCAAAACTACGGATCTAGTGTAAATTGTCCATTTCATCATCAATTTTCCCATTCAACCCCTTCAACTACTTGAATTGGTATCATACTGACACAAACTCAATTGAAATCTTGGCATCGGTCAATCGCAAACAACAAGAGCAAAGGTGGAAATTGCTTTTGGATAGTTGAAGGGTTAAATATTAGAATTGATGGTATAGAGAGAGCAAAGCGACACTAGATCCATAGTTGGAGAGGCAAAGTGTAATCAACCTTTTCTTGGCTCAACATACCCAAACTCCTTATTGAGACTTTTGGCAACAGATGTATCTGCTTTACCACCACCATATCTTTTCTTGAAATCTGCTTTCATACGTTCCAAAAATGCAATAGAAATCTGTTTTCCAACAGAATCTTTGGCAACAACGCAATAAGCTGCATGATTCAACAACCACTACATCAAAGGGGTTGAAGCAAAACTTTACATCATTTATAACTTAAATGTGTTTTGGTATTGCCATGTTTAATGAGAGGAACTAGGAAGAAGGGAGTAGGAGTGGGAAGATTTAATGGAAGTAGAGAGTAAAAGGTTGCAATTTTACTTTCCTTGTTGCATGAACATTAATAAGACTATGCTCAATTGCTCATAAAATCACTTTTATATGTGTATGACTTTGTGTATATCCTAAAACTACAACAAATATTGCAATTTCTAAAACCATATTATTCACGAAGTTAATTCAAGAGCTACACTGCATGCTGCCAGAGCGGCCCCATTCAATGTGGCTTCCTGAAACTTATAGCAGCAAAGTCGTGGCCTATCAGCCTGCCAATATCCCTTTGAGAATCCATAACAGAAAATCAATTTTCCATAGCGGTATACTAGGTATGACCAGTAAAATTAAATTAACTGAAGTTGTTTCAAATTGAATTTACTATATCTATGGATATCTCTAATTGCCATATAAAAAAATTTGCATCACTAACTAAGAATATCCTACATTCCTACCCATAATGAGTATATAAAAGTAGTTAAATCCAATGCCCTGTATTATCAATAGAATATCTCTCTTTGTTGCTACTATTATGACTCACTGCTCAAGCTTATTAACACGTAACATGATAAAAAGTCTAAGGCCCATTCCCATTGGAATTGAAAGCATAAGATTGAGTTGTAGTAAGGAATACGAAATTTTAAGTGGTGATTTTGTTAGGAAGCATGAAATTCATTTTACAGAACAGGAATTGGACGAAAACTAAACGAGAATGTAAACTCATGTGGTCAACAATTCCAATTCCAAGCCGCAAATCTAGGTAATCTCAAATGCGCAAGAGCTCAATTACAAATCACAGCAAAAAATAAAGTGCTTCTCTCTGATAGTATCTCTCCTTCACCAAATCAATCATTAATCACTCTGCTTTGAACACCTATACTGCATGCCCATACATATCCAAAATCATAGCTGAATTTTCAAAGGATACTCAACTATATTTCACCATCGCCATAAAAACCCAGAAACTTAAAACTTTGAAACACCAAAGTTCTGTTAGTTACAACAAAATTGCAAAAGGTTCACTCGCAATAGAGCCTATTACGTTACTACTTCAGAAGAACATTCAACAGATCCTAAAAAGAAAATTTTCTTCTTTCAATTTCTCACCAGCTTTCTCAGCAAACAAAATAGGAAATCATAAAACAGAACAGAACAGGAAGAAAACAAAAACAAAAACCCTCTTCGTGTCTTAGGGTTTTAGCACCCAAACTAAGTAATTTCTCCAACTTTTTGCTAAGTAGTGCAGATCCAGCTACCCTTTCTTAAAATTCAAGCAAAACTCTGTTTGTTTCCCGAGAAAATTAACAGAAAATACAGAGATCGAGAAGTGAAAATGGGAAATTTACCATAACCATCCTCGACTAAGAAGTTAAAAGTGTGGTGATCACAGTTATAGGTGAACTTGTTGTTCGATGAGGGAAGTCTCTGGAGGCACTGAGTCGCGATGGCCGGAAAGTTCCCAGTGAACTCTGTGTACTCCGCAAGTATCACTGTGCCCCGTGCCACAAAGCTGTATATGAACGATTCCTGACCCATTCCTTGCCACTCGGTCACTGAGTCAGGTTCCGAGTTACAGAGAGAGAGAGGGTTGATCAGGAGATACAGAGAGAGAAGTTGGCATATTTTGTAGGAGTGGTGTTTGGTATTTGTGCTTTGCGGCGAAGGTGTCTGTAGCTGATTTTTGGTTTTGATATTGTCAAGGAGAGCGATTGAATGGGAAGAGGTGACAGAGAGTCAGAGATGTTTTGAGACGACGTCGTGTTGACGTGGAGGAATCATAAAAAAGGGCTTGGTAAGATGGACTTGGAGAAAGAAAGAATATTTTTGTTTCTTGAAAATGTTGACTCAAATTGTTTGACGAACAGAAGAAAGGTATAGCCGCAGGAATCAGAGATGTGTGTGTGTGTTTTTTTTTTTTTTTTTTTGGGGGGGAGGGGGAGGGGGAGGGGGAGGGGGTTATAATTAATTAAATTAACAAAAAAAGAGATTAGCGATCAATTTAAAGATTATTATTTTGTTATTAGATGTTAAGATCGTAAATTTGAATCTCATCGTCATTTTCTTTATAATAATAATTGACCCAAAAAAATTAATTATATTAAAAGTAATTGTAGATAATATGTAATAATTAAAGCTACAATTACTTTGTTTCTTTCTCTTTTTTTTCAGCTTTTGAATAATGAAATGTCACTTTTTTTATAGATTGTAATAGTCTAATAGGGATTGACATCAATGGTGTTTGTGGTGGATCATACAGTGTTAGAGCAACTCTAAGGGGAGTGGCATCAAGGGTAACAATTCCATAATTATCAAAATATCATTTCAAATTCAAAATTTTTTACTCCAAAAGGGGTGGTATTAAGGGTTGGAAAATAGCAACAATGTTCTTGGGGTGGCAATTTTAGTAACTCTAGAGAGAGAAATGGAGATGTTGCAAATGGGTTGATGAATATAAATCAGTTAAATTGTTGAATGATCCAACTATGAATATATATCCAACGATTCATATAGATTGATGAATGAAAATATGAAAATGGCACCCTATTTTGGCACCTGGCATTGGAACAGATTTTTAATTCAAGTATATCAAAACACTATTCAAGGTTACAAATGAGTGATTTGACACCCCAAAATAACAACTCCCTTTGAAGTTGCTCTTAGGTGGCAAGGTTTTGTTTAGTGACGAGCTTTTGAGGTCTAACCGGGCTTGCAAGTGTTGGGTGGTGGATCCACTGTTGCCATAAGGTTCAAGCGGCGATGGATTTGGATGGTGGAACCATGGTGATGAGCAACGAGAGGAAGAATTTACGTAATTAAATTATTAATTAACAAAAAAAAATATTAATATGGGAAAATTAGATAGGTACTTATCAAAAATATTAATAAACATAATATATTAATAATTAAATTATTAATTTGATAGATTATGAAATTAAACATTTAATTCTCAAAATTTTAATTTATATATGAAACATAAAAAATAAAAAAAAATGATAAATAATATACATTCGAATTCTTAAACTTAATTTTGGAGGGTAATTTTGACAGTCTAAGAATTATTATTAATGAAATAATGTATCTAAGATATTTGTGTGACTGGTGTACATCAATTGGTTTAAAGTATAAGTTTGATGAGACAAGACAATCATTACAAAACTAATACTTTACATTGGTAAATTAACAAGCAATATGCTAAAAAATTGAGTATTCTAAAGATGTTGTAATGATGAGTATATACGTGACACCATGGACTTTTTAGGACACGCTAGGACTGCCCATGGGCTAGATCGGGCCGGGCGAAAAACTAAAATTTTGGTCCAATGGATTGGGCCAGTTTACTAGCCCAAACATCTTTGGGGGTACTTATTATAACAATTACATCACGTTTTTATTGTCATATGATAATGTTTAATAATAAACAAACAAGTAAATAAATTGAAAAACTACTCTATCATGTCAGATGGTAATCATCGCATTTAAAGAAATAAGATTCACATTTACCCACTTATTTATTTAATATTTAACGATGACACAATGAGTCCGTTTATTTAGCAGAATAATGATAAAAAATATAAGAAAGACAAAAATTTTAAAATTTTTATATGTTTGGTTAACATGAAATGAAAAATGATATAAAAATAATTTTTCTTTCATACTTAGATTTTTTTCACAACTTGCCGATTTTTTTCTTGCAAAAAACACAATGAAAAGAAATAAAGTTGTGATATATAATCTAAATTCTCATTTAACTAGGAGCGAAGCCAGACATTTTCTCCCGTGGGAGCAACCTAAACCATATTAATATTAAATTTTCAAATGTTCGTAAAAGTATAATTTCATTAATAGAATACCAATTAAAGACATAACTCATATACATGAGTGATATACAAAAGGAGCCAAAAATAAAAAAATAAACCAGAAATTTGGGCTCAACCATATATTGAATTTTAAGAAATTTTTTCATAACTGATTCAAAATTTAATTTGTCCAATCACAAACTTAGTATTTGATAATGTCTCGGAAATAATCGTCCAAGCCCAGCCTGGGATCTGCTGTTGGTCTTAAGAGTTGGCTTGAGGAAACTAATTTAACGAAAATGGAAGACACAGAACGTAAGTGGTTCACCCTTGTCGATGGACTTGGGCTACGTCCACTATAACGGAGACCCTTACTCCTTGATGTTGTATATTGATCTCAGATGATAGTAAGTGAGTTACAGGCACGGAGCCGTTACAGAGTATTAATGCCTTTCTATCGTGAATATCCAAGGATGGACAGTGTAAAGACGGGAGAGAAGGCCCAGAAGAAGATCCTCATTTCCCCTCCTTCTATTATTCTATTTATATGGTTCATTTTCCTAGGGTTTCTTGTCCTTTCTTTTACCTATTCTCCCTGACCTTGTGGGGACCTTTCGTCCTTGCCTGCAAGCTCTCCTGTCTGTCGGCGCTACTGTGCCCACGACTTATTGGTTTGTTCAGCACCACTTCCTTCTGCCTTTTGCAGGGTGTAACTCTGAGGTATCAAAGTTGGTCCCCCCTTGTCCCCGAAACACTTGGCGCAACAGGGTTCACTTTAGGTCAAGGATGTGGGTTTGGTCCAGGGCTGGACTGCTGGTTCTCCGGACTCTTCGGGCTTTGGTCGCTTGGACCTCTGCTTTCGGTGTGGGCTGATTGGGGTTATTTCCTTTGGGCTAACGAACCCACATTCTGGGTTCTCATGGTGTATTGGGCTTTGCTGTCATGGCGGCCCATGCCTAGAATTCTATCCTTATCAGTATTCATTATTGAATCTTAACAAACAATTGTAACTAACTAAACTAATATTATTCTTCTGATAAAAAAAAAACTAATATTATTCTATTAAACTAAACCTAGGTATAGGAATTACTTAACTTATCATAATAAAATTATTCAAACCACAAAATCAAAACAATTTAGTCTAGCTATAATGGAGGACTATAAGCCTTAATTCCAATTCAAAACTACTCTTAAATATTTTTGACATTTATAAGTGAGACTCATATATTTGTCAAAATAATATAACTACCCTTAAATCTTTTAAAAAAAATTCAGTGGGTCCAAATCTCTAATAAATTCTAAATTTTTTAAAATTATACGTACTCCCCAAATTTTTTTAAAATTTAAGTGGAGGCAACTACCCCATTGTCCTCGGTGTAGATCCGCCAGTGCATTTAGAGCAATGTTATTGAGAACTAATTTATTGACATAATTTGCTGACTTAATTCACTATGACTTTTGGATTAACTGTGGAGCCCATCAAACATTGAAATTTGGTGTTGATCAAATGGTTTCAATGCAGCCACATCATTAGATCAGCAAATTATGTCAGATTTTTAAGTCTAAATAGCATTAGTTATAAAACCTTTCCTTTCCTTATAATATTCAATTAATTATTAAATTTAAAAAAAAAATTGATATATGTTAAGTTAACCATATAAGCTGGTCCAAAAATTTGGACTTGAGCCTATCACTGTCTCAAAACTAGTTTAGGAGTCATTTTTCTAAAAAAAATAATTTTTAATTATAATACATATTTTTTAGACCAATTTAATATAATTAAATATAATTTAGATAATTAAAAAAAAATTGTAACTTTTATTTATTTTAAACAATAGAATAAAATTTTTTAATGGTTAAAGGTGTTCAGGCCAGTTAACATGTATCTTAATTAATCCTCTACTTAATCCGGTTAAAAACATACCATCTATATTCGAACGAGGATAGATCTCAAAAAATTGTCAAAATTCAAATTCAGGACTTTTGGTTTCATTTTCTTTTAGGGTTAATTATACGGAAGGTCCCTAAATATGGAGTTTGTCTCATTTTGGTCCCCAATATTTCAATTGTATATTTTTTGTCTTTGAAATATTGAATATATTTTTTATATGGTCTCTCAAGCAGATAACGTTCAGATTGTTAACGATTTTTTATCATAAACTTGTAATGTGATACTTAAATATGAACAAAAAAATAATTTGGATAACTCTTGACCAAATTTTTACTCCAATTTTGGTTAAATAGCTGCCTAAATTACATAGTTTTGATCATGAACTATCATAATTTTAGTCAAAAGCTACCCATATTACACATTTTTTGTCAAGAGCTACCCAAATTTTGTTTAAGAGCAATCAAAATTATTTTTTGTTCATATTTATATATCATGTGACAAGTTTATGATAAAAAATCGTTAATAATATGAACGCTGTCTGTTTGAGGGACTATATAGAAACATATTCAATACTTAAGGGATCAAAATGATACAATTGAAACATTGAGATCCAAAATAAGATAATTCCATACTTTAGGGACTTCTAATACAATTAACCCTCGTTTTGCTTTCACAATTATTTTCTATCATTTTGCCCCCTACTATCTCGCCCGCCCAAAGGCATCACAATCCTAAACCCCTAAATTTTGAATTTCACTTCTTCCTTCTTAGATATCTCCTTCTCTTTCCCAAGCTACTCTAATCTAATCAATTCTCAGCTCACATAGCCATCCAGAGACTAAAAACCCTAGAAAATCAATCTCCATTTGAACTCGATCCCCAATGGCAAACTTCGATTCCACTTCATCTGCTCCTCCCCTCGCTCCTGCTCCTCAATCTCTGGTAAATTTCTCTGTTTCTCTTTCTATATATCTGTGTATGTCTTTCTTAGATGAATTTTATGCTATTTGTTTTGAGATTAATGTTAACTGATTGGAGCAATTGTTTTTTATTTCGATTACGTGAAATAAAATTATTTGCTGAAGAAAGAGAATGTGAAGCCGATTAACTCAAAAATTGCGGTATGTTCAATGGTTTATGGTCTTAGGTTAAGTTTACCTCAAGTTATTTTATTCTTTTTTAACTTTTTTGGTAAAACCCTAAATTTTGTTTGTTCAAATAATCTGGATGCTATGTTATTAGGAATTGAGTGAGTCGAGGCAGGAGCTTATGAATAGAATTCAGAACTTGAAACAGGTGATTGCTCAAATGCACTCTAATGATAGAAATGTTTGTCACTGACTATGTGTGTGCTTGCTGATGATTCAATTTTCCTTATTTTTTGAATATTGTATTGAAGTTCCAGCTATTAAAAATTTATTGTTTCATATGTTGTTTTGGTGACTAGGACCTGCAAGGTTGGAGGTCAAAATTAGACACTCAAGTTACAACCTATCGTGATGTAAGTATCATCTTGTTTGTTTTGTATGGGGATGTATCTTATTGTGGATTTTTTTTGTCTCGTTGAAAGCGTGCCATGGCTTATTGGAATTCTGCTCCTTTGGGGTGTATGCGTATTTGATATATGATGGTCATTGTCCTCTGTTTGACTTGAATTGAAATGAGTTATTGCTATGTGTAACTGTTGTGCCATGCTCTTGTGCATTCGTTGTTGACTTGTATTTACTGAAAGAGATGTTTTTTGTCAAATCTC
This sequence comes from Ilex aquifolium, assembly GCA_951799425.1. Lineage (NCBI taxonomy): Eukaryota > Viridiplantae > Streptophyta > Magnoliopsida > Aquifoliales > Aquifoliaceae > Ilex > Ilex aquifolium. The sequence continues at coordinate 2,572,616 of OX637397.1, read as the reverse complement.
TTTATTGAAAGCGTTTAGCTTGGGCAAGTAATTCAAGAGGAGTTTTTGAACATATTTATTTGAACTTTCTAAGAATGCGCATCCTCCAGTGGCGAAATTGGGAAAGTAGTAATTCAAGAAGTGGAAATTAATTTGATAGTTATGTTCATCTAGTGAATAACGTATTCTTTGGCATGGAAATTGTGCTCAGACAACAAAGTATCATCATCGTTGTTGTCATTTTTATTATCATCATTTCGGATTGAGAATGTGTTGGAAGATTATTGGAGTTGTACAGGCATACAGCTAATGGTGTTTGGTTGATTGGGCAATTCAAAGTGCAGAAATCTGCAGCACCCATAAGTTAAGACAAAAAGGTATTAATAAGCGGATCATTTCTAACAACACAGTTTGATCTTGGAATGTGGTTGGGTGGATAGTGACTTGACTTGGAATGGATTAATGGCACTTTAAGATTAGATATCCTCAGGAAAAAATGCACCTTTTGCTACTTTTACAAATAAGCACTCTGCAAGACATAGGTTTTCTATTTTTCTTTTTGACTCAGGAATTTGAAGTGCTTTTTTCAGTAATCCTTACGATGAAGTATGTCTAGGTGCTTTGAGTTACTTTTTGATCAGCTGGGCAGCTTTTGATTCCTTGCAGAAACATTACCTTGTGATGGTTCTTGCTCCACAAGTTATAGTTTTATTTAAGAACTGCGATTTGTGGCTAAAATAAACTGTGTCTGGAGGATGTCTTATAATCAAACAAGCAGTAGTTTGCTCTGTAGCTCATGCTGCTTTTGTTTCTGTAGACAATTTCTGCAGTTTTACATGGTTAGCAAGTTTCAATGTCTCACATGCAATTTCTGATGCTATTTTCTTACTTTGTGCAGGAGCTTTCAGAACTCAAGAAATCACTTCATGTTGAAGTGGAACAACTTCGATCGGTGAGTCATACTCCAATTGCAATGGTCAATACATTGATATCTGGCATATGTACTTGTCTAAAATTATGAGCTGGAAAAATCTAGGAATTCCAAGAATTGAGGACCACTCTGCAGCAGCAGCAAGAGGATGTTACTTCAAGCTTAAGAAATTTAGGGGTAAGCTACCGTAAGAGTTTGTATTTCTGCCTTCTCCTTGGGCTGCTCTCGAAACTTGACATGATTCTGCACTTTCAAAATTACTAGGGATACTCTTACCTGATTCTGTCTTGATACTCTGGCAGCTGCAAGATGTTCCAGGAGACGCAAAAGAGGTTGAAGATCCCAAGATTGAGGGCAATGAGGAGAAAGCTCAGGATTTGCCTGGAGAGGATAATGGTAAAGAAAGTGAAAACTGAATGGATTTTGATTTGCTCTGATTAGAGCTCAACTCCTAGAGGAGGGAAAGCATGTTTTTCTGATATCGTAGTTGGGCATGTTATCCATTGTCCGGTAAGTTAAAGGGCATGTCAGCCTCTTGTCTAGAATAAAATTGAGCTCTCATCTGAAGTAAGTGCTTCTGGATGGCATTTGCCTATTTATCTCTATTGTGGACTATCCTATGTTGATTTTAATGTTTCTGCTCTGCTGTGACCAAGTCTATCATCAAATCAATTGTCTTTGAGCCTACAACTGCTTTCTCTGCTTTAATTTGGTTTTGTGAGCCTTCCCCTCCTTTTGAGTCATTTTGTATGTTTTTGTTTACATTGAAATGTGAATTTATTGGTCTATGCTTTGAGATTAGCATAGTTTTCGCAATAAGTTTAACCTTGTTCAAGCATGATTCAGATGGTAAACTGACCATCCTCCATCCATTTGTGCAGATTAATATGCATACTAGGCTAAGGGGTCATTCATAATGTTTAAAATTTTCATCCTAAAATCACTATGTGCACATACAGAAGTACCATCTATGTTATATTAGAAAAGAGGGTGTTAGTATTAAGGTTTCAATTTGTGGGTTTTACATATTCATTGGAGTACGATGTGAAAATAACATAACACGATGTAAATGATTCATAAGCCTTGCTAAAGATCCTACTACCAAGTTACTTTGTTGTCATTTCTACCTATAAAATAACTCAATTTTTCAGTAATACGAACATTGAATTGGTGTTTAAACATGAATTATTTTATTTTGACATATCAAGTATGTTTAACTAGTATTGTATAAATGACAGGACTTTGACATAATAAACTCGTTAAACTACAACTGTGTGAGAATTTTATTTTTTTTAATCAGTTTTGCATCTCTTAGTTTCGAATTGTCTAGATCCTTGAATTTCATAGTTAGATGATTTTTTTTTACTTGATTTTACGTAATGAATCAATTGCATGTTTTATTTACGTGGGTTTATCAATAGTGCCAAATAAAAAAATATATTGGACTAGTACCAAATAATTTTACTTAGTTAAATAGATGAAAAAGAAAAAAAATGCAAGATTCAAAAAAGAAATATAAGTTTTATGGCTGATGTCCATTAAAGCTCATGGTCACTTAAATGGGTAGTTAAGCCAAAAATTTGTAATTAAATACGTTAGATTAGGAACTCGAAATCTTAAAATTCAATAACGAATGTGGTGGTGGTGGCGGTGGCGGTGGCATTTAGGTATGCTTGACATCGAATTTGGATTGGATTTGGGTCCATTTGAATTTGATTAAAAATACGTTATCGAATTTAATTCGCTTATAATCAGACATCTGATTTACTCTGTAAAGGTATTTTATCAAAATTTTAACAAATAATTTTTTTAGATCAATTATAAATAATCAATATATGTGTATATATATATATTAATTGAATTGAATTTTTATCCGTCCATATCCATATCTATATCTATATCTAATTTAATACATCTAGACGATTACAGATCAAATATGGATAAAAATATTTCTCTATATCTAATTAAATGAATTTAGATCAAATTCGAATTAAAATTCGGTGTATTAACATACCTACCTTTAAGTCAACCACTATCTTGATAAAAAAGCTAATTGTATTGCTTAACATTAAAAAAATAAATGCAAACATGATTGTCAGGTATGTTAAAAGTGCGCCACATGTTTATATCTTGGACAGTCAAAGATTACTGTTTTCGCTTGTTTATTTATAGGTCCCGCAAATTTTGGAAAATAATTTTGTTTTGTTTTAGATCTCTATTTTTCTTCTAATAATAAAACTTTGATATATATAATTTTTTTTTATTTTAAAAACTAATACCTCTAAATCAATCAAACTAAAATCTACTAAATTAGTACTAAGTCTGTTAATCGTATGGGATGAAGTGGGTTCGTGTAAAAAAACATTTAACCTACATTTATTTTTTTGATTGTCGTAGACCTATTAGTTTATTATTGCTATTTATTTTGTTTTGTGTGGGTAGTCAAGTGTAGATATAATTTGTAAACTCAGTACAAATCAAAATAAAATTAATAGATTTGAGCTTAAAGTTTAACAAGATTATGTTATAAATAGGTGAATTCGTTAGATTTGTTAAATAAATCAATTAATACTTACCTAGTTAAACATGATACAAAAATCGACTAACATTACACTAATTATGTCTGAAGTACTTGTAATTCATATGTTTCAATTTATGATGAAAAACTGAACAATAATCTGGTTGAGGTTTACATTGTTACCAATTCGTAACATTGAGGGTATAAATTAAAATTTTTAATGTTTGGGGGTATAAATTAAAAATTAAATTATTTTTCGGGGTGCAAAGTGAGATTAGTCCTAGATAAAATAAAGACCGACAAATTTTTTTTATATAATTTGTCCGAACCCGTTTCTCTCTCTCTTTCTCTCCCGCTGTCTTGTGCTTCAGCTTCTCTGAATCTACCTCTCACTCTCTCTCCACCGATGTTATAGAAATCGATTCGCAAACCCCAAAATTCCCAATTTCAAGATGTGAATTGGATAGTAATTACCTTCATATCTAAACCCAAAAGATCCAATCTAGTTTTCTTCAGTGGAATTCCATTCTCAGCTTTCCATTTCAATCCTACTTTCCTTTTCCACCTCCTGAAAACCCTCGATTCCATATCTCCATAAGAACAACATCTTCAGTTCAGCTCTCTGATTCAATATAATGTTCGACATTCAGAGTCTCGTGCCCTAACTCTTCCTAATTTCTACATTAGATCTAAGCCCAAAAGATCCAATCCAGTTGCCTATAATGGGATTCTATTCAATTTCCTTCTTAGTTTCCTTTTCCACCTCCTGAAAACCTTCGATTCCATATCTCTATCACCTTCCTAAAATCAGCTGTTTTTTTTTCCAATTCGGCTCTGTGATTTTCAACACAATGTTGGAACGGTGTTTGGGACCGCGTCGTGTGCGACAAATCCAGAGAATTCTCCGAAACGGAAAGATCACACTGCTTTGCCTATTCCTCACAGTCATTGTCCTCAGGGGAAATTTGGGTGCAGGAAAATTCGGTACACCTGAGCAAGACATCAACGAGATCCGAGAGACCTTTTACTACTACCGTAAACGGGTGGAGCCACGACGAGTTCTCGAAGAAGCCCAAGTAACAACCACTTCTGCAGCTACAGACTCCACATCGGATTCGAACAATTACGCTACATTCGACATCAAGAAGATCTTGGTCGATGAGGAACCAGACAATGAAAAGCGAGATCCAAACAAGCCCTACAGTCTCGGACCCAAAATCTCTGATTGGGATGAGCAAAGAGCTGAGTGGTTGAAGAACAACCCGAACTTTCCCAATTTTATTGGACCCAATAAGCCTAGGGTGTTGTTGGTTACTGGGTCATCGCCAAAACCGTGTGAGAACCCGGTGGGGGATCATTATTTGTTGAAATCGATAAAGAATAAGATTGATTATTGTAGGTTACATGGGGTTGAGATTTTCTACAATATGGCTTTGCTTGATGCGGAACTGGCTGGGTTCTGGGCCAAATTGCCATTGATTAGGAAGCTTTTGTTGATGCATCCAGAGGTGGAGTTTCTGTGGTGGATGGATAGTGATGCCATGTTTACTGATATGGCGTTTGAGGTGCCGTGGGAGCGGTATAAGGACCATAATTTTGTGATGCATGGGTGGAAGGAGATGGTGTATGATCAGAAAAATTGGATTGGGTTGAATACTGGAAGTTTTTTGCTTAGAAATTGTCAGTGGTCTCTGGACATTCTTGATGCCTGGGCACCAATGGGGCCAAAAGGGAAGATTAGGGACGAAGCAGGGAAGATATTGACTAGGGAGCTTAAGGGTAGGCCAGTTTTCGAGGCTGATGATCAGTCTGCTATGGTTTATTTGTTGATGAGTCAGAAGGATAAGTGGGGTGAGAAGGTGTATCTTGAGAATGCTTATTATTTGCACGGGTACTGGGGTATTTTGGTGGACCGGTATGAGGAGATGATTGAGAGTTACCATCCAGGTCTTGGTGATCATCGGTGGCCTCTTGTGACTCACTTTGTGGGTTGCAAGCCTTGTGGGAAGTTTGGCGATTATCCGGTGGAGAGATGCTTGAAGCAGATGGACAGGGCATTTAATTTTGGGGATAACCAGATTCTGCAGATGTATGGGTTCACTCATAAGTCACTTGCTAGTCGGAGAGTCAAGAGAACGAGGAATGAGACAAGCAATCCGCTTGAAGTCAAGGATGAGCTTGGGTTGCTGCACCCTGCATTCAAAGCTGTCAAGGTATCTTCTTCTTGAATGCACATGAAAGGGAAGGCTTCAAATCAAGATTGAGATGCACTTTTCAGCTCATAATTATTTTTGTTGATGGACTTTTAGTTATAATACGTGTCATTTTGTATTCTGGTGTTATTTATACTTGGACTTAGTCCTGGTTGTTGTATTCCTTGATTTATCGCAATCTTATTGTGTTATAGTCTTTAGACTACATGATTTTCAATGGAAAGCATATTCTAATCTGTGTTAACTGTTAGCTGTTCTCCAGTTTCACGTTTTGCTGATCTTTGCATGCAAAAAATCCATTGGATTATGGCTGTTATTTGTAATTTTTTTTTGAATGATGTACATACACCCTTGTTGGTGCACTACTCTAATAGCTAAGCCTAACCCTTAGAGCATAAGCTCATATTTGACGCAACAAGATATGCTTGAACTATCAAAAGTGGCAAAAAATTTTGCATGGAAAGGATGTTCTCGTTCAAATTGGGAGAGTAACACAACTAGCACCCTATATAAGAAACAAGAGATACAATTAAATTCAATCTTTCCCACTTGTAGTATGTGCGTCTTGAAGATCCTATTGAGACATAAAATGCAGCAAAGGGCCTGAAATGATTGTGGAGTAACATTTAAATTAACAGTGGACTATATACTCAAGGTGATGTTATGTAAGGGTTGAATCATGAGATTTCATGGCTGGCTGCTTTCTTGGGATAGCGAGAAACAGCAATGAAAAGGATGTTGAACCAGTAATGGTTGCTATGGTTGCTTAATTTTCAAAGTTGAATCAAACCTCTTATTCCTACAGAGCCTTGATAGAGAGTTTGTTTATTTGTTTGTTTAAGCTTTAGAATAGGCGAGGTAACTGAAAAACAGCCTAATCTGAGTCATCCGGGATGAGTCAGAATATGATAAGGGGAACTATTGAGTCTCTATGGCTTGCTGCTCATAACCTCATTTGGGTGCTGGAATTCAACATCTCTCATTTCTGATCCTTTCACTTTAATGTGGATGCTGTTGGATAGTTTATTACAGTAATAGCTTTTATAGAGCAGCAGATATGAATCCCATCATTAAAGTGTTTAATGAGGTGATAGATGAAATTTAAGGTTGCTTTCTCTGACAATCATGGCTTTTAATTCAATATGTGATTGTAACTGGCTATGCTTTTCGGTCTTCTAATATTTGGTAAACACCGGTTGATGTTCTGCTATGATAGAGTTTGTGCTCTGTTGATAGGCTGAAACATGACTCCATGGACATGCTTTTTAATTTTAACTCAACTATGTGTTCACATTTTCCTATACTGCATCCATTTTGATCTTTTAATTCTTGATGTGCTATTGAGTAGCTGTTTTGCTTCTCTCTCTTACAAATTGAAACCATCCCTACTAATAACTAACTTAAGAGCAAAGCTTTGGCAACTTTAAGTGCTATTTTATGTAGTGGTTAATATCATTTAGCGGTTCAGGTTTGTAGAAATGCGGGTCTGAACTTCTGAAACCAGCTATTTTGTTTATTGTTCGTATGTGATGGGAACTTGCTTGGAGTTTCCATTGCTCATGCATGCTAATGTGGTCCTCTCAATTGCATTTTTTCGGACTGTCCCTTTTAATCATGCTGCTTAATTGACAAACAACCCGAATCAGGTATAAATTCAGGATTGATGTAATCATGAATGCAGAAAGCTTCAGTTCATGTCAATTGAACTAGGTTTTTGATGTACTGAAATGATATCTGACATTCATAACCTCCAAAGTTGCTGTCATGGGATGAACATAAAATGGCAGCAGGCTAACTAGGTATTTTGTGGTTGCTCTTATATATATGGGATTCAATCGGCCAACTCGTTCATTTTAGGTTGCATTCAAAAGAAGCAAAACACAGTAGCCTCGTACTTTTGGAACTTGAAGATTTTTTAAGAGATCGTCGCTTTCTGACATTGATGTTATGCAATGCTACTGATGTTCATCCTTTGCTAGGCATTTCAGTAACTAATATTTGTATTTTGAGGTTGCAGCCTGCAATTCCTCTTTCAAATCTATATTTGGGTTATTATTGACTGTTAGTTCAATTTGACAATCAAAGGGAGCATTTATGTTTTTTATTATATCCATTGGCAATTAGTAATGGCTGGAGATGATTTGTACTGACTTATAATCTTGATGAATCCATTCCTATATTTTTTGGTACTTGACTACGATCAGCCATTATGGGGCGGGTATTATTGGTGGGAGTCTTTTGCATTTGGTACGACCTTTTTTATTACCAGTATTTTTAGTAGTATCTTCTTCTTCTGTGATCAGCATGAGAACCATACTGCTCCTGTTTCCTGACTTCAGAAGATTTGGATACTCACATGGTAGAATCAAAAGACCTTTTCCGTTTGAAATGAATTTTCATTGCATTACTATTACTATTCTAGTTTGGTATGAGATCTTCATTCCCATTATACTTCATTTTTTGTGCTATTTCTACTAGGAATTTGTTTCCTTCATGAATGAGATTGTCATGGTATTTCATCTTCATCTTGTGGGTGGATGATCTATATTAGTAAAACAGAACGTCTTATTTAAATTCTTGGCTTTAAAAAACACAACAACTCCAGATTATTTAAATCTAACTGTTTATTTTAATTTTTTAACCATTGGAATTCTTTCTATTGACACCCTAATCCAAAGGCTTAGCCATTGATTATCAAGAGCCTAACCAATGTAGCTTTGCCTTGATAATCAATGGCTGCTTCGTCAAAGTTGGCGGTGAATTTAAATAGAAGGGTTACGTTGAGTCAAATTGCATAGTTCAATAACTAAATGGATACAAACATAATTCAGTGGCTTGATTAATATAAATAATATAGTTAAGGGCTAAATAGATATTTAACTCTAATACGCTATCTCAAAAATCAGACCAATTCACTAAAATGCAAATGGGGATAAAAAATATGATTAATATCACAAAAAAAAAATAAAGAAATACCATTCTTAATTGAATTAAAAGAGTCAAAATTAATTTCGAGTTTATATTTTTATAATTGGAGTTGATTTCAATGAAGTTGAGAATGGTTTAAAAATCTCATAACAATGATGAGAAAATCTTTTTTCTCAAGTCAATGGTGATGATTGATGATAATTTGGATGCTTCTAAATAAACCAGGGAATTCCCATTCCAACATAAAAATCACAAAAAAAAAAAAGCAATTTTTGCTCATATTTTCCAATTCTCAAACAATTCACGTGCAAAAATATTTCATCATCTCTAGATCCAAATCAACGGGTGAGATTATCTGTCACTAGAAAATTAACAGCATCTAAATTACATTTACACCTACTAAATTATTATTATTATTCTTATTTTACTTTTCCCTCTCAACCTATCAAATTTCTCATATTGTACCATCAACTATATAATTAATTTTATATTGTCCTAATTATTAACGTGTATTATATATTTAACGAAAATTTATTTTATTTTGTCCCTCAAATTATTTAATTTTTTTTACTTTACTCAGACAAATTAGCGATTTCCGTAAAAAAAAAAAATAACAGAAGTTTGTAATTATGGCAATGTAGTGTTAGTTTAAGGTACAATGTGAAAAATTTAATAGTTTAAGGAATAAAATAAAAAAAAGGGTTAATTACACGGGAAGTCTCAAAAGTATGGGGTTTGTCTCATTTTGGTTCCCAATATTTCAATTGTATCATTTTGGTTCCTGAGATATTGAATATATTTTTTTATGGTTCCTCAAGAAAACAACGTCCAAATTGCTAACAATTTTTATCTTAAACTTATAACGTGATACTTAAATATGGATAAAAAAATAATTTAGATAACTCTTTACTAAATTTCTATTCAAATTTTGGTTAAATAACTACTAAAATTACACAATTTTGATTAGGGGTGCAACTTGGGTTGGGCAACCCGATTTCAACCCGAGCCCAACCCGAAAAAATTAGGGCTTGGGCTAGGGTTTTTAATACTTGGGTTGGGCTTGGGTCAAAAAACCTCAACCCGAATTCAATTTGGGCCGGGCTCGGGTTGAGGCATCGGCGACCCGATTTCAACCCGAACCCGACAAATTAAAAAATAATTTTATATATATAAAGCATTAGCACTTTTTTTCATTTTTACTCCATCGTCCTCTGTTTCTTGTTGCTTGTTACTCTGTTATGCGTTATGTGTGATTAGTGGTGATAGTGTGATGTTTTAAGTTTAATGTTTTTATAGGTCTAATTTCTATGTTTTCTGGGATTGTGCTTTGAGATCACTAGTTTTTTGGTGTGAAAGCAGATGATCAATAATCGTGTACTGTTATGAATGAAATATATGGATTGTTTTATGAATTTGTAATTATTCCCCCCTCTCTATCTCTCTTGCAGTGAACCCGAATTCAACCCGAGCCCGCCCGAATTAAACTCGGGCAGGGCTCGGGTTGAGTTCCTCAACCCGAGATAGGGTTAGGGTTAGGGTTGAAGATTATATACCTAGGGTTGGGCTAGGGTTGACTGTCTAACCCGCCCGAGTTGCACCCCTAATTTTGATCCTGAGTTATTCTAATTTTGATCAAAAGCTACCCATATTATACATTTTTTATCAAGAGCTACCCAAATTTTGTTTAAGAGCTATCAAAATTATTTTTTGTCTATATTTAGGTATTACTTGACAAATTTATGATAAAAAATCGTTAATAATCTGGACGTTGTCTACTTGAAGGATCATATAGAAACATATTCAATACTTCAGGGATCAAAATGATGCAATTGAAACATTGAGGACTAAAATGAGACAAACTACATACTTTGGGGACTTCTAATACAATTAACCCTAAAAAAAATGATAGTTCAAGGTCTGTAAATGTAATTTACCCTCGTGGTTTTGATCAACAGCATCTGCTACAGCAAAGGAGCCGGACCCAAACAACACCCTTTGTACCCGCAATAAAATAAATTAGTCCCAATTCCCCTCCCTGGTCCCACATAAAGTCAATTCAACGTCCTGAAACTTGACACGTCACCAGTTGTACCATATCCCCATTTAAGCAACAACACCGAATCATCGAAGAAAAACAGCAAGGCAAGCACAACTTGCTTCTAATGGCTTACGCCTACCCCTCTCTCTCTCCCTCTCACTCTCTTTATATACGACGAGAGCGATTGCGGCTCTATAAATCCTTCGATTTCGAGGTTTTCTCTCTCCACAGAAACCCTAATTCTCTATTTGTATACAGTATTTGAATAGTAAATAAGAGTATTTGAATCTTAGTATTTGAATCTTAGTGTGAGCTTGAAGAGAGTGATAATGGAGGTTCCAGTAGGGCAGAAGAGCAAACAGCAAGAGTTCACTTTGGCGTCTGTTTCTGAGCTCTCGACGTCGTCTTCAACGGATAGTTCTTCGCCTGTTGTTGCTCGGTTCTGCTTCGATTCTGGATTCGCAGAGCTTCGATTGGGCCAAGAATCTGGACCGAATGATGATAGTAACTTCGATCTTCGAACTGCTCAGGTTAATATTTTCTTTAGAGCGTTTGATTTCACTGTGTTTTGCTAGAAGATTTTAGGTATCGTTTCTATAAATTTGTTTTGGATACAACTTGACTGAGCCTAGTAGTTATAACCAGTTTTTTTGGGTGGTGGTGTTGTTTCTGCATATAAGGAGGGTAAGAAAAAATCAAATTTAGAATTTTTTAGTTTTCCTGTATTTCTTGGCAACCAAACAGAGGGTGAGTGCAGGCTGCAGATAAATATTTTTTAAAGTTAAGCATCAATTAAGCGATATTTTTATGATAATTCAGGACAACCTGAGACGCCGCCAGTTCACCTTTAGGGGTGGGTGGGTGGCAAAACATGAACTAAAGAAATTTTAACCAGCAATATGAAGCATTTTATATTTTGGGTTCAGATGTACAAAATATGAGAAATATATTGGTCAATGTGTATCTAGGAAGTACGGATACGTACGAGATAAGGGTACAATAAAATAGGATACGGGTACAGTTGGAATACGTCTATAAATATATATATATTTATATTTTTACTATTAAGTAATGACTTGATAGCTGTAATTTTTATTGATTTTTTAACAATAATAAAGAATGTTAACAAGTTTTTATTTTCAAAAAGTTACCTATTGTTTACTATGGTTGTTTACTATGGTACATCAACAAAGTGAACGTGATCAATTAAAGGAATAAGAACCAACATTTACCAATATTGTTTACTTAGAAGTACTTGTTGCATAAGATTATAGAGTAATTAACTCATTTAAACTCTTTGAATATGTGATAATGGATAATACTTGTAAAACACCTATGTGAGTTCTAAGTTATATGAATTTTTATTGATGTATTGCATTGTATGTGAAATCAAAAGAAATGAGTAAAGATTAAAATTAATACTTACATACACTTCTTTGCATATAGAAGTATCCGCGAAGTATCCATATATTTTATTTATTATTGGATACGTTTGGTGTGTATTTGATACGTATCTTCGAGTATCTGACAAGTATCGTATCCGAGACGGATACGTCGACCTTAACGACGTATCTGTGCTTCATAGATCTGTATTGTAAGGATCCACAGTTGATGAACCCCAAATCCCCATGAGAGCAATTTATATAGTCAAATTTCAGCGTATGTGTGACTTCAACGGATAAAGATAAAAGAATTTCCAAAAAAAAAAAAAAAGGATAAAGAGCAAAGGTTTAGATAAAACAAGTCTTACTAGAAGAAAAGCTGGAAAGTCCGTATAAAAAGAAAACTGTAAAGAAAGAACCTGATTGAACAAGAGATATTGGTAAATACAACATAAAGACTGATGGATGCAGGCAGCGACAGGCTGAAACTTGAACTCTAAGACAAGTAAGACTGAACCAAACATTTGCTCAGTTTCCTCCTTTTTCACCGTATATTGTATCATTGATGTCATTTTGGTTCTATGTTGTAAAACTATGTCATGCAATTGATCATAATGTTGACTAAGAATGTTATACAAAGCTCATTAGTTTACATAGGCATAAATGGCAAACAGCAAGTTAAACCTAAAAAGTGGTATACACCCGGCAAGTGGTTACTCCTATAATTTACAGCTTGTTGAACGACTAGGTGAGGTTGTAATTTTAATGCCCAAGACTTGGATGGGACAGTTGCATCACTTTTTTTTGAAGGGCCATTGACCAAAGCTCTTCAAAACTTTGAGGAAGCCTATGCTAAAAGGGTAGGCCCTTACACATACATAGGGGCTTCCCAAATATCCCCCCCCCCCCCCCCCCCCCCCCCCCCAAAAAAAAAAAAAAAAACCCCACCCCCACCACCACCAACAAAAAAAAAAAAAGGAAGACGTCCTACAATGTGTGTTTGAAACACCTAGAAATGTATGAATCTAAAAAGAGGATGAATTTGTTGGCTGCTATGCTTGTATATTAATCCATTTTTGGTTTTTTCAGCTTTTCAAGTTAAGTCCTGTTCAATCGGTATGCATATCTGAAGGTTTTGATACCAGCAAAGAGGTATGGCTTTCAATTTTTACCCAATGGGTGTTAATTTTCTTGTTGATCATAAGGAAATTGGCCTTGCTTCACTTTATTCTGATTGTTAACTTTTCCGAGAATTTGAATCTGGTGCACCTGAGGTTCTGGTAAAAAAAGTTGTTGACTTGATAGATGAAAAATGTAAAATTATTATCTATGTAATTATATAATTATACTTTCAAGGACTATTGCTAAAGTTGTCAGTGGAAAGGATGGTACTATTTACCTTTTCCTCAGCATTATGATTTTAAAATTGGTGTTATACCTGTCTAGTCCATATGGGTTGACATTTTATCTTTTGAACCAGAAAACCTATTCAAGGGGAATCACCATTCGATTTCGAAAGGAGGCCGAGAGTAGAGCCTTTCATTGTGCATTTGAGCAATGGCAGAAGGAAGTGGTTGTTCAAGGTGCTGCTTTGATATATCTTTTTTCTAAATTTTCAGATAAAACTCATTGGTTTGTCTCATATGATTGCTTGTCAAACAAAATATTTTTCTTTTTTTGGTGACAGTTCTTCATACTTCCCCTTTTTCTGTTTATGATTATTGACCTTGACTTGCATTTGTACATCTGGGTTGGTCATTCAAGGCTTTTCGTGTTTTGCTTTTACTCTATGCAAATAATGATTGCTAGAAACTCTAATAAAGTGGAGGTCTGTTTCAAATCACATGTACAACTACATATTTTTAACATTTTTGCATAAAATTGTGACTCACTTGAGTTTAGAATTTTTCAAGATAGTTGCAACCTATATGCAATAACATGCTCATGTCAAAATTATGAATTGAAAGCAGCTTGATGTGGCAAGGAACCTAATGCATTATTGTCTCTCTTTCCAGGATCAGATTTACCGAATGGAGCTCTATCGACTTCTAAAAGCAAATTTGATGATAAAATAGAGGCATCTTCTGCTAAGATGTATTTCCATTACTACGGGCAACTGCTACATCAGCAAAATATGTTACAAGATTATGTGAGGACAGGTTATATCACTGAGCTGTAATTTGTTACTTCCCTTCCCTCTCTTTTTGGCATTCACTTTGGTTTCCTTTCCTTTTCTTTTCGAAACTACACTCACATTCCCCCACTATGCCAAATTCTTTGTTCAAGGATCATATACCCTCCCTGTGCTGCAGAAAAGTATTGCATGCCAACAAACTTTTTTGCCTTACTCCAAACTGTCAAGCAAATGATATATGTTGTGAGCATTTACATATTTTCAAGGTGAATAAATGACATGCTAATTGTGCGTTTTTCAGGAACTTATTATGCTGCTGTCATTGAAAACCGTGCGGATTTTATTGGTCGTGTGGTAGTTGATGTTGGTGCTGGCAGTGGCATCTTGTCATTATTTGCTGCTCAGGTTCCTTTAATGTTCAACATAGTTATTAAAACTGCGTGCCACCACATTGGTTTCCTGTGCTTGTGCATTGAAACATACAACATAAAAATATCTTCACGGTGTGTACTGCGTATTTTAGATTAATGATCATCTCTCGCCCCCTCCTGTTTTAGGCTGGTGCAAAGCATGTTTATGCTGTGGAAGCATCTGAAATGGCCGAATATGCACGTAAACTTATTGCTGGGAACCCCTCGCTGGGTCAAAGAATTACGGTGGGTATTCTTGTTTGCTTGCAATTTAATGTCTTTGCAAATGTTGTTCGCTTGAATACTATGCTATTTTCTCTGGGCACTTTGTCATCGGATATATAGGTAATCAAGGGTAAAGTCGAAGAAGTCGAGTTGCCTGAAAAAGCAGATATTTTGATATCTGAGCCAATGGGTAAGCTTATCTTCTCATTCTGAACTCCTATCTGGACTGGCAATTAGTTTTGTAAGGCTTGAAATATTAGTGTGTATGCATACTTCGAGCCAGATGGATTTAAAGTAGGCAATGGTTTTAAGTACCTGGCATTGAGGACTATCCATGTTGAGGACTTGTAGTGTCCTATACTGCTTTTTTTTTTTTTTTAAATATTGTTTTTTTAACGTAACAGTTTTAGATGCAAATACATGGGATGTGTGTACTGAATTGTTACTAATGCTACTGTTACTTTACTTAATGCATCTTTACTGTGGGAGTCTAAGAATAGTCCCTTGAGTGTATTGTTTTAGTTTTTCTGCCTGTATTTTGTATGTCATGGTTAATGAGTTCTATCCTCTTCCATCCTGGCATCTCTACTACAAGCAATAGTCCAGGTTGCAGTTACTTTTGTGATTAATCAAATATTTAATTTGTTATTGTGCAACAAATCAAATCTTATCGAGCACATTTTACTTTTTGCAGGCACCTTGTTAATCAATGAAAGAATGCTGGAATCCTATGTAATTGCAAGAGATCGTTTCCTTGTTCCTAATGGAAAAATGTTTCCTACAGTGGGGAGGTTTTGTTCTTCCTGAAATCCATTTCCTCCTTTCCCAATAGTTTAAGGGACATCTTAGGACTTCAATCATTCCAAATATTACTAAAACAGCCATGGTCCTGCGTTAGATTGCCTTGTTTGACATCATGAAAAAATGGTTTCTCATTTTTGAAGTAAGTCAGTGGAATTGAAAACTTGAAACAACGCCTACATTTAATGTCTTGTATTTGTTTTGTTATTCAGAATGTTCTCTGACATTTTATACAATCTAATAATTCTTGCTTGCATTTACCAAGTGATCTTTGTGAGCATGCATTAATCTTTTCCGTCTAATACATCTAATGCCCTTTTGTATCTCTATGATGCAATGGAACATGTCTTATGTATCTCCACCATAGCACAGCCATCTGAAGCCACAGCCATCTGAAGCCATAAGAATTCCTTTGATTTTTCCACATGATTATTTTTTATGTCTGAACTTGCATTTCTATCACTTTTTTTGCTTCATGACAAAATTATTTAGTGCATCTCTTTTGAGTGTGCCACACCTACATACTGTAGCTCCTCTATGTGTGGTGTATTTGTCCTTTTTCCCCCCCCTCTTCTAGCGTTTTAAAGCTGTTTTCTCTTGTAGAATACACATGGCACCTTTCAGTGACGAATATTTATATATTGAAATCGCAAATAAGGTATGCACTTTGATTTGTTGTTGTATTTCTGTTGTTGCATGTTTTTCTTTTTCTTTTTCTTATTTTTTGCTTTTTCCTTTTTCTCTGTTGTGTGGTGGGTGGATGGGGTTTTGTTTTATTTTGATATAGAAGAATTGTGATTATTTTGATGAAGTTGTCTCTGGAATGTTGGGTATTTTTGTTGCTCTTTAATTTTCCTCTCTTAGAATCTTCGCTATACAATGCATGAGTCTAATGCTACACACATCTGTAGTTTGGTTGTGTTGTATGTTCCACTTTACTAAAACCAACAAATCGATTATGAACTTCTGGACTCACTTGATTGTTCTTATTTTCATGTCTATGTATAAATTTATTATTTTGGAGTAAAAGATGTAGTTGAGTTTTGTATACTGTATAAGTTGTTTATCAGAAGATTACCAAGTAAATATGAGAGAACTTTAGAAAATTTTGAATTTAGGTTGGCATCTGAAATTCCATAAACTTATGGTAAATATTGGGTAAGGAACTCTCTTTAATTCTACAGGCAGGTAACTATGCACCGTTTTTTATAATTTTGTATTCAACCCAAAATTAGTTTCTTGTTCAGCAATTTTATGAGTAGTGTGTTCAAAATTAGAATTCTTTTTGGCCACTTATGTCTAAGAATTTTGATGTTTGATTATTCGAATACAAATCCGCATCGTTTATATTATATTTCATGGATTTGGACTTGAATGTAGCAATATTCCATCTGTTTTTTATCCAACCCGAGTTATAGCTATATAGATATAGCAAGTGATTATTTGATTAAATTGAGTTGCAATGTAAATGTAGTTTTTTAAAATTCAGCTTAGTTGATTTGTTCGGATTGGATATCTAATTTTTTAACAAATTTAGATATGGATTGTGAAAACAAAATCCATCCGGTTTTTGGATTGGATATTTTGTCTGGATTAGACGAAATCGGAACCAAATCCCATTTGTTGACAGGGTTACTTGTGTCTACATATGCATCCAAACTTATGTTCAGTTTGGATCTTTGCCGGAGGGCCATGATTATGTCTCTCTTAATATAATATTTGTTAGAATCAGGTTTCTTAACCAGTGAGGTCTAAATTGTTATTATTTCTTGTCATCCAGGCCCTCTTTTGGCAGCAACAAAATTATTATGGGGTTGATTTGACGCCCTTGCATGGTTCTGCATTTCAAGGATACTTTTCTCAGGTCTCTCCTGCAAATTTTCAAATTTCTTTGGAAGTATTTGACTGCATTGTGGATTTTTAAGTCTTGTTCTGTTTTTGATCTAGACTCTTAAACTTATTGTGAAGCTTTTATTAGGTCTCAGGTCTCGTACCTTTTTCAGTTTTTCCAGAGTGTCTTAATCATGCATCATAACTGGAATTTCAAAGCTGATTGCCTTCTGCATATATTTCATATTTTCTGTTGTCCGTGATTAGGTTTTCGAAGCATGAAAATCTGGTACATTTAGGTAGAAATTAGTAATCTTTAATAGTGAAGAATATAATGAATGCATCCTCTCATGTTTAAAACTGTTTACACTGAGAAAATTGTTACACACCCGAGTCATTGCATCAAGGATGACATGGATGTTAATGTGCAATGATAAATAAAAGATGTCTTGGGTTGGATCTTGTTTTGACTTACTGGACAGTATATTTAATGACTGGCCTATCAAAAATAAAAGCTGCTGCTTTGAAAAGGGGTTGGTTTTAAATGGTGATTCGGGGTGGGGTACCAAGGAGAATTTTGATGGAGCTTTTTGGTGCTACCACTTCCGATATTGCTGGATGGAAAAGATTGGTAACTGGCTATTGGCACTAAAATATGCCATTCATTTTTTTGAATGCCTCCGCCTGTCATAATGGCTGTTCCAGTTTTTTTTTTTTTTTTTGGGGGGGGGGGGGGGGTGGGGGAGGATTGTGTTTTTATGTACTCGCCATTCATTTGTTCCACTTTCCAACTATTTGCTTTATTTTTGTACAGCCGGTGGTTGATGCTTTTGATCCCAGGTTTTTGGTGTCTCCCGCAATATCCCACTTGATGAACTTCACTTCTATAAAGGTATTAAGTTAACTCTTTTTACTACATTTAATGTTTGCTAACCACTATACTTTTTTCTCTTTCTGCTTGCAAAGTGCAACTTTTGTTTACATGAGACAAATGATTTATTCCATTAAAGGCCGCTAATCTCCGGTGATCTTTCAGATAAATATCTTTCTCTTTTGCCAGAATTTCGATTCTTTGCCAGGATGTTTTACTGTTTTGTGCACACTATTGACTATAATGGTTTGGGCTTTGTGGGTGGTCGTAGCCTGCCTTTTACTCTATGGGGAAGTGATTAAAGAAGTTGTTCTTCCTCTGAAAGTATAGTATGTTCTTATTTGTTTTTATGGAACTTTTATTTGTAGCCATAGGTTATCCTTGTTTGGTTGGACATTTTTTTCATATGATAGAAAGCCATTTATGTTGAATTATTGTTGATAAACACAGGCTGAAAATAAATGAACACAATAATAAAAATGATATGATAGCTCATGGTTTACTGGAAAATTGGATTTTTGATAGAGCACAAGGGAGAAACAGGATTCATGTAGCCACTCTAAATAGTTTGGATAAAGGCTTATATGAGTTAAGTTGATGAAGAGGAATTCTATGAAATTGACCTTCCTTTGATATTTATAGCCCCTGGGCACTAGAAGTTATAGCAATTTGATAATTTTGGCAGGAAGAAGACTTGTATGAAATTGACATTCCTCTGAAATTTATAGCTTCTGTGGGGACTAGAATTCATGGGTTGGCTTGCTGGTTTGATGTACTGTTTAATGGAAGGTAATATTTTCTTGCTGATGCTTTGTATTTGTTATGGTCTTGCATTGTTCATACTTCTCGGAATTCTTATTAGCATTCTGTGTTCTCACTAATCTCATTTCTTTCATCTTCAGTACTGTACCAAGGTGGCTGACCACTGCTCCTGGTGCACCTACAACCCACTGGTACCAACTACGTTGTGTTCTGTCTCAACCACTTTATGTTATGCCGGGACAAGAAATAACTGGACAACTTCGCATGGTTGCACACAATGCTCAGAGTTATACTATTTATCTAACACTGTCAGGTTGGTCTTTCTCATTTTTCTTGTATTTTTCTTGCTGATATGTTTCCTTAAGAGTCTGACATATTGTGAATCCCCTTGAACAGCTAAAATGTGGGGCCCTGGTGCCGAACAAGGAGGGATACTCCAAACTTCATCTGGCAAACTTGATCTCAAAGAGCCCTATTATCGAATGTCTCAACCACAAGCCTATTCGGCCCAAGATCAGCAGCCAAATCAGCTATTACAGACACAGGTATGGACTAATCCTGCAAGCATGTTATAAAAGTATAATGATTCACACATTTTTTTCAGTTATAAGACGGCAATCACAAGTGGTATTTTCATTTTAGCCTCAGCTCAAATATGCCTCTTTTTTAATGGAAAGACGACATCTTAGGCGTGATTTTCATGTGGCTGTAATCTTCTTGTGGTTATATCTTCCATAGGGGTGTAGTTAGGGATCTGTAAGTCAATTAGCGGAAGTTGTTTCATCAACCTCTTTCCAACTTTAAAATTAGAAATGTTGGGAAGTTGCATTTTCGGATTACATTGAAGAAATAGAAAGGGGGAATTCTTCTGATCTTTGTGAAAGCATAATGTTGTCAGGATAATAGTTTCTGAATCACTTCATATCAGTCTTGACCTTTTTTAAAAAAGAAAAAAATTTGTGCTTTGTAGACACACCTTAGCTTTCCTTTCTCTCAGTGGTAATGTTGCACCCAAATTTTGCTAGTAACATTTGTACAAAAGTTTTTATTTACCTCTCCCTTCCCACCCACCCAATAAAAAGTGAAAAATCAGTTGTGCATCACTTGTATTTGTATCTTCTCAGATGTTCAACAGCAAGATTCTGAAGATTAAATGTCCCATAGGTTGCTTCTTGTGTGGCATGACATATTTAAATAAAAATCATGCATATTGGCCATGCGATGATACTTGAGGCAATTTTTCTCACCTGCTAGTCGAGGTTAGAGGGATCTGAATCAGACTTACATACTATCCACACCTGAAATGTTTGTCAGATACCATATAGTAGAACTGATATCATGTGTACATTAACCACCATGGACTAACTTTTGTCGGTGGTTCACCAAGCCATTTTTCTTTTGCTGAAAGGTTGGAAAATTAGATGTCTTTCACTCGATGGTGTTGGACCAAGGAACGATGTCTATGGTTGATGTGTTATATCTATTTGTCAATCCTTATATTTCATTGCAAACATTACTGGGTTTACAAATTTGGTTTCTGGTGGTCCATATCCATGTAACTAGCTCTCACTCAGTACAATTATCGTAAAGATTATACTTAATTGCGCAGCCTTTTGGGCTTTATATTGAGATGGACGTTCAAAAGGGCTAGGAGAGGAAGTTGTTTAGGTTTTTGTGGGGGTGTTTTTGTTTGTTTGTTTTTTTTTTTTTTTTTTGGGGGGGGGGGGGGGGGGGGTATTCTCCCTGTTTGTTATGGTTATGTTATAGGTACTGGGGTTGTTCTTTTGGGTTTTATCTGCATTGTTCCAATAATTATCTTGTTATTCAGAGGCATTATGTGGTTTACCTCGTGACAGGATATCCCGATACAATCCCAGGATGAAGAGGTATCTGATCTGCTGCAACAACAATCGCAGAATTCAGGTGCTGAGGTTTGAAGAGTCTCTAAGTTATCTATTTGACTTCTGGAGATACACTAGGTAGTATTCCTTGATCTCCCATGTTTGTAACATTAAAATGCTTGGCTAGGCTAAAGCACTAGATTTTTCAGTGCTCAGTTCTCATACAGCCCTTTGCCTCCAGTGCTGCTGATTTGCCTGTAAATTATATCAGCATGATTGAACGGTTTATTGTTTGAATGGTCGCCCGATCGTGTAAAATGTCTCCCAAATTTAACCTAATAACTAACTAATCAATTTTTATTCAAAATCTGGGTTTTTTTTAAGTGATTGGGATTTTTAGTAGAATGCCCCCTCGTTTTCAAAGGTAATTGTGTACTCAAATTCAAATCAGTTAGTGAAATAAGATTTTGTTTGATAAAATTGAAAATGAAATAGTGAAAATTGAATGTTGAATTTTCGAATATGAATTTGTTTGGTACGTAATGAAATTTAAGCACTAAATGATTCAAAATTGTTTGATCAGTTCAAGGAATTGAAGTTGAAAACTACTACTTTTTCAATGTTATCTTTCTTCTCTACCCTTTCAGACCTTCAGTGATACTTTCCCTCCATCATCTCACAACAGCCACCATCTACACACCACCACCTTTCTCATACCCCCATGATAGGGTGATTTGGTGGTCACATTGAGTAGTGGTGGTGGAGGCAATGTAAGTGGTACGACGGTGATTTGGTGGTAGTGGGAGATGATGGTTGTACAGGAGGTGATGTTGCTGGTAGAGATAGAGGTAGTGGTGATGGCGGCAGGTTGGGTGCAGGGTGTGGTGAGTATGGGTGAAGGTAGTGGTTGTGATGGTGTAGTAGGTTGGTGCCGACAATGGTCTCGATAAATAGTCTCAAAATTACATTCATATTAGAACCTTGGTAATTGTGAGGGAAATCATTGCTGTTATCTGAGTCTTATGATGCACTGGCCAACTGAAGTATGAATTCTCTGTTTCCCCTGTACTTATATGGGAACTGGAAATCAATTTCCTCCTCTAACTCTACCGATGACCCATATAATCTGGGTGGCCAATTGCATTCATTCTGGTGGTGTTTGGATCAAAGGATTGAGGGGGATTATAGAGGGGATTGGATTAAAATTGTGAATGGAGTTCACTTATCCCTAGTTTGGGTAATTTTTTGGCATGGGATTATCCTTGGTTTTGAATTCCTCGGGCAGTAGGTTTTGAAGCGTTCAATCCCCTTTGCAGGCCATTGAACAAACCCTTATGCTGTGTGGGATTCAAAATTGTGAAGTAGGATTACATATGAAAAATCAAAAATACCCTCCAAAGTAAATACTTACCTCCATGTATCGATATGTCTATATCTTCTTATCCGTTCTTCATTTGGTCGATCTTTGGCGCTTCACATGGGCTCTGATTTTTCCATGGAAGTATCAGATCTGTGCATAGTTTCACTGCGCAGATCTGGGTAAATTTTTAGGTCTGCAACTTCCATTTGTTTGGGAAGATAGAGATGCTCTCCACGGCAACCCATCTCAATTTGTTTGGGAAGATAGAGAGGGAAGAAGATAAATTTTTCCAGATGCTTCTCTCTCTCTCTCTCTCACTCTTTCTCTCTGTTTGATGCTGAAGCCAAAGCATCTGGAAGTGTCTCCACGGTAACCAATTGGGAAGATGAGTAATTTAACCAAATTAAAATCCACTTTATACCCTAGTGGTTCGGATTTTTTGCACTTTACCCCTTATGTTCAGAAATTAGCACATAACTCTCTTGTACTTTTGAACTAAATTACTACCGTTAGAAATTGTCTCTCAATTGACAGAATGTAGCATGCAAGCACATGATTTGAGAGTAAGTGTGTGAAAATATTCGGTCTAAATCAACTTTGAATGAAAGGGTTTGGGTCTCATTAAAAAATCAAATTTGTTTTGTGGTGTTGGGTCTCATTACATTTAAAATTTTTAAGATCTTAAAAATGTTATACTCATCCATTTGTTTCCTTATAGATGAACTCTAAAAAAAAATTAACATTTTAATTAAAACAACATATTTTAAATTGACCTGATTTGTTCTATTAATTCAGGCAATAATATTAAAATGCCCTAAAATTCATGAAAAATAAATTGCATTTGGGTCATTGAAAAAATTTTGGATTGGGTTCAGATTAATTTTGCTATTTATTGAAAAAAATTAATTAAGTTTTATTTTTAAACACACAACTTCGGATGGTAGTAAAAAGAAACTGTAACGCCCCAAAACACACACTGGACGACATTATATTCTAAAACATTCACATCATGAGAGCACTAATATCATCCATAAACAAATTAAACTTCATTCATCATCCATAAAATATTTACATCATTATCCAAAAGAATATGCCCAACCATGACATTTACATCTCAAAAATTAATTAAAGTAGCACAGCGGAATAGCAAAAGAAACTAGACTTTACAATGTTTGTACATATTGGTTCCTAGTCTAGTACAAAAGAAAAATGGCATCTCTAAATGTCCCACTCGGGATCCAGGTACCCCTCTAATGAGGCTTCCCCAAGGCCCTGCTCATTAGCGCCAAGCTCCTCCTCTATAGCATAATCTGAAAAATGTTAATTGTAAGGGATGAGCACGAAGCTCTGTAGCAAAATCTTCCCAAACTCAAACAAGGTTTAGGAAATCATATAAAACGGTTGGTCTCATTTTCACAAATAGCATATATAACATTTTGAAGGAAAAACAGGACATTTTAAATAGATCTCAAGTTTAAGGAACCACGGTAATTAAAAGAATAAATGAACACAAGATACCAATAAGAATCAATTCCCAAAACATAATCCATCCCACCATATACCATTTCCACAAGTTCTTGTGGCATCCCCATACTACCCCAAAACTCTTGCAGAAATCGTATTTGGTACAATGCACGATGACCCACACGGTGTGCCCGATACAACCTACGTTACTAAACCGTGATCATTAGCGATATGAAAAGTTTATACCCACACGGCGTACAAAGGCGTCTACCCACTCCATGTGGTAGGAAAAGTTCATACCCGCGTGGCATATAAAGACGTATACCCACTACATGATCCCCGGTCCATAGTAATCCATGTTCGTATCGTACAACCACGTAAGAAATGAAATACCAATAAATATCTCACATAACCAACAATTTCACAAGTCCCCAATTCACCCTCAAAGCCTTATTTCTCAAGCATCCTTACAAGGAACCTCCTGAGAAGGAATAAACATCCTTACAAGGAACCTCTCACCCTTGTTCCTCCAAACAACCAAACAAGACATACGATATCCACAATTTCCTCAATTAACAAATAACTCCACAAATCCCCAAATTTCACAATTTGTACCATAGCAAAATTGAAGAAAAAGAGCAAGAGATCACCATAAACATCATTTTGTTATACAATATCAAGCACTAAGGTTGTGATGGTGAGAACAAAGAAAATGTAAAGAGGAAATATTCATTTTTTCTTAAAACTAGGGTTTGAGAATGAAAAAGGGACCTTCAATGGTTACCCAACTACCACCATGTTTAAAACATGGCAATAAATGCAAGGGGATCAAGAATCAAGTCAATAATAGCAAGTATATAGGATTTTGAACCAAAAGAATACATATAATTTAATCCTAGCCTCAATGTAAGAGAATAGGAAGAAATCTCCTACCTTAATGTTCTTGGAAAAATTAGGGTTTTGATCTTAAATCAACCCTTCAATCTCTTGTTTTCTCTTGATCTTGTGTTTCTCTCTTTCTCTCTTCCTCTCTTATGTTTTCTAGGGTTTGGAGTGGTGTAATGAAGGCTAAGGAGGTGACAAAATGTATTTATAGTGGAAGAAATGGAGAAAGACCCGCAGTCGGATCGGGCTGGATTTTATCGGGTGTACCGGTACGGTTGAGCTTCTGGAGTCCAGCGTACCGGTACGATTTGACTGCCAGATTTTTGTTTCAACTTCCAATGCAGTTTTGACCCATTTAGAGGTCGAATTGGAAAATTTTCATGAGACATACTTTTGTAGCCCTAAATGTCTACTATCTACTGTAAAAATTTCAGATCAATTGGACTTAGGGATAAAAAGTTATGGCCAAAACACTAAGTAGTGTTCAAAACCCATTTTTACCCAAATTCTCGCTAAAGTGTATTTTAACTCCGAGACACTTCCTAACTTCCAATACATCCATATTACCACTCCCAATGTTCTTCGACCTTCCGGATTCAATGGAATCATTATTTTGACCTACAAACTTTTAGAAACTTGTCTAATCACCCTTTCCAAGTTTAAACATCTTCGACACGTAACTTCCCAATCAAATTGTCTCCATAGCATTTATTCCTACGGTTTATTCTTATGTCACTACATATCTCTACATCTTTACAAATATTATTTACTATATATTTATCTCTATAAATATATAAAAGAAAATTCTGGGTGTTACAATCCACCCCCCTTAAAGAAAGTTTCGTCCTCGAAACTTACCTCAAGTAGCGAACAAATATGGATACTTCTCCCGCATTTCTTGCTCCGGTTCCCATGTAGCTTCTTCCACTCTATGGTGTTGCCACAAAACCTTCACTAGTCGGATGACTTTGTTACGGAGCACCTTCTCTTTGGCATCGAGAATCTTTAACGGTTGTTCTTCATAGGTTGCTCCCTCTTGAATTTCAATATCTTCCAAGTCTACGACCGGCGTTGCATCCGATTGACACTTTCTCAACATCGACACGTGGAACACGTCATGTACTCCGGGTAGCTGGGATGGTAGTCGAAGTTGATAGGCCGCCTTGCCTACCACTTTGATTATCTCAAACGGTCCGGTATATTTTGGCGCTAACTTCCCCTTCTTGTCGAATCGAAACACGCCCTTCTTGAGTGACACCTTGAGAAATACGTAGTCTCCCACTTTTAATTCCAAGGATCTTCGTCTGTGGTCCGCGTAGCTCTTCTGTCTACTTCGCGCCGTGCGTAGCCTCTCCCGGATGAGTTGAATCTTCTCCGTAGTTTCCCCATTGTAGTCCTTACTCCGTTAGTTCGCTGCGCACTCTGATATAAATTACAATCCACCAAAGGTTACAGTTGAAACCTGACCAGACTTGTCCTCCCATCTTAGCTTCCAAATCCATATACATTTTTCCAACGAAGTTATTTTAAGAAAAATTAACATAATATCATCGGAAATACCCTTTTTATTGGTCAATACAAATCACTAGAGTGTTGAATTCAATGAACAAGTAAATAATCAATCTTGGGAATCAAGAACAAAGTAACAATCGAGTCTTGGAGTCAATAACAGATGCATATCAAGCTTTGTAACCAAGAACTAAAGAGTATCGAGTTTTGAACTCAAGGACAAGGAGAAATCAAGTATTGAAATCAAGAGCAATTGAATGTCAAGAATACATGACTTACAATAGTTATAATCAATCAAATGAATATCAAATTTGGCTATCAAAAGCAAATAAGTATTAAGTTTGGAAATCAAGAATAAAGGCGTATCAAGCTTGAAAATCATGAACAAAGGAGAAATTAAGATTTAACAGAATAATCATGTATGGAAATCAATATCAAACGACTATCAAGGTGTGTAATCAAGAACAAAGGATTATGACGCTTAGAAATCAAGACCAAAAGAACACTCAAGTCTTGAAACCAAGAATAAAGAATATCAAGTATTGAATATTGAAAATAATTGAATCACAGGGGTAGAATCAATAACAAACGAATATCAAATTTTTGATACCAAGAACAAATGGATCATTAAGCTTAGGAAATTAAGGACAAGGAAACAATCAAGTCTCGAGATCAATAACAACGGATATCAAGCTTGGAATTAGAGATAAAGTAACAATCATATATTGGAATCGCTAACAAACGACTATCAAAGTTTGAAATCAATGACAAAGGCAAGATAAAGAGAAAACACCTCTCCCTTGAAAACTAGGATTTCAAGGGCATACCAAAAGGGATTTGGTGGTCACCCACCCATAACATAGTTTAGAACAAATAATATTTAAGTTCGGGAATCAAGAACAAATGAGAAATCAAAAGAAAAACACATCTCCTTTGTAAACTAGGGTTTGAAGGCATAAAAAAAGATTTAGGGTTTACCCCACCATAATATATTTTGGGACAATGTCGTATTATCCAGAATGGAAAGACCTGATGATTCCCTAGCAATTAGATATAAATTAGAATCAAAGATTACATATATATAATAACCCTACTGGTATCCCCTTGTTCTCCCGTAGGCAAATTAACATATACCGTAAGTTCTATTTCCTCGAAACCCAATCCAAATTTCACAGCATATGCAGTACGTACAAAAGAATGAGTCGCATAGGAATCCAATAACATTCGGGCCCAAGAATCATAGAAAAGAACGATACCTTCCACGATGGCGTTGGAGGCATTTTCCTCCGGTTGAGTCATAGCAAAAACCCTTCCTTGATTTGCGCCGCCGGGGGCATGAGTTTGTAACGGTCTCTGTGGTGGTAATGGCTGTCGTAGCGGTGGCCTGTTTGCATTCACTCGCCCCGTTGTTTGGTTGGTCTTGGTGGAAAGCAATGGACAATTATCTTTGAAGTGCCCAACACCTCCACAGGCAAAGCATTGGCGCGGGTCAGTGCTTGTTCTAGTCTGAGTCACTTCATCTTCTCGAACTATCTGAGGTCTTTGTCCAATCACGTCCACGTCCACGTACACGTCCACGTTCAAGTTTACGTCCTCGTTCACGTCCACCGACACGTACACGTCCACGTCCTCGTCCTCGTTCTCGTCCACGGACACGTACTTGTATTCTCGAATTCAGCGTGTGACCCTCTACTCGCGAATGGAAGGCCTCCAATCTTGTTCAAAGCGTTTAGTCTTCTTTGCATCCGGGGCCACGAACTCGATTGCGTAGCAAGACAATTCATCGAATTTGAACAAATATAAATAAATAAATAATTAAATAAATCCCTAACCTAACTAAACAACAAATCACACCTATTTCATACACATATAACCTCAAACCAATTCAAGCTTAAAGTTTCTTCAACCTACTCTTACTTTACTTGTGGTAATCCATAACCTACAGCTCCCATGTAAGACCTAAAGCCTAAGCTCTGATACCAAATCTGTAACGCCCCAAAACACACCCTGGACGGCATTACATTCTAAAACATTCACATCATGAGAGCACTAATATCATCCATAAACAAATTAAACTTCATTCATCATCCATAAAATATTTACATCATTATCCAAAAGAATATGCCCAACCATGGCATTTACATCTCAAAAATTAATTAAAGTAGCACAGCGGAATAGCAAAATAAACTAGACTTTACAATGTTTGTACATATTGGTTTCTAGTCTAGTACAAAAGAAAAAGGGCATCTCTAAATGTCCCACTCGGGATCCAGGTACCCCTCTAATGAGGCTTCCCCAAGGCCCTGCTCATTAGCGTCAAGCTCCTCCTCTATAGCATAATCTGAAAAATGTTAATTGTAGGGGATGAGCACGAAGCTCTGTAGCAAAATCTTCCCAAACTCAAACAAGGTTTAGGAAAGCATATAAAACGGTTGGTCTCATTTTCACAAATAGCATATATAACATTTTGAAGGAAAAACATGACATTTTAAATAGATCTCAAGTTTAAGGAACCACGGTAATTAAAAGAATAAATGAACACAAGATACCAATAAGAATCAATTCCCAAAACATAATTCATCCCACCATACACCATTTCCACAAGTTCTTGTGGCATCCCATACTACCCCAAAACTCTTGCAGAAATCGTATTTGGTACAATGCACGATGACCCACACGGTGTGCCCGATACAACCCACGTTACTAAACCGTGATCATTAGCGATATGAAAAGTTTATACCCACACGGCGTACAAAGGCGTCTACCCACTCCATGTGGTAGGAAAAGTTCATACCCGCGTGGCATATAAAGACGTATACCCACTACATGATCCCCGGTCCATAGTAATCCATGTTCGTATCGTACAACCACGTAAGAAATGAAATACCAATAAATATCTCACATAACCAACAATTTCAAAAGTCCCCAATTCACCCTCAAAGCCTTATTTCTCAAGCATCCTTACAAGGAACCTCCTGAGAAGGAATAAACATCCTTACAAGGAACCTCTCACCCTTGTTCCTCCAAATAACCAAACAAGACATACGATATCCACAATTTCCTCAATTAACAAATAACTCCACAAATCCCCAAATTTCACAATTTGTACCATAGCAAAATTGAAGAAAAAGAGCAAGAGATCACCATAAACATCATTTTGTTATACAATATCAAGCACTAAGGTTGTGATGGTGAGAACAAAGAAAATGTAAAGAGGAAAGATTCATTTTTTCTTAAAACTAGGGTTTGAGAATGAAAAAGGGACCTTCAATGGTTACCCAACTACCACCATGTTTAAAACATGACAATAAATGCAAGGGGATCAAGAATCAAGTCAATAATAGCAAGTATATAGGATTTTGAACCAAAAGAATACATATAATTTAATCCTAGCCTCAATGTAAGAGAATAGGAAGAAATCCCCTACCTTAATGTTCTTGGAAAAATTAGGGTTTTGATCTTAAATCAACCCTTCAATCTCTTGTTTTCTCTTGATCTTGTGTTTCTCTCTTTCTCTCTTCCTCTCTTATGTTTTCTAGGGTTTGGAGTGGTGTAATGAAGGCTAAGGAGGTGACAAAATGTATTTATAGTGGAAGAAATGGAGAAAGACCCGCAGTCAGATCGGGCTGGATTTTATCGGGCGTACCGGTACGCGTACCGGTACGGTTGAGCTTCTGGAGTCCAGCGTACCGGTACGATTTGACTGCCAGATTTTTGTTTCAACTTCCAATGCAGTTTTGACCCATTTAGAGGTCGAATTGGAAAATTTTCATGAGACATACTTTTGTATCCCTAAATGTCTACTATCTACTGTAAAAATTTCAGATCAATTGGACTTAGGGATAAAAAGTTATGGCCAAAACACTAAGTAGTGTTCAAAACCCATTTTTACCCAAATTCTCGCTAAAGTGTATTTTAACTCCGAGACACTTCCTAACTTCCAATACATCCATATTACCACTCTCAATGTTCTTCGACCTTCCGGATTCAATGTAATCATTATTTTGACCTACAAACTTTTAGAAACTTGTATAATCACCCTTTCCAAGTTTAAACATCTTCGACACGTAACTTCCCAATCAAATTGTCTCCATAGCATTTATTTCTACGGTTTATTCTTATGTCACTACATATATCTACATCTTTACAAATATTATTTACTATATATTTATCTCTATAAATATATAAAAAAAAATTCGGGGTGTTACAGAAACAAATAACGACTTAGACATGAGTTGTATCGATTTATGAGTTTTTGCATGATGCATATGATTTTTGTGATTAAAAGTGTATTGTACAAATTAAATTAAATAAATGAACAAAATATTTATTGCAATATTTTGTAAAAATGCGTAATTTATTGATTCATAATTTTTTTTCCTAAATAAGACAATACTAATGGATTGGACTTTTTTTCATTCCATTCCAAACATGGTATAGGATTAGATAACATTTTTTTACGCAAGGGTGCAGTGGTCATTTTAATATATTTTATCTTCACATGTGAACGAGGGCCATAAACCAAATAGTTTCTATCCAAAGATGGGATAGGATTTGAATCCGAACGTTATAATCCTCCAATCCGAACCACTTTGCATTGAGTTGAATTGGGTTCGGATTCAAATCCAATCCAATCCAATCCTCCCATGGTGATCCAAACACCACCTCTGGGGATAAATAACTTTCCTTTCACCCTGCTTCCAATTCTTTACTCTATGATGCTCAATCAGTATAGCTGATAATCGAGTCAAGCTTGTCGAGCTTGTTTTTCTAAACAAGCCTAAAAAATTGTTCAAACTCAATTTGCTTAGAAAATGAGTTGAGCCCAAAACAAATCGAATTCAAGTTAAACCCGAGTAGCTTAACAATTTTACATATAAAAAAAACGAATTTTTGTGAACTCGAGTTGAGCCTTTTAGGCTCGTTTTCTAAACGAGTCTAACAAATTGTACGAGTCTAACAAATTATACGAGTTAAGCTTGAGTCGAGTTCTAACCGAGTTATAACTCGGCTCAATTATCAGTCATATCAATCAGTTCATAATTAACAAGCCCGAAATATTAGGAATGCAGATCCAAAGATCATACAAGTTCAATGGAGCATCTACAAGAAAAAGCTTAACAGAAAAAGTAAACATAAAAAGAAGCAAGCACATCCAACTTAGTGTAGTATTTGAATCAAACTCATTCAACCTGGCAAATTCAAAGGTCCATACATGAGTTATGAAGACTCCAGACTCCATTAAAAGCTGTATTAGGAGAGTTCTGTAGATATTGCAGTCAAGATTGTATGAAATACAACTATCTACTGCAACACAACACGCATATATCATAAGGTTATAGCCAACAAAAATTCGCGCCAAAGATAAGTGAGCCAGTTTAACATTGAACTTGATGGCAAGGATCAAATGCAAGTTTCAGTTGGTCATTGTGAATTTTTCCATCCAGCATCACAAACTCATTACAGAAGTGCCAAGTGAACATTTGAACCAAAACTCATGGAATAAGCATGTCAAGTTTGTTTCTCATATTCATATCCGTTACGAGTCATGAGATAAACTAGAAAAGAACAAGAAAGCATCACCATTTATGGAGGGAAAACTGACAGTCAGCAAGAATGTGCAGATGGTGGCTAGCCTATGCTGAACATTTACTCCTCAAAACAAGATAATTGATGGCATAACTTGAAACATCACCTTGAATGTCTATTATTTTTGGCTCTATTGTGGAAAGATGCTCTGGAAGATGGTTTTGGCAATTGGAAGAAGACCCACCAAAGCAATTTGGAGTTGATCTGAGCTGCTAGTCCTAATAGAGATCTGTCCACTTAGTTTGTTGTTCAATCCAGCACGAAAAGCAATTTTAGAACTCCTTCCTATTGACAACTGAGACTGCATATTGCACCCCCATATAAGGTCACCTCTCCACCTCATCAGAGATAGCCCCAGTGTGGTTTGGTCTTGCCCAATAGGAAAATCCTTCTCCCGGAGACGTACTTCCAAGTTGGCTCCATATGCTGCATCACCTTGAGATCGAATGGCTCCAGTACTTCCCACAAGAACCAATTGTTTTCCCACTGCAATCTGGTCCTCAAGTTTGAGTCCAGTGACCACATTTTCGCCTAAGAAAGTAACAGATACCCCAGCAGCTGTTTTATTAATTTTGAAATTCTTTATTTTGGTTTCACCCTTGAGAATGTAAGCAAGCTGCTTTCCAATGGTTTGGATATCGAGTCCTGCCATGGTCGATCCACACTCTCCATGCTTGGCTGAAACAGAGGAATCCAAGTGAATATTGAAGTCTTTTTTATCCTTTGTGATTTGTACAGCTATTACCGCTGGAAATCGGTTAGCGATAGCAAGATTTTCTTCCAGGCTCACACCATCATATCCACAATCATGGTCCCAGCCATGTGCATCCAAAACTGGCCTCGCAAGAAACTGTGAGGTGGCTTCCAGAAACCGGTATCTGTAAGCAGGATTGTCTCCGTCAAATGAATGTGGGAGTTTCATGTCAGGTAAGGGAACTTCTACAGCTGCTGGACTCCCATTTTCCTGGTCTCCATCTTCCTCCATGTAACCATCATAGTTCCCACCATTGTCGCCTTTCTTCATATCCCTAAACCTTTTCACCTCGTCCCTCCACTGTTTCTTCTGAAGCAGCTTAATGCGGTAATCATACTCTTCAAAATAAGCCCTCTTTTGCTCCTTGGTGAGTTTAGCAATCTGAGATTTCCTTAATGGCTTGAATGGTGGGAGTTGATCATACTCATCTTCATCTTCTTGCTCAAAATCAGACAACTGTTCCAACTCAAGGTCAGAGTCTACATTCTCACCACCTTGAAGAGTGGGTAGTTTCGGATGAGCATAAGACTGCAATAGAGAAGACAAGAAGTAGGGAAGAGGAGGTGAGCGAACCCGGAATCCAAAGAGCTTCTTATAATCAAAAAGATCCTGAGGTTTTATCAGTGAATTTGCTTCAGATAAGATCTTCATTGAGTAGCACAGGAGCAGTAGTTGGGTCCTCCAACTTTCTCCATTGGGGAGCACTAGTTCTCCATTTCCATTCATTTTACACGACGAGTGATTTTCAACAAGAGAAACTGGATTCATCAGACCTGAATTCATCTGCAGATCACCAACTACATGGCTAATCAACTGTTGAACAACACGTGATCGTTGAGCCACAAACAACTCATAGCTTAAGGGGGTACCAGATGGTCCATCCGGGGGACTAGAAGCTGCATGTGTCAGAGTAACAATGGCATTACGCCATATAGAAGAACCAAGAGAACTAGTTACTGACTTTAATAATGGCAAATCATTAAGGTCTCTGCTTTGTGAGTCTACCCGATCAACATAAAGGACAACATCTGGAGGGCAATTTTTTGTGAGTTTCTTTATAGATGACAAAATTTTCCAGTTAAGAGATTGGTCTGTAAGAGAAGATCTTAGACCAGGCGTGTCCAAGACCCTAACTTTGACTCCATCTATTGTTCCGACAATCTCCTTCACTGCAACTGTGGCTGGTTCAAATGCATTAATCATTGCTTTCTCTTCACCAAAAATGGAATTTATGGTTGCACTCTTACCAACCCCAGATTTCCCAATAACCAAGATGTTCAAGGAAAAGTTTAAATCATTCTTTTTTTCTGCTTCAAGCTCCATGGCTGCCCTTTTGGCAGATTCTAGGCTGAATGCTTGACTGGAAGGCCTCCCTGCAGCAAGGACAAGCCGGTATAAAACCTGTGCAGCTACCGAATCTGCAGGAGACCTGCCTAATCTCCGGACAAGCCTCAGAAACTTCACTCTTATCTGTTGTATCTTCTCAAGCTGCTGCTTTTCTTCTTCATTTAGTGTTTCCTCAGATTCACCCCTACTTGTAAACTCTGAAGGGTTAAAATGATTTGTATGGTCCGGTTTGGGAGTAGGTCGTAGAGAGTGGAATGTGGAGCCTGATCCAGCAGGACGCTCGAGAGAAACAAATCTGGGGCGATCAGCAGATGTGAAAGTAACGCTACCGCCATCTGATCCAGCACCTGCTGCAGCTTTCAAAAGAGCAGCTAAAGCAGCTGAATCAAAAATCTCCTTTCCTTCAATTTCTTCATCTGTGTCCACCTCCTCATCGGAGTCTGGCACAATCTGTCCATCAATCCTCTGTGAATGATCTGGAGAACTCTCTTCACCCGAAAAAGAAGGGGGGCCTAATTGTTGCCTCAATTCACCTGTCATTTGCTTCGATGTTTCTGAAACTCCAAAGACCAAATTTTCAGTTTCATCATCTGAGAGTGAACCTTCTTCATCCTCTTCTAGTTTTTCTGGATTGCAGCCTGATTCATCTGTGGTTTTCACTATCAAATCAGGGTCCAAACAAGAACCAGGTGACATGGGTTCAAGGATTTCGCAGTTACCAAGCCCATCTTCCATTACACCACCATCAGTAGCTTCTGGTAAATGACAATTCCCTATATATTTTCTCTCTTGAAAAGGGTCTGGTTCTGGAAATTTGGTACATGCTGTATTTGGTATTTCTACAGGCAGTTTTGATTCGCCAGACTCAGGAAGAAGGCTCCTTTCCAATATTTGGGTAACAGCATCATCAGCTCCAAGCAAATTCAACTTCGCAGATTCTTCAGCTACATTACTTGTGATATCAGACCCATCTGTACTTTTCCCAAGAACTTCTACCTCTCTGATGGATGAAACCTTCATATCAACTCCATCCTCAACAACATATGCTTCCAAGCCTATCAAATTTGGGCCATTGTTTTCATCATGAACTACATCAGCTTTGTTAGCCGAGCCAAAACCCTTATCTGCTTCATTAGGCTTAGAGTCAACAGGATACTCAATCCCAGAACTTAATCCAGAGATATTACAAGCTGTAACGACACTATATTCCACGAATTCATTTTCTTCTTCATTGTCAATCACCCTATTCTTTTGGGTTGTCGAATCAGATTTTAAATCAGCATTATCACCCATATTCGCATCGTTTCTCTTCTGTATACATATCCCATTTGATTCACTCTGTTGTTCCATATATTCATCATTCCCATCCAATTTCCAATTTTCCAAAGAAACGTATTCTTTACTTGCCATAAAAGACTCAACCTTTGCTTCTTCAGTAACCTCAGAACCCGCATCTCCAATAATTTCAGCTAAATTAGATTCCTTAACAGTGTCCTTCCCGACAATACCCTCTTCTTCATCAGAACCCAAAACCCCATTTACAACTTCACCCAAAATCGAGTCCTCAACAATTTCTGAATCTAACAGCGTCTCAACCTGTGAATCATCTTCCTCTCCTTCTTCAATCCCCAATACCTTAACTTTAGGAGCACTATAAATCACCTCAGAAAACCCAGTATCTGGAACCCTGATGGCACCGGAAAATCCATCATCTTCCAGAACCTCACTGCCCAACGAATCATCATCACTGTCCCCTGACAACTGGGCAATAGGCATAGCTGGCTTTGACGGCAATAAAACCGCAATATCCACAACTTGTGGTTCAACACCAGAGGCATATTCATCCTCCTCTTCCATGGGTGCCCCTAAGGTTTCTTTATCGGAGTCAGCCACAAAAGGCCTAGAAGCACCATATTTGACAACATGACCCCTCTCCTCTATCATTTCTTCATCTGGGTCTATCTCAGAAGCTTTAGAAAAAACATATTCTGCAACAACACTACTCCCTTCTATGGTTTCTTCATCTGGGTCAATCACAAAAGGCCTAGAAACAACATATTCCTCAAGATAGTGAGTCTCTTCCAAAGTTTCGTCATCTGGGTCTGCCGCAAAAGGCCTCTCTGAGGCTGTTTCAAACTCATCCTCACCACTCATAAAACCCTCTGACTCATACTCACTACCACTACTAGAACTAATATCACTGTTCTTTTCACCAGAATATTCAAAATCAGAATCCAGAGTAAGAGGAGCTCTGATACCTGATGAGGTGGAAAAATAAACCTTCGGAGCAGGTGGTGGGGTAGCTTGTGCTGTGGAAAGAGGGACACCATGAGGCCTTGACTCCATGGACGTGAGCTCTTTCTTCTATTTTCTATACTATAACAAATACACAAAGACACACACAGTTGCCAAAGCAAAAGTGCAAAAACAGAGGTTGTCTTTGGAAATGATGGGAGGTTAGGGTTTCTTTTTGGGTTTTTCTATGATTTCTTCTGTGTTTGTTTCTTATTGTTTGGAGGTTGTGCTTCGGTGAAATGTCTGAGCTGCGGTTGGTTTGGTAGCCGAGACGACCCACGCATCATAGCATGGCCTTGATAAGGTTGTGGGGGTGGATCCTCCTCAACCATAATATTATTGAATAATTAGTAATTATTGTATTTAAATAATACTAGTAGGTGCACACGTGTGCACATGAATTATTTTGAGTTATAATTTTAATTTATTTATTTTATATGCTTTTCAATGTTTATTTGTGTAACAAAGTTTTTAGCTGTAATTTTTATACTATTTATTATTTAGGAACATGACAATTTGGAAGTGAATACCAAAGAACAAGTGTATATTTGAGAAATAATTGATAAATTGAATATCATAGTCTATTTAGTTTGAAGTATTCCTGCAAAAAAAAAAAAAAATACTTTGTAATTGTAAGAAAGTATCTTCAGCTCCTATACCAAAAACAGGTAAAAGATAACATAATTTTTAAAAAAAGCAAATGTGAGATTACAAAAATAAAGAGAACAATAAAACATGAAAAGTCTTGATGAAATATTGTTTAAAGTGTTATCATAATAAAACGGACTATAATATCCACTTGACTTCAAACCAAATTATCGCAATAAAGAATTAAAATAATTGAAATATTGTCTAAGTTTATCAAAATAGTGTATAGAAATAGAACATCAAAGTGAAATCAAGTTTTAAAGCATATAAGAAATCTGATTTTAAATTTATCAAGAAAACTAACGTGGAGGGGGTGTAAAGAAAAATAACAATGGGTTATGTGGTCAGCCTTAGTGGGCCAACCAATTTCGACATCTTGAACATTGAAATATTTTGCTTCCCTTTAGATCTAAAAAATATTTCCATATGATTAATAGGCAAAATTTATATTGCCAATAACTCTCATTTGGTTGCGCAAAGTTTATTTTTCTCATATTAATGTCCTTCAATATTTTGTACATATTACTCACAAACACACACCAATGCAATCATTTTACCACAAATAAGTAGCTCTTAGTTGAAAACATAATTGGTTAGGCTTTCTTAGGACCCATTTCGAAAGGAGATCATATTCAAGTTTTTGGGGGAGATCGAAGGACGATTTTTCCGTTTCCTTGTCAATGAACTTTAAATAACTTTAAGAATTTGTTAAATAAAAAATAGATAGAATAAATTAGAGAATGATATGCTTGCCAAACTTGAAAAAATATAGTTTAAAGAGAAGAATAGGTACTTAAAAGTTGATCCACCCAATTCTTACTGCATAATTCATATCAATAAGTGGCCAAGAAAAAAGTGAAATTCATTGTTATAGGATTGAGTTGGATTTATAGAATCATGGCTTCAACATTGGTTTAGTATTGACCGACTTTAATAAAATCATATCAAAAGAAATTAGAGAATGACATAATCATGTTATAGATGACATTATACATAGAAATATGGGTCAAAAACAAACTATAAAATAGGGATACACAAAACATAATAACAACATCAAAAACTCAATAACAAAATTAAAAAAATTTCATCATTAAAAACTAAAAAATAAAAAAAAGTACCATATTGTTTCATGGGTTGCATTGGCCCTCTCATGAATAAGATCATCAAAGAGATACCTGGCAACAATATTATGCTTGCAATGATACTATATTCGTACCAACTTCAAGAACATCATTAGGAAATTAAGAGTATTTAGTATCTTATACCAATTTATCTCTTGATTGTATAAACCTGAAAAAGTTGGAAATAATACTATCACAATAGCATCATGCCTTAAAATGTCTATAGGGTTTAATCTAAACCTCAACCCACATAAGAAAACTAATTACAGACAAATCAGTAGTGAATATCTAATCCAAAAAATTCATTGCGTAATCAAAAGAGATTCCAAAAAAAATTAAGTAATTGAATAGGTAAAATTCACTACGTAATCAAAAAATATCTCAAGAACATCAAGTAATTGAACGCATAATCAAATACTATGACAATGGTTGGTGTCGTGAGCACTCACAGTCAATGTCTTGTCCCAAGCATACATAACCACCGGTTGTCTAACTTCAATGCCCCTAATTGTAAACTTGAAGCAGCAAAAATAACCAAGCAAAAAAAATCGATAAACTATAAATAAAATAATCAAACAGGACAAAAAAGAAAAATTGAACACAATTTTGGAGAACAAGTAAATTAGTGAGATTGGTAGAGTAAATTGGATATAAAAAAGTTTTGAAATCCAACATAAACCAAACCAAACCAAACAAAACCTTATGTCATAATCTTCTGAAATTTGAAAATCAATTCGTGTTTATGAGAACCCACTAATTGTAAACAAAAATCAAATCTAGAACACGAAGAAAGCAAATACGCAATAACATGTGATCCTTTATACTCTGTATCTTATGAGATCTTTCCGGAAGGTAGAAAGGGAAGCAATTGGGAAGAGAGGAAAAAAGAGAGCCCCACATTAAGTATAATAAAAAAGGCAAATGGAGAGACATGTAAGGGGGTGCATGAGAAATGGGAAAAAAGGATAAGGTTATTTAAAACTGTTATTTAGAAATAAAAATAAGAAAACGAAAAGGTTGGATGCAAATTAGACAAGATTTATTATTCTATTAAATAAGGTTAGTATTAAGTTATATTTTATAGTAGTATAGATATAGATATAGATTTATTCATTACACTTATAATTGAATAATTATTCCTAAAATTTGAATGGTCTAAGAGTTAAATTAGAAAATATGATATGATTGTCTTTATATAATTGTTTAAGGATAGAAGAGAAAAATAAATTTTTTTCTTTGTAAGATATTTTTAGAAGTAGTATAGATATAGATATAAATATAGATATAGATAGATAGACAAATATATATGAATTTATGAATTTAATATAAATTAGTATTATAAGGAAATTAAAGAGAGGAATATGAAAGGGTAGGATATAAGAGGCATTAGTTATTTTATTAAGGTTATTTAGGTCGATCAAAAAAATTTCACTGTTGTTTACGTTTTATAGTAGTATAGATTTATTTAAATTTTAAATAATTTAAAAAAAATGATTAGAGTGGTTATGAAAGACGCATGAAAAATTTTGATTGGGATAAATTAAATAAATATTTTAAACATCTAGGAAAAAAATGGTTCTCAATGTCTTTTATCACTGATTTGATTGTATTTCATAGTCAAAATTGGGGCTAAGAGTTATAGATACGATGCTTAAACTCGACACAAATTCAATGTGGAATTGGTTGATTTAGATTTTGTCTTAATAAATTTCGGTGATAAATAATTAGACTCCTTGTTCAAAAAAATATAAATTGACACAAATCTGAATAAACAAAGCTTGACAAAAAAAAAGAGATTGCATGCGACTCATACATGTATAAGATACAAACCCCAATATACATATAAATAATTTAGATGTGAATTAAATAAATTTTAATACAAATATAATTTAAAAACGATATAAACTAACACTACACAACTAATTGATAAGATGTGTACCATTAAATGGCATGGGAATCAAATTAAATTATGTATAATTTTCTACTACAAAGTGTTGTCACTTGCAAAATGTGAATGCTTAATTTCTTAGCAATGTCCAAAAATCCGAACCATTCGAACCACCTGATAAAAATTATAAATTTAAAATAAAAAAAAAATTAGACTGCATGAATAATATTTTAGCATAAAAAAAACAATATTGTTAACCTTAAGGAATAGTTCAAATAATAATAGGGACGAACCGTAAACTCAAACGTTTTGAGTTCAAATCTTGATAACTTGGTATCTAGCCATGAGAAATTTATCTCTGGCGTGAATGACAAGTCTTTGATCGAATCGAAACGAGAATTAATCGAGACGCACATAAATTAACTCAAACATCCCTTACCGTTAAACTCAAAAAAAAAAAAATGTGTTAAAAAATATATCAAAATTTTCTTAACAAATGATAGAGTGACATACACATTAGAATGATCAACAAAGGGAAAGGGAAGGAGGGGAACACATAAGTCCTTGACAATTGCAATTGCGTTGATTAGAACCGTAGAGTGTTACTCTTTGCTAAATATCATTCGGTGAAACCAGAGTCTCAAAAAAAACACAGTTAAATCCTATCTGTTCTGATACTGGTGAAATCGTTCTCAAATTAGTCCAACACTGTCTGCCCTCCTTTTCCTCCAACACCCACAGTTCCAATTTAATGCCAAAATATGAATCTTTTTGACTTATGAGCATGCAAAGCCACCCTCCCCACACCCCCAAAAGAGCTGCAGTCACATTGGAAAGCTCTGGCACTGGTGGCACCTCCCTAAATCTCTCCTTCACTAAGCTGAAACATACCACCATGGTATGAATGTCACCACCACGGCCGTCCATAGGTAGCACTTGCCAGTAAAGGTTCCCATTCAGGTGGATAGCAGGGTGACGAGTAGTGGGTGGGTGAGGAATTTCAAGTTCAAAACTCGTCCATGAGTTGGTTTTCAAGCTAAAGACTTTGACATTCGCATGATTTGGTTGTAGCCCAGGTGTTTGATGATTTACCTGAACGACCTTGTAATCGTTGGAGGAGTGATCATAACCGAGACCGTAAACTGTGCTAGGGCTGAAGCAACGATGACGACAAGGCTTTGGCAGGAGCTTGTATTCCCTAGTGCATGGATTAAATAACAAGTTTCTTTTGTAATCACACAATAGAATCAATCCATGGCAGTTACACCAAAACCTAATCTCTTTCTTCCAGAGACCCAACTCCTCCGGAAGATCAATTGTTCT
The DNA here is from genome assembly GCA_951799425.1 of Ilex aquifolium. Lineage (NCBI taxonomy): Eukaryota > Viridiplantae > Streptophyta > Magnoliopsida > Aquifoliales > Aquifoliaceae > Ilex > Ilex aquifolium. The sequence goes on along the minus strand of OX637397.1, from coordinate 2,531,570 downwards.
GACAAAACCTCTGCCTCGATTATCATCTGCCTCTAAAGTGATTGTGGTTCTTGGAAGAGATCGGGTCTTGTCTTTCACATTAACAAGTATATAACTTCGGTAGAATTCTTCATTATCGTTGGCTTTGGTGGCGACATGATGATTGAGATGGTTTGAAACAAAATTGGGATGAGTGATTAAGGATCGCCAAGGTTTGGACACGCACTTGAATCGCATCAGAGACTTGGCTGGTAATCTCAAGCGTATTTGGACCATGATATCGTCTGGAAGCTCTTGAATCGCCATGGTTTGGATGTGTCGGCTCTCGGCTGCTTATCTCAGGTCAGAGGCCCCCTCCTTTTATTTCTTACTAGCGATAACTCGTGCCTGAAGGCATTATACAATTCAGAAAAATCCAACATTAATCGTGGACACGAAAAAATCAAGTATTAAACATAGATACGCACTAAGATGAAAGTCTAAACTAATCTTTAAGACACTGGCACTGTAATAAAAAAAAAAATACAAATAAAAAAATAGAAAAAGAAAGAATTAATTGGTGGCATCATTTATACAGATTCATGGAACAACAGTAAAAATCATCAACATGAGAAATCAAATAAATACATGAAAGCAACTGTAACCCATTTACATAGAGGCAAAGATATCAATGGGTAGAAGGAATACACACTATGCACACTAATATTAGAAGAACAAACAATTGAAATTTCTTCAAATCACATAGCAAATATAAATAAGCTATTTGTTACAACAAATCCACACTGTAGTACTCCATCACATTCTCTGTCAATCCAATTACCTGTTCAAATGAAAAGAACCCAGCACAAATTCTAGCTTATAATCCCATAGAGAGGTCACAATATTATGGAGAAGCGTCAAAAAAGAAAAAAAAAAAAAAAGCAATGCAGTATAAAAAAATACCTCCAAGAATTTCCCTCAATTTTGAGATTCTGTGTAAAAAATTGATAACTTCCACCTTCAATATTAAACATAAAAATTAATTCTATCAATGATAAAAATCTCAGTTTATATAATACAACACATCTGCCTACCAAAATGATTTGTTTGATGCTTGAGTTCAAGTCGACTCCTTTAATAGATATAACACAAATTTATGAGAGGGACTTCAAATGCCTAAACTTCTGTAAGAAATAACTGAGTAAACAATAAGAATCTCAATAGCAATTTTGTCTAGTAATAACCTGTGCTTAAAGCCATTTGTAACTTAAATCATTCAATTTGAAATAATTTTTCCTTCATTTGTTTTAATTAAAGAAATTGAAATCAATATAACCACTACTATTTTTTCAAAAAAAATTCGCAAAATTTACTCTAAAAAAGTTAACCAAAGAAAATCTCAACCAGCCTATAGATCTTATGTCTAATTGTATGTATCATTGCCCAACACAAACCATTGCATTGTCCAATAAAAACTATTGCATAACCGAACACAAACCATTATACTTACCAATATCAACACACTCCTTATATAGCATAACAATTTGAATTCAACAAATATTAGCGTAACGATTATCAATCCACCCATTAAGACATTTCATCGAACACGCATTATGCAAACAAATATCAATCCACTACAGAGAAATTTGGGCCACCAAAATGCCCTTCCAAGCCATATTTATCAAAGCCTTGCTCTGATCATGGATTGAATGTCATACCCATCTTCCACACTCGCCAAATGCCAGATAATGCTTATACACAAAATCATGTGTAGCAAAACCACCAAGTATTACTGCAAAGCTCATCATTTAATGTAAAACAAAGCACATCTAAACAAATTAAATTTTATAAAAATCCAAATATACCAAAAGAAAAGAGAAAAAATTTGAGTAGAAAAGCACCAAGCTAGTGGATCAAAACTAAATCAATAAGATATCAATAAAGAATGATCAAAGTAAGGTACAACTACTTTTGAAAGTAGTATTTGACAAATATTCCAAGCAACCAATGTTTTTCTAATGTACACATTAGTTATATTCATTTTTAAGTATAAATACAATCGTATGACATAATTATTGCACGAAACATTCTATTCCTACTGGGTATGAAAAACTTGTACCATGGAGTAAAAACCAAGCGTAAGGAAATCTCACCCACGAATGTGACTTCTCAACTCATCAACTGAAATCTAATTCCTTCCATAGCCAAAAGTATGAACTTTATTTGGTTTTAAGACTCCCTGTGAATGGCCAAATCAATTCAAATTTACCATACCAGTTACAAGTGTCTTCAAAGTTTTGAAACAAAACCAAAAAAATCAATTTTTAATAGCAAGTGAAAGGTAGATATTTGACTTGCAACTATCTATTAGTAACAATGGGAAATAATCTATTTGGAGACGAGAGAGACCATACGATCATAATTCAAAAATTTGAGACAACCCAATTCAAAAAATATCACAATCACTATAACACAGTCTACTCAAAATTCAATTACAAAAATTACCTGAAAAATAACGATTCACACTAATTTAAAGCCCAACATATTCAATCGCCAAAAGAAATTAATTTCAAACCCACATTGACAGATCATGTCAAAGAGTAAGGTTTTTTTTTTTTTTTGATCAAGATCAAAGAGTAAGATTACTTACTAGAGTAAAAATAATTTTATCCCAACCCATGTTTTATACACAACATGCATAAATCATGTGAGTGTCTGTTGTGCTAAAATAAGGAAGCAATAAACATTAAAACCTAGAAAATGAACAATGGACTTTTTTTCTTCACTCTGACATTTCATCGACCACCTAGAACGTAAGGCATTGGTTTCTAGTTTCAGCCTTCGTCAAGGGCCATTTTTCTTCTCTTTGACATTTTTGGCAACCACATAGTATGCATAAAAGGTAAGGGGTGGAGGCATTAATACCAAGGACTTGAACATTTGATAACTAATGATGACAAACTCAAAAAAGCAATCATGAGGAGATCAATTAACACCTTTCTCCAATATTATCCATTCTTCACCACCACCCCATAATAATGAAAACCACATAATAATGAAATGTATTCTATGAAAATAAAATCACCATTTTAATTTTTCTAAAATAAAAAAACTATGAAAATAAAAATTCGAAACCTTTGAATGCACACACACTTCAGAAGTTTCAGTAAATGAGTTTATGAAAGTTATGAAAAATCCTTAAAAAAAAAACTAACAACTCAATAAATGGGTATATATCCATAGGGAAATAGAGAATAGCAAAGTCGTTGGGGGTTTGAATTTGAGGGTGAGGGTTTTCACCAAATATTTCTAAAATACCATAGAACACAGGTAGCTTCAATAAACGCATTTAAATGATTAAGGTTCCAGCAAATTTTCGAGACAACCTCAATTAACATTTGAAAGCATCAATTTATGGCACACTATCATTTCCAAATAAAATGCAACAAAGTAACCTATTTTGGCCTAACAATGAAACTAAGTAAGAGGGTTTGTGTGTGTGTGTGTAGTGGGGGGCAGAGAGGGTAAGAGTGTGTAGGTGGGTTATGTGTATGTGTGCTCTATGTATGTGTGTGTGTGTGTGTGTGAGCAAAGAGGATAAGGGAAAGGCAGGGGTGTGTGAGGGGAAGGATAAGTAGAGAGGACAGGGGAGGGGGTTTCTGCATGTATGGCATGTGAGAGTTTGTTTCTGCATGTGTATTTGTGTAAAAATGCAATACAAATTCTTGAAATAAAACAAAATAACACATTTTTAGTTTCACATAATAAATTTTCTCCATTGAAAACAAAATTTTATAATCCTAATTTCCACTACCCAATCCTTAAAATTGGCACTTAATTAAAGTTTCTGATTCTCCAAGAAAAACAACAAACAAAAATAAAAATCCGAACAATCAAGAAAACTTTCAACTCTACTTAATGCACCTATGTAACATAAAACAACTAAAACTTTTGGACTTTCATAACAATCACAACAAAAACTTAGGCAAAAGAACTTTGTTCATAAATTAAGCATCACAATACAATTCAAACCTTTAAGATCACACTCCAATCGGTAGAGTATCCATATCGAAAACTACTTATAAGAAACAATCATGGGACAAACAATGACTACAAACTTAACTACTGGCCATATCTCAAGCATGTGTACATGTTTATGGTCATAGTTTCAGTCACATTACTACTTATATGGACATATTTTAAAATCATAATATAAAGAACTCCAGCTTATGGTATAGGCACCTTTGAAAAAAAAATAGAACACAAAGACCATTTTTGTGTTCAAATAAAGATTAAATCAAATTGTCATGTGATTCTATATGCGATTCATGCAGTAATTTTCACTGACCATAGTTCAATATACACATAGACAAATCCATCTCATCGAAGCAATACTATAAACACATGGTGTTAGATGGTCGTGGGCGAGTCACCGCCGAGGGTGGAGGTTTAATGATGGTAATCCCATGCCCAACTAAAGAACACAAAAATTCACAATTAAACGGAATCAATTCAAATTCGCAAAAAGTCGAACAAAAAGTCATAAGCCACCATTTTAATTTCATATTGCAATGACAACAATTTGAATCACAATCCAAATCAAACTATCATTTAACGGTTTCATCCTCTAAAAATCAAAAAATAGAAAAAAGGGGAAAAAGAAAGACCTATTGAGGCCCATTATAGCCAGGATTTGCAGAGAGCAAAACTTGTGGATCTTTGTGTAATCTACACTCCAAGTCAATTGAAACAAAAGATAGTTCATTGGTATAGGTAGGAGCAACATCACTGGAATAACACAATGATTCTGAGACTTGGACGAACTCCCAGGAGAGTTATCCGAGGGCAAGTGGCATCGTCACTATACCATAAAATAATAATTTACACTAATCTTAAAGCTCCCCCAAACAAATTTTATCAGCCACCACCAACAAATCATTAAAGAATTAGGAACCCATTATAGAATAGATCTAACAATTTCACCACTTATAAAGTCTTAGACCATGAACTCGGCATTCTATCATATGGGCTGGCACGTTGTTGAGAACAAAATCAAAAGATCATTTTTTAAAACCATCCAGAATTTAGAACTCAAGGGTCTAAATTATGTTTTTCTTTCATTGAGCCAAAACAACAAATAGTTTGAAAGCATAAATTCAAAATCTATAAAAGCCACCAGTTTACACAGTATATAAAATGCCTAAAATAACGAAATTTTTGTGGGAAATGTAGAGAGAGGGGAAGGAGAGGAGCAGAGAGGGGAAGAGAGAGATAGAATAGACATACCTTGATGGCATAGGGGGACTGGTAGGGCTGGAGGTTCGCTGATCGATGGTCGCTGGAGGATTTGGTGAGAGTTCACTGGTCGTTAGCTAGCTATCCACAGCTTAGGGCGTGAGATTAGAGATTTAGGGCTGAGATGGAGAGGCGTTCATGGTTGATTTCGGCAGAGATGCAGAGTGATTTCAGGTGTGGGTGAAGGGCAGAGAGAGAAAGAGAGAGAACGTCAAAAGGAGAGAGAGGTTATGGGAGAATAAGAGGCTGGTGGCGTCAGTGGTCGTCGCTCGTGGCTGGCCGGAGTGTGGCATCTGGTAGAAGGGTGAGATGAGAGTGGAGGAGGAGGAGATCCTACACAGAGAGAGAGTGAGAGAGAGAGAGAGAGAGGGAGAAGGTGGTTTGCTATAGATACAATGTTATCGGTGCCCTTATTTTTTTAGGGGTGGGCCTTTTAACTCCTAAACTAGTAGGGCTTCTTTGTGTGCAGGAAGGATGACAATGGAATTGTGTCGTCTCGGTGTCGGGTCGGAGTCAGGGTCGGGGTCGGGTTTGTGTTGTGTTATTGTGAATTTGTGTTAAGCATTAGTCAATCCTAACATAATATATTTAATTAGTTATTACTTTAATTAAACTACACCAAACTAACTATAATATTTTAAAGGTCAAAACTCTTAAACCCCTTAAAATTCTAATCGTAAACTAATACCAAATAAATAAGAAATAAAATACTTAGAGAATTTAGGTCAAACTTTAACAGTTACCCTTGAATCAAACTCTTCAATCCGCTTTAATTAGATGCATCTAATTGAAACGGATTGATAAAAATATTTACAATCTAATCCTCATATTGACAATACGATATTTTAATCTCACCATCAATAACCAAGTCACGAATATAATGATACTTGACATGAATATGTCTGGTCCTCTTATGAAAAACTAGATTTTTTAATAAAGCAATAGCTGACTTGTTGTCGACTCATCTATTTATTTTCGTATCGGATTTGTATTCGTATTAGTATTGACCCATATAAATATCGAATAAAGAACTTAACGCTAATATTTAAGTCTAAGATTTTATTATCAATTAATTGAATTCATGCTTATACTTTTTCTATAAATTAAAAATTAGCATAATAAACATAATAATAATAATGAGCAAAAATGTCTTTTTTGTATAATAATTATGTCAATGTTTAATAAAAAATAACAAATAATTAAAATTTTATTTTTATAATATTAGTTTAACATATTAATCATGTCAATTTTGTATTTAACACAAATTCAACCTATTTATTATTCGTATTAACGGCCATGTCATTTACGGGTTCGTATTGGATAATGAATTTTTTGAGTGTGGGTACATTTTTTTAGACTTATTTTAGAGGAAGTGTATAGATAAATATTTACTCTATTAAGTTTAATTTTAATAAAAACATTTATGATTAGGTACAAAATTCAAATGACATTTGAATTTTTTTACTTACTTAGCATTTCTTAAATTATGCATAATTTTGATTCTTTCCATCTCTCTCCACTATTTTCTCTCTATCTCTCTTCATTACTCTCTCATTATCTCTCCCATAATTTCTCTTAATCTCTCTATCTCTTCGTAATTCTCCTATTTTCTCTCTCTGTTTCTCATTGATAATTTATTTTCTTTTCAAATATATAAAAATTTGATCTCTCTCTCCTCCTATTTTTTTTCACCGTTACTCTTTCTCCTTAATTTTTTTTTTTATATCAACGTTACAACACACACAATTACACTTAGAGATGACAAATGGGTATGTTGGGGTGGGTTAAATTGGGTTGGTTAAAATAAATTCAATTTATTTTTCACTCACGTATTAAATGGTTTACAACGGGTTGAGTTAATTAAACTCATTAATCCATAAAATAATTAAAATTCTTAATAGACACGTTAATACACCAAAATAAACACATACACATTAGTAGTACACCAAAATACAAACATACACACATACTAATACACTAAAACACACACAAACTAATACACTAAAAATACACACATTAATACACTAAAACACCAAAAATATACACACATACTAACACAAAAACCAAAACACATTTAATAAAAAAAAAAATACAAACACAAAATGGGTCAGGATCGATTTTGGGCCATGGATCGATTCACGGGTTATGGGTCATAAGTCAACCCATGGGTCATGAACTAGGTCACCAGTCATGGGTGGTGTATTAGTGTGCGTGTATTTTGGTGTATTAGTGTATATGTATGCATTTTTTTGGTATATTAGTGTGTGTGTTTATTTTTTGGTATATTAATATATTTATTTAATTTTATTAATTGTGTTATTTAATAGAAAGATAAATACTCAACCCAATGAGTACTTATTTATAATTCATATTAACCCGCTTAATTAAAATGAATCATATTATCCAACTCATTTAGAACCCGCATTAATTAATATAGATATCCAACTCATTTATTTATAGGCAAATTGGGCGAATTAATGGGTAATAGGTTAAGATTGTCACCTCTAATTACAATAATTAGTTACACTAATCGGTTACAATTGCCCTATAATACACTATCTTTTTTTTATATCAACGTTACAATACACACAATTACACTAATCAGTTACAATTATATTTAAAATCAAATATGTTTAGTTCCAATGTGTAAAAGTTGTCTTCATTTTTTTAGCATGTACATTAGACCAATGTTAACACCATAAAAGCAAAAGGATCCCAAATCAGTAGTGACCTTGGATCAGTACTAATCATTTCGGATCGAAAGTAAACAGTAACCACTTTTATTGTTCAGTTCTTAATCACTTTAGCCAAATTTTTTTCAAGCAAACAGTAACCTACTTACCAAGGGGACAAGCCTCAAATGAATTCCAGTTCAGAACACTAACAGGAGGAAAGTTTTGTAGCAGTAACACAGGATCATGGGGGAGAGTTTCATTATAGCAACATGCATTAAGCAAATACAACCCATGATAATGTTTGTAACATCCTGGGACATAAGTTACCAGCAACCCAAGACGTGGCGCTAATGTTACTGTTAAACAATCCAATGACCATGACCGCGGCTGAAGATGCAGGTCAGCAAACTTGCAGGTCTTGATCGGTAGTTGTTTGGAATTTTATCGACCCCTAACTTGATGTGTAAGCTGTGGACAAGACAATACCAAATGTCCACCTGGTGAATGACAACAAACCAGAAGTAAGGTCACAAACAATGAATAATTCCATCATAAATTTCTAGTAGTTTCAAGAAATTTATGTGAAGAGATTATCGAAAGGTAAGCTTACATTGATGCCAACAATTGAGCTACTATCTCCATATACATTCATGTGATGTCATGCTGAATACTACTTATCCTTCCTATGTGCCAAAAATACAATGTGTTTTTTTTTCCCAGCTTGTATCAAGGAGCGAATCAATGCAATGCATGGAGACCTAGAGTTTAAAACAAGTTACCTCAATGAAATACAAGAGTTTTTTTTTTTTTTTTTTTTTTTGGGGGGGGGGGGGGGGGGGGGGGGTGTTGTTCTGTGTAGTATATCAATGTCAAAGGGGTAAATGAGATGAAATAAGCACAACTAATACAATCTCCAAAAAAATTTAAATGCTAATGAGACTATGAGAGAATTATTAGAAAAGAAAATAATACCTTTTCAAGTGCTCATGAAAATCCATGCATAGAAGTAACTGAAGCCATTTTAACTAAGAACAGTTGGGATCCCCGGAGAACAGGTACCGTCGGACCCAGGAATTCCAGTAAGCAAAGGAAGCAACCATGCAATGTCAAGAATGTCTGGAAATGAAGTATATTCACTGAACACCAGTAAAGATCCCATGTCAGTGACCATGCTAACCAGTTAAAAGTGGAGTTTCAAAACTAACACAACGCTCACCCAGGGGCATTATTGATCAGAGCAAAGAATCACTTTTGATTCAGAAGCAGCCAACACCATCAAGAATAATCTTCAAAAGGAAACTGGGGCGAGTGTTTGGGAAAGATGAGAAGGACCTCATCTAATAGACTAATACACAACATATCAATCCCTCAGTAGCTAACAAGAAATACAACTCAGATGTTACAAGGATCTCGACGCATGCTGAGACTTTGCTATTTCCCTCAACACAGCACCCACAATTGCTGCCTGCTCGAGACACTCAGCCTTGTGTAGTGCATCCAAGAGAACAACACAAGTTTTGGTATATATATTACAACCTTTCAACCTGGTTTCTTCGAATAGTGAGTATGCATCCATTGCCCTATTGGCAATGCTCAACCCCTCTATTATAGTATTATAACAAGCAGAATCAGGTCTACCTCCATTTGCCTTGAACCTTTCAAATAGGCCATTAGCCTCTAATATATTTCCAGCTTTTGCAAGCCCTGATATCATGGTAGTGTAGGTTATAATGTTGGGTTTTAACCCTTGCTTCTGCATCTCCTGCCAAAATACAAAGGCCTTGTTGAATTTTCGAATCCTACATAGACCATTTATGAGAATGCTGTAAGTTATTGCATTGGGAATGCAGTTCAAGTCCTTCATTGAATTAAAGCACACAAGCGCTTCATTAATTTCCTCTGCCTTTACTAGTGCATCAAGCAAGCAATTCCATGTATACACATTAGGTGTTAAACCTTTTTGCATCAACTCTTCCAAAATCAAATATGCTTCATCGATTCTGCCAACCTTCCCAAACCCATCAACAAGACTACTATACACAACAACATTTAACTCCACTCCATTAGATTTCGCTTCTTCAAAGAGCATGTAAGCTTCATCAAGCCTGTCAATCTTAGCAAGCCCATCAATGACAGAGCCATAGGTAATTACAGTGGGTTGGTGACCCTTCCCCTTCATTTCCTCCAGGAGCTGGTAAGCTTTATTCACCTTACCTGATTTGCAGAATCCATCAATAACAGTGTTGTAAGCAAGGGTATCCAGGACACATCCCTGTTCCTTCATTGCATAGAACAACTCATAGGTTTCACGAGCGAAACCAGCTTTTATTAGGCCATGAATTAGTATAGAATAGCTCCGCACATCTGGAATGAACCCCTGATCCTTAATTTCCTCAAACAAAGCTCTGCCTTTCTCTGTTTCACCAGCTTTGAAAACACAATCCATATAGGTATTGAGGAGTGTTAGGTCTGGAGAAACACTTCTACGGACCATTTCTTTGTAAATTTTGTGACCGTCCTCCTTTCTCCCAGATTTGAAAAAGTTTTTTATTAGAGATGTATAAACAATGGCATCTGGAATCCGATCAGAATCCAACATCTTTTCATATAGCCTGTAGGCATCGTCTACTCTGCCGCATTTGCCCAAGCCATCTATCAAAGAACAAAAAGTAACTGAATCTGGCGTGCACACTTTATGATCCATTCCTTCAAATATAGAACAAGCTTCATCAAGCTTTTGAGCCTTACACAGTCGATCAATCATTATGTTCACCGTTAATACATTAGGAAACAAGCCAGCTGCTTTCATTGCATCCCGAATCTCAAGAGCAGTCTCAAGTTTCCCTGATTTACAAAGCATATCTACGAGAATATTATAAGTTGAAAGATTTGGCGCTGCATCTTTCTTCATCTCCTCAAAGATTCTCAAAGCCTCGTCTACCTTCCCCTTCCTCCCAAGGCAAGTAAGAATACAATTATATGCAATCACACTAGGAATGGATCCCTTATGTTTTTGCCTCTCAAGTAAGTTATAGGCTTCGTCAAACTTTCCAGCTGATCCATAACCCATGATCATGGTGTTATAAGCATATGCACATGGGATTTCCCTATTCAGCTCCATCTGCTCAAATAGATCAACAGCTTCATCTAGTTTGTTAGCTTTGCAAAGAACCCCTATCATGCTAGTATATGTCACATCATCAGGCATGAGCCCAAGTGCTTTCATCTCATGAAAGAATTTCCAAGCCATATCGACCTTGCCCACCTTGCCAAAGCAATCGATACAAACGTTGTAGAGTACAATATCGGCATCAAACGAGTTGCTCTTCATCTCATCCAACAAGGAAAGAGCAGCATCAACCCGACCATCCCTGGCAAACACACGAATGAGAGTTGTAAATAAATGCACACTTACTTCATAACCTAGCTCCTGCATCTGGTGAAAGAGGGTAAGCATGAGGTCAGGTTCATGAACTGCGGACAGAGCACCAATTAGAGTTGTATAAGCTGAAAATGCTGGTCGGAATTTAAATTTCCTCATGGTTTGAATAAGATTAATCGCGTCTCTTAGTTTCTGAGCCTTGACACAGCTTACGACCAGCTCAATACAAGCGTGATTAGATGGGCCAAATCCAGCTAGACTCATTTCTTCCAGAATTTGTTCCAGGCAATCATAATTTTTACTCCTGGCTAATACCATAAGCAGTGAATTGTATGCTTCTGGACAATGTGCTTGGTCTGTTTGTTTTTCAGCCCATCGAAAGTAGTTTACTGCTAGATTGACGTCCTTCAGCCTCCTTAAGACCCCAATGACTAATTCTGTGTGAGGTTTCTCATCACATACAGATAGAGCACTCTCCAGGGAAGGTCCCCAAGGACCAGTTTCCAAGATCCGACACACATTATCCACTCCTTGTCTTACACCGTCAACAAAAGAAGCAGCTCTCCCATCCACAGCAGAAGGTCCATTACATGAGGTTGAGAACCTCTTACACAATCCAAATATGTGAGAGAATTTCGGATCATATTGAAATAAAATGCCTGCAGCACCAGATAAAAAAAAATTAGCAATTGAAATCACATCACACCCACAAAAACAGGTGGAGTGGAGGAAATATCAGTAACCCTGTAAACATAGAAGGCTCGTGCTATGGGTTGCCTCTGACAAATCAAAATAGGTTTTAGCACCTTTGGGGGGCAATAAAAAAACCCTGTAACAAAAGAAGCCTCCTCGTGTGATTGTCTACTGAATATTGGAATGAGTTTTACCCTAACCACCCCTTTCCTTGGAAATAACATCACCTATTAAAAGAAGGTCCAAATAATGATTGCACTACAGATGGTGGAAAATTTAAGACACTGCTTTTTGGTTTAAACAGATCTCTCCAACCAAAGAAAGTTTGTGCCCACAAATTGAGAAACAAAAAACAGCAAAATTACAAACAACTAACTTTATAAATCATAAAAGATAGAGATTTGAGAGACAAAACCCCTAAATTTATTAAGTTCTTCATTCGTTGAAAGAAAAAATCCATGCACAAGGTTTACCTTTTTTGCTCAAGAGTGTCTTCATCCTTGCATATCCGAGCTGCTACAATGTCCTTTATTCTCCTGATCTGATGAGGATGATATGGGTCAGTATTCAAAATTAGCAATATTGGAATTTGGAGCTACAAATACACCATGCATATTCAGCTGCACAAAAAACAAAAGCACAAATATGCCACCAAGGAAACGACAGGGAGCGTGCATAGCTGCAAGAAAATACAAAATTCTGGAAAGAAGCTTAATCTTCAAATTTCAGCATATAATAAAAGATAACTACATACAAAACATGATAATTATGATGTGCAATAATGAACAAGTCTAAAGAGATTTTGTTAAGCATCATATTTTGAAATAATTATAAACCTCTTCCACAGTGTATATGACATTGCACATTTACTCCCTTCATTTATACCGCCGGAAGGATTGCGGTAGTCTGTAGAGTACTTCTTTGTATGATGGTGGTGATGGTTGCTGCAGAGTTTTAACTTCTAATTATTATAAAGAACCATTCTTGAGAGAATTTTCAGCAGTAAACAACATGAAGCAGCAAAAAGAAAACTATAATCACATTCTCAATCAATTTCTTCAGAAATTTACCAATTGAGTGAAAATATATAATACCGACTGAGTATATGTTTTCCCTATTATTCATTTACAGTTCATACCCATTTAAAATTAAGATTAAGTTTTCCCCTTTTTTTCCCTATATGTTGCATGCTTGTTGATTTCTAAGGTATCCCATTTCTCACCTACACAAACATACTATTAAGTGGTCTGCTACTTTGGGATAAACACATACACACATACACACACACACACACACAAACCAATTTTTTCGCCCTCAACTCATCAAACAACAAAATCTTGTCCCAATATTTTTGGGGTCGGCTACATGAATCCTTTTATGCCCTGATTAGAAAAAATTGAACCAAAAAGTTTCCACTTTTTCAGCAAAGATAAAACAAATCCAACACTGATTACTGAACTGGGTCTAGCACAAAATATTAACTTTGTTATGTTTCTGAGAAAAGTGTTTGAGTATGTTGGTCAATTAAATTGGCTAAAATTGGTGACAACCAAGTGACCAAAATGGTATCAGAGATGACAAAACTACTATGCGAAACCCAACTAAAAGGAACAACAATGTGATGAATGATATCCAAAATTTCAATTTTTTTTTTTGTTGAATTTCTTTGTTAGAGAAATTACCGTAGACCCAGCAGTTTGATGCGAGGTTTGCGCTCACGGAAGGAAGAGAAGCGCGAGACTTGAGAGTCTTGAGACCGACAGAGCTGAGAAGAGATGGTGAGACGACTCGGTCGATCGTCGACTGTGAGACCGAGGGAGTGAGGGAGTCGGACTGTCAGGTTTTCTAAAGTTAGCGAGTTCATATCAGAAAATACTTCACTTATTATATCTGATTTATTTATTAATTCATGTCTAGCGAATTATGTGTATTAGGGTCGTATCGTATATAAATAATGTGTAATCAATATATAAACGAGTTATGTCGTAGATTTCTTTTCATTTGCTTTACTCATATCCAATTCGTTTAATTATCATATTGTGTCGAGTTCACACATTGAATTGGATGGTTTAAAAAATATCAAAATCCTCTAATTTTATATCGTATTAATAAGTCGTGTAATCAGTTGACCCCCTACTTAAATATAAGTAATATGTATACGTAACTGAGTATATAATTAAAAATATATATAAAGACTACAACACAAAAATGTGGCAAATAAAGCAACAAATTTGTTATTTTAGATCACACAAATTGCATTTTTGTCTAATTAAATGTGTAATTTAAAATTTGAAATTTTTAGGGTATCAATTAAGAATATCAATATATTTCATGGTGAAATAGTAATTCACCCTATTTTTTTTCTTTCAAATAATCGCGTTAAAAATATGTCCACTTCATAAAAAATTAGTCATCTAAATCAATTCATGCCGGTATTAATGTGTTTTAAGTGATCGTAACACAATATATAAGACTCGTGATTCAGACAATTCAATCTTCCGGCAAAAGCCGCTAAAAATGATTTTCTAAAAATGGGTGATCAAAAGATCAAATCACTATGCGTCTTTCTTTTTGGTTGCCACGCGGATTTAGAATGCAATTCTAAGGGCTAAGGGGAGCCTTATCCCCTCCTTTTTATTTTCCCGTGTATGGGCCAAACTTCATAAAGGCCCTACGGGGTCCTTCACCTACTTGTGTGAGCTCTCTGTCCGCTTGCGAAGTAAGGAATCAAAAGGATGACATTAGCGAGCACTCATAGGATAGGATCCTTGCTTTCTCGATATCAATAATTAATGATCCCTCCTCCTTCTGGTAGGTGCAAACAATAAAAAGAATATAATTTCAATAATATCATTCCAATCAGTAAAAGAATAGTTATTCCCTTAATGATATATCAAAATCTCTATTTTTTCATTCAAAGTTATGGAAGTTTAGTCAAGTGTTCTATCAATGTAGCATTTATCTTCTCGGGAATCAATCCCTTTTGGAATTGGGTAAGGCAAATGCCATTAACTGGCAAGGGTCCAAGTCCAATAGCACTTCTTGTCTTTTCAAAAATATGCAAGTATACGTTTGATACTTGTTTGAGTAATAGCAATGAGTTTTTCCAATATCATACTAAGAATAACTAGAATTTTCAGAAGAAGATGTCATTCGTTTGATGAGAAAGAAAAAAGAATATCAAAAATTCGAGTGGCTGAAATGGGAGAGTTAGAGTCAAAAAGAGGATTACCTAGGTGTAATTTGGTTGCACATGGTTTGATATGCCATTCGAATTCAATTCAAATTCGAATTATGTCCATGTTTAAATTCAACTCACGTTGCATAACTGAGTTTAAGTTTCGATTGTGAATGAATATAATTCATGTTTGATTATCATGTAACCCAAATCATATTAGAATTTTGGACTAATGTCGGAGTTTAACTAGGGTAAAATCCAAATTTAATTGCGAGGTTATGTAATCTTAATTGAAATTTGGATTGAGTTTACTACTACTTAAATTCATTAGAATTTAGGATGAATCTTGAGTACTCAAGACCTCAACCCAAATATTTCCAAAGTTTTGATGAGATTGAACTTTTGTGTCCAATCTCAACTCTGGTATTGAACAAATTTATCTATGTATAAACTATTTTAGGGGCTGTTTGTTTACTGTTTTTGTCTTGTGTTTTGTGGTTTTGTTTTCAATTTTTGTAAAAAATGAAAATAAGAATATGTTTGGGTAATGTTTTTATTCTTGTTTTATATTAATTGTTTTGGAGACAAAGACAAAAAATTGGGAACAAAAAATTTGTGTTCCAGAAAACAAGCAAAACAAAAACAAGCGCGGGAATTAAAGAGATCCGGGTTTCGAACTTCCTTAGCAGCAAAAATAGTTTTTTTTTTCGTGAAGCTATTTAAACCCACCTCATTTTCTCTGCCTTACTCTCTCATCTCCATCGTTGCCTCACTCTCTCCATTTTCTCACCATCACCGACGACGACGACGAGGAGCAACGATCTCCCCTCCTCTCTCTCACCGACGAAGAGGTAAGCCCCTTCTCTTTCTCTCTCTCTCTTTCTCCCTCTCTCATCTCATCTCCTCGCTCTCTCTCTATATATACACACAGATCTGTGTGTATATATGCCTTGCCAGTTGAAGCTTGTGGGTAATACTCATTGGAACTGGAGCATTGAGGGGATGAAATTGGTTGATGTTCAGATTGATCCGGGGCTTCTATTTATTATTTAATTTTAAAATGTTATTTAAGAAGGATTTGATCTTAATGTTCAAAATATTTTATAATGATCAATTTTACTCTCAATTTGATATTGGTTTATTTTACAAAATATATATATATATATATACACACACACAGATCTCTGTGTGTTGCGTGTGTGTTCCATGTGCTGTATGTGTGTGTGTTCTGTGTGCTTGGGGTGTGTGTGTGTGTTCTGTGTGCTGGGTGTGTGTGTGTTGTGTTCTGTGTGTGTGTGTGTGTGTTGTGTTTGTGATTGAATTGAGATTGAGATTGTGATTGAATTGCCATTTACTTTATGATTGAATTGTGGGTTTTGTACAAAAAAACAAAAAAAAAGAATTGGGGGTGGGATTGAATTGGGATTTATTTTGGGTATGTCTATGCATTTGCAATTATGGGTATGAATTTACATATTTGATTTCCATAAGCTGAAATCTGATCATGGTTGACTGAGTTGGAGTATGCTGCTGGACTGAGGATGCTAAGGTGTGAATGAGGTTGGGTTGCAAGGAGATGAATTCTGGGAGAAAGGTTGCTGCCATGGAAGTAATGAAATTTTTTTTTGGTTTTTTTGTTGAAGGATTGAAGCCTGGATTGTATTTTTGGTTTTCCAAAATTCTTGTAATTATTTGTTATTTGTTGAATTAGTGGATATGTTGGGTTAAAGAATTTTTGGATTTATATTTTGTTGTATGAGATATTATAAAGTATATTTAAGATAAAATTTGAAGTAGTTACCAAACATGTTTTTTGTTTTTATTCTTATAATTTGATAGACACAAATGACTTCCAAACATGTTTTCTGTTTCAATGTTTACCACAAAACAAAGACAAAAATTGTCTCTGTTTTTGATTTTTTTGAAGACACAAAAACAAAAACGTTACCAAACGACCCTTTAGTTTTAACTTTTAAGTTTGAGTTAACCTACCCAATATACAGCCAAAACTTGTGTATTTATTCAAGTGAGTTAATGTTGATTCATTTATTTTGTAAATGGTTAATTGTATTGGAGGTTCTCAGTTTATCTCATTTTTATCCCTAATATTTTAATTATATCATTTTAATCCATGAAGTATTGAATATATATATAATAAATCACATGAGAAGTTGAATTTTATCCCCTACATATTTATCCACCCAATTCCATCACATCACCCATCTTATCACATGTTCAATCAGTTAATATTTAATTAATTTATAGTTTAATATAATTTTTATTTCAAATATTATCTATATATGATAGAATACACATTTTGAGAAAATTTTGTTGGACTATGTATTTTGAGAAAATTTTGTCAATATTTTTAAGAAAATGAAGGGAAAAAATTATTATTTAATATAGAGAGATCGATTTTTTGGCCGTTTGAATTTTATGTTTCTTCGTGTCTTCAGACACGGGATATGACTAGTATTTCTATATGATTCCTCAATCAGACAGTGTCTAATGATTTTTTATTATAAATTTTTCACGTAATACTTAAATATGAGCAAAAAATTAATTTAGATAACTCTTAATCAAATTTTTACCCAAATTTTGGTGGCAGAGCTTCTCAAATTATACAGT
This sequence comes from Ilex aquifolium, assembly GCA_951799425.1. Classification (NCBI taxonomy): domain Eukaryota; kingdom Viridiplantae; phylum Streptophyta; class Magnoliopsida; order Aquifoliales; family Aquifoliaceae; genus Ilex; species Ilex aquifolium. The sequence continues at coordinate 2,513,761 of OX637397.1, read as the reverse complement.
TTTATTATGAGCTATCCAAATTTTGGTCAAGAGCAACTCATATTTTATATTTTTGGTCAAGAGTTATCCAAATTATTTTTTGCCCATATTTAGGTAACACGTGATAAGTTTATAATAAAAAATCGTTGATAATTTAGATGTTGTTTGCTTAAGGGACCACATAAAAATATATTCAATACTTGAGAGGTTAAACTGATACAATTAAAATATTAGAGACCAAAATAAGATAAACTCCATATTTTGAAGATCTCTAATACAATTAACCCTTTTATAAGTCTGATAAAGTTTCGATTAAATCTAAATCCAGTTACTTTTTTTTGATTTTGTGTTGGGTTTGAAAGTAATTTGAAATTCGGTTTTATAGATAACCCATTAACACAATCAAAAGGGATGGGATCACATTGAAAATCAGGTGATTTTAACAGGGGTCAGAGAGAAATTTTAGCAAACTTAGAAGTGAAAAAATGTAAATACTCTTCCTGTTGTGTCTCTCTCTATCTCCTCCAATACTCTGTTCCTCTCCATTTTCTACCGATAATGGCGTCGATCTTCACTCTCCTCCTATAGCCAACCATTTTTCAGAGAGACGTTAGCATGGAAACGCCGTGCCCCAAAAATCGACCGTACGCCGGAGGTCCGATGGAAATGTCGAGACAGCCCTCCGACAACGACCGGAGCACCGGAGAGCTTCGCGCACTGGATTGCAACCTCACCTCCCTCTGCGACCACATTCAATCCGAAGGCTTCAACAACGGCGCTTTCTCTGATGTTGTCGTCCACGCAATGGGCTCCACCTATCATCTCCACCGTCTCATCCTCTCCCGTAGTTCTTACTTCAGGTCTCCATTACAATTCTCATTCCTACTACATCCTTATTTCTGAAACTATTCTTGTTTTGCTCTGGTTTTGATTAATTTGTTTTGTGAAATTGTTAATTCTGTAGGACACACGCAATAATGGGTAAATTATGTTTTCGTAGAAGTAAATACACAGTTAATTAGAGTATGGTGATGCATATATTGGATATGGCTTGTTTGGATTTCTGAGAAGTGAAACAATTTATGTGCTACCATGTATTCTGTTTGAATGTGCATACAATTCGATATTACATGGATTTTTGGAAGCATGTTGCCCATGGTTGGATTGAGTGAATTAGTAGTTGGTACTTTAGGATAGGGCTAGTCAGGGAACGAGGCAGGTAAACTCGGGATAAGTTGTCATTGTGAATGTGGAATCAAGCTTCTGCGGAGCAATATATCTGTCGCAAACCCTTGAAATGCATTAGTATGAATAGTGATTGTGGAACCAAAGCTTGAAACCATGAATGCATTGTCAATCGCACATGTTGCCACGTGTGAATCTATCTTGCCTATGAAAACTAGAGATAACAAGATATATATTTTCTCTTTAGTATATAAGACAAATGTATCTTGTTATCTTCAGTTTTCACAGGCAAGAAATGGCATGTCGTTAGACTGGGCTTAGCTAAAGAAGAGGTGAGTACGATAGAATAGTGATACCAGGGCTTTAGAAACAAATGGATATGCGGGATGTTGAAGGCTACGCTAGTAGTAGACCAGACGAGGAGATAGGCATATCGTTTTCTATTTTATAGTTTACTGGAATATTGTAGCAAGGGTTAATTTCTATATTAGCAAGGAACAGTTTTTATTCAAGTAAAGCATTGCAAGGGACCATTAGGGTGGCGTAACAGATTATTTACAAAGTCATGAAGAACATGTCACAATGGGATGTGACAAGATGGATCAAACATAATTGTCAAGTGTTTTTGTTTGAGTCACTGTTTTGTTTAGTTCTATATAACATAGGAATTGTTTAACCTGGCAAATCAGGAACATAACTTTCTGTGGCACAATGTTCAAGTAAAAGGCTTTAGATTGTAGGAGGACAACTAGCCATAAGATTACAGTAAAAGATGGCTATAATCATACATGATGGGAAAATAGGGGTTGGAACGGAGAAGGGAAATTGTGTCACTTGTGTGTGTGTATATTATGTGTATGCTAAGGGTACAACAATTTGCCAGGTGGAATTATTTTATCTTTTGCTTCCATATAATGTGGCCAACAGGAACATGCTTCACGGTCCTTGGAAAGAAGCCAATGCTCCGATTTTGTCCCTGCTTGTGGATGATAACAATGTTAATGGGGAAGCTATTGCCATAGCTTTGGCATATCTTTATGGACATCACCCGAGGCTTAGTGACAATAATGCCTTTCGTGTTCTTGCAGCCGCATCTTTTCTTGACCTTCAGGTATCCCCCATTAATGAGTACCAGTGTTTTGTGTTTCTTTTGAATTTAAGGTCATCGTATGTTTCATTGTTTGATGTATCTTTCTACTTTTATCCATTTCTTTGATGAGTATAGTGCTAGGACATTTCTCTAGTGGAATAATCAAACAACTACTCAATATTGTCAAGATTTAATTCCATAAGTTCTACAAAAATCAGCACACATGCAATAAACTCTCATAACTACTATTTCGATGAGCATTAAATTATTAGTTAAGATATATGGATGATATTATTTCTACAAAAGAAAAAATCATCGTTGATGCAAAATTATATATTCCTACCACAGTTACAATGGGTTTCTATGTGTCATAATTTGGGAATTGGACGAGGGAGGGCTTTAATTTCTTACACTGGCTCGCTCACAACATTATACACACTGTGTCTTTGGATGGGTCAGTTAAGTGGGTTATGAGTCAAGTCCCTGAAAAAAGCAGGGAAAAATAATTGGGTTGGGTTTAAATATGTAAACTTTCCTCCCACTTTTCAGAGAAATAGACCCTTTTTTAATGGTCAATTGGTCAATTATTCCTAATAGCAGGTTTTCTTTAGGAAAACATCAGTGTTGTTAGGTGGCTTACCTGAGAGAGTGTCTCGGGCCCTACTTGATGATTAAACAGCTTCCTTTGCATGTACATTACATCTGGAACATTTTGGATGCAGGATTTATGTGCAATTTGCACAGATTTCATCATATCAGAATTGTGGACTTCAAACTTCTTAGCATATCAGGTTCAAGATGCTTTTGTGACTATAGCATCTGTATTTTTATTAGCTACGTGCTCTCACTCCTTTGTTGTTAACTGTATGTATTTATGGTTAAGGTGTTTGCAGAGAGCCAAGATTATGGCATACACGGGGAACGCGTTAGAAATGCTTGCTGGGGCTTCCTTTGTCAGAGTGGTGCTATAGAATTGAAAGAGGTAGGCATGAATTTTTTTTCAATTAGTATCACCTTCCATGAGGTTTGTCCAAATAATGATGGGACCCCATGTAAAAAAAATACTTGGTGCTCACTTTCAGAGACATCAGTCTCATTTTTGTCATGGAGACTATGAAAGGAAGATAGTGCCCTCGTTACGCACACGAATACACACCTGCACACAACTACAAAACCATAAGGCCACCACTTGCAACCACTAGCCCACCACCTTCAATGAAACAACCAGCCCCTCACCTGCAGTGGTTTATTGAGAGAGAGGGTTATGGATCTAATCATCTCCACCACACAACGATTCAGAACGGCCACCACACAGCCGCCAACCCCCTCCTATTGGACAGCCTTCCTCTCTCACCACGCCCCGCACTAGACCAACCCTTCTCCTTTGAACCCTCAAACCCCCATGCCCACTGGAACACCCCAAGCCCACACCCCCCCAAACCCAGAATCAGCCCCTCCTTCCCCACCCCATAGCCCCCAAACCTAGATCTTTAAGCCCCAAACCCTAATCAGCCCCCACACAACCCCTGAACCCATAACAACCCCCACCTACACCCCAGCGTCCCCCCACGATCATATGATTTCTCTCTCTCTCTCTCAGCCATGATTTCTCTATAAGATGGTTAAATTTTGTATGAAAATATTAATTTTATGGACATCATAGAAATGAGTGATGTTGGCTTTGAGATTGGAGGTCTGCCAGCAAAGAGAAAATCTAGAGCAATGTGAACACTTCACTGATTTTATTGATTCCTCTGTGTATATGAGTGCATGTGTGTGTGGAGGAGCTGGTGGTGGAGAGAGAGAAAGAGATAGAGAGGAATTACAAGAGGAGAGATGAGGGTACTGTGAGAGAAGAGAGAAAGCAGTGAGTATAAATAAGTTGGTATGTTTAGAAGCAAGTTTAGGTTGTCCATATTTGTTATGTTGTTTGTTTGGCAACAAGTGTAGGTTGTCTATAACAAGCATGGGGTAAATTGGTATTTTAATGATTTTAATTGAAAATCTTTGACTCTTTTTTCCTTAAAATATTGGAGAGGCATTACTCATTAAAGAGGAAAATTTTTGTGGCAAATGATAATGCATATAACATGTTTAACTTTATATCGGTTTTTTCTTATTTAAGAGAAGGTTCATGAATTTTTATGAAACTTGTTTTCTCACATATGTCATGAAGTTTCTTTTATGATAAAATGTGTTGAAGAATTCAATTAGAAACTTGCCTTTTTATTGCCTAGGAAGGTTGAATCATTGCATTAATTGATTATTGGTTTTGCAACAAACTGATGAATAATGTGTTTCATTCAGTTATATCCATATGGTCCTGACAAATTTTGTGAGAAAGTCTCGAAATGGTTACATTGCTTTTTGTGTCCTGTGTGGTTTACGCTCAACTGAATCTTTATTTCAGTTATCCACCCAAAGAGGAACAAAGAGAAGGCAGTGTCTATATAGTTTGCAATTTTGGTGTTCATGATGTTGTTTGTATGAGATATTCTTTGGATTTTGCTGTTCTCCTTCAGTATGAACCTCATTGTCTATTTCAGGTGCAAGTAATGCTAGCATGTAATATGTCTTCATTGTTGTTGACGCATTTCCAGTTCCAACTCCAATGAGTTACATTTCTTTTTAAAATTTCAAGTCTTTGATTGAGTTTTTGCTTTTTAGGATGTAATTCAGCGTAATTATTTCTGATTCTCATTTTTCCAGGATACAAAATCAGTCCTTATGAATTTGTTTATACATTTAATATTAGGTGCTTCCAAAGCTTTCTGCTCAAACTTTGCATGCACTGCTGACCTCAGATGAGTTGTGGGTACCTAGTGAAGAGAAACGGTAAGGCACATTCTAACTGCATGGGATTTACAACTTCTATTTTGGTGAAGTTGATTAGTGAATTTCTTTTAATCAAAAGGTTTGAACTGGCATTGTACTCTCTCCTCGCAAAATGTGATCGTTGCCAGGCAGAAAACCCTGAAGAATGTTCCATTTCTGAGATGGGAACAAATAGTCTTTCTGATTCTTCTATAGTAAGGGGAAAGAACTTGTTTGATGGCACTAATAAAATTCTGGAATCTGAACTAGGGCATGTAAGTTTAAAAGATGAACATGAAGGGCGTAATGCTGCTCATAATATTTTGGTCGAGCTTGCAGACTGTGTTGTTGATTCCCATACTCTTGCTGATTCCAAGCGACAGGTGAAACAAGGTGCATGCACACAGTCTAATTTGGAGCCAAGTTACTATTGCAACATCCCTCGGCCTTTGTCGAGTAACTCATTTTCATATACCGAGGATATTAGATCCTCATGTTCTTATCTTGAAATGCCAACTGGTGTTGGAGTTAGTGGGCGGGGAAGCAATAGCATGGCTATAGAAGGGCCATCTGAAGAAGGTTCATCCTACCAATTGAATAACAATAGTTGGCTTGCTGAGGACCCAAGGCACTGCACTTCAATGAACTATTCTTATAACGGGCCCTTGGCCAATGAATGGGGAAGAGGTGGCACACCTCCTTTTTCTTGGGGTGGTAGGCTTGTGAGGCAAAGAGAGGTGAAAACTTTTGCAAAAGGGAAATGTGGGATGAGTGGAGAAGAATTTGATGCATTTGTCAATATTTTTGAAGGTGGCTCTGTTCTATACTGTAACTTGTCCTTTGAGGCACTGTTAAACATGAGAAAGCAGCTTGAAGAATTGGGGTTCCCTTGCAAAGCCATGAATGATGGTCTTTGGCTGCAGGTTTGAACTGGAATCTTTTTGTATGTGTTTGTTTGTTAATTGTGATATATGGAATGCCCAAGGGAGGATGAGAAGAACCCATACTTCTGGTGGTTTGCTTGTGGCACACAGGCAAGGTGTTTAGGACCAACTTCTGTGGGTTAGATTTTGCTTGTGTTTTTGACTAATTATCTGGCCTTTTGGGAGACCAGTAAAACTGTGGGAAATAAAACTGTGTATTTCCCACTGTGGAATCTGGTAGAGTTGATAGAAATCTTTATGCACATTTGCCAGCACCAGAAGTTTGGACAACTCTTCGCATCCCAACTGAAGCCATTACTTTTGATTTTGTCAGGTAATTTAGTTTAATTTAAGCTTTATTTTTTCCAACTCTTCGTGGTATTATGTAGATGCTTTTAAGCCAACGGGTGCAAGAAATTGGTGCTGACACATGCAAAAATTGCTGCTTCATGAGTATGGCATGTGCATGTAAGCAGCAGTTTGGATATCCACGTGGGGTTACTGCCTCTGGTTATTACATGCAAGAACATGTTCAGAATAATTCATCAAGCAATATGGGAAATGTGTATGTCACTGATTCCACTCAAGTCGAAGGAAATGGTTCCTTTAGGCCTGTACGTGTGTATGTTAGGGGGCCTATCGATGGGCTAGCTGGTATTGGACGTGGAACTACATTTGCGCCAGCAGCTGCTTGGCCTCCCACACGTTTTGTCTTTTCTCGTGTACCCTTTGGTATGGGTAATCGAAATTGCCCGCAGTCTGCTGGTAATAATGATTCAGAGAACAGAGATGACCACAATGGGGACCTGGCTGGGGACGGGTTGACAGCTTTGGTTGGACTTAGCCAGGGAGGAAGCAACATAGCTAATGTTCATGGGGAGCAAGCAGAAAGAGGTTATGAGACAGATACACAAAGCAGACTGGTTGGACCCTCGGTTGCTGGGCCAAGTACCACTAGTGTTCCTGTGCAGATGCTCGACTCATCTGAGGATGCCATTGGGATTGAGTGGGAGCACGCAAACAGTTCGATATCATTGGATATGAAAACACCTCTAAGTCACTTCCCTCCGTTTCGTTTTTCGTAAGTCATCCTTTCATTTTGCATACCATTGTCTTCTGCACTTGACAAATTCAATATTCAATGGTTTTATGTTTTGGAAGATGTGCAGATCAGCTTCCATGGCAATCTTGTGGCAGGTAGGAAACTCGTTAGATGCAACTGATGGCCTATGTAAAACTTGAGACGCCATTCACTTTTTTTGGAAATTACTATGTAGTGTTTGGCATCCCAGCCTACTCAAGTACGTGAATGAAATCAGTATGCTTGGCTAGTTTTCAAAATGGACTTTTAAATTGATTCAAACGGAAGCAAGGCAAACTTTCCCCCATTAGCATGGCATTTGGCATTCATGCCCTTCCCCCATGAGGGAGTCAAATAGGCTAGTTTGATTTTAGCTGTTTTAGGTCCCGGATCAGATATGTGAATCCCAGTCCTTTTTACCTGGATTCTGTAGCTTGGTATGCAAGATTCTAGTGTCCTTGTCAGTTTTTTTGCTACTTGGCATGGTATTAATTGTGATATGTTTGCTACTCTCTTTAAGCTGCTAGAAGAAAGCCTTTAATATATTTTCTGATGATCCTCTACTGGTTCCACAGGGTGGAATTTCAGGAGGTGTACAGGCTCAGTGATGGCCAGGTCAAACACTCTTCAGAAGTATTCTATGCTGGTTCCTTGTGGAAGGTATTTCAATAATAGCTGCCTGTTATTTTGTTCTATAATCTTCTTGATATTTGAAGAGGCTTTCTCCTTTTGTTTGACTGTAGTTAATTTTGTCTGTTGAATCATAAAGGTTAGTGTTCAGGCTTTTAATGACGAAGACCCTCAAGGACGCCGAACTCTTGGTAGTTTTCCAATTAACCCTCGACTTTATATTTTGAAACATTCTTAATAATGGAAACATACATAGTGCTTCCTTTACTTGGGTCAAAACAAATTATATTGTCTCTTTTAATTTTGCACTTCTGTTCTTATGCAGGATTGTTTCTTCACCGACGAAAGGCGGAGATAACTGATCCACTTAGAAAGGTTAGCCTTCTTCTAGGTTATTAAAAATGAGGTGTTCTATTGAATCAGCTCTGAAGGGTTGTTTCTTAATGTGTTTTTTTCAATAACAGTTACCTTTTTAATCATGTTCCACATAATCTTTATCCGTGATTAGGAATAAGAGTTTAAATTTGGACAGAGATAAGAATCAACTAATATTTTCCTCAAAGGTGTTTTTTGTTGCTGATTAGTACTCCATCGAAGTTCAGGCTGCATATTTGACCACCTTCTTTACAGGTTCATATGTACGTGGATTCTCGGGAGAAGGTTACTGCTCGTTACCAGGTGAGCCAAAGTGAACACATCAGATTCTTTACCACTCACATTATATTTAGAAATTGCGTAAACTATTATGCTATAATTGCCGGTCTCTGATGAATTCATTCCTGCGTAAACCAGTTGATATGTCCGTCAAAAAGAGAAGTGATGGTTTTTGGAAGCTTTAAACAAACTGGAACACTTCTGCCAAAAGCTCCCAAGGGATGGGGTTGGCGTACAGCGTTAATATTTGATGAGCTTGGGGATCTTCTCCAAAATGGCGCTTTGCGAATAGCTGCTGTCGTACAGCTTATTTGACACCAGGCGAACTTTGATCATTTTAAAACTCATAACAACTCAGAATGGTAATGCCGCCTTTCTTGTTTAGATGAAGCCACAGGTAAACTGTGTATATCTTTTGCCCAGAATGAGTTGCTGCACAAGTTTAAGGACTATAAATAGGAAATATAATGCATATTGTACATAAACATTCCTTCTGCACAATGGCTAAAGTTGCGTATATTTGATCATTCCCAAATCCTGCAGTGCGGGATTCTCGTGCACTATGCTATCCGTCTGTTATAATACATACTCTTTGCCAATTTTGTTTTGTTACTTTATGGGTTCTTTTTGATATGCTTTCTGTCAAGATTGAAATAGAAACCTTTGGCTATTGAAGTTACTTTCAAGAAATTATCTGTAACTCTGAGAATATCTAACAAGTTAAATGGTTAAGTGCTCTGAGCTAAACAACTTGTAAATGCATTCAATGAGTCTATTTCCTTGAGGAATACATTTATTATCTTCAAACTTGCAGTGGTAGGACATTCGTATACCAACTGTGTGGCAACTCTCTGTGAATTGTCTAATCTCATCCTATGTTATACATGAGTCAAACACCCCTTAGAAGTTGTCATAGTTGTTATCCCAAGTAGTTTTCGAAGGAGATTCTAAAGGTGTAGTTGCAGCTATCTAGAAAAATCTTGCCAAGCTGTTAGAGTTTGGATGTTTTGCGAAGCAAATTCAAGATTATGGCTCTATGTTTAAATCTTTTTTGGTTTCTTTTATCCGGAGAGAAGGAAATGGTGTAACCGACTGTCTGGCTAAGTTCGCTTAAAATTGTAATTTATCAACTTTGTGGTTGGAGAAGGAGATTCCTTCTTTTCTGTCGTCTTCCCTCTATAAAGATCTAATGTCTTTAAATCAATGAATCAAGTTTTGTGTTTTCGTCAAAAGAGTAATCGTAACTTCGTCCGAAAAAACTGTAATATGATGTAAAAAATTTGTAATTTTTGTTGTAGTATGATTTTGGGTGTCACATCTCTTTCGATTCTAAATTTGTAATTTTTGTTATAGTATCATTTTGGGTGTCGCATCTCTTTCGATTCTTACTCACTTGCATATGCACCCACCCCCACAAACACACAGACACAACAAACACACACAAACACATTTGTATTGTCTTGTGTCTTCGTCTTCCATTGTTTAATAATCTTGTTGGGCCTATCAGAAGACAACCCTCGATGCAACACATGGGTGATGCAAAGATACAATTTTGTACTTTGTTATCATTAGATAAATAAGAATGACATACCTTAGTCTTAGATATTACAATGAACCCGTTCTTATACATAAAACCATACTAGTCATCTTGTTACTATTGCATTTACATCAGCGTTGATGGCATCAATAATTAAAAAGTTCGACCAACTTTTTCTATCATTTTTTTTGGATTTTTCGTTCAATTTTGAATAACATGAGTTATAATGAGACGACTGAATGTTAGTTTTTTCACTTGTATATAAAATGGGTAGTTCAAGTTATCAATTTTAGGGAGAATTACACTTAGATCTCCTGATATTTGTCATTTAATTACTCAAATCTCCTAATATTTGAAATATTATACACAGATTCCCTGAAATTTGTACACACATAGCACTTAGACCCCTGCAGTCAATATCCATTAGTAAATTACACTCAAACCCTCGTGAAGTTTGTAAGTATGTAATACTTAGACCCTTCAAGTTTAAAATGTTATATTTAGACAAAAAATATTCCAATCAAATATAGAATATTAAATATTTTAAATTTTACAATCAAAATTTATATTCTATTTTTTTATAAATTATTCAACACAAAATCTACAGATCATTTTTAGACAAGGTACTTCACAGTGCCGTTGCCTTACACTTGAAAAAATACTATGTAATCTAAATTTGTAACTCAAATTTGCATCTCAAATGAAGGGGGGACCATTGAATGAGTGAGTCTCATCAACTTTTTCAAATAGAACCCACTGATTCAATGACCTCCTTTCATTTGGGATGTAAATTTGAGTTACAGATTTGAGTTACATAGCATTGCACTTGATACTTTCGTAATTGGGATGGAAAACAAGAAAAAAAAAATGTCCTATTTATTAAAAAAAAAAACTATTTATAATCGTCATTATCTTCAAGTAGGACTATAATGTTTCAAAAAAAAAAAAAGTAGGACTATAAGATACTGGGACCATACTCTAGAAGTTTGTAATTTACACAATTTATCACGTTTTTTTGGATGAAATATTTAAAAAAAGAAAAAGAAAAACCCACTAACAATAAAAAAAAAGTCAACAACCACCTACATTCTATCCTCCTAATAAGACACTCTTTGGTCACATACCAACCACAAATGAATCTAATGCCCATCTATCTACCATTGAAACACAATTTCATCCACAAGCTTCAAATTGTCCACTACTCTATTTTATTATCTTCACAACTTTTGAAAATCGATGTCCACGGGAAAGCCAGAAGTAGATAGAGATTGAAATATACAACAACCTTTGGTTCAAACCAAATTGATTCCAACCTTTGCTTCAATTACGTGTCCGTGTTATTTCGTGTTTTGTCGTGTGGTTGGTTTTCGGATTATTTGGGTACGAGGAATGGAAGAGATTTTATAGCTTTCCATTGGGTGGAAAAATTATCATTATCGAAGCAATATCCGATTATATAATCATTTTTTTTTATATTTTAATTATAGGAAAAGTATAGGAATTTATCAATGTTTCAAAAAATATTAAAAATATGTTTTCATATTGGATTAAAAAGGTGGTTGTTGACATTTACCCATAGATTTTACGGGGTACCGAACCGTCATTTTAAATTTTATGAATTTTTTTTATAATTTTTGACAATTATTTTATAATTTGTGGTAATTTGTAATCTATCCTAAAAATATTACGATCATTCTAAAATTTTTATTAAAATCCAAGAAAATTATAAAATTTATAGGTGTGGGCCAAAGAAGGAAAGGCACTACCTATCTGCCATTCCAACACACTGACTGGGAAAAAGACTATCTCTGTATCTCAGCTACTTTTATTAATTTTAAATTAAATAATTAAAATATAGAATTTTTACACATAATATTTTTTATTAAATAAAAAATAAAAAAATTATTTCCATACCATGATAAGGCCGAAGTGATTAAAAATTAGCCACCTGTACCTACCGAAAAAAAAAATTTAAAATTAAAATAACAACCAGTCCAACGAACCAGTTGACCAGTTGGTTGTTGGCTTCTAGAAACCCATGTGCAATCTTTAGGACTAGGATTCGTAGATTCATTTTACCGGGGGCCCACTAAACTTTTATCCTGGAATTGCGTTTATCGACACGACACATCGCAACGTTAATTTTTGGGTTAATTACATTGGAAATCCCCGAAGTATAAAATTTATCTCATTTTGATCCCTAATGTTTTAATTATATCATTTTAGTCCCTAAAATATTGGATATGTTTCTATATGGTCCCTCAAGCAGACGGCGTTCAGATTGGTCAATAATTATCTAAATTATTTTTTTGTCCATATTTAAGTATTACGTAATAAGTTTATGATAAAAAATCGTTAGCAATCTGAACGCTATCCGCTTAAGAGACCATATAGAAACATATTCAATATTTCAGGGACCAAAATAATGCAATTGAAATATTAGGGATCAAAATAAAACAAATCTCATAAATTTTAAGGCTCATATTTGGTTCTATCATCCCTATAAATTTTGGACACAAAACTTCAAACAAAATTTGAGTCAAAAATCACCACAAATTCAATCATTGGATTTTTATTTCTTTTTTGGTGAGTCAAAAGTTAGATGACAAATTTTGATGCAATTTAGTCGCACTATGAGAGTTGTGTGATTAAAATTCGAGCATATCATTATGAAAAGTATGAGAACCAATCTTATTAAGTGCATGATTTACACTGTTCAACTAATTTAGAACACCATTTATAGAGAATCAGTGATCGACTTAATAACCACCGCAACCCGCCGTTAGACCTTTAGGTCACATCTCAAACTTCACCGCTCTCTCTCTCTCTCTCTCTCTCTCGTAACAATTCAATAATATCCCCCAATCTCTCGTAACAATTCAATAATATCCCCCAAATTCATATTCCATTTCATGGAATTTAGGTGAAGAATGCTAAAAAAAAACTTTATGAATCATTTTTCAACTTATTCGATCCTTTTTCAACTTATTCACACTACTTTCTACCTGTCCCTTTCTACAGCAAACTCTTTAGAAAAGTTGCTGCACTATTTTGACCATTAAACTGTTTTTTATTAAAAATTTCTTATCAGCAAAACCCTTTGACTTCATCATGAATATACAACACAAGTATTGAATACAACCAACTACTCAAAAATTATGAGCATACATTAAATTCAAATTTTATGTCATCAATAAAGCTCAAATTTAACAATGATTGGGTTTACGTCTTATCCTTTATTTCATCAAACATGTGGGTTATTAATGGTTGGTTTTTCTTCTGCGACTTTATGGAGTTTGATTTACTCTAATATTTTTTTTTTTCAAAATCTTTCTTAACGGATCACCTACTATGTATTCAGACAAGACTCATCATATATGAATAGGTCTCTCACTTATTAATGGTGAATGATTCTTCAAGAAGAGAATTAAAGAACAAATGTATTAAAATTTTTTGGATAAATTACACTCACACTCCCTGACATTTGATTTTATTACACGGACACCCCCTCACGTTTTAAAAATTACACTGAGACCCTAATAGTTAGACGGAGTTAACTATCTTAATAAAAAGACTATTTTGCCCCTTTATTTAACACAAACTCAACCTAAACCCCAAGCCTTATCCCTAACCCCAAACCCTAATCTTCACCGTTATCTACACAGTGCTCTCTCTCTCTCTCTCAAGGCGAAGAACTAACTCGAAATCATCGGTCTTCTCTCTCTCCCTCACTCCCTGTGTGTGTGTGTGTGTGTGCTGTGTATGTATATATATATATACATACATACGACCCGAAATTGCAGAAGAATTGGGGAAAATTGCCAGCCCTCCCTCATCACTACAGCACCCTCTAGTAGCCACCCCACCCAATGGCGGCTTGTTTTTTTGTGAGATGACCGATTTTTCGGAGCTCTTTGTAGAGCTCACCACCATGGGCATACTCCAAAAATCAAGTAAATTCTCTCTGAATCGTGAAACCAAGCTCACCACCATGTTTTTCTGTGTATACTACAAGGACCATTATTTTTTTGGGCTTCTTTTCAGTTTGGGAATGCATTTGCTGGGAATTGATTCGGAACCACAGTTGAGGATTAGACATATTTGTGTGTGTGTGTGTGTGTGCGTGAGAGAGAGAGAGGAGAAAGAGGAGGAGGAGGTGGTGGTGGTTTTCCGTGGTGTGTAGGCGGCGATAGGGGTACATATGCCACTTGATGGTTACACCAAATAGATGGGTGATCCCTAAATAGAGGAGTGAGTTGGTGGCTGATTCGTGGAAAGTGGTTATGGATCTTGGTGATTTTGGGAGGTTGTAGGTTGTTTTGATTGAGTGGGATTTTGTGTTTGAGGTTGTCGGTGTAGTGGTGGTGAAAGTGATTATGGACATATTTGTGTAGTGGTGGCATTGATTCAAGTCGTCGTTGTATAGCGGGTGGCAATGCAACTGTTATTTGCCATAGGTGATGGTGGTGGAAATTCTCCATGGTAATGGTAAATTGGTAGTTTGTTGGGTTAGTGTAGAGACGGCTTGGGTGCTTGTTGGGGTTTTGGGTGGTGGCTTATATTGGATATGGGTATTGATAAATTTCAAGGATATATGAGGGTTAAAAAAGTCTTTTTAATGAAATTGTTAACGTTTATTAGACAAAAGGGGTGCGGCTGTCACACGTATTCAAATGTCAAGGGGTCTCAGTGTAATTTTTAAAATGTGTGGAGGTGTCCGTATAATAAAACCAAATGTCAATAAATGTGAATGTAATTTATCCAAAAAAACTAGACCCATTTATCCAAAAAATCTAGACCCACTCTTTGTTTTAAACAACCATCTTTTTTTTTTCTTTCCATTATTGGCCTGCTTAAAATGTCCCACTCACCTTTATGTTTTTGAAATCATTGATGGTATTGAAAGTGCTATGGCCTCTTCTTTTTTTTTGGATCCAAGTGCCATGGCCCATGGCCTCTTAAATGTCATAGAAGAAAACATCAAATGCATGAGAAAAACAATTTGAAGCTACTGAAGTCAAAATTTGCATGCGAAATAGTAATATTGACGAATTGTAAATTTATACGTCTTAAGTTCGAATTTTAGTAATCTCTTAGGACCATGAAGGAATTATTCATCATGAATACCCTAATCCCAACGTGGATGACATGTCTTTGACTGAATCTAAGAAAAAATTAGTCGAAGTACACGTAAACTAACCTAAACATCTACGACGGTTGAAGGAAAGAAAAGGTTGTTGGGAACAAGATCAATATGTTCTATTTTTTGGCAACTCAAAGGAAAGATCAAAGAAGATTCATATTAGCCTATTCCCATCTACCCCTCTTGAAAATATATAGATTCATTATACGAAAAACTTTTGACAATTACTTTAAAAAGGGCATCTGAGAAATTGGAGTATGGGGAAAATTAACCTAAAAAAAGTCATAATCATTTTCCATGTAGGTAATTATAACTTCAAGTATATATCTAAAGTTACATAAAATATGATTTTTAAAGAAATTAAAATTGGTAATAACAATATGATAAAATTAGAACAAAATATAGTATTAATTAAGTTTAAAACTTTATGAAAATGCATTATAAAAAAAAATAGAACTTAATTTTTAATATAAACATGATAAGATCTAAGATTTTTTTTTATTTTTTATTTTTTATTTTGGGTAAAGAAGGGAAAGATATAAAATTTATGGCCTTGTCTCTCAACAAACTTTCATAAATAAAACCAACTACCTTTTGAAACTTAGTTGACTCATGACTTTGTTCTGATCAAGGAATGAGTTCAGCACAGTCTGTATAAACTATTTAAATCTCATATGTACCCACATATTGGTGCCTCGCAATGATACAAACCACTTACAAACAATCGAGTGAATCCCTTACACTTAATAAATTGGGAAAACTTCATTCACATCCCCTTATAAATTGTCTTATCTTCAAGCAAACCCCTTGTATTATATAAAACTTCACTACATTCCCTTCTAATCTATATGTTTTTGTCGTTCACACCCTCGCCGTAAATCAACATTACTGACAAACTTAAAATTGCTGATTTCATATAAACTTTTTTTCTTATTACCTATAGTACCATTCTACTCTTCTATCTCTCTCTCTCTCTCTGGTTACACACATAAAATCTTATATTTAATTTTTTGACATGTAATAATATTATGATATTATAATACAAACAATAATTTACAATGACAAAAATTATAATATATTTAGATATACAAATACTTAATAATGAAAATCTAACAATCAAATTCCAGTATAAATAAAAGAGAAAATGTCTAAAAAAGTTAGGGAGATACCTAAAAAAATGACAGACTAGGTACTCAAAGAGGAGTAAAATAAATTACTAATTAGGTTTCGTAATAAATAAAATAAGAATTAATTATTCAATGCATAATTTATTATTCAGTTTAATTATAAATTATAAAAAAATTATTATTTAAATATTCACGTGCAATACAAGTTATGCATTTTTAGTTTAGGTAAATTCACATTTATGTGTGCATTATATCTGGTCAGATACAATATATAAGTAAACATTTAAGTTTTGTAGGGGCAAAAGAATAAAAGAGTCACTTCCGTCACTTCTATTTGGAGATAAACTCTGATTAGGGGTATCAGTGAAATTTCAAATAATACAGGGAATCTCTTTAAAGATATAAAATTTTAGAGGCATTGTGAATAAAATAAATAAATGGATCGTTCAGAACACCACTAAGTACAAACACGTGAAATTGGACTTACCCATTTGTCAAGGTACAATAGACATGCATATATTTATTGGAATATGTATAATTATAGAAAAATATTATACTTACTAAATTTTCTTACAAAATCTTTCATTTTAAATGATGTGGCATAATTTTTATCATTAAATATTAATAATTATATTATTTGAGATAAAAATTTAATAAAAAAATTTAATAAACATAATATTACCCATAATTAGATATAGTCTAGTGATCAGTACCAATACAGGGTATGAAAGCTAAATAAATGTATGTACTAAAAAAAGAAATAAAATCTAAGTGTAATAACATTTTTTCTATTATAAAGGTAATTTGCCTTACCAATGCCACTGTATCTGTTTATAAGGATACCTAACTATAGGTCCCAAAAGCAACTTTGTCATCTTAAAATATGTCCATGGTTTCATGATTAGGCCTTTTGTCTTTCTGTAGACCTGCTTTCTCTCCCTTCTTCTTTGCAAATTCTCACTCAAGTATTGTGGGTCTGGTCCAAAAATCACAGTGCAATAGAAGGTAATCAATCTCATATATTTCCATTCTGTATTCAGTTTCTCCAACTGTTGGGTTTTTCCAGTTCAAAGAAACCCAAAAAAAAAAAAGAAGGGATTTTCAGGAGGATGATTTTCCTTTATTGGTTTGTTTCAGTATATGCTTCTTCTTCTTCTTCTCCTTCTTCTTCTTCTTGGTCTTCTTCTGGTACTGATTTGTTTATTATTATACTTTTTTTTTTTCAGGGGCTAGTGTATGATAAGAAGCAGGTTTTCAAGTCAAGTGGGTTGGTAACCATGGCAACAGCTTCATGGCTTTCATCCCTTGAATGTTCTCCCTCTATCAATCAATCTTCAGACACTCTTTCACTTGTATTCCAATGGGTAGGCTTCATTTTTCTCTCTCCTTGTACCCAAAGAATCCTCTGGTCATCCGTTGACCTCCTTTTGCTCTTCACCCTCATTGTGTTTGGAGCCCAAAAGCTGTTTTCTAAGTTTACCTCCAGGGGCACTTCCACTACCAGCTCCTCCATTAATGAACACCTTCTTGGAACTGATAAGTCTCGATTTAGAGTCAGCCTTTGGTTCTACCTATCTCTACTTGTCACAGCTCTATTGGGGATATCTTATACTGTTATCTGCATAATAGCCTTCAGTCAAGGGGTCAATTCACCATGGGGGATAGGAGAATCTTTGTTCAGGTTAGTTCAAGCAATAACCCAAGTTGTAATTTTGGTTCTTATTGCTCATGAGAAAAAGTTTGGAGCTATTTCTCATCCTCTGTCCCTCAGAATATATTGGGTTGCAAATTTTATTGTTCTGTGCTTATTCTCTGCTGGGGCTATCTTTCGGCTGATCTCTAATGGTGGAGATGTGAATCAATATGTCAAAATGGATGACATATTTTTCTTGGCTACTATTCCATTATCTGCTTTTCTTTTCATTGTTGCTATTAAGGGGTCATCTGGGATTAGCGTGGTTAGAGAGTCTGAACTTAGTACAGACTTGAGACCAGAAGGGTATGAACCCATTTTGACAGAAACCAATGAGAGTAGCTATGCTAAGGCTTCTTTCTTTTCTAAAGCAATATGGCTTTGGTTGAATCCATTGCTAGATAAGGGATACAAATCCGCTCTAAAGATTGAAGAAGTCCCTCCGCCTCCCCCGGATGATCGAGCCGAAAGAATGGCTGAGCTCTTTGAGACCAATTGGCCAAAGCCAGGGGAGAGGTCAAAAAACCTTGTATTTACCACATTACTCCGGTGCTTCTGGAAGGACATGGTTTTCACCGGTTTCCTTGCCCTCCTGCGGTTAACCGTTACCTATGTTGGTCCAATGCTAATCCAGAGTTTTACAGATTTCACAACTAGCAAAAGCCGCAACCTATTTGAAGGGTTTTATCTAATATTAATCCTCCTGTTTGCTAAACTCATTGAAGTCCTCAGTTCACACCACTTCAATTTCTATTCTCAGAAACTTGGTATGCTTATTAGGACCAGTGTCATTACCGCTTTGTATAAGAAAGGGCTTAGATTGTCTTGTTCCTCTAGGCAAGATCATGGGGTAGGACAGATTGTGAATTATATGGCTGTCGATGCCCAGCAGCTCTCTGACATGATGATGCAGCTTCACTCAGTATGGTCGATGCCATTACAAGTTCTTGTAGCCTTAGTCCTTTTATATTTTTACTTGGGTCTCTCGACGCTTGCAGCATTGGCAGCAGTCGTTGCAGTTTTAATCTTCACTCTGATACGTACCCAGAGGAACAATATATTACAGTACAGTGTGATGATGAACCGTGATTTGAGGATGAAGGCAACAACTGAGATTCTCAACAATATGCGGGTGATCAAGTTCCAAGCATGGGAGGAATACTTTGATCAGAGAATTCGAGGTTTTCGTCAATCAGAGTATGGCTGGATCAGTAAGTTCATGTACTCGATTTCTTTGAACTTGGTTGTGCTCACGAGCACCCCTGTGGTGGTAGGAGCTCTTATATTTGCAGTTGCAGTTTTGTTGGGAACCCCTCTTGATGCCGGGAAAGTGTTCACAGCAACATCAATAATAAAAATTTTACAGGATCCTGTCCGGAGCTTTCCACAAGCTCTTATTTCAATTTCACAAACAATGATCACATTAGGGAGGTTGGATAGGTACCTGACAAGTCGGGATCTTCAGGATCTTTCGGTGGAGAGAGAGGAAGGTTGTGATGGTTCTATTGCAGTGGAGGTGAAAGATGGGAGTTTTTCGTGGGATGATGAAGGCAGTGAGGAGGTTCTGAAAGGGGTAAATCTTGAGATCAAAAAGGGAGAGCTTGGTGCGATTGTTGGAACCGTTGGATCAGGGAAGTCTTCTTTATTGGCTTCAATTCTTGGTGAGGTGCACAAAATTTCAGGCAAGGTATGGAGTTCTTTTCAGGCAATTTACTTTAGTATGGCATCAACATTTTCTTTGATGAGAAATAGTTGCTTGGTACAGCATAAGCTTCATATCAAAATCATACCTGTTGCTTCTCTTAGCCACACCTATACATTGGATGATTTGACCCATTTCCACATTGTTGTAACCATTTCACTGGTTTCAGTTCAATGTTCATTAAGTGAAGCCCTCTGAATTAATTAAACAGGCAATATAAGCACAATTATATATTGTAATAGACAAGCTACATGCTTATATAATGTGCTATATTTTATATTGTAGGAATTGAGGTTTTTCTCATCTTCTTTCTTCTTCTTCTACCTCTATGACAACTATACTACTGCTGCTGCTTTCTCTCCCTTAACCATTCAACTGTAACAATTAGGCCAGTTTATGTCACTAGGAAGACTTTCGTGCGAAGATCATCATCAAAACTTGTTTTGAGCAATTAATGACTGATATTCATCATGACAATTCGTTTTCATGATATACATAGTCCACCTTTAGATTAGCAATTGCTAAGCAAAACCAGTCTTTCTCATTAAAAGCATCTTTCAACTGCATCACAAGGATGAAGAAATGGGTAATGCTTAGTTTGAGTCTGAACTTACTTAACTGGGCTTCTAAGCATTTGATATTTTCCTGTCTAGCCTTTCGGAAAATTTTGTCTAATGATTAGGCTCATGCATCATAGCTGTAAACAACCAGGTTGTGACATTTCAACCTTCTGATTGAGAAATGATTTCTATGCTTGTGTTCTGTTATTAGCATTATTTGGCACTCAAATAAGATTTAGACCTCACTCATGTTACTTGTTGCTCGTGCTATAAACGTATAATTTTGACATTTCCTTTTGCTCTTTACAGGTCAGAGTTTGCGGGAGTACAGCTTATGTGGCACAATCATCATGGATACAGAACGCAACTATTCAAGAAAACATCTTGTTTGGTTCACCCATGAACAGGAAAAGATACAAGGAAGTGATAAGAGTTTGTTGCCTGGAGAAGGATTTGGAAATTATGGATCATGGAGACCAAACAGAAATTGGAGAGCGTGGAATCAACCTTAGTGGAGGTCAGAAGCAGCGAATACAACTTGCTAGAGCCGTATATCAGGACTGTGATATCTATCTTCTTGACGACGTATTTAGCGCTGTTGATGCTCACACTGGGTCAGAAATATTCAAGGTCACCACAAAGTCAACGTGATAACTAAGTATTATCATAAAATATCCTTTCTACTGAGAATGTTGGATGTCTGCATTAGATGTTTCAAATTATAAAGATATTAGTCCTGTCAAATGAATTGAGTTATAGATGATCCAATATCGTGCTGTTGGACAATAGTTAATCATATGAATCCAAAAATTAGAAAAACAAACAAAGGGGGGGTGGTGGTCGTGGTGGTGGTCAGCAATAGGACTTTGATGGGTTCTGCCTGCAGAATACACATACTTTCAATCATTATTTAAAACAATATGTTTTTATTACTTCTCTTTTGCCTTCAAATATATAATCTAGTCTCTTAACAAATTAAACTTAGGAACCTAATTTTGATAAGTTGATGCAGGAATGTGTGAGAGGAGCACTGAAAGATAAGACCATTTTACTTGTAACCCACCAAGTTGACTTGTTGCCTAATGCCGATCTTATATTGGTAAGTATGGTTCTCTCTCTCTCTCGGCAACTTTGCATTTCATGAAATTGTGGTCTCCACCATACAAGTTTCACAGACTGGTCTTAAGTGGACATGACACATGAGCTTTGAATGCTCTACCAGTCTTGCATAGTAGTTGATCAATTGGATTAGCTCTCAGCCAAAGATGCTGATTCCAAACATCATTACGTCCATGGTTCTACATAGCCGACCATATGCTTCTATGTATAACTAAATGTGTGTTGAGTGTGAATTTGTATATACATTAAAACAGTTTTTTCATGAAAGAAAAAATTGCCATTTATTACCAGCCCCTCCGGGAAACAACGGCATTCAAGATCACAGTCCAGATGTCTTCTGTTTTTAGGCAAGTAATTCCTTATGTATTGATTTAATGTTCATCTTGTGAAAATGCAGACTCTTGAGTGCTTATAGTGGAAGCTTGGACTTATTACAATTCCCATTTTCATGGAAATATTAAGTTTTTCTATAAAGGTTACAATCACATAGTTCTCGAGGCACCACATTGACTGACTGCAAAAATCCTTTTTATTAGTTTCTTTACTTTGTTTCACAAAACACCAGGTCATGCGAGATGGGAAAATTGTGCAATCTGGGAGGTATCAAGAGCTTCTTGAATCTGGCTTGGATTTTAGTGCACTTGTGGCTGCCCATCAAACCTCCATGGAACTTGTAGAAATGAACACTACCACGTCTGTTGACAACCCGCCACAAACACCAAAATCACCTCATGCCGCAAGCCCAAGAGATATTAATGGTGAAAATAGGTCTCTAGAGCGATCCAAGTCTGAAAAAGGAAATTCGAAACTCATTGAACAGGAGGAAAGAGAAACAGGCCATGTCAGCTCAGATGTGTACAGACAATACTGCACCGAGGCATTTGGATGGTGGGGAGTAGCAGTTGTGATGCTGTTTTCTCTTTTGTGGCAGTCATCTCTTATGGCAAGCGACTACTGGCTGGCATATGAGACTTCAGATGAACAAAATTTCAACCCTTCTATGTTTGTCAACATATACTCGATCATAGCTGTGGTTTCATGTGTAGTGTTGGTAATTAGAGCATACCTTGTAACATTTTTGGGTCTAAAGACATCTCAGAGCTTCTTCAATCAAATTCTACACAGCATCCTGCATGCTCCAATGTCATTCTTTGACACCACTCCTTCTGGAAGAATATTAAGTCGTGTGAGTTTTATTATTTTCTATTTCAGTACTTGTAAGTGTTAATAACACTGCTCCGACGAAAACAATTCAATGACTGTCTATCTGGACTGACAAAAAATTTCATTTTTCAGGCATCAACAGATCAAACCAACATTGACTTTTTAATTCCACTATTTATGGGAATGACAATTATGATGTACTTCTCATTGCTTAGCGTTGCGATCATTACTTGCCAGTACGCTTGGCCAACAGCATTCCTCATACTCCCAATGGTTTGGGCGAATATCTGGTACAAGGTATGTTGTAACATATCTGTCTACAAAAAAAGTTATTCTATAGCCTTAGAATCTCATGCTGTGTTCATGGCAGAACTTAGCAGAATTCCTCATTCACAATTTTTAATGGGTTCTCTTCACAAAAAAATACATAGATTCTATCCTGTTTGTATGGATGGTCTGTAAATGGTTTTTTAAGAGTATAATTTTGTGATATGCTTCACATATATCATGTTTAGCTATTTATATTAGATGCCTCTTTGGGAATGAAAACATAATACGTTTTATGGTCTGGAATTGGTTTTTAGGAACATTCAATGATTTCACTGCTGCACATGCTTTCTGCTTATGACATACCGATGTGTGCATTCCTGTCAAAACAAACACACCAGCCCATACAACTGGAACTGCACAAAGACTTGCACATATGAGATAATATTTATGTTGTACTTGTTTATTTTTGGTTGTGTAGGGATACTACCTTGCAACATCTCGGGAGTTAACCCGGCTTGCTTCGATCACTAAAGCCCCAGTCATCCATCACTTCTCAGAGACCATTTCTGGCGTAATGACGATACGTTGCTTCAAGAAACAGAACATGTTTTTCCAAGAAAATGTTGACAGGGTCAATGTAAATCTACAGATGGATTTCCACAACAATGCATCAAATGAGTGGTTGGGATTCCGACTGGAAACGATCGGGACCTTTTTCCTCTGCATTTCGACCTTGTTTATGATCATGTTGCCAAGCTCTGTTGTGAGGGCAGGTTGTGTGTTTACTAAACTTATTAACCTTTTAAAAGATAACCCCCTTCCCTACAATATTTATTTTACAGACAATTATTATAGTTATCAGATCAACAAATTCCCACTCACGCTGATTTTATTATGTTGACTCTGATACCTGAAATTAAGCACTTCCATTAAGATCATCAGCTGGGAATCATTTTTTCACAGACTATGTTTTTGTGTGCCAGAGTATATTGGTTTGTCTCTTTCCTATGGCCTGGGACTGAATAGTTTGCTGTTTTGGACGGTATATATGACTTGTACCTTGGAGAATCGAATGGTTTCCGTGGAGAGAATAAAACAATTCATTAGAATCCCATCAGAAGCTGAATGGAAGATAACAAGTTCACTTCCATCTCCCAACTGGCCCAACCATGGTGACATTGAGATAAAAGCCTTGAAGGTAACTTATGCTGTTCTTTATTGGCATCTCTTCTTGACATCTACTACTTTCATTAGGTGGTGTTTTTTCTTGGGTCATTTATGATTTGGCGTTCAGCTTCTCCGGATGAGGCCTTTGCCACAAGAAGAGTGCATGTTAGCACTTGCATTGAGTTGTGACAATAATTACATTATCTAGTCAAAGTTAGAACCGTAGCTTTCCTGAGGAAGCTCATAATATTTCTTCAACTTTGCCATTAAAGTTTGTTTTGGCTGAAATCAACAAGGGCGTGCCATCGGCCAGGGTTTGCCACAATGTGAAAACTGACACATCATGATTGATATGAGTCTTGTAATGCATAAACTATTAATTTGTTCACTTTTTTCTCTGGTTATAACGAAGCTTGTAGAACAGAGAAGTTAAAATACAAATTAATAACCTGTGTTTTGAAATTTCTGGTGGAAGTCACCCCAAGGATGAATGAGACTTGGTATTTTTACCTGTGGCTCCTTTTAAAGTATGTTAATATTCTCTACATCCTAGAGGCCCTTGGTGAATAAATGGTTCCTTGCATTCTGAACAGGTTAGGTATCGGCCAAATACTCCTATGGTTCTCAGAGGCATTAATGTTAGTATCCACGGAGGAGAGAAGGTTGGCGTTGTTGGCCGAACTGGCAGTGGGAAGTCAACTCTGATTCAAGTTTTCTTCAGGCTGGTGGAGCCTTCTTCGGGAACAATAATAATCGATGGTGTTGACATTTGCACGCTTGGCCTTCATGATCTGCGGTCTCGTTTTGGAATCATTCCCCAGGAACCTGTCCTTTTTCAAGGAACAATTAGAAGCAATATCGACCCAATTGGGTTGTATTCTGATGAAGACATATGGAAGGTACATATTATTCTGTGCCCCATGCATATTTTATTCTCTTTATGTGCATTGTCTGCATATGCACATCGAACACATGCTAAATGGAAGTCCATATACTGTAAGTTCATGTTGATAAACGGATGATGTTTCTGTTCTCTAGAGTCTTGAACGCTGCCAACTGAAAGATGTGGTTGCTGCAAAGCCAGGAAAACTTGACGCTTCAGGTCTCTCTCTCTCATCATTTGTTATTTTCCTTCAATTTTGTTCGCTATAGATTTTCACATCACTGGTCTATTTAGGCTTACAATTGCTGCACTTTTATACTACTAGTGACTGATAGTGGAGACAATTGGAGTATGGGTCAGAGGCAGCTTATGTGCTTGGGGAGAGTTATGCTGAAGCATAGCAAGATTCTGTTTATGGATGAAGCAACAGCTTCTGTTGATTCCCAAACTGATGCCGTAATTCAGAAGATCATTCGGGAGGACTTCGCAGACTGTACAATTATTAGCATTGCTCACAGAATTCCCACAGTTATTGACTGTGACAAGGTGTTAGTTATAGATGCTGGTATATTTCTCACTCTATATATACATTTTTGCATTGCTGCATTCCAAGGACATTGGTAGCTCAGCTCATAATAACCTTAATTATAAAACCTGGCTAATAGATATCTTTGGCCATCACAAGTGATATATATACACACATTTACTGCTTCATGTTCATCTTAGATCAATCAAACCACCATACCCAATTGTAGATTTATGTTCAAACCTGATCAGCTTGGTCTATTGTGTGTGTTTTTGTTCTTCCTTCTGCTCAAGTTGCGGAAACAACTTCTCCACACATGCTAGAGTAAGGCTGCATACATCTAACTTCTCAAACCTTGCAATAACGGGAGCCTCGTGAACTAGACCGCCCTCTTTTATGTTTTTATTTATCCTTATATGCGGATAGTATGTAGGCTGCAATGCTATATTTGTTTCTCTCTGAACATTTGATGTATATATGATACGGGGCGTTGTTGTGCTTTTACAGGACTTGCAAAGGAATATGACAAACCTTCTAGATTAATTGAGAGGCCATCACTGTTTGGGGCACTGGTTCAAGAGTATGCCAACAGATCATCAGGATTATGAACACCCTTTTCACTGTTACCTTGAGGCACTTCATTAGAATGATGATCACAAAATTTGCTCGGGAGCTGCAAATGCTGGGAGAAAGATGAACCAGACCCTGGCTTCTACATGGAGAGATATTTATCTACGGCCCAACACATATTGAGGTCTAAAGCGGCAAATTTGAATTGGGCCTTTTAATCTTTTTTAATATTTAATGCTCGCTAGTTCAATTACGTATTCTTAATCAAATTTTGTTATCATGTTTTATCAATTACTAAAATATCTTTTTGTTTGATACTTGTAACAAATTTATCAATATGTTTCTAGGTACAATTAGTTTTTTAATTTTTAAAATTTTCAAGTTGTTTATATCCTGATATGATAAAGAAGGATCTATATTTTAAAAAAATAAACTTGAATTTAAACAAAAGCCCTAAAAATATGAAACAATAAAATTTAATTTATAAGTGATATTTTAAAAAATTAAAATGTTATATTTTAATTATCTCTTAATCAAATTTAGATTATTACTCCTGTCTGCAAAATTAAGTAAACTGACATAATCATTTTTTATGCTTTAATTATAATAAGAGAAGTACTATATAAATTATAAAGTGAATATATATAGGAAAGGTATAGGAATTTATCAATGTTTCAAAAAATTAAAAAATATGTTCTTATATTGGAATAAAAAGGTGTTTATTTAAATTTACCCATAGAAAATGAGATCCATCTATGATAAAAAAATTTAAAATTTTCAGGATTATATATATATATTTTTTTCAACTAAGGAGAATGTGATATATATATAAAAATTCTCTTATCCTATTATTTAAATTTACTTTATTATTATTCAAGATATCAATCAAATATTTATGACTGTAAATTATCTTTCTAGTATTACAGTTATGAAATTGAAAACCACAACAATAGTTAAAATTAATTCAATTTTTATTTATTTGGATTCAATGGTACAAAATTCATCCTAATATTTTTTGTACTGCTTAAAAATATCATATTCTCTACGCGACCTAATGTTAAACAACTCATGTTTATTTTAATTTTAAATTATATAATTAAAGAAAAGAAAAAAATAAAATTACTATTTAAAATATAAATATTGAACAATTAAAGTTCAATTTTTGGTATTGCAGAGGGACTTCATGCATAGGTTATTGCAAGTCTTTTTATATAATATATATATATATATATATTTTATTTGTGTTGTAACCTTATCCTAGAAAATAGAGAAAGATAAAAACACTCAAAAGGCAACAGGCTTTACCAAGCCAAAAGGAAAAGTTGATGGTACCAAAAAAAAAATATTTGGTACTATACTGTCATTATAAATTCTGTGATTTTTTTTTATAATTTTGAAAGGTTATTTTATAATTTTGAAAGGTTATTTTATAATTTATGGTAACTTGCGATTGATTCTAAAAATGTTATGATCGATCGCAAATTATCATAAAAGTTGTAACTTAGCTCAAAAATATTGTAATTCAAACCTTAAAAATTATAATTTAAACCAAAAAAATTATAAATTTTTTATTATAAACAAACAAAACTTATATCAAAACCCAAAAAAAATATAAAATTTGCAACAGTTGCACGATAAAAATCATCTCAAAATTTGTGTGAAATTAATTGTATGTCCGAATTTTGTAGATATGATAAGACGAAATGTGTGACTTACAATTCTCATTCTACGATTGATTTGTGGTTATTAACGACTTAAGCAACTACACGATGAAAATCGTTTCAAAAATTGAGTGAAGTTTTGTGTCCAAATTTTATAGGGATGATACAACTAATGATGAGCTTATAGTACTTCCTTATCATCGGTTGTAGGAGAGTCGGTTCTGGTACCACCTGTAACGATCCGTCTCAACTGTCAAAATATTGTTTACTTTGGGTGTCCATACACCTTCACGGTTTTATCTTTCCGGGGCTTTATTCCTAAAAAAGCCTCTTGACAATTAAGGACGAACACACCACATATATAGTCTAGTCATTCTCCTTCCCGAGTTAATATGGGATGCAACATATGAAATTATAGCACCTCTTCAATCACAAGACCTTTTGACAGACCACTACACTCTAGAATTGGTTTATATTCAAATCTATCATCTTAATTTCAACTCAACTTCAAATCACATGAACTCGAACAAAAATGAAGACGTATACGGTACAAAAAAAATTTGGGTACCGTACTGTCATTTTAATTTTTATGGGTATTTTTATAATTTTTGTGGATGTTTTTATCACTTTTTTATTGTAACTTGAGATCGGGCAGAAAAATGTTAGGATCGATCACAAAACTACAACAAAAATGGTAAAAATACCCCAAAAAAATTATAAAAATACCTACAAAAATTTTAGAAAAAATATTTTTAGAAAATCCACAAAAAATTATAAAAATTAAAGATATGTTACTGTAGTCTTATCCTAACTTGGATCACATAGAGCGTAAACGTGAGCGAGAGCGCAAAAATGGCAACATTTAAAAATATTTGAGAGCGCCATATTTTAAAAAAAATAAAATATTATATACAAAAATATTTTATATATATTTAGAAAAATCTTAGTTAAAAAAAAAAGAGAACATTGAACCTCAAGGCAGTGGAATTCCTTTGGCTTGAATCCCACATCGACAAAACCAAATAAAGGAGATCTTCCCATGCCTATAGAAAGGCTGCTTCCCTCTATAACTCCACTTTCTGGCGTGCTATTTGTTGGACCAAAACAGATTTTTGGTCGACTTTGAGCCTAAATTAATGTGGAACCAGATTATTATTTTGAATAATATTTCGTGGGTTCATAATCTATTCCATGAGGAGAATAATGTAGTATATTCATTTGCTCAAATCGAGTAAGAAATGAATGTGAAAATAGGCTCCAAAGTGACCCACTTGAAGTGTGAAGTTAAAGGAAAGTGAAATGTGGGATGTGACACCAATCCCACATTGATTGAGGAAGAGATCAAACATGGGCATATATAGTCCAAGTTTGCTCCATGGGTTGGGCCCCAAGGGGTACCACAGTTTTATGAGCGGAGCGAGGACCTACATGCCATTCGGTTCAACCACACACACGCGCGCGCCGCCCGCCCGCCACAACCACGACCCGACCGGGCTGGGCTGGGCTCGGGTACGGGTGTCGTTTAATTAATTATGGGTTTAACCCGAAATTGATTTCGGTATCCATGGATCGCACTGATTCGGATTTAATCCGAAATTGATTGTATCTGTTCAAGGTGAACAGTTATTCTCTTGGTGTCTACTGACTGTTGATTTATTCTTAGGTTGCGTCTGTTAGAGTGGTGACTGTCCGGAAAATCACCAAAGGGCAAATAACTACCCAGGATCATTACCATTCATAGAGACAATTAATTCATTCGGTCATTTCATTAAGGGAGACAGTGTATTACGTTAGGCAGACTGTGCATTGCATTTTCGGCATTAAGGCAGTGCATTTGGAGAGTACACAACACAAGTTTGGTTCGCTGGACATATAGATTGGAGTGTTACTTCTATCTGTGTAAAGATCATTGTATCCTGGGAGGCAGACGCTCGAGATTCCATAAGCACCGTGTGTGGGGGCGAAATCTGTCTTAAGGACATAGTGTCAAACACTAGCCTTGATCTATCTAAAGTTCAATATCAGTTCTTGTTCTGCAATCGGGTTAGTAATCGGATTGGATTATACAAATAGTTACTGTTTTGATTGGTGCATCTCTTTACTGTATCTCTTTCGTGTTACTCTTTCCTCTCTGTGTAACTCTTTACTGTTACTGTTTTGTTAGAGTAACTCTTTACATGTTTTAAATCAGAATTTTTAAACAAGTGATTTTACTATATTAGAAATACCACACGGACAACACTATTACCCACAGGGGCTTAGCAGAGTTGGTAAGGCGCTCTGCTAGCTTAACCAAAGGTCTCGGTTTCGAGCCTTTGGGAACGCAGCAACCTTAAAACCTGTGAGGGAGAGCTTTGCCACCCGAAAGGGTCCTACCCGGCTCGTGTGGTTAATTAATAAAATTTAAAATTTTAGAGTAATGTTATTGAGACATAATTTATGAACATAATTTGAGAATATAATAATGAATTCATTTAATATTACAATGAGACCTATTATTAAATACATTTCACTGTTATTTTATTGGTGATAATTCATTACAAGAGCTTGATAGCGTGAGTGGGATATAGACGAATTGTCTGACTTAGATCCTAACCATAATGGATTGGTGATTCTTCCGACAAGAGACTATGCCATAAAAGAAAAACTGGCATTGCTATCACGTGGGCGTAATGTAATTGTCTCAAAAAAAAGTGTTGGACCCCACCACCACAATCTATGTCCTGATCCTATCATTTTTGGCAATCAAAAAAAAAAATAATGAATGAGTATAAATAGAATAATTATTAAAAGTTTAGTGGGCCCATTGACAAATGAATCCATTACTCCTAGTCCTTGGATTCCTATCACCAACTTTTCAACTCGTACGTTGGACTGGTTGTTATTTTATTTTTATTTTACTTTTCAACTCACTGATGAATGTCACTATAGCTAGTGACTGCCTCAATGTCATTAAGCTGAGTGCCACAGTGGATGTTCTCCCATGGGAAATCTCCACAGTTATGGAAGATGTTAGAAGTATAGCTAGATTACACAATATTTGCTAATTACACAAGCCAAGAGTCAATTTAAAGGTTGCTCATTAGGTGGCAGCCGCTATTATGCATAACTTACTTCCATTAGGATGGGTTGGGTCTCCAACCCTAGAGCTTAAGGCTTTAATCTTGACTGATTGTAATTTGAACTTCCCTACTTAATGAAATATTATTTACTGTTTGGTTGATAAAAAAAAAAAAAAAAACTACAACCATAAATTAAAGGGAAAAGTTGGTGATATCCCCACTAAACTTGGTTACTTGTAGTTTAGAAAAGTTGGGAAAAGTAGATACTTATATTTAAACTAGTTATTGTCTATACCTGAAGACATAGAGTAATAAAAAAAATAGTAAATAATAAATATATTTGTATTTATACCTAAAATTAAATCACAAATATAAAAAAAAATAATAATAATTTAAGTAACGATTGTAGTGGGAGTGAACAGTGGTAGTGGAGTAGAAGTGATGGTGGTGGTGGTGGTGGTGGCGGTGGAGGCGGTAAGGGTGGTGGTGGTGGTTGTTGTACAAAGGTGGTGATGGAGTGGCGGTGGGGGGTGGTGGTCTGGTGGCAACAGTGGTGATGGATATAGTAGTGATAATGATGATGGTGGTTGTTGTTGTGACAAAAGGGTGGTGACGACGGTGGTAATGGTGATAGTGGGGTGGGTTCAAAAATTATTATTTTTTAAAGTACTTATGACAAGTGATAAGTTATAGAAGCACTTTTAAAAAGTTATCCCAAATATACCCTTAGTGATCTCTTTTCCCTATTAAATTTAGAGTGTTAATATTAATCGTCGGATTAACTTTAAAGTAAAATTTAAAGTGATCTCAACCGCGAAAAATAAATGTCATTTTGTTTATCTTTTGAAATTTGAATTGTATTGTATTTTATTATATAGATAGACTAGTTATTACCTGTGCCTAAAGGCACAGAGTAATAAAAAATGGTAAACAATAAATATATTTGTATTCATATTCAAAATCAAATCACAAACATAGAGTAGAGATAAATGAATTTAAGCATCGGTTGTAGTGAGGGTGAAAGGTGGTGGTGGTAGGAGACGATGATGGTTGTGGTGGGTGGCAATGACCGTGTTGGTGGTGGTGGTGGCGACGACAATGGCAGCGGTGGTGGCGGCGGCGGCGGCGATGGTGGTAGCGGCGACGGCGACAGTGGTGGTGGTGGCGGCGACGGCGGCGGTAGTGGCGGTGGCGGCGGCGGCGGTGGTAGTGGCGGCGACGGCGATGGTGGTGGCGGTGGTGATGGTGGTGGTAGAGGTAGTGGTGGGGCGATTTCAAACACTATTTTTTTTTTAAAGTACTTATAAGAAATAATTTTTAGAAGCACTTTTAAAGAGTCACTCCAAACACACCCTTATGGCCTATTTTTCCTATTAAATTTAGGGTGTTAATATTAGCCGTTTGATTAACTTTAAAGTAAAATTTAAAGCGATCTGAACTGCGAAAAACAAAAGTCATTTTGTTTATTTTTTGAAATTTGAATTGTAAGCTACTTTATTATATAGATATTCACGTGCAACACAAGTCATGCATTTTTAATTTAAGTAAATACACATTTATATGTGCATTATATCTGGTCAAATACAATATATAGATAAATATTTAAGTTTTGTAGGGGCAAAAGAATAAAAGAGTCATTCTATGTTATTTCTGTTTGGAGATAAGCTCTAATTAAGGGTGTCACTTAAGCTTTAGATAATATAAGAGATCTCTTTGAAGATATGCCTACTATTTTATTAAAATTAAGGGTATCAAATTAACATTATTTTATTAATTTAACACTAAAAAATGCTTACTATTTTAAATAGAAAGATATAACAAGAGGGCATCATATTGATTCAATCTTTGTGTATATATAACACTAGGGGTAAAATATGTAACTAATAAGAAAATTAGTAATTACATCACAAACTTTTTTATTTGTTAGCAACGGAATAGACGGTAAGAATGGTTTCTAAAACGCATATATAAACTATAGAAGTGTGCAGTGATATTTCATAAATTAAAAAGAGTGTCAATAAAATATAACTTAAATTCAGGGAGTGTCAATAAAATTTATCCTTATAAAAATTATGAGTAATAAGCGGTTACGCTCGTTTTGGGTCATGTAAGTAAAAGAGAAAACATATATACCTTTCTGATTTCTCAATCTTATTAACTCCATGATTTACACTATGCAACTACTTTAGAACAACACTAACCCCTCTATTTTTTATCTAAATCCCCCAAATTCAAATTCCATTTCATGGAGTTAGGTGAATAATGCTAAAATACTTTATGAATCTCTTTTCAACTTATTCACACTTCTTTTCTACCTGTCCCTTTCTACACCAAATCCTAAAAAAAAGTTGGTGCACTCATTCTGATTTGACTATTAAAATGTATTTTATTTAAATTTTTTCTATTTCTTCTTTGACTTCATCATGAATATAACTAAGGTATTGGATACAACCAACCACTCAAAAATATATGCTCATACATTAATTTCAATTTTTTTTTTAAAAAGCTCAAATTTTAAAATTATTGGTTTACATCCTATTCTTTTATTTCGTCAACATGTGGGTTATTAATGGTTGGTTTTTTTTTTTTCATGCGACTTTGTAGAGATTGATACACCATTTTTTTTTATCGGATCACCTATCATGTTAAAAGCGAGACTCATTATATATGAATGAGTCTCTCACTTATCAATAATAGTGAATGATCCTTTAAGAAGAGAAGCAAAGATCAAATGTGTTAGAAAAGAGCTAAATCCTTTTTTTTTTTTTTTTCATAGTTCTGAAAAATAAACAATCATCTTTAATTTATTTTTCCTTCTATTATTGAAGTGCTCAAATATCTAACTCCCCATTTATGTTTCCCAAACCATTAATAGTATTAATGTGCCATGGCCTCTTAAATGTCATAAAAAAAAACATTAAATGAATGAGAAAAACATTTTCAATCTATTGAAGTCAAATTTGGATGGGGGAGGTTGGAATAACCCCCTTTTTTCCTCTTGAAAAAACATGGATTAATTTTATGAAATTTTTTCGACAATTACTTTAAAATGACAGCTGGAAAATTGGAGTATCTGATAGATGATTTAACAAATTTTATGAAAAAAAGAAAAGAAATAACTCCTAGTTTTCAGTACAAAAAGACATTAAAATGTGTAATATTTATTTTAAAAAAAATTAAGTTATATTTTCAATGATGTTGTACTCGTGAAGTCGTAATTGTGTTATTATTATATTTTTGCCCATTGGCTCTAAATCACCAAAATGTCATTTAAGTTTGGGTTAGCACGTGTTCTATGTATATCACCTATCAACATAACAAATAAAATTGATTCGAATTAGATTTGATTAACAAATTTTGACCTGAATTTAATTTGAATATGTAAAGACTTTCAGTTTTACAATGCATTGGAATCATTTAAAATTAGAATCGAAACCAAAAATCTTAATTGATCTAATAAATCTATTTAAGCTAGATTTTATTAAATTGAATATGAATTTAACTAAAATTCATCAATTAATCATTTAGTTGCAGAATATATATTTTTATGTACATAATACATTGAATTATATTCGGATCAAATAATGACTAATCAATCTCAAATTTTGATTAAAATTGGACCAAAATTCAATCAATTGACGGGCACCATACATGTAACTATAATTTCAAGTGTCCAAAGCTACAAAAAATATAATTTTTAAATAAATAAAAAATGAAACAAATAATAATATTAATGGAGGTTAAAACTTTATGAAATTCAATTTCTAAAACAATATTCGATTGTCTTAATATAAATATGATAAGTTTTAAGATTTTTTTTTTTATTATAAAATAAAAAAAAGATTTATCGTTTTCCAAAGGTCTATTCATTCAGTATCACAATACACGATTGTCTCTCAACTAATTTTCATATAAGCTACCAACTTTTGAAAATTAGTTGACTAATGATTTTGTTTGGTCAGTAGAGTGAGCTCAGTACAGTCTCTAATAGGCACAACCTACAAACTAGGGACTTGAAAGAAATAAATTTAATACTTTACCTTTAATTTTTATTATTTTAATAGATCTTTTTATAATTTTTATGAATTATTTTACACCTTAAAAATTTATAGTAATTTATTACTTTTGTGGATAGTTTTACTATTATTGTGAGTCTTTTTATCACATTTGTGGTAATTATTTTTACTATTTTTGTAATACACAAAAATTTAATACATTGGACGGCATTTTTATTATATTTGTGGGTATTTTTTATCACATTTTTTGATATTTTTATCACTATTATAGTAATTATATTTATTATTTTTTAGGAATACCACAATAGTGGTAAAATGACTCAAAAATATTGTAAAACCCACAAACTAGATACGATATCAATTTTAGAATTTGTATATTTTATTACAGTAATCGAGTGTTATGATCCTTCATAAGTTAAAAATAAAGTCGATTTTTAAGAACAAGTTCTACCTATGAGTTCATAACATCGAGTGAACCCATTACACCTGATAATGCTTATGCACACTAAAATCCACACGAACTTGACTGCACGGTAGTTCGTTGGGGTTAATTTTATTTTTCAGCATTTGCTGGAACTTTAGTTTCGACTTCGATATTGGTGTTGTGAGGTCTCGAATATGTGAAATAATTTGTCTGTATATCTATTTTATGTACTAAAAAATAGATTTAAATGAGACAATTTAAACGCCTTTTGCAAGTTCGGCACGACAATGCAATCCTGCATATATTTACTCAACAATAACTAATTATATATAGTCTGCTCAACCAATATATATAAGATACGTATCTATCATTATCAAACTTATAGGCATGTCCAATCAATGTAGTAAAAAAAGCAATATAATGTACCAGCAATTTTCTATTCTTACAAGCTAAATGCAACAATGGCAGTATAAGGAATCATAACAACCGTCCCAAAAGCAACTTTATCATCTCCAGACTCCAAGTGTGTCCATAGTTTCATAAAGATGCCTTTCTCTCTCTGCAGAGCTGCTGCTTTCTCTCCTTTCTTGCTTGCAAATTCGCACTCAGGTATGGTGGGTCTGGTCCAAAAAATCACAATGGAATAGAAGGTAATCAATCTCATATATTTCCATTCTGTATCCAGTTTCTCCAACTGTTGGGTTTTCCCAGTTCAAAGAAACCAAAAAAAAAAGAGTTTTTCAGGAGGATGATTTTCATTTTTTGGTTTGTTTCAGTAGATTCTTCTTCTTCTTCTACTTCTGGTACTGATTTTTTTTTATTATTATGCTTCTTTTTTTTCAGGGGCTAGTGTATGATAAGGAGCAGGTTTTCAAGTCAAGTGGGTTGGTAATATTAAAGAAGATCAAAAGAGTGATTCAGTACATGCCAGAAATCTGGAGCAAAATCAGCCGGATTGACATGAGTACTGCCAACTCATGTGCCCAGATGATCTTTTGCCTTTACTTCTCCTCTTTCTATGTTCATAATTTCACACATTTTTCTTAATGTAAAACTCAACTCCATTACATGCAATATAATACATGCAAGAGTTCCCATCAGCAAGTGGTAACCATGGCAACAGCCTCATGGCTCTCATCCCTTGAATGTTCTCCCTCTATCAATCAATCTTCAGACACTCTTTCACTTGTATTCCAATGGGTAGGCTTCATTTTTCTCTCTCCTTGTACCCAAAGAATCCTCTGGTCATCCGTTGACCTCCTTTTGCTCTTCACCCTCATAGTGTTTGGAGCCCAAAAGCTGTTTTCTAAGTTTACCTCCAATGGCACTTCCACTACCAGCTCCTCCATTAATGAACACCTTCTTGGAACTGATAAGTCTCGATTTAGAGTCAGCCTTTGGTTCTACCTATCTCTACTTGTCACAGCTCTATATGGCATATCTTATACTGTTATCTGCATAATAGCCTTCAGTCAAGGGGTCAATTCACCATGGGGGATAGGAGAATCTTTGTTCAGGTTAGTTCAAGCAATAACCCAAGTTGTAATTTTGGTTCTTATTGCTCATGAGAAAAAGTTTGGAGCTATTTCTCATCCTCTGTCCCTCAGAATATATTGGGTTGCAAATTTTATTGTTCTGTGCTTATTCTCTGCTGGGGCTATCTTTCGGCTGATCTCTAATGGTGGAGATGTGAATCAATATGTCAAAATGGATGACATATTTTTCTTGGCTACCATTCCATTATCTGCTTTTCTTTTCATTGTTGCTATTAAGGGGTCATCTGGGATTAGTGTGATTAGAGAATCTGAATCTGGTAGACACTTGAGACCAGAAGGGTATGAACCCATTTTGACAGAGTCTGATGTGAGTGGCTATGGTAAGGCTTCTTTGTTGTCTAAAGCAGTATGGCTTTGGATGAATCCATTGATAAATAAGGGATACAAAGCCCCTCTAAAGATAGATGAAGTCCCTATGCTTGCCCACCAGCATCGGGCTGAAAGAATGGCAGAGCTCTTTGAAACCAATTGGCCAAAGCCGGGGGAGCGGTCAAAAAACCTTGTATTAACCACATTAATCCGATGCTTCTGGAAGGACATTGCCTTCACTGGTTTCCTTGCCCTCTTGCGAGTGGCTGTCACGTATGTTGGTCCAGTCCTAATCCAAAGTTTTACAGATTTCACTTCTGGGAAAAGCAGCAACCCATATGAAGGATATTATCTAATATTAATCCTCCTGATTGCTAAACTCATCGAAGTCCTCAGTTCACACCACTTCAATTTCTATTCTCAGAACCTTGGGATGCTTATTAGGTCCAGTGTCATCACTACCTTGTATAAGAAGGGCCTCACATTGTCTTGTTCCTCCAGGCAGGCTCATGGGGTAGGACAGATTGTGAATTATATGGCTGTTGATGCCCAGCAGCTCTCTGACATGATGATGCAGCTTCACTCGGTATGGACGATGCCATTACAAGTTGGAGTGGCATTAGCCCTTCTATATTTTTACATGGGTGTCTCAATGTTTGCAGCATTGATAGCAGTCATTGCAGTTTTAATCTTCACTCTGATGCGTACCAGGAGGAACAATAGATTACAGTACAGTGTGATGATGAACCGCGATTTGAGGATGAAGGCGACAACAGAGATGCTTAACAATATGCGTGTGATCAAGTTTCAAGCATGGGAGGACTATTTCTATGAGAGAATCCGAGGTTTTCGTGCATTGGAGTATGGCTGGCTCAGCAAGTTCATGTACTCGATTTCTTGCAACTTGGTTGTGCTCTGGATCACCCCTGTTGTGATAGCAGTTCTTATATTTGCGGTTGCAGTTTTGTTGAGAGTCCCTCTTGAGGCTGGGACAGTGTTCACAGCAACATCAGTAATAAAAATTCTACAGGATCCAATCCGGAACTTTCCACAGGCTCTTATTTCAATTTCACAAACAATGATCACATTAGGGAGGTTGGATAGGTACCTGACAAGTCGGGATCTTCAAGATGTCTCGGTGGAGAGAGAGGAAGGTTGTGATGGTCCTATTGCAGTGGAGGTGAAAGATGGGAGTTTTTCGTGGGATGACGAAGGCAGTGAGGAGGTTCTGAAAGATGTGAATCTTGAGATCAAAAAAGGGGAGCTTGCTGCCATTGTTGGAACTGTTGGATCGGGGAAGTCTTCGTTATTGGCTTCAATTCTTGGTGAGCTGCACAAAATTTCGGGCAAGGTATGGCGTTTTTTTTCCCTATAATATTGAGGAATGATGCCAATTTACTTTCACATGGCATAGGCTTTTTCTTTGCTGAGTAATAGATGCTTGGTACAGCATAAGCTTCATATGAAAATTATAGTTTTTCATTAGTTTTCTATATAGTGATACATTAATCCATTACTCATTATTGTAACCATTCACTTCATTAAAAACCTAGAGCAATTTAGCTTGCAATTGTTAAGCAAGGCCAGTCTTTTCAATGATTATTAACTTTAAACATCTTTGAACTACACCAGCTAGGATGAAGAAACGAGTAATGCTTAGTTTGATCTGAACGCACTCATTTGTCGGCCTACTTTAGGTCCTCTTTGATTAATTTTTAGACCCAATTATGGATTTCTATGCATTTAATATTTGCCTGTCTACACTATCTGGAAATTTGATCTGATGATTATAATTGTGAAATCATGGAGATAACACAATCAGGCTGGAATCTTTCAACCTTTGATTGAGAAATGATTAATATACTCTGTGTTCTCCAATTGGCATTATTTGGTACTCAAAACAGATTGATAAATCTCTCATATTCCTTGTTGCTCATGTTACAAATGTGTAGTTTTGACATTTCCGTTTTCTATCTGCAGGTCAGAGTTTGTGGGACTACAGCTTATGTGGCACAATCATCTTGGATACAGAATGCAACTATTCAAGAAAACATCTTGTTTGGTTCACCGATGGATAGGCAAAGATACAGGAAAGTGATAAAAGTTTGTAGCCTGGAGAAGGATTTGGAAATTATGGATCATGGAGACCGGACAGAAATTGGAGAGCGTGGAATCAACCTTAGTGGTGGTCAGAAGCAGCGAATACAACTTGCTAGAGCCATATATCAGGACTGTGACATCTATCTTCTTGACGATATATTTAGCGCTGTTGATGCCCAAACTGGATCAGAAATATTCAAGGTCACCACAAAGTCAATGCCATAACTAAGTGTTACCAGCAAATATACTTTTTAGTGATAATATTTGATGTGTGCATTGGTGTTTCAAATTCTAAAAATATTAATACTGTCAAATGTATTGAGTTATAATGATCCATTACTCTTCTTTTGGACAGTAGTTGATCATATGGATATAGTGGTGACTATACTTTGATGTGGTCTGCCCACAGAATATGCACATTTTCCATCATTAATTGAATAAATGTTTTTTTTTTTCCGACTTCTCTTTGCCTTCTGTCTTAACAAGGTAAAGTTAGGAAACTAATTTGGTAAGTTGTTGCAGGAATGCGTGACAGGAGCACTGAAAGATAAGACAATTTTGCTTGTAACCCACCAAGTTGACTTGTTGCCCAATGCCGATCTTATATTGGTAAGTATGGTTCTTCACTTAGTAACTTTGAATTTCATGTAAAATTCTGGTCTCCACCTTATAACTTTACCATAGTGGTCATAAGTGGAAATGATGAATGCACTTTGAATGCTCTACCACAGTACATAGTAGTTGATCAATTAGATTAATTCTCAGCCAAAGATGCTGATTCCAAACATCATTGCATCATTCTTGTACATAGCCAAGTATATTTTCGTATTTATAACTAAATGTGTGAGAGTGTGTTTACGTATAAATTAAAATAGTTGTTTTCATGAAAGAATAAATTGGCATTTATTATCAGCCCATCTGGGGAAACAAAGGCATTCAAGATCACACAGTCTAGATGTCTTAGGTTTTCTATGTTAGTAATTCTATAAGCTTGGAATTGTTACACTTTCCACTTTCATAGAAATCTTAAGTTTATTCATAAAATGTTACAACCACATAGTTCTCGAGGCACCACTTTGACTGCACTGCAAAAATCCTTTTTATTACTCTCCTTATATTGTTTTACAATATTCCAGGTTATGCGAGATGGGAAAATTGTGCAATCTGGGAGGTATGAAGAGCTTCTTGAATCTGGGATGGATTTTGGTGCACTTGTGGCTGCCCATCAAACCTCCATGGAACTTGTAGAAATGAACACTACCATGTCTGTTGACAATCCGCAACAAACACCAAAATCACCTCATGCCTCCTCAAGCCCAAGGGAACTTAATAGTGAAAATAGGTCTTTAGACAGATCAAAGTCTCAAAAAGGAAATTCAAAACTCATTGAAGATGAGGAAAGAGAAACTGGCCAAGTCAGCTTAGATGTGTACAAACAGTATTGCACTGAGGCATTTGGGTGGTGGGGAGTAGCAGCTGTGATACTGGTTTCTTTTTTGTGGCAGTCATCTCTTATGGCCAGTGACTACTGGCTGGCATACGAGACTTCAGATGAACAAATTTTCAACCCTTCTCTGTTTATCAACATATACTCAATCATAGCTGTGGTTTCGTGTGTAGTGGTGTTAATTAGAGCATTCCTTGTGACATTTTTGGGTCTGAAGACATCTCAGATATTCTTCAATCAAATTCTGAACAGCATCCTGCATGCTCCAATGTCATTCTTTGACACTACTCCCTCAGGAAGAATATTAAGTCGTGTGAGTTCTATTATCTTCTATTTCAGTACCTGTAAATATTTATAACAGTGAACTGATGCAAAAATTATTTAATGACTCTGTATCTGGACTGATAAAAAATTCAATTTTCAGGCATCAACAGATCAAACCAACATTGACTTTTTAATTCCCCTATTTTTGGGTACGACAATTATGATGTACTTTGGATTACTTAGCGTTGTGATCATTACTTGCCAGTACGCTTGGCCAACAGTATTCCTCTTACTCCCAATGGTTTGGCTGAATATCTGGTACAAGGTATGTCGTAACATATCTGTCTATAAAAAAGTTAGTCTATAGCAGAAAATCTCATGCTGTGTTTATGACAGAACCGAGCAGAATTCTTCATTCGTTTTTTTTAGTGCGTTTTCTTCACAAAAAAAGTATAAAGATTCTATCCTGTTTGTCTGGATAGTCTGTAAATGGTTTTTAAGCAAATGATTTTATGCTATGCTTCACATATTTCATGTTTACCTAGTTACAGTAGAGGCCTCTTTTCGGAATGAAAACACAACACAATGTGTTGTGTCAGAACCCATCCAATTTATGGAAGGTTTCTTCTTGGATTAAGTATCGAAGACTTCAGTCAATATGTTGTATGGTCTGGAATTGGATCTTAAGGACATCCGGTGATTTCACTGCTGCACTTGTTTTCAGCTTATGACCTACCGGTCTGTGCATTCTTGTCAAAACAAACACACCAGCCCATACCACTGGAACTGCACAAACACTCGCGTATATGAGGTAATTTTTATTTTAATCTTCTTTATTTTTGGCTGTGCAGGGATATTACCTTGCGACATCTCGTGAGTTAACCCGGCTTAGTTCAATCACTAAAGCACCAGTCATCCATCACTTCTCGGAGACCATTTCTGGTGTCATGACCATACGTTGCTTCAAGAAGCAGAACAAGTTTTCCCAAGAAAATGTTGACAGGGTCAATGAAAACCTACGGATGGATTTCCACTACAATTCATCAAATGAGTGGTTGGGGTTCCGCTTGGAAATGTTAGGGGCCGCTTTCCTCTGCACTTCAATCTTGTTCATGATTATGTTGCCAAGCTCTATTGTGAGGCCAGGTTGTGTTTTACTGCACTAATTAACCTTTTAAAAGATAACCCCCTTCTCTACAACATTTGTGTCCCAGACAATTATAGCAATCTGATCAACAAATCCCCTCTCATGCTGATTTTTAATTATGTTTTCTCTGATGCCTGAAATTAAGCACATCCATTAGGATCAAAGCTGGGAATCAATTTTTCACGGACTATGTTTTTGTATGCCAGAGTATGTTGGTTTGTCTCTTTCCTATGGCCTGGGACTGAATGCTTTGCTGTTTTGGACCATATATGTGACGTGTACCTTGGAGAATCGAATGGTTTCCGTTGAGAGAATCAAACAGTTCATTAGAATCCCATCAGAAGCTGAATGGAAGTTGACTGGTTCACTTCCCTCTCCCAACTGGCCCAATCGTGGTGACATTGAAATAAAAGACTTGCAGGTAACTAATCCGGTTTTTTATTGGCATCTCTTATTGACATCTACTACTTCCATGAGGTGTTGCTAGCACTCTCATCGAGTATCTCTATAGATTGATAACGTTATCTGATGAAAGTTAGAACTTGTAGCTTTCTTGAGGAAGCTCATAATATTTCAACTTTGCCAGTAAAGTTTGGTTTTAGCTGTAATCAACATAGGCGTGCCATCGGCCAGGGTTTGCCACAATGTGAAAACTGACACGTTGTGATTGTTATGAGTCTTGTGGTGCAAAAAAAAAAAAGAAGCTTGTGGAACAAAGAAGTTAAAATACAAATTAATAACCAGTGTTTTGAAATTTCTAGTCTAAGTCACCCAAAGGATAACTGAGACTTGGTATCTTTAACTGTGACTCATGTTAAAGTATGTTTAGATCCCCTACATCTAGAGGTCCTTGGTGACAAAATGCTTCCTGTGATTCTGAGCAGGTTAGGTATCGGCCAAATACTCCTCTGGTTCTCAAAGGCATAAATCTTAGCATCCATGGAGGAGAGAAGATTGGTGTTGTTGGCCGTACTGGCAGTGGGAAGTCAACTCTGATTCAAGTTTTCTTTAGGCTGGTTGAGCCTTATTCGGGAACAATAATAATTGATGGTGTTGACATTTGCAAGCTTGGCCTTCATGAACTTCGGTCGCGTTTTGGGATCATTCCACAGGAACCTGTCCTTTTCCAAGGAACAATAAGAAGCAATATAGACCCCATTGGGTTGTATTCTGAGGAAGAGATATGGAAGGTACATAATCTGTGCTCCCCGATTCTCTTATGTGCATTGTGTGCATATGCACATAGAGCTCATGCAATAATGGCAGTCTATGTACTCTATAGCTAATGTCAATAAACCGATAATGTGCACT
Source organism: Ilex aquifolium (assembly GCA_951799425.1). NCBI lineage: Eukaryota > Viridiplantae > Streptophyta > Magnoliopsida > Aquifoliales > Aquifoliaceae > Ilex > Ilex aquifolium. The sequence continues at coordinate 2,470,647 of OX637397.1, read as the reverse complement.
ATTCTCCAGAGTCTTGAACGCTGCCAGCTGAAAGATGTGGTTGCTGCAAAGCCTGAAAAACTTGACGCTTCAGGTCTCTTTCTCTCATCGTTTGTTATTTTCCTTCAATTTTGTTTGCTACAGATTTTCGCATCACTGGTCTATTTAGGCTTACAATTGCTGCACTTTTATACTACTAGTGACTGATAGCGGAGACAATTGGAGTATGGGGCAGAGGCAGCTTATGTGCTTGGGGAGAGTTATGCTGAAGCATAGCAAGATTCTGTTTATGGATGAAGCAACAGCTTCTGTTGATTCCCAAACTGATGCTGTAATTCAGAAGATCATTCGGGAGGACTTCGCAGACTGTACAATTATTAGCATTGCTCACAGAATACCCACAGTTATTGATTGTGACAGGGTGTTAGTCATAGATGCTGGTATATTTCTCACTCTAGTGCTTTCACATTTTGCATAGCTATATTTGAAGGAAATTCGTAGCTCAAAATAACCTTATAAATCCTGGTCAATAGATATCTTAGAGCTGTAGTTCCCTCTTGTCTCCTTTTTATGAACACGGAATGAACATCATTGCTTCTCTAGAAATCCATCTGTCTTCGTGATAACCAAGCTTCGTATCTTGAACCAAGCCCGAAGAGACTGCTTGAGACTGTATATCACCTTTTTTACCTGCAAACATTAGTATTATAATCGGTCACTTTTCAAAACTCGGTCATGGACTCACATATAACTATTATGTCTATGTTCACTGACTTAGATGAGCCAGGAATGGTTCTGGCCTTTTCCGAGCAGAGCTGGTGAACGAGATTCCTGATATAAATAATGACTTGAATCCATATAGTCAGTAGTATCTTTTTAGTTATTGGAACATGAAATAAGAAAATTACTCATCATGAAATATGCACAGAGTTCATGTTCACCTTAGATCATCAAACAACCATGCCCAATTTTAGATTTTTTTCAATCCTTATCAACATGGCTGTCATGTGTGCTTTTGTTTTTTGCTTCTTCTCGAGTCATGGAATAACCTCTCCACATAATGCGATAAGGCTCTGTACAACTAACTTCCCAAAACCTGTAGTAACAGGAACCTCTAGTCCTGGGCTGCCCTGTTTTGTGTTTTTTTCTGTTATTCTTTTCTGCATATAGTACGTAGGCTGCAAACGCTATGTATCTGTGTGAAGATGACCATATTACATCTAATATATGATCTGGGGCGTTGTTGTGCTTGTACAGGACTTGCAAAGGAATTCGACACACCTTCTAGCTTAATTGAGAGGCCATCACTGTTTGGGGCACTGGTTCAAGAGTATGCCAACAGATCATCAGGATTATGAACACCCTTTTCCACTGCTTCCTTGATGCACTTCATTAGAATGATGATCACATAATTTGCTTGGGGGCTGCAAATGTTGGGAAAGATGAACCACACCCTATAGCAAGAGTAACAGGCCAAGCAGGGAGCTCTAAATGGAAAAGATCGAGACTAGTTATATTTTTTGGTTGACCTTTTAAATTACTGCAACTTGTTTGAATTAGGCACACTATACATGATTTGTGAGTTTCACAAAGAAGGAATCCACTTGTAGTGGATTTGGATTTAACTTTAATGGGATTGTGTGGTAAAAAAATAAATTGATCAAATTCGATAAGTAAATGTATTATCACCAAGTCAACTAGACATATTGTGTACACAAAATAAACTCGACTGTATACCTATCTATCTATGTTATTACAATAATCAAAATAAGGGGAGAGGCACTTGAGAAACATTCCCTACTTTTTTTTTCTAATTTTTTAGAATTTTTATTTATTTAATTATATTCATCAAATCAATACGCAATATTTTGACTCATGTAATTTGTAACTACTCTTTCACTCTCTTATTATTATTATTTTTTGGTTCAACGGTTAAGGATGTCCAGACCAGTTTATGTAGATCTCGACTAATTCCCTCGATTAAAAATATGCCATCCACCTTGGAATTGGGTGTTTATGAAGAATAATTTCCCCCTATTCGATTTCAGGACGTTTGAGATTATAGCTTGTCTTTATTAGCATTTGAGTTATGAAATTTTCACTCTCTTATTAAGTAACCATGACCCAACCCCAAGCCCGCCCGCCTTCACCACCCACCCGCCCGCGAACCCGAAAACTCTAAAACCATTGTTTCGTTTCCGATGCATCGATTCATTCAGATCGCAAGAATTACAAAACAAACAGAGCTCCCGTATCAATTCTCACTCCCACAATCGATCCCCCTCCCCCAACAGTATCTCTCTGTAAATTTCTCCATTAATTCCTCTGGTTTTTTACCTATTCCTTTGATCGTACTTTTCTTTGATTACGTTTTTTCAACCTTAGAACCATATCATCACACTTCCACAAAATCTAGGGTTTTTGAGTGTTCATGATTACAGTCTTTTTTCGAATCTCACATCCTAATTTTTACTCTAGATGGAAACCCTTGAATGGGCTACCTTTGTTTCTCTTTAGGGTGTTCAAGTATAGGCCAAATTCAAGCTAATGGGTGCTCTAACCAGTTATCGGAAGCGCGGTTCCGATTGTTTTTATAAATCCCCAGTTCTAAGTCCGCCCAATTTCAATACCCATCGACGCGATACTCATATTTCGAAGAAACCCAGATTTTCACAATCTATGCCTGAAAGCCCTAATCCATCAATTTCGTCAAAAAGCACTGCTTCAAGAATTTATCGATACCCGGAATCTGTTACGCGGTTTCAGAGAGAAGTTCATGCTCCTACTAGAACACCCAAATTCAGGTTCGCCACAAGTTCGAGGGCGACGGGTGTTGGGGTTAGTCAGAGGGAGAATTCAGCTGATACGATGGGGAATGTGTTGGTCTCTCATTACGTAAAGGCTAGGAAATACGCATTGGATAGTTTAAGGTTTTTTAAGAAAGATAAGGAGGTGATTGAGATTGATGATGATACTGTTGAAGATGACGATGAAGTTTCGGAAATTGAGAACTTGGAAGAAGGGAGAGAAGGAAGGTCCATGGTTTTGGAGAAAAGTTCGAAGGAGACAAATGGGATGGTGGGGAATTTGCAAAAACTAGAGTGGAAGGGTGTGGAGTGTAGTTCTCAACCGTCAGGTTCTTCCGTGGTTGTGGATTTGAAGGTGGATAGTGCCGGGAAGATGCTGGACTCGTTGTCCTTGAACTGGGACACAGAGTTTTCAGGTCTGCCTGTGCATAAAAAGTTGCACGATTACACTGAGAAAAGGAATGATACGTTGAATAGTTTGCAGTTTCAGATTGGGTTATGGGAAAAACATCTACAAACACTTTCATTATCGCGGCCTCTGCAGAAACCGGAGGAGGTGGTGTTTTTTCTACTATTATGGCAGTGGCAAATTAGCTCATTTAGGGTTGTTTGCTTATATTGAATTTATTGAGTTTCAGGATGTAGCTACCGAGGCTTTTCTGCCGCTTACCGAGGTGGAAAAGGCTGATGTTGCTCGTGCCTTTTCTAATTCAAATAGGTAAAGTTTTTTGTATGCTTTATTACTGTATAAATTTAAAGAGCTTTATTGGTATTGTAATGTACTTGGGCATCCACTTCTGCAGGAGAAAGGTATTGGTCAATCATGAGAATTCTAATATTGAGATTACTGGAGAGATATTGCAGTGTTTAAGACCAGGTGCATGGTTGAACGATGAGGTATTTTTTCTTATTACCTGTCAGCAAAATGCCATCTGATTAAGTAGAGAAATTAGCGAGCTTGTGATGTAATTTCTTTGGTACGTATGCACTTTCTCATTTTGTAGGTTATTAATCTGTATCTCGAGTTGCTGAAAGAGAGGGAAAACAGGGAGCCCAAAAGATTTTTGAAGTGTCATTTCTTCAACACATTCTTTTATAAAAAGGTTGTCAATTCTTATACAGTATTGTACGATACATGCAATGTAAAATGTTTTGTCGCATTTTGGTTCTTTTTCATCCAACGTATGCAAAATTGCATACAATCTTCACATTTTGGCTTCTTTGGCGACTTCTTAAGTGGCATAAATTGTGAAATGTTATTATTTTACAATTGGTTCTGTATACAGTAGGTACTCGTGATTGAGTACTCTCTTCTGTTTTCAATTGCCTCATGAAGAGGGAAAAGATATCATACCCAAAAAGTTGAATATGAGAGTTTGATGCCCTCTGCATTAGAGGCACCTTGATAATTGTATTGTACGCATATAGGAGTACTTTAAATGAATATTTATGCGAGATGAAGTTTAAACTTATGAAATTAGTAAGATATAGTATAAAACGTACAAGATGTACTGTTGTAGGGCACATCGGATAAGATTAATTTACTGACTGCCCAACAAAGATTTGCTGATGAGACGACTATCTGTACTTGATCACTTAGAAAGGAATCAAAATGTATTTGATGGAATCTAAATCATACGTAGAGTGCCTAGTGCTTTTGGATCAGCTCAGTTCATTACCAGCAAAATGTTTTAATATTTTGAATGAAGCAATGGAGAAGTAAAAATTGCACAATCCTAAATTTGACTAGTCTCTTTTACCAATGCTATATTGATATGTTAGATTCCCATGTAACCTTCCCATATCTTTGGGACATTCATCTTCCCTTGCTTTTGAGACATGCTTGAATTCTATGGCACACAATATGGTGCCCTAGATTCCAACTGAAGAGTCCTTTCCTATTTTGACCTTCTTCTTCAGCATTGAAGAGTTGCAAAAGTAAAAATTTAAATTCTTGGAGAATAATATACCCATTTACTCTATGTGAATGCAGCAGATGCTCTCTGGCAAAAAAGTGTGAATTTCAAGTGGGACTTAAATTGGGCAGAGAGTGCGCGATACATTACATGATATGGGAAGTACTAAGTTTATAGGATTCACTAATTGAAAAATGTCGTATTCTTTAAGAAGTTTCCTTTACTCATACATTGTGTTAGAAGAAAGATTCGGTCCCCGCTCCTATGCTAATAATAATCTTATAGGGTAAGCTAGACCCTATTATCTCCAACCCCTATATCTTTCTTTTTTGGCTTTTTGTGTGTGTGTGTGTGTCTCTCTCTCTCTCTCTCTCACTCTTTGTGTGTTTGTGTGCGCGTCGCTAATATGTTCAGATCCCAATTGGAATGTGATTGTTATTGGACTAGGATGACATGTGGTATATTCAATCTGCTAAGTGGGATCCACTCTAGTATGGTTCTTTATTATTTGTGTAAACCTGAAATGGGCCACTGCACCTTAAGCAAGGTTTTCATGGTAATAGTATGTTGCCAATCGGTGTAGGATTCCAGTTATTTCTTAGATAAGATCATCTTACAGTGTTACACAACTATATTACTGAAGTTTGATATGTTTGTGTTAGTTATCTTTTATTCGTGCTTAGGACCTGGTTCTGTATGGTCTATATGACCTCTTTCTCTTATGTGCCCAGTTAATAGGTGGGAAGGCTGGTTATGATTTTAAAGCGGTTAGAAGATGGACTACACAAAGGAAGCTGGGGTACTGCCTTCTTGAGTGTGACAAGGTAAAATTTATGTTCCTTTTGTTATACTTTTATTTCTATTTTGTTCTTTTCTTGATTCCCAGATAATATATTAATTTTTTTGATTATTTGCTCAGATTTTTGTTCCTATCCACAAAGAAGTGCATTGGTGCTTAGCAGTTATCAATAAGAGGGATGAGAAATTTCAGTATCTCGATTCACTGGGAGGAAGTGATACTCGCGTGATGAAAGTACTGGTATGTTTATCATTCCTGTTTGTCATTTATATATATGTTGAAATATGTTAAGAGTTCTTATTTTATATATTAGACATAAGTTAGTTTGTGCTGGCTAATATTGTAATTACTCTAATATTATATAGTTATAAATAAGAGAATGTAGGAAAACCTAAACCAACATAGATTATTCTCTTTCTCTTCTTTTCCTTTCTTCTTTACTCTTCTTCTCATTTTCTTACTCTTATTCCGTTTCTACAATTTCGACTTGGTATCAGAGAAAAATGTTTTTTTTAGGCAAATACCCATAAACCAAAAAAAAAAAAACTACACAAAAAAAGAGAGAAAAAAGAAAAGAAAGATTTCAGCCACTGTTCATCGCTGACGTCAGTGTTGGAATGTTGCCGTCAACGCTGGTGACTTTCTGACAAAAAAACTTACTGTCTTGGTCGGTTTTTTGTCCTCTTCTTTATGATGATTTTTTGAAGTCATCTCGTTAGAGTTTTCTATTTTCAAATGTTTTTCGTGAAAATAGGCCTCGGATTGTCGATCTGCTATTTTGAGGCTGGTTCTTGAGATTCTCGCATCTATCCCTGCTAGATAGCTCAGACTAGGAGATTCAAAGGTTGGGTTGATAAACCTAACCCTCCTGGGTTGGTTTTGAGGTGTTTTTTGTAAGATCTGGTTATAGGCTACTATTCTGGCGCCCGTTCCAAGGATGGATCTGGTTCAATTTGGTGTTTTCCGGTGTGTTATGCTCTGTCTTGGCTCTAGTTTGTATGTTGGGTCAGTTTACAAGAGTTTTCCTTGGTGTTTGCTCTCTGGGTGCTTTGGCTAGGTTCTTTGGTTATGCAAAACACACTGAACAGTGTGCCTTCTGGTGTGATTGTTGATCTGTTGTGGTTTGTGGCTTTCTACCTACGCGATTTGCGTATTTGGATGTGTTCCTTTTTTTTTTTTGGGGAGCCTGACAGTATTGTTTCTTCACCTGAACAGTGTTAAATTGTTCCGACCTTCGGCTCTATTGTTTGGAGGTTGAAAATTGTGGACTGTTCTAGTTCTGTGGTTTCCATCATTGTTATTATTTTTTTTTTGGGAGGGGGGGGGGGGGGGGGGGGCGTATGTGTTTTTTTTTTTTACGACTGCTATTGTGTTTGTCTTAATTGGGGGGGTATGTTTGTGGCTTCGATCCAACACTGATTTGAGCATCTCGAGCATTTTTTTTGGCTCCCTTGTGGGTTGTTTGTGTGATTGAGGATTGATTTCTATTGTTGCACACTTAACTTTGTTTTTTTGTCATGGCACACTTGAATGGTGGTTGAGGAGGTGATCGTGGTGGTGGAAGTGGTCCATCTTATCGTGCTGGTCTTGGTGGTCGAGGTACTGGTTGTGGTTATCGTTATGTGTGGAAGTGTACTTATTGTGGAGGCACAAGACATACTGAGTATTATTATTAAGCTAAGTATAAAAGACCAACACATGCTAATTAGGTATCTGGTGATAATTTGGGTTCAATATTACATCAGACTTCTACCGATGACCCAGTTGCATTTGGTCCTAGCTTTCTTGATGATCTTTCTCATCAGCTTAATTCGCTCATTCCCAAGTTGTTTGCACTTCACATTTGTCTGCTTCTACTGTCAGCTTTGCTAATGGAAGTAACTTAGCATGTGTGTTTGGTAAGCCTTATTCGTCCTCTTGGGTCATTGCTTTAGGAGCTAGTACTCATATGTCTAGTATGTCGTCTCTATTCTCTAATTTACGTTCGTCTCACTCACACATTGTGTTAGGTAATGGCTCATTTCGGCTCGTACATGGTACTGACAATCTTCAATCTCCTCAATCTATGTCATTAACCTCTTATTTGTTTGTTTCTAATTTTTCCTTCAACTTATTATCTGCGAGTCAACTAAAACATTACAGTGTTTTGTAACCTTCTTTCCATCCTCTTATGTTTTTCAGGACCTTAAGACGAAGAAGGTGATTGGTTTGGGGTATGAGAAAAATGACTTTTACTACTTAGATCCTAGTGGTTCTATTCCTGCATTGAGTACTACCGTGTTTCCTCATTAGTGGCACTTCCGATTGGGTCATCCTTCATTGCAAAAGTTAAAACAAGTTATTTTTTGTTCGAGTCATGTTTTAGAATGTGAGGCTTGTCAATTTGACAAGCATCACCGTAGTTATTTTCTTCCTAGTTGTTCAAGTCGTCGATCCAGTCTGTTTCATGTCGTTTATACAGACATTTGGGGTCCTGCATTAGTTAAAAGTATTTTTAGGTTTCAGTATTTCTAGGTTTCAGTATTTCATGCTATTTGTTGATGATTTCTTTCGTATGATTTTGTTATTCCTTATGAAGGACTGTTTTGAATTACCCAAGGTCTTTACCACTTTTTATAATGAAATTCTAACTCAATTTGATGTTCGTATTAAAGTTATTCCGTCTAACAATGCCCTTGAGTATACTCAATCATTTACGAATATTTTTTGTGCTAACCATGACATTATACATTAAACCATCTGTCGTTATACCTCCTAACAAAATGGTGTTGCGTAAGCATCGTCATTTATTGGATGTTATTCGTACTCTTATGTTTAACATGCATGTTCCCAAACCTTATTAAGCAAATGTTGTACGAATCATACGTATCTGATAATTATTAAAATATGTGGATAATTCGCGGATACTTCTATACATAGTGCAAGATGTACAATTTTTAATTTTAATCTATAACCTTTCATTTCTATACATGGAGTTTACAATATAAAATATCAACAAAATTTGATTTGTCTTTCAAAACACGAGTGTTTTTTTAGTATTATAAAAAAACGAGTTAAGTTACACCATAACCTTAGAAATAAACACTTGTAAGTAAATCAACTAGTTAAATGTTGGTTCTAATTCCTTTAATTGGTCACGTTCACTTTATGAATATATCATAATAAGATGATATTACACCTTTTTCAAGGTAAAAATTACTAATTTTGCTTACTATTGTTAGAGAATTATTAAAAATTGTAATTTTAAAGTTGTTCAATAATGTTAGAATATAAATTAAATTTTATTATAAACGTATCCCGACTGTACCCATATCTTTTTTTTTAGATTTTATAGTATCGTACCCGTATTCCGTATTTTGTATCCGTATTCGTGCATCGTAGATGTAAGTGAATTTTGAATCCTTCTCTCACTTAAAGATGTGGTCTTAATGATCACAATACCGAGCTTATATTCAAGTTTGGGTTTCTGGTTTTATGGCTAAATTTTCTACTTGAATTCTAAAGTAGCGAGCTACATTATGATCTTTCGATCCAAAATAGGCTCCATTTCTTTATTATGCCCATACTCATTTTTTTCCTTGCGTCAATTTAGCTGAAACGAAACATTTATACTTTAGGACCAGTGTTTTTGTTTCCTTCAATCTTGTTCCCTTCACATGAATGTCAAAGCTACTTACTAACCTGCATGAGGACATCTGGATGCTACATGATTTGACATTTCCTCATTGTGATCATGAGGCAGGCATAAATGCATAGTCTTTTGTTTGCTTTCGAGGAAATTTAATTCAAGAATTGATTCAAGGTTGTTGTTTAAGTGATTAATTCAGATTGCAATCATTGTATGGACTGAGAAATCTCATAATATGGATCCTTCTTTGATTTCTCTTTCTATACATTTCTATTTCAAAAGTTTTGGAACTCCTCAATGTTTAACACAATGTAACAATTATATGGGGTGCCAGATGTTTTTTGGGAGTGCCAATAGCCAGATTGATGCATTTCCCTGATCATTGGCTAAATGCTGAGAAATGTTGCTGTCATATTGTTGCTGCACTAAAGAACTTGTGTTTTGTCCGAAATCATTGTATGATGAATTTTGAGTGGTTTCCTTCTACTACTTGCCCTTGACGTATGCTATTGGTATTTGTTAATATCCAGGCTAAATATTTCGTTGATGAGGTGAAGGACAAGAGTGGGAAGGACATTGATGTTAGTTCTTGGAAGAAGGAATTTGTCGAAGACCTTCCTGAGCAGAAAAATGGGTTTGTGGTTTTGAGATTTTTACTTGTCCAATGCATTCTCTCCAAAATATCACCCAATGATTCATTGTTGTGGATTATAGGGAATTAATCTGTCGGAAATCATACTTTTGGTATTTCTAAAGATAAAAACGATATTATAATTGTGTGTATGTTGAAATTCTAACTCTTAACAATTAACAATTGTGAAAATTAAGGTTTATTTATGTACTTTCCCCTAGCTAGTTCTGACTTCTCACTTGCACGGATAATTCCTTGGATCATGCCATTTCTACTTTTTCCTTTTCTTCCTTTTTTAAATGATGGTCCCATGGACTGCGTGGTGGTGTAACATTGAGATTTCACATTAACAATCAGCAGGACCTAGCTTATCAAGTTAAAAATGAATCGTCCTGAAATGCTCTTATTTCCAATAAAATCTGGGAAAAAAAAGGTTAGGACTCTTTTTTTATGCTATCTGACAAGACTTTTACACACTTATGTCATATCCAGCCACATTCTTTGGATGTCCAATGACAATGTTATTGTGCATAAATCATCTTATTCTTCTAATGAACTAAATGTCTGGCAACTGTCTTGAGTTCCCCATTGTCATTTTAGTGGTATCATTCTTTCTTGATAAGGCAATTTCAAATGTAATTAGACGTCCAATTACTATATTTGGCTTGCATAGTATGTATCTGAGAGTTTTATTTCTTTCTTATCTTTCTGTTTCATTTTTTTGGCTGTTTCGTTTTTTTTTTATTTTTTTAAAGGGGGGGGGGGGGGGGGGGGGGGGGGGTTCAGTGGAAGGAAAAAAAATGAAATTTGCATATTTTTTAGTGCTCCAGTATCAATTTTGTTTTGCTTTCTTTTTCTGATTTAGCATTTGTTTTTGAGCAGGTTTGACTGTGGCATGTTCATGATCAAATATGCTGACTTTTATAGCAGAGGTGGCGGACTCTATTTTAACCAGGCAAGTTATGTGCTCACATAACCTAGGGTGGACTCTTAATTACTAGCTGTAATTTATTTCTCTGGATCGATAAAAGTAAATTGACATATGTATAATTACTTATAGAGGTTGGTCTTAGACAAATAATGGCCAAGTACATGCGAATTCCAATTAATTTAACGTTCAAATTAAGAGCATAGAACTAAAAAGGCTAAAAATATGCAAATCAAGGTCAATTGTAGAAATCCCAACACAATAAAAAATACTAAACATGCAATTATAGACTAAATGTAACTTATATTATAAAAAAAAGGAAAAAAAAAGTTAAACAAATGGCAAAAATAATGGGTACAGGATCTAGAGATCCAAAAAATCATGGTTAGTGATGTCACCAATCGTGTGGACCTCAGATAAATGCAAGTCATAGTCCGTAAGGGGATTATACAGTCGTCGGAGAGTAGCACAATCTGGTGCGCGTCTTCTTCTCTCTTTAGGTTTTTCTAAATCTATTGCCTATTGATCACAAAAGGATCTCATATTTTTATTAAAAAATTCATAAGGACCCCAGTGTATCCAAAAAATTTCCAGACTTGTCTGAATTGTGTCTGTAACGTGTCTACAGCTATTTAGATATAGGTCCATAAGAGAAGAATAGAGTGGGCACTATTACACATATTTGTGGGATGGATAATATAAGTATACACATACATCCATAGAGACAGTTTTTTAAAATAATTTGAATGTGGACCTGGATGACCCTGGGCCCAGGGTAGCTCTGCCTTTGTGTGTAGAGGTAATCGTGAGAGTGGGTCATTTATTCTTGCATTATCATATGACTCTACCATTATGGAATAAATTGGTTGACTTCGTTGGCTTTTGTTGGGTGGCTCTGAGATCCATATCATCTTATGCTTTTTTGAATTATATGAGTCTGGGAGGAAATAGAAGAGGGACGACCCTATGGCATTATTGTGTTTTTTTAATACTATTTAGGTATAATGGATGGAGAGACACGTGAGAATGTTTGATGATAAGCGAAAGAAGTCAAATGTTCATGGGACATGCTTTATTTCTTGGAATCTTTTTGGGCATCTGTTATTATGGATTTTGAGAGTGCTCCTCTTTTAGCACTATGGTTTGTTGAACAACAACATCCGTTGTTACACATTTTTGGGTTGGACAACTTGTCGAATAACAATGAGAGTGAAAACGGAGTATCCGGAAACACAAAAGACAAAGGAAGGTTTGCAAGTTTTCTCGATGCAACTTCCACATGATTGCTTGACATTTCATTATTAGGAGTGAACAGTTGTAGTAATGTAATTTGTTTTATTAAATTTTTCATCAATACAAACCAATTGAGTGTTTATTGATTTCGCTAGATATTTTCATATTGCACAAGTTTCTAATAATTTGAATGAGATATTTTTTTGGTTAGTTTTATTAAACTCAACTCAACTAAGCCTAGTTTAATTAGCCCGTGTGTAAATCCAAATTTACTTACTCGCAATGCTATGCAAAATCGTTGCGAGAATGAGAGGTTAAAGAGAGAAATAATCAAGCGCTCTGTGAGCATACAACTGACTAGGATCATACAAAATAAGTATGAAATATTTAGTTATTTCCTTTTGGTATGATTCCTGAGACTCTTATATTCATGTTTGGGTCCCATAAAAAGTTGAATTGCTTCACATTAATATATTCGGCATTGGTTAGACTTGACGTATTTGGGTTTCAATGATATAAAAAGTTGAAATTTCGCTTCACGTAATCCTAGAAGTGAACTTATATCATTACTGATGTCTGTCATTTTCTTTAGTGGCACTCCCATGATTATAATGGATATGTCCCTTTGATTCTACTAGGACACCGGCTCCATAATAGTTTGTCCCAGTTATCTGGGTGGTGACTTCTATGTTATTACAATTTAGCAAATCCAGTGTCTGTGGGATATCTAGATACATGCTGTGTTTGGTCTCATGAAATTGGGGGTTTTCCAGTTTCAGTTCTAATTGGAGGCCCCCCAATACGTTGCATTGCTTCATGAAACTTGCCTATGATCTGTGTTTTCTTTCCTTGTAGGAGCATATGCCCTACTTTCGGCTGAGGACTGTGAAGGAAATATTGAGATTGAAAGCTGAATGATTGATTATGAGCCTCTGGGTTTGATGCCATGTTGTAAATTCCCTTTGTTACTGTAAAAATACTGGGTCTGCATCAGGGGATGAATGATTATGAAGTTGGTGTGCCCAGTAGCTATAAGAGGAGGGCTTCACCTTCACCAAGATCTCGAAGTGAGATGTGGGAATTCTGGCTGTCGATTGAACTAATAGAACAAATTAGTCTTATTTGGGGAGCCCCAGCAAGCATAGTGAATAGTCTTGAGGGAAACACTGCCCTGCCCTATTCTATGCCTACCAGTCATGAGCTGTGAATGAGATCTTTTTGCAGAGTTGAGTTGTAGTGTTAGGTTGTGATGTTCCTTTTCTTTCTTGGCCCCAATATGTTTTTTTTGGGCCATTTGTTCAGTGATTAAAGTCGCATGATAATTTTGGTGTTATTTCACAATTGTATGATAGACAACAATATCTTCTCGAGGAAATGAAATTTTCGAAAAAAATTCTGTTTTAGGTGCCACGGTATATTATCTGGATGTATACTGGTAGAGATTAATCATTGAGAGAATTGTTCCTAAGTTTTTTAATTCTTTTCACTCTCTCTCTCTCTCTCTCACACACACACACACAATTCAACTAATCACATCTTGGCCATCCATGCATGCTATAAAAATCTGTTCACCATTTTCTTGGAGTTTGGTACTTAAAAAGATTATAGCAAGAATCGAACGACAGAATGAACCAAATGTGGCAAGCAAGTTCTGTTCAACATTCTGCTAACTAGTTACTTGAGTTATGTGTAGGTATCTGATATTACCTTTCCTGGAGAGAGAAGATGAGCTAAAAGCAGAAGATTATCAACAATGGCCTGTAAAAAAACAAGCAATCCTTAATCTAAGCTAATATGATCTCCGCTACCTCCGACCTGATATAGATAGGAGCCTTTATGTACAGGATAGATGTTTCTGGTAGAAGAGGGTGGGAGGGGGGTTGGATAGAGGGTTTGCCTGCCAGATTTTCGTCTAAATAAAACCAGCATGACATTTTACCAGGAACCAATCTTTAGCTGGGAGCTCAACCATGGAAATGAGAGGTGCTCAAGAAATCTGAGATACAAAGATTTACATTCAATATGAAACACAAAAGGCTTTGGTAAGTACATAAAACCATCAACAGAAACAATGGTGTCTGTCTGTTTTGAGATTTGTTCTTAAAAATAAGTGTCTCCTAAGATCATTCGAGTCACTATCAGATAGCCGGAGCTCTACAAAACCATTAGAACTCAGGCAAGAACACATCAGATTCATCTGAAATAACACATTTGATTGCACACACCACCTATACCGGTAAATCATTGCCATACTTGATAAGCCTTCAGTCCAGGTATGAGCCACATTAGCTCTTAAATTCACAAGCAGGCAATGAAGCACACACCTTGGTTGTCCCCAAATCACCTGAACATGCTTCCTGCTTTGTAACTGCAGAAGGATAAGGAAAATTAGGAGTGGACATTTCATAACTTTGTTCAAATTCAAAATTTAACTCCACCAGAAAACAATATGAACGACTTATCTTGAAATAAGACAAAGGGGAATAAGTTATTACAGTGCAGGAAGGGGTGTCTTAGTTGCAGACTGGGCAAGGTATAGCCTCAACGGGGCACCCTTTTCCTACTCAATATCTCCTGTTCTTTTAGTCGATGCTGGAACCTGGCAAGGCGGGCCTGGAGGCTGACCAGACTTGCTGCTTTCCGTGAGAGCACAAAACTCAACTGGGTCACGTAGTTGTCAATGAGGCTGCCTGGTTGATCAATTTCCGCCAACAGCTTCATTTCCTGGCATTCAGAAACAAAACAAGTTAAGCACTTGCTTGAGAATCCTCTCTCCTGTGCGCATATTCACCCATGCACAATAAACTGTCCATTTGAAACCATCTTAAAATTGAGCTACTTCATGTAATAATACTTAGAATATTCAAATGGGACTTTTAATGCAAAGAGAACAGATCTATTTGAATGCTATATGACAACAAAACAAACACCAGCTTCAAATGCTACGAGCAAAAGATTTAAAATTTGTACCGGTGAGTACCTTTTTGTATCCTATACAGCTTGATATTGAAATAAGCAAAGGAGGAAAAGAAAAATTCACAACGGAAGCAAAAAAGGAATTCAAATGTCACATTTCACTCACTTCACGAACAATCTCCATCGTGTCTTCAATTTCTTTTCTATGGGCTGCAATTAGGGCCTCTTCTTCCTACATAACCAAAACAGGGTAAAAACAATTTTTGAAACATACATCCGACAAGCTCATAATTTAATGAAAAATCAATATCCCAGAACAGCCGCAAATTGATAACAAACCTCAAGAATTTCATTGATGTTGCCATTATTTCGGGGCTCAGATTCATATTGTGTTGATCCAATGTTGGTTGTGTTAGAATTACTTGTAGTTCTCTGTTTAGAACTTGTGGTGGTGAGATCAGAGCTGCCACCATCTTTTTTCAGAACGTTACCCAGCTTTTCATATTTTTCATCCCTATAAGCTTTTCTTCGAGGTGGAGATACCTTCTGCACCTTCTCTTCTGTATCAACTGAGTTTTGGGAATATGATGATGTAGACATTTTTTGATATGTAGAACCACCAAATTTAGTCTTCATATCAAACCTCTCCCTATCCATAGAACCAGAAATTACCCCACTTTCCTCCCGTCTATTGAAGGTATAATTTGATGTAAAACTAGAGGATTGTTTGTCGAAATCAGCTGAAGGATTGCAAGAAAAAAATTCCTTTTCTATGATCCTTCTACCTGTATCCACTACTTTAACTTCTTGCTGTTGCTCAATGACGTCATCCAAATCGGCAGAAATAGGCAAAGATGGAGTTGATGAAGATTCCTTATTACTGGGTGGTAATGAACTAGCCACCTGTTCTTTTTTTCCATTTCCGCTTTTGGAGAGACTTTTAACCCTGTTCTTTAAATAACCACCATTTAGCTAAAATCCACATAGTTAACTCAAATGTATACTATCAACAACCATACCTGTCAGCATATCTCAACGTATTGAGAGTGTGTTCACATGAACCAGCATTTGGAGAAATGCAAGAGATCATGACAGTCCTGGAGTTGCCAACAAAGGAGTCACGAAGAACCTCAGTGAGTTTGCTCCCACGAAAGGGAATATGGATCTGGTCGTTGTCAAGAGCACGAATACATTCCTTCAGAGCCAAAAGACTCTTGTTAATTTCAGCCCCTTCAATCCTGCAATGAAACAAAAATTATCTGGAATTGCAATACTAAATTTGTATGGAGATGCCACTAGAGTTAAAGCAATCTTGATATACAAGAAGCTGGTAGAACAAACAAAACCTGGCCACTAGAAAACAGCCAGCTTGAAGCAACATTGATTCTTTAAAGAAAAAGGGAAAGATAAAAGAGAATTGCAATGGAGCGAGCAAAAGTAAATCAAACCAGACACACACAACTGGTAAGCAGGATTAAAATTGTAAGGGCCTAAATCACTAATAACCATCAGGACAACTTAAAACTAATCCTACCCAAGTAAAAAGTTTCAGATTTATTTAAAGTGATGGTATGCAGCAAAGTAAAAGCAGATAACTTGAACACACAAACGAATCATTTATTTGGAGTCTTGTAAGGGTGCAACACAAAGCATTCATACTCATTACGGCAAGTTAAAACTGGTATGTTTACAGTGACTTTCTGCTTCTTAACCATCTCATTCACAAACTGACTTTATTCGCGTAGTCTTTGACAAGAACTTCAAAGAAGATGATTATGATCTCCCGTGGGAAAGAGGGATTCTGTTGGTAAATACAGCCTGTCTGCCAGT
Organism: Ilex aquifolium; assembly: GCA_951799425.1. Taxonomy (NCBI): domain Eukaryota; kingdom Viridiplantae; phylum Streptophyta; class Magnoliopsida; order Aquifoliales; family Aquifoliaceae; genus Ilex; species Ilex aquifolium. Next base: position 2,453,980 of record OX637397.1, on the reverse strand, counting down.
CGCACATAATGCTACTGGCCATTGATCCTTATGGTCTACCAATACCAACACAAATGGATCAGCTGAGCAATTTTCTAACAGTCACTATGCAATACAAGCTGGAGGTCCTGATTTGAAGTCTTTCCCTTGGGGCCATTCTCAGGGATCTATCCTGGTACTTCTCAGTGCATGTGGGATGGGAGGGCTACATGTATCCAAGAGGATTAGCAGATGCGCTAAGGACCCTGTTATCTCCTAGTTTGCAAAAAAGGTGACAACCAGACGTTGAGGTAGAATACAAAATGGAAAATCTACGGAAATAGATGCACAAAGCAGTGGAGAAGCCAAAAATATTGCAGCTATTTAAAGCCTATAATTATAGGTCAGTGCATGGGTGCAAAAATAGTACCGTGTTTGCCGGTCATTATCAGTTGTATCAGCACCTCTTTCGCTACCAGCAAGATCAATAAAAGAAATCTTCCCAACTACCTTCCCAATCTTGGACTCGTTTCCATCATTGTTCCGCCTGGAGTCTTTTATCTCATTGTGCTTCTTAATAGCAAGTTGTAGTATAGCATGTGACCTTGAAGATTCCTCATTAGCACCAGTGGACCCTGTACTTCTCGATGCATTACCCCTCTCGATATATTCTTTAACAATCTGTACATCCGAAACTTCAAATTCTTGTAGTCCAACAATGCAAACTTGTTGCCGCCCGTCTTCCCTCATACAAAGTTTCCTGTAGAAGAACAATGAAAACCTCATAACCATCACAATATATGCAGATTTGCGTCCATAAGCTACACATGCACCCACGATGCTATGTGATAGAAATAACAGAAACAGAGGCTATGTATTGAAGGCAAAGTGATGTGCGATTTGACACTTAGAACACAAGATGTTATATGTTAGCAAACCAACAGAAACTTCAGTCTTGTATCACTAGTGTTCCAAACTCTCTTCCTTACATGATTCACAATTTAGGAGGGATCACACACACAATTAAATCTAATCCCAGACAAAACGTAAACCCCCTTGAGGGGTGGGGGGTTGGCAAAAAAGTGTCAGAGATGATATGAATATTTCAAACCAGAATGCATGAAAGATTCATTTCAAATAGGTTGCTCATTACTTTGTGAAACTTCCCATAATTCCTTTATTTAGTCAAATGCAAAACATTGCAACTCTAAGATTATGATTGAAAAAAATAAAGCTCAGAATCAATGGGAACACTAACTTCCTATCACTAAGAAGATCGAAGAGTTTCCCGCCATATATCTCAAAATAACTAAGCCACAACTTGAATCTCTGATTACGGTAAGCTGGCTGATGCAATATCCTGACGAGGTCTTCTGCAGCTCTGAGAGGTAATGGTTGCATCGTATATGTCTTACCACTCCCTGCAATTAAGAATTGTAGTGTTTGAGTTCCCCATATCATGGTACAAAAGACAAGCAGTCCCAACAACAGATGGCAGAAAAAATGAGAAACACAGAAAAATTAAACAAGCACCATGGAAGCCTATAAGAACATTGCAATAACGATGTGAAATCGAACAAAGTGTTGTCAATAAAATGCATGCTACATCAGAATGCAATTATCTTCCCTCCAGGTAGAGAGATATTTCATCTTAACACGATTGCAGAAGAAGAACCACCTTGGCATATGAAAAAATATCCTTGAGTCTTGCCTTTTACCAATGACTCAATACTGAAAAGTCACATATTTAATCATAGGTCACTGCCTTGTATAAAGGCAAAATGTTGGGGCTAACAACAGCAAGGCTATGGGTTGAAATATGAGGACAGTCACTGTGCAAATAATGTTAGCCAAAGGTAATGTATGTACCCATTCTACTTGGTCCCTTTTAATAAGGTTTTTCGTTGTTGTATCCACTATTCCAACAGAAGGTAGTTCCAAGATTTGGACAAAGCTTTCCTTCAAGTACCCATTTATCTCAAAGGGATTTTTTCTCACAAAGTTCCAAAAATTTCGCTATACCATCTCAGTTAACTTTATGATCCAAGGAACATATGAATCCCTTTGTACCTTATAATCCTTAAGTTCAGCGCCCTCATGGGGAAAAAACATAAAAGGACTCCAGTTTCATTTTTTGATAGGAAACAAGAGAATATTATTAATAAAGAAAATGAAAAGGAACATGAGAGGACAAGAAGTCCTCTAAATGCAAAAGGACTCCAATTTCAATATAATCGACATGCCTTCTCTAATTTATTTTGATAAGTTAAAGCTTAATTGAGTACCTAATAGAAAATATAACCGAAATGCTAGGAGTAGAGGAAGTCCAAACGGCTGAGATTTTAAAGATTAATATGACATATTTTAGTTTAACTTAGAACATGGTCCCCATGCAGAGGGTAATGACATAACAGAATATATGTAATCCACCCCCCAAATAGTGGTGACAAAGTTTTGTTGAGCTAGCTGTATTTAGTTGAGAGCATCTAGGCCAACTTAACCTCCCTCCCTGTGATGAAGTGAAAAATTACAGGCTATATACATCTTCAACCTCCCTATCCTTCATGCTCTAAAATAAGCATGCGGCTCACCTGCTATAATGATGAAATGGAGTGGATCAGATATCTGAACTTCAAAACATCTTTCCTGATCTCTAGGTGCTATATACACAGAACCCAATCCAAAATTTATAGACTCCAGATAATTCTCTTATATCTTACCAATTTGTGGGTTTATTATTAAAACAGGTAAATGAAGTAAACTGCTACATGCAAGAAGATAAATTACTGGTGCATACTGAAAGTGCAGTAAGAGAAGCACAAACAATCTCTGCACACCTGTCTGACCATACGCAAAACAGGTAGCTTTTGTTCGCTGAAAAATGATGGGGATAATTGGCTCTACAGTAACACGATATACCTGTTCAAGCATGAGAAACAATCAAACCAGTTAACTGAGGAAATAAACTTAGTTGCCTAAAACCCAGCACAGGAAAAGATGAGAAAACTAGATGAAATGAAGTTCACAGTAAAGACTCATTTAATAAAAACTTACATCATGACGGATCATAATTTTGTGATAAATATGTACATAGAACACAGCTAGGGGTGTTTACCCTACCCTACGGGTAGGAAATATACTCTTCCGTCTTCCTACCCGATACTTTGCGGAAGAACTTTTTCTTGGCCTACCCTACCCGATCAGTTGTGGTATTTCTACCCGACTTCCTACCCGATTAATCGGGTAGGAAGTCGGGTAAACACTTTTGTAGATACTTTTTTTTAAGAAATTAATAAGGAAATTTTATTTATTTATAAAACAAAGAAATTAGAAGCAATCAAGGCACATAGTCTCACAAAAACAACCAAACAAAACTTAAACATCCAATTACAACAACAATATCACCTTTAAGAAGAAACAACACTGTTATGGGTTCAAAATTTACAGTAAAAATGATTTTGAACACCTAGACCAGATGATTTTGAACACCTAGACCAGAAATACAACTTGCAGCTCAGACCACTAAGGTTAGACCAGACGATTCGTGACTCGTGAGGAAGTAAGGTCGCGCAGAGAGAGAGAGAGAGAGCACACCAGATCGCGACCAAACCAGATCGCGCAAACCAGATCGTGACCAAACCAGATTGAGAAATGCAAACCCTGGTTGATCCAAAACGCACCTGACCTTTACCCTGATCTTCTCAAAGGTCAGCACCCAAAAACCCTAGATATAGATTTGCATACATACATATGCATATGAATGAATATTCTTTATTGAAAGTTTGCTTATTGATGATTCAGAGGCAAATACAAATGACACCGATAAAGTCTCAGATCAACTTCAGTGGAGAGAGAGAGAGAGAGAGAGAGAGAGAGAGAGAGAGAGAGAGAGAGAGAATACCTGGAATCGGGACTGAACGAGGATTAGGAGGAGGAGTGGAGTGAGCTGTGTGTGTGAGGCGCTCTCGGGACTCAGTACAGTAGACGATTAGGGTTGGGTTTTTTTAGTATATATATATATTAATTAATGCGGGTAGGGTAGGGTGGGTATGCGGAACTGGATGGCTATTCCGCATTCCTACCTGATTTTTGCGGCTAGCCGTTCAGTAGGGTAGGGTAGGGTAGGAAATTGCGGTCAGTCGAAAATTTGAACACCCCTAAACAAAGCGGTGTAATCTTATATCTTTGAAATGTGAAGGTGTTACCTCATCGTTCGTGACTTGCTCATCTAGGACAGCATCAAAACAGAACTCATGCTTCTCTACATAAGCAGTCAAGTCCACCTACAAGAAAAGTTAGTTCTCCCCAATTCTTAGTGAACTTATAAAAATAAAACTAATTCAAAACCGAGCAAGCATCAATCCAGATTTCATATCAAATAACGAAATAACACCCAATTTAGTCCTCAATGATGGAGATCTGGGAGGGTAAGATTGTACAAACCTACCCTTTGGCATTATTTGAACAAAGTGGTATTTTTTCGCCCAAATTCTGATCACTGAACTAGTGGCCCTTGTTAGTTTTCACATCAAATACAATATAAACATTTAAGTTGGCGTACTTTACTGACAGCTGAGATATAGTCAAACCTTTAGCTTGGGTTCATGGACAGCCAAATTAGCATCATCATATACAGTCACAATGTCATCCTCCTTGCGAGAAATTTCCTTCTTGTTTAGAGGTCTCTTACGCACCTAAGACAAACAACAATACACAACTTCAGAAAATTCCAGAACATTGGTATGCATGATGTAAATAGCTTTCAAAAGTTAAATCAGGAACTATGCCCCAACACAGAGCACATTTCCAAAGGAAAAGTATGAAACAGTATAGCAAAAATTTACCCACGACTTGCCTATTACAGATATATAAAGTAGATTACCAACATTTAACCAGAGAGAGCGACATCAAATCAAAGACACCGATATAAAAATGAAAGCAAATATATCCCAAAAATATTTGGGTATTATTCACCCTCATATTCATGTCCAAGGAACTAAATTTCGTTTCGTTTCCACCAAAACGATCTAAACGAATCCATGATTGAATATCAAAAGTACAATGTTTCAAGGTGTTTCAATTGTTTTGATTTGTTTCAAAATGTTTCAAAAACAAATTTGCAAATTTTTACTTTGTTTCTATCATGTTTCCAAAATATTTTTGAAACGTTTCTAATTCCTAGCTAACTGAAATTATGCATCGCAATGAAATTTTAATCCTTGTTTATAGCTAATACAAATGTATGGATGTCAGTTCCTTTTAAAGTGACACAAGAAGATAATATAGCATGCATTTCCTTCTCTAACGCTATTTAGTTAACAGCAGGAAAATCAATGGTGAGCATCTTCTCCAAAGTCCCATGCGCAAAAAAGAAAACAGTCTTACTAGTGCTGGGAACAAGATTAAAACTTTCAAATTTCATATTTTATACCGCTTTCTAATACTTTAGTTTGTTACCCAAAGTCACTTCGGTGGTTATCTTGACATTTTGAAAACCACAATCTGTAAAGGGTTTAATCTTAATAAGAAATCAGGAGAAGCAATTGCATCTGTCCTAAAAGTAAACGCTATTAGACGTCATGCTAACATAAAAGTAAGATAAATTCCAGCATGTATGTAGATTTTGTGAAGCAATGCTCATGCTTTTTTTTATGATAGCCTCCACAAAAATCATAGATAAAACTTGCTGGTAAGCCAAACGCAACTCCGCCAAGAGAATCAAACATGTTTTTTATTGAATTTGTATATTAGAGGCAGATGACTTTTCATGCATTCTCAAAGAGGGCCCATCCATACAATCAACAGCAGGAAACAATCTAACAGGAAGAAAAAGAAAAAATCACAGCAACATTGGAAAGGCTCTAACCAAAGCTTCCTCAGGAGTTGATATCATGATCAGATCACACAAAATGCACACCCACAAACACAGACATGCGAATACAGAGAAAGAGGATGGCTACTGCGACAGAACCAACATACCACAACTTTAATCTTTGCCACATTGTTTTCTTTGGTATTGTTTTCTTTTCCATTCGTAGGTAATCCAACTGGTGCATCATCGTCCACCTGCCCTCTTTGCTGGCGGCTGGTCATTACATCAAAGTCACTGTCAAATGCTTCTGTGACAGCAGGCATGAAAGGCGAAGGCTCAAAAGGTTCTGAAATAACATGCTGAAAGAGGAAATCGAAGTGATTATCTGCTAAATGGGTGTAGCTCCTCTCAACAAATACAGAGACATGCACATTCAATGTTCTTCAATATATGACCAGATATTCAATCAAATCAGCAAGCAAAATAAAAAAAACTACACTAGTATCCATACACACATGTAAACATGTTAGAGGCATCCAACTTAAAACTATGCCATGGGTGGCGAGACCCCTTAATCATAAAACCAAATTTGAATCACCCTAGTCTGTAATTTAAATGGGTGCAGACTTGACTCACTGACCATTCAAAGTCCTCACTGATCATTCAAATTCTAACTCTGATAGTTAGAGGCATCCAACTTTTAAAAGTCAAAAGCAATTGTTAGTAATTGCTAAAAAGACCACTCAACCATATAGCCAACGCTGCATGTCTCTACTCTTTCAAAAAGGGATACAAGCTCTTTTCACCAAAAGGACATCAACCGTGTCATAATGTGTTATCAAAATATATTACAAAGTCGATGATAATAAGTACTTAGAGCAAAGTTATTGTGAGAAAAGCAGTTCATCTGCTGCTTTCCATTGTAGATTCCTATTCAATTGTAATTTCTATGGGATTCTCACTCATTTTTAAACAAGCATAAGAAAACAAATACCCCAGACATACACTTGTATCACACAAATTATCACATAACAAACTCACTCCTCCAATCATTTCCTTGCCATTGCTTTCTGTGCTATTAACCCAATAAATTATTGTCTGAAATTGATTACCGCCACCAATAAACCATGATAATATCTACCTCTCACCTTCAAACCCTTTTTTCCCCAGTAAGTCACTCCGTTTGTAACATACTAGAGCTTTCCTTGTGTTTTGCAGCTAACACAGTGTGCATTCGTGCTGGCATCCATCATTGCTTCTAGGTATGATAATAAACTATGATACCCATTATTTCAACCACAATCACACTTTAAGAACAAAAACAATTATAATATTTGTCAATACATATCTAATTAAAATGGAGGAAAAGTATTAGTATCGTCTAGTTTGTAGATTATGGAATAATTCATTAAAAGAACAATGCATAAATAAAATGCCAGAGAGGAAAAAAGAGCTCTAGCAACAGATGCATCGCTGAGAAGCATCTCAGAACCCAACTCCAGTACCGGAGCTTCCCTCAAGAAGCTCAAAAGTTTAGTTCGTAAGTGTTATCCATTCAGCACCCTCTGGGAGGAGCTAAAACTTGGAAGATAACTGTCTGATTATCTCAGGAAATTAGAAACATACAAGACAAACCAGACATAAATGACTCCTGGGATAATGGAGATTAAGAAACACCTCCCCAAGAGGTGTAAACACAAGTATTGGAACAAGGAACAAAGGCACTGATCATTAACATAAAATTTCCTTTTCACACTTAGAAGTCCTCCCAAAGAAGGGTCAATATTAGACTACGACAGTACTTTGCATTCTATTTCCATACCTCAGATAGAAGCTCTGTGTCATCCATAGCATGGAGATCCAAAAGCCCAGCTCCAAAATCCCCCCTAAACTCAGGAGAATAAAAAGCATCTGGGGCAGTAGGCCCAGCAGAAGTTTGGGCAGTTGGAGTGTATGGCTCTGAACCAGATTCGCCATTAAAATTGTGGTTTCTCATTAACTTGGGAAGCCTCTGTTTCTCCTCAGCAGATTGTGCTCCATAACCCTTCAAACAGTACCACAAACTGCACCGTTATTTCCACTATTCATAGATCACAGTAAAAGACATCATTCAAACTGACATAAAAGGCAAAAGGAAATTGCAGGGTAAAACATAACTCCACAACACACAAACTATATGACTGAAAATTGTAGATTGACAGTGGATCCTAGCACACATGATGTGAGAAACAAAGAATTACTAAAACGTCATATCCCAAAAATCTATATAAACCAGTCCTACATTCTCTTTCAACTGTCAATATTGTGAACAAACTAATAGTTAACCACGACGAATTGTACATGCCAGTCTTAACGGCCCTATCACATCAAAGAGACTATCAAATTAGCAATTGAGAATTTGAACGAATTTAAGAATATCAAGGCACAGTTCCAAAGTTCTCATACCTGCATGAGGACGTTGGGTAGGAGACGATGATCCATCCCGGTGGAGGCCAAGGGTGAGGCCAGATGCTGCAAACCGGCGGACTGGAGCCACCGCGCCATGACCGCATCTCCGGCGTCGCTCGTGGGACCCGCATTGTGCAGGGACCCATCGTACAGAGCAGTCGCAGCGGCATTGCTCTGCTGCATCTGGCCACCCATGTGGCGCTGCGATCGGCGTTGCGGAGCCAATTTTCAAGATCTATTAACCAAAGCTTCAACCACATAAACACACAATCAAAAAATATAGAATTACATTCATAGATCACAAATTCTTTGTCAAAAGAAATAAAACCTGTGATTAAAGAAAAGTTTACTTACAAGGAGGCAAAAAGTCCGAATTCAAAGCAACACATGAACCTGTTCACACACCAAATTCTGAAATTCAACCGATTCTGATCGTAATCTTCAAACGCACTTCAATCTAATCTAAATTCAGCCGTAAAACGGTTCGAATACACAATGCATATTAGAATTAGAACCAAATCAAACCAAAAGAAAAAGGCAAAAAAGCACGCACGCCCACACCTACAAATATGCGTAGAGAGAGAAAGTACCAGAGGAAGAACAAATGAGAAATTCTTCGATCGAATCAGTATTGTTGCTGCGATCCGATAATTAAATCGAATGAATTGGAATTGGGATCGCGACTTGGATCTGAGTGAAATGGACAAAGAAAAACCCTAATTTGTGAAATCAACTGCGGAAACGCTCTCTCTCTCTCTCTCTAATTTGTATGCGAGATGTGAATTTTTTTGCGAGGCATGATAGGACAGGGTTCACGCGAGAGAGTATCCGATTGCTCACGTAATATACATTGCAACACAGATAATAACAACGTCTGTAATCAAAGATCTACATACGAGAGTATATATACAGATTTAATTATCGTTTATATTAATTAAGTTTTTAAATTATGTATTATATTAATTTAGCTTCTAAATTATAAAATTTGACTTAATATTGTCATTCTGTCAAAATTTGTTATTAACTTGTGACGGAGATTATCACGTGCACATCACATGAGTGAAATATGAGGTTACATGTGTAAGTGAGAGTTTTCGTCCAAATTCAAAAGTAAATTTAAACGAAAGGGTCACATTTAGTCAGATTACATAGTTTAAAAGTTAATTTGATATAAAATATAATTCATGAACTTAATTGATACTACCAGTGAGGGCCTATCAGGGTGGTGTCTGGACGCTCTCATTTACCGTCACTAGGGCTGATAATCGAACGAGTTCAAACCGAGCTTAAAAAACTTATTTTCTTAACTTAATTAAAAAATTGTTTAAGTTTGGCTCATTTAGAAAACTAGTCAAGCCTGAACGAGCCCAAAACGAACCGAGACCGAGTATTTGCACATAAACGAGTCAAAACCTATCAAGTTCGAGCTGAGCCTGTTGGATTTATTTTTTAAACGAATCTAAAAAATTATTTAACTTCGATTCGTTTTCTAAATGAGAAGAGTTTGAACGAGTCAAAAGGGAGTCGAACCCGAGTCGAGTTCGAGTAGCACGGTTTAATTAACAACCCTCTCTCCCACCCCTTTTTTCGACGAGCAAACAAAAAACTTAATTGAGATAAATGGTATACTCTCTCTATATATAGAGAGTTACTTAACTCTTAATAGGTAGTTAAAATTTTCAAACTAATTTACTTACCGAAAAAAAATTCAAACTAATTAAGTGGGTAATTTGAATTTATTCAAAGACTAAAACGCCCTCGTGTTATTTACATATGAAGTTATATTTTTGGCCAATAATTGAGTTTAAATCCGATTTTATTCTATCATACCTCACGAATTTGGAATTAGATATACTAATAGCCGATCCATATTATAAATGCATACACTATGTTATTTGCTAGACTTTAATTTAATGGAGTTAATTTGGATATAATTATATTTTTAGATTAAATTTTCATTTGTAACATATTGGATTGTAAAAATAAAAATACTAAATATTCCGATTCGATTTGGGTAAAAAGTAAAAAAAAAAAATTGTAAGATCCGCTTAACAACTAAAATATAACTTGAAAAAAAAAATAACTTTCAAATCTTTCGTTGTTCTTAAGTTGATATTCTGTTCACAACTCTGTTTTTATAGACCATATTAGTACTTGAAATATAATGACTATATAGTTTTCATAAAAATGATCATTTCATATATTATTGATGTATTTCGAGTAGATTAAATCTTCAATTATTTGTCACAAATTGACATTCATTATTCTATATATGATGGGGAGATAAATGACAGATGATGTATCAAGAAGGAAATTGAAGAGAAATTGTACTTAATAAGATCTCACGCTGCATTAAGAGGACCTAATACCATGTGATTATTAAATGTGTTAGACCCTCATGATCATCTAGGGACTCTTATCTATGGAAATTGTTATATATTTGAAAGCACATGAAGTGGTCTGTGGGTATGATCACATACACTATTAATGAGGATTGATCTCCTCTGACAGAGAACTAGACTTTACCATTCCTCAACATCTTTCCTTCCTTTCCCAAGATGATTTGGCAGTTGGTTTTCAATTTTATATCATATTAATTCACATATTTTTATTTGGTAATAATTATGGAACGATATCAAGTACTTATCTATCTAAATACGTCTTAGATTCGAGCTAGGAAATTATCTCTCCTATATAAGGGATTAAAGTTGTCTATTATTTACTTGCCCTTAATTCCGTTATAGACGGAGAATCTTGAGTGCTAAATACAGCCTTTTTTAGGCCATAACTCATTACGTTTTTTTTGAGAACTATTGCAATGGTTGTGGTTATAACGAAAACTCGGGTACGCATGCATGTTTTGACCATGTTTGTACATAAGATTTAGAAAATTGAGTCAAATTTTTGGATGGTGGATGGGTCGAACTTTTGTAAGTGGATCCAAAAAAAAAATGAAATCTCAAGTCTGTCATGCCTTAATCTTTTTTGTCATAAGTAAAATTGCCATGCCTTGTTACTGTCAATTGCAACTAAATGTGTTGAAATGTACCCAAGTAGGTGCCATTTTGCTACCCATAAACTACAATTTGGATTGCTTGCTGATATATATGTGCAATTTGTATGATACTTTTGGTCATCATGATGAGAATGAGAGGGTTGAGAAATGATGAGGACAGCAATGACTTATGAAAAAGAAATATGTATTTTTTCTGATCGATTTTTTTTGTGTTACAAATACTAAAAAGGTGTTTCCTTCTAGTTCCATGCATTTATAAGTTTTTCCTACCTTTGCTCACAATGATAGATCTAATGGATGAGTGAGGACGGGGCGACCGCACCCTAAAGATTTTTAAAAAATTTATGATGATATTATTATTATATATGAATATGCTAAATTACATAAATGGCATTTCTTGAATTTCTTCAAAAATATAAAAAGTTGTTTGATTGTTAAAATCTTGGATTACTCACTTGGAGGTTTGCAATGTGTTGTTTACTTATATTAATCTATGTGGGCCATAAAAAGAATCATGAAAGGTGGTGGAACTCAAAAGGGGACCCATACCCACTTTTAGATGTGGCCTAACTTAATCATGCCTTTGAGTGCACTTCTTTTGAATAAAGCCTTACTTTAAGTTGAAGCATGTGTGGTACAATGCAACAATTAATCAAGATTTGCATATTTGAATTAAAGTTCCATCATTTGTTTACTAGCAAGGTTAGCTCTTGCATCAATCAAATATTATTGCAAAATGGTTGTTATATGTATCATTTTACATTGTTGTGATGATAGCAATCATTATGGGATCCATATCCCGTTCAGCATAATTTTTCTCGATTTTTATTAATCATGCATTTTATATTGGTGGATGATCGGTTTATAAAGTGAGTCTTACTTGAATTCATGTAACGAGGGATCTGTTTTATACAAAAATAACTTTAAGAGCATCATTTTAATCTATCTTTTCTCTTTCTATTGTCTTAAAAATATCCCCACATAATGGAATTGTTTCTTAAATTTGAATGATTGTAAAGGGCCAACAAAGAATTCAATGGTGGTTCATGGTTGGAGTTCATTTCTTTATAAAAATATGGAGAAAAAAATATCATTTCCTTCTATGGTTGATCAAATTTTCCTATAAATGTTTTGCTTTAACTAGTGTCCCACATATATGCTGCCATTTTCATTCATAAAATATTGGGTTTTTTTGTTTATTATTAGTTATTAAATTGATTGGACGGCTTGTTCATCCTTTAAGCAATATATGTAAATGGATCCCTCAAAAACTTGCAAGCTAAATGATTGACTTTGCAATAAAACTAGATTGAAACTGATGTTAGTCAAGTTTTGCCTTTGATCGAACGGGGGAGAGGGGATTAGTAGAGATGTGCGTAAATGGTCCGAACACCCCTATCTGTTTTAAATGACTCCTATCATGTCGGGTTTCAAAATTGTACATTACTTGGATCGTCAGTCGATTTGGCACATTGGTATGAGTATGCGACACGGTATTTCTTTCAATACGTTGTATGATAGAAGTAGGTTTAGTTGGTACAATATTTTGAATCATTGTTTGTTTACTATCAAATTGCCTATTTGATTATATTTAATTGTATATTGATAAACACATAGTTAACTAGTATTTACTTTGTAATTTGAGGTCAAAAACTTAATCATTCCGAAACCACCTCCTTTTGGGTTGTGCAACTCCGATTTATGGGACGATAGAGGTATCCACGATCCCAATATCTCTTATACCATCGTCAATTTGGCCTTATATCATCAAATCTCATTAAAATTGAACACATAATTATAATTTAATATGTGATTGTCCTGACTAATTTTGCATTAAGGGTTGAGATCTATATACTTTATGAGCCTATCTGGTTTTAAAACAATGCATCAATGGCCGCTCTATGACACTGACATTTGGTCATTCAAACAAACACATGGTTTACAAAAAACAATTAGGCGGCGCCGGCCAGTGCTAACAAGGTGTGGAAACATATACCCCAACGCTCCATCAGAAATTCACCCTTGCTTAGTCATTGTTAGTATCTTACTTTTGGAGGTCATGGCATGGGCTCCATGTCCATACTTGGGGGGAAAAGTCCAGCCAACCCAGCCCTTTCGTGTAGTTTTTAGTTTGTGTTTAACCGTGATCCACAAATTGACGCATGAGACTCGCCTTGTACTTGGGAACATAGAGGAGAAACATAGCATGTGACAACGACGTGGCGAGATTTAGAACCTTTACTGCGAGACAGACACCTCGAGCTTTTAAAGATGAGGTCTTTTGGCGAAGTCAAGTTTGAGCCACCAAACTTTGCAACTAATGAGAAGACCTTATGGAATCAAAGGAAGCGTGTACAAGCAGAGTGATGACCTAGGAGCGTGTCTAAATTAAGTATAACGGGGTCTGTGTGTCGACTCATTTGATCATCGGGTCTGATTTATTACTTACAACTTGAGTCCATTACTATTGCATTTATACTTTTATAAATCTTTATCAGTTTTGTGTTAAGTTGATGGATTGTGTTAAGAATTGTCACTTATAGACGGAAAACATAAGAGTACAATTGATAGACTAAAAAGGACATGAAAACATCAAAATAATAAAATATATTAGATCGAACAACATCAAACATTCATCGGGACAATTTGGTCTTTATAAGTAGAGACTAGAGAGGTGATAGAATGTATTTATTAGTACTTTTGGTTAAATCTCTGTTTTTTTGGGAGCAAAGCCGTAACTTATATTGTTTGAAAGACACTCTAATTCTTATGGATAAATCGATACAATCATTTGTTTCTTTGTAATTATAATAAGCAAGTTTATTAGTACACAACAGTTGTTTATAAAAAGAGTATAAATTGCTTTACCAACGAGCATGAGAGCAATATACATTTGATATCAGAGTCAACCTTTGGTACGATTATACAACTCAAAGCACTAAAGTATTACTTCCACGTGTCACGCTGGTATGTTGGCCCTCATATGTATATTTGAATCAAACTCATCCTTAACTAAATGAAGTTAAAAGGACAGTCGAAGATCTGATAACTACTCAATATAATCTCATTGAAATTAAATAATGGGAGTTTTTACCTAGTCTACTCGACAAGAAGTAGAATCCCAAGTATTCCTAAAATTATAAATAAACCTCAAAATTTACATTAAAAAAAAAAAAGCACAAAACTTACCATACCAATGTCGTAGTCTTCAACACATATTGCTGGAAGCTGTTAGCTTTCTACGTAGGTGTTTTTTAACTCTAATAATGATTTCTAACTTACTTCTCAATCTACCAATGGTGGCATAAAAGCAACATCTCAACCATCGATTTTTATTGTAAAACATATTTTACAAACACACTGTAAAACCATATTTACAAAATTACAATTTTACATTAAAAAAACATTTAGACCACTTCTTTCATACAAACCGGTAGATTGAAAAATAAGTTCAAAATCATGGTATTTAGATAAAAAAAAATATATATATTTGAAATCGAATATTACATGCATGAGGCTCTGGTCCACCCTAAAAGCTGGATCCCATGGAAGCTCAACATCCACTCAATTTCTCTTTGGACTTCCAAATTCCCCAACACAATTGAGCAGGATGGAATTATTGCAAAGAAACAAGAGAATCTTTTAAAGCAGGTAATCACATCAGGATGCTTTCTCAAGGGTGCTTTACAAAAGCATATTTTGAAGGATTGTCCCTTGTTCACACCCTTTATTCCCTAATTATTTAGGAGAGCACTGATATTATAAGATCAGAATCAGACACAAGGTCATCTATACTCAAAAAAATCGAACCATAATTTCATAACAATGCATTTCATAATTATCCAGAAATAAAACCACCCAGTAAAGGCTTATTGGGTCATTTCTCAACTCAGACAAAACCCTCAATAACTTACTTAAACCAAAACAATTTGACAGCAGACTGAAGAGTTGCACAGTACAGAAATAAAATGTAAACTGGTAAATAATAAAAACTAATACTACATCAAGCACCACTCCCCTAAAGGACAAGAAAACCCCAATTTTATATTTTAACACTTGACCTCCTTCAAGCCATGGGCAAAGTACAGGAAAGTTGGATCAGTGGCACCCTCCTTGTAGTAGGCAAACACTAGGGTGCTGTCATCATGCATGCTCTCCCCCACGAAACTACAAAATATAATGCAACTCAGTAAAGAAAACAATCCCAAGTTTTTGATCGTGACATAAAAAAAATATTGTGTGGATAGCCAACCATGCAGAATGATAGTGAAGCAAAGGATAAAAGAAACTGTAATTTAACCACACAAGGAACTTACAATTGGAGATCACTGAGCTTTGAGAGCAGGAACTTGGTTGCCCCCTCGATGTTCTTCTTAAACTCCTCTTGCTTTTCTGCCTCCAGCTTGGGTGTCAACAACTTGATGTACTTCTTGATGTATGAAACAAACTGCTTCTTGTCAAAAGCAGGTTGCTCCTACAAACATCACATATGTCAAAATGACAACTTCTTCAGCACAACAATCTTGTCATTCACAACCATAACAACAACTGGACAAAACAAACCTGGAGTCTAAATGTGTCGACAATGTCAACAACCTTGACAGATTGGTCATCAACGCCCTCATCATCCTCAGCACCTTCAGCAGAAGGGTTTGCACCAATGTCTACGTCAACTGCTCCTTGAACAACCCACTGCAGTTGCCAAATATTTCCAATGTACATTATTGCCACAGTAAATTATAATCTCTCAATATAATACTATACAAGATAGTCTCACTAACATATCTAGCAAACTGACAACCAAAAACTGATAGCCATGCAGTACAGAAAATTTCAGTATAGTAAAAACCTTTTAAGAGCAAGATGAGTGATGGAATATGACACCATTATTTGAAAATAGAAGTTTTTTCAGAAAGAGCAGTGCATAACACTAACCTTTCCTTCAACTTCCCAGAGGATCCCATTCTGGATTTCCTTGTATGGAAAGGAGTCTGAGAGAAGCTCATCATCTGAAAATTTTGAAACAAAAACAAAACATAGGAAAACAGAATGATGAATGATGCTCTTCAAATAAAACAAAACCTAGATTAATTATAAAAGCTGTGTTTCATGCAGGACAAATACATTTGCACCACAAATTTAGCATCAAATAACAAATGAAATCTGGTAACGGCATATCTAGTCAATCAAAATCTGTAGTAAGGAAAGGTTCGAATAACATATTTAGCAATCCCCTATAGAAAGAACAAAAAGTTCATCTCCGCAAACCTCAATCGAGACTAAGGAAAAAGAAAGCAACAGATTTTGTAGATTAAAAATCAAGGATACCTAAGGCAAATAAAAGCGACAACAGAAAATAAAGAAACAGTAGGGAGCGAAACTGGTAACAATTGGGTAAAATCATGTTACCACAAAAATGTGACAACACTGAAGTCCAGAAAAGCCACCTAAAGCATGTCAAGTTTTATGAGTTGCACATGCCACGCTCATAATGCAGCGGGTCTATGTGGTAAGAGGGTGTGTGTGGGAATGGGTGTGGTAAAATTTAAAAATTTCAAAAACAAGCTTGTTAACCCCATCAATGCTCTTCCAATTACTTGAAATTTATCAGGAAAAAAAAACATCCAAAGAAAACAATCAATAACTATATTTTACAGAGGTAGAAAGAACTAAAAGAAATTCAGCACAAAGTAAAGTTTCAATCCTGAACAGTGTAGCTGAACTCAAGCACGGTTACTTGATAAACATCCAAGGAAAACAATCAACAACCATACTTTACAAAGGTAGAACGAACTAAAAGAAACACAGCACACAATAAAATTTGAATCTTGGACAACGTAGCAGAACTCAAGCATGGTTATTTGATATCTAATAAGGAGTAACACCTAATTTCGCATGGCCGTAAATGCAAACAACATAATCCATAAGTACAATTTTCCATATATCTTTCCATCTAAGGCATACAAATTCTCATTATAGTTCAAAAAAAACCTATAGAATATAGAAACTTCAACTAGCATAAACTACCATCATAAAATCAAATCACTTACCCCCAACTGTTGCAGTGAACAATAGCCAACAATTTTATTGTTCTTTCAAATTGAGATATATTCTATTAAAAACACGGGCACAACGTTTTGGTAAAAACAATTATGGGGGAAATTTTCGTTGCAAACAAAATAATTGGTCCACACGATACACTGAAAACAAAACATGGACTTTGAAGTAAAGAGATATAATCTCATTCTCCAAATAAATAATTCACACGAATAGATAACAAAAACAAAAACAAAAAATTCAACCTTTATAAAAATTACAATTACAAATTATACGTAAAAACTCAAATTAACTCGATATAAACAGTCAGATCAAATCATATACAAATAACAACCGAATCCCCAATCCCAGAGATTCAAAGCCTGATAATAGATCGAATCCATAATAAATAAAAAAAATTAAAACATCACAAATCACACAAAAACAAACCAGTTTAACACAGATCTAAATACAAATAGCAAAGAACACACAAAATAAAAAGACTTAAATTCACATAAACCCTAAAATCAACTAATCAAATCAGGTATTATATAAACACTATATTGCATATATGCCATATATATTAAGGAAAAAAGGATTTACTGGTAAGCAAATCTTGATAGACCAACATGATTGCAGACTCTCTCCGGGTCGCTTCACGCAAAGACTTCGATTGCAAGAGAGAGAGAAAGCGAGAGGGTTTGGAAAAGAGTGGACAGCGAGAATATATAGGCGAGGGTTTGGGGAAGAAGAGATTGAATTGGAGAAGAGTTCTTAATTACCAAAACAGGACAATCTTTCTAGTTAATTCCCGTCCAATCCCTTTCCAATTATTGCTCATATTGGCCTGTGGATTGGGTTAGGTCCATGTGTTTCAGTCCATAATGAGAGCCCAATTTGTGTAACCCACGAGTTTACCTTCTTTACATTTGAAGCCCATGTTGTCATGTCCTGTTGCATTGACTTTGTGGGCCCCCAATTTATTTTCTTTCTCTCTACTTCCTCCTCTTTGTTTTGGATACATAGACAGTTAAAATGTTCAATTATTGTGACATATACATTGAGATACATTGGTCAATTATTCATGTACATTGTAACATCAATCCTAATGAGATAGAATTGTTTTTGAATTCTTAAGTTGGTCAATTATAAGAGGGGCTGATATTCATTCAATCCAATGACTCAAAATTATTCTAATTTTTTTTTTCTCAAACTTGAAAATTTCAATCAATTCATATATTTTCACGCTAACAAAGACCAGACTAAATATTCTCTCTCGTATCTCTTTCTTCCCTCTCTATTAAGAATGCTGAATAATTTATTTTTCGACTGTAAGATTCTAAGGAAGACTTGCTGAATTTTAATCTTTTATAAAAAATGTTGTCACAATCATAATATAAATATTACAACTCCGAGACACCGAACAAATTCCATAGGGCAACTCGTATGATATACACCACAAAAAATATGAAGGTGAATTACAATGAGAAACATACTTGCCCACATTAACATGCATATAACGGAGCAACCAGACTCCTTCAACATCTCTCATAATGTGTTCTACGCTATTGAAAGCTATATCCACATGAGGTGTGTGATGCATAACTAAAAAAAATGCCAGATTAATTCTATGATAAATGTTATTTTTTAATTGTCATTTTTTTTGGAGTATTAAACCGTACCTTAAGACACGAGTTATAGTGCTATCATATAGAAAAAAAAAAAAAGAAGACGAAGAAAGAAATATCTTGATATATACTCTACCTTCTTCCCTCTTGTTCAAAATTCAGGCTTGATTAAATTTGTGCCTTAAATTTTGATTCTAGGGGTTAATTATTAGGGTTTACATAATTTAAGGACTAACATGGGATAGTTAAAAATTGAAGGGGCATTTTGAAAGGGGAGTATAATGTCAGGGGGATATGTGCAATTTTCTTTCTTTTTTGGTCTTCTCATAGTTTACCGTCGTTTACCAACACCAAATTGATCTCGGTTTGGAGTCTTTGGACACCCCCAATATCTCTCTCTCTCTCTCTCTCTCTCACTCTTCGGTCGTCCATCGGAGTTATGTTTCCATATCAGGTATTGAGATTTCGATTTTTCGGAGAATATTCAATTGAAAGGCTAATTTTGTTACAGTTTATTAGGCATTTATTTTATTGCAATTGATATGTACATTGATTACGTTTATTGTTATACACGTTTAGTGGACAATTCACTGAAACTCTGATTCACATTGCTGTTTCTTTAAATTAGGTGAATCATGTTGTTGAAGAAAAACTCTAGATCGCAATTCCGTGTCTGTTTGATGTAATTATTGCTGGGTTTGTATGTGAATGGGGTTCAATCTTCATTGCTGAGCCCCGAGTTAGAATTTTAGGGCTGTTTTGCATCAACCTAATCGACTGTTGAAGTGGGTTTATTGAATTTTGAAGTGGGGTTTTAAAATTATTATGGATAGTAACAAGGACGAGGCTTTAAGATGCATTGGTATTGCCAAAGAGGCAATTGCATCGGGTAATCAGCAACGTGCACTCAAATTCATTGGGATTGCGCGGCGGCTTAACAACAGTTTGTCGGTGGATGATCTTTTAGCCGCATGTCAAAATCTGGATTCGTCATCCTCTAGGCCGTCAAATGATGAAAAGGTGGATACTGCTAAGAATGTTTCGCATAAGGGTAAATTTGATGATGTTTCCAATGGGGAGCGTAATTATACTGAAGAACATGTGCAGTTGATTAGGCAAATTAAGAGAAATAAGGACTATTATGCGATTCTTGGTGTGGAAAAGAGTTGTTCGGTTGAGGAGATTAGGAAGGCGTATAGGAAATTGTCTTTGAAAGTTCATCCCGATAAGAACAAGGCACCAGGGTCTGAGGAGGCGTTTAAAATGGTTAGCAAGGCATTCAGTTGCTTGAGTGATGATGACTCGAGGAGACAATACGACCAGACAGGTTTGGTTGAGGAATTTGAGTACAACCAGCAGCATAATGTTAGGCGAAGGAGGAGGAGGACTGGGCATGATATGTTTGATGATGATTTTGATCCTAATGAGATATTCAGGGCATTCTTTGGTCAGGCTGACATGTTTCGGACGGCTCAGGTTTACAGAACTAGAGGAACAGCTGGTCAACAAAGGGAAGATTTTGGTGGATCTGGACCTAATCTGATGCTGCTTCTTCAGCTATTACCATTTTTGATAATTATCTTGCTCACTTATTTGCCGTTTTCAGAACCCGATTATTCTTTGCAGAGGAATTATTCCTATCAGTTTCAGAAGATTACTGAGGAACATGGAGTGGAGTTTTACGTTAAATCACCTGAGTTTGATCAAAATTATCCCCTTGGAAATCCTGCTCGATCTAACATTGAGAACAATGTGATCAAGGATTACAAAAACATGCTTGGGCGCTATTGCCATGTAGAACTCCAGAGGCGTCAATGGAGCAGAAATTTTCCGACACCTCACTGTGACAGGCTACAAAATTTTGGAGTAGCGTGAAGGTTAGCTTAAGTTTTCTTTTTACAGATGGATTTTTTGTATTTACTTTGTCTTGATTAAGTTCTTTTGCTACTTGGTTTCTTGTGTAGAATCTTTACTATGTGCTCTGCTTGTTTTCCTTCCAACTATGAAAAAATTTTTAGTTCTGTTTACTGTAGTTCAATAATCAAGGATCAAGTCATTTTCACCTTCTGAGAAAGGTGCTCATATGTCTTGAATGAACCTATTGCAAATTTTGATTTACTTGAGCCAGTTTCCAGGATGTAATATTTTTGGCCTGGGTTATGATTTATTTTTCATCCCTTGCAATGTAATCATCTAAACTTGTGAATTGGTTTCTCTCTCTCTCTCTCTCTCTCTCACACACACACACACACACACTAGTGAATAGATCTGTCATTCGAGATATTTAAATCAAGATTTACCATTTCTTTAAGTACCCGTGGGTTTTTGAGTTTGAGGCTAAGCTAACTGCTACTGCATGGGGATGTCTTCTTATGTCCAGCTGATCGCATAAAACCGTGTCACCAGGCTGTTTTTTCTGGATTGGTTTCTCTCTATCTTTGATAAGAAATATCCAGCTAATTCTTTGTGAATATGATGACCAATATCAGATGATTCTTTTTTCTTTCCTTATTTTTCATTCTTTTGTTTTGGAGAAATAGGACAGTTCATGTGAAAACATTAATAGAGATACTTTTATACGTACTGCCTGATTATACAAAGCCCTTATTTTATCTCACTTTATTCTGGAAAAAAATTTCATGCTTTTGATGTTTTATCAAAATAAGACGCAATTGAGCTTTATATTCATGTTCTTTGGTTTAGTGGTCTAATGTATTCACTATGTCTGAGCAGTGTCACCTTAATGTTAGCATGTCTCCAATATGCGAATTTTTACTGTCAATTTACACTGTGCATTGCTTTCCCTCCATGCATGTTCAAAGAATCTTTTGCGTGTGCACATGAAGATGATTTCCTCTCATCAGTGTATGTCCCTAATGTGATTTTCAACTTCCATATGTTGATGATGATTTTAGCTTGGAAAAATTTGTCTTTATTTGAGTGGTTGATGTAAAACCGTGTCTAATGTACTTGTAACTTTATAATGCACGTTTATCAAGTACTCCTATGCATCTTTACTCAGTCCACTTCAACTCAAGTTTTTATTCAGCGAAGATTTGGTATTGTGGTCTTCAATTGTGGTGACCTTTGTTTTTTGAGCATGGCTCAGTGTGTATTTTTTGTGTGCATAAGTCCATATTTGTATGTTTGTTTTAACCTGTCTGGACAGCCTCATGAAGTACCAGTTTTTTTTTTTGGTTGAGCAGGTTTTGGATAGAATCTTGAAGCTCTCTGGTGCAATTTCATTACAAGATTATGAGCCTGATCATTATATGGGCTCAAGGCAGTGGCAGCTACTTAATACAGTCTAGGGTTTAGTTGCACCTATACGACCAGGCATTTGGCTTTTGTGTCATCGACTTTTTGGCCATGCACCCATCTTGCATGGACATCCGGAACTGTTTGAAGGAGATTGTTGAACAACCAAAATGCACTTTACTTTTTATTTACTGTAATACAGTGAGTTTGGTAGTTTTCCCTCATAGCTCATGTATTGATTGCCTAACAAGCTGCATAAACATAAGTAAAATCAAAACTATTTAGTTTATAATAAGATAAGATGAGCTTAAAGTTATTTTGCATTTTCTGTTATTGAGCTTTAGATACTTTATATTGGCAAATTGTTGGTCTGTTCCAGTTTTATACACTTCAAAGGTTTTTCCATGTGTTTTCATTGACTGAAACTGGTTAGTTCTTTTAGCCTGTGTACCTTACAAAATGGTATGGCTGCACAGAATGAACAGAGGCATAGACTGGGTGCTGTTCCACTTGCTTTCAGAAACAGGGGGAGCAGGGGTCGAAACGGGGACGCCTCCTGAAGATGATTGAACAGCGAGCTTTCCCTCTGCTAGCTTGTGTTAAATATTGTCTTAATTTTTTAACATAATTTCATATGAATTTTTACAAAATTAAATAATTTTTTATTGACATAAATATTAATACGAATGCGACACATACCGAATATTGATACAATCCCGAAAATAACCGAAAATAACACAACATAAAAATGATACTAACACGATTGACATTCCTCCATCAGATCTCAAAAATACAGAAATAACCTCTCAAATCTTATACATAATTACATGAAAAATTACATAAATTAAAATGTAATTTCATAAATTACATGAAAAATGTCGGCACAGAGATTGTCAATGACTATAATACCCTCAAAATATCCAACTCAGCTGCGTTTACTCATCTGGGTACTTGGGTAATTTAAAATCACCTCCATGTTCATACATGAACTCAGATCTCTACGTACGTCCATACACTATATACCCAATAATGTATACGAATACAATAATCAAGAAGCAAAGAAAACAGATCAAAGCATCAATCAAAAGTCAAAACACACCCATTAGTCACCGGAATCATCGTCGCCGCCGAAGATGGAGACCCGGTTGTAGAGAAGGAACAAAATGAGAACAAGAAAGAGAGCAACTCCGACGGGTGACCCGCTGACCCGGTGAATGGTGTCGGGCTCGCCGGTGGAGAATATGCCAGCGATGAAAGAGCCACTGTCGGAAGAGAGGAATTGGATCGTGAGGAGGAGGATAATGGGTAGTAGGAGGAGACCTACTGGGCTCAGAAGGTCGGCAATGAAGCCTGTTATGGCTTCACCACCTTGGTCACCGAGAAGTGTCGGAAGCACCACCACTAGCACCACCACCACCACCGCTAGGAGGACGCCGTGAGGAGGGCCTCGGCGTTCTTCTATCATTTTTTTGCTTTTGAGAATGGAAGTGTTTTTTGTGCTTTTGCTTTTGTTTTAGCTTTCTTTTTGTTGTTGTCCTTGGGGTAGGTAGATTGGTTGGTGTTCAAATATAAAGGACTTTGGGACACGCCTTTGGAAATAACCATGTAGGTGGAAAATGTGTGGTGAAAAAGAAAAAAATAGTAATCTTGCCAAAGTTATTATTTTTAAAAGTAAAGTTACACATTTGTAATGTAAAGTTATAATTGCTTGGGAAAAGTTCATATTATGGCCGATCATGGGATTTCCTTTAGTAATTATAACATTTTTATTACAAATTATAACTTAAATTTTCAAAATTATAACTTAACCTTTTGAAAGATGTAACTTATATGATCGATCGCAATGTTTTAGGATCGATTGTGCCCAATTTTTTTATTTTTTTGACTACTGGGTATTTAAGCTTGTGTCAACTAATCTCTCGAGTTCTGAGTCAGCCATCGTAACTCGAGTTAGTTTAAGGATATGTCTCTTGAGGAATAAAGATGACTAGTCCTTAGAGGGGTGTGAATTATTGAGACAATTGTTTGCAAAAGAGTATACTTGACCACTGAACAACCTTAAAAAAATTACAACTTAACTTTAAAAAGTTATAATTTTTTATAAACGATGATATCATAGTCTTGCTCTCATTTAGGAGGTAAGAAGAGAGAGAAGAAGAATAACTTTTTATTTGTTTATGCACATGTACAGCTAAGTATGTTTTGGATTTGCATCATTATCATAATAATTGATCTAGTATACAGAAATCATGTGTATAATTAAATTTAAAAGTTAAATATAGATAATTTATCTTTATTTTAGAAAAAAATCTTTCCATTAGATAATTAAATTAAATCCAAATAGCATTTTACTCAAGTAATAGATTTGGTCTCTCAATTCATTATGACTCGAAACTATCAATGCTAAATTCACACGATAATTTCAAATCAATTTCATAGTTACAGATAATATTAAGCACTATAAATCTCTTATCTTACAACATTTTCTTTTTTCGTTTTTCGTTTTTCGTTTCCAAGAAGTTCCATGGAAGCCTCCAAGAGGTAGACAAGTGACCTCCACTTGGGCGCAATGTGATTTCTTATTGCAAGCCATGCGCGTAAGGGGAGCATTCCAATGATTAATATATCTTTACAAGCAGAGGAATCCAAGTGGAATTCACATTAGGTTGCATTTGCCTAGAACCATCCTTGAAGATTGAAATAGAATAAGAAACCGTAAGCTTTTAAACAATAAGAAAAGTTTCAAACTTTGAACGCAAATGAGTTGGTGAATCACATGTATGATCTAGATAAAGGAATCAACCCAGACCGTAGCGAAAACGAGTCTTCTAAGAACAATTGTCCTTTTGCATTTAAGTCTCACAGAGTGGGGTCAGAAGAGGGTGACCCAACCTATATCCTAGGTTAGGAAAAACTTAACAAAAACAAAAAATGACAATTGGCTTACTCGCTCATACTCAATTATAGAGGAATTCTAATTTTTTTTTCTAAAAAAGTTACAGTTTGTTTAAGGAAAAAATATCCAAGAAGCCTTGGGAATTTTAACTAAGTTAAGCAAGTAAAGTTATCTTACTAAGAATAAGAGAGAGAGACATTCTCTCCTACACTGATTGCCTAGCAACACTATAATAGGGAAAGAACCAGTTTCAATAAGAATTCCTCGTGTGCAATTCCACTTCCAAATAGAAGAGAGTTATAAAGTCTTGCACTTTTTCGTAAAGTTAAGAAGTCTTCCCTGGTTTTCTTTCTTGGTTATGTTTCCCTTGTAGCCTATGGAGTGAGTTCGTTGATGGCAATAAGCCTCACTCAACTAGTTCGTTAAGTGGATTTGCTTTCCCCTCTCAATTTTTTTTTAACTACAGGATGTTCAGGCTTGTATCGACGACTCCCTCAAGCTCAGCGGCTACCACTGTGACTTAAATTGGTTAGAGCATATCTCTAAAGAACAAGAGTGACTGACCATTAGAATGTGTGTGAAAGAATTGAACCTGAAACGTTTGAGTTTCCCTCTCAAATTCATCCATTTATGTTGCCCTAATTTTCCATGTTACTCAAAATACTAAAGAATAGAACCAAATGCAAATTATAACTAGGTGAGGGCACTGGACAACTTCTTGACATTAAAGAGATTAGATCTTCCTCCATTGTGAGGCCCAATAAAGGACCAGGTGGTGCATAATAACATTATAAATGTGTGAGAAAAAGTTGGATGGCTTTAGTCAACAAAGCCAATGGAGGTGTTTTTGATTTTTAGGTTTTCATTACATACAGGAACCTACATTCAAGAAAAAAAAGGCAAAAGTTGGGAGATTTAAATCCAAAGGGACCAGACTACCTTTTATTTGATAATCCATGTTTACTACTTTTGATGATTACATGACTTTAAGTGAAAAATAGAGAGAAAATGACCTCCATATCATATGGTTTGCTTTTATATATTTTTCTGTAACACCCCGAATAAGGTCATTGTACGATACTCTCTGCTTTAGATTTCCTTTAGACCTGTTGTCAGCACGCATTGTACAATGAAGGTCCAACGAACATTTTTGTTTAGTCATCAAAGTAGACCATTTAATGTGGTAGTGATAAATTTAAATTAACATTTAGCTCACATTTACCAGAAAAGTGGCCTGATGAAAATAACAGAATGAAGAACAAAGGCAACAAAGTTTGCCAAAATTATTTAGGACTACACAGATCAATCACCCACCATAATCACACATTGCATAGGAGCACCTATTTTCCCCAGGACACTCTTCAAAACAGGCACCACAGTGCTGAGGATCATTTCGAATATCTACACACTTTCCATCACAGCAAACAAGCCCAAAACCACAAGCATGCCCACATGTACCACAGTTATTTGGGTCACTCGTGGTATCCCTGCAAAATTTTTGAAAACAACAAGTGGTACCTCCCCAAGGGTTCTTCTCGCGATCCAAGCATGCGTTGGGATCATTGGCGCACCCGAAAACCCTTTGTCTTCCCTGTGAAATAGTACGGAAAAAGTTTGTGTGTCCTGGAGTGATGGAGTCCTGCATACCTGTTCGAGTTGCAGCAAGTCCATAGGAAGCTAAGAGGAAGACAAAAAAGGGCCAATACTGACAAAAAATGGCTTGGTGGAAGGAGCGATAACCGGGATTTCCAGGAGGGAAGTGTGCACAAAGCATGGGAAATCAACGGCCAGACCTGACATGGGTTATCTGTATTGCAATGCATCAGAAGGATCCTTCCAGAGATAGGAAGCCTGAAGAAGACTTCATAGTTGTTTATCTAATGAGCTGTCTCAGCTGGTAAGCTTTGTCAAACATGTATAGATCAGTACACTTGCATTGCGTGGGGAGTCTACCTAATATGTTCCAAACTATTCAGAAGCAGATATATGGAGCAGATGTGAATATGACATGCTCGTATATAAAATAGGAAACACTGAAATGAAAAATATTTCCTCACTCCTCTTTTCCACAGGTCAATGAGCATCTTCCAACTACTTGCTTATTATATAGAAACTAGCAGCTTAGAACAGAGATTATTATAAGCATAACACATGACCATTGCCTCAGCCGGCTGAAACAAATTGTTTGGATGGTTGGTAGTAATTGCCCGATGCCTAGTGCGCAGTATTTGTGTCACTGCAGAGTCTGGGATAGGGTAGATGTACACAATCTTATCCCGCGCACAAAGAAACTACTTTTATGATTTGAACCCATGACGCCCAAATCACAATGAAACAACTAGACTGCTGTGTTAAGACCTGCCATAGGGTGCCTTACAGTCAGACTTGAAAATGACTACTTAATTTGATTTACTATTAGGTGCAGCCACAGACTGAACAAGTAAAGGCATGCGTAGCAAAATCAGACTTACAGTCAAGATTTGAAAAAGAAATGAAGTGTAACAAGGTATATTCAAGTTAAAAACATTAAAGTTTTATATTTTAATCTTGATGATAATGCATTAAAATTATCTTCAGGGCATCAAATTCGATCAATTATGTGCCTCCATTCTAAACTTTCTGCTTCTCAATGACCATCTTCCACTAGCTATTGTTGATTTCGAATATCAGATACTCCCTCCAATGATGTATACAATAGTATTTACTTGAGAAATAGAGTGATTGCTCTCCTAGCAATAATACTTCAAAGAACATAAGAGTCTGGTTGTTTGTAGCCAAAGCAAAAGATACCACTCAAACTCTTTGTCCATGGTAAAATATATCATCAATGCGGCTGAAATACACAATCCAGCAGAGAATGTGAAGCCCAGAGCTTCATTGTTCACTAAAAATGAACAAGTGATGGAACTACGAGAAAACAGTTTTGGCAGACAACATAGGTTTCATAAGCAACATAATGTATTAACGTCGCAAAGGAAGCACAGATTGACAATATCCAAGAATTTTGAACACAACAAAACATGCACTTATTTGGGAACAACAAAACGAAGCTAAACATCAAATTGTACCAAATTTTCATGAAAATGAGATTGAAGAACTTAATTATTAGCTATTCCAAAAGGTCGATGACAAAACCAAACACTAATGGTGAACAACATCTCTGCCTTCCCCTTTTGCCTTCTGTGAAGCTGCTCTTATTTGACGCTGCTCCTCTTTATATACCCGGTTCCTTCGTTGGTACTGCCAAAAAATTCCAAATACACCTCATAGGCATCAGCAAATTAAAAAAAAATATTCCAAAAACAATAACATTACATATGACCACTTCGTACAATTACGTACTAGTCAAATGGATTTAATGGTTGAATTAATACAGTACAATTACAGTAAAACTCGACAAATCTTATGTATGCAAGAGAGGTGACATCTAACTGTAATTAACCTCCACATATCACATAATACCACTAATCTAGTGATCTCTTAGCTGATGACTAGATAGATCTAGTCACCATGTGCATGGGAATGAGGTCTAAGGCGTGGGGAACAATTACACAAGAATATATTATAAAAGAATAAGAGCAATTCTGGTGATTCAATGATGGATCTTGTATCCTGCTAGGTGCATGACATCCTATGTCCGCTCATAGTCATGTGCCCCATGCCTGACAGTTGTAAACCAAAGGCATCATCATGTGTGCATAGTTCCAGCACAAATGAGCCTCACAACACATGCAAAACCACGATCAATGTCATACAACAGCGTTTGCGAACAATATCTTTGCTGGAAGTCTGAGATAGTGAGATGATTCAATAGTTTAAGTCCATAAATGAGTATGAGGAACTGGTTCATATATTCATGGCAACTCAACAAAACCTATTTGAAACCAAAGTGAAAGTGAATTCAATAGAATATGTCAGGCACACTAGTGCTACACTACCGTGGAGTAGTACATATCTTTATCTGTAGCTATAACCAGGCATCTTGACTTGAACTACAGCATCACAAGATATGGGCAACCATTTCGACAAACTCTTATCTCATTCCCAGAACGTATAATCACCAGCTTCTGACCAAAGGCATTTCATTGCTGACACAAGAGTTATCTCTGCCACAGTCTCAGCTAAAAACCAAGTTATAAGTACATTGCCACACGCTGGAGTTGGAAACTTAAAATTATAAGTTTTGCCCCAATTCAAATAGAAAGGAATAAAACCCTTCATTCCTCTCAAATTCCAGAGTGTACAACTATCTCACTTTTATTAAAAGCAAAATGTGATCTTTAGCATAATCTTTGATAATATTAGAGATCAACACATCAAATCAGCAACCCAAATTGTCCAATTATGCACTGAAACTTG
Source organism: Ilex aquifolium (assembly GCA_951799425.1). Taxonomy (NCBI): domain Eukaryota; kingdom Viridiplantae; phylum Streptophyta; class Magnoliopsida; order Aquifoliales; family Aquifoliaceae; genus Ilex; species Ilex aquifolium. The sequence goes on along the minus strand of OX637397.1, from coordinate 2,424,569 downwards.
TCATTCAACCTAATCAACGGGACAAATATTAATCCATCCTAGTACAAAAGATGGCAAATCAATAACCAAGTACTTTTTTTTTTCTTTTTGCTGAGTAAACCTCAAATCTATCACAATGCTTCTACTAAACAAATTAAAGTTTGCAATTAACACGACCATTACTACAGTAATTATTCAAATCACAAGAGATCACAATAAAAAAAAAAAAATACATCATTCTGGATTTCCTAAAACATATGCATCCACTAAAATTTAGGTTTCAAATAGTCAAAAAGAACAAAATTACTGTCTTTGCAACGTAATCAGACTATATATATATCTGATCAAGTGTAGGTGAGAGAAAGAGAGAGAGAGAGAGAGGGGAGGGGGATGGGCTGACCTCTTTGGCGTGGTGAAGGCACTCGAGATAGTCTTCACGGAGAAGAGAACAGTCTTTGGGTTCTCTGCATCGAGACATACACTCGCTGAAGTCCATCCAGAAATCGTAGCATCGTCCTTTGTTCCCTGTGATTCCCCAACCCGACGCCATCTCTCTCTCCGTCTCTCTCTCTCACGCACACACACACACAGAGATGATGCCTGAATTGAAGCTGGACCAGTTACCCGTACGGACAGGGCTAACGGGTGGATAAAAATGGGCCTGATTTTTTGTGTCATGTCTGTCCCAATCACAAAGTGTGGGCCGAGTCTCAAATATTAATTGGGCCAATTTGATGGAGGCCTAAGTACAAGACTTACATGATTTAAACAACCTAAGCTCGACTCAAGTTTGGATAGATTTTGACTTGTTGATACAATAGATTTTAGGGATGTAGCTATGCCAAGAAGAAGTCCATGGGACAAATCAATAGGAAATGCTATTTGCAAGAATAAGAATCAATTTCTATGAAATGAAAGAGTTTCACGAAAAAGAAAGAAAGAAAAATGATCATGCTTGTATTGTCGAGTCTACTTCTTTGATTCTCCATTTGTTATGTTCTGAATATTTTGTCAAAGTACATTTCGCCTACTCAAAATTCAGAGGGGATGGTCACCTAGTAGAATGAAATTCCGAAGGGGTACAATAAGACTTCCTTTCAAGAGCATATAGAATTTTAAAACAAACTACATCTGACAAGACTAAATATCTAATCTCTTTAAGTAAAAAATTGGAAACCTGAACATGTGACTCGACTCGAGTAGACATAGTTTGGCTCTAATATGTTCCTATTTAATTGTTAAGCAACCCTTATTCAAAAGATAAATAACTCCAAATCCATCTTCATAGAATTATGAATCATGTAAGATTTGACTTTAGGATTTGGTGTAGAGAAAACGATTATTTAAGGATTCATTACTAAGGTGTCGTTTGGTAACCTAGAGTTTACGTTTTTTTTTGTTTTTGTTTTCACTTTTTGCAAAAAAAAAAAAAAACAATGACGTGTTTGTGATGTGTTTATGTTTTTTTCGATATCTCGAAGCTTCTTTCGATATCTCCTTCCTTAGTTGACCATAATGTTAATCTCGCTCTCTCACCGTCTCTCTCTCTTGGTAATGGGGGCTATCTTTTCTTCCATTTCAATTGTTTCTTTTTACTCACGATTCTGCAATCTTCGTCTGAAATTGATGATCCACTGTCACAAACATTACATTAATAAAAACCTTCTATTCATTTTTGAAAATATGCATATTTGTATCATGAACCCTAAATCCTTAAATTCTATCATGAAACTGACATTTGGGGTTGGGTGGTGGCATTCGATGGTGGGGTTGAGTGGTGGTTTTGGGTAGTCAGTGGGGTTGGGTTGTGTGGTTTGGGTGGTGAATTTTTGGTATAATATCAAACAGGTTTTTTATTTTTGTTTTCACAAATTTTTAAATATAAAATGACTACCAAACGTGTTTTATATTTTTAATTTTTATCACAAAAAAAAATATAAAAACGAAAACGTTACCAAACGCACCCTTAAATTATAAGGTTTAATTTATAGATTTTTTTGCTAAAAATTATAGTTCAGTTTAAACTCGAATTTGATTTAAATACTCTCAAGTTTTTACTAAGTCAAGTTTAAACATACTAAAACTCAACAAGCTCGATTCAATCAACACCCTTGAGTTTTAATCCTTGTTTTTTGATTCTAAAATAGAAAAAAAAATATAAAAAAAATAAAGTAAAATGTATTTTTGCAGTTGATGAATATGTTCAATTTCACTCTGATTACTCAACTTGTACTGGTGATACTCCACTTCCTAAAGTTTTCAATTTGTTCTTATAAGCTTTTATGAACTATTGAAATAAAAATTAGCAATTTAACTATTTAAAAACAAATAGACATCTCACGAACTAAAGGGTCACTGTATATTCTATTCAATAGCACTTTTGGACTCTCAGTCTTTATACTCTCTTCATTGCTGCAAACAAACTGATTACTTCCCATCATGTCAATCATAAAAAAATGGTCCAGTGCCAGACAGTTTTGCTATTGCATAGTCTATGATGAATCAGATGTACAAAGTCTTTACATTCGAATATGATAAAATTGTTTTCGCAATTTAAACCCTTGTTGTTTAATTTATAATAGAGTACATTATCACTGCGGCCATGTACCAAACATGTTTCAACATAAAAGCAGCCTTGCAAACAGAGCAGAATGCTGCCCCAAATTGAGAGTGGCACTCAGATGCAAGTAGCAGCAATTTTTGTGAGGTCAAACGAATGAAACCATAAAATCATAACATGTAGAGAGAATATATGAGATTCATCACATTAAAATTACACAAAACAAAGTAGATACATAGCCAATCCCACCTGTAAATACATTGCCTAAATCAGCAGAACACCATACTTGAAAGGATCATGAACCACTGCCATAGCTAGAGGCATACTGGCACGGGTCAAATTACACGCGAATTTTTACTATTTATTGCTATGATAACACTAAGTTGCAGGTATAATCTTAGCCAATCCACAGTCAAGAGGGTGGGCTGAGCCATTAAGGCAAATTAACAAACACAAGGTAGGCACACACAAGAAGAGCTGGTGATCGAGACTAAGCGGGAGAAAAAATTTGAGTAATTTGACTCCCACCCACTAAACGATTTCACTGCAATCGAGTAGATAATGAGTTGGGATGTTCTTGGAGGTGGTTTACCAGAAGATCTGGTGATTGAAACGTTGTTCCACATAAAATGCATTCACTGTTAAAGGCGTGTGCTTTTCGGAAGTGTTCGGCCAAGTCAGGGTAGGTAGAGAAGTAAAAATTGGTGCACAAAGTGCACTCTATGCGAGTCGAAGTCTTGCTTTTTTTCAAAGAAGTGCCTTCATTCGATGCCATTTGAGAGAGAGAGAGAGAAAGAGAAGATTGTGCCAGAAATTAGTGAGTAGTCACTATGGATATATAGATGGCCTCAACCAACTATTCCACAATATCTTCTTCAACACACCCCCCCCCCCCCCCCTTTTCTTCCATCCACCCATTGCCATACTTTTTTTTTCAGTGACATCATGTTCAGTGACATCATGTTCGTCCTTTTTTTCTTTCTTTTTTTTAATAGCAGGCAAGTTTATTTAGACTTGTTCACTTGTATTTCGACTAATTTTCACTCCAGTTTAATTAAAAACAGATTATTTATGTCAGAATTAGGGAATTAGATTTATAGCTCGTTTCTATTTTCGTTTGACTACCCATGAGATTAATTTAGGGACATTATATTTAGACAAAGGGAATGGTTCAATTTTGATCATGAATGATAATTTTTGACACGATATAAATAAAAGTTAAAAAAATAATAAGATACATTAACATAAATAATAAATAAGTTTGTTAATATCAAATACAAATAATTTAATTTTAACACAATAAACATTTACCCAATTATCCTCCTAGCTTTGGAATTGTAAATTGGACCAAAGGGTCGGTGCCAGTTGAGGTAATAATGGATGGTTGAAAATGGGAGCCTTAACCAAAAAGCAAGAGTTGAAAAAAAGAGAGAGGCTTTGGACACACACAGCATGCAGAGACTTGCAGGTCTTTGGGAGCAAGTAATGATGCCTAACACCCTGTTTTTTATTAAAAGCAATTTTGGTAAGTCCGCTTTTAATTCGCAATAGGAGACACATTTTTCTCTTAAAAGCGGTATCAATAAATCCGACTTCATGATGAAAGTGGATTGCTTGATTTCGCCTTTAAGCATAAAGTCGGACTTGCTATTTCCGCTTTTAGAAAAAATCGTAATTGTTAAATCTGCTTTTAAAATTGTCGTAATTTGGTAATTAAGTTTAAAACAGTCGTAGAATGGTATTCAAGTTTAAAATCCATTGTACATTGGTAATAGATTCTATGTTTGATAGACCTTTTAAGTAGGCTGTCAATTGTGTCAGGTGAAATGGATTGGTGTCGAGTTTTCATAGGTTCGTGTCAAAATATTTTTTACTTGTATTCGATTTCTTTATTAATTTGTGTTTAGTCGTGTCATATCAAAAAAAAGGTTAACTTCTGGAGGAATTACCTCCCAAAGTTAACTCTAGCCCCTTTTGATCAATCAGGACTCGCACAGTTGGCAGTGATTTGAGCTCACACCCAAAACCTAGATATAGTTCGTTCCATTAATGGAGGCTCGTCCTACTAACCAAACTGTGCTGACACCTAGGAGGCTAGCCCCACGGGGTTGTCAAGTTTTGAACTCAGAACGTTTGAATTTACAGCTCGCCCTTATCTCCACTTGAGTTACCCCTTATGATTACGAGTCATGTCATATTAGGTTCATGTTGTATATAAATCATGTATAACCGGTATTTTGTATCGTGTTCGTATCATATCATATTTTGACACCCCTAATTTTAAATAATACGAATTTAGGGAATCAACCTAACTCCATGTTTCTAGACTTATAAAAAAAAACTAGTAATGACCCGTGCCTGAAAGTACGATAGAACATAAAATTTAAGTCCCAAAAAATTGATCTCACTATACTAAATAATAATTTTTCTTTCCTTTATTTATTTGATTACATTATTCAAAATTTATTTTTACCCTATTATTTTTTTAAAAATATTGACAAAAATTTTCTCAAAATACGTAATTCAATTTTTTTTTTCAACATATGTATAATATCGTGTATCGATAATGTTTGAAATAAAAATTATGTTAAACTATAAATTAATCAAATATTTAATGATTGAGCATATGATAAAAATTGGTGATGTGAGGGTTTTGGGGGAAAAATGTATGTGAGATAAAATTCATTTTCCTATGTGTTTTATTATATGGATGACACAATACTGAAGTCTCTCACCTGTAGAATTCAACGTGCTTTTGTACTTATGTTTACAACATAAATCTCCAGATATACAATAACCTGCAAATCACATGTAACACTTAAAATCGAGTTTTTTTATGACTAGAAAAACTCAATTTGCACTTACAAATTAACGTCTTGCCTCTTAATTACGAGTGTTACTAAGTACGTGTTATTTATGTGCTTCACTAAACTTCAAGTCCATTGAAAAAAGCATTCTAACTAACTAGTGTTATTTCCGTCATACATCGTTTTCTTTCATGTCTTTCTTCTTTTTTGTCGTTTAATTTTTCTTTCATTTTCTTTCTCTATAAGTTATAATCATTCCATGTGAACCTAATTAAGTTGGGCAAACAATTTTGGGCATTTGTGGTTGTTAGTACTTCTCACTCACCTTCGTGGAGATGTTGATGTTGGAATAGTGTCATGGTACCTTAACATTATTGTCACATGCTTTGTCTACATTGTTATTTCATATTTACACATCCGAATTAAAGTTGTCAAATGATTTGAATGTGTAATAACCATGTATAATGAGATTCGTGTTGTGTTTAAATTATATTTAACCAAATTCGTGTTGTAATTAGTCTGATTCATGTCATTCTATTTATTAAAGAGTCTAGAGGATCAATTTGTTTTCGAAACAAAATGAAAAGAACGTATAATTCTCATAAAAATGTTATCAAAAGAAGGAAAACCACCTGTTCAAAAAAATTTAAGCTTTCCTTTTGTTTTACGAGAGTAGGTACCAAAAGTTATCTTATCATTTATTAGAGTGGAAGACGCTGCTTCCTATCCTCATTTCGGGACAAAGAGAGTAATGCCACTTGTGACAGATCATTTTAAGATTTTTGACAACCTAATCCAAACCAACGCTAACAAAGACAAATTATACCTCGAAACGTATTGACAAATACTTACCCAAAAAATAGAAAAATTAGTGATAGACACACACAAACAAATATGGAGGGAGAATTATACTTTATATCCTGAAAGATTTAAAAATTCTCATGTTAGACTCTCAAAAATAAAAATTATTATATTATATCATCGTTATATTAAAAGTGTTGTAATGTAACTTTTTTATTAGTTTCTATTGTTTTTTTTCATCAAACTCACATGATGGCTTTTTAATGCTTTGCTACAATCATTTGGCATATAATTGCATAGTTTTCAAAGGGTGGAGGACATGAAGGATGTTGAATTGTTGATGGGCATGATTTGTGGAGGTTTAGTTCACTATTGGGCTTGTGAGGAAGAACTTATGAGTTATGATCTTTGTCTTATTAACATTTTTCTGAAGTTGCGTGTGAGTTTGAACCAAGGTCCAGAAATGAAGAGCCACTAGGACCTACAATGTTGTGCTCATGACAGACAAGAACTTGGGTCCACTTACCTATAGTGGGACCTACCACTCATACAATCTTGACCATTTGAGTTCCCACTTGGCTTCATACCTGATATTTCATAAACCCATTTGATATGAATGTGCATTAGGCTTGTTCTATGAAGCACAAATACTTCGTTGAGATTGACGTACCCGTATCAGATATTTTAACGGATACGATACTCGTCGAATACTCGATGATACGTATCGGATACACCTTCTACGTATCCGATAATAATTAAATATTAGGATACTTCACGGATACTTTTATAGTCGAGCAACACATATAATTTTTTAGTTGAACTTTTAACATATCTTTTCGAATTCACATACCATACAATACATTAACAAAAAATTCATATTACTTCAAAGGTACATGAGTGTTTTTTAAGTATTATTTCATGTCAAAAGAGCATAAAATAAAGCTATTTCATTATAATCTTAGCAAAATTACTTCTAAATACTAGGTAAATATATTAGTTTTGATTCATTTAATTAGTCACTTCACTTGTAAATATACCACAACGACACGATATATATTTTCTTGAAATTAAAAAGAATTACTAATTTTTCTTATTATATGTTAAAGAACTATCAAAATATATAAGTATTAAGTTGGTTGAAAATAATAAAAATATTAAATATATTTTATTATAGCCGTATCTTGGCCGTACCCGTATCCTACTTTTTTAGATTTTACCGTATCGCCGTATCCGTATCGTATTATACCCGTATCTGTATCCGTGCTTCATAGGCCTATGAAGCACGGATACTTCGTTGAGGTCGGCGTATCCGTATCGGATACTTTATCGGATACAATACTCGTCAGATACTCAAGGATACGTATCAGATACACCTCCTACGTATCCGATAATAATTAAATATTATGATACTTCACGGATACTTTTGTGTTCAAGTAATATATATAATTTTTGAGTTGAATTTTTAACATTTCCTTTCGAATTCACATATCATACAATACATTTACAAAAATTCATACTACTTCAAAGGCACATGAGTATTTTTTTAAGTATTATCTACAATTACATGTCAAAAGAACATAAAATAAATCTATTACATTATTGTTTTAGCAAAAATTACTTCTAAATAAACCGACTCGGTAAATGTTAGCTTTGATTCTTTAATTAATCACTTCACATTGTGAATATACCATAGTGATACGATATATATTTTTTTCAAACTAAAAAGAATTACAAATTTTATTTATTGTGTTAAAGAACTACCAAAATATATAAGTATTATGTTGATTGAAAATAATAAAAATATTTTATTATAGTCGTATCTTGACCGTACCCGTATTCTTCTTTTTTAGATTTTGTCATATAACCGTATTCGTATCGTACCCGTATTCCGTATTCGTATCCGTGCGAGGTAGCTATGCCAGCCAAGAAGAAGTCCATGGGACAAATCAATAGGAAATACTATTTGCATCCTAAGAATAAGAATCGACTTCTATGAAATGAAAGAGTTTTACGAAAAAAAAGAAAAAAAAGAAAGAGAAATGACCTTGTTTGCATTGAAATGAAAGAGTCTACTTTTTTGATTCTCCATTTGTTATGTTCTGGATACTCTGTCAAAGTATATTTCGCCTACTCAAAATTCAGAGGGGGTGGTCACCTAGTAGAATGAAATTCCGAAGGGGTATAATAAGACTTTCTTTCAAGAGTATAAAGAATAGTAAAACAAACTACATCTGACAAGACTAGATATCTAATCTCTTTTAAGTAAAAAATTGAAAATCTGAACATGTGACTCGACTCGAGTAGATATAATTTGGCTCTAATATGTTCCTATGTAATATTTGACTTTAGGATTTGGTGTAGAGAAAACGATTATTTTAGGATTCATTACTAAATTATAAGGTTTAATTTATAGATTTTTTTGCTAAAAATTATAGTTCAGTTTAAACTCAAATTTGATTTAAATACTCTCAAGTTTTTACTAAGTCAAGTTTAAACATACTAAAACTCAACAAGCTCGACTCAATCAACACTCTTTGAGTTTTAATCCTTGTATTTCGATTCTAAAATAGAAAAAAAATATAAAAATAAAGTAAAATGTATTTTTGCACTTGATGAATATGTTAATTTCACTCTGATTACTCAACTTGTACTGGTGATACTCCACTTCCTAAAGTTTTCAATTGGTTCTTATAAGCTTTTATGAACTATTAAAACAAAAATTAGCAATTGAACTATTTAAAAACAAATAGATATCTCACGAACTAAAGGGTCACTGTATATTCTATTCAATAGCACTTTTGGAAGGGTGTATTTGGGTAATGGGGTTGGATATGATAGAATATCTTTTTTTATATCCTAACCCATCCAAGCCTAACCCACTCATCTACTTTAAAAACCCATCCAAATCATATATCCAATCCTAACATTTGTTTGAGAAACAAAGGTGTAATTCAGTGGACCCCACAGGTTACACAAATAATTTTGTAGTAGTTTACCATTCTACCCATGATCTTATCCATTCCAATCCAAACCAATTTTCTCCTATGTTTGGATTGGTAGATTATCCTCATAAAATTATAGATTTTTCGCATATAAAAAATATATAAAAATAAAATAAATAAATTATTTTTAGGAAAGTTAATAATTTTTTTTTTCAAACAAATCAACACTTTATTTCATTTTTTAAAAATTGATTACAATGGGAGAAATGATGAAATCACATGAATCAGAAGAAATTGTATTTCACAGTGCTTTCATCCTTTCACATTGCTTTTCTCTCCAACAAAGGTGTATTCCTTCACAGTGCTTTTCTATTATGTGAAGGAATGCTCTTTCAGTTTGCATGGCCAAAACTCATTTCAAGTAAACTTTAACCCATGACAAACATAGAACAGTGTGTGTCAATTATGAATTTAGAGTACCTACAACATGTCCATTGTAAAACTGTGCTAAATTTGGTTACATTTTTTTTTTTTAAAGAATAGAAACATTTTATTGATAGAAAAAACAATTACAAGAATCAAAGAACAAACTGTTTTGAAAAAATACAAGCAATGGCTTTAATCCTTCAAGATGATTAAAACCATTTTTAACTACATTTTTGCACCTCCTGATCTTTATAACCCAGCTCCTAGATCTTTAATCAACCCACAGACAGCTCCTGATAAAGAGACAATCTGCCATTTAATAGCAGAACACCACTGATACTGAAAAACCTCTCTGTCTAGCTGCTGAGCATGTACTCCTCCTCCTTGCAGATGTGAATTGATCCAACTGCTCAGACAGAACAGCAAACAGCAGCTACAGCTGCACCTCAGACTGCTGACCACCTCAAACAGCACCTCTGTGGGCGTTGGGATTTGGGGGAGTCTTGCTGTTTGAATTAGGCTGTTTGGATTTAGTTTCACGAGTGGTAAATAGGGTAATGATCCGTTAAGGTAAATAGAGTAATAATTCTTGTGTTAATACTGAAAAAGGAAATTAATTAGACTTTCAGCTAGCAGCATTTCAGAGAATTTGTAATTAATTAAATTCTAGCATATACTAATTGGTTACCGTAAAAATCCAAGTAGCTGTTAAGCCACCAAAGACAATAGAAGCAAAAAGCAGCCAAATCGGGATTAAGGCGAAAGAAGAAAGCATGCCACCCAAGTAGAAGTAATCCGTGTGCGACGTCAGCATGGATGCCACCGAGAAACAACCATAAGGCAAAGCAACCGCCACAGAAGCACTGACAATAATACTGCAATGGTGGAACGACTCTTAGTTCAATAAATAAGTTCATAATTTCATATTTCATTAGTCACCCTTGACAGAACAAAAATCAAAAGGTCAAACACATAGACATTGGGAGGCATACACCAGAAATAGGTCATACATTTGCTTCCTTTTTCATTTTGGAAGAAAGATAAACCACTTAGTCAAGATCATTTAGAGACCATTCATAAATTTCCAGCAAAAGGATCCTTACAAAAACATCACCAAAATACCATTACACTACATCACAGAGTCAAATCAAGATGCATATTCAAGAACACAAAATTGAAAATCGCACCACAGAATAAAAATTCATGCCAAAACAACAATTTGATTAAGCCCCAAAAATAATAAAAAGAACAAGAAAAGCAAGAATCAAGCACAACTGTCTTGCATAGTAAACCTACAGAAAAACAATTTCAAAAAACCAACACAAAATACAAAAAGGTAGAAAACTGAAAACCTTACCCGTAAATATGAATCTAAGTACATCATGATCATAAAGTAATAAAATGGAAAATTAAATTCATGAAATGGAAAAGGAAATTCATAAGCTTTCCCCCCAAGAAGTTTTGTTGTAGGCGGAGCCTCCTGTTTCCACATAGCTGCTGCCACTTCATCAATTTCACTCCTCATTCTAATAGAAATAGAATCCCAAGCCGAACGCAAAGAAAAATAACTGAGCTTGTTAGAGTCCAAGAAGGCTCTACATGGCATCAATGGTAAGTAAACTTCGTATATAGTAGCTGCCATATGGTACCAGTTAATAACTCAGAGATCATTGAAAAATAGGTTGTCCTTACATCCACCCTTAATATTAAAGAACCACTGTCTAACCAATAGTAGAGACCCACACACAAATAGGCAATTCATTTTTAGATGTTGAAAAATTCATTTACACAATTCATCAAACATATTATGCTCAACATTCTATATGTACACATAGATGCTTAAAACCAATTCATACGTCATAATTCTCAAATCCCAATATGTACACACAGATGCATAAAACCAATTCATACTTCATAATTCTCAAATCCCAATTCATACTTCATAATTCATAAATCACAATTCATAATTCCAAATTCACCATTCATAATTCATAATTCAATTTACCCTTCATAATTCAATTCATAATACATAATTCAATTTACAATTCATACTTCAATTCTCAAAAACAAAATGAAACAAAAGCACAGTATTGTTGGTTCCAAGTAGCTTGAATATTTGTAAGAAAATAATCAACACACAAATCATCAAAATGAAAAAACTATGAGTAGCAATCGACCAAGCACTTGAACAATATACCAGAAAAAAATAGAGGAGAAGATGAAAAATGTAAAAGAATCATACCCAGCTAGCAGTTAAATACACTTGTTAATCAAACATAACTAACAACCTAGTATTAATAAAATGAATTCAAATTATAGACACACACAATTGGGCTAAGAAAACCCTTCGACCTTGACAGTATGTGAATGAAGAAGAAGATTAAGCTTGGGGTATGATTTACAAATTGACCTCGTAACTCTCCAATATTAGGCATATAATAAGGAATCCAATTCCTCACAAAAGTGAACAAAGTCTCATTCTCTAACTCTTTGGAATCCAATTCACTTATTGACCACCACCACCACAAAAATGACTCAAATCTGAAAGTTGAGGTTAGGGTTTCATAACAGAGGTTAGGGTTTCAAAATCATCCACCATCGTGGTGAAGATCTCTTTTTCATTCGGTCCACTCAGGCACCCAAACCCATCCCAACAGAAACGCTGGGCTTGGGTTTCGTCGCCTTCACAAAGCGAGAGAGAGAGAGGAGAGAGAAAGAGACCGATTTAGAGAGAGACCGGAGAAACTTACCTCAATCCAGCGATGTCGTCAACCACACAAAGCAGAAAGTTGGAGGACCTTAGATTTTCGTCTTCTTCCTCGCCTCTGTGCAACAGGCATTGGACGAGCTCTGGTTGACAGGAGAAGAGAGAGATCCGATGGTGTGGAGAAAAAACGAGGGGCAAATATGTCTATGGTTGGATTATCCTCTTGTTTGTAACCCGGGGGGGCTGGGTTATCAGAAACCGGCTTATGGGGTTAACTTTGAACTGTAGCACCGGGTCAAGCGGTGACCTGGGATTTGTAGCCAATTTCAAAAATCACTTCCCAAACAAAGGTTATATGGGTCCCACTCATATTTTATCCTATTCAACTAGTGGATAACCACCTTTAACCCATTATCCAAACGCCCTCTTGGACTCTCACAGGGTGTGTTTGTGTAGTGGGTTAAGGTGGGTTAGGAGCCGTAAGGATAGCTTAATAATGAGTGGGGCCCATTTATCCACTGTTTGGCAACTAAAAAATAAGGGAGGTTATGAATTCCGGGTCAAACCTTGACCCTGATGCTACAGTTAAATATATCCGATGTACATGGGTTAACTGTAACCCAACCCCCCCGGGGTTACAATTCCACCCACCAGGTTAGTTAGGTAAAAAGACGGGCTTACCCTCTCCCATTCTTAGGTATTTTTCTACACCCGATCTTCACTTTCGTCCAAGCATCTCTCAGCTCCAACCACAGGCGGCTGCAATCCCACCCACCAGGTAAGCTTCTTCGCTGTCCCTTCTGCATATCTCCCTCTCTTCACTCTCTCTCAGAACTACTGGGCTGGGAATTGTAGTTCTCGTTTGATCTTTGCATGTTGGGGTTTATTGAAGGATTAGAATATTGTTCATTTGTAACTTATTGTGCATTGCATGATCTGGGTGTTTATACTATAGCTGATTGTCTTCCTTTTTTTAGTATTTTATGCCTTACAGTAACATTGCTTTTTAGTTCACATTGAAGATATACTTTTTCTTAACGTGTTCTTATGTTCTGTACTTTAGTTCCATGTGATCCTTGGGACTTGGGAGTGTTCATCTGATCTCATTGTGGTTTTGAGGCTATTTTCGGCAAATTATAGGACCTTGATGGACCTGTAAAGTAGGTAGAACTAAAGTTAGGAACCAACTAGCCCTATTGAACCAAGGATTTTTCATTTGATCTGCTTTTTTTCCTTTTCTTTTTAATTTTTCTGACTAAGTCAAGGTTTTAGCAGGATGAGAGTCAACTGTAGGCTGCTAGTAAAAATTCAGGGCATGTTTGGTTTGCGTTTCAAAAACAGGTATCCAAAAACAGTTTTTGAGAAGAGTTTTGAGAAAATGGTTTTGATATTTTTTGAGATAAAAAACTTGTTTGGTTAGATGATTTCAAAAACAGTTTTACAGAACAGAAAATAGTAAAACCTGTTTGGACAGCCTAAATATATGTTTGAACAGTAATTCAAACATTAATAAAAAAATATAAGAAAGTTATTTTTAAATTGATAATTTCATAAAAAAAAAAATTCAATAAACCAAACTTTAAAATATAATATATCTTATAATATAATATAATATATTATATTATAATATTCTATTATATATTATATAATATATAATATTTATATATATTATATTCTATTATATTATATAATATATTTACACATATATATATTATATTATATTATATAATTACACACACACACACACACACACACACACACACACACACACATATATATATATATATATATATATATATATATACATATAAATTGGTATATATATGTACATATATGTATGTATATATATGTACATATATACCTATTTATACATATATATAGGTATATATATATATATATATGTACATTTATGTATGTATATATATGTACATATATACCTATTTATACATATATATAATATATATATACATATATAATATATATATATATATATAATATATAGATACATATATAATATATATTTATAAATTCTTATATATAAATTCGTAGATATATATATACATATATATACCAATTTATATATATATTTATACATACACACACATATATATATTTATACATACACACACACACACACACACACAGATATATATATATATATATATATATATATATATATATATATATATATATATATATTTATTAATTCGTATATATAAATTCGTAGATAAATATATACATATATATACCAATTTATATATATATATATATTTATATACGAATTTATAAATAAATAAATAAATATATATATATATACGAATTTTAATAATATTATATAATATAATAGAATATTATATATTATATTATATTATAATATCTATTATATATATATATATATATATATATATATATATATTAGGAGAGAGAGGAAGAAGCAAAAAAAAAAATGAATGAAAAAATTTGCTGCTAAGGAGATTCGAAGGGCAGACCTCATTAAAGTCCAAAATTGTTCTCCTTGTTTTCAAAATTTTCAAAGAAAACTCCGAAAACAAGTTAAACTTGTTTTCTATTTCTTTGACTCAAATCTCATTTTTTCCGAAAATTTTGAGAACAAAAATGCTAAACAAACAGGATTTGGGTGTTTTTAAAATTTTGAGAACAAAAAACTGTTTTGCAGACGCAAACCAAACATGGCCTCATTGTTCTTGTGTTTTCTCTTTTCTAATATTGCCATCACTGATTGTTGTCATCAATCCTTTCATGGTTCAAGTAATCCAAGCCTGAGGCATATACATTCTTCAACAAGATTGGGTTTTCATTTGATTTAGATATTACTGCTAATATGCTACTCTTCCTGAACAAGTTAAGGACAAGCTAAACTGAACAAGTTAGGAAATTTTGTTCCTTAAATTTCAAAAGATAAAATGGAAAGCAATATCCTCACTTCCAATGCTATTTAAATGGTGGCTTGGTTTCATCTACATAATATGTACATGTATCTGTATCTGTGTGCATTTGTAGTGAATTTTGAGCATGTTCATGTGCTTTTTCTTTGGTGAAATCTAAAATAAAATTCATAAATGCGAGCATGTAATTTCAATAATCTTAAATTCTATGTGACTGGGGTGTTGGAGAGGGAGGCAGAGCGTGGATCATGATATGGATAAACATGTGCATCATTGTAGAACTATATGAAAATCTTAAGAAATAACTTATCTCACAATGTTCGTAATAGTAGTACCAAGCTTGGTGAAATTAGCTCTGGTTCCATGGAAACAGAAAAATTGTGTCACATTGGATCCTTTCTTAAAGTTCTTTTTTGTAATTACACCAAGATGAGTTGGAAGATCAGGTGTCATTTGCAAATGCAAAAGCCATGATAGTGCAATATTTTTGTAATTATTGTCTAGTTTGTCTCTGTTGAATTCTTGGAATGTGATTGCAATATTTTGCATGTGGGATTTTATAATATAAGCTTTTTGCAGGTGGGTACAGGCATAACAAATGCATTGATTAGGTGTTGGATATGTCATTTATTGGCTATCTAACTTGCAGTTAGGTACGTATGGCAGGTGCAGGCAAGTTCTAGGTGCTGTTGAGGTGCAGCTGTCTAAGGTGCAGCTGTAGGTGCTGTTTGAGGTGGTCAGCAGTCTGAGGTGCAGCTGTAGGTGCTGTTTGCTGTTCTGTCTGAGCACTTGGATCAATTCACATCTGCAAGGAGGAGGAGTGCATGCTCAGCAGCTGGACAGAGAGGTTTTTCAGTATCAGTGGTGTTCTGCTATTAAATGGCAGATTGTCTCTTTATCAGGAGCTGTCTGTGGGTTGATTAAAGATCCAGGAGCTGGGTTATAAAGATCAGGAGGTGCAAAAATGTAGTTAAAAATGGTTTTAATCATCTTGAAGGATTAAAGTCATTGCTTGTATTTTTTCAAAACAGTTTATTCTTTGATTCTTGTAATTGTTTTTTCTATCAACAAAATGTTTCTATTCTTTTAAAAAAAAAAATGTAACCAAATTTAGTTTTACAATGGACCTGTTTTAGGTACTCTAAATTCATAATTGACACACATAATGTTCTATGTTTGTCAGGGTTAAAGTTCACTTGAAACGAGTCTTGGCCATATAAACTGAAAGAGCATTCCTTCACAGAATAGAAAAGCACTGTGAAGGAATACACCTTTGTTGCAGAGAAAAGCACTGTGAAAGGATGAAAGCACTGTGAAATACAATTTCTTCTGATTCATGTGATTTCATCCTTTCTCCCATTGTAATCAGTTTTTAAGAAATGAAATAAAGTGTTGATTTGTTTGAAAAAAAAAATGATTAACTTTCCTAAAAATAATTTTTTTATTTTATTTTTGTATATTTTTATGTATATGCGAAAAATGTATAATTTTATTAGGATAATCCACCAATCCAAACATAGGATATGATTGGTTTTGATTGGAATGGATAAGGTCATGGGTAGAATGGTAAACTACTACAAAATTATTTGTGTAACCTATGGGGTCCACTGAATTACACATTTGTTTCTCAAACAAAGATTAGGATTGGATATATTCAAAGGTTAGGGTTTTAAAGTGGGTTTGGATTGGATGAGTTAGGATATAAAAAATGAAATCCTATCCTATCCTAACCCACTACCCAAACACATCCACAGTCGTTATACTCTCTTCTTTTTTTTTTGGTCAGACCATCCGGTATCCGAAAGCCACTTTGGACTCCGACTAATCCAGATTCGAGCCGGGTAGGACCACAAGGACGGCAAAGCTCTCCCTACCGAGCGCAGCTGCGTTCCCAAGTCTCTCTTCATTGCTGCAAACAAACTGATTACTTCCCATCATGTCAATCATAAAAAAATGGTCCAGTGCCAGACACTTTTGCTATTGCAGAGTCTATGATGAATCAGATGTACAAAGTCTTTACATTCGAATATGATAAAATTATTTTCGCAACTCAAACCTTTGTATAATTTATAATAGAGTACATATCGCTGCGGCCACCTACCAAACATGTTTCAACACAAAAGCAGCCTTGCAAACAGAGCAGAATGCTGCCCCAAATTGAGAGTGGCACTCAGATGCAAGTAGCAGCAATTTTTGTGAGGTCAAACGAATGAAACCATAAAATCATAACATGTAGAGAGAATATATGAGATTCATCACATTAAATTACACAAAACAAATTAGATACATAGCCAATCCCACCTGTAAATACATTGCCTAAATCAGCAGAACACCATACCTGAAAGGATCATGAACCACTACCATAGCTAGAGGCATACTGGCACGGGTCAAATTACACGCGAATTTTTACTATTTATTGCTATGATAACACTAAGTTGCAGGTATAATCTTAGCCAATCCACAGTCTAAGAGGGTGGGCTGAGCCATTAAGGCAAATTAACAAACACAAGGCAGGCACACACAAGAAGAGCTGGTGATCGAGACTAAGCGGGAGAAAAAATTTGAGTAATTTGACTCCCACCCACTAAACGATTTCACTGCAATTGGGTAGATAACGAGTTGGGATGTTCTTGGAGGTGTGTTACCAGAAGAGCTGGTGATTGAAACGTTGTTCCACATAAAATGCATTCACGGTTATAGGCGTGTGCTTTTCGGAAGTGTTCGGCCAAATCAGGGTAGGTAGAGAAGTAAAAATTGGTGCACAAAGTGCACTCTATGCGAATCGAAGTGCCTTCATTCGATGCCATTTAAGAGAAATGGCCCAAGGAGGGAGAGGGAGAGAGAGAGAGAGAGAAGATTGTGCCAGAAATTAGTAAGTAGTCACTATGGATATATAGATGGCCTCAACCAACTATTCCACAATATCTTCTTCAACCCCTCCCCCCCTTTTTCTTCCATCCACCCATTGCCATACTTTTTTTTCAGTGACATCATGTTCAGTGACATCATGTTCTTCCTTTTTTTTCTTTCTTTTTTTTAATTGCAGGCAGGCTTATTTGGACCTGTTCACTTATATTTCGACTAATTTTTTTTTCAGTCTAGTTAAAAACATATCATTTATGTCAGAATTAGGAAATTAGATTTATAACTCGTTTCTATTTTCGTTTGACTACCCGTGAGATTAATTTATGGACATTATATTTAGACAAAGGGAATGGTTCAATTTTGATCATGAATGATAATTTTTGACACGATATAAATAAAAGTTAAAAAAATAATAAGATACATTAACATAAATAATAAATGAGTTTGTTAATATCAAATACAAATAATTTAATTTTAACACAATAAACATTTACCCAATTACCCTCCTAGCTTTGGAATTGTAAATTGGACCAAAGTGTCGGTGCCAGTTGAGGTAATAATGGTTGGGTTGAAAATGGGAGCCTTAAACAAAAAGTAAGAGTTGAAAAAAAGAGAGAGGCTTTGGACAGACACAGCATGCAGAGACTTGCAGGTCTTTGGGAGCAAGTAATGATGACCTAACACCCCGTTTTTTATTAAAAACGGTTTTGGTAAGTCTGTTTTTAGTTCGCAATAGGAGACACATTTTTCTCTTAAAAGTAGTATCAATAAATCCGACTTTATGATGAAAGCGGATTTCTTGATTCCGCCTTTAAGCATAAAGTCGGACTTGCTATTTCCGCTTTTAGAAGAAATCGTAATTGTTAAATCCGCTTTTAAAACTGTCGTAGTTTGATAATTAAGTTCAAAACAGCCGTAAAATAGTATTTAAGTTTAAAATCTACTGTGCATTAATAATAGATTCTATGTTTGATAGACCTTTTAAGTAGGCGGTCAATTGTGTCAAGTGAAATGGACTGGTGTCGAGTTTTCATAGGTTCATGTCAAAATATTTTTTACTTGTACTCGATTTCTTTATTAATTTGTGTTTAGTCGTGTCATATCAAAAAAATGTTAACTTCGAGGAATTACCTCCCAAAGCTAACTCTAGCCCCTTTTGATCAATCAGGACTCGCACAATTGGCAGTGATTTGAGCTCACACTCAAAACCTAGATACAGTTCGTTCCATTAATGGAAGCTCGTCCTACTAACCAAACTGTGCTGACGCCTAGGGGACTAGCCCCATGGGGTTGTCAAGTTTCGAACTCATGACGTTTGAGTTTACAGCTCGCCCTTATCTCCACTTGAGTTACCCCTTATGATTACGAGTCATGTCATATTAGGTTCATGTTGTATATAAATCATGTATAACTGGTATTTTGTATCGTGTTCGTATCGTATCGTATCATATTTTGACACTCCTAATTTTAAATAATATGAATTTAGGGAATCAACCTAACTCCATGTTTCTAGACTTACAAAAAAAAACTAGTAATAACCCGTGCTTGAAAGCACGATAGAACATAAAATTCAAGTCCTCAAAAATTGATCTCACTATATTAAATAATAATTTTTCTTTCATTTATTTATTTGATTATATTATTCAAAATTTATTTTTACCCTATTATTTTTTTTAAAATATTGACAAAAAATTTCTCAAAATACTTAATTCGATAAATTTGTTTCAACATATGTATAATCACCAGTAGAATTCCACGTGCTTTTGTACTTATGTTTATAACATAAATCTCTAGATATACAATAACCTGCAAATCACATGTAACACTTAAAATCGGGTTTTGTTTTTATGACTAGGAAAACTCAATTTGCACTTACAAATTAACGTCTTGCCTCTTAATTACGAGGGTTACTAAGTAGGTGTTATTTATGTGCTTCACTAAACTTCAAGTCCATTGAAAAAAGCATTCTAACTAACTAGTGCTATTTCCGTCATACATCATTTTCTTTCATGTCTTTCTTCTTTTTTGTCATTTAATTTTTCTTTCATTTTCTTTCTCTATAAGTAATAATCATTTCCATGTGAACCTAATTAATTTAGGCATTTGTGGTTGTCAGTACTTCTCACTCACCTTCGTGGAGATGTTGATGTTGGAATAATGCCATGGTACCTAAACATTATTGTCACATGCTTTGTCTACATTGTTATTTCATATTTACACATCAGAATTGAAGTTGTCAAATGATTTGAATGTGTAATAACCATGTATAATGAGATTCGTGTCGTGTTTAAATTATATTTAGCGAAATTTGTGTTGTAATTAGTCTGATTCATGTCATTCTATTTATTAAAGAGTCTAGAAGACCAATTTGTTCTTGAAAAAAAATGAAAAAGACGTATAATTCCTATAAAAAAGTTATCAAAAGAAGGAAAACTACTTGTTTAGTAAGATCTAAGCTTTTCATTTGCTTAAAAGGTTATCAAAAGAAGGAAAACCATCCGTTTAATAAGATCTAAACTTTTCTTTTGTTATGCGAGAATAGGTACCAAATGTTATCCCATCATTTATTGGAGTGGAAGACGCTGCTTCCTATCCTCATTTCGGGACAAAGAGAGTGATGCCACTTGTGACAGATCGTTTTAAGGTTTTTGACAACCTAATCCAAACCAACGCTAACAAAGGCAAATTATACCTCGAAACGTATTCACAAATACTTACCCAAAAAATAGAAAAATTAGTGATAGACACACACAAACAAATATAGAAGGGCGAATTATACTTTGCATTCTTAAAGATTTAAGAATTTTTACTTTATATCCATAAAGATAAAAATTCTCACATTATATCTATAATGTATTAAAAGTGTCTATTGGGTTTTATTATTTTTTTTCATCAAACTCACATGATGGCTTTTTAATGCTTTGCTTCAATCATTTGGCATATAATTGCATAGTTTTCAAAGGGTGGAGGACACATGAAGGATGTTCAATTGTTCATGGGCATGATTTGCTGAGGTTTAGTTAACTATTGGGCTTGTGAGGAAGAACTTATGATCTTTGTCTTATTAACATTTTTATGAAGTTGCGTGTGAGTTTGAACCAAGGTCCAGAAATCAAGAGCCAATAGGACATACAATTTTGTGCTCGTGACAGACAAGAACTTGGGTCCACTTACATATGGTGGGACCTACCACTCATACAATCTTGACCGTTGAGTTCCCACTTGGTTTCATCCCTGATATTTCATAAACCCATTTGATATGTATGTGCATTAGGTTTTCTGATACTACCCATTAATACGACACAAATACAATATAAAATTAGAGAGCTTGAATTTTTCTTAAATCAACCAGTTCAAAAATGACTGGATGAAATCAACCAAAAGAAATGCACGATAGAACTCGTTTATAAATTGATTATCCACGATTCATATACGATACGAAACTCGATATAACACGATTCGTTAAATATGAATTAATAAAAAAATCGGGTATGAATAAAATATTTTTTGGCATGAACCTAGTAAGACCCAATATAAAACCGTTAAAGACCCAACATGAACCTACCTCGTTCAACACAATGAGAGGCCTAATGTCCATGTTAGTGATATAAGCAGAAACACACAAACACACAATGATAAAAAAAAAAAAAAAAAATCTAATACATTCTCCAGTTGCAATGTAGAGCTCTTATAGCTCTATAGTAGTCATGTTTGACAGAAACATGAAGTTTAGAAATTTTCATAAGTGATTTTGGAGTAGAAATTCTGAAAAGTATATTATCAACCAAAGTTGTCAATAAATAAATTTCATGTAGCAATAAATTACATTCTCTAAATTGAGTGTGCCGTTTGGTACGTAAGCTAATTATGAAAGCGTAATTTTAACCCACACTTTTCAAAATAAGTGCGTAATTACAAAACATACTTATAACAATTTTCTATTAAAAACAGATTTTGAAAACTCATTTTTAGATTGATAATGAAACTACATTTCCACACAAATTAAAAAAAATTAAAATTTTTTGATCAAAAATTTGAATATCACAAATTGAAAATCACAATGTCTCAAAAAAAAAAAAAAATAGAAATCACAGTAAAATGGAAGAAAAAAATCTTTTTTTTTTGGATCAATGGGACCCACAAAAATCTTCAAATGGCTATCTTTTGAGTAGATTGACAAAAGGGCCCAAGAGGGACTAACCAGTAACCAGTAGCATTGGATCCTGTTCCTGCTGCTTTCAGTCAAGTCCCTTTCATGACAGGTTTACAAGGGCTAGGCATCACTTGACCCCCATCAAACCAAACAAAAGACAATCAAATTGGTCACTCACAGATCCATGCTCATAACCTGGCCCACAAATTTCATGGGCTCCAAATGAGAATCCAAACTCTAGCTTGGAAAATGGTTTAATATTCTGAAAATATTTTCTGGGTGACAAACCAATATGTGATATATGTAGAACAATTATATGAACAGTCCAATGGCAGGAGAAATGACAGTGCATAAAGAAGATAAAATGAACACCCACAAGCACATACTCACAGAAAAACACAAATTCCATTAGTCAATGGTCCACAGCTCATATGATCAGTTCTGTTCTGGCAAGTCAACATCCTCTCTGCAGTGCATGTGGCACTAATCTCTATGTATGCAAGTAGAACACAATGATTTAAGTGTGAATTTACTGTAGTTTGCCTGAATATTTCCAAATTTCTCTGCAAAAAAAAAATGGTAAAACTATGGATATATTGATCACTATCATGTCCAGCATAAGATTAAAGATTATACAAGGTCGCACTAGGTGATTTCTAAGCAAATAAATCAATAGAAAGCATAATACTCGAGAATCGAGATAACGCAATAACTCTCCCATCAATAGAAAGAGTAACATTCAAGGTAAGGCAATACCTCTCCCATCTATTGAACATGTTATTACCTGAAACAAACCCGTCCAATGAAGTAGAAATCACATGCATTTTGATGTATTCCGTGGTATCTAGATAACTGTAGTGAACGTGAAATCTAATTCAAGTTTATGAAAGTCACATATTTACGTGTTGGGTGTGTGTGTGTTTTCATGATGATTCATTTTGTGCTAGTATTGCTCATTCAAGAACCAAGATAATCATTTTTGCCAGCAAACCATGATACAAAAGAAACCATGTGTTAAAATAAACTATGAACCATACCTTGGTACAGACTTTTACCTTTTTAAAATGATGAGAAGGCAAAAGAATACAAGGACAGTGAATGGTTCCCCCTTTCATGACTGTAAAGATGATAAGCTATAATAACAAAGGATTGATCATGCTTAGTGCATACCATTTTCAAAAAGAACTCTATAATCTGCTTGACATAAAGAATTATGAAAACAAAAGTGTTTCAGTAAATTAACAAAGGACAGTATGGGGGAGTTTACCTTGGACTGTAAAGTAGTTAACAACCTCAAATGTTTATTTTATTGCCCATCTCGCCCCCCCTTTGGTGGAAGCAACGGCCTTGTTTTTGTCTGTAGCATTAATGAGGAATTGAGGGACCAATGAAGTTTGGAAGTTGGCTCAAACAGTCACGAGCAGATATTCCAACCTCTACTACCCTGCAACACTGATATATGTCTCTCTCTTTCCCCCTCTTATCTTCCACACAGAACTCTCCTTCTTCATGAGGCAAACATGTCACAAAACTCAATGGCAGACATCTCTTCTCCTTCTACTTTGTTGGATTTTTCACATGATCATGAGAAACTGGACCTCGAATCGATACGGGTACTCGTCGCCTCAATCAACCAACGCATACATGAATTACTTGAGGACACCAAAGCCCGGAAATCTTTGATAGAGAAATGCACTTCCAAGCTTGAGATCCAAAAGCAGGAATTCTTTGAATTCTCAGAGCAATCAATACTATCCAATCTTTATTGGGGCATCGAGAGTGTTGAAGCTGCGATTCAGGCGAAATCGGCAGAGGAGAAAACCTCCAGGCTGGTGAATTCAGAAAGAATGCTTCAAGTGCCAGCTTTGCTTGATGAGCATGGAGCCACTGCAGGAATCCCGAACCATTACTTGGTTTGTTGCTCCTACTTTTACCTCTCCATCGTTCGGAAGCTCCAGAGGGATGACCAGCAAGTTGCAATGCATTTTCTCCAAGCTCTTCTGGTCTCCCCAAGAGTTGTCTACAAAGAATTTGCACCAGAACTCTGCAAAAGTTTATTTCTTTCATGCATTGTGCCTGACAGTCATGAACCAGGTGCAAAGGGGAGCTCCAAATCCACGTCTCTCAAAAATTTTAACAAAAATGAGGTCAATGAAGCCATGAAAGGGATGGCAAGGAACTATAAGGCCTGGTTAATGTATTATCAGGTCATGTCTTATGGAGAGACGACACAACGGCACCAGGGACACAAGGACATTCCTTCCACCAATGATGAAGCGCAAGTTCTGTAAGTTTTCCCTTGATGCCCTCCATTAGCTATGCAGGCAAAAACCAGACATAGAAACAACAGCAACTTCAAAATATTAGAGTTCAAAGGCAATAGTAAGGTTGATACAAAATGAAAAAAATTGTTAAAAGAAAATAGCAGTTTTGCATAAGCATAAATGTTCTTGATGTTTGGCATTTGTTCTTTTAGTTATTTTTCGATATTTACTAGATTCAGGTAAATACAAGAAGTTTATATAGAACATCTGAGGCTTTGTTGAGTATATAGAACATCTTACACGACAGAGACACAACTCTCTTTATTGCACTTGATTGATTCATAACGAGAATTGTATAGCGCCAATATCATGAGAAACGAATACTTTGATAACCAGCAAAAGTAATTCAACTTTAGAGCCTGTTTGTATAAAAGGAAAGCAAATTAGGGAAAACAGAACATAATACCTGATAAATGGGGAACATCTTAAATTAGAAAGTGTTTTTCTCCCGTCTTTAGTTTAATCAGGTTCCATGAATGCTTTAGACAGGCTTGTTAAACAGAATTCTTAAAAAGATCCTATAATCTTTTGCTTTTCATGAACAGGAATATGAAGTCCAGTAGCACTGAAGCAGCACATTTGTATAAACGTGGAAACAGCATGAGGAATTATCATCATGTGAGCCTGACTTACTCTCCACAAAAAATATTAATCTAATCTGATCATCACATGAACATAGATGTAGATTGTTAACAAATTTCATTGCCTCTACTTTTACAGAAGTTCCATCAAAGTGGGATCATACTACATGTAATAACACGAAATAGAATGGCAACAAGGAAAAAATCAAGAAATGGTTTTTACGGAAAGAAAAATTTACTAAAAATATACACATGATTTTAAAGAAAAAGACCTGCATAGTAAATCAGATTTCACATAGTCAGTGCAGTTCTGGAGATTCAAAATCCTTTAAAATATCAAGCAATAAAAGTTCTAACTTGTCCTTTATCATATCTATCTTCCATCTGGTGTAATATTCATATTAAAAATGAAAATCAATGCAGTTTGAGAAGGTGCATCCGCTTAATCCTCAAGAATATATTACTGGTAATGTAGCAGCAGAGTCTATAGCATCCAAGGACATTTCAAAATTTCAAAATCATATAAGAGTTCTAAAAGATTCGGATCAAACTCGTGGCGGGGATATTACAAAAAGCACAAATATCAAGTGCATCAGAGATTTGCTGAAAGAATCCCAGTCAGATACACCAATATCCCTAGATTCATGCAACAGCAGTTCAACAGAGGAAACATTTTCTGAGGTAATTCTCAATAAAAACATCACATTACCTACGTCTCTAGCAAAATAAATAAAATATGCATGCTTATGTCTTCTATTATCCCTGAGAATGTCACACTGCTCAATCTATATTCTTCTGAATCAGGAATTTGCAGACTCTGAAAGCTCCATGAAAACTAAAAGATTAAATGTAGCAGATCAGCGACCAGAAACTTTTGTTCAGTTTGGTCCATAATCCCAATATTCTATAACTTTAGTTTTTGATGCCTCTATGCTTATTTCTAAATTTTTTTGCCTGACTACAGGAATTACCAAGCTTCTTGCTCCACATCAAGTTCAGACTCTGCAATATTTATGCCCCGATATCCTGGACATATAATGCAGAAAGAAGTGAATGACGTAACTACATCTTCTGAGAGATTTTCTAGTTCATTTAGTGAATTAGATATGTCCATATCGGAAGTATGGGACATTAATTCACGTCCTCTTTTGAGTGGCAGCATAGAAAAAAGAACTTCTCCGGAGAGATTGCAGCTACATGACATCCAACACTTGAATTGTATAGGACCCACAAGTCCGCAGAATATCCAGTTGTCCCAGATAGATCACCAAGGAAGTTATGCAAGGATAAAGAAACACTCAAGTTTCACAACGAACAAAGATGAAGTTCGTCTACATTCGGAAGCAACTT
Source organism: Ilex aquifolium (assembly GCA_951799425.1). Lineage (NCBI taxonomy): Eukaryota > Viridiplantae > Streptophyta > Magnoliopsida > Aquifoliales > Aquifoliaceae > Ilex > Ilex aquifolium. Next base: position 2,398,168 of record OX637397.1, on the reverse strand, counting down.
CCCAAATTGAACAAGTTGGAATACTTGAGAAAATTGTTTCAAAGCTATGCTTCTCAGAAAGATTAGCAAAATGTGATGAAGATTACACAGTTGAAATTACAACACTATATGAGATGTTGGACAGTAAAACAGGACTAAAATACTCCCTGTTAAAGGACATAATTTTAGATCAACTGCTAATGGCTATTTCAACTTCCAAAGAAGAGAAGGTCTTAAGGGCATCCGTGTCTGTACTTTCAACTATCATTTTGGGGAACAAGTCAGTTATAGAAAACATCAAGAAGAAGGGTATGCGGTTGGGTGATTTGGCAAATGCTCTAAAACGAAATGTTTATGAGGCAGCTACTCTAATCTATTTAATCAATCCCTCTCCAGCAGAAATTAAGAATTTAGAACTTCTACCAACACTACTGGAAGTTGTATGCACTTCAAACAGTTATAAAGGCCAGCTAACGTCACTTCTGCTGACTCCTCCTGCAGCGTCATTGATGATTATTGAAGTACTAGCGACAGCCTTTGACAGTGAAACTAATAACAGGCACTTGGCAGCAATCAGTTCACCAAGAGTGCTTTCTGGTCTCCTGGATGTGCCAAGAAATACTAGTCTGGAAGAGTTTATCTCTTTGGCTGCTATTCTTGTGAGATGCATGCGGTTTGATGCAGAATGCAGAAAATATGTATCACAATTCTCTCCATTGGCTCCATTTGTTTCTCTCCTAAGCAGCAACCACAAGCGTGCTACATCAAATGCACTGGAATTTTTTCATGAAATACTTCACATACCCAGGTAAGAACATTTTGTTTCTAAAATTAATTACCTAATATGTTACTTATCATATAAATGTAGTCTCGTAAGCACCGAAAATGACAATTAAGATGTTTATTATAAGTTTGGGAGAGAGATCTCACATGTTCTGATGCAAAGAAGAAAAAGAAAAGAGCAATCATGAGTCAAGACGCCTATTACAAGTTTGGGTGAGATATGTCTCTTGCTCTGATGGAAAAAAAAAATGAAACTTCCCTTGAAACAAATAGGTGGCAACTTCACATTGACACTGGCAAATAGACCACCAATTTATGCATTGACATCGAAGAGTATTGAGAGTTCAACCTAAGATGATCACTAGACATGGAGGTGACCAGTGACTCAAAGAGAATCGTTGAACTAGGATGCAGCCAATTAGTTAGATCTCGTGGATTACTGTCTCACTGAGTCACTGTCAATCATACATGTCAAATTTTCCCAACAATATCAGCATTCTATTTCATCAAAACAATTGTGTATATTTTAAGAGGAAACTTTGCAATGTGATCCCAGTTGCGTAATGGCCTAATGAGGATCTATTTCTAATTTGTATCAGGTCATCAGCCATTAGCCTACTACAGCAAATACAAAAAGAAGGAAGTATTAACAATATGTGTGTATTATTGCTCCTCATCCAGCAATCACAACCAGAGCACAAACTTTTAGCAGCAAATTTGTTGCTTCAATTAGACATGCTGGTAAGCATGAGCTTTTACAGGTTTATCAGTCACCTTCTACATGCATATAGAGGATCAATTTATGCAGTCATCCATAAAACCATCATAAATCTTATTTGTCACCATATTAAACATATTTAATAACTACTTATCTTATATCTGTGTTCACTTGTTTATAGGGAAGCCCTTCCTCTATTTCTAAGCCAGAAAGTTTTTCCTTTCCTGAATTGACACCAGTTTAGTTGAGACCACCAATTATATTGAATATCATAACCAGCTCAACTGCTTCATATAATATCTTAAAGATTTTGCCACTGGGTAGGGAAATAAGGAAACTTCAAGTTTAGCTCCATCACTTTTACAAAGAGCACTCTCTATTTGTTAGTTATATGTCAAAAATCAAAACCGCATTTTTAAAATAAAAAAAGAACAATGTGAGAATGGTAATATGGGAAAACACCAATATACTGAAGAAATTGATGTTGGAGATTTAACATCACTGGTTCAACTCAGAAGAATCAGATATTGCACCATTCTGGCAGCATGACGAGCCATGTATCGTGGCATGTGGTGTATGATATGACCAGTTAAATCATATCTAGGATGGAGATCAGGTGCCATATCTATGTGATGTAAGGAAACACAATAAGGAGAACGCTTCCTGCTTTTTCATTTTGAAAGTTCCTTTATATTCTGTGCTTATAAAGGTAAGAACTTCAACCATGAGACTTCCACTCTAGCATTACATTTCTGACGTAGCTAGACAATGAACAATTTTCAGGAAGATTCACATGGTAAATCTATATATCGAGAAGAGGCGCTGGAGACCCTCCTTGAGTCCTTGACATGCGAAGAGAACTCAGCTACACAGCAATTATCAGCATTCATTCTATCAAATATTGGTGGAACTTATTCTTGGACAGGTGAACCATATACAGTAGCATGGTTGGTGAAAAAGGCTGGTTTGACCTCAATACATCACAGAAATATAATAAGAAACTTTGACTGGTTAGATCAAAGCCTACAGGTTAGCTATTGTTATAAATTCAATATGGCCTAGAATAATCTCCAATCCACAGCTAAGGTAGCTTATTCTGCAATTACAACTCACCAAAAATTGCATGAACTTGCAGGATGCTGGCACAGACACATGGTGCAGCAAAATTGCAAGACACATCATGAAGTTTGGTAAACCCTTATTCCGTGCTTTGGAGATCGGACTGAAGAGTCAGTCAAAAAGGGTTTCTCGAGACTGTCTCACAGCTATTGCATGGCTTGGGTGTGAAATTGTGAAAAGTTCAGATGATCTGAGATATTCCGCATGTGAGATCTTACTTAGTACAATAGAGCAATATGTGCATCCTGGAGTGGAGCTTGAAGAAAGACTTTTAGCATGTCTATGCATCTATAACTATACTTGTGGTAGAGGTAACGCCCATGCCATAACAGACTTGAAAGTATTGACTATATAGAACACAAACCAGAATATGTTAAAGAACATGTTCTAACAGATAAAGAAATGGAGGTCATCCTTTAGATCTAGTGTCAACACATTAGATTATTTTTAAGATCAAGCAAATATGATTGGCAATTGTTAAAAGATATATCTATTAATGGGGTTGATATATTTTATCCTTTCTTCCAACAAAGAAGGCCATGAATTTTGTAGTCTTATTAGTATTTGTAATAAAGTAAGAAAATTTGTTCCCTTAATATTTGTCACTAAAGTCTGATGTACTTTTACAAGGCTTAGTACCAAATATCTGCCTTTTAGTAATCCCAAACAAAAAAAAATGTGGCAAGGGATGATTCATATCACAGAGAATGCCAAAAAATCCTACTGAAAAAATATTTCAGTATTGTCGCAGACCTTGAAATACTCAATCATAAGCCCTGCACTGTTTCGCTGAATTATGGCTGTATAACTTATGTCCCAATTCCTTGTGAAGTCAAAAGGTCATAGATGATCTACAGAGAATCTTGAGTAAACATAATAGTGAATTAGGAATTTTCCATTTTAGTTTCGGCATAAGTTTTAGATTGATTTTTTTTTTTTTTTTGGCAGGGATGAAGAAACTAATTCATTTCTCAGAAGGAGTACGAGAATCGCTAAGACGCCTTTCAAATATAACCTGGATGGCAGAGGAGTTACTGAAGGTAGCTGATTATTTCCAGCCCAACAAATGGGTGAGTGCACTTCTACAACTGCAGTTTCATTATTAATTGACAGATTGCTCCAGACATTCTTTGAGCACAGTAACAGAAGCCAGCAACCCACCCATTGTATTAGTTCTCTCATTATCAAATCTTCCTGCTGTAATTCACCATACACTCTTCCTTTCTAATTACTCCCAGCACCTTATCCATACATTTTTATGACAAGGTACAATCCTGCTCACAATTATTTATATATGAGATACTTCAAAATAAAAATGGATACAAAAAAGTATAAAAACAACATCAATACTTCTACTTCATTCCATTCTCTTAATATCCGATTAATGATTCATGGGTCTATGCATAAGTAATTTCAGGAGAAAAGCTGGTGACAGTGTCTAACCATCCTCTTTCAAGGCATGTTACTAGCTACACAACAACTGCATTCACTCCATAATTCTTATGCCATATTGCTTCCAAATTACGAACTTCAAAATATCGGCTGTATAGTGAAAAGAATAAGGAAGTTATATAAATATATAAATGTAGGCTGCAAGTAACACATATATCGCTCGATAATATAATTAAAATGCAAAGGATATGAACCGTGATTTTGTTTGGCATCAAGTATGTCTAGCATAAGAAAATTCCTTCCGTTAGTACTTAGTAATATCAAATTTCATTAATTGTTCCACTATATATATCCAACTGTAATAGATGATGTACTGACTTGGTCACTTCATTGCAAATGATAAGAACAGAGAATATCTTGTGTTCATACCCAAATTCTAGAGGCAAGACATAAGTACAGTGGAGCTGTAAGTGCCCTCATCTACTACAAAGGACAGCTTTGCAGTGGACATATAGATGGTTCAATCAAGGTTCAGAATACTACCATGTGCTTCATACTTTTAGATTCACTGTTTTCTCTCAACAAACATCAGTTTGTGGTTTCTTTCCAAATAACTTTATGTAGACTAGAAGCCAATGTTTGAGCTATCGATATATGGTTGGCCTCATTTTATACATCATAAGGTGGAGGAGGCCTCAACAGTACTACATTCAGAACAAAATGTGAACTGACAAGTTTGAGGGAACGCACTAACTTGGTTGCATATCACAGGTGTGGGACATCAAGGGACAAACAGCCGCACCAGTAAGGGACTTGAAGGAGCACAAAAAGGCAGTCACATGTTTTTCACTGTTTGAACAAGGGAACTGCCTGTTGAGCGGGTCTTCTGACAATACAATTAGGGTAATCTATTTCTAACCATAAAAAGAGAACTTTACATTTTTATTGAATGGGCAGTGGAAAAATGGGTTAATTATCTTGCAAAAATGCATTACTTTCCTTCTACAGGTTTGGAAAATGGACCATAGGAATCTGGAGTGCGTTGAAGTAATCGCAACAAAGGAATCGATTCAAAGTGTGGATACTTATGGTAACCTGATTTTTGCAGTTACCAAAAGCCATAAAATGAAGGTAACAACAATGTAAATAAAGTTAAACATAATGATTTTGGGTGCAACAGGCATGGAATATTAAGGATATGCCAAATCTGTGTGTTTGTATGTGTGTGCATGCGATAAAATCAAGGTTCTGGCAATCTGATTTCCCTTTGATCTAGTTTGAAGGCAATCACTACAACTTTAAAAGAAAGTCTTTTCTTTAGGTGTTTGATGAATCCAGAAAAGCCAAAGATCTTTTCAAAAACAAACATGTGAAGTGCATAAGGGTGGCACAAGGAAAGGTTTATGTAGGCTGCAAGGATTCAAGCATACAGGTTAGTTTAGTTATTTTTTTGTTACACAACTCATCCACCAATTGGACTAACACGTAATATATTTCAAAATCTAGGAGTTATCCATAACCAAAAACCGGCAACAAGAGATCAAAGCACCATTAAAGAGTTGGAGGATGCAAAGCAGGCCCATTAGTTCAATTTTTGTGTACAAAGACTATCTATATAGTGCAAGTGCAACTGTTGAGGGTTCAAATATCAAGGTAAAGCAAATTTTATTAAGTCAGAGAATACAAAACACCTTTTTCTAATTGGACAACAATGCAGGACTGGAGAAGAAACAGCAGGCCACTAATGTCGATAGTGCCAGAGAAGGGATCGAAAGTACTGGCAATGGAAGTAGTGGAGGACTTTATATACTTACATTGCAGTTCATCGATGAGCACCCTACAGGTGATCAAAGTACTTCCTAGTTCCTACAGATAAAGTATCAATATTAAGATCAGAGGGTACCAGATGTCTTTAATATGAAATGCATAGCCACGAAGTAAGGTTTGCAACTAGACTCATCAAAATAAAACAGCTTTCAGTGTATTGAGAATATATAAATTTATCAGGCCAATGATATATAGATGGGAATGCACCAGTGTCCTTATGGTGGATCAGTATTTGGGTTTAGAGTAGTAAATTGCCTACATTCTTCTACCACGTTTTATGTTCTTGTAAATCCAGTATTTAGAGCAGTAAATTGCCTACATTCTTCTACCACGTTTTATGTTCTTGTAAATCCAGTATTGGCAGCTTTTAACTTCTAGTACCTCATACCAGATCTGGTTAAGAGGGACACAACACAAAGTCGCAAGGTTATCAGCTGACAGCAAAATAACAAGCATTCTCACAGCTAATGACATGGTTCTATGCGGCACTGAAATGGGAACAATCAAGGTGTGGTATTTCAGCTCATTTAATTTGTGTTTGTGCACTAGTCTCTTCAATTATCTGATGATACTCACCCAATTTCTGATCTCCAAATTACAGGGCTGGATCCCTTTGTAGCTGAAGATTTCAAAGCCCCAAATTGTCATTGTATCCTAGCATGTATTGTACATGTTGTTTATTCAATTTAGTCGCAATTCCGTCATGTACTAAAGGTGATTATGCAATATAAAAGAAGAAGAAGCAAAAGAAGAGAACTACCATAGAATTGACTGCAATTATACTTGTAGAAATACTTAAATTCAATTTTAGCTTTTCAACTTAACACAAGATACAAAACTGAACTCCAGCTTAAAGAATTAGGGGAAAAATATTGTTTCAACTTCCTCTCCCACTACTATTCTATGCTTTGAGCCTATCACATGCCAAATTCAAATAGGTGATATAATGCATGAGTAAATTTTTGTTAATCAGAAAAAACACTACTATTGTGAACATCATAATGCGGTGAATAATCAAATAATAAATATTATCCAAGAACAACAAACACAAAGATTTACGTGATTTGGTAGAATTCAACCTATTTCGCAGAGCGACTTATTTCACAAAATCTCAAAAGGGTTGCAACTTATTTATAGGCATCAGTTGAGAACCGCAATCCTCCTCAACCGTGGTGGAGCTAGAAAAGTACTGTAGTGGGAGCAAATTCTAATAATAATCAGATGAAAAACAAATAAAAAAACTTAAGCACCGTTTGGTAACATTTTTTAATACTTTCGTACCATTTTTTTATTTTTAAAAGTACAACTTTTAAGTACCATTTATTTTTAAATATTTTTTTTCCTTTTCCGGATTTACTACATTGTTACAAGCTTAATCACATGTATAGTTGTACAAATATGCACATATAAGGGTATTATTTATGTACTAAGATTCATACAGATGACTTTCCTATATAGTCATCAAATATATTTTTACCTTTTGTGACGAAATTACTATTTCGCTTAAAAAAGGTATTACCAAGCAATAGCTTAAATATTAGAAGGTAATTTTTCTATTCAACTCATTTAGAGTTTTCCCAAACTAGTTTTCAGATTTGAAAATATTGCATGAGAATCTCATTAACTGGTGGATAAATTCTGTTAAGGGTACAAATTTGAAAGCGGGGAAAATTTGCAGACATATATGAAAAAAAATTGCAACAGATTAAGTGAGTTGGGGGGCGGGGGCGTTGCGCCCACTCAAAAGCCATGTATCTAGTCCTAGCATGAACGACCAACTTTTGATTAGATCAGATGTACGCCTAAACTGGTCTGAATATCCTTGAGCATTAAACTAAAAAAAAAAGACATGTATCTATGACGGTGCTCCTCAACCACATAAACCTCTACACAATCCTGATAAAACTCATATATGAGATATATTTTGAAAATCCTCAATATATCCATACTCTATAGTAGGAATACCTCTCGAGTCTCGACCCCTAACATATTATTTGACCCTAGCAAACTAGATATTACGTGCCAATGGGCATTGCTACTCTCTGCTATGCCCACTGGCAATTAAGCTATACAACTCAAATATAACTCACAAAAGTTACAACCTAAATACATAACAAAGGAAGTATATTTGAAAAATGAACTATCTATTATTTCCAACAACTAAGTATATTTGAAAAAAAAAAAAATCAAGAAACTGAAGAGAAACAAGCGTGATGGAATCATTAACAAGAAGGCCACAAATTAGAATGAAATGAGTATTGAAAACAGAAGATAAAATGTACATGAAACTGTGAAAATTTAGCAGAGCAGATGATGAATTGATGTTAGTTGTTACCTCAGAATTCGTTTAAGATCTATAGTGGGTCTATTTCTCCATTTTTTTCTTGTTTCTTAAGGGCTTTTTTTGAAGTTTTTGCTGCTCCAACTGGACGACCACCTTCGGGTTCACTAGCACATTAATGGCGAAATTGGAATGGGGTATATGATATTGGAGTTAATCTTAAAAAACTACACAGAAAAAAATATAAGATAAAAAAATCTTTAATTTTGTTACTTATTTATTTTCAAGTATATTATTTGAAATTTTCATATTTTCTTCTGACCTTTATATCCTCCCTTGATCCATACGTATTTTTTTTGAAAAGTGGTACATTAAACATCTCTTAGTTTTATGGGACAATTTTAATATTATGTATTTTTATGTCGTCTCTCGATTCATACCTATTGTTTTTGAAAAGTAGTTTTGTTTTCAAATTATATTAATTTTCGAACTCCATAACAGTGTAACAACTAACAAGACATTTACACAAAATATTATACTATTACATTTTGTCAAACATATATTTTATATAATTTCATTCAAAACAGTCCATCTCTGTTTTGAATTTGTTATCACATGAACAAAATCACTGAACACTATTTTTGTTACAGTGTATTGTTACACTATCTTTGTTACAGTGTATTGTTACACTATCTTTGTTACACTATTATGTAGTTCGGATATTAACAAATTTTGAAATTCAAACAAAATGATATTTCTTAAAATAAACGGAATATTAAAATTCTATCATAAAACTAGAAGATATTTAATGCATAAATATAATTTAAAAACAAAACTACTTTCCCAAAAAAAAAAAACGCATGAATCAAGGTACATTAGAGATTTCAAATTAAATGACCTTAAATTTCAGTGCTTAAGATAAATGTCTTATTACAGTTTTCAGGAAAGAAAATTAGACGTAAATGGGCATTTACGTCTTTGTATATCAATTGTGTACTTTTTTTCAAAATATTTTGTTTTATGTATTTTTTTATAATTATGTTTAATTTGATATACCCACTTCCAAAGAACCCAAATCAATATGGCCTTAGGATTTGGCAACATGCCTACTTTTCTCTCTTTTTGGCTAGGGGTTGGCATGTGCTAGGGGGTCCATCTGGCCCGGGTTAAATCAAGGATTGGGCTGTTTTTTGGGTCCATGGCCAATTGGTTGAAAATTGGCCTTAACTGATTTAAAGCATATGAGTCAACTAGCAATAACCTCGTGCTGAAAATATTATGTAATATTAAAAATTAAATATTAATTATGTAATATTTATATATTTTTTATTATTATATAATTTAAATTTAAAATAACCAGAGAAAAATAGGGGAGAGAGAAGAGATAAATATGTGTGGATTAATAGAGTTGTTTGTCATTGAGAAGTGTGTTTGTTGACTTGTTTGATATTAGGGGTCTTGCAAAGAAGATCAATGTTTTTGAGTCGATAACATTTTTTTAGGACGAATTTTGTATCATTGAATTAAAGTGGAAGATAATTGGAGTAATTTTGATTATTATTGTAATTTACAGGTTGAGAATTCAACTTCTAACCGTAAAATTATATAAATTCAAGCTCAATTCGGCACAAGGTATCGACCAATATGAGTCAAAAATCAAACTCAAATTTTCATTAAGAATTTCAAAAGATTGTTTTAAAAATTAATAATCAATCTTAAAACAATTGATTTTTTTTTAAAAAAAAAAAATCCTTCAAATATGTATACAATCAACCACTACGTTAAAATTAACACCCATTTAGTTTGGAATTATTCACGTTTCACATGAGAATTTGGTAACAAAATTGAAGAAATTTATAGAAAATATCCTTAAAGTCTCCTCTATCTCGGAGTTGATCTAAAATAGAAATAATCCACCAATAGTCTTATAATGGATTGAGTTATAAAGTGTCACCCAGGTTTGGAACCTTCTCTTTAGAAGCACCCATGCATGTGTCATCACCTCATTGGTTAGAGGTTCAAAGGGTCCATAGAATAAATTTTTCTTCTTCTTTTTTTAGATTTTGAGTTCTTCTTAGAAGAGAGAAATAGTAGAATTAAAGAGTAGGCTCTCTAGAAGAGTTGTAGTAGAAAAATAAACTAATCAATCAACACACAAACACATGTATACTTCTGAACTCTCTCTCTCTCTCTCTCTCTCTCTCTCTTGGTTTTCTCATCTTTTCCCAGAGCAATCAACACACAAACACATGTATATTAGTAGCCAGTCTCGTGCAATGTACAATGTTATAATTCGTATTTTTTTAAAAAAAATATTTTTTAAATTTTATTACTTATATTTAAGTTTTTTAGGTGATAATTTTTTAATTTTTTTTGAAAAAAATTAAAAAATAATGATTAATTATTGAAGAGTTGACGGATAACTACCATTAACACATATCAATGTCTGATTGAAAGGAGTCTTAAGTTTTGAATTAAAAAATTTTAAATTATAAAAAAACAAAAGAAGTGGGAGAGAAGACTTCTTAAGTCATCTCCCTTCTAATTTAATTGTTATATATATATATATATATATGTTTGCATCGTTGATCTAAATGGGCACTTTTTTTTTTATTTTTTAGTACGTAAATATACATTGAGGACAGTGTCATACATGAATGGACACCTTTGCTTAAGAGACAATTTAGTATTTTAACTGGTCACTACCCATTACCCAACAAATGCTCTACTAACGTTGGAGCATTCATTGACCTAATTGCTAACCTGGGTAGGCAGGCATCACTAAAAACCTAGTAACGTTGGAGCATTCATTGACCTAATTGCTAATCTTGGTAGGCAGGCATCACTAAAAACCACTCTTTTCAAGTTTCATGTACCAAACAACAAGAAATGTTTTCCATTTGGTCCCCCCCCCCCCCCCCCCCCCCCCTCTCTTCTCTTTCTCCCAAACAATGTGAAAAATGTAAAGAAATTATCTACGACAGTTGGACTATTATGACTTATACCGGAAAAGACAAATTAGAAAATATATCAAAAGAGATTGAAATCCTTTTGTTATTGGTAATTTTCCACAAACTTTATATCTAATTAATGAGTCTGTTTTAATTGGAACATTCTTGTAACATTTTTTCAAAGTTCATGGCTGGTAGTTCACATCACAATCTCTTAAATTCAGCCACTGCATTGATACCATTATGGTACGGACAAATTTTCACAGTGAGATTTTGATTTGTAACGTCTGTTTAAAACACAATATCACCACCTTAAATATATATATATATATATATAGTTTGATCAATTCATATTTTCAATGTGGATAAATAATTTTTTACTTAATTTGTGTCTGAAAACTTAGACGCTGAATCACTTTCGGTTTTAAATATTTTTATCGAATACCTTGTTTGGGAATATTTATCGCCACTGATCATCAAAATAATATTGCATGCACATCACTTCATAATTGGCAAAAAAAAAAAAGAGCTATCGTTTGAAATTCTAAACCTCAAAATAGGGATGATAGTGGATCGGAAAAAGAAGACTATTCGTCCAAACTCGTCCCGTTTGAACGGGGGTGGACCATATGTATTGGATGGTAGACGTATACGAAAATACTCATATAAATCCGTTTAGGAATGGAAGCGGGGATGAACTGAAACTCATTCCCGCCCTGTTAAAACCGTAATATATATATGTAAAATAAATAATTAAGTGAAACACACATTTGTTATACATATTATTTTTATAAGTTTTTATGTTTAATTCATTTGTTATATAATGAGTTTTCATCATTTCTTACAAATCCATTTGTGAGGTTTTATAATTTTTTTCTTAAATTATAGAAATTAATTGTTATGGACAGGGATGGTGGCGAAGATCAAAATTTACTCGCGAGGCAGGGACGAGGATTAAAATTTCTTCCTCTAACAACGGTGGACCGAGGGTGGACAAATATTTTTAAAGTGGGTATGAGAGTGGACGAATATTTTTGAAGCAAGTACGGGAGTGGAGACTACTCCCTCCCACCCCCGTCCCCATCAACTGCCATCCCTACCTCAAAACGGTGACGAATCATAAACTCAAAAGTTTTGAGTTCGAACCTTAATAATTTTTTAGAGTCAGATCATAAAGAATTTATCACTCATGAATACCCTAATCCTGACGTAGATGATCTAGTTTTGATCGAACTAAGGAATGGATTAGTCGAAATGTGCGTAAGTTGGTTTAGTTGAACAAAAAAAAAAGTCTAAACCTCGAAAAAATAAATCAAGTAACATTTCGGTAATTATAGAAAGATGAGGTGGTTTTTAGCAAAGTGATAGGGAAAAGGAAAGAACCAACAGCCACGCCCCGAACGGCGATATCACGGCGAAAATTCATGCAAAAGCCCCCTCCACCTCCATTCCGTCAACGTCGAACTCTTGTTTGAGTCCTTCTCACATAAAGACTCACATCTCTCTCTCTGTCCGTCATTATATATAATCTATCTATCACACACACGAACATCTATCCCTCTTCAATCTAACTGACATTCTGGTCCTCTCTCTCTCTCTGTGTATGTGGGTGTGTGGTTTTCTCCTTCATAATCTTCAGAACCCACATTTTCTTTTTCCTTGAATTCTTACATTGCCGTCCGACCAAGAGGGTAAGATTTTTTCCGAGAAAATTGATCGATTCCGAGAGAGAAAACACAATGGGTCATGAGCTGATCCATGGAGGCCACGAAACCAAAGGTTCGAAGAGGTTATTATCTGTCACGTACCGCGCGATTGATTACATGTTCCGAGAACAACGACTTGTCTTTGTCTTCGTAGGAATTGCCATTGCAGCTCTGTGTTTTAACGTCATTCCTTCGTCTCCTTCATCGCATCATGAACAGATCTCTGGCTTGCTTCACTCGGCTGAGTCGACTCAGGTGCCTCGCCGGGTCACTTACGAGTTACATGGCGGGATTGGACACTTGAGCGCAGGTATAGTAACAAAACATTCTACTATTTTTATTTATTTGGTAATTCAGATTTTCATTCCTACAGAAGATTTAGAGAAATGGGAATTTTTTTTTTTTAAAATTTTGATTTAGAATGAAGTGATAGTGACATTTCAGGAATTAGAAGTATATTAAAGATTTATCAATTTAAAATGGTATGACCCAAGTGATGAAAAGATTAAATTTGTTTTGTTGCTCACTCTGTTTCATTGTGCATAAACTAGAATCCCCTAGCTGCATAAAACACATCATTCAATATGCAAAATCAATACTTCTTGAGGAATATTATTACAGTAAATTATTTATTTGAAGTGTTATGGATTTTTGTTAACAAATTTCTATATGATAAATCATCAAGTTTTTTTTTTTATCAACAATTCAAACTTTTATGATATTTTTTAAGTGAATTTATATATCCTAAAATGTAATCAATAGGCTTTGTTAATTTTGTTGTATTTTATCCTAAAAATTCTTATTTATCTATAATTAGTGTTCATGTATCAAAGTTTTTTAGTTAATACCCAAGTTGTGAACACTGTTGATCCAAATAATTTTGCAATGTAGGTGGAAGGATTCCTCTGGGACTGAAGAGCAAGAATTTGAGGATATTGGTCACTGGTGGAGCCGGGTTTGTGGGGAGCCACCTTGTGGACCGTCTGATCGCACGTGGGGACAGTGTGATTGTGGTTGATAATTTCTTCACAGGTAATAAGGATAATCTCATGCACCATTTTAGGAACCCGAGGTTCGAGCTTATTAGACATGATGTGGTGGAGCCCATTCTCTTGGAAGTTGATCAAATCTACCATCTAGCTTGCCCTGCCTCACCAGTCCACTACAAATACAACCCTGTCAAGACCATCATATCCTTCTCTCTACATAAATTTTGGTTGGTTATACTTTTCTTCAAATAGGTATGTTCATATCTATGCAGACTACATCTTTTAGGTTATAACTATGACTATATTAAAAAGTGAAAATTGTAAATTTGATGGTTTGAATTTGAAGATAAGCACAAAGTGGTGGATTCGATACCATCACTTTGTGCAACATAACACAAAATTTTAGGTCTATACCTACTTCATCTTCCCTAGTATTCTTGATGAACAAGTATCAAACTAGGTAATGACCTTATAATGATAGAATTTTCTTTACTTTTGGTTAGTAACCCTTTTAATGATAGAGTTGTGAACACAATAGTTATGAATTATTCTAATAGCATTTTGGATGTAGTTTTGGATGAGATGTAAGCCTAAAACAGCAATGGTCACACAAAAAACAGAAAAAATGTTCCTAGTCTTAGTATGCAGTTTGGTTCTCATTAATCAAGTGTATTGGGAAGGATGAAGTAGATATAACATTTTTTACACCAAGTAATCTATCTCTGAATTGAACCTACAACTTCACAATGATTGGTGGGGTATTTTTATTTTATACCAGGCAATGGTGGCAGTAAGTGTTAATATTTCTTTTTTGAGTGTTTTGGTATGTTATATGTATTGGTGGTATTGCGAATTCCTTGATTTATGAGGTAGAAATCACAAGACCAATGTGGTGGGAACATTGAACATGCTGGGACTGGCAAAGAGGGTGGGTGCCCGGTTCTTGATAACGAGCACTAGTGAGGTGTATGGTGATCCTCTACAACATCCACAGGTCGAGACTTATTGGGGCAACGTCAACCCAATCGGTGAGTCAACTCATTCCAATCTGTTTACAGACCCTTCCTTTGTTGAATCCCATGGGACTCTCAAACAACTAAAATGCTTTTGTGTCAAGATTCAGATACTGTCTGTGGGACCTAATATAGGTTCATTGGAAATCACAACAAGCTTTTTACATGTGACTGGTTGTATTGTCACTTGTCAGGTATTTTGGGTTGGAGGGAAATTGTGGCTGTGCATACACTGTGTCACAGTGACCAGATATTTTTTTTATGGGTTTGGTTAAACAACTATTACCAACTCATTGGCCTGCACTCTGAGTGCGGGTTTGTTAGTTGTTTTATTGTGATTTAATTATTAAATGTTCGAGTCTCAGAATTAGTTTCATTGCGTGCATTGGTAAAGTGTGTAGACCTGACTCTTCATAGACGGACAATGACGAGATGCTTGTGCTCCTTAATCATTACTAAATCACTTGCTAAGTTCCACTCAAAATTAAGTGATAAAATATAGGAATGGTTTCAGGTTTTAGGTGTAGGCCTTCTAGGGGGTTAGTTCGGAAAAACTAAAGTAAAAATTTGGGAGGGACAAACTCTATATAATTCTTGGAGTCACTGAACCAATATGATGTGAAGAAACAGTTTAAAACCTGGGGTAGTTTGGGTTGTTTTAGTTCATGAGCAGTCTTGCACCAGCTTGTACTTGAGCTAACTTTGATCTAAGCTCAAGTAGAATTGTGCTTGATTCTGGGATGTAAATGAACTTCGAGCTCAATAGATCAGAGAGCTTTTACTTAAATGTGTGGAGTTCAATTTGTTCAAGAGTTGATGTATTGTTGGTGTCTAATCTAGTTAAGCAAGAAGCATGCTCAAACTACTTTTTCATCTACTAGACATGATGTAATACCTTGCTTCGGTGCTGGGGTTGGGACAGGTGTTCGAAGTTGTTATGACGAAGGAAAGCGTACAGCTGAGACCTTGACGATGGACTACCACAGAGGACTTAAAGTCGAGGTACCTGTTCTATTTAGTTTTTCCATATAGCAATGTGTTTGTGCACCTAGTCATGTAGTGAAAAAAATCGTTTAATTGTTTTCCAGGTGAGAATTGCTAGGATTTTTAACACGTATGGACCACGTATGTGCATCGATGATGGGCGTGTCGTTAGCAATTTCGTTGCTCAGGTCTGCTAATAAACTCTTAATACACAGTCCTAAATAGCAATTGCGTGCAATCTAGTACTGTTTATCATTTAAGATGTCCACTATGTACTTATTCATCATCACCAATTACGGTCTAATGCCATGATGCAGGCCTTACGGAAGGAGCCATTGACTGTTTATGGAGATGGGAAGCAAACTAGGAGTTTCCAATACGTTTCTGACTTGGTAAAGTCATGTTAGGTTCTGCCGACATGCTGATTTACTCATTTCCTCTCCCATATTTTCTACATTGTCTTTTATCTTCTCATATATATGCTCTTAAGTCTTAATTAAGGTCATTCAAAGTTTTAGCTTTTCATAATTAATTGTTATGCAATGTGGTGGTTGGCAAGCACTTTTTTATGATGGAGATAGGCAGGAGTTTGTTAACATCTTCTCATCTCAGTTTAACATAATGAATCAGTAACTGCAATTGTTCGATGAATAGAGCTGAGATATCTGTTTCATTGCATAGCCTGTACACATCTATATGCTTTTTAACATAATGTTTTAGCACATTCGGCCTCTACTTTGGTCAATCCATGAAAATTGGTTATTAATTCTGTTAGTTGAAGGTACTTTAAAGCATTGGAATGCCTTAATTCTCTGATCTACATCTACCTCATGGTGCTAATTTTCTTTTTCCGGGTAAATAACCTGTAGAGGACTAGTTGATTGACTTCAGGAACTGCTAAGTTAAGGCCTTCCCTCAAAACAAATCCATCATAATTAGTTATCTGTGCAACATTCTTGCCCGGATTTATTTACAAAAAAAGAAAAGCTATTAATATGGTTAAAGACTTAAAATGGGTTCACCAACGAACAAATCCTGCATATGAGGACAAGCAAGAACAGTGGTAGTTATTGTTCTGTTGATTTCCATTTAAGAGTCCAAATATTATCTTTTGTTTTTGTGGTTCTGGGAGTGGTCTGGATTGATGTTTAAAGATGTGGGTAACAGGCTGGGGTTGGATGTGGGGTGAGCTTCTGACAATGTAGCCTTCCACTGTGTGTACTCATAGGGTACACATTGTCCATGGTGACAATTACATTTATGTGAGGGGCTCTGATGAATGTATCAATACATGTGATGAACAGGTGGAGGGTTTGATGCGGTTGATGGAAGGGGCGCATGTGGGTCCTTTCAATCTTGGCAACCCTGGTGAATTCACCATGCTTGAACTTGCTCAGGTAAATTTATGCACATGGTAAAATTTGTAAATCTGTTATTCCACAAGTATATTCATGTAACTGTAAAAATAGACATGAAATTTGAGTTAGGTGAGGACAGTGGCTATCACAAACTTATATTGTAATGCGTTATGGTGAAACCACCCACCTTGTTACCATCTTTCTATCATCTTCTTGTAGGGTTGTACCTCTCTCGTCTTTTTGCTGAGATCAAGTATACTTTTGGGATTTTATTATTATGTAGATGTCTTTCTTGTCAATGTTGCAAATTTCTTTAATTTGTTTAAATTGTGGAATTCTAGGAGAAAGAATGCTAAGCAGCATATTGACTGTGACTATGCAGGTTGTACAAGAGACAATCGACCCCAACGCAAAGATAGAGTTCAGGCCAAACACGGAAGATGATCCCCACAAGCGAAAGCCAGACATTTCAAAGGCTAAGAAACTTCTTGGGTGGGAGCCGACTGTGTCCCTTCGCGAGGGACTTCCTCACATGGTTTCTGACTTCCGCCATCGCATATTTGGTGATGAAAAGGGTGTTCGAGGCTCCAACCAGCCATCAGCATAGGTTTCACATAATTAAGCTACATGGAGGAAGATATAAGTTACAAAGAATAAAGGAAGACTAAAGAGAAATCACTTCCTTTAGCAATAATATCCCTCCAAAATAGAAAAAATATATGAGAATATTTCTTTAGTGGAAACCATTATATTTTGCATTTGTACATTTTCACCTTAATTTCATTATCTTTTGGTTATGACATCAACACTGGCGTGTGCTCTGTCAGTTGTTGGTTACCTGTAAGCGATGATTACCCATCGCAAAATCATAATCTGACTACTTTTAATGGTGAACAGCAGCCATTGGGAACACTTGATGTGTTTGATACGAGCTAATGAATTTCCTCTTGTTAACATACACTAGACAATATATGCTGCTACCTGTTCCTTTTCCAATCAGACTTAGACTGTATTAGCTTAAGGCAGCATTTTACAGCAGCCACTGTAAAATCAGTTCCCTTTGTATTCTGCATTCTGTGATCAACAATTGCTTGGGAAGAAAAGCTTTGAGGTTGTTTAAAACCTCTATGGCAATAGTTCTAGCTCTCTTGGGCTTACGTTGCAGAGACATAAAGTTCTACGTGCGCATGCAAAGAGATTATTTATACCGCTCGAACTCTTAAAGTTCAAATCACAATGAAATTACTTTTTTGTAGCACCAAACAGAATTAGCTGCCTCCCCCATTGTGACGATTGTACCTAGTTCTCTAGTTGTGTTGTCACAAAAGAAGCATAGTTTGATGATAACATTGACAAGGTCATTGACTTCCTAATAAGAGATAGAAACCTTTGAAGAGCAAAAATGGTGCATTTTTATAGTGCCTTTCAATATGAGATTTTTATTAGCATAAAAAAAGAAAAGAAAAGATCTTTTCGCTCTCATTTATTTTTTTATTAAGAAAATGGAAGGATTATAATTGTAGAGGGTACAGTTTCTATCTATTTTTCGTTTACAATCAATCAAAATCTATTAGATATGAATATTCAAAAGAGTACAACATTCATCGTTGATGTAAATCGGATACAAATGAATGTTCTACATGCTAAGATATACATTAGATGTATTTAATATGTATATTATAAATTTTACTCTATGATAAATTATCAACCACGAGTTCCACACGAGTATATAGTGGATGGGCTAAAATAAAAATGAAACTGGATATTCGTTTAAATAAAAAATTTATTGGGTCATATATGCAATAATGAAAAGTTGGGTAGAATAAAATCCTAATCAGCTGATCTGTTCGATCGAATCGATTCTAACTCCCTACTGTCCAAAGTCTATTTGTTTTAAAAGAACAGTATTTGGGTAAATACTTCTTCCAAAACCGGAGCTGCGGAGCAACCACCCGGCTTGCCATTAGGGTTCTACACATCTCTGTGTGTGTGTGTGTAAGCTGCTAAACTTCATTCGACTTGGGACTAGGGTTCATATACCATCGATTCCTCATTGTCTCTCGGTAGGCATTCTTCAACTCCTAATCCATCTCTCTCTCTCTCGACATATATGTATACTAGCAAGGAAACTGGTGGTAAAGAGATGAAGATTGTTGTTCGTGTTATGCAAAAGAAGTTGAATTGAGGCAGCGATGTTCTGTCCTTGTTTCTCTAACTGCCTAAACCCTAAAAATGCATTTGTGTCTTGTATTATACGTGTTCAGTCACTAGGATAAACGAATTATTTCAACAAAAAAAAAAAATAGTACCGAAAGAGATGATTTTGTGTTGCGGGTATCAATTGTATCATTTTCGGTATAGTACCGAAAGTTGAATTTTTACTTTTCGGTATGGAAATTGAAAAAAAACCCCCCAAAAGTAGTAAGTTATATCCAAAAAGTGCAGTGAAGAGCGGCGTTGTAGTGAAGAGCCCACAATCTCATCATGTACTCTCTCTCTCTCTCTCTCTCATAAAATGTAATTGTGTACTTCCAAAAAAAGAAAAAATAGAGAACAGAACTTGCAATTTGTGATGTAGTTGCTATATATTTACGTAAATCAAGGGTATCAGTACAGTTTGATCTCCCATTTTCAGTAGTATGCCTCTGTGTTTATCTAGTTAGTTTTTGCTAATTATTGTTTGAATCTGCTTGTTTAGGGTTTAGGGCGTATGTGCCAATGATTCATGACATTTTCCAGTAAGACTCATGGTTTGTATAATGTGAGATTGGGGCAATAATATTGTAAGTGAAGCCACAGTTTGGTGTTTCTGAAACTTCGGTTATAGGAGTTTCTTGATATGGTTTTAAGGCATTCAAACAAGAAATTTAGCTGCTTCTGTAGATCTGTTTTGCTGGAGTGAAAGACTTATTATTCCAGCTGACGTCTTGACATTTCATGCAGGGTGTAATTCTTTTTTGAAGTGATACTCCTTTCTTCCTCACTTAACCCTGCACAATTTGGAATTTACTTTTGTTGAAGTTCAAAGTCCCTCAAGAACAGTCAATATGTCTCGAAAAGGTTTGATGGAGCAGGATTTAAATAAGCTGGATGTGACAACACTAGATCCCCTTACACCAGAAGTTATTTCTCGTCAGGCTACAATAAATATTGGTAATTTTATGCTCGTGAAATTCTCGAACTGCCTTCTGCTCAAACTTAATAGATTTTGTAGTGGTGTTCATGATCTGAACTTATGATGCCTACTTCAACTTCTAGTTTTTGGCGGCTTAAGGCATCTCAGTGTCCAAGCTAATGACTAAGACTGAGGTTTATGTTCCCAGGCACTATAGGTCATGTGGCACACGGAAAGTCAACAGTTGTGAAAGCCATATCTGGTGTTCAGGTGATTGCTTGTTTTCTCTCTACAGTTTGTTCACCTAGGATACTATGATTACATTTGAGTCTGGAAATACATTACTTAAAACATGAATCCAGGCTTCTGTTTTTTTCCCCTTGTGTTCTGTCTTTTTAAATGTCCATGTATAAAATATACTACACTGCTTAGTTATTATCAGCTGGTCAATCTGTTTTAGGCTATCATGCTTTTCAAAGTCCCAGGTGAGATATCATACATGTTTTGGGGCCATTGTTGCATAACGTCTAGTATAAGGGCAAGTTAGTTTTGAGATTTAATATTTCTGGAAGTTGTGTTGGTCTTTGTCCTGTGTAGTTTCATGGTCACATTGTCAAGTTTGATATCTAGTATGCCTTTGTGGTTGCTAATGGGAGTAGACTTGCTTTCACCAATTGCTACCACTAGTTGGATGTTAAGAGACACTCATAAGAGGGAAAACCTTAGCTTATACGAGGACTTCAAATTGAGGAAACATGCATTTTGATTAGGGCAACACATGCATCTAAGAATGCCATCTCTAAGTTGTCGCTGAATTGGTATATAGGAGGAGGCTTGCTATTGCCAAAATCAGAATGTTTAACCAGCAGTTGTTCATTGTTCTTTGTTGGCTATGAACATATATGAGCAAGTATCATCTGTGTCTTTATTTTCTGGAGATTATATTTTATTGAATTTTCTTTGCTCACATATTTTCGTTATGGTGGACTTTCTGTTGCATTGTGACTTCTTATGCAAGAGTGATATGTGTGCAAGAAGTAATGGCAGAAATTTTCAATTTTTTGGTACATATCTAATCTGCACAAAACAAATTGAAGTCAATCCTGACAATTTGTCATCTATTTGCAGACTGTTCGTTTTAAAAATGAGCTGGAACGCAACATTACTATTAAGCTTGGATACGCCAATGCAAAGATATACAAATGTGAAGATGGACGTTGCCCTCGACCTATGTGCTACAAGTATGTTAATTTTATTTTACTTGAAGTTGTTATTTTTGGAACTTGTGTCATACTACTTCGCTTTTGTTGTCTCATCATTATGCCATCTTTTTCTGGGTGCAGGGCTTATGGTAGTGGAAAAGAAGATAGCCCCATGTGTGATGTGCCAGGGTTTGAGAACTGCAAAATGAAATTGCTGAGACATGTATCTTTTGTTGATTGCCCGGTAAGGTTTTCGAGTGTTACTCTTTATAAAGACCAAAGGAAGACCAAAAACAAATTTAAAAAAATCATGACTCGCAAAAAAAATGTGGTCTAATTATTTACACTATCATTTATGGTGTTGCTCATTCCAACTTTCATAAATGTATGTATGTAGGTATGCGTTGAGTTATTATAATGGTCTCTATAACTAGGGTGATCTTATTTCAGGATTTGATGATATTTGTCAGTCCTTTGAATTCCACTTTGGAATGCATCCTGATAGTCTTGCTACTAAATTCTTGTTTGTTCAAAGATGCGCAAGCAATATATTTATTAATGCTCTCTGAGATTAGCTGATAATAGAATGGTCTTAAAATATCTTTTTTTCCCGATAAGAAACAAAATTTTATTGATAATATATATAGTCAAGAAAGGCAATACAAAAGCAATAACCAAATCAAAGGTGGACAAGATGTCCATCACAATGACTGATTAACAGAAGCATTACAATAAAAAGCAAGTTATAATCCACATGATGCTTTCCCGCTACCAGTAATACAAAATTTCAAGAATGGTCTTAAAATTTTCCAGCGTGCTAACACTGTTTATTAAAGTGTGCATGCCACCACTAAGACTTACCTCTTGTTCTGTTATTTTGTTAGACTTGTGATAAGAATCCAGGGAACTTTTCGTGTTTCCTTTTTGTCTATTTGCAATTTTGATTTTGAATTTCGTCAGCAGTGCCAGAGAAAATGTTTACTTCTATATTGTCAACAAAATTGCATAAAGGAGGATAGTCCCTGCTATCTACGAAGTTTGAATGATTGAGGGTTTATAATTCTATTAAGCCTGTCTAAACGCCCTTAATCTTCTCCTACGCATGTACTTATTGAAATTAGAATGGTGTTCTGCAATAGGTTGTTATCCATACTCTGTAAGCTGCTAGTTGATATGCATATAGGTTCTTGAGTTGAGTGCATATGCTTGACGGGAGGGGTGGACAAAGTGGATGTCCTCACATTCAAAGTGGTTGTAGCCTGACACTTTTGCAACTGTAACAGGCGAAGGTCCTTTCTGGAGAATGGTTGCAGAAGAAATGCCAAAAAGCACCGATAGGAAACTTCCCTTGCTGCCTATAAGAAGAGAGATTACGTCATTCGCTCACTCCCTCGTTTTCTCTCCCGTGAAGTAATTAATCTCTCTAGAGTACATGAGCCGCCTTACTCACACAAGCACCTTTCTTGGTTTTGGTGTTTGTTTCCCCTCATTGGAGATTCTATCTACAAAAGGAGGACAACCAGGGATACTAAACAGCTGTGGGGATGACTATGCATAATTAGAAGCAAGCGCTACGAAAGCAACAACAATCCCTACCTACTATAGTAGCCCTTCACCTGGATAATGACCATTTAAGCACCTCTGTTTTAAAAGTTGAGGATCAAGGACTGTTGGGCACTGCACTGAGTTTGATGTTCTTAATGTGAAAAATAACAGAAGGACAAGGTAAACTAACATCTCACAGAAAACAAAAGCAGCCAAACATTGAAGGATAAGAATAAATGAATGTTGGTACTTGGTTGGACGGCGCCTATGTATAAGTATATGTGTAGAAATGTGAAATATAGCTTTTTCTTACTTTTTAAATGAGAGTTTACTTTTATTATTATTTTTTTTTCATGTGGTTATGTTTTGTTTGCATCATTGTGTGCAGGGTCATGATATTCTAATGGCTACAATGCTTAACGGAGCAGCAATAATGGATGGAGCATTGCTTCTCATAGCTGCCAATGAAAGTTGTCCCCAACCTCAAACTTCAGAGCACTTAGCTGCTGTTGAGATAATGCGCCTCCAACATATTATAATTCTTCAAAATAAGGTTGATCTTATTCAGGAGAATGTAGCCATCAACCAGCACGAAGCAATTACGAAATTTATCCAGGTTGGTTGTCTTTGTCCTTTTCTGATGCCAAATCTCTCTCCCGAATTCTACTCATGCTGGAGGTATTTCAAAACTTTTCCTCTCAGGGAACTGTTGCTGATAGCGCACCAGTCATACCAGTTTCCGCACAGCTGAAGTATAATATTGATGTTGTGTGTGAATATATTGTGAAAAAGATTCCCATTCCTGAGAGAAACTTCATTTCACCACCAAATATGATTGTAATCCGCTCTTTTGACGTCAATAAGCCTGGGTTCGAAGTTGATGATATACGAGGTGGTGTTGCTGGTGGAAGCATCCTGAAGGTATAAAAGTTGAACTTATGCTGTCTTGTGAGGGATTGGTTTTCACCTGTGGCTTGCATGTCGTCCTCATGATACTGTATTTAAGATGGCTGAAAAGCCTTAACTAGTGGTCCACCATGGACAAGATTTTTCCAAGTCACTTAGTTTGAATGGTTTTCTGATCTCTTTCCTCCTCACTGTTGTCTCGGATCCCTAAATGGATCTTGATAACTGAAGATCAACTTCTCTATACCATTGACATACTTGAAAATTGATTGTATTCGTGCTCTTCCATTTATTTGTTGGAATCTTAAGGCTCTTTTGTCCTTGATAACAAAACAAGCCGAGTTTCCTATAGAAAACAGCTTTTAGGAATCAGGATGATGGATGAATAATTACTTATTTACGTTTATCTGGCACTATGTTCTGTGCAGGGTGTATTAAAGGTAAATCAATTTATCGAGGTTCGTCCTGGGATTGTTGTTAAAGATGAGAATGACAACATCAAATGCACCCCAATATATTCTAGAATAGTTTCACTTTATGCTGAGCAAAATGAACTACAATATGCGGTGCCAGGAGGCCTCATTGGGGTTGGCACAACCATGGACCCCACTTTGACACGTGCTGATCGGTTAGTGGGACAGGTTCTGGGGGAGGTCGGGTCACTGCCTGAGGTTTTTGTTGAATTGGAGGTAAGGAACTGCACCAAGTGGTATATGTGAATTGTTTGCGGGCATTGGTGCAAGTGCCTTGTATAACATTTACATTCCCTGAAATGCTTTGTTGTACAGTGAGGGAGGCATGTCATGTGGTAGGTGAATACCCATTATTGCTTTAACGTTCTATTCTTTATGCAGGTGAACTTCTTCTTGCTGCGACGGCTTCTAGGTGTGAGGACAAAGGGAACAGAGAGGCAGGGAAAGGTCTTAAAGCTGGCAAAGCTAGAGATCCTTATGTTGAACATAGGATCTATGTCAACAGGGGCTCGTGTTGTTGCTGTGAGGAATGATTTGGCTAAACTTCAACTCACATCTCCCGTATGCACCAGCAAAGGGGAGAAAATTGCACTCAGCCGGCGAGTTGAGAAGCACTGGCGTCTTATTGGTTGGGGCCAGATTCAAGCTGGTACTACTCTCGACATCCCACCCTGCCCAATCCAGTAAACCAGTCGAACAGTTAAAAACACACAAGAAAAACTAGCAAAACAATACAAAACAAAGCGAATAGATGTGGGAGGGCAGACAACTGCTTGGAACAATTTTTGTCCGGTGGAGAAGAAAAAATGATTTTCAGTTTTTGATACTTCATTACCTTGTGCCTTGTGCCTTGTGCCTTGTGCCTTGTGCCTTGTGCCTTGTGCCTTGTGCCGATTCTTCAGTCACATGGTTGATAATGAGTTATACTCGGAGCAACGAGCTTGTTGCAAATAACCTACATATCACTTCATTGCTTCATTTCATACTGCCAGCGATACCAACCAACTCTCCTTGCTTTGGTATTCCATTTATGGAGGTTGATAGTATGTTTCTTATGATCATCAGCAAAGCAGTGGAAGTTGAAGTGGAAAAGTTGAGCTTAATGTGCTTTGCAATTAGCATAATGTTTACAATATCTTTGTTTTAATGTCTGCATCATTGGAGAAGATGAGCACAGGAGTGTCACCCTGTGGCATTGTTTAGACCATGTTCAAACCGTCTCAAGGTGAAGAATACAGACAGTGAAATGCTAAGCACGATCCTCATCGTATTGTTGACTTGGCTTGAAATTAACTGTTTTGGCTCGAAATTAACTGAGTTTCAAGTCAAATTGACAGCATCCAGATTCACTGAGATCACGCTCTTCGATTATTGAACCTTCATTTACCCTTTAGATGACACTCTTTAAACGTGACAAGATCAGCATGGTAGTGGACATCCTGTGATGGGGGAAAATCATATGATTGGCAGTTGTTTTAGTTTTCGACTTCATATGAATAAAACATTGTGTTTTGGCCAACTGGGTGCATTGAATAGAAACATAGACATAAAGCAGTGTTGTGTATGAAGTTCCCGCCGCTAAAAAATCTAGTAGAATTATAAAGTTCAGAACACAATAGAACGAACTTATTGTTGCCTTTGCTTTTTCCATTGGACCACGTCTCTACTCTCTAGTGATCGCTTCCCCCATGAATCATTGCCACACATCGCCAAGCCCATTTTAGGAGTGAGTATACATTTGTTTTCTTCCAAGTTGCCGGATCAACAAGTCAAAAAGAGATTTCAATGGACCACTAGAACTATAGAGATGAGAAGCTACTGGACTATGTACAACCTTTTCGGCTTCAGAATCAAGATCAATAAAAAACTGGTTTAGTCACTTAAAAACACCCTTCAGCCCTCCACCAAGGTCTGAAGCCAAGCTAAGAGTCCTAAGATATAAACAATAGTTAAGAAACATAGCCAGTTGAGTGGTTCTTACATGGCATTGTATAGCAGTAAATAGCTTAAGTTTATTTGTATCGTCCCGAATCTGCTTTGCACAATATTGTCTACTTTTAGCCAAACTTGTATGGTTGACAAACATATTGTACAGCGAAAGTCTAAAGAATTAAACCTATCAAGCACTCCACACACTTCACTAAGTTGCTACTACAAAAGCTCTGGATAACCATATCTATAAAAACTTTTTTTTTTTTTGGGGGGGGGGGGGGGGGGGTGTTTAAGCTATAGGCTCATGTCCAAAGCTTCAAGATGAGCTTTAAAGCTATAGTTATACTTGAGATTAACTAACTAACAGTGAAATTTGCAGAGATTGTTTTCATCTAGTTGCAGCAAATTGGACCGTTTATAGAACTCAAATTGCTCATGACAAGAAGTCATTTTTCAACTGGGGACAAGTTAAAAGAAGAGCCCTTGAAGCGTGGATGCTATATAGTAGAGTTGGCTTGTAGGTTGAAGCCCACAAAGCTGGCGTGCATGGTGATGATGTGCTGCATTACATTTGTTCTGAGATTTTGATAAGGAAAGATGAAGACCAAGAGAACTTGCAATTTGCCTATCTTGACTTGCAAGTTGCAATGCACATCACACAAACTCCACCCAATTTGTTAGCAAGAGAGAGAGAGATGACCTCTTCTTTCCTATAAATTGGCTGCTTGCAGTGATGCACAGTACTCCAAGTTAGTTTGCAACCTAGCAAAACACAGATTATTGCAATCAACTTCTTATCATTGAAGAACCAATGGCCTTAAAATTTGTTCTTTTTGTTAGCCTTTTGATTGCTGCCATGGCAGCCCCAATTGCTGAAGCTCAACTTGGGCTTATCAGTGGTCTCCTTGGTTTGATCCGCATCCAAGGGACTGTGTTTTGCACTGCTAATGGCAACATGGGTGTCAATGGCACTGCCACCCCAATTTTCCCAAGTAAGCTAATTATCACTTTTTTTTTTCTTTTAAAAAAAAAGGAAATTTTAACTTTACTTATCATGTGCCCTTTGATTCATGACTGCAACGTAAATCTCTAATAGACCACAAATGTCAGTTAAACTCGGGCTCTAAGTGATTAGTTTGACTCAAACATAAGAAAGCAGATTTACACCACGTTCTTTTGTTCGACTACTAAACCATCCTCACTTTAAATAATCATAAATTTAAAAACAAACTTTGCAGTTCCCAACTTTATTTACTATCATCATAAACTATAATAACTCTTGATTTCATATTCATGTTACCAGATAAGCACTTTCACAACATTACATGCATGATGCTTTAATGATTCTTGTAACCTTATAGAATGGTACAGAAGCTAAATACCTCTTGTGGCAGATGCTCTGGTGCAACTGAGATGTGGGAATGGAAATGTTGTTTCTACTTCAACAACCAATGGATCTGGAATATTTTCCATACTCCTGGACCCTATTCAATTTCTGCTGTCTTCCCTACTGTCCAACTGCAACCTGGTCGTCAACACACCTCTTGCCTCCTGCAATGCAAGCCTGCCATCGATTGGAGGACTGCTATCGCCCTTACAGTTCATCGGAAACACCCTTGCTGGGCTCCTGAGTGTTGCCAACATAATTCCAGCAGGGTTCCAATTCCTTCCTAACCTTTAGTAATGTACTAAAGGGGGGGTGATTTGGCTACAGCATATTTAAGTTTCAACAAATAAGGTCTAATTGTGATATATATATATATATATATTATATGGACCAGTCACTGAAGTATTTATCTTTGCAAGTATACTCTAAATTCCTTTATCTGTGAAGATTGGGATTGAACTGTTAAACAGTCTTTGTAAGCTTTATTGGTGATGGAAGAAGAGCAATATTAGATCTTAATGTCTTTTGTAAATTAATCAGTACTATCGCATTATCGTGTTGTAATTCAACTTGGCCCCGGAAGTTCTAGTTGCAATAGCCAATTTCACAAAGTTCTAACTGTGTTCTAATTCAATCTTTTCATTCAAATTTGCTAATTTATTCCAACAGAATGACCTCCCGCGACTTGAACCAAGTAGTATATTTGTCTAGCGAGTACAAGAATGATTGATTTCCTAGGTTACAGCTTATTGCTCCTTTATTTGAATAGGTTTTGGTTTTGGAAAAATGGCATTTAAAACTTGATGATGTTTATAATCTTCTTAAGCTTCAACATGAAAGCACTTTTATGATGGCCTCTTGTGCCCATTGAGGCTGATGGGGCTCAAATATTTGGCATTGTATTTTACAAATTTATACATCAAGCTCCATGACTCACAACAACTAACAGTATTGGAATACCTCGTCCCCATCTGTTTCGTTACCTAGATGGCTACTTATTCTAGTACTATTCTTGTCCAAGCACACATAATTGCCGAGTTATGATGAAAAGGTAGACATAATCAAATCCTCAAAGAACTTGGTTTGCATCTTACACGGGAATATACATCAAAGTTGTAAAGTTCCCCCAAAAAGCAAGCCATCTCCACCTCTATTTCTCTGGTCAAAATGAAAGGGTGAAGAGGAAAAAAACACAACATTATAGAGGCCATTTTCAATTTACAAACAATCAATTATAGTGACAAGTAATTTCATAAAATCAATTCATACTATAGTGACTTATCAATGGTTTTATTTCATGAATGAAATCCGATTATTTATCAATTCAAATACAGGTAAAAAGAAGAATTTATAAATCAATTATACTAGTAAGATCTAACAATCTGAGCTAACATTCCGATCGAATAGTGTGTCAGCCAACATGGCCAAATAATAGTATTAAAAAAAGTACTAAATCTTGTCACAACCAATACACCTTTAAATCATAATATTCGATAAAATTATCAATTTCTCAATAGCATTATCTATTTTCAAATTGAGAGGATATGAATCCGTGATGTACAGTTGGATTTGTTCCTCTTCTGGGTCATAGGCATTACGTGATCCAATCCTAGTGGGGCTCTTCAAAGACATTGTCAAGCAATAATGCATAGAAAATTGTGACACCACGTTATTAATATTATATTATATTATTAATTAATTAATTATAAAATAAAAAATAATATGAAAAATGCTACATAACCCAAATTACAACACAAATACATAGCATTCCTTGAATGAGTGTGAGATAAGTGGGCCCTATTAAAAAATTTGATGGGACCCATTCATCTAAGGAATGATATGCATTTGGGTTGCAATTTTTTGAGTTTCATTTGAGTTTTGTAACTTTGCTCAAAATAAGATTGATGAATTTTATTATTTCAACATGATAAGTATTAAATAAGATAGTTATTAGTAGTTATTAAAACAATAGAACTCACTAAGTTTACTTCGTATTTTATTATTAAATGATGATATTACGTAACATTGAAGACTAGTTATCGTTACACTCAATATTTTCTCCACTTTGACAATCTTTTATAGTTTTATTTCTAAACAATTTGAGAAGCTCGTTCAAAGCCATTTCGTTTCTTGCTGGAACACCCCAACCTGTCCCCTTCTCTCTCTCTCTCTCTCTCTCTTCTTCCAAGTATTCTGAATCTATATATACACATAGCACATCAACCCATTTATATCAAAACACACCCACCCTCCAATTACTCTTTTTCTCTGCAGTGCTGTTAGAAGTTTTCATTTTGCTTAGAAATAAAGATAAATCTCCATCTCTCCTGCCGTTTGGATCAAGATCAAGATGGCTCGTTCTCTGTCCAATGTTAAAGTCTTATCCTTTTCCTTTGTAGATGGCCTTTCCCTCAATTTTAACAGGTTAGTATTATTATGCAAACATATGGGTGAACACCATGATCAATTCTAATGGGCATAAGATGTTTACTTACTCCATTTCATTTTTGTTCATTCTCTTCAACTCAATCAACTCAGAAAATGATCATTTTCTAGTTTAGTTGTCCTACTTATTACGATGATATGGTAGTCTAGTTAGCTTTAAAAGAAGAGGGTGAAAGTCTCGCTCTCCTCTAATAGTTATGAGTTCTAAAATTCTTGCGATAGTAGTTTTTGGAGGGACTGAATATTCAACTTGCCCTCGATGGGTTGTGATGAGGTGACGGATTCAACTATCTCAGGTCAGTCTTTGACTTTTAAACCACTCTGTCCAATTTTATTTATATGATTTATGTGGTAAATAGGCGAGGCTATGCGGCTGCATCGCAAGCGGGTGTGACAGCAAGCAAGGGAAAGGGAGAGTCCACCACTCAAGTGGTGGGGAAAGTGGAAGAGACGGTTGAGATCAAAGAAGATGCCAAGAAGACTTGTTCATGGGGCCCAGACCCAGTTACTGGATACTACAAGCCTACGGATCATGCGGCTGAGATCGGCACGGCAGAGCTTCGTGAAATGGCGTTGAACCACAAGATCAAGCCTCCCCATTGAAGAAAACAGAGGAATAAACAAATTAGGGAAATACTATGTATCCCAAATCTCCAACCTAAATTTTCATTCCAAATGAAAGGAGACCATTGGATGAGTGAGTCCCATCAACTTTTTTAAATGGGACCCACTGATCCAATGATCTCCCTTCATTTGGGATGAAAATTTGGATTAGAAATTTAGGATAGATAGCATTGCTCAACAAATTATTATGGCTTTCCTGGAAAGAACTGTCTTGTTGTCACCAGCTGTCATGTTGTGCACAAACACAAGCAATACATTTAGTACATTAAGGAATAAAGCAAGCTCAATTTAATGTTTAATGTATTGTCAGTATTGTGATTGTTTCAACTACTTTTTTTTGTTCAATGATGAGAGTCTCCAAACTAACTTAAGTATGCTTCAATTAAATTTTTTTTTTTTTTAATATTTAAAAGTAAGTTATTTATATCGGAATTAGGGTATTTATGAGAGATAAATCTCTTTAAACATGATCTCAAAAGATTATCAAAATTTAAACTCAGGACATCTGAATTTACAGTTAATTTTTCTTGGGACTTCAGTCACTCAATGGTAGATCACTTACCACAAATTTAAGTGAGACCCATTATTTGTAAATGGGTCCACCACTCATACACATTGAATAATTTTTTATTGAGTGAAATTGAATGAAAGTATAATGAAAATAATACAAACTTATTAGTTATTGTTTAGATTTGGTCTCGGAATAGTTTATGAATAATATTGTTGGGATTTAAAAAATTGATCTAATTTAATAACTTAATGATGTGACAATAACATGGTCAAATAGAATTATTGTGACCATACCTGTTGGATTTCTTCATCGAGACTCTATCACTTAACACATCATCAAGTCAACAAACTATGTCAAATTTTTAGGTCTCAAATCAATAACATTAAGAAAATACTATTTGTACCTAATCATAATCATTGAATTGATAGTAGGTCCTAAGTAAAAGCGGGATCCACTATCAATCTAATGACAAAAAATAATAAAATTACCAAATAAAATCAGTAAATAAAATGTATATAACATTGCTCATAATTTATATATTAGATAGGGATTGTCAACCCCACATTGTAGTGTTTTGCTTAATGGTAATGATTGGCATGGTCTGGCTTTAGAAAAAAGTAATCTTGAAATGGAAATAAAAAAAGTTGTCACTAACAGATCAAATACATATACTATTTCGAAAATCCCCCAAAAAGTTATAAAAAAAAACCTTATAAATTATAAAAAAATCTGATGAATATTCCATTATTTATCCTTTTTAAAATCTAGACGGAAAGAAGACAAACATATCAACACGGAACACATACCTAGTTGCTTTAGTAATCACATGTAATAGTGGAAGTTAGGTAAAGTAGGTTGCCAAAATTAACACGTGGCATATGTACGTACTACTCATATTTTTGTGGTTCGAACCTAGCTACTAATTTTGGCTTGTTTGTGCCTTGGCCACCACCTAAACTGGTAGTCTAGTGATATGTCATATTCGTTTAGGATCGTTCTTAACTCTCATGTGGTTATCAAGTAAATTTCAATCTACGGGAGTAACACAGTTTGTGACTTAGATTTGATAGTGTTGTGGTGACAAGTTGTCATTCTGAATTAGTGGCTGTAGCACAAATCGAATATTTCACAGTGAGGATACCCTTATGGCCATGTCCGAGTAGGATCACTACTTATTAGTCGTCCTTCCTCCTTTTGAGATCAAAAAAATAAAAAAGTTGTGGCCACCTTCCACTTCGAGGGGGACTATAACTTGTCTTTCTCTTTTTGTCCTGAAACAATGGTGTTGATAGAAAAATACAATCTCCCAATTTGCAATGTATGGTAGAAATAAAATTGGATTCATACTCTATATGGTTTACAAGTGCTGGAAATAATAGGTGGCAAATTTAGATCCGCATCTCAAGTAAAGATAACAAAATAGAAATTTAATCGTTCACCCTTTTCGAGTTCGGCTCCCCTCCAACTCCTATGGAATTGGAGAATCTTCCCATTACTTTCTTATTGTTCAAACTTTTAACCATTGAAACATTGTAATGCACCACTCGAACTAGTGATCTGGTAGTAAGTCGTACTTGTTTAAGATCGTTCTTGACTTTTATATAGTAACTAAGTAGGATTCGATTCATGAAAATAACGTGATTTACTGTTTGATTTTGATAGTGTTGTGATATTGAGTTATAAAAAAAAGAACCATTGTAATGCTGGTCATCTTTCTCCAACTAACAGAAAAGGTAAAAAGAAGGTTGTTGATTGGTCAATGGACTAGCCCGACCAGTGTAGGGAAAGAGGCCAAGCCATGGCCAGTCCACTAGATCGGCCTTAGTGGGCTTTTAATGGACTATCCATTAGGGATGTGACATGGCCCAAGAGGCCTTTAATCTCTATCTTACCAGCTAACCAATCAGTCACTCTCTCTGGCAACAAAGTTATATGGAAGGTGGTGGTAGGGCCGATGGTGGTGGTTTGGTAGTGGTGGTGGTGGGGCAGTGGTGATAGTGATAATGGCAGTGGTGATGGCGGAGGCGGTGTTTGGTGTAGATTGGAATGAGTTTACAGACTAATAAGTTGGAAATAGATGTATGCATTCTCTTTAGAGCAACTCCAAAGGGAGTTGCCATTTTGTGGTGCTAAATCACTCATTTGCAATCTTAAACAGTGTTTTGACATTCCTGAATTATAAATCCGCTCTAATGGTAGGTGTTAAAATTGAGTGTCATTTTCATATTTTCATTCATCAATCTATATGAATTGTTGGATCTATATTCATCGTTGGATCATTCAGCAATTTAACGGATCTATATTCATCAACCCATTTGCAATCTCACTTTTTCTCTCCAAAGTTGCCAAAATTGCCACCCCAAGAGCCTTGATGCCATTTTCCAACCCTTGATGCCGCCCCTCTTAGAGTGAATTTTTTTGAATTTGGGGTGGTATATGGGGTTTCCACCCTTGATGTCACTCCCCCTTGGAGTTGCTCTTATGTTCCAGTTAGTTAACAGGAAAAATCCCTAGAAAATTAGAGTAATAGTCCAAAAATTAACTCGTCAAGAAAGCTAGGATTGCAAGTCTAAAATGGTTAATATTTTGAGTTTTCAAGTTCAAGTTTCACAAAAAGAACCCATTTTGATGCGCTTAATTTGCACGCAATTTCCATCTGTCCTGAATTTATGTTGTCACCATGAATCTAAATAACACATGGTTGGAACGTTCACATTTACGAAAGATGTACAAAAACTTGTGTGCATATATATACATGCAAAAAGTTTGAGGAATGAGTCATTGCAAATGCTTAAGAATTATGAAGAATTATTAGTTGAATGAATGAGTTGTTCTCCTATATCTGATCATAAAAACCAATGCTAAAAACAATGTCTTGGCAGTTTTGTAATCCAGAAATAATAAATTAAGCCTCTGTTAACATGCTGGTCAAGCTTGGTTCTGTCTGTCTTGGCTCATTTGCACCTTTGATTTACAACCTTTAATGTGTCCTCTTCTACCAAACATGTGCACATTTGACTTGGATTTCGGAATGATTCTTCTTCCTCACTTTCTTATGTCTATTTCTCATGATGATTAGCTGTGCCATTGGGTCCTGCACATGTGAAGTTAGAGACTACTGATCCTATCAAGTCATTCTTTTACCTGTGTGTGTACATACATATACATATACAGAGAGAGAGAGAGAGAGAGAGAGAGAGAGAGAGAGAGAGAGAGAGAGAGCTGGATGGATGGATCTGGACTACCACTCAATGGAAGAGTGGAAAGGACAAAAGGGAGTGAGGGGAAAGAGAGAATGATTCTCCATGGAAAAGTGAAAGAGGGAAGGGGAAAGGGAGAAGAAAATTATTATGCAAGAGTTAGGGGAAAAGACAAAAGGATTCCAAATGGAAAAGTGAAAGAGGGGGGTGGGGGGAATTGAGGAAATTGACAGCTCTTATAGATCCACTTTGCTCATTCTCTCACTTAAAATTGGCCAGCAAGTAAGAAAGGAAACAAAAAAACCTAGGAAGACTCCTGGATGGGGGACATTAAGGTGTCGTTTGGTAATCTCGTGTTTTTGTTTTTTTCATTTTGTGGCAAAAAAAAGACAAAAAAATGTTTGGTGAATGTTTTTGTTTTTTTTAACTGCTCCATTTTGAAAACAAGGCCAAAATATAGAAACATTCAAAATAATTTTTTGAAAACATCTAAAAAAAACAAACGAGCGGTTTGAAAGGGGATTTAATGAGATCTTGGTTTTGATCCCCCTTAGCAACAAAAAATGAATTTTCTTTTTTGAGTACATAAAAAGCCCCCTTCACTTCTTTTTTCTTTTTCAGATCTCACTCCTCTCTTAACCTTCTCTATTTTGGTGGTGGTGATGGGTTTTGGGTCAACCTTCTATATTTTGGTGGTGGTGATGGGTTTTGGGGGGTGGTGGTGGGTTTCGGTAGTGATGGTGGGGTTGGGCGGTGGTGGGTTTCAGGTAGGGCTGTTGA
Organism: Ilex aquifolium; assembly: GCA_951799425.1. Taxonomy (NCBI): domain Eukaryota; kingdom Viridiplantae; phylum Streptophyta; class Magnoliopsida; order Aquifoliales; family Aquifoliaceae; genus Ilex; species Ilex aquifolium. Next base: position 2,362,948 of record OX637397.1, on the reverse strand, counting down.
TCAAGCCAAGCTTGAACATTTTTTTAGGCTCGTTTATGTGTAAATAGTCAAATGAGTCAGCTCGTTTATGTGTAAATTAGACTTGAATTAGGCTCGAATTCAGCTCGATTATCACCCCTAGTTTCAGGGAATAAGGGGTGGGTTTGGGTGGTGATGGGTTTCGAGGATGGGGGTGGGTTTCAGGGTTGTGTGGTGCTGGGTTTCAGGGAATGGGGATGAGGATGGGTTTCGGTGGTGGTGGGTTCGGGGATGGGGTTTTGAGGATGGGGGTGGGTTTCAGGGTTGTGTGGTGCTGGGTTTCAGGGAATGGGGATGAGAATGGGTTTCGGTGGTGGTGGGTTCGGGGATGGAGTTGGGGTTGGGTGGTGGTGGGTTTCAGGGGATGTGGGTGGTGGTGGGTTTCAGGTGATATGGGTGGGGTTGGGTGGTGGTGGGTTTCAGGGGATGTGGGTTGGGGTGGGTTTCGGGGATGGTGAATTTCAGGGGATTGTTGGTTTTTGCAAAAGGGTTGTGGGGGTGGATTTCGGTGGTGGTGGTGGGTGTTTGGTGGTTGGTGGTGAATTTTTGATATAATATCAAACAAAAATTAGTTTTTTTTTTTTTATAAAAAAAATGTAAAAACGAAAACGTTACCAAATACATCGTAAAAGATCTACCCCATAACCCACAATGTTGTGCTCAAAAAGTTACACCACCCTCATTTATAAAAAGTGACACATCATATTATCAATCAAGTTTCAAGAATTGCTTTCTAGTCATCATCTAAGCCAGCCTCGAAACTACATAGTCAACCGAAGTCATCAACAATTTCATAAACAATTTCCTCTTCAAAGAATGAAGGAGGTTCAAAAGAAAAAAATATTCTCAATGCAGCAAGCAACATAGAATCTTACAAACTAAGTGATCAAAGATACCAAGCCCATAACATAGCTTTGATTATCGAATGATTGCCGGTATCCAAATTTACTCCATAAATTGGGTCCGACCCTACCTTGAAAAGACTCATCGAAGAAAAAAAAAACAGGGTTTTCATATGGGCAATGAGCACCCCACAAAATTCAGTTTGTATGTGACATACAAAATCAATCTAAAATGTGGCTGCATCCATCAACTTCATATCAATTTCAGCACTGAAACATAAAAAGTGGATCTTTCCATAGTTTAGAGTCAAAATTCACAAGAACTTCTTCAAAATAGATAAGAGTGTACCAGCACTGATGAGACAAACATAATAGATACAGAGAGGGAGAGTAATAAACACAAATAAACTACAATGTAAATGTGTAGCATTTAGCTAATAAGCTAAGTATGATCTTTAGCCTCCCACAGCCAACAAGGAAGGAATGGCATACAAGTTGGGATTGGTGTTCTTATTTGTAGCTTCTCTCTTCCCAGAAGGAGGCTTACTGAAAGCTCTAATGGGACTAGCAAATGCCCACCCCAAACTCTTACTCCTTCCATGACCACCATGTCCAGCCCTTGAAGAAACACACACTGTAGGTGTTTTTCCACACACATTCTCCTCAGTTGATGATGACACCCTGTAAGAGGATGATGATGAAGAAGATGAAGATGTGGCCACCATAAACCCACCAAAAATGCCACCACATTTTACTCTCTCTTTCATGCAGTCCTGCCCACCACCGGTGGCGCCACCACGGTGCATGGGGAAGACCCTAGGCTTGCCTTCTCTCTGTGACTCCACACGGCGGAGAGCGCAGTCCCCAAATCCAGTGGAGATTCGCTCGAAGAAGTCCCCTGAGAAGCTTCTACTTCCACACCCAACAGATTTAGATCTAGAAACCTTCCTATCTAATGAGGTCCCAGAAGGACTCGCATTATCATCTACCATTACAAACTCTTCTTTCTTCTTCTCTCTTTGTCTCTGCTGTGAAAACGAGCCATTAATGGATGCTCCCATGGTGGTTCTTGTTGCTGATGATTCATAGCAGATTTCTTCCGTTTTTCTGTTTGAAGAATGCTTTGACAAGTGAAGAAATGACCAAAACCCTCTCTTGTGAGGACTATGGTCTTCAGATTCACCTGTATAAGGAACACCACGAATAGGGGTGGTGATGGACTTGCTTCTCTTGAAAACAATGCTTGTCTGATCTGAAGCTGCAATGGTTACATCTTTCTTTTTCTTCTTTGTGGCTAACATAAAAGGTATTTTGGACCTCCTGGGATAGTACTGATCATGATAATGATTATGGCTCTTGTGTGTTAGATTTTGAAGGTGGGTTGATGAAGATGGATTGGGTTGGAATTGCAGAGTTGAAGTGGTGGCACTGGTAAAATCAGATCTGAAAGATGGAGATGTAGATGGAGAAGAAGATGGAAAAATGGCGGTTGGGAAAGAGGAAGAGACCAATTTTCCAAGCTTTTCTTGGAGGCAAAATGCACAGATCCCACCTGGGGTGGTGTTCTTGTAAGGGTGGTTTGTACATTGCATGTTATCTTCACCCATGTCTTCTTGAACCACTTCCATCACCATTTTTGATCACCAAAAGCTTCAAATTCAATGACCCAGTCAGTTTCTTTCTCTATTTTGTATTGCTCTTGCTGCTGGTGCCTGTTGTTCTTTCATTCCCTTATCTTCAATGGCTGCAGAGTTAGATGGCTCTGAGCAGAGATTACCAGAGAGAGAGAGATCAAAGAGTTGTAAATGAATGAAAATATGGAATTAGATTTGCAGTAACTACTTAATAACTCCTAATGCCAAGGACAATACTTTTTTACTGATATATGAGGTGACCTATTTACATATTTTATAAAAAATAATATTACATAATTTAGTCATGTAGTTTTAATATTTTATAAGAAAAATATTATTTAAACTTAATTTAGAATCTAATTTAATACAATCCTTAAATTGCAAGTGAATTTTCTTATGACATTAAAACTTATAATTAATATAATTAAAACACAAAATTTTGGTATAGACTTAAATAAATTTTAACATAACATACATCACATGAATTTTGGTTGGGCGAGGGGAGACTTGGGGTGGGGAGAATACCCAGGTGCACGTGGAAGGCTGCTGAGTAGTTTATGCAATGAAAGATGAAGAAGAAGAAGACAAGCAAAACCCTAATAAATATTGTTCAGACCTATCTCTCTCTACACCCCCTACCAAAGAAGAATCTCCCACCTGCAACTGTGTTGTCCCCCAACCTCCCCCCCAGAGGAGAGAGACAGAAGCTTTAATTATGTGTGTTTTGGATTTTGGGCGAAGAAAAGTTGGAGGTAGCAGCGAATATTACTCTGCCTCTTGTCCATCGCCATCTGTACTGAGTTTTCAGGGTTCAGAGACCAGTAAAAGCTTTTTAGTAAAATTTGCTCATCTAAAAAATAATATATATTTAAATTACAATTAGGTAATTAGCATTACTCAAGATTTTGTAACACCATGTCTCATGTTAACCATGCAAACCACCTTGCTCGGTGGTCTTGCGATCACGAGGAAGTAGATTGTTGACTTGTTTTTAGTGATTTGGTAGGTTTTAGGGTCAAGTTATAGTTCTAATGGGTGTTTGATTCATGGATTTAAGGAGTTATTTACTAAAGTATAGTTTTTTTAATACAAATATACCAAAATATTATATTTTTGAATTTATTTACTAAATTACGACACTTTTTAAAAGTGAAATTAACAAGCCCGTTTTTGTTAAATCCAACAATAGTGAGTACTACGATAAGAAATAGCCCAAAAGACTAAGAAGTAAGAACACACAAATATTCATCAGGCGGATCCAAAAGGCACAAAACCCGACCCATCAAAACTAATAGGATAATTTGATCATGGCTCCACATATTTGAGTTGCAGCCCAAGCCCAATTGAGGTTCACAACCCATAAAAACAAGCCCATGGATCTTCGAACAACTATACAAATGACAACAAACAATATTCCTGCTCTTCTCCACCTAGGGTTGTAGTATGTTCCAAGGGTTGGACTGTTCGCCCATTAAAACAGTACGTGAGCTAGATTTAGAACGTCAATTACAATTCAAAACTTTTAAGGAAATATCTGGTCTTCATCGTTGCCATGCGTTTGATCCGATGATGAGACGAGGTGCTCATGTAGCCGTCCGTCTCCCAATGCCCCCGGTGCACGCTTCGATGGCTTGGCATTTCTATATATTGCATAGAGCACTAGTTGTGCTATTCCAAGTATAAAACCAATCCCATTTGGTACCTGTGCCATAATTTTACCTCATTTTTCGTTAGTATAGCTGTCATAAGGTCCGACCCGTTACATAACCTGGCCTAAAAATAATGGCCCAGAGCCTGTAATCGGGCCATCCTTAATGGGCCTTTAGTTGCCAGTCCCCAGACTAGCTTTAATGGGCCTATTTCTTTAAATTTATCATAACTTCAATATTTTCAAAATATTTTGGGCCAGTAATCTGGGCCATGAGACCAACTAATATCATAATTTAACTTGTGAATTTAGAGTTTTAAACTGAGTACTCTAATTATCTCGTCTCTTTGTATGAATATGAGATGGGTCTGGGGGATCCCAATTCTTCGGGAGTGTAATACCTTCTGAATCTCGTCATCCCTCCGATTTCCGCCACTCCGGGTTCGATTTTTACCCAATAGATGCCCCAAGGGACTTGATGGTCAATTTCGTAAGAGAATGTACTGCACAAGTTCTTGTAGGTAGCAAGATTAAGCTTTGAATTATTCTCCTCCATACATTTTTTCTTGCCAAAGATTAAAACATCTTATTAAATGGAATTGTAAGGAGCTTCAACATAGCTGTGGTAGCCCACCATCAAGAAAACTATGGTATTGGTGGCTTCAAAGATAATAACAAAAGACTAGTGACCAAAAATAAGTTGTATTAAGAATAGGACAAGACTTGCACAAATTGTGAACTTTCCAGAACACGAAAGATACATACACATATATATATATATATATGGGCCCACATACTTAATTGTCATGTTCAAGTATCTTGCATTATTGCTGGACCTGCTGGCCTATTGTAGACATGGTTATAAATGTGGGAGGTTTGGTGACCCCACTTGGGCCACTTCTAACTAAATATGTATTTTCCAAGGCCTACCAAATCTCAACACCCACCCATTTGTCTAACTTCATGCTGATCTAGAAATGGAGAATCAGAAACCTAACAAGATTTGTGGTAGCTGGGGCTATAAGATTTTTGTGTACCCAGTTCAATTTGAACCTTCATTATATAAATAAAATATATTTTATAAGTTTGGACATTACGTGTGGTATTAGAGTCATTGACTCATGTAATGTATGCACCCTAAGGTTGCAATTCGAGTGATTGGAATTATCCTCCGAAATCTCTTGTAGTTTGGAAAGTAAATGTGAAGTACTTTAAAAACGAGAGTTGTACCTTCTAGACGTATATTATTCGATATCTGTAATAATCTATGAATGAGGTAATTGTGCAAATAATAAATCAGAACTTACCCCAAGGAAATAATCTTGCACGAGAAAAGCATAGAAAGCCCAAATTCCGCCATTCAGGAAAAGAAAAAAAGATAGGAAGAATGGCATATATTCCACGCTCTTCGTAGTCACCACTGTTCTCTGAAAATGAAATTACCATCATGTTGTCCAAATCAATATAAATCTCAAGTGCTATAAAACTACATTATCAAAGGTTTATAATTTATGAATTAAGTTATAATTTCTCAAGTCAAGTTATCATAAAAAAAATATTATGGTCGATCCTAATTTTAATCGATCCAAACATTTAGCATCAATCCCAAATACCTCATTTTATTATAATTAATTTGACTCAAAAAAATTATAAATTTTAATTTGGCATTAAAAAAAAAGATTTTTTAATACTATAGTTTTACTCATCTATAATATAAAATAAGACAAACTTCAATAAACTCATTCGACGGTCTCAAATAAACTTATCCAACGACCACCAATATTCTTCTCAAAACAATTCATATTTCACAGTGACCCCAGCAAATCATTAATTAGTGGACAGCTTTGAGGAAAGGCCCCAAGACCCCAACATCTCCCTTGCTCCTCTACTCCTTTGCTTTTGTGGAAACTATTGCTACATTCTACATACCAAGTCAACAATAGCAGTTGCCTTACAAGTTACAATCTCTCTCTCTTATATATATATAATATATATAGCCGACTTAACTATCTATCTATCAGTATCTTATATAATATTCAGAGTATCTTATATAATATGTAATTCCTATTAGTATATGGCCGAATTTCTATTACCATATACATTTATATGTGTGTATATATATATATATATATATAGAGAGAGAGAGAGAGAGAGAGAGAGATTATAAGGCAACTGGGGTATGTGAAAGGCCGACTTCTTTCTTATTTATTTATTTATTTATGGAAAGGCTACCTTCAAGCACCAGAAATTATTTTCTAGCCAGAGAGATTGAGGTTGTGTAAAAGTCTCTTCCTCCTATCAACTAACGTGTTCATTAATCAAGGAAAAGACTACGACTCCTAATATAATCCCATCAAAACAAATTAAAAGAATTATGGCTTAATCGAATTCAAACCACGATATTTAAAAAATTAGGATCGATCATAAGTATTCTAACTAATCTCGTTCATGAACTCGAGAAATAACTTCTAATGTTGTATGAAAACCTACCTTTGGTACGATAATTTTTCTTAGTGTTAAGGACTAAAAATGTTATTAACCCAAAAAAATATATACAATTAAAGCTTTACTTACCATGACAGCTAGAGGCGAGCCATACATAATGATGTTTAGACCTGCACCCAAGAACCCAATGGCTTCAATGCGTAAGTCTCCTTGCAAGGCCAATTGAGTAACTAATATCGCTGCTGCTAGAAAACCCACGTCTAGTATCCCCACAAGAGTCATTGTCTTAGCCTGTAATCATATTTTGAATCACGGATATCAGTTAAACTCGGGTTTTATGTGTCAAGGGAGATCGGGGATTTTACCTTTATCTTTTCTGGTGCAAATATAAGGAACAGGAAGATGCAAATCTCGAATATATGTGATCAGATTTGAATATTGGATGATCAATTAAACTCGGGTTTTATGTGTCAAGGGAGATGGGAGATGTTACCTTCCTCTTTTCTGGTGTGAATATAAGGAACAAGGTAATACAAATCTGTAATTATATTTGAATCATGGATGATCAATTAAACTCAGGTTTTATGTGTCAAGTGAGATAGGAGATGTTACCTTCATCTTTTCAGGTGCAAATGTAAGGAACAAGGCGATGTAGACAGCTTCGACGACGATGCCGAATCCATTGACAGTGGCGACAAGTAATCCTCCAGGCTTTGTGATTCCATAGTAAGTCCATAGAGATGAGTTCAGTAATGTGCAAATGTAAGGAAGACTCTCAAACTCTTCTGTGGATCGGTTTGTCACTATTCTCCAAAAAGTCCCTCTGCATTCACAATTCCATCATCAACACTAATAACACATTCACAAAAACTCTCTCTCTCTCTCTCTCTCTCTCTCTCTCAGTTTGAAAGAGCTTACATGGGGGAGAGGAAAACAAGTACTGAGATAATGTTGCCTGCAAGAAGGAAAAACATGAGGTCATTTTCATTTGCATGAGTGAATGGTTTATAGACAGAACAGCATATTGTACGAAAAAGAGAAGGGAAATAAACTGATCTCACTCACCTATGACCCCAACAAAGAAGTTCAAGCCTTCCATGTTTGGAAAAGCAAAGCTCAGAGAGAGAAGACAGAATGAGTGGTTGGATGTTTTGAGGGTTAGGTACTGAAGAGGGAAACATTATATAGATCTATATAAAGTTACATATCATATATTCATATGCTTGAATATTTCAACAATATATAAATACTAGTTATTTCTCGTGCCTGAAAACACGGAATAATAAAAAAAGGTCAATATATTTGTATTCACATCCAAAATCAAATCGCAAACATAGAGGAGAGATAAAAAAATTTAAACATCGATTGTAGTGGGGGTGAATGGTGGTGGGCGACAATGGTGATGGTGGAAGACGGTAATGGTTGTGGTGGGTAAGACGATGACCGTGGTGGTGGTAGCAGTTGTGGGTGGGAATGGTGGTGGTGGTGGTGGGTTTTGAGTGACGATGATGGTAGTGACGGTGGCGGCGGCGGTGGCGGCGGCGGCGGTAGTGGTGATGACGGCGGCGACAGTGGTGGTGGCGGTGGGGGTGGTGGCTGTGGCGATGATGGTGGTGGTGGCGGCGGCGACAGTGGTGGTAGTGGTGGCAGTGGCGGTGGCGGTGGTGGTGGCCGCAATGGTGGTGGTGATGACGGCGGTGGCGGTGACGGTGGTGGTGGTGGGGGTTGTGGTGGTGGTGGTGGCCGCAATGGTGGTGGTGATGATGGCGACGGTGGCGGTGACGGTGGTGGTGGCGGTGGTGGGGGTTGTGGTGGTGGCGGGGGTAATGGTGGTGGTGATAGCGACGGCGGCGGTGGTGGTAGAGGTAGTAGTCGGGCGGTTTCAAACACTATTTTTATTTTTTAAAGTATTTATGAAAAATAATTTTTAGAAGTACTTTTAAAAAATCACTTCAAACACACCCTTATGGACCTATTTTTCCAATTAAATATATGGTGTTAATATTAGCCGTTAGATTAATTTTAAAGTAAAATTTAAAGCGATCTCAACCGCGAATAGCAAAAGTCGTTTTATTTATTTTTGAAATTTGAATTGTAAATTACTTTATTATATATATATATATATATATATATATATATTGTTGACTGCCTCACATGCCTATATTTCTTGCAAAATGTGCTATTTAACAACTACACCTACATTCTATCTTTTAACCATACCACTATAATGGTTGTTAGGGGAAATATTTGACCATTATATTGTGTTGTATTATAATCATATCCCAAGGTGTTGTAAGCCTCACCAGTCACCACTATCTGGCAGAGGCAATGGCTTTTTATGGCTCCAAATGATTTTATTAGCTGTTTCTCACATGCCCAAATAGTTGAGCTTGTGCTTTCAGTATACACACTATATTTGTAATTCTCTCTCTCTCTCTCTCTCTCTCTCTCTCAAACACACTGAATAATTGTCCCAACCAACTTACAAGCTTTAGGCCTCTCGAGCAATGGGGGACTCATCCCACCTAACATACCTTTCTCACCCAAGGGGCCGTTCGTTTGATAGGTTTGGGTGGATTTTGAAGGGTGAGTTTAAGTAAAGGGTCCTTTAGAAATTGGTACACCAAATTAGTCATAATTGTAAAAAAATACACAGAAAAAAATATTTTGAAAAAAAGTACACTATTGAGATACAAAGATGTAAATACCCATTTTATAAAATTTTCTTTCCTAAAAACTATAACAATGCATTTATCTTAACCGCTGAAATTTAGATACATTTATTTCAAAATCTCTTCATCTTCGGTAATCGTTCTATATACTCTTTCTTTCTCACAAAAAACTGGTTCATCTTCTTCGGAAAAACTTCTTAACTCTCTGTTTTCCATAAACAAGGAGAGGTTTTGATTGTGAATTGTACATCGATTAACAGAGGATTTGGGGTTTGATTGGCACAAACTCAAGAATGGTGAAAGTTTTGTTCGCGATTTGAAGAAACTTTCGAACTTCGGCATTTGTAAACCTGAAACAAGCGTTAATTGTTGCTCGTTGGCCTGTGTTTAATAAGGTGATCGTTGAACTTCGTCATTCCATGTATTTTTTTTTTTTTTTGTATTGACATCATGGGTTATCCAAAATCAAAAAATTATTACATTTATTTTGATTTTGGTGTTTTTTTTGGCAGAAAATTCTTGTTCCTTAAACATCTATAGGGTTTCGTTTTTGAAGGAAAAATCTTACTGTTCAGCCCATTTGATGTAAGATCGTCAACAACATCTATTTTTTGAAGATTTTTTCGTCATTTGAAGATACGTACGAACTTCGGCATTTGAAGACCAGAACCAGTTGTTGAAAGTTGATCGTTGGCTTGTGTGAAATACAATATTTCTGCAATGTGTTTCTGCCATATTAATTCATTGTGTGTGAATAAATTGTGTGTACCTCCTAACTGCTGACAGTATTTCCCTCACAGTGTAACAAAGACAGTATAACAATACATTGTAACAAAGATAGTGTTCAGTGATTTTATGGATGTGGTAACAAATTCAAAACAGAGATGGACTGTTTGAATGAAATTATATGCAAATATATGTTTGACAAAATGTAATAGTACAATATTTTGTACAAGTGTCTTGTTATACTGTTATTGTTACACTGATATGGTTTTTGCATATTAAAAAACAGTATAATCACTTTTAAAATAACAAAAGATACTGTTACAAAATTTAAAATTCAAATCAACTGATTTATCCTCACAATAAATGGAAGAATCAAATAATTAAATCTTCCATTAAATTATAATATTTTTAATGCATACATTTATCCTAAAAAAAATGAAATGATCAAATCTTTCATTAAATTATGAAGAATCAAAGAATCAAATCTTCCATTAAATTAGAAGATTTTTAATGCATACATTTATCCTAAAAAAAAAAAAATGGAAGGATCAAATCTTCCATTAAATTAGGAGATTTTTAATGCATACATATAATCTGAAAAAAAAAATCAGTTTCCAAAAATTAATCGCATGAATTAAGGGAGCACAAATGTCAAAGAAAAATTCGAAAATTTTAAATTATGTACTTGGACACAAATAAGAACTAAAATTAAGGACTTTTTTCCTCTACATTTTTTTTCTGTGTATTTTTTTACAATTAACTCCACAAAGCCAGAGTTTCAAAATTTAAAATTCAAACAAAATGATATATTTTAAAACTAGGAGATGTTTAATGCATAAATAAACGGAATATTAAAGTAATCCCATAAAATTAGGAGATGTTTAATGCATAAATGTAATTTGAAGAAAAAATCACTTTCCAAAAAAAAATACGCATAGATCAAGAGAGGACATAAAAGTCACAAGAAAATCTGAAATTTTCAATTAATGTACTTGGACACAAATAAGTATCAAAATTAAAGACTTTTTTACTCTACATTTTTTTGTGTATATTTTTTTACAATTAACTCCAATTTGGTGTACCCTCTTCCAATTTTCCTTGTATACCACTTAATTACATGTTTGGTTAGAAGTTTTAAACCCGAAATTTATATCCCAGCCCGAACAATTAAACCCATGAATATGAGTTTCAACAAACCCATTAGGGGGGTTGAAATTAACCAATCTAGGATATAATGGTAAAAGAACTTTTTTATCCCTAATCTAGCCAATTACAATGAATTGAATAAGACAATTTAGTCAATTACATCATAAATATTTAGTTATAATTGTGGGTACCATATTTGAATATACTGCTTACCAAACACAGGTTCAATAGAGAAAGTGGGAGTTGAGTTTGCGAAAATTTGGTAAAACCAATCCAAAGAAAAAACACATGCTCCAAAATTTGTTGTATAGGCTATTTATATAAGGTGGACCCCATTTATTTGTTTTTAATTTCATGGCCCCATTGTCTCATCTACTGGCCCATTGCATGAATCACGTGTTTCCACTTTGCTCTCAGCAATTTTGTTTTTCTCAATTATATAGTTGATCAAGGGTAGCTTCTTTTTGGGGCCGGAGACATCGACATGCAACCAAACAAACACCTTGAGCACCACCAAGGGAATCCAACGCAGGCATTTGATTTCCTATCAGAGTTTAACCGTTGCCTCACCTAAATCAATTATACTTTTTCATTTGCTCTGTGTAATGTAATTTTTAACGATTGACTTAACCTTTAAAACTAACGGAGTTTTGATCTAACGATATTTCTTATTTTGCAGAAGTTTTGTCTTCTTGAAGTCAAACGTTCAAGTCCCTTAGGCGACAAAAAGTGTGATTTGTGTCAGTTACTTAAACGAACCGTATTCAAGTCTCTAGTGTGAATTCAAATCCCCTCCGAAACATAAGTCTTGATTTAACTGATGTATGATTTGAGAAACTGAGCGACATAAACGCGCCGAACTCACATGCTTGAGCGATATAAACATACATTTACTCACAAGAGACAAACCAGAGATTTCTCCTATTACCCAAAACACCCTAACCTTCAAAACTTATATTTTTTATGATCTCACAATTTAAGATCGATTAAAATTTCTTGAATCATAACTTGGATCATTTTAAGTTGAAATTGAAACCCTTTTAAGTTGTAACATCACCTCTAAATATTACAATACCGTAGTCGTAGGAGATTATTATCCCTATCCCCCTATTGAAAGGTGAGAGACGGACCACGCGGACTCAACCCTTGGTGGTTTATATTATGTCCACTTAGCATGTCGCAAATGCTCAACAACATTTAACAAAACCGGTCAATCGCATCTCAACACCTTTGGACGGGACCTCTGTTATTCTCCGATGAATGGACATATCATGAAAAGGTGCTTTTACTATCATTTGAATAAATTTTACCTTTTATTACTATAAACAAACGGGAGAGTCTATGATACCGAAAACCACTTTTTGGTACGGTACAGAAATGGTTTGTGGTGGGCCATGGTGAAAAAAAAAATGGCGGCTAAAAAAACGGTGGTACCCTTACCTTAATATGTGGTAACGGCGGTTGAAAAACGGTGGTAAATTCACTTTAAGATGTAGTAACTTCATCTCACATCTAGGTGATACTTTTACTTTTATTACTTGTAACTTAACCTTAAATAGTTATAACTTCACATCCAAAGGTAGTAACCTAACCTTTAAAAGTTATAACCCCACTTTCAAAGATAGTAATTTTACTTTTAATTGTTGTAACTTTACCTAACCTTTAATACTTAACATTTAATTGTTGTAACCTAACCTTTAAGAGTTATAACATCACTTTCAAAAATAGTAATTTTACTTTTAATTGTTATAAACTTACCTAACCTTTAATTGTTGTAACCTAAACCTTTAAGAGTATGTACCTCACATTAAATTAAATTTCATAAAATTAAAATTAAATTAAAATTCATAAAATTAAATTAAAATTTAAAATTCATAAATTAACATTAAATTTAAAATTCATAAAATTAACATTAAATTTAAAATTCATAAAATTAAATTTAAATTCATAAATTAACATTAAATTTAAAATTCATTAAATTAACATTAAATTAAAATTCATTAAATTAAAATTAAATTCAAATTCATAAAATTCAAATTCAAATTCAAATTCAAATTCAAATTCAAATTTAATATTAATTGTAAATATTTAAGATCGATCATACCATTCACCATTTTGATCTATGAAAATGTATATTCTTTTAGGATCGATCATTATTATGTATGATCGATCTCAATTTCCTCATTCCCCCCATAGGCAAGATACTCCCCCCCAGTAAGGTTGTAACAAAAAAAAAAAAAAAATTTTTTTGATCGATCATGTTAATGTAGGATCGATCTTAATTATCATTAGTCTGTATGATGGATCCCAATTTCCCCATTCCCCCAAAGGCAAGACGACCCCCCCCCCCTCCCCCAAAGGCAAGATGACCCCCCCCCCCTCGCCCTTCCCAGTAAGGTTGTAACATAAGTGGTTTGTGGTGGGCTATGGTGGTTTTGTGGTGGGCCATGGTGAAGAAAAAAAAAACGACGGCTAAAAAAACGGTGGTAACTTTACCTTAATATGTGGTAACAGTGGCTGAAAAACGGTGATAAATCCACTTTAAGATGTAGTAACCTCATCTCACATCTAGATGGTACTTTTACCTTTATTACTTGTAACTTAACTTTAAATAGTTATAACTTCACTTTCAAAGATAGTAATTTTACTTTTAATTATTGTAACCTTACCTAACCTTTAATATCTAACCTTTAATTGTTGTAACCTAACTTTTAAGAGTTATAACATCACTTTCAAAAATAATAATTTTACTTTTAATTGTTATAACATTACCTAACCTTTAATTGTTGTAACCTAAATCTTTAAGAGTATGTACCTCACCTTAAATTAAATTTCATAAAATTAAAATTAAATTAAAATTCATAAATTAAAATTAAATTAAAATTCATAAAATTAAAATTAAATTAAAATTCATAAAATTAAAATAAAATTAAAATTAATATTAAATTAAAATTCATAAAATTAAAATTAAATTTAAAATTCATAAATTAACATTAAATTAAAATTCATAAAATTAACATTAAATTAAAATTCATAATTTTAAATTTTATGATAAATAAGATCGATCGAACATTCACATGATCGATCTAAATTTTGTTTTTTTCTTTTTGCTTGTACTTATGTTACAACCTTACTGGGAAAGAGGGGGGGGGGGGTCGTCTTGCCTTTGGGGGAATGGGGAAATTGGGATCCATCATACAGACTAATGATAATTAAGATCGATCCTACATTAACATGATCGATCAAATTTTTTTTTTGTTACAACCCTACTGGGGGGAGGAGCATCTTGCCTATGGGGGGAATGAGGAAATTGGGATCAATCATACATAATAATGATCGATCCTAAAAGGATATACATTTTCATAGATCAAAATGGTGAATGGTATGATCGATTTTAAATATTTACAATTAACATTAAATTTTAATTTTAATTTTATGAATTTTAATTTAATGTTAATTTTATGAATTTTAATTTAATGTTAATTTTATGAATTTTAAATTTAATGTTAATTTATGAATTTAAATTTAATTGTATGAATTTTAAATTTAATGTTAATTTTATGAATTTTATATTTAATGTTAATTTTATGAATTTTAAATTTAATGTTAATTTATGAATTTTAAATTTAATTTTAATTTTATGAATTTTAATTTTAATTTAATTTTATGAATTTTAATTTTATGAAATTTAATTTAATGTGAGGTACATACTCTTAAAAGTTTAGGTTACAACAATTAAAGGTTAGGTAAGTTTATAACAATTAAAAGTAAAATTACTATTTTTGAAAGTGATGTTATAAACTCTTAAAGGTTAGGTTACAACAATTAAATGTTAGGTATTAAATGTTAGGTAAGGTTACAACAATTAAAAGTAAAATTACTATCTTTGAAAGTGGGGTTATAACTCTTAAAGGTTAGGTTACTACCTTTGAATGTGAAGTTATAACTATTTAAGGTTAAGTTACTAGTAATAAAGGTAAAAGTACCACCTAAATGTGAGATGAGGTTACTACATCTTAAGGTGAATTTACCACCGTTTTTCAGCCGCCGTTACCACATATTAAGGTAAGGTTACCACCGTTTTTTTAGCCGCCATTTTTTTTTCTTCACCATGGCCCACCACAAAACCACTATGGCCCACCACAAACCACTTCGGTACCGTACCAAAAAGTGGTTTTCGGTACCATAGACTCTCCCTAAACAATATAAGAAAAAAGAACTGGATCAAAACCCCCACGAAAAAAATATCGGGTGTAACAGTAACACCACATCATTATTGTCATGTAGTGTTACAATCAAATAAAAGCATAACAAATAAGCAGGTCCCATACCTATAAGTGCATGACTGATGCTAAATCAAACCACACATGAACACAACATAACCACTCCTTGGGTGCCACGTGGGTGTTTTTTTTTTGGGGGGGGGGGGGGTTAAAATATTAAATGATGCACAAATCATTCTTGAAGAGTACCCATTTGCTTAAATGACAATACCATCCATATTACGTCTCAGAAAACAATCACAGAAGTGTACCCCAAAAAAACAGAAAAAAAAGAAGACAATTACAGAAGTGTGAGGTTGTTACAAAGTATTATACTCTTAAGTTCCGCTAGCAGATAACATTGTCGGTACATATCTACATCTCATAAACCAAAGTATTATACTCTTAAGTTTCTGCATTTGAGAAACAAAAGGTTATCAATCTTAGAACTCTGCAATAAACACAAATGAATAGTATTAAAAAAGCAGAACAAGCAGGCAAAACAGGGACGTGCACGAAGTCTATGTTATACATTCAATGAAGTAATCAAACATTAACTTGTAGGCTAGATCTTCCTGCAGGCAGAAGCACCAGACATTAACACTAGGCACCATTTTTACGTAATGTGGCCAGTTATGGAAACAATCATGGTTCATCATGTAATGGACTCCAGTCAAGTAATGAATTCTAGACATGAAAGTATGATTCGAGGGAACATTACAGAATTGATTTTATTCAAAGAAGTTTTACTTTTTGGTAGGTCAAAATTGCCAAGAAAAAAAAACTTAAGGAATAACTGAATCATATGATCATTTCTTGCACGGTTAGTCTTGCGAACAGCACCCAACAGATGGTGTGCTTGATCCAAATAGCATGAGAGCCATTTAGACCGGCTGACTATAAGCCCGTCCAGTGAATGGCAGGCTGGGTTGGGGATAGCCTACCCCTATCCAAAGCCCACACAGCTATGTAAAACCTAGAAAATTAAAAGATTTAATAAAAAGGGTAATACGATAATTAAGCACTTTAAACATGGATTAAAAACTTGAATTTTACATAATTCGAATGACGAAACGGACAATATCGTTGAATTTGAATTCGCGAAGAAATTAAGTGAGGTAATCAATTTTCGTTGAACTCCTAGACGGTCAGAATTTTCACACATTACAAGGTAAATCGAGAATACAAAATTAAAATTCAAGTAATTGAGATTTAGTCATGATATTTTTTTGTTTATTTGGTAGGCAATACAATAAATTTATAACATAAGAGCATCTCTAACCATAATTCAAATTTAGACTCAAATTTGAGTAAAACTTTTGATTTGGAAGTGCTTCAATGGACAAACTCAAAAATTTTAAAAAATTCCCTTATTGTTCAAAAATTCATTTTTTTGTGTCATTCAAATCATAATATTTGATAAAATAAATGAAACTTTCGTATCTCTTCACAAATGGGTAATTCATGAATTTTTTTTTTGAATATGAATGCAATACCACCTGGAAATAAAAAAAAACATAAAAAATAAAATAAAACTACCCCAAAATTCTCTAATCTCTTATCTTTTTGAATAAATACACTGTTAGTCCCCAAAGTATGTGTGTGGTAAAATACACTGTTACTGTTTCATCTATATATCTATATAATAAAGTAGAACTATTTTTGAATTTCAAAGATAAAAAACAGCTGAGATCATTTCGAGATAAAAATAACGCATCATCCGATGGACGAGATTATCTCAACTTTTATCAAAATTGTTTCATTTCAGCAGACTCTGTAGAGCAATGAATCTAGCTTAAGCAAAAAGGGTATAAAAATTACCAAAAACAGTAGCTTACTTGAACAGGACCTGTTATATAGGTAGGGCTCCTACCTCTCTATCATCCATGACTTCTGAGATAGGAACCTAAGAAGTTGCAAGGTATCACTTACGAATGAAAAGCGTTAACCTGATTGTGGTAGTCCCCACTCTGGATGAACCTGGAGGAGGTGAAATCTATTCTTTTTGACAAAAGAAAATTTATAAAATAAAAATTGTGAAGGCAAAATACCATCACTGTCGCGTCTCAAAAGACAACTACAGAAGTGTGAGTTCGTTACAAAGCATTATTTCTCAAGTTCCTGCTTGTCAATAACATTGCCGTTACATAAATCATACTTTATTGAACACTTCTCGAGCCTTCTTTCTAGCATTTGAGAAAGACAAGGTCGAGAAAGCAAAAGAAGGAAATACACGAGCAAAAAAAAAAAAATAAGAGCATGGTGTAGAACACAACCAACATATCAAACTTATAGGCGAGATCTTGCTTGCTCCACTGGAGAACTCTGCAATGAACACGTACCAACATTATTAGAAACGCAATATTAGCAGGCAAAGCAGGCACGCGGAGGAAGTATGAGTTACAATCAACAAAAAAATCAAATATTGACTCATAGGCCAGAGCCTTCTGCAGGCAGGCTGCAGGCTCCATGTATTAACATCATGGTCAGCCATTTTTACACAATTTGGCCAGTTACCAAAACCATCATGGCTCAATATGTGGTGGACTCCAATCTAGCGATGAATTGCAGACATGCAAGTATGATTCAACTGAACATTACAAAATTGATTTCATTCCAAGAAGTTCTAATTTTTGGTAGATCAAATTTGTCAAGCAAAAACATGGAGATGGTTAGAACTTCTTGAATAATTGAATCATATTATCATTTCTTGAAAGGTTGATCTTGTGGACAAGACCCAATAGATGGTGGGCGCCCGATCCAAATAGCATGAAAGTTATTTAGACTGGCTGAGTACATGTGACCACATGTTTGCACCAGACCAAAGCTTTTACATGACTATTAAACACAAAAATTTGCAACTGGAGATTTGTACGGGAAGACTCCCTAATCGAAAACAGACAAAGGTGGATCTATCGGATAAGATAATGTCCAATGGTCATGAATAACTATGACCCTGTTCTAAATGCTCCGATTTATTTTTATGAATTATTAATCATATCACCCACAGGAGTCAGCTTGAGAATACTTACTAGAGGAATCCCTTTGGCGCCTCTTTCAGCCAAATAGGAGCAAGGCTTGAAAAATCCTCCATACATATTTGACCACTCATTCAATCTCGAGTAAATGTAATTCGACCCAACAGAATCAGCCCAGAACATAATTCCTCCCCTGTTCAAAGCATTTCAAAATATATTACTATGAGAATATTATGACATTTGGAGGAAAATGCCTTCAACCACGTGTAACCACAGACCTGTAAGGCGGGAACCCCATGCCCATCACAGCAGAAATGTCCAGATCAGCTGCTTTAACTGAAATACCTTCAGCAAGTACGCGGCAGGTCTCATTAACCACAGGGAAGAATACCATCTCGACAATATCCTTCTCCGACAATTTTGTCAACTGAGTCCAAGTTCAATCCCACAGTTTAGAGAAAGAAGGAGGGAGAGTAAGTTGGACGTGAATTTTATTGCTCACGACGTTAATGTAGGGTATAGATGTAATTATGAGGTAGCGGGATTATATAACACTTACATTGCATCTCTTTCCAAAGTAAAACAGTGCAACACCAATCCAACCTCAAATGGTAGAGAGAGAAAGAGAAGACCAACCTTTGGGTCAATGGTAACACCAGAAATCGCCCTTGCCTTCTCAATATATTTCTTAATCTCCGGATCTGAGCGCGCCTTGCGATTATCATCATAGATATAGAACCCTTTGCGAGTAGTTTCACCTAAGCCAACACGTTGTTTGTTTAATAAATGCTTCAACATTTAACCGAAATTTAGACAAACAAAGTAAGAGGTTTATCAACAGCACATTGGAATACCTGATCTCTTATCCTCCTGCATGATTGGAATTAGCATCGATTTATTAGTTCTTTCAGGGAAATTCATAACAAACTGTCCCCCAGTAGCAATTGCAACACCGAAACCAACAAGGTCACACAATCTGCATGTAAATAGGGAAAAGGAAATTATATGAAGCCAGTTCAGTAGCCACAATGGGGTCAAATACCGAAAATGATGTTGAAACACATTGAGTACCTGAAGGGGCCCATTGGCATTCCAAATTTGGTAATTGCCTTATCAATCTGATACACATCTGTACCACGTTCTACAAGCAAAATAGCAGCTTGAGTATATGGGAAGAACATCCGGTTGACAGCAAAGCCAGTGCAATTCCCAACCACAACTGGGGTTTTCCTGATTTTCTTCCCAACATCCAGCAAGTCAACAATTACTTGGGCAGATGTCTTTTGTGTACGTACAATTTCCAAAAGAGGCATGACATGAGCTGGACTGCATCATAACCAGAACCAAGTTTTTAACAGAGCAAAAGAAACACAAGGAAATTAATGATTACTATGCAACAGATTACCTGAAAAAATGGGCACCAATAATACGATCATGAGACCTGGTCCTCTCACCAATTAGGTCTAAGTCGATAGTGGAAGTGTTACTCGCAAGTATGCAATGTGGAGGGCAGTATTTTTCAAGATCAGCAAAAATTTGTTGCTTTAGAGAGACATTCTCAATGACAGCCTGTTGAAAACATCAGGAACAACAAGATTTCAGATGGAAAAAAAGAGAAAAGAAATCACTACATGTTGAGATATATTAGATGTGTTTCTGTAATACCTCTATGACCATGTCCACATTTCTAAAGCTTTCGTAGTCGAGAACACCTTTGAGAAGAGAAAAGGTTTTCTCAAATTTATCCCTAGTCATTTGTCCTTTCTTGACGCGGCTTTGCAAATTGGCTGAGCAAAAGGAACATCAGTAAGCAACCATTTCATAAGATACTCAAGTAGTAGACATAATCAGAACACCAATCGGACCCCACCTCTGACTCTACCAATCCCGGCCTGTAGGAACTTCTCATTTACTTCTTTCAATATCACAGGATAATCACTGAGAATCAGTGCTGTTGCTATCCCAGATCCCATTAATCCTCCACCAAGAATCGCAACCTTATTTATTCGTCTTGGTACCAAACCTAGATCGGTAATGCCAGGAACCTATTTGCAGTGTTAAGACAAAAAGAGTTAGCTGAATTAACCAACAAAGCTGCCGTAGTTTAAACCATAAAGCTAAAATTCTAGTTGCAAAATCCCCGACTCTCTATAATAATTCCATAAGATTGATCTTCTTACTCGAGTGCTTCATATAAAATCATCACTACAATCACACAGAATAGATGTTTGACTAGAACTGACTTAGATTTACTGATATTAATCAACCCAAACGGTTTAAAAACTCCCGCAAGTGAAATCCAAAATCTAAGTTCGAAACTACGTTCGATGTTTTGTCATCAATTAATAAGAGTCAAGTACGGAATTTTCAAAACCTTGATTCCAGATCCTACGTCAGTGGTCAAAAATATTGCCAGTGTCTTTTCCTACTTAAGTTGAAAATTAGGTACATTTAACATACTAACTTTTAGAAAAGACTAAAATAAATTCAACCTTTGTGGTTCCACGTTGGGAAAAGAAGATGTGGATCAGGCTCTTGGAAGTATCTGAATGTAGAAGATCTTGGAACACTTCAGCTTCCTGCCAATGTTAGACATGCAGTTATATGGTTACGTTTCAGCCGATATTTAAGTAGAAGCAAATGAGAAGTGGAGTTGGGTAAAAACCTTCCAAAGCCCAGCACGGGGGCCAGAAACTATGCCCTCTTCAATGGCATCGATGCAAGACAGTGGATGTTTGAGATTGGGAGCACGTTTTTGGGACTGAGTTCTAGCAAACTTTAGGATTTCCCGTGCCTCTCCAAGAGGCTCTAACTTATCAGCCTTGTAAAGACTAGCAACCCATGGTCTTCGGCGCTCCAGTATATCCAAGGCCCAACGACGAGCACTGCTTACTAATTCATCTTTTGGTACTATGGCATCCACAAGGCCCACACTAAGAGCTTCCTCTCCTTTAATCGGCTTTGACATCTACCACAGAGAGAGAGAGAGAGAGAGAGAATGGTTTATGATCACGGATTAAACTTTTACAGCCACTACGCTAACTTTGCTTAATAATATGATAAAAATAAGAGAAACCAAGCCTTTAAGTACCAGTATCATCTCAAGGGCCTTAGAGAGGCCAACAAGGCGTGGAAGACGCTGCGTTCCTGAGATAATACAAGACTATGAGTTTGACAATAGTAGAAAGATACAAAACTCTAGTTTCTCTTGACTTTTATAGACAGCACATGAATAGTGTAAACATGTAATGTGATCTTATCGTGCTCCATTTGAAGTCTCTGTTCCAATACATAGTCAACTATTTAGGACAATTCATGTGATTCTATTACTTATCTTCCACTACAATTTTGTTGATTAGTGCATTACTAAAACATAGTCATACCTCCAAATCCAGGGATTAAACCAAGCTGCAGTTCAGGCAAGCCCAGTTGTGCATTAGGAGTAGATATACGTGCATGGCAGGCCTGAAAAGCAAGAGTAGTAATTTACGAAATTCAAGTGGAAAGTTTCTAATGCAAACAAATTTTGGAACATACCATAGCAACCTCCAATCCTCCGCCTAAGGCAAGGCCATCAATAGCAGCGACGGAAGGTTTTGTTGCACCTGAATGCAAAGACACAATACAAACAATTTAAACAAACCTGGTGCAGGGGTGTAATATCTTTTCAAGCATGAATGTGCAAGACAAGACCCAAATCTTTACCTTCCAGAGTGTCAGAGAGAATATCCACCGATACATAACCAGGCTTTTGTGCTGGTGCTGGTGCTGTTGCTGTGATTAGATACAATACAAATTTTAGCATAGAAGTGGGAGTGTGCAGTGCTAAAATATAAGACGCATAGAACATCAGACATACTGTTTCCGGCTTGGAGTCCACCAAAAGCAGTGATATCAAAACCACCAGAAAACTTGCCTTTTGCACCTGCTCCAGTGAATACAATATCAGCTTCATACCTCAGTCACTTCCACCGCTAAACAAAAAGTTACAAAACTATAATTTCTTCTTCAAAGTTACCTGTAACAACAATTGCATTAACATCCTCCCTCCGTAAAGCTTGCTCATAACTGTCTTTCAAGCTGTTTAATACTGAAAAGCAGAAAAGAAAGGAAAATCAAACTTCAAGGTATACTATCATTTCAAAACATAAATCCCTTTATATTTAAGAAACGAAAAAGGCGCCCAGTGCACACACCACTGCAACCCAAGAAAGCCTTGGCATTGTCTTCGCCAGTGCCTTCCAGCATAGACAGTTTTGATGTACATAATTCATATAGTGTATAATAACCGAGAAGCATGGCAAAAGTATAACTTCATCTGTCACTAAATATTAATTTTTTTTTTCATAATTTACTGCATATTGAAATAATTAAAAGTTCAATTTCTATTTTCGTGTGCTTTTCCATGTTTGTGTATATAAAAATATTTCTAAAGAAAAAACAACCAAGATTAGAAACAGAGCCAAAAGTTCAAAATTATTAATTTCAAAGTCAGAGCAATGATCCGCAAGTTAACAATTGCTTGAAGAGTAGAATCACCCATTGATTCTGCTTCTTTGTGTGACGTACGTGAGCCTCTCAATTAAATAACTAATCACAAGATTTGTAAATATCAAACAAAATTAGAGTTCATGGATTCACAGATGAAAATTTGATTTTGGTATATTGTTTCGGTCACCCGAGAAACGGAAATATTTTTAGGATGAAAATTTGATTTCAAACATTCCAAAACTTTGGCCTGAATGTGGCGAAACATCTTGAAACACCTTCGAACATTCCAAAAAATTCGTGAAAACATCCCGAAACATCAGAACATTCTGAAACAGCATTGAATTTCATTTCGGTTTCTTCAACATGAAAACGTTTTGGCCGACCGTTTCAAATCAGTATTTTGATCCTAGATTGCATATTATTCGCTCATATACTAGTCAAAACCAGGGCAACATTGAGTAATTTATTCCAAAATGTGGGTCTATCTACATTGTTTTACAGAACGAGTTCGTGAGATCGCTAGAATAAACAAGTACAGAGACGTATCAAAACTCACGACAGCAGTAAAATTAAACAAGAAATTGAAAACCCGGATAAGAAACATAAAACCAATAATTCAAATGAAGTGGGTGATTGAGATCCGAGGAGTACCGTCGAATGACAGAGAATTCACAGGTGGGTTGATGATGGTGATGAGCGCCACCCCATCAGCTCCAACCTCCAAGGTTGTTCTTCCCTTCGTATTGCTATTCATTCTCTCTCTCTCAAACTGGACAAATGAAATTTCTTATCTCAATCTCAGCTGAGTGATAGGGTAATGCAAGGAAGACGGAAATGGAGACGCGAGTTTGTTTGTTCGTTCGTTCGTTCGCTTGCTGGCGTTGTTGGGTGTCGTGCCCGACTGTACACAGTGACGTTGGCTGTTTGGAAGGTAACCAAATATAAATTGGAGGATAAATTGATCACTTCACACGAGTGCTGTAACTTTTGTGAAATGACGATCCAATCAAAATAAAGTCTGGGATATTTATTCATTACGTGCTCTCGTGCTAATTGGCTGTGATTCTACACCAATCACATACAGGAGAGTTTATGAAAATCCACTCTACGGAAAAGGATCAGATAGATGCTAGAATTGTGGGTGATGACACCGATGTTCACATTTTACGATGCCATCTAGTCCTCAATTATGAACACGGTTATCAAGAGATAGTGAAGTGATGACCGAGTCGTAAACTCCATGAGTTTAAATTTTAAAAATGAGTAATAACTCAAATTTTTTCGTTTAATATTTAAGTTCGAGTTTTTATAAGTATGATAATTTGTACGACTAAACTATTAGAACACGCGGTGAAATCTTAGTTTCGGTCCTGACGCAAGTGCAATAAAGTCTCTCACAAATTATTATATAGTGTTGATAAGTAATGTTCTTTAGAGGATATGTGAGTGACTTATGTGCATATTCATTTAGTGTACCAAAAAAAAAAAAGAATTTTGACAACATATTGAAACTAAGCCATGAGAGATAAATCTCTCATGAATAACTAAGTCCTAACGTAAATGACATGTCAAAGAGGGGATTAGTCAAAGTGCGCATAAGCTGACCCGAACATTCATTACCGTTGAAAAACAAATTATGAACACTATTATGTTGTCTAAATTATAATCCAAATCTCATATTTTAAACGTATATGCATCATATATACCATTTTATGGATCGCAAAAAATCAATTTTTTTATTCAATGTGTAGTGTCTATACATTTGGGATGAAAGATTTGAGTTTTGATTTAGTAAATATAGCATTTCTCTTGAATTATTTGAGCTTTGATTTAGTAAATATAGCATTTCTCTTAAATTATTTGAGCGTTGTGGGGATTTTAACTTGGGTTAGACTGCGGTACTAAAAAATTATATTTTTTGGCATTGTATTTCTTATTTTTTAGTTTTTTGATCATATCTTATTTTTTAGTTTACTAATAGAAGCTTGATGCATGTAAAGTTGTACTTTTTTATTATTTAATTTTAATCTATAAATTTTAAGATTGATGATCACAAATAAACTAATACAAGGCTTATAATTAGGATTAATTTTTTTGTATGTTTCCTACATTTTTTGTTTACTATTCATTCGGGCCATTTTTATTGGGCCGATGAACTGGCCCATTTTAACCCTAAAGCTAAAGGTTCAAATCTTACCGCCAGGCTAATGAGTTCAACCACGGGGTGTCATGTGGGCTGGGCTGCATTAATCCAATGGGTCCACCTTCCAGCCCATCAGAATGTGGCCTTTATTTCGGCCCAAATTAGTCTACTTCAAAGATATATGACTGTGATAGTGACCCGGTGTGGGTGAATTGCCAATGAAAGTTTACCCGCGCAAAAAGTAGCGAAAGAAAGCCCAAAATTTTTATTAAAACTTTTTAGGGATTTTTGGGTGTGGGTATAATTTTTTAAATTTATTTGAGCAAAAGTATATGAATAAGTTGTTTACTCTATTAAGTACAATTTTTATAAAACTTGATGGTCCAAGCCCAAAGGCCCAACTCATATTATAAGCCCGGTTTAAACTAATGATCTAATTTCAAGAGATCCATCAAGTCTAGTACAATGTAGTCAATCCGATCAAGCTCAATGAGCTACATCAGCATGGAGCAGCTCATCAAGCTCAAGGAGCTACATCAGTAGGGGACGTGCAAGGTCATCCAAGAGTCTCCTCCTAGCCACCTTGGAGTAAGGGTCATCCAAGAGCCTCCTCCTCACCACATTGGAGTAAGGGTCATCCCAAGAGCCTCATTCTTGCCGCCTTGGAAAGAGTCAACCCTTCCATCATCCTTTGACTAAGTCATTTGGAGAGCACCATAACTTCCTTACCCGTTGAAGAGAGGAGAGATCGCCAAGCTATTTAATTACTATTAAAGTCGTTTCAATCCGTTATGACTATTAAACGGTCCCAACTCATTACAACCGCTTGGTTAGCTATTTAATTACTATCCATTATGAGGCAACTATAAATTATAAACTCCACCAACACTTGGGGGGCAAAACACACTTAGTGTAACACAACTCTTTCCTAGCTCTCTAAGCTTGTAACTCTCTGCTCTCCCTTCACACCTGAGTTAATAAAATACTGGCGACCCTTGCCCTTCAAAATGGACGTATGTCATATTGACTGAACCACTACAATCCTTGTCTTGCTTTTGTCTCTATCTCCTACTTAACAATTTTACTGTTCAATTGACAGGTGGTGTACAAACCCAATTTGTGTATCATCAAAACTTGTTGTATTTAGGTACAAAAATCAAATGAATTAAAATTCTTTTTACTTAAACACCCTCACTTAAATTATGTAGTCATCATTGACAATTATTTGAGGAAACAAATATGTACAGATTAACAATAGTAATGGGAGGTAAAATAGGGGCATTAATGATCAAAACCTTTCTTCTTTGACAACAGGATTCTATGGCAATGGAATTTGATTAGAATGCCACAAATTATATGTGAATAAACACTGAATTTTCCCCAAAAAAAAAAAAAATTGGCCAAGATGTTTTGTTAGATATTATGTATTGTATGTTGTTGGGATGTAGGGAAAAAAAACATCTTTGTTTTTTTTTAATGGGTGTAACTGTTTTTTTAATGGGTGTAACTATTTTTTAATTGATGCAACTTTTTTTTAATGAGTGTAACTATTTTTTTAATGAGTGTAACTGTTTTTTAATGTGTGTAACTATTTTTTTAATGAGTGTAACTGTTTTTTAATAGATGTAACAATCACAGTCTCATGCAATTATTAAGGCATGATGGTGTAACGATATCGCGATACTAAATGGTGCAATTATTTAGTTTATGTAAACAATTGAATGACAAATTGAGTTGGTGTCATAATTTTGTGTAATTATTTTGTGTAACTATTTGGTTTATTATAACGCATGAGTAACTATTTGATGTATTATAGGACAATTATAACTGATTGATGTAATTGATTAGTGTAATTGTATTGTTGTAATATTAATATAAATAGATTAAGAGAAAATAGGGGGAGAGAGAGAGAGAGAAAGAAAGAGAAACTGTTAGAGAAAATATGCCCCTATTTTACCTCTCATTGCTTGATTGTAGCCAAAATATATGGAAGGAATACAAATGATTTCAACCCATCAACTATTTACTGAATGACAATATTGTCAATTTTTAAAAATATGCACTTTAGCCCAAATAAAATTTTGTGTTGTATTTTTGCTCAAATAAGTCTAAAAAATTGTTCCGGCTTCCACATCACCCAAGTTTTTAAACAAAGGGCCGTTAAAGCCTATTAAGGCCATCCCACTAGCGCGTGAAGTACTTGTTCATATGCATGTAAAAGGATCGGATTCAAACTGCATTTCAAGCAATCTGAATGTGAATCCATTTAAAAAAATTGAGTCCGAATTAGATTTGATATCAAAATTATAATTCAAATCTGAATCTATTAATAAATGGACTTCCAATCCATTAACTCAATTTGATCCGAATAATTTGAATTTCTATAAAATTACCTCAAATAATAAATTTTTTTTATCAAATTATTGGTAATTTCAGTATAGTTTCATCAATAAATCACCTAATTTCAATAATTATAATTTAATTTCATCATCTATCCACCTAATTCAACAAACAAAAGGGATAAAGGAGAAATGAGTGGCGAAAGAGAAGGTAAATGGGTGTATATGTATATATATATATATATAATATACTAGTTATTTATCGTATCTGAAAGTACGGAGTAATAAAAAAAATGGTTAACATATTTGTACTCACACTTAAAATCAAATCACAAACATAGAGGAGAGATAAAAAAATTGAAGCATTGATTATAGTGGAGGTGAACAGTAGAAGTGGTGGTGGACGATAGTGATGATGGTGGGAGACAATGATAGTTGTGGTGGGTAAGACAACGACCGTAGTAGTGATAGCAGCCGTGGGTGGTGGTGGTGGTGGTGGTGGTGGGTGTGGGTGGTGATGGACGACGGTGATGGTGGTTAGCAGTGGTGGTGGGCTACGATAGGTGCTTCTAAGCGACATTGTGATGGGTGGTGGCGAATGACGGCAGTGGTAAGTATGGTGGGGGTAGGTGACAATGGATGACTGTAGTGGTGGGCGATAACAGATGATGGTGGTAGGTGACAGTGGCTGGTGGCGATGGTGGGGGACGATGAGTGGTGGTGGGTGCTGACGATGGACGATGATGGTAGTGGGATGATGGTGGTAATGGTAATAAATATAAGAATAAGATGACGGTGGTGTTGTGTGGTGGTTATGGACAACGATGGTAACAATCGGTAGTGGGTGGCGGGTGGCAATGGTGGTGGTGGTGGTGGCGGCGATGGGGTAGTGAGGGTGGGGTGGGGCAACGGCGATGGTGGCGGTGGTGGGTTGGCTATGGTGGTGGTAGTTGTGATGGTCATAAGGGTGGTAAGAGTGATAGTGGGACAATAGCAGTGGTGATAAGGTGCGACAGTAGTGGTGATGATGGTAGGGTGCGACAGTAGTGGTGGTGGGACGGTGGAAGTGGTGGTGGTCGTGGTAATGGTGGGCAGTGATGGTAGTGGTTATGGTGGTGGTGGGTCAATGAAAGTGATGATGGTGGTGGCAGCGGTGGTGGCGGCGACGACGATAGTGATGGTGGTGGTGGTGGTGGTGGGGGTGGGGGTACTAGTGGTGATGGTGGTGGAGCGGTGGGGATAGTGGTGGTAAAGGTAGTGGTTGAGTGATTTGAAACACTATTTTTTTTAAAACACTTATGAGAAATAATTCATAGAAATACTTTTAAAAAATCACTCCAAACACACCTTTAAGACCCTATTTTTCCTATTAAATTTGGAGTATTAATATTAGCCGTTATATTAACTTTAAAGTAAAATTTAAAGCAATCTCAACAGCGAATAACAAAAGTGATTTTGTTTATCTTTTGAGATTTGACTTATATTATATTTTATTATATGGATATATAATTTTAATCTGATTGGATTAATATATATCTAAATGTAAATCCAAATTCGTTTAACAAATTAAACGGATTCGAATTGGATCAAATTCGGATTGGATCATATCCGAATAAACGGATTCAAATTTGAATCAAATTCGGATTAAAATGCAGGCCATTGGCCTCATATTTTCTGACGGGCTGGACTGAGCCGGGAGGTTGACCATTAATAATCCGGATTATAATGGGCATGGGCCCAAAAAAATCCGGGCAGTTGCCTATCCTTTTATGTATGCATCTACAAGTAGTAGAAAAAATCTGGCAGTGGTATTGAGATACCAGTGAAAAAAACAGTACAAGAAGGTCCGCACCAGTAAGAACTGTTCTGACCACTCTCTCTCTCTCTCTCTCTCTCTCTCTCTCACACACACACACACTTTACCAAAATCAAAACAAAGGACTGAAATGAGTGAGGAGACGAAGAGAATCGGGGGCGGAGGAGCCTGGGTGGCGAAACCCTCCGCCGACGATCGGAAGCCATCGGCCGCGGCGGCCGCGGCTCCGTTGCCGGCCGCAGGCAAGAAAGTCATCGTAAAGAGTGCCGATATGAAGGATGATATGCAGAAAGAGGCCGTCGACATTGCCATCGCCGTACACCTCCTCTCTCTCTAAACCAAATCGTTTGATTTGAATTAACTTATACGTAGTGAGCGCTGATTTTTATGTGTGTGCGTGTGTAAACTTTATAGGCGTTTGAGAAGAACAGTGTAGAGAAGGATGTTGCAGAACAGATAAAGAAGGAGTTCGACGAGAAGCATGGACCTACTTGGCATTGTATCGTCGGCAAAAACTTCGGTAACCATCTGATATTGCCTCCTTTCTTCCTAGTATTAATTTTTAGATTTATTTATTAATCTAATTTCTTTCTGTTTAATTTACTGGTTAATATCTATTTGATTGAGTGATCTGTGTTCCTTGTTTGCTTCGAAATGGTGTAGATCTGTGCTTTAATCGAACCATTACTTCCTCATTTTTATTCAATTTCTGGTGGTTTGTGGTGTATATGTGCTTATAGTAGGGGTGCAACTTGGGTTGGGCAACCCGATTTCAACCCGAGCCCCGAAAAAATTAGGGTTGGGCTAGTATTTTTAATACTTGAGTTGGATTTGGGTAAAAAAACCTCAACCCGAATTCAATTTGTTCCACTTAAAAAATAATTATATATATATAAAGCATTAACACTTTTTTTTTCATTTTTACTCCAGCGTCCTCTGTTTCTTGTTGCTTGCTACTCTGTTATGCGTTATGCGTGATTAGTGGTGATAGTGTGATGTTTTAAGTTTAATGTTTTTATGCGTCTAATTTCTATGTTTTCTGGGATTGTGCTTTGAGATCACTAATTTTTTGGTGTGAAAGTAGATGATCAATAATCGTGCACTGTTATGAATGAAATATATGGATTGTTTTATGAATTTGTAATTATTCTCCCCTCTCTCTGTCTCTCTTGCAGTGAACCCGAATTCAACTCGAGCCCGCCCGAATTAAACTCAGGCTGGGCTCGGGTTGAATTCCTCAACTCGAGGTAGGGTTAGGGTTAGGGTTAGGGTTAGGGTTAGGGTTAGGGTTAGGGTTAGGGTTAGGGTTAGGGTTGAAGATTATATACTTAAGTTGGGCTTGGGTTGACTGTCTAACCCGCCCAACCCACCCGAGTTGCACCCCTAGCTTATAGAAGTTATATTGATTCACCTGCTGCGAACTCTCTCTCCCCTCATACACAAGCTGGAAGCACCTTAAGGCTTGCTTTGCAAATACAGGCAGTGGAGGAATCAAAGAAAGATTCTCTCACACGCATACAAATTTCTGTGCATGTATGTTGTGATTGCATATGTACCTGAATTTGGAGAACTGAGACACACGCTTCCCTTTTCCCTCTGCCCAAAAATTAAAGGATCTCGGAATCTTTAAGTTCCTTGTGCTAAGGCTTGATCCCCTAAGCTCTTTCAACCTTAAGTTTGTTGGACTTACCTGGTGCCATTATGCATATACGACATTTACACAGGCACGAAGGAAGTTAGTAAATGAATTTGTGGTCTCTTGCTTATCATTTAAAGAAATGAAACTAAAAGCGTGATCGTTTACAAGGTTGGATGGTGTTCTTTTGTGGCAGTGGTTGGGCAGAATGGAATGATTAGGGCAACCAAATGGACACCTAGATATGGTTGTTTGGTTCACAAAAAGTATCAGAGAAAGAGTTGAGATCTTTGACACACTTATGACCTGAGCATCATGTGTTTTAAACAAGAAAACACCGAGAAATGTTGACTTGAGCTGGGAGGTTGCTTAGTTTGTATGTAGAAAATCTCAGTTTTGAAGTATCATATATGATTTTGTTGCTTGGCTGGATGAGCACTTGAAACATTTCCTTATCTTTGCATAATCAAAAAGTGGAACAACACTATTACTGAGACCACTATTGTGTTTCATCAATTAATACAATACAAGAGAAAGGACCAAAAGAAAAATTGTATAGCAGACTTGTTAGATGTTCCACCGTATAAAATTGGCTCACTCGCTGAAGCTTAAGTCAGGATAATCCAAGTCATAGGCTCGATAGTTTCGCTACTTGATTGGTTGGGCTCCGTTGGAATGAGATTTATCTAGCCAAGTTGTGCTGATACCTTAAAGGGAAATGAGACATTCAATTGTGCTTTTATTTCTTGTGGCATGGTTGCATATTCTTTCGGTAGTATATTATCTATTTTTCATGCATATGGAAGTGATCTAATGCGTGTTCACAACTTAATGTCTAATATGCTCATCTATCTTGCAACTGTGGAAGTTGTGTTTCAAAAATATCTTGATAGTTGGGTAGGTTTTAGTGAACTTTGGAATTCAAAGTGTACAAGATATTTTGAAGTTTCTTTATAGGGGTGAATTCTCATTTGAATTGTCTAAGCAACTATGGTCTTGCTCTTGTAGAAACTTATTTCAGGATTGCATTTCTTGTAGGCATTTGCAAGCAATTATATAAGTTGTATGAAATATCACTTTCAATTCAACCATGCTGCCTCCGGTTGAAGGACATATATGAGTGAATTTAACCTAAGATCTGCCAATGCTTTCTGTGAGAGCTAGTGAGGAGGAATTGGTTCATTATGAAAGGATCAAAATTTTTAACCAGCCATCACACCAAATACTTTGTGTGAGGCTGTCTGAATGCAGCAGTATGTTTTACCATTCATAGTGGTTGACAATCATCTTTTTAAACGATATTATTTTAAAAAGGGTCCAAAGGTCTCATACATCCATCAAGATGCAGTAATAACTTAATTAACATCCCATTTGTTAAGGGGTTTTGATTTTCAGATGAGCTCATGTATAAATGAAATCTTTTTATCCAATTGGAGCGCATAGTAATTTGTTTTGTTGTGCACGTATTCAGATGCATTTTGGACAATCTGGAAAGGTTTTTGTCCTGAATTCTGTTTGCACAATTCTAAACCTGATTCCAGTTTCGTTCTAGGTGTGTAATGGCCAAATTTTTTGATTTGTCTCCTTTTTTTTGTAGATGGGTGGTAAAAGAGAAATTTTCAGATTCACTAGCTACATCTTTCCCTTTTTGTGGTTCAAGTGCCGTTACTAGAGGCCCCAAGCCCCTGGGTTGGGGGGGGGGGGGGGGGGCTGCGATTGTCTTGTCCGCCCTTCCTGCTGAGAACTGGGTCATAGATTTTCTATCTGGGTCCATATAATTGTAGGCATGCTCGTTTGAATTAGACATCGATTAGATCCAGTGTGGAGAAAAACCTTGAAACATCAAACACCGAAAATGCCAAAGTGCCTAAAGTCTTTTCATTAGGAAGAGAAGCAAGATTGAAAACCACTGCCTGTATTATCTAATTCTTTCATTGATTATAAAATGGCATTTGTTTTAAGTTGCTTGGTCTTAAAACTGATTAAAGCGGACAATCTTTTTTCTTGTCTTGCGGCATTTAGATTACTCTTTTCTTATCAGAAAGGGAGAGAATTTGACTTTTTCTATCTATAGATAAAGTTGCATTGACCGTCTTATTTTCGTGGTTTTGTTATTGTAGGATCTTATGTGACTCATGAGACAAACCACTTTGTTTACTTCTACTTGGATTCAAAAGCTGTGTTACTGTTCAAATCTGGCTGAGGTTGGTGGTAAAAGTTGACAGGTACGATGATGACGATGCTATAACCCGCACTTGTATGTTTTATTTGAAAACTCCTAGCATGCAAAATATATCCCAGACACTCAACTTGTATATTTGTTTCGATATGTATTTTGATTGAAGGTCAATGGACTTGAATCTTGCTACCCTAATGTTTCTGTTAATTGTTTTCTAGAGCCTTTTCCGTAACTCACCAAAACGGGAAAAAAAAAAAAAACCAATATGTAGGAACAGTTGCTGTCAACGGAATGATAAGCTTGATCAAAGGACTCTGCCAGATGAGAGAGGCATACGTGATGGGTTTTTTTCAAACCATGCTTGCTCATTACTCCCGGGAAACTTTGAGCTCCCATAACAAGCTGAGAAATTTCTAGTAATTAGCTAATTGTATATAAGCAAAATAACTAAGCTCCTAAATAGTGTATTATTAGAAGCCTTTGGATTTGGTTACTTCAATGGTTTTCCACTTTTTATGATTGCCAAAATAAAATCCTGCCTCGAATATCAGGCCTAAACCTGATAGATACATGATCTAAAGGTAAATTTCTTAGTTGTTGCACGGTGCCTCTCCGAGCCCCTTGTCTTCTGGTACTGTATGTATTTGCCTGTCGATCTTTTAGTCTTGAAGGGAATTTGATATCAAGTTGAAGTTATATGCATTTTGAAACATCCGAATTATTTGAAGTTAGGTCGAAATTCCCACAGCCTTTGGGTTGATACTGTTATGCTGCTACTGATCATATGATTCAGAGCAATTAGAAATAGAGGGCAACAACCCAAACTTTTTGGAAATTGCACTCGCAGCATGGACTGTGTAAAGACAGAGATGGACGGAAATTGGCGAATTGTTCCTTTGCAAGATGGCATATGTTGTGGACGCAGGGGGTGCATAAAGACGCCTAAGAGTGGCAAACCCGAATGATTCCAGCTAGTAAGGTTCCCTCGTCCTTACAGATTCTAATGCCCTCTCCCCCGTGCTTTTCACTTTCCACTGTGCCCCGAATTTCCATGTTTGATTTGGAACCTCTCCATTTTCATTTAGAATAACTACAATGGCATCATACTCCCTTTTATTTTTTAGCATTTTCTTTGCATTGCTTTTTATGTGTTCAAATTTTCACCACATTTTCGCATCTCTCTCTTGCCAACCACCACGACCACACACATAGTTGTATCTTTCAATTTTAGGTTTGTGGAGTTGTAGGGAGTAATGCTAGTGAGACTTAGAAAATTGATATAATTTGTTGATATAATAATGTGCCTAGTGATGAAATCCAATGATAAAGTCCAAGAGTTATAGTTATAATAATATTATTGAATCATGTAATTGGGTCCGTTTATAGTTGACTTTTTTTAGTGCGGAACAATGGTTTGAAAAGTAAAATAAAAAATTAGAGTTAAAAAAGCTCTTAGAAGTGTTTAAAGTGTGAAAAAAATTGGTTTTTTCTTGAAAGTTCTTGGATAAATCCATTTTTTTCAGCTTTTTCTTGTCGAAAAAGTTGATGAAAAGGTCACTCAATAAACTTAGGTCTAAATAGATCAGACTTTTTTTCTTCTGAAAGTAGGCTAAAAAAAATTTGAGATTTTCAGTTAGTTAATAAGTCCATTGTCACATCTTTATGTCAATAAATGTCACATTTTTATGTCAATAAATTATGTTAATTTTTTAAGTTTATATTACTGTTGAAGTAGTTGTTCATGATTAATTCTCCCTAAAGTTTATTAGTGGAGCCCAATGAATTGAAGGATATTATAACCCCTTTGGAGTGCTGACCTAAATGGGAGCCTCCTAGTATGGGCTTCCTCAATTGCCAGATACTTTTGCCAATTTCCATAATTGTGAAAGCTCAGATCTTCAATAAGTTAAAAGTTTTACGATTAACCAACTGGGGTAGTCCAGTTGGCTAGAGCCTTTGCCTTTTCAGTGGGAGGTCAGGGGTTCGAAATCCTCTGGGTGCAATAGCGTGGCTGTTTGGTAAAACAAGATATCAGTTGTTTGAACGAACTGTATCCAAGTCTCTGGTGTGGATCTTGAGTCCCCGGCGAAACGTAAGTCCTGATTTAAATGGTGTATGAGTTGAGGAACCGATTTATACCCCAGGTTTTGTCCTTGGTTCTACTCAGAGTTACGAGCCTGAGCGACATAAATGCGCCTCTACTCACTGAGGACAGGTCATGAGATTTTTCCGTTTCCGAAAAAAAGTTTTACGATTGTTCATTTCCTAGTGTTTTTGAAAGAAAACCAGCATGTTCTTCACTACAAATATGTCCATCATGTGCACAATATTTGAAAAAAACAATGCCATACAAGGTAAATTGTATAGATAATTCCTCAACTTTTTAAACTTATACTTTTTGAACTTAAAACTTTTTGAGTTATTATCAGGAAAACATTAAGGGCGAAAAGATCATTTCATACATGATAGAAATCAAATTAACCGTAAAATGATTGTTTTACCCACCCAAAAAATGATTATTTCATTAGGGAAAACTTTGACAAGGGAGTCTCCAAATCATTTTCTTAAATATGGATGAGTTAATTTCTTATTAAAGGTTAAAAAAAATAATTAAAACGGGAAACACTTATTTCCCAATCCATCACAGAGATCTAAGACTCTTAAGTACTAGTTATTCAGCCATGATTTCTGTTTCAAGTGGAGGTGGTACAGTTAACACGTAAAATGTGGTACAAATAATTTTTTAATATTATATTGATAAATCAGTCTTAATTGCAAACAGATATAAATTAAGTTAATAAATTAATTATTTAAAAAATAATGTCAGAAAATCAAAGTCTTATCCGGACTCCAATCAAACTTTTCCATTTCACAACTGAATCAAAATTTAGGTGAGTACCAAAAATACCCTTCAACTGACACAGCCCGCAGTTTAAAAGGCCAAAACCAATGGTTTCCTGACAACGGGACACAATCCATGGGCTGAAATGAAAGCTATTGCCTTCATACCAGGAAACAAAAAGAAAAAGAAAAGGACATCAAAGTTATTACAAAATATGGGAAGGGCAAAACTGGAAAAGATTCTCCAAACTAAACTCAGCACGCAAACCCATTTCCACCATTCCTGGCCCCCCTGCGACTACGTGAAGAAGAAGGCGAAGATGATGATGAGGTGGGTGGTGGTTTCATGGCGGCCCATGAGCAGTTGTCTCTCTTATTCTTAGTCTTGAAAGTCTCTTCTTCGTCCATGAACATTTGCCTGCACCTGCACTCCACGCTGCAAAAAGCTTTGTCCCCTCTGTGTTCATTCCAGGGTATACAGTTAGATATATATACACAAGTGTGTGTGTGTGTGTCCATATATATCAACCAAATCAAGTTATGATAAAAAACTAGAAAAACCCATCAAAATCAAGCCAACTACTACCAGATCTCACTGAAGTTTTAAAAAATTTGAAAAAAGAAACTGTTTGCCTGTTGAATATATCATTCTGAGTATAGCAAAAAAAGTTGCAGGGATGCCAGGGAAGGTTTGACGTTGGTATGAACTAGTGAAGTAGGATCTGGTATTTAGAGAGAGAGAGAGAGAGAGAGAGGAAAAGGAAGACGTGGTTTGAGAGATATGCTTACTTGTACATGTAGATGTCTTTGCCAGGCAAGAGTTTCTGTTGGCAGAGAAAACAATGGTCAAGAAAGCTAGTTGCCGGAAGAGTTGCCGGAAAATTATTCCGGCTAGATGTGGAGGGAGAGGGAGGAGCAGTAGGAGAAGAGGGTTTGATCATAGTGGTTTTATTGATAACTTGTGGAGTTGGTTTGCCATTAAAATTTTGGGCTTCAAGCACTACACTCAGTCCCACCATCTCATAGTCTTTTCCTCACAAACCCTCTGTCTGTCTCTCTGGTGGCGGTGGAGGGTGGTGGCTATGGCAAAGTTTGATTGATGAAAATTAAAGGAAAATAAATAGGAATAGAGGGAGGGTGAGAGGGGGAAGGGGAGGTGTGGAATGGTACAAGGGGAGTGGTGGCCCTTCCCACGAAGCATATAGGAGAGAGAAAGAGCGGACACAAGGACACTAGCGTAGCAATTGATCTAACTCCTAGTGCTTGTTACTTGCCACGTACCCTCCATAGCCTTGAATTCTTATTTTCATTTTCATTTATCTTTCTACTATTTTGTCATTGTTTTTGTCTTCTTCTTCTGTTTAGTGTTTAGGATCCATATATGGCAGTTCCTTCTTTATTTGTTTTGATTTTTGAGCAATGCAGTTGGATATAATTAGGGAAAATTTCAATCACATCTCTTCTAATTTATCATATCTTCAAAGACATCTTTTTATTTTTTAAATCTTCAATAACACCCCTCGTCAATTAAAAATATTAACTAAAATATAATTTTACTAAATTGCCCATAATATATTTGAGGACAAACTTCATTCACACCCCCTCTAGATAAGCATATCTTCGATGAGACTCCCTCTGTTTTCTAATTTTTTTTACGTATTAAACTTCGAGTCGATTAAAATCCGATTCATTACATATTAAAATTTGAGCCGATTATAAATTATATTTTTTACGTATTAAAATTTGGCCAAATTTTAATACATAAAAAAATATAAATTTTAATTGACTCAAATTTTAATAAATCGAATTTTAATTGACACGAATTTTAATAAGTAAAAAAATATAAATTTTAATCGACTCGAAAGCGAATTTTAATTGGCGCTAACAATTCGGGTAGAGTTCAAATCGGCTCAAATTTTAATATGTAAAAAATAAAATTTAATAGGCTAGAATTTTAATACGTTTAAAAAAATAAAATTTAATCAGCTTCAATCGAATTTTAATTGGAGTAAATTTTAATATGTAGAAAAATAAATTTTAATCGGTTAGAATTTTAATAAAATTTTATGTAGAAAAATTATTTGAAGTTTATGTAGGGGCATTTTTGGTATTTTAGATGAATTTTTTTGTTAGAAATGGTAGTTTAATGGTAGGGGGTGTTAGTGATGTTTAAATATAAACTAGAAGGGGTGTCAGTAATGTTTTTGATAATATAGGGGGTGTCCTTGAAGATATAGTAAACTAGGAGGGGTGTGGTTGAAATTTCCCATATAATTATTAATTTAATTTATTGATATAATTTTTCATAATTATTAAAGTGCCGTTAGATCCCAGTACTTATTGAGACTTATAATTAATTTAATGAATGATGATGATAAATTAAATCAATAAATTATAATAATAAATTAAGTTAAAATAACACTTTTGTTGATTTTTCTACCATGGTGGTTTGATAGCCCTAGTTGCCCTAAGCAGATGAGAACTATGATGAATTTATTTTTCATGGATATTTTAGTTCTGATATGGATGGTCTGTTTTTTATTAGACTGATGAGAGGATTAGTCGAGATACATGTAAACTATCTCAGACACTCTTGATCACTTAACCAAAAAAAGAAAAGAAAAGATTCCAAGGTTTATTATCAAACTCAAACATGTTATAAGCAATATCATAAAGGTAAGTATAAAGCTGTTTTCATAATGAAGAAAACACCATTTTCGTTGGCCACAGCACAATGGTGTGTTTTGGTGGGGATGCTTTTGACATAAATAACTCAAAATCTGTGAGCTAGGCGTAGCCAAAACCAGCGGCAACATGAATGACAAACTGTGAGCTAAGTACTAATTCTCTTTTATTTTATTTTTTTAAGCAATGTTACACAGATTTAAATATTTAATTTAATGATGTAATTGTTTTATTTATTATTGATTTAAGTGTAGGTTTCAGGACCTCTTACTTATTTAATGATAGTGTCAAGTCCAGTTTTTAAGTTTATTTAATATTTTTCTAATTTTTTTTTTGATTTGACCTCTAGAGAGTTGATTGGATGAAGTAGAGTTTTATGCCAGTCCACAAGAAACATTTGGTTTGGTGGGATAAAAACTTGTTGAATTGTGTTGGGAGAAGAGTATCGTATTATAAAAAATTCAGTACCATATTTTTAAATTTTATAAGTCTTGATATAATTTCTTGAGTTTATTTAAAATAAAAGATTTAAAATTGTTTTTAATCATGTTATAACTTTTTAAGGTTTGAGTTATAATATTTTGGATAAATTGCATTGACACCCCCTGACATTTAATTTTATTACACGGACACCCCCTCACATTTCTAAAATTGCATTGAGACCCCACAAAATGAACGCCGTTAACGGCACAATCAAAAAGACTATTTTACCCTCACATTAACTACTCATCAAGACCCAAAACCCAATATCTAATATCCAAGACTGCTTCCCTGAAAGCTGACCCCTTCCCCCCCCCCCCCCCCCCCACACACACACACACACACACACACACTATCTCTTTCTCTCACTATCTATTTAAGGTTTGAGTTATAATATTTTTGGTCTAAGTTACCATAAAAATAATAAATAATTTTTAAAAATTGTAAAAAAAAAAATGACAAATTTTATAATGATAGTAGGATACCCATTATTATAATTTTTTTAATTTTTAAGTAGTGTACACTTCTCCATTGTAGTGAATAAGCCTTAAACTTTTATGTCCCATCAGTGTAATTTTGGGCTGCTAGTGGAGTTATGGATGTGTAGTTAAGTAGTTTTCCGTATCTTTAGACTTCGGAGGTAGACAGAAGCCATGCATGATGTATAGGCTACGTGCAGCTTCTTAAATTTACTTCTTTTTTTTTTTTTTGTATTTTTTACACAAATCAAATTATTGCGAATATGGCATATTTCACCCCCCGAAGCATACCAATATGAAATATGTTTGATTTTAATTGAAAAATATACCGAGTCTTATATCATTGAGCACAAGACTAGGCCTAGATGAGACTAGGGGTGCAACTCGGGCGGGTTGCGAGGTCAACCCTAGTCTAACCTTAGGTATAATATAATCTTCAACTCTAACCCTAACTCTAATTCTACCTCAACCCGAGGTACTCAATCCGAGTACTGCCCGAGTTTAATTCGAGCGGGCTTGGGTTGAATTCAGATTACTTAATTTGAGCTGATTTCGGGTTAAAAATCGGGTGGAGCTTAGGTTACTTAATTCGGGTTGATTTTTTGAAGTGTAGATTTGATTTTTTGAAGTGTAGATCTAATTTTTTCAAGTGATCTGAGATGAAGGGCGAGACGCAAATGAAGAGAGAGGGAGACTGAGAGTCTAAAACGATTCAGACGAGTGACGATTGAGAGAAGGAGGCTGAGAGAGGGACGAGTGACGAGTGACGAGTGAGAGAGGGATCTGAGAGTGATGGAGGCGTATGGATGAAAATTTGAAGTGAAGTGAAAGTCTGGACTCTAAAGAGTGAAGATAAATACTAACCCTAGTTAAATATATTTATATATATTTGGGTTCAACCCGATTTTAATATTCGGGTTAAACCTGACAACCCGAGGCTTGCCCAAATTCAATTCGGGTTGGTGTTTTTTTACCCAAGCTCAACCCAAGTATTAAAAATTCTAACTCAAACCCTGTTTTTTTTTTTCGGGTTGAGCTTGGATTGAATTCGGGTTGGCCCGCCCAAGTTACACCCCTAGATTTCCATATCTTTGTGATTAATCGTTGCTCATATATATACACTTATAGTTTCCTAATACAATTACATTTCTAAATCTTATAGAGAGCAATCTTCCAAAATACCATCAGTCTAATCTAGGGGTGCAATTTGGGCGGGCCAACCCGAGCTTAACCCGAAAAAAACAGGGCTTGAGTTAGAATTTTTAATACTTGGGTTGGGCCTAGACAAAAAAATTCCAACCCGAATTGAATTTAGGTAAGCCTCTGGTTATCGGGTTCAACCCGAATATACATAAATATTTAAATATATTTAATTAGGGTTAGTATTTATCTTCACTATTCAGAGTCCAAACTTTCACTTCACTTCACTTCAAGTCTTCACCTCTGCGCCTCCATCACTCCCAGATCCCTCTCTCACTCATCACTCCTCCCTCTCTCTTCATTTACGTCTCGCCTTTCATCCCAGATCACTTGAAAAAATCATATCTACACTTGAAAAAATCAAATCTATACTTCAAAAAATCAACCCGAATTAAGTAACCCAAATTTTAACCTGAAATCAGTCCGAATTAAATAACCCGAATTCAACCCAAGCCCGTCCGAATTAAACTCGGGCAGTACTTGGGTTTAGTATTTCGGGTTGAAGTAGGGTTAGGGTTAAAGATTATATACCTAAGGTTGGACTAGAGTTGACCTCTCAACCCACTCGAATTTCACCCCTATGGAAACCACTTGATGATACTTGACATTTTAGAGAAAAGTGTTAGGTTCATGGAATAACAGGAGATTAAGAGGTAAGATCGGATAGATATAATCCGAGGTTTCATTTATTTCATGTTTGGAAACAAAAATTTGTGTTGGATAACATTTTTGGGCATATCCTTAGCCCGATTGAACATATACCCACATACATGGGCTTAATTTTCTCATATTTGGCTCTTACCTTATACCACCTCATTGCAGCATTTCAATGGATCTTAATGTTGGGCTGTTACTTGGGATAAAAAAGAACAAAGTAAGCTTTGATATATATGGATCGTATGCATGCAAAACGTATGAATGATATGCTAATGACCAACAAAACCTTCCATGCATCTTCGAAAATAAAACTTGATATGGAAAAATATTACCATTTTAAGTCGGGATATGCTTTTCGGATTGACAACACAAACCCTAGATACATGCAATCGTCTGCAAATTACATGTATTGTTTAAATCTATGATTAATGTTGCGGGTTTATGCTTTGTTCATTGTTCAACCTGTACGAACCAGCCAGTTCAGGTTGATTGATGATTGCTAGGCATTTCCTTGAACGAGCAAGCGTCTTCTTTTGTTGCACAAGGAAAAGACAGCCAAAATACTTACCCTAATTGAACTT
Source organism: Ilex aquifolium (assembly GCA_951799425.1). Taxonomy (NCBI): domain Eukaryota; kingdom Viridiplantae; phylum Streptophyta; class Magnoliopsida; order Aquifoliales; family Aquifoliaceae; genus Ilex; species Ilex aquifolium. The sequence continues at coordinate 2,321,050 of OX637397.1, read as the reverse complement.
GAGCATGTCAAAATGTCTAGGTTTGCTTTACTTCATGTGATACTTGAACCAATATTGCTAATTATCTTAGTGATTTTTTACCCCACTAAAAGTGATCGGATCGGAGAGGAGATTAGTTGAAGTGCGCATAAGTTGATTTAGACATCTCTGACCATTAAACAAAAAAAAAAAGTGGTTGTGTGATGCTTTTTCTACCGTACTCGATGAGGTAGAAACATGTTTTTTATCCAAGGATCAAAATTTTGTTTCGGTGGATTTTTTCAGTTACTTAGGAAGCGGAAACGTTTCGATTTTTTTCAGAAACGTTTCAACCTATTTCGGAAACATAATGAAAAAAAAAATTAAGAAGTATTTTTCAAAACATTGGTCGAAGTATACCAAAATATCTTGAAATACCTTGAAACATTCTGAAACAATTGCGCAAATGCATTGAAATATAATTAAACATTTTGAAACATTATGGAACATCTTGAAGTATTAGAATTTCGATTTCATCACTGATTCGTTTCGATCTTCTTGAAAACGGAAAAATTTCGGACATTTCGACCGTTTCGAAATGAAATGTTGATCCTTGTTTCTATCATACTAAAAGTTACAACTCAATCAGAGTAAGTTAAAACTGAAGTAAGTCACAAGTTTCGATTAATCCAAAAACTTGGGATTAATCTTTAGTCTCATTAAGTGGAGCTTGACAGTCACCCATCACTCATCCTCAAAATTGACCATGTTTTGCATTACCTCTGCTGTACTTTGAGATCAGTACATACAAAGTAACACAAAACATCCAAGACATTAACTTAGTACAACCTTATTTGTACTGAACTCAGGCATCTGAATAAGAAATATCCATTTAGGTAGTTTTTGGAAGTAAGCTTTGATTTACTTCCACTGAAAGACAAACTCATAGATCCATATCTTCAGTACAGATATCATATCATGATGGTCCTATCCCAATGACACAAAGACAATCTAATTTATTCAAATCTGTTGATATAAACAGTCCCTATGATTTTGAGTGGCTTTTAGACCATTTCAATCCATCTACAGGGATTATAGCACTTATAGCAGCATATTTTGCTGGCTCTGTTTGGTTAAAAAGAAATTGATGATGAAAACAGAAAAAAGTAGAAAGTGAAGTAAAAAAAAGAAAATTTATTTTCTTGTATGCGTTTGATTAGAATGAAAAATTTGCTAGAAAAAATTTATCATATCAATCCAATGGAGAAAAAGGAAAGTGGGCAAAACAGAAAAAATAAGGCAACTTTTACGGGAAATAAAAATTTTCCTGCACAATTTGTGGAAAACCAAAGTAGATGTTTACAGGAAAATTTAATAGTTGAGGGAAAAAAAACTTTCTCGAGAAATTATACTTTCTAGATAATCAAATAAAGGAAAAGATGTTTTTTTTTTTTTCCCCATTTTCCTACACTTTCCGGTGTAAAAAACGCTAACCAAACAAATGAATCAAGTGGATTTTAATGTAAGAACGAGGTTCAAATCTATCAGTCTATCATCAATGTTACATACCAAATAAAAAAAATGTTCAAGAAGGCCATCTAATTCTCCGGAAAGGATCAATTCAAACCTTCTAATTGTTTTTGCTAGATCAACCTTTTATACTGGAAAATCGGTAAATTCTTCTGCTACCAAAAAAAGTTGTGATAAGAAACACGCAAATATGAAGTAATTAATCTACACATCTTACTAACCAAAAAGGGTCCCCAAGAGTCATGGAAAATGCAGAGACAATGAGAAAAAGAAAGTTTCTATGTCTGTAATAGAACAAAAATAGAAAATTTAACTGTTCTTGTGTATGTAATAACTAGTTTGGTCAACAGCTCTACCTAGCCATTGTTGCTTACAAATTCATGTAAATCCTCTTATATTTTGTTTGCACGTGCTTGTTTGGCTCTTTATTGTTTCAATTAGGTGGCATGTGGAATCTACTAGATTTCTCCTGATATGATTTTACCTCTTTTGAAGAAGGCAGTGGAGTGATAAGTAGCTAGCAACTGTGAGAAAGCATCAAGTAGTCATGTCCAGCCACCATTTTTGGTGTTACACATTGGGATCTCTATGGCCAAATCTATCTATAGTACTAGACCAGTGGGGAGATTATAATCTTCATGAGTTTGAATCAGATTGTGTACTGAGATTCTGTGTTGCAAAGTACAGTTGAAGGATCAGAAGAGTTATCTTGGACACTTGAAATGTAAAATCACAAAAGGAGCTATGCAGAAAAGTAATACATTGGATTGAGATCTCTTTTTCCAAAATAATAATAATTATTATTATTTTACCAAGTGTATGTTGTCAATGTGCAGTGCAGAGAATAATTAGACAGGTAATAGAATTTAAGAACGCTGAACACAAAAATTTACGTGTTTTGGTAAAATTTTATCTACGTTCACAAAAGCGACTATTTTTACTCGGTATTGGAATCCCAAAGGGTTATAACTTTATTATTGCGAAGACCCATATTGGTGTGTATTGAATCCCTTTGCACTGGGAATCTTGGGTATATATGTAAGAACAATAAACCCAAATAACAACTTCTTAGCTAGTCCTTTTCGGAGAGTTCTTGTGATTATTATCTGATCAAAGTCAATCTGTGCACACGTGTTGACTAGAACTAACCACAAACCGATCGTGGTATTTGTGATGGATTGTGAGTCCCTCGCAGGGACATGAGAGAATAAAGGAGGAGAGATTCTAACTATCTACATTGACATGTATTGAATCTCACATCAAAAGTTTACTGAGAGATCTTAGGTATTTATAATTTAAAATAGGGCAAGCTCAAATTGTCTCATCCAACTGTCTCAAATAATCTCATCCTACGGTCATCAACATCCCTCTCAAAACTATTCACATTGAATTCCATCTCACTCAAATCCATCACTTTTCACTTACGTTGTATATATATAGAAAAAATGAACCTAAATGACAACTTCTGAGCTAGACTTTTGGTAGAGTTCTTGTGTGTAATATACAATTATAAGCATAAGTCGATAACCCTTATCTTGGTCAATCAAAAACTTAATCATGGTAGAAGTGATATATCTAATTGTGGTAAAACTCATACTATTTACATGAATTGTAGAAGTACTGATGAATAGAATCATAATATGAAATATTTCTCTTGGACAATTGTGCTACAAGGGATTTGGCTAAGGGTTAACTTCTATTGTTCTGTTCTATGACATTGCAACTAGCCAGGCAAAACGATGAGGGGACCATCCCTCTGATATTTTATTCAAATCAAGCATCTCAGGTACAAGTAGGTATCATACATGCATTTTATTTCTTGACAAGATTTAAAAGGTTAATATCTTAGTAAAAGAAATAGGGATGACATTGTCTGTTCTCCCTTAAAAGAGTAGATTGAGTGTTTAGGTCTAAATAGCATTACTCATAAATTTTGACACAACACGACATCATGTGATCCTACCTACCTTCAATCATGTCATTTTTCACTGATTTTGCTCGAAGGTTTTCTGTGAATTAACGAGACCAAAGGGACAGAACCACCAAAGGGATTGTGGTCTGGATTGTAGATGGTCCTGTATTCACAATATGCACCTGCAAACTATTTTATTACTTCATGGTTCTTAGAAAAACATCTTCATCTGGCTCTGTTTGTAATACGATGAAGTGTAAATTTGCATATCATGAATTCGAGCGACTTTTTCTTTGTTAAACTCGGATTTAAAACGATCGATATTGTACGGATTATTTTGTATATATATCCAAACTTTACATTGCAATTATGAATTCAAAATGTACTCTTGTTTAAAAAAAAAAAAAATTACACTCTTATGATATGTAGCTGCATAGTTGGGATTTTGATAAAGAACTAGAAAAAGACACAAGACCCCATTACTTTTCAAAAGCTACCCCTTTCAGAAACCCAATTCCTTCCATTCTTCATCTGCATAAGCAAATTCCCCACTTCCTCCCGCCAAATCTTCTGCCTTTGACGACTCTCTTTCCCAATCTGTCTTATATATCACTGTTAAAATTGAGAGTACACAAGCCAGCTGAGCTGCTAAAAGCCCATAGCAGAGGCCCAGAAAACCCAGTTTCCAAACAAAGGCCAAAGCTATAGCCACTGGTGCACCCACCAAGTAGAATGAATAAAAGTTAATACCTGCACCAATACTGGGCCTGGCACTTCCTCTTAGCACCCCACAACAAGTGGTTTGTGGACAGTTTGCTAGTTCACACAGTCCAATTATGGGTAGTACAGCCATTGTTAGTTGTAAAACCTCAGTATCTTCTGTGAAGACTCTGCCCCATGCTACTCTCCCCAAAGTGGTCATTAAGAGGCCAAAAATGGAGGTAAGCAAGGCCAAGCCTATGGCTATTATTGTTGCCAAACGGGCCTTTCCAGGCTGGCCGGCTCCGAGCTCGTTACCTACTCTGGTAGAGACTGATGCACTAAGGGCTGAAGGCAATGTGTACATGAGAGAGGTGGTTTGTATTACTATAGCTGATGTTGCAAGAGCTACATGAGGTTTTTCGAGGTACCCTGCTAGAAGTGTCATGAATTCATACCACCACCATTCTAAACAAACGCCTAGACAACTTGGTATAGCCAGTCGAAGCAGAATTCTCCATTCCTTCACCGATGAAGTAGCTATACAAGGATTGATGTGTAAACCTATACGTTCTGAGTTGAGTAACAATGGTTTGTTCAAAGTCTCATGACCATGGGAGACTCGAACATAGAACATGTAGGACAGAAGCAAGAACAAGTTATTAAAGCTGGAGACGAAGGTTGAAACTGCGATCCCACGGATTCCAAGAGAGAGAGTGAAGGTTAAGAAGATAGTGATGGGGAGGTGTAGAAGGATTGAAACTGAAGTACACCACAGCAATGGCCATGTTGTCCCTTGACTGCGCAAGTAGATTCGTAAAGGATGAAGTAGGCTATTAGCAACAAGATCAGGAACTGCATATCGACAGTAGAGGCTTGCGATTCGTGTTATTTCTGGGTCTTGGTGGAGAATTAGCATAAGAGGCTCAAGATTAATCCATAAAAAACCAATGGGAATTGAAGCAAAAAGTAACATGATGATTGTTCTTTGTAGGGTGAGAGACATTATGGTTATGTTTTTAGAACCAAAACCTTGGCTGCAAAGTGGCTCCATGCCCATGGCTAGACCGGACAAGACGGAGTAGCCGGTGATGTTGGTGAATCCGATGGCCAACGCACCGCCGGCGAGATTGAGGCTGCCTAATTTTCCCATGCAAATGACTAGAGTCATGTTTCTTAGATAGCCCACCAAGCCCATGGCCACTATGGGAAAGCCTATCTCTGTCATTTTCTTCAACTCCTCCTTTACCTAAACAATGTTATGGAAGAAGAAAGTTTTGTCAGAGAGATTTGATTGTACAGTTGTTTGAAAATGAATGGAGTTACTGAAGACTTTGTAGTTCGTACCTCTGGCATTGTTGGGTGCTTTTGGGTCTGCTCTGGCCCTGCTACCATCTTTGTTCCTTTTTTGCTTGTTCTTTTCTTTTTCTTGTATGCTTGTGTTTTGAGATTTAGAGAATTTGATGGTGGGATATACCTTTCTTACATGCATGCATTGCACACACATACACAACCACCAACAACAGAGAGAGATAGAGAGAGCTGGGCAGTCAGAAAAGAAGGGGAAGAGTTTTATAGGAGTAGGAGATGATGGTTTGTTTTTGAGCAATGCTATTCTACCTAATTAATTGTAACTTTTGGATCGACTATGAAACTCATAAATAATTAGAACTTGATGTTAATCTAATAATTTCAATAAAATGAAATTATTATGTCAGTAAATTATGTCAACTTTCTAGGTCTCATCAACTTTTTAGGGGGACTCACTCGTCCAAAGAATGATATCTATTTGAGTCGTAATTTTTGGATTCCAATTGAGTTGGGTAACATTTTTCTTTTTAGTTACTGTCATGTAAAGTTGAGAACAACATAGTATAGGTGAGCTAATAAAGCATTGTAAACTTGTTTTAACCTTGTAAGGTTAAACTAGTTTTCGCAGGCCCTTGCTGTTCCAGCTATAGTCTTTGTCATTTTGCCAAATATAAGGGAACATAGCCACTTTCTCTCCCAAGAGAATCATGCATAAATGTTATATCACCTAATTCTATGATTTTATTCACATGAAGAAATTTGGTGATAAAAAAATATGATTGGTGATAGGGTCTTACCTCTCGAAACCCCCCATTTATTGTTTGGTATGATATTGAAAATTACTATAAAATAAGATTGAAACTACGATTCAATCTAATAATGTTATTATAGAATGGGTTATTAAGATTGACCTTTCAATGTTAAGATCGATCATAAACTTTTTAGGTAATGTACCCTTACTATTATAGCAATTAGACTAATCATATGGTGGTTATGTCTTAGATTGGTAACTGGTCAATGGGTTTATACTGTAGCTGTACCATGGCATCTCCTGTAGGGTTTTCTTGAAATTTGACATAATTCTAAAAGGAACCGTTAGAGTTTTTTTAGGTCATTCCTCACTTACAGAGACATTCAACATGGAAACTCTAAATTAAACCAGTAGAGAATTAATCAACCAAGTGACTGTTGGGGAATGAATTATACTTTCTGGGTGTTAGTTTTAATGAAAAAATTCGGTATCATACTTCCATTTATCACATTTATTGTTACGTTTATCATATTGGGAGTGTTTTTATCAATGTAGTGGTACCTAAAAAAAATGGTAAAAAATATTATCACAACAATAGTAAAAACATCTACAAATATGGTAAAAACACCCATAAATGTAATAAATCACTCACAAAAGTAATAATTTTTTTTATACCGAAGAAAAATAGTAGAAATAGTTACCATAAATGTAATAAAAATACCCACAACATCGGTAAAAACACCCACAAAAGTGATAAATCATCCATAAAATTGGTAAATTTTTTTATTGTAAAATAACCCACAAAAATTATAAAAACATCTATTAAAATAGTAAAAGTTGGAGGTACGCTACCAAATTTTTTTTCTTTATACCATAGTCAAGTCCTAGTTTTAAGGTTACAAGATTCTTCTTTCAAATCAGAGAAAACAACATAAAACTATATAATATTTTTGTAATATTTCTCTCTCTTTCAGCATTACTCTTGTTCGCCTTTACTTAGATGTTCAAAATTTTTTGCAACCTTTATTGATGTGACGATATTCTTCAAGAGATTTTTCTTTTTCAACTTTTTTCGTAGAAGGGTCCATGATCGTAATGGTGATATTATGAAAAAAAACTTCAATTTCATAAATTTGTGACCATGTGCAAATCAGGTATGTTTTGTATCAGTGGACTATACATGTAGTGAAGCTATATATATCAACCATTATAATAGATCAGGTTCTATAGGTTTTGGAAGGACAATAATGAACTGCACTTGCAATTAACTACTAGAATTAGGTCAGCTTTTTCATGCTAATGATGGTGAAGGGTCCATAAAAATTAATAGTGGGACAAGTGTGGTTTAGGTCCATGTCCCCTACATGAGGTGGATAATTTAGGTAAATAAACCGTAATATTAGACCGACGTACTAAAGAATGAAGCAAAAATAAGAATTCAATTTTGGTAAGCAAAATACGAATTAGAAATAAATATTATTCGCTCTTTATTTGTGGTAAAGGGTAAGCCTTATGTAACATGCTTTCCCTATATTTGTACCATAGGTTCAAAAATCACAAGGCAAAATCTACAAGATTTCAATAGTAGAGCGCCCTTTGTCCACAAAAGTTAATACAACAAGTCTTCTTTCAATAACAGATCCTGCTTTCTTCCCTTTTATGAGCTTGGTTCGATTCGAAAACTCTCTCTCTCTCTCTCTCTACACTTTGGTTTCTATATGAGAGGTGATATTGTGTATAACATGTGTAATATCTGCTGCTTCTGTGCTTGGTTCGTTAATTTTGGCTTTACATTTGCAAGTGGTTAGCATAGCTCATGGAAACTTTATTAGTCAGTGTCCTACATTGTGATGTGAGCTTAATTGACTTTTATCAGTTTTTGCATGCACATGCACACACTATACTCATACAAAATACATACACAACAATTGCTTAACTCACATTAATATTGGGTCTTACTACTATCCATCATTGGTAGTGGATTATATCAAGAATTGGATAAATAAATCGATCTACCGAAGGCGTTCTATTTGAGATTCTATAGCCTATATAACTGATTTTAGGGGATTCAAAGTTAGATGAATCTTTTGTGGTTCCTTCCACCTACGACATTGAACCATGTTAGCAATCTAGAAGAATTTATCCGTGTAGAGGAATCTCTCGAAAATAAGCCCATGTGGCATCAACCCAAAAAATGAGATCGAACTAACTGTACGTAGTTGTTCCCGTATAATTTTAGAGAGCATGCCATCTTATTATGCATTAACTTTGGAGGCAAACAGATATAATGCCATGTTTAAAGCATCAGGTTCATTTAGTCAAAGGGTGTACAGCTTTTGAAAGAATACTCATTCTGTCTCAAAAAATGAACTCTGATTTCAATTCAAAAATGGCTTCCTTTCTGGTCAAATAGATCGCCGACCTTCTTAGAAAAAAAATCCCTATGTTGATACACCCCAAATCTTGAAATTGACAATATAGATACACCCCAAATGTTCCAATTTTCTTCCTTGGAGAAACCTCAAACTCTTGACAATACCATATTTTTCCTCTCTCTCTCTCTCTCTCTCTCTCTCTGAAGCCTCTTAACAATAATTTGCTGCATTTTTTTCCTCTTTTCTGCATATTCTTCTTCTGTGTGTGTGTGTGTGTGTGTGTGTGCGTGTGTGTCAAACATAAATACTCAAAGGGTCAACATTTGCAATAATGAAGATGATAATCTTCTTGTCACACCTTGATGAAACCATGCATGTGCATTTAGTTACACCAAATGGGTGACAAATCAATCCTTATCAATAGTAATGATTCCCACTTTTGATAATCCTGGATACAAATGGGTGTTTCAATCACTTATCTTTCTACCATTTCAAAGATGGGATATCACAACTTCACACCCAATACCATTTCAATTCAACAGCTCTCATCATACCGTTGAGTAGAACTTCCAACGCCCAACTGTCACATCTCCCCCTGTGTCGATGAGGTTTGTTACTAAGAAATGTTGTGTCTTTGGTCCCATTGTCCCAGGCATTGTTTCTAAGATCTTGAACAACAGACAGATTTCTCTTTCTTCCTGCAATGAGTGCAATGAAATATCCACTAAGCAGCACAAAAAGCGGAAAGCTTTTCATGTTTAATGGAGAATGTATGCTTATGTGTAGTTTGATAGTATTCGACATCATGTCAATGTGTGTCACAGAATTTCTTCGTAGTTGTTTCTGTATTTTGTTCGTGTCATAGTGAATTTAGTGTTGGGTCGTAATTTTTTTTTCAATTTTTTTGCGATTTTTGTCATTTTTTCCTTTCTATCTCGTGTACCGGAATCCTTAGTTGGGAAAGTTTATTACTAAAGAAGAGTGGTATCATGCACTAACCACCAAGCCCATTATAGATAGATCTTTTTTATATGAGTCTAAAAGTTTAAGCAATTACAACACAACTTGCAGTCTCGCACCAAAGTTGACATTACCCCAATGCTTTTCTTTCGTTGCTCCCACTTATGTTTTTGGTTGTTCTTTTGGTGTTTTTTGTTGAAAAGCAAGCGATGGAACCCCAAAAACAATAGTAATTAAATGAGAACATTAGGTTTATGAACACCAAAACAGTCATTATAGTCAAAAAACCAAACTCAATAAAGAGATTTTGTGGATCTTAAGAGTAATAATCCTTGGTGGAGGGGCCATGAGTGTTGACATTTTCTTACTAGATATAGCACTGGTTTCTCTTTGGTTCTTCTTAGTCAACATGCTTTCATTAGTTTTGAACCCTAACCATGATTGTAGCATCTCTAGAATGGGAATTTTTAGTGATTCTACTTGATTGTCCACATGACTTGGTCTCTGCGCCTCATGAATTACCAATACTGGAGGCAGATCCTCCAACTCAAAACAAAAAAGATCAAAGATTGACCATTCTCTGTGAGTGTATGTGTGTTTGTTTGTGTATATGTTTTTGTTTTTTAAGGTATCTAAGCTCCGATGAAGCTGAATTGCTTTGTTATTTGAATGTGTGGGTTTTTCCTTCTCCAATTCAACCAAAAAAAAAAAAATTAGTAACAACATCTTGGAAAAAAGATTAATGTTTAACCAAATTTATAAGTTTATTTTTTTTTTTTTAAAGAATCATTGGATCAAAGGGGAGGGGTATATGTTCATAGATGTCATCTGGTGCATACTGTGTTGGGTGGGAGTATTCTCGTCCCTTAAATCTCTTTTCTCACCTCATTGAATCATCTTACTTTAAACTACTAAGTTCACCCCATATATATCCATCTCATTTATGCTCATTCAATTAAATTATTAAATATATGTGAAAGAAATCGAAACAAAAATAGTAATTGAAGCGAAATTTCAATGTATCAAAAATTTCATTCTACTTGATTGTCTACATGACTTGGTCTCTGCACCTCATGAATTGCCAATACTGGAGGCAGATCCTCCAAGTCAAAACAAAAGTATCAAAGATTGACCATTCTGTGTGTATGTGTATGTGTGTGTTTGTTTGTGTTTTTGTTTTTTTTTTTTCCCATTCAATGGATTTTTTGTGCATAATTACACATTTAACTTAGGGTCTCTAAGCTCTGATATGATGAAGCTAAACTACTTTGTTATGTGAATTTGGGCGTGTTTCCTTCTCCAATTCAACAAAAATAAATTAACATTAGTAGCAACATCTTGGAAAAAAGATTAATGTTTAACCAATTTATAATTTTTTTTTTGGTAAGAATCATTGCATCATACGCGGATCCTCATGGCACATGTGGGAGGAGTATTGTGTTCCGTTATACTATCTCTTTTCGATCCAAATCCTTTACATTACACTTTTAATTAATGATAAATCACGCATCGTGTATGATAGAGAGATCCGTTTACTGTTTTAGTGGGGTTCTGCTATTCAAACATAGTATGAGAGTACTTGGGAAAAAAAAACAGACGACGACATGAAGAACTTTCAATGCCAGATACTTCAATGACGCGGAAGCGATTTTCAAAGTGTCTATGATGTCATTTGGTGCATACTGTGTTTCCAAATTACAACTAGTCTGCAAAACTTGTTTTCAAATATCTTCCCAAGTGCTCGAAAGGTCCAAAAAAAATAATTCTAAGCTCACATGTAAAAAAAAAAATTCTGTTCGATTTTTATAAGTTAATGTTATGAAATGTTGTGATTGATTTCGTGTTTTCTAGATTCAAACCACGTATGAGTTTACCATAGCATGAGTCTTGAATACGTATATTTAGAACGGTTCTCAGTTATTAAAAATGACAAGCACTCCATGCATTCAAATCTCGACAGTTCACTTGGTCAAAATATATACACATTTGTAGTTTTTTCAAGTGCCCGAATTGACACCAACACATATCACCTCCTTGCAAGAACTAATTCGATGAATTGGGAGAGTACCATTTAAGAATTCATGACTAATCATGTTTACTACTAGCTAGCTAGCAAATATGAAATGAAAAAACCTTCAAGTTAGTTTAGATAGGAAGACATGGGGGCAATTTATCCTAGAACTAGAGTCATGGTTTATCCGATGCACATGTTTGGGGGGTAACCATGTATATTTGGAGTTTCTATATGATTAAAAGTTTGAAGAAAACGTGATTGAAATGATTCTACGTTATTTAAAAAATAATAATAATAATATGGTGTTTTTTTGTGTTTTCAGAACCAATTAAAGAGAAGGAGTGTCTTCCAAAACTTGTAAGTATGTATAGTTGTTCTCTTATTTTTGACACAAGACTAGTGGGTTATCTTGGTGAAGTTGGTCCCAACATTGCATGTGATATTAAAAGTTGAAGGGTTTTGTTCACCATGTGAGATAATGAACATATGGAAATTTATGTCATTAGACCAAATTAAGCTGAACATGTATCTAGCAAACATTTGGTAGCTGTAGCTCTGTGGTTGATTAATAAAGGAGGAAATATTAATTACTATGTGAATAATGAGTTTTTCAGTTTCGACCTCACATGTTAGCACAGTGATTTGACATTATCCTACTTGTCACCACCTTTCAAATTGCTCCCAAGTCCTAACCAATTGGAACCCCTCTCTCTCTCTCTCTCTCTCTCTCTCTCTCTCCACCCATTTGGGAATGTGAGTTTTTTCCTTTTAAACATTGGAACATGGAAATAAAGGGTTTACTAACACAACCCATATTTAGTTTTATAGATTAGGAAGTGCTGCAAGTGAGTTCACAATCATGAGAAGGGAAAAGTAGTTAACTACACTACTCTGTTGCACATGTTTTTCGTGCTTTTGGATAGCTCAAAAACTGTATAAAGGGAATGGCGATTATGATGTAAACCTGAAACGTGTAATGTTAGTTATCAGTAAATCACTTGCATCAACCGGAGTGTTTCTCGTAAAACTTGGAATAAAGATCTCGAAGTTATCAAGAAAGTCTTTCAATCCGAGTTATTTTGTCACGTATGTTGTATGATAAATTCCATCATTCATGTGGCATACTTTCCAATAGCCTTGTACCATGACCATTCATTTTCCTTCTGATTATCAAAAATCACAAGATGGTAAGAATGGTACCCATCACCTTAAAAAACACCACTCATAATCATTTTCTGGCTCTTCTTGATAAGGAAAAACAAGAGAGTGTGTTGGGCTGGCCTTTTTATACCCAGCTCAGGGCTGTACACTGGATCTGGGTTGGGCCTTACTGAGAAGGAATCAAGTCCGTTGCTAATGGACTCGCGTGCCAAGACCCAGCACACACACACCCCAACATTCACATCTCAGGTTTTTAGAATGGTGAATCGTTTCAATTACGTGTTATTTGAACTCATAGTTGTCACACAAATCTCGAATACATGCAATCATTCACAAATCAGATGAATCGATTTAATCGAGTTTTACACAAAGAGGAAGAGTAATAGATATAACACATTCAAATTTAAGTTTCTAGCTACCCTTATTTGTCCAATTAAGAAACCCCACTTGGCTAGTATCCCTCCAATATTTAAAGGTGTAGAATCAGTTTCAATGGAAAATTGCATGGGCAATGAAAAGGAGATGGGCTGCAATACAGCCTACACGCAGTGCTATTTGATGGGCCAGGCCCGAAAGGCTCAAATCCAAGCTCAAGCCCAATTACAAATAAAGATTTGTATTTATCCAGCAGGCCCAATGAAGCCCAAAGTGCAAAGACCCACCAAGGCTAAATCCAAGTTCAATCCATCTGGGGCCCTCCTCAAAAGGAATTGGAGTACGAAGGAGAGAGATGCGGCGCACGGAGAAACCCTACCTAATTAGGAAACCCCTCCCTCACGTCACCGCCTCACCTCAAAACCCTAGCTCTATAAAATGTAAATCCCTCTCACCATCTAGGGCATGCCTCCCAAGAATACCTCATCTCCTACCTCAATACCACAAGGTCGTTGCTCTTATTTCCCAAAAAAGCTCTGTAGCTCCGGTGACGATTATTAATCAATAAATAACATCAAAGGCCACCGTTGCCATTCAAAGTGGACGTAGGCCACGGCCGAACCACTATAAATCTCTCTGTGTTGGTCCCTTACTTGCCATATTTGTCATTAATTGTTTGTTCATTGCATTTTATATTATTTATTTGACTGTGGTGCACAAAAACCAATTTGTGTATCATCAGTTTGGCGTCGTCTGTGGGAATCGACAGAATTCTCATTCCTAAACACAATTCATTTTTACTGAAACAATGGCGATCACTACCAGATCCATGAACCAGCATGAAGACAATCCTCCACGAGAGGAGGAGGTTCCTCCACCTGCCAACCATGTACCGAATGCTCCAGCTCCAAATTCTCAACAAATGTTGGAGACCATGCAGCAGCTGGTGGCCCAAAACCAGCAGATGCTACAACTTATGCTCGCCAGACGAGGAGGAGCACAACTCGGCGGAGCGCAGCTTGGAGGAGCCCCACGTCCTTGGGGTCAAGGAGCTCCACGCCCTGCCGTTCCACATCTAGGCGCCCCCGTAGGGCTAGGCGCCCCCTTTGGAGTCCCCCTGGGCGCCATAAACAGGGAGGCTCTACACAGGGAGGCTCACCATGAAGGACCTCCACCCCCTCCTCCTGCTTCCCATGGTGAAGGCCCTCCTCTCCAAGAGGACGAGGGCGAAAACCAAAGCGTGGAGCATGGGAGTCACTTTCATGACCACCCCAGAGGAGCTCCCAACCTTTGGGATGAGAAAATCAAGGAAGTGCAAAACCAGCTAGGTGACGTCTTCAACGCCATGAAGGCGCAAGGACCAGAAACAGTGGACTATCTTGTGCGGCGAACTGACACGCCTTTCAAGCCCGATGTTGCAAACTACCCTCTACCCCAAAAGTTCAAAATGCCCTCTGTGGAGGTCTTTGATGGAACAAAAGCAAAGGACCCACTAGACCATCTCGACACCTACAAAACTCTGATGCAGTTGCACAACGTCCCAGACAAAATCATGTGTAGGACGTTCCCAACCACATTAAAGGGATCCGCCTGGCAATGGTTTGCTAAGCTCTCCCCGGCATCCATTGCCTCATTTGCTGAGCTAAGCAGGTCATTCGTGTCACATTTCATTGGAGGGCGTCGCCACCAAAAGCCAGTCACTTACCTGCTCAGTATAAAGCAGGACCATGAGGAGACCCTGAGGAGCTACCTCACTCGTTTTAACGAGGAGGTACTTCAAGTTGATGAACCTGACGACAAAGTGACGATGACTGCCTTCCTGGGAGGCCTCCGCTCATCAAGCTTCCTCTTCTCGGTGATGAAGCGTCCACCAAAGAGCATGCCAAAGCTGCTAGCAAAAGCCCAGAAATACATAAACGCTGAGGATGTCACGAGGGCCAGGTGAGGTAAGTCCTCCAGATCTTCTGGGGACAAGAGGAAGGAAAGAGAGAGAGACGACAAGAAGGAGACTAGCAACAAACAGAGCAGAACAGAGAAGGTTCCCGTCAGAGACCGATTAGGTCCGGCCCCTCAGAGGGATCGACAAGCCTTCACACCCCTCAATGCCGATCTCGGGCACATCCTATTCCAGATCCAGGATGACCCCGCAGTAAAGTGGCCAGAGAAGATGAAGTCTCCTCCCAATCACATAAATCCTAACAAGCATTGCCGCTTCCACCGCGACCACGGGCATGACACCGACGACTGCTATGAACTCAAAAGGCAAATTGAGGATCTCATTCAACGTGGCCACCTACGCCATTATGTTGCTGGTAGAGGACAGGCGCCGCAGCCACCCCATAACCAAGAAGAGCAACATCATGTTGGGAAAATTCACACCATCTCGGGAGGATTAGCAGGAGGTGGAGAGTCCCTCTCTGCCATGAAGGCCCACGCCAGGAAGGCGAGGCACCTTGACGAAGGGCACCCGTCCAAAGCGCCCAGGCAAGGCACCAATGAGGTTATATCTTTCTCAGATAAGGACCTAGAAGGAATTCAGTACCCCCATGACGACCCCCTGGTGCTCACCATGACGGTTGCCAATTTCCAAGTGCGCAAAATACTAGTGGACAGCGGCAGCTCTGCCGATATCCTATTTGCAGAAGCTTTTGACAAGCTCAACCTGGGCAGGGAGAGACTGCAGTCCATCAAATCTCCCCTCATTGGGTTCTCAGGGGAGAAGGTGTACCCCCTAGGGTCCATCACCCTACCAGTCACAGCCGGAACAGCGCCCCGAAGCTCCTCAGTCATGGTCAACTTTCTGGTGATAGATTGCCCATCAGCTTATAACATCATATTAGGGCGACCTGCTCTCAATACATTAAGAGCCGTGCCCTCCACCTATCACCTCATCCTCTGATTTCCAACCCCTAACGGAGTTGGAGAGGTCAGAGGAGACCAGGTAGCAGCAAGGGAATGCTATGTCTCCTCCATGAAGACCAGGAAGCCACATGAAGCTTTGCAAGTTGAAATCCTGGACCCGAGGGATGACTCTACTATAGAAAGAGGAGAACCGGTGGAGGAGCTCACCCCCGTGATTTTGGATGAAGATCACCCGGACAGAAGAATATACGTTGGCTCTTCCCTTTCTGAAGATCTGGTTGGCCCGCTGATAGATTTTTTGAAAAGTAACATGGACGTCTTCGCATGGTCACATGCAGACCTTGAGGGCATCGACCCAGAAGTGGTCACGCACCGACTCAATGTTGACCCACGTCACAAGCCTGTTCGCCAAAAGCTAAGGGGTACCTCCACTGAAAGGGCCCAAGCTATGGACAAAGAGGTGGGAAAGCTAGTAGACAACGGGGCTGTCAGAGAAGTAGCATATCCTGAATGGCTCTCCAACGTGGTGATGGTCACTAAGACTAATGGGAAATGGCGCCTTTGCGTCGACTTCTCAGAACTCAACAAGGCATGCCCAAAAGACAACTACTCGTTACCACGGATCGATCTCCTCATCGACGCAACTGTGGGGCATGAGTTGCTCACTTTCTTGGATGCATACTCTGGGTATAACCAGATTAGGATGTATCCCCCAGACCAAGAGAAGACATCATTCATTACTCCAAAGGGGACCTACTGCTACAGGGTCATGCCCTTTGGACTGAAAAATGCAGGAGCAACCTACCAACGGTTGGTGAACAAGATGTTCGAGTCTCAAATTAGGCGAACGATGGAAGTATACGTGGATGATATGTTAGTGAAAAGTCTCGTAGCAATAGACCACATCGATCACCTCCAGAAAACCTTCAATGTCCTGAAGTCCTACCACATGAAGCTCAATCCTGAGAAGTGCGCCTTTGGCGTGAGGTCAGGAAAATTTCTAGGCTTTATGGTCAATCAAAGGGGAATCGAGGCAAACCCCGATAAGATCAAGGCTATCCTCGACATGAAGTCCCCCTCCTCAACTAAGGAGCTCCAACGCCTCAATGGGAGAATCGCAGCACTCAATAGGTTCGTCTCCAAATCTGCAGACAAATGTCTCCCATTCTTCAAAATTCTCCGAAAAGCCTTCGAGTGGGGACAGGAGGCAAAGGAAGCCTTCCAAAGGCTCAAGGCCTACCTAGCTACACCACCCCTCCTTTCACATGCCGCTCTAGGAGAAACCTTGTATTTATACTTGTCTGCCTCCTCATCGGCAGTGAGCTCAGTTCTTGTCAGAAACAGTGATGGAGTGAAAAAACCTATCTACTATGTGAGCAGAGCATACAGGGGGCAGAAGTCAGATATACTGTAGTTGAGAAACTAGCGCTCGCCTTGATCTCAGCGGCAAGACGCCTGTGACACTACTTTCAAAGCCACAACATTGTTGTCGTTACAGATCAACCTCTAAAAAGGGTATTGGGAAAGCCGGACGTATCCGGAAGACTCCTTAAATGGGCAGTGGAGCTTGGCGAATTTGACATTCAATATCAACCAAGAGCAGCCATCAAAGCACAAGTATTGACGGATTTCATTGCCGAGCTTACACCAGCAAAGGAGGAGACTCGCTCAAACACCCCTGATGACGCCCAGGCCTCTTTAGGCACCCTTGATGACGCCCAGGCCTCTTCAGGCACCCCTGATGGCGCCTAGACAAGGCCCTCAGGCGCCCAGACAAGGCCCTCAGGCGCCCAAGCCTCCTTAGGCATCCCTGATGGCGCCCAGGCCTCCTCAGCCACCCCTGATGGCGCCCAGGTAAGGCCCTCAGGCGCCCAAGCCTCCTCAGCCACCCTAGATGGCGCCCAGGCAAGGTCCTCAGGTGCCCAAGCCTCCTCATCCACCCTTGATGGCGCCTAGGCAAGTCCCTCAGGTGCCCAGACCCCCTCTGATGCCCAGACTGGCGCCCAGGAAGCTCCCTCTGGCGTCCAGACTCCTTCTGGATCCCAACCTGGTACCCAGGCAACTCGCCCTATGGACTTACCTCTTCCAGAAACCTCTGATCAGTCTTCTCCATCACTCTAGAAACTCTACGTTGATGGCTCCTCAACCAACGAAGGAGGAGGAGCAGACCTAGTCTTGATCAGCCCAGATGGCACCACTCTCAAGTATGCGGTAAAGCTTCACTTTCTTGCCTCCAACAATGAGGCGGAATACGAAGCCCTCCTCTCGGGATTAAGGTTGGCAGCCGAAATGGAAGCCCAACAACTTGCCACATACAGTGACTCCCAGCTGGTAGTTAACCAAGTGAAAGACGAGTTTGAAGCAAAGGGAGCAAGAATGCAGGAGTACCTTGCTATGGCGAAAAGTTTAACGGCAAAGTTCCACTACTTTCAGATTCGCCATATCCCCAGAGAAGACAATATGGCGGCCGATGCACTTGCAAGGCTCGCCTCAACCTTGCAAGCCTCACAAGAGGAACCAGCATTCATTGGTCACCAACTCGAGCCAAGCAAATTGGACATAGTGACCACAAATGTCAACTGTGCATCAATCGAGTCGAGTTGGATGACCCCAATAAGGGCATACCTCCAAGAAGGTGTACTACCAGATGATCCGTTAGAGGCCAGGAAGCTAAGAATGAGAGCCTCCAAGTTCACCATCCTGCAGGATACCTTATATAAGAAAGGCTATTCATTGCCTTTGCTACGGTGCCTTGTACCAGAAGAAGCTCAATATGTCCTGCGAGAGATTCACGAAGGGATCTACGGGAACCACTCTGGAGGGCGCTCCCTTGCCTACAAGGCACTCAGACAAGGCTACTTCTGGCCTTCCATGGCAAGGGACGCCCAAGAGTTCTCCAAAAAGTGCGACAAGTGCCAACGCTTCGCAACTGTGTCTAGACAACCACCGGAGGAGCTAACAACTATCATAAGTCCATGGCCCTTCTCCAGATGGGGGATTGATATACTAGGCCCCTTACCTCTAAGCAAGGGACAGTGCAAATTCGTGCTGGTGGCAGTCGACTACTTCACCAAATGGGCAGAAGCTGAACCTTTAGCAAGAATAACAGATGCAAAGGTGAAAGACTTCATCTGGAAGAACCTGGTCTGCCGCTTCGGGATACCCCACGACATCGTCAGCGACAACGCGAAGCAATTCGACAATAAACTACTCAACAGTTTCTGCTCCGACCTTCAGATAAAACAACCTCACTCCAGCCCAGCACACCCGCAGACAAATGGACAAGCAGAGGTCATGGTGAGAACGGTGCTACGTAACTTAAAGACAAGGCTCGAAAGAGCGAAGGGTCTTTGGGTGGACGAGCTACCAGGCGTATTGTGGACTTATCGAACCACGCCAAGAACTCCTACTGGGGAGACCCCTTTTTCCCTCACCTTTGGAACTGAGGCAGTCATCCCAGTCGAGATAGGAGTACACTCTCTAAGGGTCCAATACCACAACCCCATCACCAACGAAGAAGGACTCCGCATCAACCTCGACTTAGTGGAGGAGGCAAGGGAGATGGCTACAGTTCGCAACACAGAGTACAAAAGACGCATGGCGAAGTATTACAATTCGAGGGTGAAGCCTCGCTCCTTCCAACCAAGGGACCTGGTCCTCAAAAAAGTGATCCTCGCCACAAAGGATGCACGCAAAGGGAAACTGGGACCAAATTGGGAAGGACCCTACCTCATAACAGAGGTAGTGAGGCCGGGCACCTACAAGATCCGGAACTTTGAAGGAAAGGTCTTACTCCATCCGTGGAATGCCGAACACTTGAAGAGGTACTACCAATGACATCTTGGGAGAATTCAAAGTAATAGACAGTGGGGACTTGGTTTTATTTTCTACCTTTTTTGGGGGTTATTGCCCAACATTCAGTGTACTTTTGGGGTTACCACCCAGTATTTGCAATGAATGAATAAAACTCTACATTTTACTCCAAAAACGATCTTTACATTTCATTTCAAAGGAGTATCAGTACAAAAACAAGGCTACAGACTGCCTTTCCTAAAAGCAAAAATCACCAAAAGTCCCTAACACTCTAACTGCTCTCATGATCGTCCTCCACCTCCTCCTGGCCACCTTCCGCATCATCCTCGTCTTCGCCAGATCCTCCCTCATCTTCATCAAACTCCCCAGGCAAGAAACCTGAAACCTGAAACATCAATATCAGGATGGGCGGCAGAAATCCTCCCTCGGAGCTCATCATAACCATCGATGAAGGCATCCGCAAGGCCATTCGCCAAGTCCCTCTCAGCTGTTGCAGCCTTCTCTTCAGCCTGCAAAGCTCTCTCGTGAGCCGCCTTCAACTCTGCCTCCAAAGCTGCCTCTCTGAGCATGACCCTCTCGCGGGTCACTGAAAGCTCAGCCTCCCTGAGCGCGTCCCTCCTACAGGTCGCCAAAAGCTCAGCCTCGAGCTTAGTTGCCACCTCGCGGGCCACGGCTAGCTCATCTTCTCTGAGCGCATCCCTCTCGCGGAATGCCAAAAGCTCGGACTCAAGTCTGGATACCTTCTCATAGGCCAGCGCAAGCTCACTCTTAGAAACCCCGTCAGCAGCTTCAAGCTCAACAATCTTCCCCTGAGTGGCAAGAAGTTCCTTTTGGACGGCGACATGTTCCTGCCTCAGGATACCATGGGCATAGGCTCTCGAAGACAGGCAGAGAGACATAGTCGAGACCTGAATTAAATAAAAGATAAAGATATGATAAAAATGAGAAAGGACGAAAAAAAAGGGAATAACAAACCCTTACCTGAGCCAGACCCTCCAAGTACATGTTGACGACCCTCTCGGTGCTCAAAGTGTTCATCTGGTTAACCTCAGGGATATATACAAACCTCCCAAGCCTTTCTCTAATAACTGCCGGGTTGCCCAGCATGGGGCGAGACCAAAAAGGTGCCTCTGCAGAAGTTCCCACGGGAGGAGAAGACAGAGGAGAAGTGCCCGGTGAGGAAGTCTCTGGAGTAGCAGCAACTGGAGGGGTCACCGGATGAAGGCACGTATGAGGATCTGACGAATGAGATGCTTGAGACGTGTCAGCCTCGCCCATCGCCAAAACCACTTGGGGGGCATCATCTGTCCTTGCCACCTTGGAAGGAGGAGGACTCCTGCTGGAAAGGCGAGACCCAATCACTCCTTTATATATAGCTGAAAAGAAAATGCAGTGTTAGACTCACGCGAGACACCAAGTAAAATAAAAGGGCATTCAAGAATCAACTCACCCTTCCTCTTTAAAGAGGAGCCACCAGACTGTAAGGAGGGAGCAGTGGCTTTAGCACGAATCGGAGGAGGGCCTTTAACCCCACCGTCTTTGAGCAAAAGATCCCCAAAGTCTCTCGTAGGATGAGTTCTCATGGCTTTCAGCTTCCGCTCTTGATCTTTGGTAAAGACGGGACAACCTGCAAGAAACTTGGTGGGTACACAATCTACAAGGAATGAGCCAAGAGAAGATTGAGAATATGGGACGTACCGACTTTCTTTGGAACGACCCAGCGTGATGGTACCAGTGCCCTATCGACATCTGAAGCCCACTCTCCACCGACAAATATGAAACGAATTTTCCAGCTATGGCAGTTGGAGGCCAACCCAGTAATTAGCTTGCCTCCCCTCGGATTAAAATAATACCAATCTCGGTTGGGAGCCGGAGTCTCACTCAAGAAATAGGCTGCATGGAACTCAGTGGCAGAAACATCCTCTTGGTGCACTTTTCTCCACAATTCCAGAAAGGCTAGTAGAACCCTCCAACCATTGGGTGTCAACCGTCCGGGCGTCAATGAAAAATAGTTCAAAATACCACAAATAGGAGAAGGGATAGGAAGCCTGAGGCCAACCTCAAACATCTCCTCATAAATGACAATGTCACCAGAAGAGTCATCGCAAGCTCGCTCACATTTTTCTGCTCGACGGCACAATACAGTAGGAGGAATGCGGTATGTAGAAATAATCCGCGAAATATCGGCATCTGAAGTTAAAGTGCTGACAAGGGTGCTTACCTTGGACCCGTCGTCGTCATAGATTACTTTGTGTTTTTTGTTGCGAAGACGTGAAGGATTACCCAAACCGCCGCTAGGATCCTTGCCTTGAAAAGTACCCATAGTGCCCACCTCCTGAGCCGTGTGCTCTGAACCACTCAGTCCAGCACCTGGAGAGGTGCCTGACCCTCTCTGATCGCCTAATGGATGAAGCCCAGCGCCAGGCAAGGTGCCTGACCCTCTCTGATCGCCTAGTGGATGAAGCCCAGCGCCCGGAATGGCCACCTCACCCAAAGAGGCGCCTGGCATGGCGCCTGGCCTGCCCATCTCGCCCAAATCAGCAGGAGTAACTCCCATGGCACCTAGATCAGAATTTTCGGCTCCCATGGCACCTAGATCAAAATTTTCGGCTCCCATGGCACCTAAATCAGAATTTCCAACTCCCATGGTGCCCAAGCAGCCCTCGCGCCCAATACCGCCTAGACCAGCCTCTTCCTCGCCTCCTGGGTTAGCGCCTATGGCGCCCAAGTTGATGTCCAAGCCAGCCCAAGCTTCCCCAGCAAATGGGCATCTCGCCCAAGCTTCCCCAGCAAATGGGCATCTCGCCCAACCTTCCCCAGCATATGGGCATCTCGCCCAACCTTTCCAAGCACAAGGGCATCTCGCCCAACCTCTCCAACATTCTCTTGATCCATGAACACCCAAGGAAATTTCGGCTATGGCTTCTTGAAAAAAAGAAATGGGTTTCTTCTCCTTTATGCTCAAACTCAAAACCCAAAAGCACAAAGTCTTCAAGGTTGTCAAGGAAGTATTCTTGAATGGGTGGAAGAAGGTGGGTGTGCTCAAACCCAAGAATCTCTAGTCTTGGGTCTTCAAAACTCAAGAAAGTTTCACCTCTCTCACTCCAAGAAAGACTCTATGTGGAAATGGGTAGAAGAAGAAGGAAGTTTCTATTTATATATCCTAGGGTTTTTAAAAAGGGAAAGCCCAAATTGAAAATCAAGGGCTCTCTTTAAAAATTTAACCAAAAATAGAAAAAGTCTTGGGTCTTCAAAAAATCTCAAGAAGAGCTCCACCTCTCTCTAGAACTCTTTGTGAAAGGGAAGAAGACACCACACCTAAAGAAAAAGAAGTCTCCGCCATCTCTCCCTATCAACAGGAGCTCCAGAAATTAGAGACAAAGTCAAGAACTCTTCACCACCGTCGGTTTCACTGAGTTGCGGCTAAAACTCAAATTCAGAGAGATAGGAGCATTTTTTGGGAAAAATTGTTGACCAAACCGCCTTTGGCATTTGTATGTCGCAGATCTCGAAAAAATACCCAGATTCAAAAAAAAATTCGCCTTAAACGGACTCTCGTGCGCAAAGTTATGACCGTTCGAAGATTTACCGGGAAAAAACCCAAATTGGAAATCAAGAGCTCCTTTAAGAATCCAAGCAAAAATAGAAAAAAGACTTGGGTATCCGCAAGAAACATTGTGAAAGGGAAGAAGACGTCTATCAGAAGGGGGAGTCTCCACCGCCAAGATTCAAACAAATGCCTCCCTCTCCAAGTTTCCTCGGACACGGGGCATTGGGGGGCAAATGATGGGCCAGGCCCAAAAGGCTCAAATCCAAGCTCAAGCCCAATTACAAATAAAGATTTGTATTTATCCAGCAGGCCCAATGAAGCCCAAAGTGCAAAGACCCACCAAGGCTAAATCCAAGTCCAATCCATCTGGGGCCCTCCTAAAAAAGAATTGGAGTACGAAGGAGAGAGATGGGGCGCACGGAGAAACCCTACCTAATTCGGAAACCCCTCCCTCACGTCACCGCCTCACCTCAAAACCCTAGCTCTATAAAATGTAAAGCCCTCTCACCATCTAGGGCACGCCTCCCAAGAATACCTCATCTTCTACCTCAATACCACAATGTCGTTGCTCCTCTTTCCCAAAAAAGCTCTGTAGCTCTGGTGACGATTATTAATCAATAAATAACATCAAAGGCCACCGTTGCCATTCAAAGTGGACGTAGGCCACGGCCGAACCACTATAAATCTCTCTGTGTTGGTCTCTTACTTGCCATATTTGTCATTAATTGTTTGTTCTTTGCATTTTATATTATTTACTTGACTGTGGTGCACAAAAACCAATTTGTGTATCATCACTATTTATAAACAGTTACAAAAACTGTAAGTCAGAATTTTTTCTTTTTTTTCATCGAAACTCATAATTCAATCTCAATTTCATAGAAGAAGTAAAATGGCTTTTCCATCATGGGCTTCAAGCTCAATGATCAATTCAGAGTCGCCCAACAGTATTGAAAATAAAGAAATAATTTTTTTTATATTTATACTTATATTTATATAAAGAAATAAAATTTATTCTATATTTTAATACTATATATATATGTAATTGTCGGATTCGATCCTACAATCAAATATATATTATATTAATTTTTTTGTAGTAAAAATATCATATTATTATAATATAAATACTATTATAATTTAATCAGTTTCTTTGAGAGTCGTGTAGCAGTCACTAATGATAGTATATGCTAAAATAAAGGGACGGATATACATTAAACAGGAAAGAAGATAATCTAAGTTGAGTACTACGTAGTCCAAACTTCAAAAATTTATGCACTGTTTTCTACTGCCACCGTCGAACAATGGTGTACCGGCGAATTTATCAGACGAAGCCTTGGAGCTCTTGCCGGCGGTGGTGGCTATGCTCTTATACCACCGCAGCTTCCTCACCGTCGACGGTGATTGGTGGCCAGAGGCTTCCGTTTCTGGGCTTCTTGTCTCAAGATTGCGTCTTTAGACAGGCATCGAAGTCCTTTTTCTGGGTTAATGATCCCAATAATGTAAGTATCGGTCGGTTGTATTATTATTAGCATCAATCAATTAAGCCCAGTTCTTTGTTGGTTGTGATCAAAATTAATCCAACTCAATTAGCTGATAACATTATATGTTATTGCGGTGTGTTCAATCCTCAATAAGCTTAATTGTTCATATTCTGTGTTCAATCCACAAGGTTCCTCACTAATGGAAGTTAACAATAGTAACAAAGTCAAAGTTACTTCTCTTAATTGGGTTGACGTTGATCCAAAAAAAAAAATGGGTTGAGGTTGGAAAATTAGCTGAGACTTTGAGTTAGTTCTCCTATTTTTTTTTTATTTGTTCAGACAGTGTCTGAACCCGCGACTTTATCGTCCAACAGCGGGGTGGATAGTCAAGCCAACCGCTATCCTCAATTAGTTCTACTGTACTTCAGCTATAATGCTCAAATTTGATGCTGCCAAATGCAGCGTTAAGGAACCATGTTGCTCCTGCCAACAAATCTTAAATCAATGAACAATACATCAACTTGGAAGTCTTGAGACCATGGAACGTGGGTTGTTGTTTTATACATTCCTTCATTTTCTATGTTAGCATAATCTTTTTTCGTGAATAACCCATAAAGGGAAAGAGTACAAAGTTAAGGTAGTTTAAAGTTAGGAAGTTCTATTTGGTTAAAGAAAATTATAGTGATGTGCATACCAAAACTTTTATCGCATTTTTGGATGCCAAATAATGTGTCATGACAGCCGTTAGATGACTTTGGAAAGTCAGGAGGACTCACTAATCCTACCACTTACATCTATTTGGTAAAAAAAAATTGGTAAAAGTTTTGGTAAGTGATGCGCAGCTTTATTCTTATATTTTTTTAGCACTGTTTCTTCTTCTATGATACTGAAATATGTTATCAACAAAAGCACTACTTATCATAGAGTGCACATGCTAGCGAGGTTCCGTTGAAGAGCTTTTCAAGTAGATTTGTAAAATATGATATTTTATTGTGTTTATAGTTTTTTTTTTTTGCCCCCCCATTTTGTTGTTGAAGGTTCAATATGGTTTGAAGAAATATTGCTTTTCAACTCAAGCTTTGGTCGATCTTCCAGTTGATGGAATAGTTGATGTACCTTTAGCACAAACTGGTGAAGGCATTGCTGAGTGTGAACTTCTAAAATGGTTTGTGCAGGAGGTAAGGAATGGTCCTGTTATTCATGGTTTAGTAGAATTAGTAAACCTTTGCCGGTTGTGTTAAGGGTGTTCTTTGTTCCACACTTTGGCTGTTTTTTTTCCCTCTTTTGAATTGCAGAATCAGTTTTTCCCTGTCTTTTCCCATTCTCTTAACACTTTTATATGCCAAATTTTGGTTGCTGGCTTTGGTTAGATTGTCCAAGCAAGCATCAATGCTATCCTTTTCCCTGAGGAGAGAATTGTAGTTAATTGTTTAACCCCCAAGAGAAGTACCTCATGCTGGTTGAAGTAGTAATTACATAAATCCTATTTCATGGGAATATGTAAGTCAGCCTAAATCCAGTCTGGCAAATAATCAAGCAACAAATACTACTTTTTGTGTTTCTATGTTGATGTATACTGTTCTTGATTAACCAGATAGTGTACCTTCCTGGTTTTTCTTCTTTTATTTTTTTTGTTGAATTTTTCCCCATGTTATTGAGTCAGTCCATCAGGTTGGCTTTGGCACCTAATTTTACCGATGTAGTGAAGAATATAGCGTTGATAAACTTGTTTTGGCAGGGTGATCATGTTGAAGAATTTCAACCACTTTGCGAAGTTCAGAGTGATAAAGCAACCATAGAAATAACAAGTCGTTACACAGGAAAAGTTTCCCAAGTGCTCCATGCTCCTGGTGACATTGTGAAGGTAACATCAAAATTGCTTGAACTGAAACCTTGAGTTCGTTATTCAACACTAGATAGGTTCAGGATTAGAATGTAGGACAACAAATCAGGAAACTTGGCAATAACCATAATGGTAATTATGAATCAGAAATTAGTTTGAATAATTTACTGATCTTATGAAATCCGTGTGCAAAGTGTAGTAACACAATTGGATAGGGGGGTTTCATTAAAAAATTTGGATAGTTTTCAATCAATTTCATTGGACAGAAAAGTTAGATGGTGGATTCATTTCCAGTTTCCCTATCAAAAGATAGGAAAATTATATGAAGGAAAGTTGGGAGACATTCCTTTGGTTTCGGAATTACCCTGTTCTTCTTAAAGTACATTTGGAAAAGTATAGTTCTTTAGCTTGACATGAAATGTAATGACTTCCAAGGTCATTCGTATTGCAGGTTGGAGAAACTCTCCTGAAGATGGTTGTTGGTGAATCTCCTCTTCCAACTCAGATTTTGGATACTCTAGACCATACAAAGTCACTGGGTTCTGATACGAGGGACACAGATTGTCAAAGTTCAGTACCTAGGAAGATAGAAATATGTGGAGTTCTATCTACGCCGGCTGTTCGTAACCTTGCAAAGCTATATGACATAGCTATAAATGATGTCTGTGGAACTGGTAAGGATGGGAGGGTATTAAAAGAAGACATCCTCCAATTTGGATCCAACAAAGGAATTCTCAAGGAAACTCCAGTGTCATCTAGGGCTACTTTTCCAGACCAATTGCTTGGAGGTAAAGGGGAATATGAAGATAAGGCAGTTCCTCTGAGGTATATTGATATAAACATGAAATTCCTGTGTGTTACTTAGATTATGACTCTTTGCCACATGAGTTGCTTCATGTCAAACGTGGGTTATCCCTACATAAACACCAATGGCGAGTTTTACATCATAATTGCATGGGTATTCTCATTCTAATAATGCTATTTTTAGAAGTAGGAAATATTTGAAGTTATCTGCAAAGGGTTCCCTCAGAATTTTGCCCCTGAAGCCAATAACTGATGACATCCAGATGACCATATAATTGGATTTTTTAATTTCGGTTTCATGTAAGGCTGACATGATGCTAATTTGCTTGTAAAATGTGTTACTGGTGGTTGATTGTGAGATACCCACTTTTGCACAGCAAAGATATGAATGATGTTAATTTACTTGTAAATGAGTTACTGAAATCTGCTGTTATTTTTGGAAATTTTCTGGTTGCATTTGAGGTTCAACAGTCATGCCACAATGGAGTGGTACATTATGTCCTCTCATAGTTTTCCACTTTTAATGTTTTGACCGTTTTTCTTCTAGTGACCGGGACGCTATTAGGGATATCTTGAGTGTTGCGACTCATGACCCAAAACCCCTTCTCCTTTGGTTATGGAGCATGACCAGCCATGGAGGCCTACATGGAACCAAATGTGTTGTCACCTATTTATGTGTAATGATTTACTTAGCGGAAGCTTCTATGATTACATTTGATTTATTTGCAATAATACCACAATAATATACTCATAACATACATCGGCCTTTTATACAAAGCATGGCCTTTACATACCAAAAAAAACTTTCCAAAAAGTTCATTTACAACTTCTATACATTACTTCCAAACGTTGTCTAATATACATTAAACTTGCTCCGAGCTTAGTCCCCTTCACCTGAAAATGTTTTAGAAAGAAAGAGTGAGCAATGCCCAGTGAATAATTCTTGTAATTGTTTTCACATAAAACATGTAATATTTTCAGGGATATCAACATACGTGTCAAATTTGATCAAAAAAAACATACGTGTCAAATAGCATCATATGATTTTCACTATAAGTTTATGGATATACTGCCAAATATATAATTAGTCATATATCATGTCAATCAAACCATTGTCATCACACCATACTTATTTTGAGCTCCCTAGATTTGATTCCATCGGATCGGATCGATACTAGATTTAAGTCCGCCAGCTCGGACATCTATCGGATTTGAGTCCCCCAGTTGGGATCTAGTATGGCATTGACACTTAATACGCAGACATTTTTCAAGTCATTTGATAATCCATGACATTACAATTGAGTAATCAACACTTAGCTTCTCAATTTTGGTTATAATAGCATTTTGAAAAGACATAGGCATCAAAATTCCTTTCCAAGTATAAGATAAATCACCTAGTCACCTTAGTTCTTAACTGGGCAATATACTCTTGACTCCCTTTAACAAGTTCTATACATAGTTCATACACATTACTTTCATCACACAACACCTACTTCTTATATATTCCCATTTCATAAGTACTTGGTATGTTGACTATTGATCCCAATGATCGTAATCATGTACTCATTGTTATTCCTCTTTCTTCTCACTCCAAATAAGATGATAGACATTAATTTCAGTCCTTTAAACCTCTTGGTCAACACATCCAATGTTTCCGTTTTATCCCATTTAAATTTTCCATTTATGCATTATTTCCATAATATGCCAGATTAAACATTTATACTTAAAAAGCTTCCTAACGTAAGTTATACAAGCTGAAACTTCACAAGGCCAGTGGCAAACAAAAGTAAACTTAAAGAACTTCATTTCCAAAAAAAATTACTATTTTTGGAGATCAAATACATGTTCAAAATAACTTATAAAACTGAACATAGGCTGCAAATCTTCAGGTTTCAACGGGTCAAGATTAACTTTAGAAATTCACCAAAATTCGAGTTTTCATCTATTTTGCATCAAACCAAAGCCAAAAGAACCCTTTGATAATCTACTACTAACCCTCAAAGTTTAAGAATCATCAACTAATTGTACCCGATTGTATCTCATTTCATGATTATTAACTAATTATTTTTGATTAACATAAAGAATACTTACTTAAAACAATCATACCTTGTTTGGGAGATTCCAAGCCCTAGATCACTTCCTTGAATTTTTTCCTCTGTTTTCTTCCTCATTTTTCATTTTCTACACAAGCGCTTCTTTCTCTACACAAGCTCCTCTTTCCTCTTTCTTTAATTACAATATCTATATATAGTTACAAGACACACACACATATATATATACTCTTACTCTACACAAACACACACCTCTTAGAAAAGTGAACAATGGTGGCTTGATTAGCTAGGCTAATCTTTTAGTTAGGCACTTTTAAACTCAATTAACTTAAGTTAATACATACTTAACAGTTGGTATATATTGTTATATACCTTCTCAAAGTTAATGAGTACCAACATATACAAAATACCAAACCCAAAGAACTATCAAAACATCATACCATGCACATGTATGAAGTATACCATTAGTAAGGGTTATGGCATTGAGGTCAATATTGCTGACTTTCTCATTTTGTGTATATATCTGGTTTTATCAGGTAGAAATTGCTTACCCCATGAACTTTCACTGGGTGGAAAAGCTGCAGGGTACATCGGCTTCGATCATTGGCCCAATCAATCTCACATGAGGGATGGGGAACCATCCTTCTAGACAATTTACTGTACTGATTTACCAATTTTAATGTCCATTGACTTATTATTTTGTTATTTTTGTGTTTTCTGAAATTTTATTGTAGAATGTTCAGAGAAATATCTTTGAATTTGGTAATTTCAAGGATGTTACATAAATGGTGAAACATAACAGATGTTATACTTTTGCAGGGGATTCCAGCGTGCGATGGTCAAATCAATGACCTTGGCTGCAAAGATTCCACATTTTCATTATGTAGAAGATATAAATTGTGATGCACTTGTGAAGCTTAAAGCATCTTTTCAAAATGCAAATTCTGATCCAGATGTCAAGCACACTTTTCTTCCAGTCTTGATAAAGTCGCTCTCATTGGCATTGAGTAGACATCCGTTGCTAAATGGTTCCTTCAATGAGGAATTGCATGAGGTCACCTTTAAAGGTCTATATCTTTCAGTTTTGTGCAGCAGTTGCTTTTATGACTCTAACTGGTCATTTTTAGGCCTTAGAACAAGTTCAATATATATGGTAAAAATTAGGTGAGTACATGCAACATGTATGCGGGGAAAAGGTTGTGTATGTTTGATCTTCGTCCAACCCCGCAATGATGGGAGGCTTGAGCACTGGGCCTCTTTTGCATGCATCACACGTGTGTATCGGTATAGCTTATTTATTCTTCTTTTGAATTTATAAGTTGCATCTCTGTGCTTTTGGCTTGCTTAGTTAATTCTTGCCTTTTGTATTCTCCACTGGTCTTCTATGATGATGAAGGTTAAGAATCAGAGATCTTACTCTCTGCTATCAATCTTGGGGATTATTTTATCATTCAATGAGGGGTAATATGTTTGTAGAGGAAGTTGTTCAACAGAAGTTCCAAACAGCAGCAAAAGTTGTTTGGTTGCAGCAAAAAAGTGACATGACTATAGCCTTTTATCCTGTCAGGATTCACAGGATTGATATTCTTTAAGTTGGAGGGGAACCATTGCTTGGAGTTTTATGTGCCTTCTCTTCAATTATGATGTCGGAATTGTTGTCTGTTTACTTATTCTGGTGCAAGTTATTTGTTTTTGTGTTTGATAACTAATTTTCTCGAAGTATGTCTCAAAAAATTTCTACTTAAACTCTGCTTTTCTGGGGTTGTCTTTCCATGATTTTGGGCCACATATCCTCAATTTTGTAGTTCCATCAGTTTGGTCACCACTTCTTTGGCAGTCAACGAGCCAACTCGTTGTTTTTTATGGAAAACACAAAGAACTCAGCAGTGAACTCATATGAAAACTTTTTAAAACGTAATAGAATATTTAAATTTTTGTTTGGAAGACCCAAAAAGTCCACATATCAAATGCTATTTATCATTGATAGTTCTGCTCAGTTCAAAACCAGTGCTAGTTCATTTTTATGGATAACTTGAGATGCTTATTTTATCTGTTTTTTTCCCAATAAGAAACAACTTTTACTTATAACAAGTAAAAAGGCATTACAAAAAGTCATCAAAAAGACATATCAAAGGTGGACAAGTTGTTCAACCCAATGATAGATCAAATACAAAATCTACAAAACACAGCTGTAAACTAAAAGGCTATGACAATCCACATGATGCTTTCCAGTTTCTAAGTTTGTATACGATACCTGCTTCTCGTTGTCACCCATAGGATGCAACTCCTAATCATAATTTCTGCTATTTGTCATAGGCTCCCACAATATTGGAATTGCCATGGCTACATCATATGGTTTAGTTGTACCAAACATAAAGAAGGTTCAGTCACTTTCGATCTTGGAGGTTGGTTATAATTTCTGATCTCCATGGTTTAGTGCTTTGTTCTTATTTTTCATCATTTTATGCTTAAGTAGTAGTTGTTGTCATCTTGTTGTTTTGTTCCTATAATCACTACTAGTAGTACTACTGATACTACTGTGCATAACTATCAATTATTTTCAGGTATCACCCTGGATATCCTATAAAAAAAGGCTTTTACGTGATTTAATCTTCCTTTCATATGTCTTTAGATAACAAAGGAACTGTCTCGGCTACATCAGTTGGCTTCAGCTAACAAGCTTACTCCTGATGATATATCTGGTGGAACCATAACTTTGAGCAATATTGGAGCAATTGGTGGAAAATTTGGTTCACCCCTCGTCAATTTGCCTGAAGTTGCCATCATTGCAATCGGCCGAATCCAGAAAGTTCCTCATTTTGCTGATGATGGAAATGTGTATCCAATGTCAGTCATGACAGTAAGTACTGATTGGTCATATCCGAATCATACATAATTTAGTCTAATATAGTGTTATGTCCTACTTTGTTTGGTGCATAATGACAAAGTTGCTTCAGTCATTTTGCCATCAAAAAAGGGTATATGGTTGATTAATTGCTTAAAGTCCTCTCAGCAGGACTAAAGTGCTGATATGTCATCATCATGATGTCGGTGGTAACTGGATGGTCTGAATGAAGATGCGCTTCTCTCTCTCTCTCTCTCTCTCTCTCTCTCTCTCTCACACACACACACACAGAGACAGAGTTAAGTTGTGACCTATGGCTATTCTTAGGTAGCCAATAAATTATTGGGTGTACTCTTAGTGGTTTCAGTACCTACAAGATCATTGAGTACCTTTTTAAGAGTATGTTCTTAAATTCCAGTCTATTCCTTTTTTCAGTAGCTACTACCCTCTTCTTGGTTGGTACTGCAGTAGCCCTTAATCTCGACCAGATAAATGAATCAACGTGCCAAAAAATTAGATGGAGTCTTACATATGAGATGGTGGCCTGGAGTATGTGAGATGTTGCATTTATTCATGTTGCGTAATATGATGTTGCAATCGATCTAATAGACAGAACGATTGTAGGATAGTAATTGCGAATCAGCAAGTAGGGGGCGGTAACTAAAGAGGGTGAATATTCTCTCTGTGCTCGACAGTAGTTAGCATGGTTCTTTGCATATATGGGTTTTGGTTCAACTGGTGAATATTCTGTGTGTCTGATGTAGTCTTTCCTTCTCAGGTAAACATAGGTGCTGATCATAGAGTTCTGGACGGAGCAGCTGTTGCAAGATTCTGTAACAAGTGGAAGCTATTTATCGAAAAACCAGAGCTGCTGATGTTGCATATGAAATGACTGATCGTTAACTCCACCAACACCATTAGTGCCCGTCTCCATCCTCTGTGACTGCACCTTCTCCCCTAAATCGACTTTTAGTCGATGATCTTTGTTTTCCATAGTGAATGGAGATGCAACCCTTAGGATATGGCAATACCAGCCTGGAATAAAATTTCTCTCTGCATGACCTACTGGGGTTTAAGTATTCTTGTTTCCCATGTGATGGGTTTGGAATTGTTGAGAAGCAAGAGCATTCAATCATGTTCTTGTAATCTGTTGCAACAAGCCTTGGAGAATGTTAGCAATAATTTTCCAAATAATAAAAGTTTCAAGTTATGCTTTTGCCATTGTGCTGTTTAACATAGTTTTAGTTTGTATGCCTGGCAAAATGCTACTTGATCTGATACTCGTGGTCTTTAAGTGGTTACGTTGTAGTTTGTGTTGTAAATCATGAGTCTGAAAAGATTTGTGGTTGGGACGATCGAATATACAGTATATATACTTATTTGTCTTTTTTTTCGGCTTCAATCATTATGTTATCGTAACTACTTGGACTAGCTAAATAAATTTTACGAAAAAAATCCTAATTTTTTTTATATATAAAATGATTAGTGAAATCAATGTTCTTTGTACTTTCAAAGATTAACTCAGAATTTTTAAACAATAGCAATGTGTTACTTTTTGACCCAATTTGGTAAACAAACCATTGAAAAACAAAATCAGACATAATACGAGATTTTGAAGTTTTGAAGGGGAAAAAATAAAAATTTAAAAAACTTTAGGGAATAAAGTGTAGTTTCATGAACAAAAACCCTAGTCTTTCATTGAACTAAGCAGCCTCCATCGTATAAAAACACATCATCCTTCCTCTCGGTCTTTCATCGACGCAGAGGCTGCTGAGAACCCAACCCCAGGACCTCCAACAATGGTGACTCCTCTGCCTCTGTTCCTCCGGACCCTAACCTATGCATATATGTGTGTGTATATATATGTATATATAGTTGCAATATCCGATCTAGATCACAATTTTTGACAATTCTATTCGCAGGGTATCGATTTAGTAGCCGGCGGCAAAAGCAAGAAAACCAAGCGCACTGCGCCAAGATCTGATGATATTTACCTCAAGCTCCTTGTCAAGGTCCTCTCTTCTCCGTATCCCTCTCACTGTGTATATGTGTGTGAAAGTACGCTTGGAAAATGGGTGTGTTTGTGATGCTAACAGTTTTATTATATTGGTGTGTGATTTCTGTTTTTAGCTATACCGATTTCTGGTTCGAAGAACCGGAAGCAAATTCAATGCGGTGATACTGAAGCGGCTCTTCATGAGCAAGATCAACAAGCCTCCGATGTCTCTCTCCAGGTTGATTCGATTCATGCAAGGAAAGGTATATTTTATATGAATTTATGCATTTATATGTATTCTACTGTGTTTTGTATGTATATGTGATTGTTTATGTGGTTGATTTTTCGTAGGAGGGCAAGATAGCTGTGATTGTTGGGACTGTGACTGATGATATTAGGGCTTATGAGGTGCCGGCATTGAAAGTGGCTGCTTTGAGGTTCACGGAGAGGGCGAGAGCCAGAATCGAGAAGGCAGGCGGAGAGTGTCTGACTTTTGATCAGTTGGCTCTCAGAGCTCCTCTTGGTCAGAACACGGTAATGAAATTCAACTCCATTTTCAGATTCCAATTGTTTTGAGATATATAAATGGTTGATTCATTCATGTTTTTAGTCTATTTAATTACTTAGAAATGTCGTGTTCATGTTGTTCTTTGAAGCATGCTTTTATCATAGTTTGGAGCATTAATCGAGTATTAAGGTACCATACAATATATCCTAAAGCATTTTATATCACCCTTTAAATACTATAAAGTGCTGAATTCCTCTTATAAACTAAATTCAATTTTGTATCACGTTTATTTTGAAATTGAATTAAACCAAGATAACTTTTATTCACTGATTGAAAAAGTATTGTTCGTTTAGAGCAATTGAATTTCCTTGCATCATGGTTGACATTTTACTCATGAACCTACTATAAAGATGGGAATTGGCTTAACATTCTGCTGGGTTAGCATGTGACCCTCCCCTCATTGTTGTTGTTGTTTTTTTTTGCGTCTATATCTTGCAAAATGGTGATAAATTCTTCAATGCAAAGATGAAAAATATTCAACTTAGTAACAATCATATGCATTATGCTTCCTATCTTTTAGTTAACTATGTTATGTGGTTGGTTTGGTGTGTTAAGGAAACGGTGTTTGGTCTAAGGGAAGGTGTCAAATGGGCCAAGGTATTCGGTTGTTGGTTGGATAAAGTGCTGGGCCAGCCCAAGTGTAAAAGTGTAGGTTCATACCCAATTAACCAGGCTTCTTTGATAGGTCTATAGCAAGCTATCCTAATGATCAGTATTTGGCCTATGATCTAGTTTTGATTTGGCCTTGGTTTAGTATGCCATGTGTTGCCTGGTCCTTCTCCCAGGA
Organism: Ilex aquifolium; assembly: GCA_951799425.1. NCBI lineage: Eukaryota > Viridiplantae > Streptophyta > Magnoliopsida > Aquifoliales > Aquifoliaceae > Ilex > Ilex aquifolium. Next base: position 2,285,407 of record OX637397.1, on the reverse strand, counting down.
AGACTTTGAGTCAACCCCTAACCCATTGCGGATAACTTGCATTCTCCATGTGACCCTAGTGCTTGGTTTGGCCAAAGCTCACCAATTTGAAATTAGAACCCTTGGAATCCAACCCATTACAGTTTTGACTCTGAGAGTAAATAAGTGGGCTGCGAGTTGGCCCAACAGCTTAGCTAGTTGAGGTGGGACGGGCTGACTGGCAGGTTGTAGGGGCCACTCACCCATTGCCCACTGGGCCAAGGGCTGCCGAGAGCCTACCTAAGATAGTTGATAGGCCAAATCCAGGCAGGACTGTTGGGTGAATGCTGACTCTTTGGTTTGTCTTTGTTTTGTATCTATTGCCATGTGGCCAAGGGAGAAGTGTTATGAAAGGCATAGGTGGCAAATCAACTGGATAAAGATAATAAAATAATATAATGAGGTAATGAGCATGCAAATTGCACTTGTTCACCCCAATGAGATGAAATGAATCATTTTCATCTATTTGGTCTCAACTTAACTCAACAAAGCTTGTCCCAACATATTAGGTGTCGGCTATTTGATCTCATATGCAATTATGTACAAAAAACCCTGCAAAACTGGGGGTATGCCGATGTAGAAATTAAGACACTCGTTGTTCATGGCACCTAGTAGATGAATATGGTTTTATGCCTTTCCCTAAGTGGAGTAATTCTGTTTTCGATCCTTTAAGAGAAGGAAAATGATAGGTTAGAAACCCCTTTGTGATAACCATTTGTATCCCCTAAAAGAAACAGTTACTAATAGATTACTGTCTTAATTTTCCCAATTTAAAACTATTTTTGTACTTGGCTTCTTTCTCATAGGTTAAGATGGAAACCCCACATCTTCCCAAACCTTTTCATTCCTTGCAGGACTCCTCTTTGATCATATATGTGGTGAACCTGTATTTGCAGTTAGTTGTATTCTCTGCTGATTACGAGAATCTCTGCTTGAGGAAATGCGGGTTAAGTAATAGTTTGGTGATGCAAAGGATTAGATAAGTTAATTAGTTGTTCTGTGCTTGCTGCAGATCTTACTCAGAGGTCCAAAGAATGCCCGTGAAGCAGTGAAACATTTTGGCAAAGCTCCTGGCGTGCCCCACAGCCACACCAAACCATATGTTCGGTCAAAGGGAAGGAAATTTGAGAGAGCCAGAGGAAGAAGGAACAGCAGAGGATTTAGGGTTTGAGTCTTTGTTTGTGTTGTTCTTGATCTTTCTCCCACCAGCTAAACTAGTCAGTTTTGTGGGAGGCATAATCTACTATTAACCTAGACACTGCTGTTTTATTGTTTGTTTTCATATCAAACTCAAGTTTGAATTTTGAATTTCTGCTTCCCCCTTTCTTTATAGCTGCTGCGAAGTTTTGGTTTTGAATTTCTGCTTCCCCTTTCTTTATTAGCGTAGGTCGGTCTATTTGTTACGGCGTATTCTATTCATCTAGTCTTAGGAGGCTTCTATATGGGACCCTATTTTGGTTGTCATGCCATTTGGAGGCTACTTTGAAGGCAGTTTGAAGGTAATCTCATTCTATAGAATAATTGTGTGTTTTTTGGGTGTGCCTACCAGACGTGTACATTATGATTCAAACTTGAGGTAGCTCAATTACACAATGATATTGATACGAGTTAAGCAGTAGTCTTTCTCTTCAATCAAATTTTAATATACCCTTGCAATTTAATCAATTGACTGCAAAAGTCATCTAATATCAAGTTAGGATAAAACTCGGCCTTAAAATTGCCTTACAGGGAAAGCGCGTCTAAGAACCTTTATATCCCCTGTTTGGCCTGTTTGAGACACTTTAGGATTATAAGTGGTAGTGTGGTACCATTGTTGCTGCAGCTAGTAGCCACGTTGGCTAACACTATCATAACTATACCTCTCACAATATGACATTTTTGGCATAAAGCCTAATAGCAATTTTTAACATGGCCTATAAGTCATCATTTTCTTCGGACGAATTGTAACAGGAGGATTATGGCTGTTAATCGAACGAGTTCGGTTCGAGTTCGAGCCGAGCTTGAAAAGCTTGTTTCTTAATCAAGCTTAAAAAATTGTTCAAACTCGGCTCGTTTAGGAAACAAGCCGAGCCTGAACGAGTCGAGCCCGAGTATTTGCACATAAATGAGTCGAGCCTGTCGAGTTTGAGTCGAGCTTGTAGGGCTTGTTTTCTAAACGTGAGCTCGTTTAGAAAACGAACCGAGCCTAAACGAGCCGAACTCGAGCCGAACTCAAGCCAAGCTCGAATAGCTCAGTTTGATTAACAGCCTTAACGAGGATGACTCTAATATACCACCAAGTCGGGTGGTCTAGTGGAGTACCGACCTTATTCTTCACCTTGAGATTGAGAATTTGAGTTTTGGAGTCCTCATTGGAACTTGATGGTTGACCATTATGCTAGCCTAGTTAGGTCTGGTCTCGAGAGGTGTTTCAGGCGCGGTTAGGGGTTTTATGATCCCACCGGTGAAGGTCTATTGGGGTGGTCGCTTATTTTTGAAAATCAACTTGAAAGAAAAATGTGTCTAAATATTTATATATATCCCCACCGAACTTTTATTTCAACGAAACAAGACATTTAAGATCATAACATCATATAATTGAGAAGAATACGAGTTTTTTCTTTTCTTTGATTTGGTTTTTGAATTACAATTAAGAATATGTCAGTAAAATTAGATGCTCAAAATGCTCACATTGATTTTAAACTATATTCTCTAAGAATTTTGGTCAAATTTTCGTATCTTAATGATGGGATTTTCAAATTATTTGGGAATGAACAAAAATCCACTATACATCTATGACTAATTGGCTAAAAGGAAAATGGTGAAGAAGTTTAAAGGTTCCATTATATGATCATATCAATCAAGTACAAGACTTTTAACTTATTTTGAGAGCTCTTTATAAGTAATTTGACTAACAAGAAAGTAATCAAATTCAATTATCAACATTGCATATTAATTATTCTCTTGATAAAATAAAATGAATGCCTACATCTAAGGTGAAAATGTGCAAAATAAGAATTATGAGTTTGCTCCATAAACAAATAAAAATCAAGAATTAAATTCATGCATTTTAAGTTTGATTTTAATTATTGTAAGTAATACGTAAGTGACATCATATTTTTATTTTACCATAATCTAGTCTTAACTCTATTATGGTCGGCTTAGAGACATTAGAAGAAGACCACCATCTCTATCTGGGTACGACTCATTCATTCGTTTGTTGAACATAAAACCCAATTATAAATCCACTATTGGTTTAAAAGGTGTGTGGTGGGGTTAAAATAAATAAAAAATAAAAAATCTTGATAAAAGTATCATTACAAAATAAGGAAATTTTTTTAAAAAAATAGTTGAATTTATACACTAGTTAAATTGCACTTTGACCCCTTAAATTATGTTTTTTACTTTATTCCCTTAATTATTATTTTTTTTACATTATCTTCTTGAATTTTCACACTACCCTTTAACTCATTTGATTATTTTACATTGCCTAATCACAAACGTTCATTATTTTTAGACGAATTGAAAAAAATTATATATTTTGGATTAAATAAAATTGATGATGCACAAACAGTCAAATATATGAACATGTGTAATTAATGAGCAATTAACAAGCAATCAATGACAATCAAGGAATTAAAACCATAAACAATAGATCAACACAGAGATTTATAGTGGTTCGGTCCGGGTGACCTACTCCACTCTCGGGAACGGCTGCGGTGACCGGGGATCTTTATTGATGAACAATTTTACCGGGAGAGTAACTCCGGGAGTATTACAATGGTTTAGGAGGAGAGAGAAGCAATGTGTATATGGAGGTGTAGTGTGTGTAGGGATCTCAAGGTGTAGAAGTCTCAACGTCCTGCCCAAGTGTGTAGATCATGCCCTCTATGTGGAGAAGACTTACATTATATAGGCTTAGTAAGACGGTGAGGCGGTGACGTGAGTGAGAGGTCTTCCACTATTTTGGTAAGTACAATCATGGTAGGAATAGATCTCTTTGGTAAGCATAGTTAAGGTAGGAATAGATCTCCGTATCCCGTCATTCTCTCCCTTGTGCTTCTATTCAGTCGGAGGAGAATCCTGATTGGATTGGACTTGATGTTGAGCTTGGACTTTGAGTTGGAATGGGCTGAACTTTGTATCGGAGTACCAAGACAAGAGGGGCAAAGAGGGGAGGCGCCCAAGGGGCTGCCATGGGCGGCGCCCAATGGTTGCCATGCCCTCTTGGGTGTTTGCCTTGGGGCTTAGGTGTTGACCTCTTGATGTCTTCTTGGACTCGGGTCATCATGGGACGAAGAGGAGGCGGAGAAGTGAGGAGCTCACCTTGGGTGGCACCCAAGCCTGGGATGGCGCCTAGTGGGCGGCGCCCAAGTGCTTGGGTGACCTCCTTGGTGGCGCCCCTTGGTCTCCCTTGGCCATATGACTCCCTTCTGGACTCTCTTTGGATGGGTTGACCCAATTGAATGGGTCCTAGCGGCTTGGACTCTTTCTTGGGCCTTTTAGTATTCGGGCCTTTCTCGATTTATTTTTATCGGGCTTGGCCCAGTCGAATTTGGGCTCGTCATTTGCCCCCCATGCTCTGACTTTCTTGAGAGGAAGGGGTTGAGGGCATGTGCTTCGGCTTCATTACGAATTTTCTTGCTTTCCATGACACCTTTTCATTCTTGGGTCTTTGCCAGAGAGGGAAAGTAGGATGGATTTGCCCTTGTCTCTGATTACAGGCGTCCTGTTGATAGGGCGATGGTGGAGACTCTCTGTACTTTTGGGCGGTGTTTTCCCCTCTTCTCCAGAGGGTGAGGTCTAGTGCCCCCTTCTCCCAAGAGAGTGAGATTTTATGCCCCCAGTTAAGGTCCAATGGCCAGGTGCAAGGTCCGGTGGTGCCCCCACTCCTTCCCAAACTGTGACTCCTATGTGTACCAGAGCTAGCCCTTGTACCGCTGCATGAGTTGAGACTCCAGTGCGGTTTCTACGGGGATTGTAGCTTCACCTGGTTGCCTTACTTCTAGTAGTGGCTCGGTGTTCATGCTTCAATGTGACTTTGGCCAGAGAGCAACTTTGGAGGTTTGTGACTCCTAGGGATGTCAGAGAGGCAGACACTGGGGGCTGCTGAGAGTAGTTGGTGCTTGAGCGGCAGGCACGAGAGGATACCGCGAAGTAGTTAGGGCTCGAGCGGCAGGGACAAGAGGATGCCACGGAGCAGTAGGGCTCGGGCGGCAGGCACGAGAGGATGCCACTAAGCAGGTTGGGCTCGAGTAGCAGGCACGAGAGGATGCCGATGAGTAGTTGAGGCTAGCGCACGAGAGGGATGCCCATCTAGAGGCTGACCTTCGAGTAGCACTTGAGATAGCTACTAGGGCAGATACTCATTCTATGTAGATGAGGAGGGCGCTGACGAGCTGGGCGTCTGGTGCTTGGTGTTGAGCGCCTGGTGAGAGGGGGCGAAACCCATCATCTAGGCGACATCGAAGAAGGTGCCAAGGTGGAGAGGGCGAGACCGTCATGAAGGTGCCCAAGGTGGAGAGGGCGAGACCCCTCGTTGGGCGGCATCAAGAGGAACGCCCATGGTGGAGAGGGTGAGACCATCATGGAGGCGCCCAAGGTGGAGAGGGCGAGACCCCTCGTCAGGCGGCATCAAGAGGAGCCCCTAAGGTGGAGAGGGTGAGACCCCTCGTCTGGGCGGCATCAAGAGGAGCGCCCAAGGTGGAGAGGGCGAGCCCTTCATCTGCGCGACATCAAGAGGAGCGCCCAAGGTGGAGAGGGCGATGCCATCATGGGGACGCCCAAGGTAGAGAGGGCGAGACCCCTCGTCTAGGCGCCTTTTGACTTTTGTATACCTTGTTGTTGTTAAGTCGTAGGCTGTTTGAGATGAAAACAAGACAGTTATAACAAATAATCTTGCAAAATTTTATAAAATAATGAATAACAAAATAAATCAACTGAAACTATAAAAAGATAGATAAAATCTTCAGGTGTGTCCCATAGGTGGGCCAATGTTTCCTTGGCGGAGTTGTAGCCCTCAAGAGATTGTCTGAATTTCTCTAAGGGGTTGCTGGCGTTCTCTGTCGTCCTGGTCCCGGTTAGGTGGCAGGGCTTGACCTCTGCCAGCAACGTACTGCCTCAATTGGTCACGCTGTATGAGCTCCTCGATCTTCCTCTTGAGCTCATAGCAGTCATCAGTGTCGTGACCAAGGTCGTGATGGAAGCGACAGTACCTGCTGTGATTTCTGCGGTTTGGGGCGGACTTCATTTTTTCGGGCCAACGGAGCGTGGGGTCATCCTATATCTGAAATAGGATGTGCTCCACCGAGGCGTTGAGTGGCGTGAAATGTTGTCGCTCTCTCAGAGGTGGGGGACCAAGGCGGTCCTTGACTAAGATTCCCTCCGTCCTATTTCTTTTGTTCTCTACCTCCCACTTGTCCTCGCGAGTGTCCTTCCTTTTCTCCCCTCCTCGGGAGGACTTACCTCTATGGGCTTTGGTGATGTCCTCGGCGTTCATATATTTCTGTGCCCTGGACAGCAGCTCGGGCATGCTGGAGGGCGGTTTCTTGAGGACTGAGAACATGAAGCTAGAGGTGCGGAGGCCGGCAATAAAGGCGGCCAGAGCTACCTTATCATGTGGCTCCTCAACTTGGAGAATCTCCTCATTGAAGCGGGCAAGGTAGTCCCTTAGGCTTTCATCCCTGTCCTGCTTGATGGTGAGCAGGTGGGTCACTGGTTTCTGATGTCGGCGTCCCCCAATGAAGTGGGAGATGAAGGACCTACTCAACTCTGCGAAAGAGCGAATGGAGGAGGGCCTGAGCTTGGAGAACCACTGACGAGCAGACCCCTTCAAAGTGGTAGGGAAAACTCTACACATAATCTCCTCAGGCACGTTGTGGAGCTGCATGAGGGATTTGTATGTGTCGAGGTGGTCGAGGGGGTCTTTGGTGCCATCAAAGATCTCGATGGTAGGCATCTTGAACTTCGGGGGTAGGGGATAGTTGATTATATCAGCAATGAAGGTGTATCAGTGCGTCTTACCAGGTAGTCCACGGCTTCAGGTGCCTGCGCCTTGATGGCGTTGAGGGCATCACCAAGTTGATTTTGCACCTCTCTTATCTTCTCGTCCCACTGGTTGGGGACTTGCTCAGTCGGTGGGTGATAGTGGCTATCATGGTCTCCATATTGACCTTCTCCATCTTTGTGCTCCTGCGTAGGTACGTGTGGAGGAGGAACGCGCGAGCTCCTTGCGCGCTGAGGAGGGACTGCTGGGCGAGGAGCGCCCTAGCATGGCCTTGGGGCATTATGGCGAGGACCCCCAAGGTGAGGGGCTGTTTGATGCCCAGAAGGAAGGGGTTGTTGCTCCTCTACCGTTGGAGGGAGTGGCGCTCCTCCTCCAGGGTGAGGGGCGACGCCCCCTTGGGTGAGCATTAGCTGGATGATTTGTTGGTTCTGTTTCACCAGCAACTGCATGGTCTGCAAGAGCTGTTGCTGTTGTCCAACGGCTGGAGTTGCCGTGGCAGAGGGTTCCGAAGGTGCGAGGGGAGGCGGTGCCTCCTATCGGTGAGGTGGGTTGTTGTCTCCTGGTTGTTGAGACCTTGACCTCGTAGTAATTGCCATGGATTGGAAGAGTAGGAAGGTAGTAGAAACTTAGTCGTTCCCACAGATGGCGCCAAACTGATGATGCACAAAATTGTCTTGTGCAAGATCAACAGTCAAGTATATGAACAGGTGTAATTAATGAGCAATTAACAAGCAATCAATGACAATCAAGGAATTAAAACCATAAACAATAGATCAACACAGAGATTTATAGTGGTTCGGTCTGGGTGACCTACTCTACTCTCGGGAACGGCTGCGGTGACCGGAGATCTTTATTGATGAACAATTTTACCGGGAGAGTAACTCCGAGAGTATTACAATGCTTTAGGAGGAGAGAGAAACAATGTGTATAGGGAGGTGTAGTGTGTGTAGGGATCTCAAGGTGTAGAGGTCTCAACGTCCTACCCAAGTGTGTAGATCATGCCCTCTATGTGGAGAAGACTTACATTATATAGGCTTAGTAAGGCGGTGATGCGGTGACGTGAGTGAGAGGTCTTCCACTATTTTGGTAAGTACAACCATGGTAGGAATAGATCTCTTTGGTAAGCATAGTTAAGGTAGGAATCGATCTCCGTATCCCGTCATTCTCTCCCTTGTGCTTCTATTCAGTCGGAGGAGAATCCTGATTGGATTGGACTTGATGTTGAGCTTGGACTTTGAGTTGGGATGGGCTGAACTTTGTATCGGAGTACCAAGGCAAGAGGGGCAAAGAGGGGAGGCGCCCAAGTAGGGCTGTTAGTCGAACGAGTTCGAGTTGAGCTTGAAAAGCTTGTTTCTTAATCGAGTTTAAAAAATTGTTCAAGCTCGGCTCGTTTAGGAAACAAGCCGAGCCTGAACGAGTCGAGCCCGAGCCGAGTCCGAGCCGAGCCCGAGTATTTGCACATAAATGAGTCAAGCCTGTCGAGTTTGAGCCGAGCTTGTAGGACTTGTTTTCTAAACGAGCCTAAAAATTTGTTCAAGTTTGAGCTCATTTAGAAAACAAACCGAGCCTAAACGAACCGAACCCGAGCCGAACTCAAGCCAAGCTCGAGTAGCTCAGTTTGATTAACAGCTCTACGCCCAAGGGGCCTGCCTAGGCGGCACCCAAGGGGCTGCCATGGGCGTCGCCCAAGGGGCTCACCTAGGGCGGCACCTAATGGTTGCTATGCCCTCTTGGGTGTTTGCCTTGGGGCTTAGGTGTTGACCTCTTGATGTCTTCTTGGACTCGGGTCATCATGGATGAAGAGGAGGCGGAGAATAAGGAGAAGTGAGGAGCTCACCTTGGGTGGCGCCTAGTGGGCGGCGCCCAAGTGCTTGGGTGACCTCCTTTGTGGCGCCCCTTGGTCTCCCTTGGCCATATGACTCCCTTCTGGACTCTCTTTGGATGGGTTGACCCGATTGAATGGGTCCTAGCGACTTGGACTCTTTCTTGGGCCTTTTAGTATTCGGGTCTTTCTCGATTTATTTTTATCGGGCTTGGCCCAGTCGAATTTGGGCTCGTTAAAAATAACTTTCCATTAAAAACCATGATAATTGCGGGGACAAAGTTAAAAAACGTCTACAAGGCAAGACTGTTCAATTAGTTTCCTAATCCGAGTTAGCCGTTAGCTCACACTCAAACCTGTCTTCGCCTCTCTTGGTTTCCTAATCGGTTGTTCTCAAACTATAAATATAAGCCAAAGCCTCTCTTCTCCTTTAATCTCAACGGCTCTCTCTCTCTCTGTATCTTTAACGATTCGATAGAAACGACGATCGTCTCTTCGTAAACCCTAAATTCCACCACCAGATCAATTCTTCACCTCCGTTTGTTTGATTTCTCTCTCCTCTCTCCGAAAATATTCAGCATTGTAAAGCAATGGAGTCGTTGATCGAACTCTGCGATCTGATCGCACAAAATCCTTCGCAGTTTGATGATAAATTGGCTTGGATTTGTGGCCGATGTCCACCAATTGACTCTGTTCCGGCCGGATCTTTGAGGGTTTCGAGGTCACAGCTTAATGCAGTACTCGCCACCGCTAGATTTCTTTCTTTGAGGGATGGCTAAATGGGAAAATCATTATTAAGTGGCATTTGTTATTTATTTTCTCTAGGAGATTTTTGTGTTATGCAAATTCTTTTGTTGAGTCACATGGAAAAATTGGGGCTTTATTGATCTGTCTTCAGGTGTGTTTTCTTGTTACCTACTGTTTGTTGTTGTTTTGCATGTTCACAACTTGTAGGTTTTTGTCCTTTTTACTTATTTCCAAGGGAAATCATTGTCATTAATTAAAGAATAATCAAATAAACATTGAGCTCGGATCAAGCCTCTTTGCAGTGACCTTTGGTGGTTAAAGAGTAAGTGGGTTGGGCAAAATCTAACGATTAAGTCTTTATCGAAAAAAAGGTTTGAAGAAATCTAAAGAAAGAGGTAGGTTGACAAGTTAAGAAGTTTTGAAATCAAACGAATTCCCTTGATTGATATTTATTGGAGAGTTATATCCTTGCAGGAGAAACAACATAGTTTAAGGCTTAAATTGTGAGATTTTTAAGGCACGTTTGTAATATGCTTGATTTCCTCATATTTGGCTCTTTGCAACTATGAGCTGACTAATAATTTTAATTGATTTGTTTTACTGACGCTTCACGAGTGTGACCTGACATGTTTGTGTATACTTAATTAAGATAACATTGTTAGTTTGGTTGGTGGGACATTGCACCCATGAATGACCAAGAAATTTGTGGTCTCCTGAGTCGGTGATTGGGTGCGTTTTTTAACAAGTGAACCTAAATATGGCCTCTAGTTGGATGTTGTTTGCATATGTCTTTCTTTTTGAAGGGCATACACCACCTCTCTCTCTCAAATATATTTCTTTTTGGATGATGCTGGTATGGTGGGTGGTGTTTGTTAAGAAATATAGGGTTATTTTGTTTATTAAGGGTAGAATAGTCTTTTATTCCTGTCTTTTCAGTTTCTTTTGTTTAGACTATATATAGTCTCTATGTATTTAGGTTAAACTACTTCTTGGTATTCAATAGAATTATGTAGTATCAATAAAACCTTAACCTCCTCTTCCTCCTCTTTTTTCTTTTTTCTTTTTTCTTGTTTCTTGTATTTCTCTTTTTTCTTGTTTCGTGACTGTACACTGGTATTTCGATCTGGTTTTGCGATTTGGTTTTGCGATCTGTTTTTATTTGTTGTTTGATTATGGCTACTGAAAGAGATGATTCGCTTCAGTCTGTGAGTGTGAGGTTGGATGGAAAGAACTATTCGTATTGGAGTTATGTGATGAGAAATTTTCTTAAGGGTAAAAAGATATGGGGATATGTTAGTGGAACCTCTGTGAAACCTAAGAATACTGATGATGGTTATGCTGATTTGATAGATACCTGGGAAACAAACAATGCGAAAATTATTACTTGGATTAACAATTCTGTTGAGCATTCTATTGGTACACAGTTGGCGAAGTATGAGACAGCAAAGGAGGTTTGTGATCATCTGCAAAGGTTATTCACTCAATCAAATTTTGCAAAGCAGTATCAATTGGAGAATGACATACGAGCTCTTCAGCAGCAGAATATGAGTATTCAGGAGTTTTATTCTGCTATGATAGATCTTTGGGATCAATTGGCTCTTACAGAATCGGCATAATTAAATGCATGTGGTGCCTATATTGATCGTAGAGAGCAGCAACGATTGATACAGTTTTTAATGGCACTTCGCAGTGATTTTGAATGACTTAGAGGTTCAATTTTGCATCGTTCTCTACTTCCTTCTGTTGACCCAGTTGTCAGTGAGTTATTGGCTGAAGAAATACGTCTTAAGTCTTATTCTGAAAAGGAAATTCTTTATACTTCTAATCCTTCTGTGTTAGCAGTACCTTCTAAGCCATTCTCTAATAATCAGAATAAGCCTTACACAAGGGTTGCCTTCGACGAGTGCAGTTTCTGTAAGCAAAAAGGTCATTGGAAGGCTCAATGTCCTAAGAAGTTGAGACAGCAGAATCAATCGCAGTAGCAATCTCAAGCTTGGAAGCCTGGCAACCAGTCACAATCTAATGCTCATAAACCACCTCAGGGTTACAAACCACCACAGTCTAATATTGCAGCAGTAGTTTCATCAGATCCTTTCATCGATCCTAATACTTTGGCTGAGCAATTTCAGAAGTTTCTCTCCTTACAACCATAAGCTATGTCTGCTTCCTCTTCCGTAGGTCAGTTGCCTCATAGTTCTTCAGGTATGTCACATTCTGTATGGGTCTTGGATTCTGGTGCTTCACATCATATGTCTCCAGATTCTTCATCTTTTGCTTCTGTTATGCCTTCTTCTTCTATTCCTGTTATGACTGCTGATGGAACTCCTATGCCTTTAGCAGGTGTTGGTTCTGTTGTCACACCTCACTTGTCTCTCCCTAATGTTTATCATATTCCGAAACTCACATTAAATCTTGCTTCTGTTGGTCAGTTATGTGATTCTGGTAATTTAGTCACTTTTTCCTCTTCTTCTTGTTATGTGCAGGATCTGTAGTCTCAGAAGCTGATTGGGACAGGTCGTAGGAAGGGGGGACTATATATTTTGGACGAGTTAAAAGTGCCAGTTGTTGCTGTTGCTGCTCCTAGTGTTGATTTATCTTCTTTTCGTTTGAGTTCTTCAACATAAGTACAATCATCGGCTGCCCGGAATAAAAAGCTCCCTTAACCTCTCGTTCTTTTGCATAGAAACTCACATTTTTCCTCTCTTGCTTTTGTGAACTCTCACTCTTTTCACTCCTTGAAGATTCAGCAGCCTCTCTATTTTTTTCCTCATTTTTTTTCACTTTCACTCTATTTCCTTTTTTTTTTTCATTGTCACTCTCTTTTCTTCCCTCAAACTCACTTTTTAACCTCATTTGGTCATCATGCACCTGTCTAGGTGTTAACGGTACAAGTGTTATAGGTTTGCCATGCAGTACAAAAGAATATATATTTCTATATCCATCATGCATAACTTGCCTATCAAATTGCCAAGGACATCCCAAAAGTAAATGACCAGCATGCATTGGGACTACATCACACAAAACCTCATCAACATAACGCCCAATGGAGAATGAAACTAATACCTGCCTATTCACCTTAATCTCCCCACATTCATTCAACCATTGCAACTTATAAGGAGTAGGGTGCTCAATAGTAGGCAAATTAAGTTTCTCAACTAACAAGGTACTAGCAACATTAGCACAACTCCCACCATCAATGATAACACTACATACCTTATTGTTGATATGGCAGCGAGTATGAAAGATGTTGTCACGTTGTGCCTCGTTGTCCTCCTCCTTCACTTGTGCATTCAAGGCACGCCTCGTGACCAAAATTTCACCCTCAACTGGATATTCCTCTCCTTACTCTCCATATCGTCATCAGATTCACTTTCAGTTTCAAAATCACCATTATCCCTCAAAAACATAGCACGTTTATTTGGACATTGAGATGCAATGTGCCTCCTGCCCAAACACTTAAAGCACTTTATATCTCTATTTCGAGAAGTTTGAGAATCAGATTTACCTCGCTCATTGCTAGCCTCTATGTCTTTGCCTTTGTTGGAAGCTTCAACTTTACCCTTAGAATCTGATTTCTCTTCCTTCTTGCTCCAACTAGAATTCGGTTTCCAAGAAGATGAAGAACTCGAATTCTGCCCAAACCGAGTAGAACCCTTCCGTTTGACTTGCCTCTCAACCTTCATCGCCATGTGTAGCATATCCTTCATCTCCACATAATGCTGCAACTCAACAACATTTTGAATATCTCGGTTCAAACCGTGCAAAAATCGTGCCATGGTCGCCTCTCGGCCCTCCTCTACATTAACCCGAATCATGGCTATCTCCATCTCCTTATAATACTCCTCAACACTCCTGGACCCCTGAGTCATCCCCTACAACCTCTGAAACAAGTCCCTATAATAATGAGAAGGGACAAACCTCTTCCTCATGATACTCTTCATCTCATCCCAAGTATCAACCGAATGCTCTCTATTCCTCCTCCTATTCATCACTAACTGATCCCACCATACTACCGCATAATCAGTAAACTCCACTGCAGCTAGTTTCACCTTCATCTCCTCTGAATAGTCATGGAAATCAAACACTAACTCCACTTTCTTTTCCCACTCTAAATAAACCTCGGGATCATTCTTGCCTTGAAAGGCTGGGATTTTCATCTTAATGCTACCCAAATTTCCATCTCTCCGATAAACACCTCTAACACCTCCACGACCACCTCTAACACCTCTGCCACCTCTACCACCTCTACCATGGTCAAACCCAATCAACGTGGCCTGGTCATCGAAGTAATCACCAAGATCCCACTCGTCATCATCGATAATGTTTTGATGACGCATATTCTGCCTCCTCTCCACCGGTGCCTCACGCCTATCATGTCCATCATCTCTTCTTCCCTCATTCGTCCTCAACTCATTAATCACATTCGCTTGCTCCTCCAACTGATTTCCCATGTCATCAAATCTCGTATTCATACGTTCGAACTTTTGTTGCATAGCACGAAGTATTAGCACATCAGTACCACCCTCCTCAGCTACTCCTTTATCCTTGGAAGTCATGTTTTATAACCTGCAAAACAATGTTAGAAATAGCCTCACAAACACTCCCTCACGTGTTTCACTCGTTTCAATGTCACTCAACCCTCGTGTTTACACTCTTATTGGATTTTCTTAAGATAAGCTCACACACTCAGCCTTTTACCACTCAAATGTTTCACCTTTGTCGTTCTTTCGCAAACTACTCAAAACTCAACAAAAAACCAACCATTCCCACAACGCATAACAACTTAACAAAATAAGACACAAATATCGAAGGAAGGACCAGAATTAACAATGAAAAATAGAGAATACCAACGATAACACAAAACTGAAACAAAGAAACACAACGAAACAAAGAAAACGAATTCGGCGAAAACTAAGAGAAACAATGATTCGAAAGCAACAAATGGATCAAGAAAGGGGTTAATTTAAATAGGATGACCTATTTTGGGATAACAATGCGTGAATGATCATAATAAGTAACTTTTGATTATTTTTGTTCAAATCTCAACACAAATCAGCCCTAAAGCAAATTGAATAGCCTCAATTCGATTCTTTCTTTCTTTTCTCTTTTTTTTTTTTGTCTTCTTTTTTTTTTTTTTTTTTGATATCAGATCACAAAAGAGGCAAACTACGCGTAATTGTGCAGCAGGCTTCACAATAGATTCACTAGCAAATTATGTAATCAACTCCGTCCATATTATGCAACTCTAATTGATATTAAAATTATAGAAAATAACAACTGAAACTCCAGCAACAAGTCACACCCCAAATCAAAAAGAACAAAAAAAATTTGCAATGAACAGTCGCGATGAACAGTAACGATGAATAGTGCACAATTTTTTTTTTAAATAGATGCGCATAAACAAGGACAACCAACCTGATTTGAGATAACAAACCCGAGTGCTCTGATACCAACTGATGCGAACCCTTAAACGAACACAAGAACCCGCGGGCAAATTGATTGAAGATTCCCCAAGAAAGATCACAAATCAGATTATAAGAACCAAGAACCCTAGACCCAATGTTTGCAAGAAACAAGAACCCAAGGTTAAAAGTTCAAGAAAAAGACGCCACACTCAAGATTGAGCGATAAGTCGATGAACGCCACAAGAAAGATTAATTCTTGATAAGTTCTTGAAATAGTTCTTGGAAGAACAATAAGGTAGAAACCTCACAATACTCACAAAAATCGATCAGAGTCTCGAAACTCACATTAAATCTTGCTTCTGTTGGTCAGTTATGTGATTCTGGTAATTTAGTCACATTTTCCTGTTCTTCTTGTTATGTGCAGGATCTGCAGTTTCAGAAGCTGATTGGGACAGGCCGTAGGAAGGGGGGACTATATATTTTGGATGAGTTGAAAGTGCCAGTTGCTGCTGCTGCTGCTGCTCCTAGTGTTGATTTATCTTCTTTTCGTTTGAGTTCTTCTTCTTCTAGTTTTTATTTATGGCATTCTCGTCTAGGTCATGTTTCGTCTTCTTGTTTGAGATTTTTGGCATCCACCCACACAGGGGCCTTAGGAAATTTGCAAACTTGTGATATTTCTGATTGTAGTGGATGTAAACTGGCAAAATTTTATGCTTTACCTTTTAATTGAAGTATTTCCGTTTCTTCTTCTCCATTTGATTTGATTCATTCTGATGTATGGGGACCTTCTCCTATTGCCACAAAAGGAGGGTCTCGATATTATGTTTCTTTTATTGATGATCATACTCGTTATTGTTGGATTTATTTAATGAAACATCGTTCTGAATTCTTTGGGATATATACAGCCTTTCGAGCTCTTGTCAAAACTCAACATTCTGCTGTTATCAAATGTTTTAGGTGTGATTTGGGTGGGGAATACACTTCCAATGAATTTTGTGAGTTGCTTGCCTTAGATGGAACTATTTACCAAACTTCGTGTACAGATACTCCTGAGCAAAATGGTGTTGCTGAAAGAAAACATAGGCACATTGTTGAAACTGCTCGTTCTCTCTTGTTGTCTGCTTCTGTTCCTAGTGTATTTTAGGGTGAAGTTGTTCTTACTGCTGTAGCTTTGATTAATACAATTCCATCTTCTCATATTTCAGGTGTTTCTTCTTTCGAAAAGTTGTATGGGTATGCCCCTGATTATTCTTCTTTTAGAGTTTTTGGTTGTACTTGTTTCGTTCTTCGTCCTCATATAGAACGCAACAAGCTGTCCTCTCGATCTGCTATTTGTGTTTTTCTTGGTTATGGTGAAGGTAAAAAGGGGTATCGTTGTTTTGATCCAATAACTCAGAAACTTTATGTGTCTCGCCATGTTGTTTTTCTCGAGCATATACCGTTCTTTTCTATTCCATCCACTACTCATAGCTTCACTAAATCTGATCTTATTCGTATAGATCCTTTTTCTGATCATTCTGCAGGTACTGACACTCTACTCTCTAGCACACCTGAAGCTCCCTCTTCTTCTATGGTCCCTCAAGCTCCGTCTGAGATTGTGGATCCACCTCTACGTCAATCTACACGCATTCGTAAGTCTACAAAGTTACCAAATTTTACTTATTCTTGTTATTCTTCATCTTTTACTTCCTTTTTAGCTTATATTCATTGTCTCTCTGAGCCCTCTTCCTATAAAGAGGCAATTCTTGATCCTCTTTGGCACATCAAGCTATGGATGAGAACTTTCTGCTTTGCATAAGACAGGCACTTGGGATTTGGTTCCTCTACCTCCTGATAAGAGTGTTGTTGGTTGTTGTTGGGTGTATAAGATCAAGACTAATTCGGATGGATCTGTTGAGCGATACAAAGCTAGGTTGGTTGCAAAATGGTACTCTCAACAGTATGGTATGGATTATGAGGAGACATTTGCTCCTGTTGCAAAAATGACTACTATTCGTACTCTTATTGCAGTTGCTTCGGTTCGTCAGTGGCATATCTCTCAACTTGATGTTAAAAATGCCTTCTTGAATGGAGATCTTCAAGAAGAAGTTTATATGGCTCCCCCTCTTGGTGTTTCACATGATTATGTGTATGTTTGCAAGCTCAAGAAAGCATTATATGGTCTCAAACAAGCACCTCGTGCTTGGTTTGAGAAATTTTCTGTTGTGATCTCTTCTCTTGGATTTGCTTCTAGTAGTCATGATTCTGCTCTTTTTGTTAAGTGCACTGATGCAGGACGTATCATTCTGTCTTTATATGTTGATGACATGATTATTACTGGTGATGATATTGATGATATTTCAGTTTTGAAGACAGAGTTAGCTAGACAGTTTGAAATGAAGGATTTGGGTTATCTACGATATTTCTTGGGTATTGAGGTAGCCCACTCACCCAGAGATTATATTCTTTCTCAGTCGAAATATGTTGCAGATATTCTTGAGCGGGCTAGACTTACTGATAATAAGACTGTAGATACTCCCATTGAGGTTAACGCAAAATATTCTTCTTCTGATGATTTACTTTTGTCAGATCCTACTTTATACCGTACTATTGTTGGGAGTTTGATATATCTCACTATTACTCGTCCAGATATTGCATATGTTGTTCATGTTGTTAGTCAGTTTGTTGCTTCTCCTACTACAGTTCATTGGGCAGCTGTTCTTCGTATTTTGCGGTATCTTCGGGGTACAGTCTTTCAGAGTCTTTTACTTCCATCCACCTCTTCCTTGGAGCTGCGTGCATACTCTGATGCTGATCATGGCAGTGATCCCACAGATCGCAAGTCTGTTACTGGTTTCTGTATCTTTTTGGGTGATTCTCTTATTTCTTGGAAGAACAAGAAACAATTTATTGTTTCTCAATCTTCAACCGAAGCAGAATATCGTGCTATGACATCTACTACCAAAGAGATTGTTTGGTTACATTGGTTACTTGCAGATATGGAAGTTTCCATTTCTCATCCCACTCCAATGTATTGTGACAACCAGAGTTCTATTCAAATTGCTCACAACTCGGTTTTTCATGAACGAACTAAGCACATTGAGATCGATTGTCACCTTACTCGTCAACATCTCAAGCATGGCACCATTACTTTGCCATTTGTTTCTTCTTCTTTGCAGATTGCAGATTTCTTTACCAAGTCGCATTCTATTTCCCGTTTTCGTTTTCTAGTTGGCAAACTCTCGATGCTTGTAGCTGCCGCATCGTGAGTTTGAGGGGAGATGTTAAGAAATATAGGGATATTTTGTTTATTAAAAGTAGAATAGTCTTTTATTCCTGTCTTTTCAGTTTCTTTTGTTTAGACTATATATAGTCTCTATGTATTTAGGTTAAACTACTTATTGGTATTCAACAGAATTATGCAGTATCAATGAAACCCTAGCCTCCTCTTCCTCCTCTTTTTTCTTGTTTCTTGTATTTCTTTTGATTGTTTAATAGTGTTTTGTTGGAATGGCCTTGGAACCAAGGCTAGTGATGATGCACAAAACTAAATAAATGGGTTGCTTGTGCCAGCAGTAGCTTTAATTTTGGTTTGTTATTCATCGCAATATAGAGTTTCAGGTTGTCCTGTTATTTTCATGCATAATGTTCAATATGATGTAGGATTTGTGAAAATACATAGGAACTCTACGTCTTAGTTTTGGCTTCCTATCTAGTATATGTTAGCTAATCCAACTACTGTGAGAAACTGTATGTTTTCAGGGATGAGGAGTTGCCTTGCTTTCTTTGTTGTGAAAGAGCCTATATTATGCTTTTCTTCTCTCTTTTTTGAGGCCAGTCTTTGTGTTATTCAAATAGAATGATATGCTCGATTCTGGCAAGTATCTCTACTTCGGTGCTACACTAGTCTGTTCGGGATTGTTACCCTTCGAGTATTGGCAACTTAAAAACAACCGTTTAGTCAATTTCTAGGAGTCAAAGACATTATCTTTTTGGGTGAGCTTTACCAGCTTATTGATTTACTGTGGGAGACAATTTGATACCATATTCACAGCAAGGCATCGAGAAGTAAATGAAATTTAGGAGTTGTAAACATAGGAACTTTGTCAATTTATTGTGTATATACAACGATAATTTTACAGAGGAGCTACCATTTTGGTAGTGTTTGATAATTGAGGGCTAAGTTTGTAGGATCGGCAAACTTGTAAATGAGTTGATTTAGAGTTAATTGGATTGATCTGACATTTGAATTAAACTTATAAACTACATTCTTACAAACCTCTAGGAACCTGCCAGCGATCAGTTCAATGTTTGCCCACATTACAAAGGTGAAATTGTGTTTAAATCCATTATCAGATCTTGAACCCAGATCAAATTGAAGAATGCTTAAATCATCTGAGGGAAAAAAAATCCATGAAGATACATCAAAATTCATGTTCTATTATGAATGATTTAGACCACTTATTTGATTTTTTTAGTTTTATTCCAATAGATAATATAATTGTATATTAATTATGATTTTTAAAAAAAAAATGAATTTTTATTTTTGATTTTATATCAATAAATGATACAATAAAATATAAACGTTGGTTGTAAAATTTAAAATATTTAATATTCTATCTTTGATTGTAGTATTTTTTGTCTAATATAATATTTTAAATTTAAGAGATCTAAGTATTATATGTCTATAAACTTCAGGGAATCTGGGTGTAATTTACTAATGATTATACTAACGACATTGACGGTAGGAATTTAACTATTACGCACGTACAAACCTCAGGAGATCTGTGTATAATATTTTAAATATCAAAAAATTTGAGTGATTAAATAACAAATCTTAAGAAATTTAGGTGTAATTCTCCTTATTATTTTATGATTACGGCCCACTAGTTAAAAAAGCTCAAAATCGATCACAATGGCCCATTTCCGTCCCATTATGAAACGGAGCCCATCTCGCCCACTCTCTCTCTCTCTCTCTTGGCCATAACCGCCATTTTCTCTCCAGTATATCAATTCAAACTCCTACCGTCTACACACTGAAAATTTCTTTCGCCATCAAAATTTTGCCTCTGAAGCTCTCTATTTTCTCAACTATGATGACTCTAAAGCTCTTATACACCACTCACACTCTACTTTTCACCGCCTCTCTCTTCCCACCCTTCAGTATTCCACATGCAAAATCAGGTATTTTAATTACCCATTTCTCACATTTGCATAAATATATACTTCCATGACCATACACACACACGCGCGCGTTGTATTTGATGGCTTAAGTGATATCCTTTGATCTAGCAGATGGTGTACCAATGCCCAGTTTGGCTTTCAGTTGGTTGGACAATAATGACACATTCATGGCCGGGGATATAGCAACTATAAAGGTTAAAGTACTGAGAAATTTCGAGTCCGACAAGTACAAATATCCTTTTAATCCTAACATCACAGTGAATGATAAGATGGGAAATAGTTCTTATATTTCTGGAGTTTCTTCACATTTTGATGTTGATGTTGACAATTGGAGGATTTCTTTCGTTCCTATTATGGTTGGGTTGTTCAATGTGCTTATCACCGATGACCATTTTAAAGTTCTAGATTCTTCGCTGCATTTCCGGGTTACACCAGGTTTGATTCTTATTGGAGTTATTGATGTCAAATCTCTGTTTTGTTGTGGATTTTAAGGGGCCCTTTGCAAAATCAGAAATAAGTTTGGTGGCTGACTCTTCATGTTTGAGAAGGACACGCAGACACTACACCCCCCCCCCCCCCCCCCCCCCCTCTTTTCTTTTTTTGGTAACTTGTCTGGACACTTGATCCTTGATGTAATTTTCAATTTTCTGCATGTAGATTATGGTATTAAGATGTGAACATTCTCAACACCAAAAGAAAGATGAAGAGAATTTCACTAGTTCCACTTGTGTTGGCTCTCACCCGCTGATGAAATGCATACAATTGGTTAAAGTTGTAGGAGTTTGGAGAGAAATGGACCTATTAGGGTGTGTAATAGACCGGAGAATTGACAATGTGGTGATTGATTTTTATGGTTGATATATGCTCTGAGCTGCTCATGCTCGTGTTCACTGGAATCGAATTTTATGATTGAAATTTACTTTATAATTTTGCTCTCAAATATCGTCATTGCACATATTTTTATGTCTTATCTGCAATGCATTTAAAGATACTAGTTAACCGAAATGCAACCGTGATGTTGAAGGGCGAATGTATCCATCCACTGCTGTTGTGTCATGGATGGGTGGAGTGAACGAATTTGTGGCTGGGACAAAAGCAGCAGTTGTCATACTTCCTAAAGATGCATTTGGGAATAATATTTCGTCAACAAATGAAGGATCAATCTCTTATAATTTTGGATTGGCTGCATCTTTTACAAATGGTTCCGTTGCAAGTTTGCTTAATGTCCGTAACAAAGGATGGAATGAATTGGGATATCTCAGCATTGAGTTTATTGTGGCCACAGCTGGAAGCCTATTACTTCATGTTGAAGAGGAAAATCAAACATTGAGTGGAACTCCATTGCCTTTCAAGGTGAACTCAGGTGATTTGCTTAATTTTGAGCTCACAACATGGATTGCGAGAGATCCGCAGGACACAGAAATTAATAATGATTCCTTTTGCTGTTTTTCCTTTTTTTTTTTTGACCTTTATTGCTAATTTACTTCTCTCTCTCTCTCTCTCACTTTAGTCATGGTAAAAGCTTTGCAGTGTAATCTTATTAGTTTACATTTTACAAATATCCACTATGGATTCTCATTGTTTTATGCATACTCTTTGCATCAGTATAATTTCACATATTTAGTGTTGCTCCACTATTGCTATTTTTCAGTTTCTTTACCGGGGAAACTCAAGTTGGATTGAGATATAGCTATTTTAATAGATGAAGCACTCAGAAGCTATATCTTTTCTCCTATGGTGGTTCATTGCCGCATATATTTAATCCTTATTACCAATAACAAATATGTTATGGATTCTAATTAACATGCATATTCAAGTCAATGTCAAAATATTAAGAGGCATATTCAAGAAAAATTGTATAGTGCTTTCCATGGATGTGCTGCTTATATTTCTACCTTGTATCATTTTTGAATGGTTCTTAACAGGAGCA
This sequence comes from Ilex aquifolium, assembly GCA_951799425.1. Classification (NCBI taxonomy): domain Eukaryota; kingdom Viridiplantae; phylum Streptophyta; class Magnoliopsida; order Aquifoliales; family Aquifoliaceae; genus Ilex; species Ilex aquifolium. The sequence continues at coordinate 2,263,337 of OX637397.1, read as the reverse complement.
TTGGATTTCTCTCATTGTGTGACTCAATGGAATACTGAAACGAAGTTTTTCCAACTATTTTCTGTGATGGACACTTTTATACACCAGCGAGACCAATATGGGAATCTTGTTCCAGGATTGTATGCATTTGATGTTGAAGTCATTGAAAAGGGGACAAATTTGTCGATGCCCATATCAGATTTGCGTTTCAAAGAAGTGGAACCGGGTATACAGTTGTTTTCTTTCACCTTAGAGGAGCCAGGGAACTTTAAGCTCATGATTTCTGACAAGGAGCAGAATAACCTCCTGTCCAATATGCCATATGATTTCACTGTTTATATAGGTGCGATTATCTAAACCATTTTGGTTTCATTTTGTGCCACTCCTTTATTCACTTCCAATAGAGGATCTCATGATTTAGTATTAGCTTTTCTTTCTTTCCTGTAGTTTTTTCCTCTACTGAATGTGAAAGATAATTGTTTGGCCTGTTAATGTGTACCACTTTCCAATTTGAAATAAACTCCAAATTTCCCACTCGATGGTAATGTATTAGATGCATTCAATTTTAGTTGTTATTAATACTTTGATTGGATGTATGTATATGTATAAAAGTTTAAATTGTTAAAGATCCTCTGCGAGGTATATTTATTGTGGATTGACAACTTACCAAAATATTTTTAAGATCAAAGGTGCTTTTCATGAAACTGTTGAAGTTGTAACGTGATGTAGTGGCCAGGGAATTTTGAACTACTATATTTTTTCAATAAACTACGCCCGAACAATGGACGACAGTATTTGAAGATATTCATGTGCTAGAGTTTTATTATAAATTTATAATATACTCACAACAAATAACTAAAGTTACAGTGGATATTAATACAAAATTCAAGGCATTATGTGGTGCGTGGTGCCAAGAGAGGCGGATGGCAAGACTGGTTAAAAAACCTACAGTTGGCACTAGTTGCCGGAAGGTGTCTGCTCTTAAACTCCTCACGCTTGGTAGGCTGTGCTTTTACCTTTGCACCAAGCAATTTTCTCAGATGTTCTTACATTGCACAATAATTGTAATAATAAATTTTTAAATAAGCTCAAATTCTGAAAGTCCCTTCTAGTTTTTACCACCTCCATCAATGGACTCTGAAGTTCCATTCAAGTTTAATGCTTTTGTAGATGGTCCTTACTGATTTGAACTAATTTCATGAAAATCATCATATTTTTATTATTCAGTTTCCACTGTTTTGTTTGAATTTGAATAGGGTATTGCGATGGATTCAATAGTATCATCAATGGATTCGGCTTAAATAATTCTATTGCTGGTGAAGTTGCAAGGTTTTCTGTTTTCTTGAAAGATGCTTATCTATACCCTTCTCCGGTTGAGTTAGAAAGGCTTCAAGTACAAATTGTGCGGGAATTGGATTCCCATCAAGTACATCCAAGCATATATCCAATGGAAAATGTAAATGGTACCAGAACAAGTAACTATTCTATTATTTTTATTTTACCGTTCTGTTCAGCTGTTATTTGACAGAGCCCAGCATCTACGGAATAGGTAGTTGGTCAACTGGAATATTGAATTATGGTGCCAGCAGTCATATAGAACTAGCTTCTGCTCCAACTGTTGCATCAAATAACAATGTAAGAAGCACTCTTAAGAAGCATTTGTTTTTATAGGTTATAGAAACTGATAATAGTCTGTTTTGAATTCAGTCTGTTGAGAACCGGAAAGTTAAGGCTAGCTCATTCGATGTTGTGTATACTCCTGCAAAAAGTGGGATATACGAACTTAGTGTATTTTGTGGAAACATTCCATTGAATGGCGGTCGTGCATTCAGAAAGGAAGTAAGTGCAGGTATGTATTTCGACCGATCAACTTCAGTAATTTCAATATCTCCAGTACTTGTCATGACAGTTTGACTTTCCTTACCTTCTAGTTTCGGATGTATTGGAAAGAACATGTTGGAAATGGAAAAAAGATTATTGCACTTCGATACCAATTTAATCATATTCTTGTTTTCTGTCATGTGGGTTGATAACACTTGATTGTCTGGGTTCTTGATGTGTTTGTTGATTTGCGGCAGGTGACGTAAATATATCACTTTCAGGAGTTACAAAATTCGTGCCAAAAGTACCAAAGCTGATTAAAAATGAAATAATAGTGCAGCTCATGGATTCATTTTCTAATCCTGTCCTGGCACAACAATCAAGGTTAAAGCTGGAGATTGGTTCAGTTAACAGTTCTGGTTTCTCAACTTGGATGTTTGTTGATAACATGGATGGGTCATATAGTGGTCTCTATCTGGCAAAGGATGTCGGCACTTATGAGATATGTGCTTCATTTGATGGAAAACGTTTCTTGCCCTGTCCCTTTGGGGTAAATGTGTACAGTCGTAAGTTCTAATGGCTACAAAAATGTATCCGACATGATTCATATTGTTTCTTCCAGCTTTCACTGATATATATTACTTCTGATTTGGTTGGATCTGTGCTGTTGGAATGTGAAGTTGGCTCACTTTTTTGCATATACCTATGTGTCATGCTTGCAAGTTATTGTGGCGCTCAGCCATATATAAAATGGAAATTATTTCTGCTGTATAGGAATTGAGGAAACAATAAAAATTATCAACATTAATTCATTGGTCCGTCTGTTATAAACTTCAAACAATGTTTAATTGCTTTGTGGAACTTATTGTGATCTTATAATGAGCTAAAGCAATTGCCTTAAAACTGCAATCAAGATTAGAAAGCTAATTGAACATGAATTTTAGCGTATTCTTCCACTGACAAATTTAGTGCTGCCAGCAATATTGGATAAAGGACATAATTATAGTAAGAAACTGTGGAATTCCACAATATTCTGTTGCATGGAGTCTGGTCCATTCCTTTCCATGAGTGGTTGTTCGAAATCGACCTTATGATCCACATTTTTTAACCACAAATCCTTGGATATTGCTTTGTGGATGTTCCTTTTTTGTATTACTGTCCTTTCTGAATCCAATGATTATTGCTGTTGAAGAAGGTATCTGCTTATACTCAATCTAAAAGACAATAGATTTTTCCTTTTTCTTCCTTGTCTTCTTCTTTGTACGGAATTAATTGGCATCATGCATTGCCTAGTGATATGCGCTAATATTTTATCGACTTTTATTATTTTGGAATACTTGTATTTTTGTCTGCATATGTCAAGTTCTTCATGCCTGAAACTCAGTGAGTTGACATGACTACGTGACTTTAGAGAAGCAAACTGGTTAATGTGTGCATTGACCTCATGAAAATATTTTGTGGCACATATGGATATTCATATTTCAGTTCGTCACTTGTTTAACAGCAGTTGAATCAGATGGGATCTAAATCTTGTTTTTTCAAATATGGGTGGTCAATATTCACTTCATTTCTCTTTCTATACATAAAGACTATGCACCAGTCTGACAATTGAAAATTTCTTTCTTCTAGGTGAATATTTTCCAAAAGCCTACAATGACATAATATTTGTTTGGGAGGATGAGTCAATTGCTTTTGATGCCGTAGAAAATGATTACTTTGCTGGTGGCAATGCAAGTATTGTTGATTACTCAAAGGTAAGATTAGGAGCCTGGACTTGCTGAAAATGGGAAAATCAGGAAATCAAGAAACCAGCAAGTATTTCCTACTACCCCACCTCCATGTCCCAAAGTAACAGAGTGACAAGGATTTTGTCTCGTGGTGTTGAGTTACTAGACGTGGAAAAATTCAAAGATTTGTGTTGTATTTTGGATTTAGAATGTTTCTGGATATCACTTCAACTTGCAGAAATTAGACACTTGAGTTTATGCTTGAGAAAAACAATTAATGCGAAATCATACAATGGAAATCAAGAACACAATGATGCTTTTAGAGAGAAATTACGTAGAAGCTCATATTTATAAGTATTTTCAATGCCTCAGCTCATTTATGCTGTCCGTAAACTTTGCATACAGGCTGAAAGTGTATATTTGGATTCCATTTAATGGCTGATTCTTATTAGCCTGACTAGTCATAATTATCGCTTACGATGATCTCAGTCTTTTCCTTTGCAGTTACCAATACTAGTTAACAAGATAGTAATTACACTTACCAGATAAACTTATGATGACGTATTTTATCCTGCAGCCTTGTCATGGTTCTCTTCTACAGTATGGACGTCTCTTTAGATATACACCCTATAAAGGGTTTTATGGAAATGATTCTTTCTCGTACACAGTATCAGATGTAAATGACAACCTGGCTTCTGCTGATGTCAATATATCTGTGTTAAGCGTTCCACCCCAGTTTATTTCCATTCCACGTCATTTGCAAGTAACTGAAGATATAATAGGTCCCCGATTTGGGTAAGATTCTATCCATACTTGAACTTTTATGGAAGACTATAGACGCATAAGGATTTTTTTGCATTTTATTTTATTCGGTATACCCAAATATCTACAGTTGCACCATATCAATTTTCTCTCTTTGCAGTGGGTTTTCTGGCTTTGAGATGATATATTCAGATTTTATGGAGAACATCACTGTGACGCTCAATGCAAGACGTGGGACTATCTTTCTCTCCCCAATGCTGATGCAATTTTGGCAGCCCATGTGGAGTGAACTTTCTATTGAAAAAGGAGACGGAAAAGCTAAAGATTTAATTTTAGTAGGTCGTTTGGAAGTCATCAACTTCGCCCTTCAGTCAGTCCAATACCTTGGGTACTACTCACTGAACACATTTTTTAGCTGCACTGTTAGATGTTTCTGATGTTAACATTTTAGGATAAGAGGACAACTAATTATTCATGAGTCATAGAATTTATCCTTTATATACTCCTATTAGAGGGACATATTGTCATGTATACTCTTTGTAGTTATAACAATTATTCGCATATACCCATCTACCTTTGACTTTCTACTTGATATCATTTTGATTCTCACTTCAACTCATGGTATGTAAGTTAATCATCAGAAGCTTTTAGAATTTTGTATACATGCAGAAGAATTTTCATTTCAAGAGTTCTTTCCTCTTTTCAATTTGCATAAATATTAGAGAATCTGAAAGAAGGAAAGGTGGGGTTTCCCGTCATGCATAAGAAAGCTGTTAATTAACAAAGAATAACCCATAGAGCTTTATCGAGCTTTATCTGCTAATGTTTGTGCTTCATATGCTATTGAGACTGAATGCACTTATTCCCTTAGTGGCATATTGTCTAGGATAAAAGGGGAGAGTAAAGGAAGAGGAGACTCTAGGGAGAGAATTGGTCATCTTCTCTGATATGCTACATCTCACTAGATCCTTAGTGAATGAATTTTTTAGGTTTGGTAGGAGCTAGGTACAAGACCGACAGCCTTTTCTCAACTGGTGGTGGAAGTACAAGCTTATGTACTCCCACCCATGTGAAGAAACTTTTGTGGTAATTTTGCTGAAAATCTTGGGCAAGGTCCCTCCCTCCACGATGCAGATTTTATGATATCCTCCTCATCATTTACCTAGTCTCTTTGATAGCAAGCTAAGAGGTTTCCTTTCAGCTCTTGTTTTTATATGTTGCTGCTTCTTTCTTCCAGGTTAGGCATTCACATTCTCATTTCTCACTAACGTGTTTGCATCTCTCTGTCACCCCCCCTCTCGTTCTCTCTCTCGTGTAAAATACATTGCATTGACTTGTTTTATCTATTTTTTCTATCAGAAACGAGAATTTTAGTGGTGATGATACAATTCGGGTTGCTGCGATGAACAATAACGGAGTGAATGATTTAGATGTTCCAATTTTCGTAGAGCCTATCAATGATCCTCCATTTATTAATGTTCCTGCATTCATCATTTTGGCGGGAAAGGATAAGGAAGAAATGCTAATATTTGATAGACGAAAGGACAAGTTTGATTTCACCATTGGGGACCCAGATCTGCTTAATTTCCCTGGTATGTTATTCAAGTGCAACTATCTTAGCGGGTCATTTAAGGGATGAAGATTTTTTTAACCTTTGATTAGATGCAAGGCAAAACTTGGCAAAACTTGAAATATCAATGCATTGGTCAATCTAAACTCAGAGAACAGACAAGATGGCCTGATAAATAGGTGTCTCAGGGCTGCTCAGGAGACATATGTGCCCAATATTTGTAGTCAGAGGCTCCAATTATACTAGGCAGTCCTCTATACTCACTTGATGCCTGCGAAAAGTGAAAAGGTCTCCATTTTCCCATTACTTTTTCAAGCATATAATCCACTTGAAATACAAGGGCATTGTGGCCTGATCTGATTGGCTAATACTGTTTCCTTCTTATCAAATGTGGCAGTTGGGAAGTTGGCTCGCTAGATCACTCCGTGGGGTTGCAGTTACGATATGAACAAAGAATTTCTTTTCCAACAATAAATAATTTTCCATGAAGTTACCTTGAAACCACTAGTTTCATCAGGAAACCCTTCAGGGTAGTAACTAAATGCATAAGAGCGTTTTACGAATTGTTAGTAACTCTCATATTAGCCTATGGCTCCACTTTTCATTAGCTTTTTTCATGTTAGGTTTTGCTTCATTTTCTTCTTTAAGTTTTCACCGTATATAACTAGGAGGAAAATCAGAGGATCAGGCCTTTTAGCACAAATATTGCTATGTTTTGGACTGCATGATTTGTTTAGCACTTGCAACGTTTGCATGTCATGGCAACTCTGTGTCAATATGTTGGCAACTAGGAGTCTAGGCTGTCTGCTTCTTGACCGGTAAATTTGATAGCATATCACTGAACTGAAGCTCTCTCTTTACCGAAATGACAAGAAGACCACAGAATCTTGACCTAGATAAAAGTATGTATGGTAAATTATGACGTGTGTTCTCCTTTTCGAGAACCTTGTGAAAACAAATAGTTACCAGGTTGGAAGCAGATGATGTAAAATGTTGAACTTCGAACACAATTTAATAGATTTTTTAAACCATTTGTGCTTAATTTACCTTTTCTTGAAAAACTGAAAACTCACGATGGAAGTTTATAGTCCTGATATTTAGCTGAATTGTATTTTCAGGAAACGAGTCTCACTTTTTGGTGATGTTCTCTGTGGAAGTTAATTCTGGAATTTTATCAACCAATCTACCAGCTAAGCTAATTAGTACAACTGAACTGAAATTGAAGAGCAGCTATCAGTGGCAGCCCCTTCAAACATTTGTTTCTATTTCAAAACATTTTATGGTTAAGGCAAGAGGCATTAGATTCCGGGGAACAATCAATGACTGCAATGGTGCCATGCAACAGCTGTCTTATCATGTGAGTGGCTAGAAAAATTCTGAAAATTGATGTTTATGTTATCCGTCACTAATCACATCACTCAGATCTTCATTTCGTGCTTTATTTATGATCCGTTATTTGATTTCTGGCTAAGTGATGCTTTTATGCATACCTTGGGGTGTCAGAAACATTGGGTTGAGAAAGTAGACCATGTATTTGGACTTCCGCCACTTGATAACCTAGCAGTAAAAAACACAAATGTCTACATTTTTCTTTTTTTTTCTCAACATTCTTTTATGGGAAATAATGGGTACCAAATTCTTTCAGAAGTATGCTACATTGAAAACCTCAATGGTGCTGTGGCAAGACAGTATCCCAGTAGCAAATCCATAATCTTCAATCACATTGAATGGTGGATTAATGACATAATTCTAGTGACATATACTGCATCCTAGTTGTAGAAACCCGTCTTGACTGAAAAACAAATGAAGCGTATTAGGAGAACATAATACTTTTCTTCAATGTCCAACCAGCTCCCTTTCAACAATAATAGATATAGAGAGAAAAATAAAGTTTAAAATTGATAAGGAAAGGGGAAAAAATGTTACTTACCCTCAACATTTTGGCATGGATATATGATCTTGCATTTCCATTTTAGCCATTGAACTGTGGCAGGAAGTGTGATCAAACAGCATTGAACTGCGAAAGATATTCTTTTATCACTTAATCATTAACCAAGATTTACTTAAATGAGGTACTTTACCAGAATTTTGTCTGCAGAAAGCATCAGTGGCCTTGGGCAATGGAATTTTTACTTGTGGTATATAACCAAGAGCGATAACAGGACACCTCAGTAACCTGTTTATAAATTTGCAAACTTGGTACTCTTTCGCTACAAGTTATTCAAAAATGAGTTGGTAGTTACACATGTTATGCTTCTAATGTCACTCTATTTTGTTGCAGCTCTGCAATCTAATATAAGTAAAATGTGTTGAAGCATTTGGAAAATCTAGCACTGCCACTGGAACTATTTGCAAATCCTCTTCCAATTTTTTAATTTTAATAATTGATCGTTCTTGCAGGGTCGTGAACATGCTGCTGTTTTAACAGTTTCAATAAACGATATGGGAAACTATGGGTGTTATCCAGATTGTGAAGAAAAGATGTCCATACCTCTTTTTGCCGACGCTACAATAAACCTGATAAGAAAACAACCAATGAGTTCGTTGTTAGCTCATAGTAAGTCAAACTTATGGTTACTTAATTCCCGGATATATTTTCTGCAAGGCACCTAATCTCTGAGGTCTTTTCACAACTTTTCCAGTTCTGAAATTTGTTTTAATTGCACTGATTGGTAGAGGTTATATTAGCGGTTTCTAACCTTTTTATATAAGCTTCACCTAAATTGTCAAAATACCTGATTGTTCGAAAATCATCCTACCCACTATTTCTTTCTTTTTTTTCTCCAAAACCCTCCATATTGTCCAAAATTGTATCTGGAAACGATCTTTTAGTGGGTTTCCTGCACGGTAGACTGAAGTGCCAATTCTCTGGTACCATCCAACATTTACAGCTTATAGAATAAGACCCATGAACTACCATGAACGGTCAGCTCCATATAATTTATTGAATGGTGCAGAATTTCACTTAATATTTGTTTCAACTTATTGCAATAAATTTAAAGAAGTGCATCTTCTTAGATCTGATGTATTAGCCAACTGACGTCTGTTTTCCTTATGTGGTACAGCTTTAGGATCAGCGATTGTTATTGAATTCTTCATGGTGTTTTCTCTTGGCATGCTACTTCTATTTTTCATATGCAAATGTGCATTTGTTCTTATACAAGAAAAGAGGAAGCATGACGTTCAGCATATTGAGCTCTCTGAGGTTCAAGGTTCTCATAAACGAAATGTAAGTATGCCTTGAACTTCTGAATATTAACATCTGTGTTCTTGTTATCATCGTGGTAGTTGTTTTTGGTTACTTTTGCATAAACCAGCATGCGATTTCTTTTCCAAGTTGCCACTAAGGTCTTCTTTTCTATGCATGGAAAACAATGAAGTACGTTCTCCCCCTAAATTAAGTTGCTTCAGAGACCGTGACTAAAAAATTATACTTTTGAACTTGCGAACTATGTTTTGATGGTTAACGGCCGATGTGTTTTGGCATGGTCCCTTTTTATTTTGCAGTCAAATACAGATTGTTCTGAGGATGTGACTGACTTCACTGGATGCTGTTCAAGCCCCTTCTTTCTCAGTTGTCAGCCTTCAGACTTTCGTCAAGGGTAAGTATTAATTGAACTCGAAACTTCTACATAGTTCAAATAGTTTGTTGTCAAAACAAACTATAAGATATATACACTCTACAGGTACTTTTGGCTGTCTGGCAGGAGAAATTTGATCTTTGATAGCAGAAGATGACTCTACCCTGAATATAAAATTAATCCATGCATATGCTCTAGCTTTGCGGACTTGGATTATTGCTCAGAATTGGAAAAAAAATGTTGCAATTGCACACATTTGTGCTAAAAATCTAAATTTGACCTGGAGAATAGCTAGATGACTACAATTTATGTAGATAGGTAGATATGAAATGGTACAGAAGACATAATAAAACTATATGAATCACAAATTTCTTTGATTTCCACAAGGCCTCAGATTCCTGGATCAAAATGCAAATGTTGGAAAGAATTGTCGGGACCAAGCTATTTATTTCAGCTTCATTAACTATTTACGTAAATTAACTTGCAGGTCAAGCCATCAACTTGGAAATGTAGAAACTGACAAGGATACACATAGTTTCCCTCAATCCTCAAGTGATAACCATCAGGAGACTCCCCTACCTGGCCCCATGTCTGTTGCTTCTGGGAAGGCTCAAACTGAAGTCGTATAGGTACAGACAACAGCTTGACAAATCTTCACTTGATGATTCATAGGCTTTTGTGTGTAGAGACAGCAAATGGAATTAACTAATTGTTCTGTCCAATGGGTATGCTGTGGTTGTACCCTAATGCTTAAACAAGAACACTGATTTTTCATTTTGGTTCCTATTGTACTGAGGATCCAAAAGAAAAAAGGAAGGAAAAGGAACACTCGTTTTGCGTTGATGATGAGAATATGTTTCATCTTTGCGAGCACTGTTTCTGTTGGCTTTTCTTTTTGGTATACGTCGATGGACCTAGACTTGAAGGTTGTCGTTTTAATATTGGTGAGACTCACCTTCCAGTAGTGTCTCAAAGTGGGTAGACTTTTTAACCACACCGACAAATCCAATTCGTTTGGCTTCCAGTTTTTTGGGGAGTGCAGTTCTAAATGGGATGTATACTCGTTATATTCATAAAACCTGAGGGTGCAAATAGTAAAGATCATATAATTCTCCGAAGAGGGGATTGAAGAAATCCAAATGGAAGCTGTTACCTCGTCAAATGTGGTATTTTCAGTCCAGTATCCACCATAATGTTCAGAAATTCCTAAGGTGGAATGTTTTGAAGCACCCCATTACTCGCACACATCATAATCGGATCCAAATCCATTCTAATACTTTTTTCTTCAATTTTTATTTAGTGGATCACCCCCATGAGTTAATGAGGGTTCCACTTATATTCAATGAATCCCATATGAATTTATAGTAGGTGATTTGCCAAGAAAGGAAATAGAAAGAACATGTATTAAAGGAGGTGTCGTCGCTCCATCAAAACCTCGATGATCATAGCTATAGCTATTGATTTATTCTACATTTTATCAAGAAACTTAAGCATCTCTTAGGCGACGAGCTAAATGTTGGGAGAGAGAGGTGAATAGGGCTGGCATATGCCACTCCATAGTTGAATAAAATTATTGAGGTTCATACAGGATCAAAATTCAGCCACACATGCATAACAATCACCTCCAAGAAACAGAGCTTGAAGAGAGAGAACCTCAGAACTTCTGAAAAAAGTCATAAATGTGTTTGTTGATCTCCTCTGGCTTTTCTTGGTTGATGAAGTGGGCTGCACCTTCCATTACTACTACTTCCTTCAACAACGGCACATCTTTCAGGAATCCACCATTGTGTATGTATTCCTTGGTGCCTGGGATATGATAGGTCAAGTCTAAGTCCCCCACAATAAACTTCACTGGTACTTTTACTTGAGCTCCAATCCAGGGTGCCGTGAGTTCACTGTTTCTACATTTCAACGGGAAGAAAAAACCATATGCTTAACTCATCAAGAAAACAATGATTGAATACTGAAGAACACGATATTATCAGCAGAGGGCTGCAATTAGTAAAGTTCAAAACAAAATCAGCATATATATTTTATGATGTCCTTGAAAACACAGAACTCAGCAGCAAGAGATCGAACTTGAACCTAGCAATGTGGTGACTTGACTCCACATACTTTGGTGAAGTTTGTGGAGTAGTCTATAAGTGCAACTGTGCAACCTCTGAATTTCTATTGTACAACATATTTTAAAACCGTGGGGTTAAAGATGTTGGTCCTCGTAGAGTGGAGCCCCCAAAATCTGTGTATTCCTTAATGCACCTCAATCCAATGGGTTGGTGGTTTGGGACGATGGCAGCTAGCATGGCAGAAGTCAACCTTCAGTATCCCACATCACTTAGGTTAGGGTCAGGACGGGTCCCAAAAAAGGACCCTTGAGCTAAGAGGTAGTCAATCCAACATTGTTTGTTAAAGTGTGTGTGAAGTGATTTATAGGGGAAAGATTTGAACCTTCACCATACAATACATTTTAAAGTCGTACAAATCTAGGAAAAAATGAATAGGATCATACAGTCATGTGTCAGGGATATTCTGATCAATTTCAATATATGGGGGATCTTATTCAAAACCCAGCCAATTAACAGCCTCACTGCAAACACAAAGTTCAAGCCATGACACATGATCTATTCCATAGGTAGGTAACTCACATATCAATGGATCGGTAGTAGTTTACCCCTCCAGTGAAGCCATTCTTCTCAAATTTGCTGGCATAATAATCAACATCTTCTTCCGACAACCAAGATGGCAAAACAATTGGAGCGTCAGGTGAATCTCCAAACCCTTTACCTTTAGGAAAATGAAGTGGACCGGGAGTGCGGAATGTAAGGAATTTCTTGACAGCTCTTTTCACTCCAATCTGGGCAAATTCAGCTTCTATATCCCCAGGTTCCTGCAACATAATTGAGCAATCAGTCCGTAAGATGGGCCATCTAGTCAATCATATAACAACTTCATGACATCTTAGAGGTGTTATTAGAGCACCCCTGATAAGAAACCTGGGTCTAACCTACACCATCAGCAAAAACTGAATGATTGCAAAACTGATCTTGATAGACCTTGATACTGTCTGTTCATCTTTATGGCAGACCTGCTAGTGCAACCGAGTATAGAGCGTATATAAAGACCAGAATTCGCCTTGGATGCTCGTGGCATGCAGCTTTCTTCTTGGCCCATGTCTTTCGACACTAACAATATCTAGTCTTCAAGATACTCCAATGTTGAAATCAATTCCATTACACACTTCTCCTTTGTAAGGGTCTTTTCCAACACAAAGGTTCAGGTGTCTATTGCTCTCTATTTGATATCATGATTCTGCCAAAACACTCACCAACTTAAGCTATTTATAGCTATACAAAGGTTCACATAGACATTGCTCTCCATCTACTATAATATTTCTTGCTAGAACACTCACTGACTAAAACATCGAAGAACCTCTCACCGGGACCACCACCCAACCTTGATTGCTATTTCATTTGTAGGTTAAGGGGAACCAAGCAACAACCCATCCTCTTTCTGCATGCCAATTTTTATTCATACATCTACCATCAACTCAATTTTCCCATAGGGAAACCTAAAGTGTGACTTACAAAACATTCTGTTTCTGGTTTATAGGTTTGATAAATCTTAAACATATAACATGGCTTCCCACTAGATCACAAAGAAAAGTCAAAGATAGTTCAGATATATTGTGCATATAGATATATGTCTGTGTATAAAGAGAGAACCTGAAATCTGCAAATGTAGTGATCATCCCCATAGAGAGCACGAAAAGTCTGGACCGTAGGACTCTTCGGCATAAAAGCAACACTCAAGTTCACCAAAGCCTTGACTTTATCAGGTCTATACAAGCACAACAGCCAAGCAATGTATGCACCCCAGTCATGCCCAACAACAAACACTTTGTCCTCATTCGGTGCAATGGCATCGAGAAGTCCAACGATGTCACCCAGAATATGGAAAATGGTGAACTTGGTGGGGTCGTTAATGGGTGCACCGGTGGTGTCTCCGTAGCCGCGGAGGTCCGGCGCCACCGCTCGGTAGCCGTGAACCGCCATGTAAAGGATCTGGTGGCGCCATGAGTACCAGAGTTCAGGGAAGCCGTGAAGGAATAGGACTAATGGACCTTTACCCAGTTCTGCGATGTGCATGTTCAGACCGTTTACAGGTACCATCTTGTGCTCTATCCTATCCATCTCTCTCTGCAGCCTGCTGTATGAAAGTGTCAACTGTGAAGTGTGATCAACCGATGATGAATATTATATATGGTTGATTGGCCGGCTGGTCAGTTTCAGTTTGATGGTGATGATGGCGAACTTTGTTAGTTTCCCTGGAAAATGAGTGAAAATTGGATTCGATGTATGACAAAGAGAGAGATTGGATTGTCCGAACGCATGGAGAACTTTGTTTGTTTACCTGGAAAATGAGTGAAAATTGGATTTGATTTATGACAAAGAGAGACATTGGATTGTCCGATCGCATGGAGAACTTTGTTTGTTTCCCTGGAAAATGAGTGAAAATTGGATTTGATGTATGACAAAGAGAGGGATTGGATTGTCCGATCGCATGGATTCAGAAAAATCGAATCTAATCGCAGGGCGGGAATGAGTAACGGTGCCAGTGCCATTGGGGAAGATGATCAATTTTGAGAAGAACTGGGACTGATGTACAAGAAATAGTTGAAGAGACAATCTTTAAAAATCCTGTGAAACATCTTATCATTTTTTTATATCCAAACAATACGATGTTTTGAATTGCAATAATAATTTAGAGATGTAATTAAAAAATTTAAGGGTAAATTTTATTAACACTCCCTTGAGATTGGCCTAATTGCAAGAACATCCCCTATAATTTTTGAAATGTCACTGTATATCTTTATAGTTTATCATGAGTTTTACATAACATTCCTACATTCATTGGTGGAGCTTTTGACCAATCCCATGGACTTTTTAAAAAAAAGTCCCAAATAAGGGTGGTTTTGAAAGTAATTCCCAAATGTAGGTAGTTTTTAAAAACGTCAAACCGACTGACGTTTTTAGGATAAAGACGTCAAATGGACTGACGTCTTTATCCTAAAAACGTCAGTCCATTTGACGTTTTTAAGCCCAAATATGCGGCCCAGTAAATTCCTTAAAAACGTTAGTCGGTTTGACGTTTTTAGAAAATGCGTCAAATGGACTGACGTCTTTAAAATTGAAACCTAATTTTCCCATTCGGACAAGCCCAGTAAACTCTTTTTTTTTTTCGGAAGGTCATCCCTCACATTTCACTCCCAGCCGCAATGTATGACCCTTGAGTACAAGAAACAAATGAGTTTATTTTATTGTTTTATCTTGTTTTAATTTATATAATTATCATAACTACCCATTAGTTTAGATAATTATTATAACTGCCCCTAATTATTATCTTGGATTTTAATTTAGTCCTTAGTGATAGGTTTTTTGCTTTTTTTTTATAAGTAAAATGTTAAATGTTTATTTAATAAAAAAAATTAATTAATAAATAAATTGTGATATTTTAAAAATATATAAATTTTTTTGTTATTTATTTATAAATGTAATTACATTCAATAAATAAATTTTTATAATTTAAAAATACATAAATTTCTGACGTTTAACACATCACTCCACCGCCAGTCCATATTATTCAAATTGAGCTATTTTTATTTATTTTTGCTCTTTTTTTTGCAAAAAGTCACCTTATTTGTTTATCACTCCACTTGATTTGGGTAATTATCATAAGTGACCCCTAAATTTTGCTCTCGGGTTTTAATGTAGTCCATAAAATTTTAATTCTTTTAATTTAATTCATCAATTATCAATTTTATTTCAATTAAATCTTTCCATTAATTTTCGTCTTCATATTCAGGATCAAAAGCTCAGGATTAAAAGCTTTTAAATCTTTCCATTAAATTTTGCTCTCGGGTTTTAATGTAGTCCATAAAATTTTAATTCTTTTAATTTAATCTATCAATTATCAATTTTATTTCAATTAAATCTTTCCATTAATTTTCGTCATCATATTCAGGATCAAAAGCTCAGGATTAAAAGTTTTTAAATCTTTTCATTAAAAGCTCAAAATTTTTAGCTCCCTCTCTTTGTGAGATGATGAGTTTAATTTAAAAATACTTATATTTTTGAGCATATCAAACTTTAAAAATTAAAAACATATACATGAAATTAAATTTAAGGTCTCATACAAACTGTAAGCGTTACACCCAATACTTTCTCCTCTAGAAGTATACGTTCTGAAAAAATATAAGTTATTTAAAACGTATAAATGAAAAAATAAGATGTCAACAACGTGGTTGATATTCAAAACAACATAAATGATTATCGAGTACACATAAACATGATGGGATAAAAGTGTCAGACGCATCCTCGTCCAAATTAGAGAAATCAGAAAGCTCAGGATCAGAAACAAGTAACGAATCCTCTAAAATTTCAATTTCGGCATATTCAGGATCAAAATGCTCTATTTTAACATAATCGAGTGCGTGAAAACGATCAAGACGACGCTGCATTTGATCATTTTCACGTTCAAGCCT
The DNA here is from genome assembly GCA_951799425.1 of Ilex aquifolium. Classification (NCBI taxonomy): domain Eukaryota; kingdom Viridiplantae; phylum Streptophyta; class Magnoliopsida; order Aquifoliales; family Aquifoliaceae; genus Ilex; species Ilex aquifolium. Next base: position 2,247,356 of record OX637397.1, on the reverse strand, counting down.
TGAAATGACCTCGACATGATTGTTTGAATTTTGTGAATTCTAAATATCAGCCGAACGTGCCTTTGGTACCGCAATTCCATGCCAACGACAAAATACTTCAAGGTCACAACGTTTGTCATATAACTGTCGCCATAGGCCGCTGGGTTCGATATGAGCACCTGGAGGTAGATAATCAGTTACAGGCCCAACAATTACATGTCCAGCTTGTCCGAATGGGTGATAAGGGTCGATGGGCTCATTGTGGAATGCACGTTTTCGTCCATACCACGTTACACCACTAGAGTCGGTATATGATTCGATAGAAGGAACTTTGTTCAGCGATGTTGAGCTGTCTGTTGAGCGTTCATATTTGTTACCCGAATATGAACTATTTTGGTGATTGCGTGAAGAAGAACTTGCATATGATGTGCTCCTATACATTTTGTTTGGTGGTGGTGTAATGACACAACTGTGTAAGGTAGTATATGTATGCTCGGTTTGACATAGTTTGGAACTGATTTGCTAGAGATGCAAAATGACAATGTAAAAGTTTGGATATGACAACACACTGCATAAATTGATTAAATTGACAACACACTGCATAGATTGACTACACATTGCACAGATTGATTAAAGTGACAACACACTGCATACATTGACAACTACAAGATGTGACAATTAAAAAGTTTAGATATGACAACACACTGAATAAACTCATAAAGCAACAATGATGATTAAAGTAAATAGGACATAGACATAAACGTTATATGCTTAATAAGGTGAACAATAATTAAAATTTTTAATTTTCATCAGACATATACTCATCTGATAGGTATTGTTCATTAGACAATACCTTAGATCGCTCAGTAGCTGTTAAATCCCTGCCAAATGCAGTTGTCACCATGTCAGATGTGATTTGGAGCATATAATATCGGCACTTACGCAACATCATCCTATTATTTTTCTTTCGTACACGTTTAACTGCTGCTTCATAGTTGACTATATTCCTTCGCGGCATGGTAAGTGAAATTTTATGTGGCACCGGTATACCAAGTTCTGTCAGATCTGTACATAATGATTGTGATTCATTAGCACAAAAAGCCCACTCTCGACGGAGTCCGGCATAATACTCATTTGGATCAGAAAATCTCTCACTCTTGTAATCATCATCTCGCTCATGTAATAACCATACTGGTTTATGCCTACGGCTGGTATCACATGCTCGTGCTCTTGAAATAGACATAATCTGCAATACATGTTATATGACCCACTTTATATTATGTTTTTATAGTGATTGTCATTGTATGAAATAAAATACATTTGTCAGTAGTACAGTAGTGTGTAGTCACCTTTATGTATGAGTTGATGGTAAAACAGTGACAATATCATGGTACGACTGACTACACACTACGCGTGATTACAAAGTAGTCACGCGTACTGGTACGCTTGACCCACCCTATTTTCACGTGTACTGACATGTAATAATGTGTAGTAAGCGTGACTACACACTATTACTTGTCAGCAGAATATGACACCCCACTGTGCAGTGAATGTGACACCACACTGTGCAGTGAATGTGACACTATTACGTTTCACGCGTAATGGTAGTCCATTGATTACTGTGCAGTGAATGTGACACCACACTGAGAAATGTAGTCTATTGATTTTAATATACCCTGATTTATCCTGCGGTATAGTAATTCACGACCAGTCTTTCAGTCTAACAGTATTAGGGTTTGTGGCTAGTAACTACTGTGTAGTCACAGGATGTGGAATGTGACAACACAGTAGGTTACTGTGACTAAACACTGGTTAAATGTCAGTCTGTGTGACTACACAATGGTTCACTGTCAGTAAGTGTCACTAGATATTATTGTGTAGTCCGTGACTGTGACTATATAATGTTCTAATGTCATTCACATACGTATAAATAAATTGCCTATAAGTATGAACTCATGTGAATTGTTCAATGTACAGAATTCATCTTTAACAATGAATTTTAGTCCGAGAACCCTGTTTGAAACTCTGGGCTATCATTGGGCTTTAGAGGATGAGTTCTTTTACCCAACGAATCCTCAGTTACGCTATTCACAAACAGCTACGAACACAATGATGGCGGAATGACAATATCGCTTAACGGAAAGAGAAAATCTAAGCTTACATTTACGTTCTTGCAACTTAAGAAGGCCTCGACAGGTTGCCATTGGTATGCCTATTAACACTCGTCAACAATTAGAGCGAGCATTGTTTCGCATTCGAGTTGAGAACAATCGAATGGCAATCCGTTGTAATCGGTACAATCTACGCCGTATTGCAAGCGACCGTGCTGCAGAAGGGAGGATGCAAGAAGCAATTTTAAGCTACCAATTGAGTGGTGAAGATAGATGTATTTCTGATCATTACCTGTCTGACGAAGATGAAGACTTATGAAGAAGTGTCATGAAAATCTTGTGTTGTAATATTTACACTTTGTCACGGTACTTGTGTTTGCAATATGTTTATGTATTATGTTTCTGTATTTTGTTTTTATATTTTGTTTCTATGAAATATGGTGTACTACTCCAGTTTGTAATATCCATCTAAATTTCAATAATTTATATTATGGAATTAAACAAACATGTCTTTAGAGTATTGAATAAATAATGTGAAATGCAATAATGAAATAACATTATATGAAACTATGAACACAAACAGATTTTATATACAACAATAATATTTATAAATTTTATACAAACAAAGGTAAAAAAAAAAAAATACTACGTCCCACAAGGTGGTGGTCTCCTCTGTCGCTTGGGCCGCTGACCATCAAGCGGAGCCGGTATATCTTATGTCACTCCACCAGCTGCAGGATCATGTGTATGGTGTGTATGACGACCGACTCCATGCCGACCTCTGCCTCGACCTCTGCCTCGACCTCTGCGTGACGGTGATGGCTCCTGTGTAACTCCCTCAGCTGGAACATCAGCATCATCGGAACTGTCCTCGTATGGAATAGGAGAAGTAGGTCGTGTGGCAATCGGTGGAACACCCCGTGGAATAACCATGTCTGCCAGTGGAAGTGATGTATCTGCTGTAACGACTGGCTCTGGTGTAGGTGTGAATGGAGTCGCCGATGCATCAACACCTACTGAGGTCAGCAATGGCTCACACGATGAAACTGTAAGACGATCAAGCGCTGCTGAAGACTCATGGTGAACGACTGGTGTAGGAATGTCAAAATCAAAAGCTGGGACATATGGGGTAGATGGGCCTGCCTCTGCAGCAGTCTGGGGAACATATGCTGTCGATGGGCCTGCCTCAGATGATGTCGCAGCAGTATCGACAGTCGGTGGGGGAGTCTGATCATGTGCGCGTGCAGCTGGCGGTCGAGGTATGCGTACACCACGCTGTCGTGCATGTACTGGGGCTGCAACAACTGGCAGCTGAATGTCTGCCGGTGGCTGCACAAGTCGGTGGTGTTTAGAAACAGCTGACAAACACCGGTAGCTGAGCTCCCCCATATGCCTGATGGCCGCCTGATATCTCCCCATATCAGGCTCCTCACTAACTATATCACGAGCTGTGTGATATACCTGTGTCAGTGTCTGTGCCTGCATCACCACAAAATAAGGATTAATTTATGTACCACATTATATTAATATACCAAGTAAACAACACATACCATCAGCTCGATGATACTGCCGACGGGCTGAAAACCAACGTCTGGTCGCGGCATCGGTGGTCTGATAAGTAGACGACTAATGCGTCGATACCACTCCATGTAGGGATTAGTGGCATCCATCATGTCGAGCGTAGGCTCTCCGTGAACAATAAAATTCCGCCGCTGATCCCACATGCTGATGTACCGCTGATGTGTTGTCGTCCAGTCATAACCATGTCTGCCACGCCTATTGATGGCATGCAGCTCCCGACTGGAATCACATGCCGCTGGTACGGGCTGCCTGCATCCATACTGTCGCAGAACACGGTCTGGGAAATGCCACTCTACCACATCGAAACATATTAGCGGGGTCCGGGTAGTCCATAAGTCCCAATCACGTACGCAATAATCAGGTAGGGTGGCTAACACATCAACAGTGAATGGCTGCCATATCATCTGCAGTATAAAAATTACGATATTTTTTACATCTACACAAAAAAAAAAATTAAAAATTTCGGCAGAGTTTTCCCTATATGTATGACCCCAAATTTTTTTCCAAAATTACTTGTTGCATAATATACATTCAACACAATTTAACACCATCCAACACCATCCAACACCAACAACTAGTAATTAAAAACAACACATCCAACACCAACACCAACCAACAAAACATAATATATTGCATACATAGACTAACAACACATCCAACACCAACCAACAACAACTAACTACATATAGTAGTTAAAAATAATATAAGTATCCGCTTGTATACCTGCTCATCGCGCATCTGATCCAACTGATCTCTATAATGTCTGAGCACATGGGTAGGCGTGTGTTACTCAGAATGCAACATTCCAACTGCATAGCATAAAAAATAAGATTAGTTGAATCTACAGTATAATACTAATGAATAATAAAATTTCTTACCTACACCCACGTGGGCCTGGTGGTAGGTCAGCAAGTGCTGGTACATCTGGTACAGGACCATGTACTGCTGCAGGTGCAGGTGGTACAACAGCTGCTGGGCTAGCGTCTGGATGTACATCATGTAATGGCTCACGTGGGAGTAATCGCTCTGGACGTATATGCGCTAAACGCTCCCACGCCTATAACTATATAAATAAAAAATAAATAGAATTAGAGTGTAACACATACATTTGTCCTTATATAGACATCAAACATAAGTTTGAATGTACTTGTACTAGGACAAGCAATCCACCGATGTCCTTAGCATCACGTCTTGTGGCGATGCACATCTCGCGGTAAAGCCAGACCAATGCCGCGCTACCCCAGCTGTACTGACTAGCTGAGGTAAGATCGGCAAGTAAAGGAAGATACATCAACTTCACCTTGCTAGAAGACTTGTCTAGGAAAAGGTAAGAACCGATCAGTAGCATGATGTAGGCTCTGGCATAACAAGCAATAAAATCATCATCAGCATCTACTGGGATACCTCCATCCAAATGGCCCCGTAATGCAGATAGCCTGAGGGAAGACCCGTCGATAGCCCCCTCGATAGGTGTAAAGCCAAGCAACTGCTGGCATAATGCTGGCCATGTCGTGTCTGGCGGACAACCATCTCTCCCACATACCGCCATACCATCGATCGGGAGGCATATGTGAACTGCAACATCCTGGAGAGTGATAGTAGTCTCTCCCACCGGAAGATGAAAAGTATGCGTCTCGACCCGCCATCTCTCGACAAGCGCTGTGATGAGTGCATGGTCCAGCCGCTTGGACGCAATCTTGTGCGCCCCGTAAAAGCCAACAATAACCAAATGTTGAAGCACACACTCATCTGTGACCTGCAACTGTCGAGCGGTGCGATCACTACGCCTGCAGTGCAACGGAGGCAGATCTATGCCCTGCCAAATGTACTCCGATCGATGCTCAGACTGTAATGCAAGCACCGAGTGGTCCTGTGGACCAGGATGTACTAAACGCCGTCCATCGGTGTCCATGATGAATACCTATATGAATCTGCAAAAAACAACATCAACCATCAAACATAAAACAAATCATTTCAACAAACATGTAAATACAAGACATTGTACCAACATAATATTACAAATGCCAATCTATAATATAAAACAGGACGACTTCAACAAGCCGATCCAACGACCACAAATCATTTCATCTAATGGTCACAAATCTTCTCATTTCTCCATAAATTCATCATTTTTTTTTCCCCTCTCTTCTGTCTGACAAGCCTTATGCAGAGGCCATCTTTTATTTGGGTGAAATATGATTTTAAGTTTATCTATCCTATGAGGTAATTCTTTGATTGTACTGTTTTTTTTACAAGTCAACTTTCGTCAATTCACATTTAGCTTTTACTATACAAACACTAACAAAATTGGTTTTTTTTTTTTTTTGTCTTGATGAGATTAAAGAATATGTGAATTTGGATTGTTGTTCCTTATCACTCTTGAGCATTTAATAAAAAATTTGAAGATTATACATCTTGAAGGAGGCAGTCGAGAATACTCTTGGTGAATTTATGGGGGTATGTTTTTATTTCTGGATTGTTGCCAATTATGCTCTCCAAGTGTGCTATTGTTTTTGTTCCCTAATCATTTTGCTAAATATACAAATTAAGCAACTTTTATTTTACTTTGTATGGTTTGTTTTGCTCAAACTTTACTCTTCCCTAATATTTTTCCTAAATATGTGCCATTGGTTGACACTTCAGTTTTACTTTAATAGTTTTTACGACACGCTACTTAGTTCAGTCATTATCAAATGCAAACAGTGCAAAAATCCATGGATAATAAGAACCCTAAGATTTTGGGGTTTTATTTAGCTTCAGAGGTAAGATGGATACCTTTGTTGTTCTTAAAGTGTTGCTATATTTATATGATTAATCAATACAGACTTTATTTGGTTAAAGAAATAAAATTCCTTTGCAATTGTATTGCATTGAGATGAAGTGAATTTGAAATTATTTGGAATTATATTACTTTATATTTTTAGATGTACCATTGCACGAATTAAATTTGCAAGAATTATTTTGCTTGTAATTGGTTCAATATGAATGCAAGGTTTAATCATATATTTTTTTTTCTTTTGAGATCTAAAGTATTAGTTTTTCTTATTATTTATTATATACATATATTAGTTTGGAATTATATTACTTTATATTTTTAGATTTACCATTTTTAGATGCACCATTGCACGAATTAAATTTGCAATTGAAAATACAATAAACAAATAAACCATTAAACATCAAACAAATCATTATAACAACCATGTAACTACAAGACATTGTACCAACATCGGGCTACAACATAAGCATATCGTAAGGTCCAATACACAAATGATTATAACAAACAACATATTAAGCTCACAAAATAACAACATATAATCTACTAAAGGGATGCTGGAGTCCGCGTATTTATGGATGTACACTTCCGACGGTTGTGACCCGGTTTGCCGCATAGCCCACAATGTATCTGATTACGACCCTCTAGCGGGAAGTCCATCTCATTCCGTATGCGCATCGTCCGTGGCCGACCAATCAAGTCTCGACGTTGGTTACGATTAGGGACTAATTTGGGACGTGGAGGATCATCCTAGTAATGCTCATCCTCCAGAGGAAACATTTCAGGGGCCCAAATTTTCTCCAAAGTATCGATAGTGTATATGGGATCTATGTAGGGCTGAAAATGCATATGAAAATAAGAGCATACAGCCAACACATGCGAGCAAGAAATTCTGTAAATTGCCCATTTTCCGCATGTGCACGAACGATCTTCAAGACACACAACTTGCCTATGACCACCACCAGTCGAAACTTCAGCAAGACCACGCTCCCTATGAAATGCCGTCACGTCGTGGACACGACTCATTTGTTGTCCATGTTTTAATCGTTCCAAAACACGCTTAGGAAACTCCATCCCTTTTTCTTTCCATTTTGCGACTATGTCTCGACATTCAAAATGATACTTAGTGACCCGATAAAATATCGACTGCACACAAGCTGTTATGGGCAAATACCTAGCACATTGCAGAACACTATTGAAAACCTCTGAAATGTTGGTTGTCATGATGCCATACCGTTGTCCACCATCATGTGCTAATGTCCATTTCTCCAATGGTATATCAGTCAACCATTTATACGCTGCCTCTTTCACGTTGCGTATCTAGGTCATCAAATCATCGAACTTGCGAACCTGTGTTGCCTTTCCAACCCTCCACATAAGATCGTACAAATGTGCATCCTTAAACTTTGTATTAAAATTGCTATGAACATGTCGCAGACAATAGCGATGATAACCATGCGGTGGATGCCACCCAGAATCTTCCTTGTTCACAGCCGCAAGGATACCAGTGTGCCTATCAGAAATTAAACATATTCCTTCCCGATATCTAAGAACAATCCGCCGAAGGTAATGTAGGAAAAAAGTCAAACTTGACGTATTCTCTTCTTCCACAATAGCAAAAGCAATTGGAAACAACTGTTTATTAGAATCAAAAGCAGTCGCAACTAACAATTTTCCCTTTGCTTTTCTCGTCAGTTGGAATCCACATAATTCAAAAAAAAATATTCAATAGCAACAAACCAATGTCTGAAGGCATTGTGTAACAAAAAAAAATTGTCTATTAGTAAAAATAAGGCTCAAACCAATTACTGAACTCACCACATAACACACAATATAAATCTCAACTAAGATAACAATAAAATCATAAATATGAACTACCATATTAAAAAGGGAAAATAATTATAGGAATCAACATAATGGAAAACCAACTCAATCACCATATACCATATTATAGTTCTGGGAAATTAAAAGCTCTAAACAAACACTTTTCAAAACAAAATATATACTTCCAAAAAAATTCAACCTGAAAACTAAAGTGGAACACTATACACATGACAAAAATTAAAATCCAAATCCGAATTTTTTTTTTCCAAATTATTTACAAATCAAGTCTAGAATGAAAAAAAAAAAAAAAATCACACTCGTCCCTATATGCGTCGTAACACAAAAATAAAAAGCCAACAATTGATGCATTAAGGAAAAAATTACAATGAAAATAAAAAATGTTTCAAGGCCTCTGGTTCAAAATGTCCAACTACTTGAGTTAATAATTGAAGTTTGTAACTAAAAGTGAGCATCAATACTTTGACCATCAAATCCAAAACCTTACAGTATATAACATTCAAAGATTTAGCCTTAGTAGCATTTCAATGATAATATCAAGAATTTTTTTTTTTTGGTCTGGAATAACACAAATTTAATAGGAAATTGAGACTGCAAACAAAATCATTCATGTTAAGATACAATTAAAAGAAAATTGGTTGCCACTCAAGACTAATATTTTTCACGTTAAATACATACAACAATTAATATCAATCTATACTAATAAAATCCTAACAACTCAAACATTCAATTTCAAAACCATAACTCTAGCATTCAATCAAATTACCCATAAAAAAATAAATGATTAAATTAACACGATGTCATGGAAAATCCGAGTTTGAACATCCAACTATTACAAAACAAAACAACACCGCTACAATGTTTACAAACTCCAAATTAAAATTCATACAAATCAAACTTTTCACCGAACTCACAATTATATAACAGTGTTGCCTTAATAGAACTGTTTACCCAATCATTTACCAACTTCATAATTATAATAGTCATAAACATCTTTATACACATAAAATCATAGATCGTCATAAATCTGTCAAACAAATTTTGGCATTTAAGCATAATTTTAGCATATTTTCAATAGCATTCAATATCATATTTTCAGCATTTGCACGATAATATTACTGCAGTTAAATCATAAGCAGTCTACTTAAAAAGACCAAAAACAACTAAGTAAGTCGCATGAGTTCAAATGCCACAAAGGAATTCAAAATTTAAAAGCAAAATGAGTACTTTAAATGCATAAACCATTGAATAGCAACTACATTACTCCATTTTATTCCTAAATTGATCCCTTGATAGCTCCTTGACGAAGATAGAGGTAAGCAAAGAAGGTTGTCCAAAGATCACAAAAGAAAGGAACCAAGTACTTCAAGAGATCACTGGTTTGGTCAATCAACTTTATAAACAACTCCAGATGTATGAGAAAGTAGAATCCATTTAAGAGCACATAATTATTCAAATTCAGAGACTTCATGAAATTCCATTTTAATTTCCTGAGAGCAAAAAATATGCAGAATAAATGATTAAGGGAGTAATAAGTTAACAAAAGAGATAACCATAGGGAATATTCTTATTTTCTCCAACCTCCTCACTTTTTACTCACTTAAATTCAAACTTTTCAATCTCCTTTAGTACCCATAAATCAGACATGCCGCTACTCGACCCAGAAGCAATTAGTAAGCATCAAATTATAATATGTAAAAACAAACAAAAGAGTTGAAAGTTAATTAAAAAGCCCATTCAAACAAAAATAAGAAAATCAAAAAACCAAGAAAGATCGAACTAAAGATCAAAAAAAATAAAATCGCTTGTCCATGAGTGAAGCATTTTAACAAATAGTTAGCATACAAAATCCAAACATTGACCAAAGTTAAATAAAGTGCTTTTGCTTTGTCATTAATATAAATATATCTATGAGTGAAGCATTTTAACAAATAGTTAGTATACAAAATCCAATTTGTCACAAACCTTATTTCACCAATTAAAAAACCATATTGTCTTAAAGTCGATTTAATTGAACAACCTACACTACTTAAAAGTCTTAAACTACAACAATATCTAAGAGGGATATAAAAAATCACCAAACTCAAATAGATCCCAATAGTAGTTTCCAAGGGTGTTAAACTTTCCAAACCATTAATTTATGAGTGACGCATTTTGACAAACAGTTAGCATACAACCTAACATTCAATATTACCTTATTTCATTAAAACCTTATTTCATTAACAACCCCAAATTTGTCACAAACCTTATCTATATCTATACTACTTCTAAATGTACACATATTGAAAAATCTATACTACTTCTAAATGTACACATATTGAAAAACCTTTTGTTTCACTCTTTTACCCTCTAACAATTTTTAAATATCCAAAATACCATGCACTTGAATGAATATTCATTATAAAATATATTTATTTATTGTTTGACCTTTCATATCTCTCTTTTTATTCTCACTACCCATCTATATCTATATCTATACTCCTTATAAATTTATATCTATGTTATTACTTATAAAAACCTTTCGTTTTCCTAATTAATTTTTTATACACTTAGTACACTTTTTAGATGGCAATAGATTAAACTTGAAGATATGAATAATAACAATATTAAATTAAACTTTTCACGTTCTCTCTCAAACCGAAAGGTTTGAAAAAATCAATGGAATTGAAAGGTTTCCAATCAACGGGTGATAAACACAGGTGGTTGATTTCTTTGTGTTTCATATTCTCTCTTCTTTCCCATATTATTGTGCACAGAAGGGCAAAGGACTCCTATATACTCCCCAATTATGTGAATTTTCTTTTCTCTCTCCACTTCACCAATCTTTTTCTTTGATTTTTTTTTATCTTCTAAGTGTGATATATTGTATGTCTAGGCATGTGTTTCCCATGTATAAGCCTGATTATCATTTTCTTCATCTTCTAATTGGTGTTTGTGCATTTTGATAGCGAAGAACCTCAGCATCGAAGCTTGACAACGACGAAAAATTGATTACGAGGAATTCGATGTATGTTATGTCCAAAATTGGCATGTTCTTAAATTAGTTGTTTAGTGTTGAGTTTGTTTGGATAAAAGTCAGGTAAATTAAGTGAATTTGGTGGATTTGATGAAGTTGAATTTGTCAATTGAGTAACAAACATACCCATCAAACAATGGTTTCCTCACCTACAGATAAAACAATGGGTGCTTTGTCTACTATTGCTTCAAGCTCCACAACTTTTCATGTACAAGGTTGTATTATCTATTGCATTATAAAACAAATTACTTATGGTCAAATTTAGTTCTTCTTCCTCTACTCATAAGTCCATGCCTATATTGTACTATAAGCATCCTACGTTTTAGTTACTAATGAACTTCTCCTTGTAAAAGTTTGTTGAGGGCGAAAAGATTGTTCTTTTTCGAAAAGTAGTTCTGCTTTTAATTGGGTATCTTTTTATTGTTTAGTTCCTTAGATTCTATGTTCTTTGTCTTTTACATTATAGATTTTGGAATCTCTGGTTAGTAAATAGGAATTTTAATGTCTAGATTGGTGGTAGGATAGTAGGAGTGAGCAGATAAACAATGGATTCTTGATGTGACAAAATGAAGGCTACAATGAACCCACTGCAAGTCAGCAAAGATTTTAGTCATGGAGACCATGGTTTTGGGGGAATGAAGATCAAGGTGAGTCCAAAAAACAGGGCATTTAGCACTCAGTTGTGGAGGAACTTGAGAAGTGAAAAAAAGGCCTAGAAAGGTTAAACCAAAGGTTACCTTCTTGGTTCTTATAGAAGACATTTACAGAAATCTCCTGGTGAGTACATAACATATATTTAACAAGATTTTATATTTTCTTTATGACATGCATTGAATTTCAAGAAGAGGGTGTGGATTCAATTCAGATCAAATATTACTATTTTTTGAATGTTGTTGACACTGCTATGAATGTTTAATATTCATGTGAATTTTTTTCTATTTAAGTGTCTTATTGGTTTCAGACTTTTGAAGCACCAATACTTGATCAGCCAAAGGCAGACCCAAAAATTGTAGCTTCGATCATTCTGGGTGGAGGTGCTGGGACTTGCCTCTTTCCTTTTATTGGAAAACGTCCAAAATCAGCCGTAAGAAAGACGCCCACATACTCTTCCCCTTCTTTAATTTTTCACTGTTTAATTTGATTTTCAATCATTTTGATCGATTGCTGGGGGTTAGATTCTTTGAAGTTAACTTTAGTTTAAGAGAATGGAGGAGCATTAAGCCTAAATGAATGGTTTAACTCTGGCTGAATATTGCCCCCATGCCTGAAATTATACAGCACAAGAAGATTTTATGTTGAAACTCTTTAAAATTGTACAATAAACATGATGATGAATTTCTAATGTTCTTTGTTCCAACAAAATGCTGATTTGGTTTGGTTTGTAGGTTCCAAATGGAGGATGTTACCGGGTAATTGACGTACCTATGAGTAACTGCATCAACAGTGGCATAAAAACTTTTTATCCTTATCCAATTAAGCTCTTTCTCCCTCAACCGTCACCTTGCTTGCACATACAACTCTAGAAATGGTGTGAGTTTTGGGAATGAATTTGTTGAGGTAAGATGAATTATTAGACTTGTAAATGGATATATCAGTCAGGAATATTAGAAATGCATAATCTGAAGTTGAACTTTATTTTGAGAATGTGGTTCTTTTGTCTCATGTTACGAAATGTTAGGGATATATTTTATGTTAATTTTTTTACTATGTTAATAATTTTGGTGGAATTTCCTGATGGCTAAAAGCTGAAATTACTCGGGAACAGGTTTTTGGCTGCCACTCAAACTCAAGGAGAAGCAGGAAATATTTATGTTTATTTGGAGCCCCTCTAAACCTTTCTCGGTTTTTCGCAGATGAGGCCATTGTAGATGATGAAAATATGATCACGAGAAAATTAACCAAAACTACAAGTGCATTGGGTGTTTTGTTCCATTTTGGTCCATTGACATAATTTCTTAAATACAATGATTTCTTATTTGGCATATCACGAAGATTAGTTAAAATGGGAGGGTTATATAGATTTTGATGCTTCACATGGTTGCATGCAATAACGGAAACAGATAAGCTGAAAAGGCAAATACGTAGAAGACTATAATGCTGACATTATGTAAGAATATGTTTTAAAGGGAACACTACAAACTCTCCTAAAAAGCTAACAGTTATCATGTGCCACGCCATTAAATAAACTACCTAAGCTGTTTGGAGTATTTCCAATCCAATTTATTAATTTCTCTAAAATTTTACTTTCAATTCGAATAGATAATATACGGTTTAAAAATGCATTTTTGAAGTACAAGTAAAAATGGTATTTAAAAAGAGTTACCAAAGAGTACATAAGTTAACATAATAATGCATACCTCTTATTCACTAAATCTATGTTTTCTTCTACCTGTTCCAAACATAGAAATATAAGAAAATGTTTAAAAATTAAAAGTTCACACGAAAATTAAGAAAAGAGAAGCATGTTGCACCAAGAAGTTCATCTTAAAATGACCATCCAACCAATAGTCTTTAGCTCCTTATATCCATATTTCCTCCTTGCATGCATGACCACATTCAATTAAAATGACCATCCAACCAAAGTCTTTAGCTCCTTGGATCCATATTTCCTCCTTGCATGCATAACCACATTCAATTAATCTAATGGCTCTTCATTTTGTTTTCTCAAGTACACCATGCATTTTTTTTACCTTTTTCGTTTTCTTAATCCGCTTTTCATTTTGACTTTATTTGTGGAAAGAACTGCAAGTGTTTGTTCAAAACAAAAAACCCTCATTATCAATTTACTTTATTCTTTTGTCTTCCATGTGACCTTATCTTCCATATGAAAAAAATTATGCATACACACTTGTGTTATATATATATATATATACACACACATATACACATATATATGCTGAATCATAACTCAAATACAAATCAAAATAGTTCACGTGCAAAGCATGTGTGCAACAATTAGTTTCATTAAAAACCCAAAATTTGCAAATGTCACAAACCCTATTGAATGGAAAACCCCAATTTGAAAAACCTAACATTCAATATTATAAAACTTAGCACTTAATTAGAAAACTTAACACAGAATATTAACACAGATTTCAAATCAAATTTCACAAAATTTCAAATCTTAAGCTATACACAAATTTCAAATCAAAACCAACACAAATTTCAAATAAACCAGCACACTTACCTACTGTCACAAATGGATGAGAAGCAGGTGGTGGTCGTGGTCCTCACTGGTTGTCCCTGGGTTGCAGCGTGTAATGGGTGGTGGTGGTCGCTGGGTGTTGGTCGTCCTCGATGGTGGTGCTTGAATTTGGGCCTTCGATCGTTGGGTGGTGGTGGGTGGGGCTGGGTGGTCGTGGGTGGTGCTGGGTGGTTGTGTCGTGAGTGGCGCTTGGTGGTGCTGGTTGGGCGTGGGTGGTGCTGCGATGGAGGTGGTTCAGCGATGGAAGTGGTTCTGCAATAGTGGTTCTTCGACAATTGAAATTGAAAGCCTGATGAAGCGTGGGTTAGGGCTCACATAATTTGGGGGAAATAAGGGAGGAGGGGAAAGAATAGGGAAATCAGACATTCAATTTTAAAGACGTCAGTCCGTTTGACGCCTCTTCTTAAAACGTCAAACCGACTGACGTTTTTAAGGCGTTACTGGGCTTGTGTTTTGGGCTTAAAAACGTCAAACTGACTGACGTTTTTATGATAAAGACGTCAGTCCATTTGACGTGTTTAGCATAAAAACGTCAGTCGGTTTGACGTTTTTAAAAACTACCTGCATTTGAGAATTACTTTCAAAACCACCCTTATTGGGGACTTTTTTTTCAAAAGTCTATGGGATTGGTCAAAAGCTCTTCATTGGTGTTATTGACATCTAACAGAATCGGTGATGTTATGAAATATATTATAGTGAACTATTAATTTTACCTTTAAGTTGACTCTTTAATTTTATTAATCAATTGATATTTAATTTCATTAATTCAAATATTAATTTCATCATGCTAATACTAATTTCATCAATATTATGATAGGGATGAGAGTAACATTTCAGAAACTATAAGTGGTGTTTTTGTAATTATGCCAATCTAGAGGGCGTGTCGATAAAATTTATCCAAAATTTAATGTATTATAATATTGAATTAATAGTACACTTTTTGCTTGGATTCATTGATAATTTAATGATCATAATTATTAAATTATTAAATTATATTGTTAAATTATCTTTGAAGTATTTTAATCTTGTTTCATTACACACAAGTCAAAAAAAGGAGTTTTATTTACCAAAAAAAAAAAAAGAGTTTTTGGTATGAAAGAAAAATATTTTTATGCCAATATTTATCTCCATAATTGTGGGATGACATATACTTTTTTTTATAAATAAATTGAGAGTGTCATTCTCTAATCGAATGCCACTGGATATTAAGTTTCCTTTTTCATTTTTATTTCTCTTAGTATTATTTTAATTGTCCCTTTTCTTGTTTATTCCTAGCCAATAACATATAGTGTTAAATTTTAAGGTATGGTGTATTTTAAAGTGTACGAAAACAAAAACAAAATAGACTTAACCACTCAAGGATAATTTTTTCATTTAAGTACAAATGAATTTGAAATATCAATTTTCAAAAAAAATATTCTAAGGTATTATAATTTAGACCTATTATAATTTCAAAAATTCCAACAACTTAGTTTGGACCTGATACGTGGGTTTTGCTTGGACATGTGCAAGACCGAAACTACTTTAGGGGCATGTTTGGTATGTGAGTTTGGAGGGGTTTTGAAACATGGGTTGGAGAATAAAACCCAATAACCTTATATTTGAAAAATGCATAGTTAGTTCAGGGTTTGAAAGTTAACCCGCATTAGGTCTCAAAATTAAATCCAAGTTCATGAGTTTCATAAAACCCACCGGGGGGGTTTCATATGTGAGTTAATGAGTTTAAGCTAGCAAATGACATTTATACCCCCATATATCTTATATACGTAAAAAAATATGGGTTTGAATTACATTGATTAAGGGGCACAATAATCATTTATATACAAATATATTATCATAATAGTAATATATCCGTGCGCATACCAAACATGAGTATAGACGACACTGAATGTTGAATCCCATCTTTGAATTTGAAAGGGTTTGGACAAAGCAATTCAAACTCCTCTAAAAAAATCAACCAAACAGCCCCTAGAAGGATACCGCAAATACATTTGGGGTTGCCCCTCAATACTAGAGAAAAATGAGATATAGAATACTGAAAAATAATAAATATATGACTTAAGTTAATTTAGGTGGTGATTATTCTTAGGAGTGATGGAAGTTCAAGGTTATCATCGTGTCGTAGATTGAATAGTTGAGGGGTTATATTGATAAAAAAATAATGTTAAGAGACTTAATTGACATAAATGAAATAATTTAGGATTCATGTTTGTAAAAAACTTTAAATGGAAGCTTGTAGCGAACTATCCATACGAGAAAATGTTATTTAAACTTAAGTTAGAATATAATTTAAATACTTAATTCAATTTATTTAGTGAATTAATGATGAGTTTCATATAACATTAGAATTCATAAGTAATTTAATAATTATATTTAATTAAATTTATATTTAAATTCTCAAATTAGATTCTACAGCATTTTTTTTTGGGAAAATTTCAACCACACCCCCTCTAGTTTACCATATCTTCAAGGACACCCCCTCTAGTTTCTAAATCTTCAGTGACACCCCCTGTCAAATTAAAAATATTAATTATAATGCAATTTTACTAAATTGTCCACGATATATTTGAGGACAAACTTCATTCACACCCCCTCTAGATAAACATATCTTCAATGAGACCCCCTCTAGATAAACATATCTTTAATGAGACCCCCTCTATTTTCTAATTTTTTTACGTATTAAAATTCGATTCAATCTAATTAAAATTTATTTTTTTACATATTAAAATTTGAGCCAAAAAAAATTTATATTTTTTACGTATTAAAATTTGGGCTAATTAAAATTCTATTTGAGCCAATTAAAAATTATTTTTAATCGACTCAAATCAAATTTTAATCAACTCGTATTGAATTTTAATCAGTCCAAATTTTAATACATAAAAAATATAAATTTTAATTGACTCCAATTTTAATAAATCGAATTTTAATTGACACGAATTTTAATAAGTAAAAAAATATAAATTTTGATCGACTCGAAAGCGAATTTTAATCGGCACTAACAATTCGGGTAGAATTCAAATCGACTCAAATTTTAATATGTAAAAAATAAATTTTAATAGGCTCAAATTTTAATAAGTTAAAAAAAATAAAATTTATTCAACTTCAATCGAATTTTAATTGGTTCAAATTTTAATATGTAGAAAAATAAATTTTAATCGGCTCGAATTTTAATAAAATTTTATGTAGAAAAATTACTTAAGGTTTATGTAGGGGCATTTTTGGTATTTTAGATTTTTTTTTTTTGTTAGAAATGATAGTTTAATGATAGGGGGTGTTAGTGATATTTAAATATAAACTAGAAGGGGTGTCACTGAAGATTTAGAAATTAGAGGGAGTGTCCTTGAAGATATGGTAAACTAGAGAGGGTGTGGTTGGAATTTTCCCTTTTTTTTTTTTTTTGTTGGATAAGTTAGATTCTATTGCATTACTCCTACCTAGGTATCATACCACTATACAATTAATGTAGCCGCTTGCTATTTTGTAGCTTAGCGCTTGGACGATGACCCTTCGAGTTTCACTACTGATGGCAATGTCTAGTTGCTTCTTAGCTTCGTTTCGATTAACAATCCTTACATGCCAAATTGTTCAGTGAAGCACACTCCCACTCCCATAAAGATTGGAAAGTTGACCCGGAAAATCTTGCTGCCCCACAAAGCCCATAACGGTCACTAAATTTAGAAGCATGCCAGTTCTGTATCAATGGCGACAACTGAAAGCAAATAGATATAAAATAACGGATCTGACTGATAAACTCTGCACATATGCACGCATTTTGACCAAAAAAACCCATCACTTTCCTGCGAAAATACAACAGAAAAGAAAAGAAAAGAAAAAGAGAAGGTGGTGGTGGGTAACTGCTACAGTCAAACAATTGTTTCATTAGTTGCAGAAATCAATACGAGTGACCCACACAAGGAAAAGGAGGAACCATCAAATTTCTTCCTCACAAAAGCCATTAAAGCACCTTTTGTGCACAAAAGTGGCCACAAACCCACCAAAAAAAAGCTACTTAAAAAATAACCCAAAAAAGAAAAAAGAAAAAAGAATCAAACCAACAAACCCAACTGAAAAAGCTTCAAACTAAAATGAGTATATCACGTGACCAAATATATAGGCAAGGCCGAGGTAGAGATCCTGTGATGTTGTTGTTGCTGGTCCATGTTAAGTTCCCTGAGGCTGATGTACGGAATCTCCACCTCCCCCTTCGTCGCCGGAGTCAGAGTTCCGGCGAGTGGGCCGGAAGAAGGCCGGCTAGTAGTACAGTAAGGTGTGCTTGACCCACTTCTGCTCTCAGTGACGTACACTGGGCCTGAGATTGATCCTCTGATGGAGCGTCCACAGTGGACCCCGTTGTTGTTGAAACCAGTGCTGGGTTTGTTGTCATGGTGGGTCCACTTCAACTTGAAGAAGAGCAGAGCGTTCTTCCACCAACGTCTCTTGTTCTTCTTGATCTTCTTGGAGGATTCGTCTCTCGAGGTGGGTTTTTGCAGCTTGAAGTGTAGTGTATCTATGGATCTTGATGCCTCTCTCTTGTGCTTCCTTGCTTCTTCCAAAACCTTGTCATATACACAAACTAAAGTGAGAGAGCTATACATGAGTGACAGTGTGTGTGTGAGAGAGAGAGAGAGAAAGAGAGATAGAGTACCTGAAAATAATCGATTTGAGGGTCAAAGCCATAGTCACTGAAGTGATGAGGCTCAGGCATTGGGAATATTGGGGACTTCTTTGACATAGTTTGTGTCTTTGAGCTCTTTTTCTACTTGATGAGTTGCTTGAAGTTTTGGGTTGTTTTTGGTCTTCTCAGAGTGCTTCTAGGTCAAGGAGAAGGTGAGATAGACGTCATAGTTTTTCACTTTTTGAAGAAGGGGAGAGGAGAGAGAGAGAGAGGGGTGTTAAATGCAAGTGGTTCATTGGGGGCTCAAGGTGGGAATGGCCGTTGGTATTTGGGAAGGCTAGTAAATGCACTAACGAATTTTAATTGGACTCGCAATGGTACGCACCCCAATTTTAAATGGCATTTATTATCCCACGCATGAAGTAAGGTTGAGCATACATTAGATGGATCCTTTACTTTATTTTTGGTCCAAGATTATTAATGCTACTATACTATATATTATTGTTAAAATTATTCACGTTACACCGTATTTTCAAGCACTGGTTATCTCTAATTGTTTAATAATCATTACATCTAATAACTACTATAATAATGAATTAAATGAGAGTCACTACTCTTATTTTGTAATTTCTCTAATTGGTTGGTGATATCAGTGTGTTAGAATGAAAATATTTACCCCAGTTAACTGGCTATTGGAAGCAATCTCCAAGGGCCCATAGGAAGAAGAGTTCTCAAACAGAGACCACCACCCAGCTCAAGTTCATCCACTATATAAACAACAAGCCCAGCTGAAGGAGCCCTAAATTTCATTTGGGCTAAAAAATCCTTTGACTTAACTGTCCAAAGTCCAAGCAAAACCTCAGTTTCTATCCAAACAGGTATAACAACTCTACCACCAAGAGAGAGATTGTGGGGGGGGGGGGGGGGAACACTTTATACTGTTGACGAGCATTTTGGATGCTTAAATTATTGGCAAAGGCTATTAGGAGCCAACAACTCCACCAAACTTAACGAGTCTCCTCGTCAACAAACCCACCAAACTTAAACGAGTCCACTTGCTTTGTAGACTCATAACTAGCCATCTCACTCGTGTCTAGGTGGATTTATGTTGAGTTTTAATAAGTTCGTATTAAAAAAAAATTATTTATACTTAATTTATTATTGATTTGTATTTAACAAAGTATGTCTTATCGAGTCCGTGTCGTAAATGACTCATATATAATTAATGTGTACACGAGTAATATCGTATATTTTTTTTGATTAACTTCACTCGTATCCGATTCGTTTATTAATTGTGTTATATCAGATCTACTTATTTACAAAATAAGTAACTTAAAAAAATTTAAATTTTATAATTCCGTATCGTGTTTCAGTTCTATCGCCTTTCTTAACGTATCGTATTATATTCTAACTCCTTTGCTCATAATAGAAGGCCAATTCCGTCATTTCAAAGAATGCCGCGTCAACAACGGCGCCTCTCACACTTCAACAACATGTAAGCATCTCAGAGAACGCCACTGAAACCATCAAGAACCTTCCTCTCCTTTTCTCGCTCCTCCCCCTCCCCCTCCCCCTCCCCAAGTATAACATAAAGCCACCCTCTTCATCACTCCGTCAAGCCATCCACACCCCATTTCTCTCTCTCTCTCACACACACACACATGGGGGACATTACTGACATGGGCGTCCTCCATGACCCATCGGAAAACCCACCAAAGAGCTACGCACTGAGTGGCAAAATCATGCTAAGCGCAATAATCATCTTATTCGTCGTTGTGGTCTTAATGGTAGTCCTCCATCTCTACGCTCGGTGGTACCTCCTACGCGCTCAAAGGAGACAAGTCCTCCTCCGCCGACGCCGCAGCCGCCACCACCGCCGCGCCCACCTCGTCTTTTACGTCGACAATCCCAATTCCACCGCCACTCGCGGCCTTGAACCTTCGGTGCTGAACTTACTTCCAGAGTTCATCTACTCCTCCAAGACCCACCCGGAAAAGCTAGAATGCGCCGTGTGCTTATCGGAATTCGAAGAGAATGAGAAAGGTCGTCTTTTACCTAAATGTAACCATTCTTTTCATGTAGATTGTATCGACATGTGGTTTCACGCTCACTCCACTTGCCCAATTTGCCGGTCACCGGTTGAACCGGTTCAGGCGGCCGAAAACAACCGGTCCGATGTGGTGGTTTCAGTGGGTGAGACTGAACCGGGTTCAAGTTCTGAGTTTTGCCTTGCCTGTCAACACGAGGAGGAGGAAGAGGAACAGAGCGCTTCGACTTCAATGGAGTCTCGGAGGAAGGTTAAGGACATGGTGGGTGTGACGATAGAGGTGCCAAGAAGAAATCAGTCAGGGGACGAGTTGGGACTGAGTTCACCAGCGAGTCAGGGGTTCAAATCACCTGGGGCTCGTTTGTTGTCTCTGACGAGAATTATCAGTATGAATAGAAGAGGATCCGATACCGGGACGAGTTGTGGTGGGTCGTCGGTGGGGACTGAGTTGGATATAGAGCGGGGAGTAGCGAGTTGACTCAGAAGCTAACTCGGAGAAACTATTCAACTTGACAGAACAGTCACGCGACGGCGTGTTAGAACGTTGAAAGTGTCAAAAAAGTCAGACTTTTTTGCCAACTGTCAGTCTAGATGGAGAAGTGGTTTTTGCCACGTGGCACTCATCGATCGACTATTGTCTTTGGATTGTACAGATACGTGAATATAGATGATTATGGAGCGCAGCCATCGTTGACCGGGTTGTTGACTAGGGGCTGTGGATATTATCCAATTCTTATTTATTTATTTAATTTTTTACTGAAAAGCGTGTTGTTCAAAAGTATATGAAAATCGCATTGCTTTAAGAAAACAAAATTTTAGGACTTCTTGTTGTTAATTTTTTGTTATTTCCTTTATATAAAAGAAGTTATGGTATTAAAAAATAAATTTTTAATTATAAGGTTTAAATAATAAAATAATATTTAATAATAGAATGAGATGAATTTTTTTGAAATGGCATGTTTTAATTGATACTATATTCTAACCCTTAAATAACATTTGTTAATTGGTCATAACAATTTGGGAGCGAGTGATTGTTACAATGAACAAAGTTTTGAGTCTTATTTAACTAAGTATCTTTTGAGAGAATATCATTACATAAATCTTGAGTGGTCCAAGTTGTATTTGAGTTAATTCAGAGTCGTCGAATTATCGTCACTTAATCTGTTGATATGATTTTGCGATGTCAACATTTTTTTTCAAATCGTATCGTCTGATATAGCGCCGTGATGTTACGATCAATATATCTTAGATTTTTTTGAATCGGTAAACGATACCACGACATTAAAATCAATGAGTTGACGAGTCTAGCAAGTTCACTAGTCGCTTGAGGTGTTGAATGACATGCATAAATTGGTTGCTTTTGTTCCAATGACGTCAGGGACATGTGCTTGCTTTTCTCTTGGACAAGAAATTGTGTTAGTAATTTCGTCATTACGCGGAGTTCTTTGCCATGACCAAGTACATTTTCTGATGTGTTTCACTTGGCATCGAAGCAAAAGACAAGGGAGCTTTGGGGCTTCTGTTCCCACACTGTTCCCTCTGTTCTCTGCTTTGATCCAAAAGGATAGCCCACTGCTACAATGCCATGCGACTGTGACCTAAGATTTCTTCTGGATCTGTTCTGTTGCCCTTCTTTTTATACACATATTGCGACCCAGTACACAAATTTTTTGTTGTTGTGAGGGTTGAGTAGGCCCGACAATTGTGTCTAGTGGAATGGTTTCGTGTCGGGTGGGACGGGTTTGTATTAAAAAATCTTCCATTCATGTCTTATTTGTTTATATAAACGAGACCAACTATCACACCTATACATGAATCGTTATTAAACGGATTACCGATACAACCCGTGAGTCACTCGCTAAATAAGAGAATATGTTAGAGTATTTCGAGTCCACACGAAAAATCATCAACTTGCTACACATTATACATGTTTGACATGTTTGTTATAACAATAAATTATGGCTGAACAAAAAAATAAAGACAAAAATTAACATTAAATGACTACTAAATTTGAATGAGTTTAAGAGATGGGAGGTGTGAGATGAAGCAAGGCTAAGAGACCTAACTTTTTAAAAAAAAATTTATAGTACCACTGTTAACGGGTTAAACAAGTTGAAACGAGTTTATGAGTTAAACACGAAACCGATTCATTTATTTCACAGGTCTGTCCAGTTAACTCGTTAACCATTTGAACTCATTAATATTACACCAAAACGTGCTAAATTCGTGTCGGGTTCATGACGATTTTAGGAGTCGTGTTTAGAATTACTAGACCTACGTCTGAGAATTGTGAGACGTACACAATTTTATCCATGCATGCAGAATAACCTTATTATTACGTTAAAGCCCACCTTCTTTAATTACTAAACCAACTACCAAAAAGATGGGGGTCTTTGCACTGGATTTTTTGATTTCGGATGTCCAAGCTGGCATTTAAATGAGACCCATTTTATACAAATAGGTCTCTTCCACGTTAATGATTGTAATTAGTCACATCATTTACAAAATATATTTTGGTAAAAATTATAGGAAAAGTATATTGTTCCTACCCCAGGTTGACTGGGAGAAACCAAACCCCACGTTAAATACCCCACCATCATGGCCACTGTCATGAAAGTAGTACGTGCTCCAGACGGTACCAACGTGAACACAACCACCATCATCGCCATCGACAGCATTGGAAAAAGACCTTAACATTTTCCACCGAACACCATGACAATTTCCTTGCAAGACACATGGATTTTCTAGCGTATCGAGACTAGGAAAAAGAGAGGCAGCCGCAACGTTATTTCAATTTTGGGAATTTTGACTTGGGCATTGAAAGAAGTGTATCTAAATTTGACTTTGGTGACATATGAATTGAGTGTTTAGAGCAATACTATCCAATTTAAATTTGGGATCATAAATAATATTCTAAATCAATAAGGACTATTGGATCAGTGATTCATATTTAAAAAAGTTGATGAAATCTACTCAGCTAATAATCTCCATTCATTTAGAATCCAAATTTAGGTTGCATAGCCTTTTTCAAGTGGTTATTATGATTATAAAGGATATGTGGGTGGGTAGTTGGTTTAGTTGGAAGAGAGAATTTCGGTTATATATCATTGGTGCACGCATTACGTGGGTCAATTCAAGCACGAAACACAAATAAGCAGGTTCAATTAATGTTAGGATATCTGACATTATTAACGACACATGATATGAGTTAGGGTATAAATGAATAGTATTAATAATGACGAGTTCAGATTCAGACCAAGTTTGAACTTAGTTCACGAGTTAAACCCAAATCATCAAAAGCTAGGTCAGGCTTAACTCATAGCCTCAGTCCAATCCAAAACCTAAGAGTTCAACAAGAGTCAACGGACATGAGAAAGTAATCATCGGGATAACCATTACTTCAAGATAGTGTCTATTCCTAATAGTAGCTATCATTCCCGATAAATTAGTAGCTTGACCTTCACGTCACCACCACAGCTAAAACTCTGTGCCTATAAATTGTAAACCCCCCTTACACATGAGGAAAGATCTCACACACCTCACTTTAAGCATATTATTGCTCTCTCTCTTCCCCTACTACCTTCTACTTTCTCATTAATAGAGTTTTTCGACCACCGTTGTTGCCTTAAGTGGTTAGGTCAACCAGTCCTAACCACCAAATATGTCTCTTATTATTAATTGCTTCATTGATTGCTTTATATCACACTCGACTAATTTGATCTTACATAAATCTACTTTTGTGTATCATCAAGTACAAATTTAAAATAATACAACCCAAAAATGAACAACAAAACTCAATTGGACCCCCTAGGAAAGGTGATTCTCTGTTGAGTTACAAGGACAACTCTACTTGGCAAGCTGTAAATCCCAGCCAGGAATGATGCCTTTGTTTCTGCTTTTGTAATGCAAAGGCCTAGCAGAAAAACACTTGGACATGGAAAGGTGATTACAAGGCACAGAATGACGACCAACTCTGCCTTATTAACCATGTTACAAGCCTCTTGAGCTGTAAGTACATCAAAGTAATAAGTTTTAAGGATAGAAAATATTACAACATTGAATGTTATTAGTAACTTACTACAATGTTTGGGTCACCTTCTCTTCTGCGCCGAGCCATTAGGCTAGGGAGGTGTTAATTATCAGAAGATATAACGCAATAGCTTACTTGCTAACTAGTACATGTCAACCCTGCAGCATGCAATTCTCTTGGTTCAATAAATCGGGACCTTCGTCTCCTCTTTCCTTCAGGGGTGCACCTACCAACACCAACTTTTCCAAGCTTTAGAGAGAATTTGCAATTCAGTTGTGATGATGTCACTGATAAGATAGATCTTGATGGTGATGAACTAACGGGGCAATTCTCTTTTCCGGACTTGTTCCTTTGATAGTCTTTTACTGATTTGTCACTCTCACGTTCATTACATCCTTTCCTAATTGGAGATTTAGCTCTTTACTTTGATGATCGAAATAGCACTTCTTGTCACGCTTAATGAGCCAGACATAGAAGGGATTCGCAGCTGTGAAACACGTGGACTCACCATCAGTGCAATCCCTCTCCAGATCAACATCTCCATTGTTCACCTGAGAAAAGGTAATGCCAATTCTCAATTTCACCTTGCAAGCAAGCGGTACCCTGCTTCTTTTCAGAATGAGTCTTATTATGATACTGAGGAAAATTTTACAGAAAAGTTTTGTATACCACAGGATTACCAATTGCAGAAATGCAGAAAATGTCCGAGCAACATCATGCTTCTCTTGGCCATAGACAAGATCTGCAAAGGACATGGCATTTCCACAGTCTGCTTTCAGTAATAGCTTATCCAAAACTCTTCCACGATATTCAAGAATATCAAATGGTGGGCGTGAGTCCTGTCAAAAAAGGAGGTCATTGGTTCAAAAATAACTACAAAGATGAATGAACAAAATCTGAATTAAGGTTGTGATATGTAAAGAGAGTGAGAGGGAATGCACACACTTGTTCTTCCAAGTTCTGCTCAATTCTCTGTTTCCATGTTGAAACCTGAGCAGCCAATTCGGTCTCCTTCTCAGTTTCAGCAATGCTAGCAAGGAGAGAATCCTACACATAGGAATATGGGTTACTAACCATGTTGCTCCACCAATAACTCAACAAATCCTCTAAACCAACCCATAATTCAACAAAGGTTTTATAAAAGTGCAACTGAATGCATAGATGTGCAATCCATATTATTTTGGTTCTCTGGCCTTTTGAATTTGGATTGCACTAGGCAACAACTGAGATGACCGAGCGAAATTACCCAAAATAGCTGGGGGCATAGAATGCAGCAGAAATATGTGCCAGTTAAGTCTTCTATGATTAGATAGCATATCGTCTTCATGCTTTTTCTTTGTTTGTGAAATAAACCCTGACCTGCAAACATGACCCTCAAAACCCCCACCCACCCCCTAAACAAAAAAAAAAAAAAAAGGGAAAAAAACCGCACACATGGATCTAGATGTAAATTTGAAAAAAATACATTATTATCAGGTGAGATCGACAAGATCTTCGAGACTCGCGTGAGAATTTGCATCTTCATGTCTATAGTCTTCATTGGCATCAAAGTGAACACTGCCATCATAATCATGCTGCATAGAACATGAGCAATCAAAACAGAATTTTCTACTGGACCAGTAGCCTTTACACAAAATACGGGTGAAAACACATTAAATGTTTGTCTGACCTTTTCAGGGTGTAGAGGTATGTCTTCATTCATGTATGCACCCTCGAACATGTCAAAATAACGAGGCCCTAATTCAGGGCCCCCATTATTATATCCGTTGTCTTCATTGTCATTCTTAAAGTTACAAAACCCATCATGATTCTCATGCCCTCCGAGAACAAGCAATTGTCGCAGCTGCAGGTAGGACTTGTGTTATGTAACTAGACAAACATAGGGAGACAACACTATCAAAGTATCAATACATGGACCTTTTCATAGAGTGGAGGAGATTGTGATTCCTGTATTCTTTCCAAGGCATGTTGTTGTTTTCCCATATTTCATTAGGCTCTGAACTAATGGGACCATGCAGTCTTGCAAGAGGGATCTCTGTAGTTACGGGAATTCGTTTACAGGAATTTACTCCATCCCTTCCACCAGCTTTCACTGTTTGGAAGCAAAAGCAAAAGCAAAGTCAAATAATATTATGTGAGTGACGAAGAATAGAAACAAATAAGGAAGAAAAGGAAAGAAAACCCTGTGCGACCTTGTTTATAAGGTTTTACTTTCAAATTTCCAGGTTCATGGGGATTCAAAGGTTTCCATGGATCATCATTGTCTTCATCATCTGAATTGTCCAAGTCCCTAGGCTCTGAATACTCATAATCCATCTCAAATACATGATTGTTGTCTTCTGGAAGACCCAATATTACCACCATTAAATTCAAAGCCATTATCAACCAAAGGAGATTGATTGAGATTAGTATTGTGGCTCTTTCTAACAGATAACTTGTGGCCAGTTCCCCCAGAATGTTTTGTGGGAGACTGAAAGCTCTTGCGAGACTTGGAGTTCAATGAATTGCCTCTGCAAACACCATTCTGCCATTTACTATCTTTACTGTTACCCTTCAAAATGTCATTAACTGCCACCGCATCACATGAGTCTAATAAGATAAAGTCCCAGTAAAGATCGTTGGTCGCTAACTGTAGGGAAAAACAAACTAATAAATAACTTAAGTCATACTAACATAAGTACCAGAGGTATATTGACAAGACTAACACAAAGGTACCAGATAGGACTCCAATTCACCAGCACCACCGTCAGCATCTATGCAGTCACCTTCAAGCACAACTAGATTAGCAGGGGGCTTCACAAATTGATTTAATGGAGTATCTCTGCCGAGAGTGGGAATTCTTAGCTTCCACTGCAATACTAGAAAATTTTAGCCAAGTAACATACTTGAACTCTGCAAGATACTATATAGTGACAAGCTACCTGAGACATCATCTAATTCCCAGAATTGATCATTTTCTTCATCAGCAACGGCATGACAATCACTTTCTTTTGGTTGGACCGACGTGCTCTCTGGTTGGTAATGCTGACTGTTCAATTAGTACAGTTTCTATTAACTTCCAGATACATTCCACTTTGCATCAGATAGTGTAAAGAGAGAAATGAACCAAACATATTGTACACTTTTGTAGTTCTCGCACTGGTGGAGATATCAGATCAGTAGCTATTGCCCATAGCTAAGCCTAGTATTCTATCTTCATAAGTGGTGACAACTATTTAGAAAGGTAAACTACTTTGGTTAAATTACCAACATTGAAATAAATAATTTAGTGATAACACGAATATTGACTCAAAGAAGCAAAAGGGAATTGTGGACCCTTTTTTTTCATTTTTTTTCTTTCCAAGCACCACAACTTTCATCAAGTCCCTTCTTGACCACTAGGGCACCAAGTACCAACCCAATCAAAATATTTCAGCTTACATGAGAAACTTATCAAATGGAATCTACATTCAAACTCAAAAAAAAAAAAAAAATGACTTGTATTTGACATAAAAGACAAATATACTACATAAAACTCGAAAATTCATCTCCACTATAAATAACTTACAAATTTTAAGTCAACATTAACCCTAGTAAATGTTGGTTACTCAGGGCCGGAAATACACCACAAACAAGATATAAACAGAAGAGGAATCTTTATTTCTCCCTAGAAATAAAATACAAGAATTATTACAAAATATTCTCACACAGAGATCTCTCTTGAATCTTTCTCTCTCTCTCTCTGTTTCTTCCTCACTAAGAGCGTCTCCAAGGGGGGAGGCATATGGGGTGGCATACCCCATATGCCACCCCAAATTCAAAACAGTTCACTCCAAAGGGGGTGGCATATGGGGTTGGAAAATAACATCAAGGTCTTTGGGGTGGCATTTTTGGCAACTCTGGCGAGAGAAAATGGGAGGTTGCAAATGGATTGGTGAATATAGATCCGTTAGATGAATATAGATTCAACGATTCATATAGATTGATGAATAAAAATATGAAAATGGCACCCCATTTTGACACCTGTCATTTGAGCAGATTTATAATTTAAAGGTGTCAAAACACTGTTCAAAATTACAAAATGATATTTGGCACCCCAAAAATAACACTCCCCCTTGGAGATGCTCTAAACTTGAGCATATTTTTGGACTTCACTAAGCTTCCTATATAAATAGTTTCTGGCCAAGAAATCAAGAAAGGAAAGGAAAACAATTCAAAGCTCCTGCAAGCTTTGTCAAAGCTTCAGCCGTCCATAGAGGTGGCTGCTAGAGTGGGCTGCTGGGTATAGAGGTGGCTACTAGAGTGGGCTGCTAGGTACTAGAGTCAGCTACTGGTAACCTTCTGATGGAGCTGGAATGAGCTGGAACCTTCAGTAAAGCTCAGAAATTTGTAATTGAAGTCAAACCTTTTCTGAGAAATGAAATCCAACGATGTAAAACCAAAGAATAAAGATATTCCACCTTCCGACTATACACTTGAATTGAACCCTTAAGCAGCAACGCAGCTACATTCCTCCCAAAATCACAACACCAAAAAAAAAAAAAAACCATTTCACCGAAAAAAAAAAAAAATCAAAATTCAAATAACCTAACCTTCGGCAAAATTTACAGAGAGGTAACCTTCATCTTTTCCGGTGATTTCACCGGTGCAAATCTTCAGAAGATATTCCTCGAGGTTCTTGGCAAGATCGACGGCCTAATTCGATCCTAGGTCACGAAGTGGCTGTACTGTGTGAAATTTGCCGCTGAAATCGTGTTGTTCTTGATCGCTATTCATTTTTATGGTGATAGATTAGGATCGTCCATTATCTCGTTCTGAAACCAAGCCCTCAAAATTCGGTGATACAGACGAAATGCCCATTCTTTGAACTTAGGGTTTTAACAATAAACCAAGAAATCCTAGAAAAGGTATATAGCTGTACCTATGGAGAGAGAAATAGAAAGCGCAAAGGATCAGAAAATCGCAGAGTACACGAACGAAAGAGAGAGAGAGATTCAAAAATTTTGGTGACCGTTTTCCCGCAACGGGAAATGATGGTTCTGGGCTTGGGCTTTGACAAATTAATAGGGCCGAAAGGAGGAAAAAATGATGGGAGCCCATCTCTCAGGGCTAGGCCCAGTCCAACCTTAATAGTTGGTTGTTCAATGTATGTATATGTAAGCAAACCCAAACGCATAGACTGATAGACTAACCTTTTACCATTTCATATAGTACACAAGCATCTCCTTCTTATAACACATTACCACAAATTGATACAAGTTGTTCACATTGTCTGAATTTAGCTTAGAGACTCCCAACTTTAATTTAGCTATTCTTTATATAACCTCACATTTTTTAGAGAACTTGCTGTTCTATTCTAATTTTGGCCTATACATTTTTTGTCCCTTAGTCCACATATAAATGCTTCCATGTGCAATCTTCCATGTTTGAACCCCTTCTCACATCAAGGGGAAGAAAAATGGGTTCAAAGAAGAAGATCACCATTATTAGTGTCTCATTTGTACTCCTAGTGGCAATGGTGGCCGTCTTGGCCGTTACTTTCACCCACAACAATGGCCAAACTGCCTCTCCTACGGGCAGTAACGGTAATATTTCATCATCATTGAAAGCAGTTCAAGCAATCTGTCAACCAACTGATTATAAGGAAACTTGTGAGAATAGCCTCTCAGCTGCCACGAACGCCAGTGACCCCAAAGAACTTGTAAAGGTTGCCTTCAATGTCGCGATAAAGGAGATTGGCGACGTGATGAAGAGTTCTCTTCTTCTTCAACAAGCTGCCAAGGACCCAAAGACGATTCAAGCTTACAAAACCTGTACTAAGCTCTTGGATGATTCTGTTTATGATATTGGGCGATCTTTGGATAAATTCAACTCTTTTGATGTTAGTGAATTTGATAATGTCATTGGTGATCTCAAGACATGGCTTAGTGCCGCCATAACTTTTCAAGGTACTTGCTTAGATGGCTTTGAGAAGACAATGGGAGATGCTGGTGAGAAGATGAAGCAATTATTGAAAACGTCCCAAGAGCTCACCCGAAATGGCCTTGTCATTGTTAGTGAGCTAGATCAGGTACTCAACTCAACTCAGTAAAATCTCGTCTCAACAATTTTTGATCCGACTATGTCAATTTGGTTTTCTTCTGTTTCATCCATCAGGTCCTCATGACTTTAAATATACCGGGCTTCAGCCGGAGACTACTTTCCGATAAACCGGAGATTTCCACGGGAGAGCACCCTTCATGGGTCGAGAACGGAAAGCACCGCCTCCTTCAAGCTACTCTGGCCAGCATCAATGCTGATGTGGTGGTGGCTCAAGATGGATCAGGAAAGTATAAAACAATTTCTGAAGCCCTAAATGATGTCCCAAAGAAAAACAACATCACCTTTGTCATCTACATTAAGGCCGGTGTTTATGAGGAACATGTCGTTGTTGGTCGGGATTTATGGAATGTTATGTTCGTCGGAGATGGGCAAACAAAAACCACGATCACCGGAAGCAGGAGCTACGGTGGTAACGTTGACACATATAATAGTGCAACAGTTGGTAAGTCATTCTTCACTCAAAAATGTTATGCAAACAAACACAAGCATGGTTATTTTCATAAGATTAGAGACTTAATTGGTATATTATCTATAGGTAGGGGTGATAATCGAACTGAATTCGAGCCTAATTCAAGCCTAATTTACACATAAACGAGCTGACTCATTTGACTATTTACACATAAACGAGTCTAAAAAAATGTTCAAATTTAGCTTGTTTAACAGCCCAATCTATAGTGCGACAACAACAGAATCATCACTGAATCTATCATTTTGAATTTATGTCGAGTAATAGTTAATTAC
Organism: Ilex aquifolium; assembly: GCA_951799425.1. Taxonomy (NCBI): domain Eukaryota; kingdom Viridiplantae; phylum Streptophyta; class Magnoliopsida; order Aquifoliales; family Aquifoliaceae; genus Ilex; species Ilex aquifolium. The sequence continues at coordinate 2,215,335 of OX637397.1, read as the reverse complement.
ACTCACATTTTCATATTTAATCATTTCAAATAACCAAAGACATTTATCATCTTATTTATTATATTTGTCAAGTTTGGTTGGACCGACACTCGTAATTTTAAATCAATACAGAATTTGAAGTCCATTTTCTATCAATCGAACTAACAAACTTAAGGTTTTTCATAAACAATAATTCATATATCACACCAAGAAATAAAAAAAATTAAAAGACGTTAGAAATTTCTTTTATAGTATATGTATTAGTTAATTAAGTTTGTCATGTCAACATTGTATTTGTTGGTCCACTGCATCTTCAATCTCTAGCAAACTCTAGGTTCTCCACTTCTCTTCCAACAGTGTACCAACAACCTCACACTCCGCTGTCAATCCCCATAGGTGGTATACTTAGAATCCAACTCAAACCCAATCAAAATCCCACTCAAAATTAGTGAAAAATAAGAGTTTTTAAATGCGGCCAAACCTACAAGTTTGTTATCCTAACCGTCTCTTCTGCTCCATCAGGCCCTTGCTAATCGTAATCTAATGATGCAGCTGTGGAGGGAGATCAATTCATGGCCAAGGACATAGGGTTTGAGAACACAGCAGGAGCCATCAACGAACAAGCCGTGGCAATCCGAGTATCAGCAGACAGGTCCATCTTCTTCAACTGCCAAATGGATGGTTACCAGGACACTGTTTATGCTCATGCCTACCGTCAATTCTACCGTGATTGCACCATCTCCGGCACCATCGACTTCATCTTCGGCGATCCCCGAGCTGTCTTCCAAAATTGCAAGTTGATTATCAGGAAGCCACTGGACAATCAGGCCTGCATGGTCACAGCTCAAGGAAGGGAATACGAGCCAGCACCGACTGGAATCGTACTTCAGAACTGCCATATCACGGCGGACCCTGAGTACTTCACCGCGGAAAAGCCCATCAAGTCGTACCTTGGACGGCCATGGAAGATGTACTCTAGGACCATCATCATGCATTCTGAGGTATTGTTGGAATTACTTTGTTTTTAAATGGTTCTCAATCTTACTCGTTGAAAAATAATAGGTTCAACAATACACGGTCTAATATCCATATTCGTTTTGTTAGAAAGAAAAGGATGGACATTGAAGAAAGGGAAAATAATAAGTAGTGAGTTTATCCACAGTTTATTAAGACAAGTTTACTCTTTTTTATTTGGTATCCGAAGTTAGATTCTGACTTGATATCTCAACAGATTGATGTGATAATCGATCCCGAGGGGTGGTCGCCGTGGCAAGATACTTGGGCCCTTGACACTTGCTGGTATGCCGAGTTTGGGAACATTGGTGCCGGTGCAGGCCAGACTGATAGGGTAAGATGGCCAGGTATCAAGAAGATTACGCCAGATGAAGCTGCCAGTTTTACTCCTTCAAAGTTCATTGAGGGCGACACATGGGTCTCTCTCACTGGAGTGGCTTATGTTCCTGGGATGATGGAGACTTAAATGAATCAATCACAATCTATGGGAAAGTTGCATATGTATTTAGAATGGAATAGATCACAAAAGATGTACCAACGGAAGTAATTCATGATGAGAGAGATATACACCAACCATTACAGTCAAGTTTAGTCGATTTACTGCTAAAATAATGATATTAAACCCGAAACTCCAAGAGGATCATGTGCAATGACCGAAAGAAATGAAAAAAAAAGTGTTACATTTTTCATACAATTTCCGATCGGATCAAGCTTGAATTTTTTTACTAATTTTGTTCATTTCCGTTGTGTTTTTGCCATGAATTCATATTAACATGTTTTGAAGAGAAAGTTGCATATAGATATACTTTAAAAGTTGCCTGCAGGTACTGTTTTAGTTTGAGGTGAACCCAAATTCAATTGCATCTAGTACTCATACTTTACATAGGCATCTTAAGTTAACACCCCCCCCCAAAAAAAAAAAAAACCCAAAAAAGAGGAACAATATAGATTGAATGTGCCAGGTTTGGGTGTTCGGTCTAATAAATTGAAATTGTGGTGATTAAAACACTTTCTCGAGTTTTATTTGGCAAAAAAAAATTTAATCCTACTCATTATAATGGATGCTCTATCTTCTCAAGTTATTTGTGCAATAAGAACATGTAAAAATGATAGTGGTCAACATGTAGACATCATGTTGCATGATGGATTGATAGATCGTTTTTCTCGATCGAGGGTTTTCAGGAATTAATACAAAAACAAATTTTCAAATCTCGACTTGATAAATCATAAATTATTATCTTGACCCTTATGCCCCGACAGTAGAGCTTTATGGGTAAGGGCCCGGCCCAATTAAGGAACCTATTCGACCCAAGTCCATTACACTATAATTAGAGTAAAACATGCATAAGGCAATTTTTGCCAGTAAATACCAACCACCTTCTATTTTGTAGGAACTCCTCACATTTCATAACAGAAATTTACTCTCTTTGGTTTCATGGCTGATTTTTCTCTCTGGTCTCTATGATTCAATTGTCACAAACCAACCGAAAATAGGAGACCAGGTGGGTATAAAATACTATGCACAAATAGAGCTCCAAGAGCTGTGCTACTTCTCTCTCTAATCAAGAAAAGAAAGCAATACAGAAGAGAACAAATCACAGATTATTTTTTTTTTATTCTGTTCTTAGTTCTTACTCTTTCGGTTTCGGTGTAGATAAAACTATAGGTCAATATGGGATCTAGTGAAGGCTCAGGGGGGAGCAAGAAGAAGGTCACTATCATTGGCCTGTCTTCTATTTTCCTAGTGGCAATGGTTGTTGCGGTGGCTGTCGGTGTCAACCGCCAGAACAGCGGCTCTGGTGGGGGTGCAGGTGGCGGTGGTGGTGAGATATCAACAAGCAACAAAGCAATCAAAGCCATATGCCAACCCACTGATTATAAAGAGACTTGCGAAAGCAGCCTCTCTTCCGCTCAGAATACCACTGACCCTAAAGAGCTCATCAAGGTTGCCTTCCATTCCACGGTGACCAACATTGGCGACGCCATCAAGAATTCTTCTCTTCTTCAAGAAGCAGCCAAGGACCCGAGAACATCCGAAGCGTTTGAGACATGCAAGGAGCTCCTGGACACCGCCATTGATGATCTCAAGAGATCTTTCGATAAGGTTAGTACTTTTGACATTAGCAAGATGGATGATTACGTTGCAGATCTCAAGACATGGCTCAGCGGATCAATCACATACCAAGAGACTTGCTTGGATGGTTTTGAAAACACGACAGGCGACTCTGGGGAGAAAATGAAAAAATTATTGAAAACAGCAAGCGAGCTCTCGAGCAATGGCCTCGCCATGGTTTCCGAGCTTGGCCAAGTCCTTACCTCATTACAAATCCCTGGTCTCACCCGTCGACTCCTATCTGAGGAGGAAGAATCGATCCAAGATCCTTCATGGGTCAATTCTGAAAGGCGCGACCTCCTTGGGGCTCAACCCGGTGCCATCAAGCCCAATGCCGTGGTTGCTCAGGATGGGAGTGGAACACATAAGACAATTAATGATGCCTTAAAGCTTACAACAAAGGGCAGCAACGATACCTTTGTGATATTGATCAAGGCTGGTGTTTATAAGGAGTATGTCGACATTCCTAGGCACTTCGACAATATTGTGTTGCTTGGAGAAGGTCCAACCAAAACCAGGATCACAGGAAACAAGAATTATGTTGATGGGGTGGGCACTTACAAAACTCCAACAGTTGGTATGTCACTCCTTGGTCAATAAAGTGATACAACTTGTCATACTTTATTTTTTTTTTTTTTCATTATTTTGAAATAGAGATATCGACAAGACCAGTGATCCAAAAAAATGTGACACATTTACATACTCGTTAGGTCGGGTTGGCCCGACCAAAAAAGGCATAGAAAAAGTGGAACTCGAATATCGCCCCCCCCTTCACCCATTTATGTTGAGCTTATGGTGTCTAATATGCAATTCTATGTTATCTTATTGGCAACTGATAATCTTGTTACCTTCAAATGATGCAGCTGTGAATGGAGATCATTTCATGGCTAAGGACATTGGATTTGAGAACTCAGCAGGAGCTATAAAGCATCAAGCTGTGGCACTCCGGGTCTCAGGTGATATGGCCATCTTCTACAATTGCGCGATGGATGGTTACCAGGACACCCTCTACGCTCACACGTACCGGCAATTCTACCGGGAATGTAACATCACCGGCACCGTCGACTTCATCTTCGGCGATGCCTCGGCTGTCTTCCAAAACTGCAGGATGATTGTGAGGAAGCCACTAGACAACCAGGCCTGCATGGTCACCGCTCAGGGAAGGAAAGACAAGCGTGGACAAGGTGCGACTGTCCTCCAAAACTGCTACATCACCGCAGAACCGGCGTTTATCGCCGCTACACCGCCGTTCCAATCGTACCTCGGACGACCATGGAAGGAGTTCTCTAGAACCATCATCATGCAGTCTTTCATTGATAGCACTATTGATCCAGAAGGATGGGCTCCATGGGCTGGTAATTAATTTTGGATTTTTTTTTTTAGAATAACTATTTTCTCCCTCCTCGTGCGTGAAACACGTATAGGACTTATAAATCGATCGAGTATGAATTAAAATATGGCTTGCATATTTTGAAAAAAAAAAAAACGATACGACATTATCTATTTACAGTCTAAATCGCATCATGTTTTAACTCTTCGTCGAGTCTTATTCACCACTTTCAACAAGCAAAATGTTTAAATCATTCTTTACGATCCGACATGAAATTCTCACACGTGATATCTCGATAGGTACTTTTGCCCTTGACACCTTGTGGTATGCTGAGTATGACAACAAAGGCCCAGGTGCTGGGCAGGCTGCAAGAGTGAAATGGAGTGGTATCAAGAAGATTTCTCCACAGGAAGCTGAGGGTTTCACCCCTGCAAAGTTCATTGAGGGTGATGTTTGGATCAAGCCCACTGGCATCCCCTATGATTCTGGGATGATGCAATCATCCAAAGTGTCCTCTGTAATGTGATTTTTACTGTAAAATCTGTGTTGTTTCTCATGCATTTTTTTTTTCAGATCAGCATGAGTTTATGTCAATAAATTTCTCAAGGCAATTTTGTAAAGTTCGAGGAACTTCAAAATTGGAAGTTGTAGGAAAATAAATAAAGTTATGCACCAAAGTGTTTTTTTTATGTTATATAAATTTACCATTTTCTTTTCTTTGGATATTGTGACTATGAGATGATGAATCTGTACCATGTGGTGCATTTCCCTCCACCACCCCAAGAACAAGGGCAGAGACTCAAATGGTTTGATTGATGTAAAAATCATGGGTGTCAATTCATTCTTGTTATGGTATATTCAAAGTCGGGTTATTTGGAGTTGTATTATATTCGGGTTATGTCATTTTTGATAGTGTTGTATTAGATTCATGTTGGTAAAAAAAACTAATTATTTACAGAACAATTCATACATTAGATGACAAAGATATGAAAAGATAAAAATGTTTACTTGTTTAGCATTGGTTCGACTCATTTAGTATTCGAACAAGGTTGGTTCAACTGAATTCAAAGCAGTGGGCGAAATTTCTAAATAACGCACTTTAAAATTGAGTATAACAATATAACTATGTTATTTTAGAAAATCAAACTTTCTTATTACTAGAAACTAATTTTTCAAAAATTATTTTTTGAGATTGAATTGGTTCATTTTTTTTTTCTCTTCATTTCTGCTTTTGATACCCAAATTTATTTTTCTAATTGACATAATTGTATTAAAAAAAAAACTTGCCAATAAAATAATATATGAGAATTTAATGCAGGAAAGCGTGCAAAAATAAGGTTATAAGGAACAAGAAAGGGGTTGAAAAATAAAATAAAACTGTGAAATATTGATTTGTACGTAAATATCAGTTCAGAATCCTACTCTAGCCCTGTTGATTCACTCAATTCTAAACGTTTCAATTAATTTGTTGATTCCTAGGAATGCCAAAAGAATGTGGAAGAAAAGATAAAATTCTCTCAATATTATCAATTTACTAAAAACCCTAAAATAGTATAAATAGTAGTAAAACCCTACAATCAATTATGAAATAACAAACTTTGGTTTAATTATCACTAATCACGTAATTAGACCATGTTACAGATTTTGCCAAAAAAAAAAAAAAGTTTCAAACTAATCAGACGATTAAAAACTACTAATCACTCAGATTTGAGGCAGAACTATAACGACAATTAATTCTAACTTAAGAAGATGAAGTTATTTAACTACAAAAAATTATCAAAAATGAAAAAAAATGTACTTTTCAAGACTTAAACAGATGAATAAGCCCAAAATCCGCATTGGCTCATTACATCCCTTGTTGGGGGTAATAGGGGATTTTGTCTCTCCGTATGTGGAAGTGACTTCAAGAAAGTCAACTCATTTGACTAGTCCAACCCGCCTCTACATCGATACTAACAATCTAAGTACTGTATTGTAATATGATCTGCAACAAAATCGACATTCGATCAACATCAAATAAAGTTCAAATATAAAAAATCAGAGAGAGGATGAAAACTTTAGGGCCTGTTTGGTTTGCGTCTCTAAAAATAGTATTCGAAAATAGTTTTTTAGAAGAATTTTAGAAAATTGTTTCTGAGACGAAAAACTTATTTGGTTAGATGATTTCAAAAATAATTTTACAAAATAAAAAACAGTAAAACCTATTTGGATAGATGGTTTCATATAAAATTATTTTAATATTTAAACTTGATAAAATAAAATTAAAAAAAGAAAAAGAAAAATTAGTCATTGATTTAACTGAACCGAAGCTTCGCCGGAGTAATCCTAGAATCTGAAAGTTTAACTATACCAGAGCTTCGCCGGAGTAATAAAATTTTAAAAAAAAGGAAAAATTAGCCGAAGCTTTGCCAGAGTAATCCCAGATTCTGAAAGTTGAACCTAGATTTGAAAATTCATTGTCGGAGAAGACAAACCAATATCTAAAACCCAGATCTGAAAATCAAGATCTGAAACTCAGATCTTGGATCCTTTCAAAAGTCGAAGAAAGAGAAAGTCTGGGAGGGAGAAAGACCAACAAAAAAAAAAACTTTTTATGAAGTAACACAGTCACCGGAGAAGAAGATCTACAGTCGCCAGAGAAGACAAAGTCGTCGGAGAGTGTTGCCGTTCTTTTATTCTGGTTTTGCCGAAGGAGAGAGAGAGAGAGAGAAGGCAAAAAAAAAAAATACCTTTTATAGGAGGATCTTATTTGCTGCTAAGAAGGTTCGAAGGGCAGACCTCTTTAATGAGCAAATCTTGTCTCCGTGTTTCCAAAATTTCCAAAGGAAACTTTGAAAACAAGTTTAACTTGTGTTTCTATTTTTTTGCTCCAATTTTCATTTTTTCTCAAATTTTGAGAACAAAAATACTAAACAAACAGGTTTTGAGTGTTTTTGAAATTTTGAGAACAAAAAACAGTTTTCGATTACAAAACAAAACACGCCCTTAGTAGTGTAGATGTTTGGTGAGCACCAAAAAATTTCTTTTAATGCTATTGGGATATATATAATAAGAACAATGTTAGACAAATTTAAAAAATTGACTTAAAAACTTAACTTGATGATATGACTGTTATAAGTCAGTTTTTTAAGTCTATTTAACATTTTTCATATAATTTAGGTAAATAATTTGGGGACATAATTTTTTTGACATTTAGATCATAAGTGAGTCCCAAAATTGAATGTGCTCTGATATTAATTTAATGATCATAATGCGTTATGTTTTTAAATTATATCTCAATAACATTAGTGTTACGTGTATAGAAATCTTATCTATAGTATGTATAATAGTCCAAGTGAAGGATAAAGCTACACTATCCAAAAAAAAAAAATATCTTTAATATCGTACTGAAATTTATTATATTTATCAAATTACATCTTATAAAAAAGGTTTTAATTCATTAAGTTAATTTATAATCAATTATAAAATATTATGATCAATCATAATTTATCTCAATCAAATTATATTTTTAATACTTATTTATAACACTTTAAAATTTATTATAACTTTATTAAGTTATAATTTAAACAATTTTGAATTGTAAGTTAGATTCGTGTTCCTTTCTGGGTCGGACTGGTCTAATCGAAATCAACTAGCTCAAATAAAATACGGGGTGAGTTTTCACTGAGTTGGTCATTTGAGTCTATAGGCTACACCCCCTATGGCCCTATCCGTTTAGAAAAACGAGTTTAAAAAGATCGGCTCAAGTTCATGAAGTTCGACTCGTTTATATGTAAAGTAGTCGAGCTACTCAAGTTCTGCTCCGGTTCAGGCCTGGCTCGAGTTCTAAATGAACCAAGTTTGAATAATTTTTTAAGCTCACTTAAAAAAACAAACTCGTCAAACTCAGGTTTAAACTCGTAAATCTCGGACCGATTAACACCCTTATCTTTGATGGCAAGGTTAGAAAAGACAGTTTTTGGTTGGAGTGTGAACTCATAGTTGATGTTGGTTGTCTAACTCATAGTTGACAAGTGTGCATTAGAGCTCAAAAAAAAAATATTAATGTTCCTATAATTTTACATTTAAATGCTTATAACACAGTATTCTCTACTGATTCAATTGACACTCAATGTATATAATTAGGTCGTTATTCATACCTGGGAGCTGAAGTTGATCCACTCCCAAGGATTACTCTCTTTATATTCAACGAAATCTAGTACAATTTCACTTTTAACTTTTATGTTCAGTTTCTGAGCTATCAAATTCTCCATAGAACCACTTCATTCTTCTCTTCTCGGCAGTCACAACCGGTCGTCGGCTCTCTTGTACGTGCTTTCACCGCAAGAACCTCTTTTCTTATAGTTACATTGTTTACTGTTTATATATATATTCCCTCTCTCTCTCTCACATACACAAAATATCTATATCTATATATATATATATATACACACACACGCGCACACAATTTGTATAGCCACAACAGATACCAGAGATCAGAGCAACATTGGGTACGGGTTGGCTGTGTAGCAGTAGAGTAAGGTTTTTCTCTAAACTCTCAACTTTTCACTAGTTTAAAATATATCATGAATCTGTTAATACGATACGAAAATAGAGAGTCTATATCTTTTTTAAGCTACTCATTTCGTAAATGAGTAAATGAGGACACTCGACATGACATGATTGACAATTGGATTGAAGTAAAGTCAATCAAAAATAATACACGACATAACTTGTTTATATATTAGTTATACACGATTCATATACGACGCAATTCACAATCCAATATATAAACATCCGTATGGTAATTTTACCACTCAAATACCTTTGGGATTCATGGTTGGATTAGTTAAACAGTAATTTTGATTAAAAGGGTAAATTGTTAATAACAGCCTCTTCAATTGCTTTTGGTATCCATGTTCCTATATTGATGAATGTCAATTCTTTTGGTTGTTTCTAGTTACTTTTTGAAAGTCTTCTAATTGGAAATCTTGTAGTTACTTGATGTTTTGATTTTCCAGATTAGTTTATTATAGAGAAACACTATGTTATCGTTTTTTAACTTTTCACTACTATACAGAAAAAGTATAAATCCCCAAATGGTGGTAAGTATCTAAAAAAAGGCGGCAAACAACTCCACCCAAAAAAGTGATAAGTGAATTCAAAAGATAGTAAGTGGTCTCAACAAGTGATTTTAATCCAAAAATTGATAAATTTTATCCCAAAAAGTGATGTGTGGCATTAGTACCTAAATTCTCTTTTTTGTTTCTCCAGGTAACTCTATTGTTGTGCTTCTGTTTGTTGCTTCTGTTCTGTTGTTTTTGCACTCTTCTGTGTAGAGTTTTTGGTTTACTTTGCTTTCTTTTTTTACTTTCTTGGGTTTCAAGTTTCTAGTAAGAAGGAAAAGCAATGGAATTACACAATGCAGTGGAGAGAGAGTTGTTGAGAGAGGGTGTTTGTGTGCCAGTAACCCCTGAAAAGGCTATTGAGGCGAGGCACGGGTTAGATTCCAGCGGCAGAATTTTGAAAGGCCATCTGGGTCCAAGTGGTTCGCCAAGAAGATTGCAAGAGGCTGGGAACCACAGAATGGATAATCAGAGTGAGAGATATACTTGTCTTGGTTATTGCAGTAGTTCTGGAGAAATGGAGGGAAGAAAGGGTGGAGAGAGTACAACTGATGGGGTTGAAAAAGGTTTTGATTTGGCTGGTGTGGACAACAATAGTTTCATGGAGCTTTTGGTTTTGCCTAATGCAAGTTCTCCAGCCTGCGAAACATCTGGAATTTCAACATCAGAGTGTGTGGTTGGTGACAGCAGCTGGAACATACCTGGAAATTTGGAAAAGACAGGTACCTTATCTTCCGACTCACATTCTCAAACCTGCCATTCCCGGAACACCCTAGTCTTATTATCTTACAAAAAAAAAAAAAAGGTCGCATGCCAAATACAAAACCAAAAACAATACAAACTACCCCAGCAACTTTTTTGATGTATATGTGTATGCATTCGAATATTCCCACAAACACATGAATAACTTGAGATCAGGTTGATGAAAACTGGTGGATAATTGCAGATAGAAAAATATCGTGATTTAATCTAAGATTGATAATTCTGATCTATTTCTAACTAATGATATACAAAAATATAATCCATTTATTTCATACTTGGAACAAACCATGCCACATTTTGTTCTCACTGAAAGATTTTGAGATTCTTGATACTAACTGGATTCATTTTTTATCTTGCTAATGTCAGAATCGTTGACAAGTATAACAGCGGCGTATTTCACATGGTACTGTTTTCAAGTTCTTGTGGAAAATGAAATAGATATATCACCTTATAATTTAAAATGTTTTTGCAGATGACTTTGTTTATCAACAAAGGCAGAAGAATGAAGCACCTTGTGGAGGGAATGAAGATAGTGAGCTCCATATCGATGAAAAGTCACAAGATAACATTGGATTAGAATCTTTCACGGTTTCAACTCCATCAGAGAAGCAAAATGCTAGAAAGAGAAGGAACAATGGCATAGACTTGAGCAAGAAGCCATGGCAGAGACACAAAGTGACAAAATATAGACCGAAAGTAGTAGTTGAAGGCCAACCTGCAAAAAATCGAAAACCTCGTCCACCAAAGCCTTCGACTTTAAAGCCTCTAGCCCCAAAGCCTTCCACTTTAAAACCACAAAATTCTGAGCCTTCAACTCCGAAACTTCAGACCCCAAAGCCTTCAACTCCAATGAATTTTATTTCCAAGAAGAGTCCACAAGGGAATAGGAAATACATAAGGAAGACTTGCCACAAAGCACTGGCCAATATATCAGATGTTGTTGATGAGCAGACACTTGATCCATATCCTCAACATGCTACAAGATCATGCAGGCGAGCTCTGAGTTTTAACTTGGAAAACCAGGTGAGAGATGAGAATGACATTAAAGAAATTGTTGTTTTAAAGAGAAGTCCAAAGGACAAGCATAGTTGCATAACAAATAACTGCCTTAAAGCACAGACAAAGTCCTCGGAAGATGTTGGGCAAACAGTTTATCCAAATCCTGAAAACGGAGAAGAGCCATGCTTGCAAGCTCTTAGTTTTAAGTTGGAAAACCATGAGAAAGATGAGAATGATGTCATAGAGATTGTTGCTTACAAGAGAAGTCCAGATGAAAAGATAAAGTACATAAGAAACACTAGCCTCAAAGCCCCCACAAATTCCTTTGAATATGTTGATGGGCAAGTAGTAGATCCCTATCCTGTACATCCCAAAAACTTATACAGGCGAACTCTGAATGTGAACTTGGAAAGCCAGGGTCGAGATGGAAATGATGCCAGAAAAATTATTCATCAATATCAACGTAGAGGTAAGAGTGTAGACAAATCTGCATGCCACTTAGACTTCAACCTAAATTTGGAATCTCAGGAAGTCAGCATTGGTATGAGAAGTCCAGAAGAAAAGATAAAGTACAGAAGAAACAGTAACCTCAAGGCCCCTACAAATTCCTTTGAAGATGCTGATGGGCAAGTAGTTGGTCCCTATCCTGTACATCCCGAAAACTCATGCAGGCGAACTCTGAATGTGAACTTGGAAAACCAGGGTCGAAATGGAAATGATGCCAGAAAAGTTGTTCATCAATATCAACGTAGAGGTAAGAGGGTAGACAAATCAGCATGCCACTTAGACTTCAACCTAAATTTGGAATCTCAGGAAGTCAGCACTGGTATGAACAATAAAGCAGAGATAGGCACAACTATGAAGTTCAAGAATGGTGACAACCTGATGGTTGAAAACCTGCCAGGCATAGCATATGGTTGTACCGATGCTAAGAGTTGCTCACACATGGACGTGTCACTGGCAGAAAGAGGGGCTGCTATTTGCCAGAAGGATCTCCCTGCTACAACTCAATTTGGTTGTATGTATCAGAGGAGATCCCAACGAAATCAATGTCTAAACTACAGCAGGAAACTAGGACCAAATTTTCCAACAATATACAAGAAAAGAAGGATGAGGAGGCAAAAGGCAATTGGCAATCCAGAATCTTTCAAGGGTGTGCTGACCTTTGAAGACACCCCCTCAGGACAAAAGAGTGTTGCACTTGATATTGGTTGTTCGCCACAAAGCATGGATGTCTTGCTGAATGCAGAAAGTAAATAGAAAATCTCATTCCAATATATTAATTATGACTAAGTCCTGATCATGGAATCATGGAAGCACTAATAGCTTCTTATGATATCAAACATGCAGGGACACACGACGTATTTGTTGGAGCATTGGTTGACTATGCTATACAGAAACCAGAGTGTCTACATATCAGCAATAATTGTGACCAACTGGTGGTCCCTGTACAAAGTACCCATGGCACGCTGGTTCCATACAAGGGGCATTTTGATCCGTCCAGGAAGCATAAATCACCACCCAAGGTTGATCTTGACTCCGAGACAATGAGAGCATTGAAACTGCTGACAGAGAAGGAAGGAAGTGAAGGAGTTCAAGAAGTCAATGAAGATAAGGAAAAATGGTGGGAAGAACAGAGAGAAATATTCCGTGGACGGGTGGACTCATTCATTGCCCGCATGCATCTTATCCAAGGTATTACCATATTTCACTCTGCATTTGAAGTTACAACTCCTCTCCTTCACCATGAGGCAATCCTTAGAAAATGGAATACTGTCAGCTCATTTGACCATGATTGCCATACTGATTGCTGCCATAGCAAGCATGGTATTATTCACCATGATGTATAGAAAAGAAAGTTATATAAAAATAAAATAAAACATAAGATCTCAGTGTCTATAGAACATCCATACGCTATTCAAAATTAATACTACTGTTATTACTTCCCTCTATCGGTGTTTATCTAACCATTATGGTCTTTGTCCTTACTATAGGCAATATTCCATCAGTTTGTCAGATGCATTAAACAGACCTTGAATACTAAACCTTTTCTTAATTCTTATTCTTTCTCTTCCAGAAAGAAACTGGTGAAGCACACTTATCAGTGCACATAAAACAGTTGCATGCAAGTTACTAACTGCAGTAGGATGAATTTCATAGGAGATCGACGTTTCTCACCTTGGACAGGCTCAGTAGTAGATTCTGTGGTTGGAGCTTTTCTAACTCAAAATGTTTCAGACCATTTTTCAAGGTAAACTTTTCCTTCAAAGTAAGTACATAGCATCTCTTTCCACCACGGAATGTAAATTGAGAATATTTTTAATGAACTTCCACAGTTCGGTCTACATGTCTCTTGCTGCCCGATTTCCTCTTCATCCTACAAGCAACAATCAGCATGCCCAAAAGAAAACAATCTCCCAACCAAAAACTACCTCCAGAAGAAAGAAAAATAAGATTGAGGAGAAGCAAGGAAACACAATTGCCTGGGATAATTTAAGAAAAACTTATTTCAAGGGTAGAGCAAGAGAAACTACTGGCAAAATCAATGATTCCGTAGATTGGGAGAAAGTTAGGGGCTCATTAGTTGAAGAGGTGTCCAAGACCATTATGGGAAGAGGAATGCACAATGTGCTTGCAGCACGAATAAAGGTACACAAAAACAAAATTTTTTAGAGATAGTCAAAAAGCAGTAAATTTTCTTTCTAACAACTAATAGTCACGACTCAAGTTTTGCAGAAGTTCCTTGATCGAATGGTCAAAGATCATGGAAAAATTGATCTTGAGTGGTTGCGAGATGTTCCACCAGAGAAAGCAAAGTAAGACAGCAAGGATAGTTTGATAAACAGTCACAAGTTTACATTTGTAGTAACTTCAGTTTAGTATTGATCAACAGCCAAAGTAAATTTGATTTTTCAACTTTTATGCTTGTAGGGAGTACTTGTTGAGCATACGAGGACTGGGGTTGAAGAGTGTCGAGTGTGTACGACTTTTGACACTTCATCACCATGCCTTCCCCGTAAGTTAATATTGAATGTCCTGATAATTCATCGTCTTAATAGAGTTTAATCATGCTCTCTGCAACCCGTTTTTTGTTGCTTCCATAAGGTTGACAGGAATGTCGGTCGGGTAGCAGTACGTCTAGGATGGGTTCCTCTGCAACCACTTCCTGAAGGTGTTTCAATACATATGCTAGACCAGTAAGTATCATATGCCTACTGATCAATAACACCGCGGTTTCCAGTCAAATAAAAGATTTCCTGACATTGTCGCTCTTCAGGTATCCGTCGGTGGATGACATTCAAAAATACCTGTGGCCGCGCCTCTGCACTCTTGATCAACAAACATTGTAATTTCCCGTTCCCCGCCCTTAACAAATACTACGCCCAATGGATTTTCATGTACTTCAGACCAAATTAATAATGTGAACATTTATTGCTCTGGAATTGATCACAATTTTTCTACTTATTTTCTATATATGCTACTTAACAGGTACGAACTACATTATCAGATGATTACATTTGGAAAGGTATGCTATCATTATTGGGAATGTGTTACTATAGCATATTTTCTTCATTTTGACTTTGTCTCTAGAAGACACTAATGGTGATGACTTGCCCTTCGAAACATATAGGTGTTCTGTACAAAGAGGCGACCAAACTGTAACGCATGTCCAATGAGAGGAGACTGCAGGCACTTTGCTAGTGCATGTGCAAGGTTGGCATAATGTTTTCCCGCAATTATTTTCTTTAAGCATAATGGAATGGCCATAATTAAATAGTAAGCTACAAGCCTTGGAAAATGGGGCCTTGCCCCTTGGCTTGGAGGTGTCTTCCGATGATGTCTCATTATTCTGGCTAGGCGTGCTGTGATACAACTATCCACAATAAGATGGTCAAAAGTTGATCCAGGCATCTTTACTTATTCTTCAATATTGATAGAAAAGGAATAATAACCTGGTATGAGGATTCAATCATGTCTTTTTTAAGAATAGAGTCGTTATCATTCGTGGCAATGATTTGTTTAGAAGTAACTAAAGGCTTGGTTTTCTATTTTATTCTACTATAAGTTTTTTGTTGTAAATCAACCACTCTCTTGTAGTTTGCCACAAATAGTGGTTGAAATGTCCTCTTCTAGTTAATCCATCTATATCGTATGATACCCCTGTAGTGACTTGCCGGTACTTTCTTATTATAATGTACAATGATGTATCTAGCCTATTCCTAAAGTGAAAGGGGATGGGAGCCACTAAGCGGCATATGTAGATGAAGTTTAGGTCATTGACCATAAACTATGCCTTGTTTCAACTTCCAATGTCTTAATTCTAACAAGACTCAAATTTTAGGAATCCTGGCATGACTGGTTGTTGCTTACGGGATAAAGGTGCTCATATCATCTTTCCAAAAACATCCCTTTTACCCTCAAGTCAACTGATGAAATTCTCCCTATTCTAAGTCCAACATCCCTCATTTAAAACTTCTTTTCGTTTTCTCCATCTCTCATACATTCTACGATGGACCAAGACATGCACCACTGCACACACCAATATTTGCCACCATGCACCAATTCCTTACATAGGCATGCCAATGTCTTCTTCTGTCTCTCTTTCAGACACATAGGCACATTGCCTCGAATCAAACCATGGGATTCAACTGTATTCCATCCAACTCACACACATATATTTACCTATATTTAACAAGTAACATACCTCCATCAATCTGGTTGAAGCCTGTGTGTGTGAATTGGATTTCATCAGAGTTTGGGTTTGATGAGCTTGATTGATTAGACCATGCGGATGTGTCTTATGTGTTTTGTGTGGTTTATGTTGAGAGATGGAGGTGACGATGGTGGACATATAGATCTTTTTTTACCAATAGAAGGGAAAGGAAAGGATGGAAAGAGGTTGACTTTGGTCAAGTGTGTGCATGTTTGTGTTTGTGTTTGTGTTTGTGTGTGGATGGGCTTGTGGAGGTGGTACCAACGAGAGGTGTGTATATTTATATATACCCGCAATGTATATCTATAAGTAAGATGTATATATTTATATATACACACTGACACAGACATGTGTGTGTATACATATAAGAAGTGAAGGATGAATATATAAAAAAGCAGACTCGCACTGACGGGGGATTTTCATTTAAGAAAATGCAACTGGTGGCCTTATACATTTTTACTATACAGGGGCGTGATTGTGGTTTAGCCTATGATTTAGGATGACTATCAAACGCATATTTTTGAGGTAACCCATTTGTACTACGTATACATTAACAATCTGGATTTGCCAAATACCAAAAAATGCAGCAGCTCATCTTCAAAAAACATATTTATGGAACATGTTTGCATGAATTAGATTACTAAATCAAGCTTGCCAAATGCAGTGCTAGACCTGCCCTGCCTGTGCCACAAGGAGAAAGTGTGGTGACTTCAATGTTACCTGTTGCAGTGATCCAAAACCCTGCCATGCCCACTACATCAACACCACTGTCCCTGTCTGGTGCTAACGGTTTAGAGTCAAGATACCGATCGCAGAATTGTGAACCTATAATTGAAGTTCCAGCATCTCCGGGGCCGCAACATACAGAATCTGCAGAAAGGGACATTGAAGACTTGTACAAACATTCAGTGGATTTTATGGACAACATACTTCAAGAGGGTGAAGTGTCCAAAGCGCTGGTTGTTTTGAGCATGGAAGCTGCTTCAAACCCTGTGTCCAAACTGAAGCATGTGAGCCGTTTAAGGGCAGTTCACCAAGTGTACGTATGCGTTTTTCCAACTTTATATGACCTTGGGAATTATTCAAAACTCAGGCCTACTTGTGAACTTGGGTAATTTGATGGAAAATGTTTCAAAATCAGGTCTCAAGCTATGAAGCTACCCCACTCTGGTGACTTTAACCATACTCGATAATGAAAACATGTCCTATTTTGGTGGCTTCACTGAGTTTTTGAAAAAAAATATCCTCTACACAGGTTTTAGAAACTTTTGCCAATGTTTGATGTGGGACACTGGTAATCAGCTGAGAAAAGCTGGATTTTAGTAAGTTTAGCAAGATCTAAAGCATAAATGTGCAAATTCTATTTTACTATGGACAGTTTTTAGATTTTGTACCCCTGCATACTCAATGACTGAGATGGTAGAGTGGACCCACATGATGCATTCTAATTGTTATCTACTGTAATGCAGATATGAACTTCCAGATTCACACCCTCTTGTGGCAAGGGTAAGTTTCCTCACCTACTGCTCCAATTTTATTACTACATGCATCTATCATTCTGATCGATCTTCCTGCATGCTACAGCTAGACAAACGGGATCCTGATGATCGGTGCCCCTATCTTCTTGCAATATGGATGAACGGTACACACCATACTTTGAAAACATAGTAGGAATGCAAGAAATCTCATATCTAATGTTACCTGGAACGTGGGTCGATTTGGTGCATGGTATACGATAGTTCTTCCGATGTGTGCTGCAATGTGCGTAGACTTAATTAGTACGCTATTTTGGTTGTGGTTCGTTTTGTATCGTATCGCGTTCTATAGTATATAAGATTATGTTTAATTATACCTTCATATACACTTAGTTAACTAATATTTATTTTGGGGTTTGAGCTACAATGTGGAATTGGGAATTTAAACAATCTGGATTGCGAACCCACCTCGTTTTGGGTCGTGTAACCCTGGTTTGTGAGACGATAGAGTATCAAAGATCCCGGTATTTATAGAGAATTCCTAAAATGCAACATACAATGTATAAATTGTTGCATACATGCTGGAGAAAGCAACAAATTCTTACAAATTTACATTGTCATTACAGCTCTATTTCAGAGTACTCGCATTGTAGGAACACAGTTTGACTTTTAATTAATTGTAGAATAAACTTTCACATAACCCAAAGATTGGTATGCTTCTGTATTTGCTAATATTTAGATCTATTATGGATGTCTTCCATCAGCTGAAGCTGTGGAGGTCCCTCAACAACCTAATATTCAAGAACAACATTTCCAAACCGTCGGTGGAACAATATTGGTGAGAAATTATACAACAAATACGTGTGCTGATTGTCATAGTTTCAATTTTATTTGACACTGTATAATGGAATATTGTCACAAACATTATATTGTATGGAGCAGATACCTTGCCGAACAGCAAACCGAGGCAGCTTTCCACTCAACGGAACATACTTTCAGGTTAACGAGGTAAATCTATTCCTAGTTTTATGCATTCCTAAACTTTTCATGTTAATATTATTTTATATTTTTGTTTTTTCACATCTAGCAGTTGCATAAAAAACCTTGTATGCAGGTATTTGCTGATGATGATTCTAGTAAACACCCGATAGATGTTCCGAGAGAGTGGATATGGAACTTGCGAAGGCGAATGTTATATTGTGGAACCTCTACAGAAACAATATTTAGAGGTAAAAGAGTCATTTTAGCATGTGATTTGGATATCAACAGAGGAAATTCAAGTTTTAACCACTGTATGAAGTTCTTAATTGGCTTACAAAATTCTGGTTCTGTAAACCAGGCTTATCAACAGAGGAAATTCAAGATTGCTTTTGGAGAGGTATGAAATTAGAATTTTCTGTATTTGGTGCCATTTGACTCAACCCAGTTGAAAAGAAATTGGAATATGAATCTAGTCGCATTCAGATGATAAACAACTATATCTGAAGTTACATAGTACTGCAGTATATGATACCTTGGTGTAGGTGGTATATTATACATATCTTTGTTGTATATCTTAGAATTAGAACAGTGAATAGTTGTTCTACACTTGGTAAATGTATCAAACTTAGTAAATACTGAACTAAATCATTAATTTGGGGATTACCCCGACTTGCATGACAGTGAAAGTTGTTGAGAATGATAGTCGTATTGTCCATTTTACATTAGTTGTAAATGACAATAGGTATATATCCTTTGAGGGTATACTCATCCTGTTATGTTTCATTGTATAACTAGAAATATAAGGTGAGAGTGAAAGATGGGGTAGGATTTTTTACTCCCCCTCACACAATTTTCCTACAATTCTTTCTCTTCACATGGTATCATAGTTAGGTTTAGAAGTCCTTCGGGCACTCTCTTTCGCAGACATTGATTTTGGACTTGGTCCCCCTTATGTTTGTGCCACAAATGCACCGTCTTATGTCTCTGATCAAGTCTTACAGTAATTCAATACGTCTCTCCTAGTGTGAGTAGAGGTTGCATATACTTACGTGTGTTAGTGCTTGTCCCTACCACCTCCATCTATGTTTTCTCTCTCTCTCTCTCTCTCTCTCTCTCTCTCTCTCTCTCTCTCTCTCTCTCTCTCTCTTGTGCAAGTAAAACTCGAGTAAATGTGTTCTCTAGCTCCATGTTGTCCATCTGGAATTATCCTGCTCAATCAACATTTTCTTCCTGAACACATATTCAAATTGCTGCAGGATTTGTTTGTGTGAGAGGATTCAATAGAAAAACAGGGGCGCCCAGACCTTTAGGGAAGAGGTTCCATCTTTCGACAACTGCAGCAAGGAAGACAAAACCAACAGACGATGAGCTACGATGATACCAAAACAAGCAGCTAACATTGTCTCTGTATTTTTGTTCATATAATTTTGTGCCTAGTACATGCATTTGTTTATCTGAAATGTATTATATGTATATATAAGAAATAAACAAGTGTAAGCAACCATGAGAATTGTAAAGTTCATCGGCCATTAATTAGTATATAGTGTGTTGTACTAAAATGAAAAACTTATAGAATTTTGTTCCGGAAATATACCCAATGGTGAATTTTCGATTTTCCATCCTTAGTTTCATTTTGGTCTCCTCCAAAAATGAAATGTTTTGATCGTTTCAGTCATTTGTTTCTTGATCAAGAGTTAATATGAGCTGTTTGATTTCAAGTTAAGATTGAAAATGTGATTGATCCAAGTGACCACCCCCCAATCATCAAATGAAATAACCCATACATTAAAGAAAATCCGAGTCCTTTTCAAAGTTCGAGAGACCCTTCTTGTGCTTTCCTTTGAAGCAATATTTAAGCTTTTGTTTTCAATAATATAATGTGAAGATTGTCGATTGAAAAGCTAGGTCGGTAAACTTATATTTTTTTATTAATTCGACTAGAGGAGAGGGACTCCTAGCAGCAAATTAAACAACCTAAAGAGCCTTAATCCGGTGATATACCCAGCCCATGTTTTGAAAGCTTCTCGTATACTTCTTTAAGGTTATTATTCTTATCCCACATCGAAACATTATACATTTTCCTTTTCTTTATATAATTGACGAAATACTCTCAACTATCGCCGGGCTGAGTTGCGACAGCCTGTGACTCAAGTGAGGGCATTAATGTGGTTGGATTACGAGTTGACTCAGTCAAGCAGGGTCTGTGGGTTGCAATTGCTGGTTCGCCCGTTCCAAGTCGTGAGTGAGTCACGTGGTTTGGGCGAAGGCTTGGACCTCATGGCTCCTATAGAGGAGGGTTCCGCGTCAGGCTGGTTTCACAGAGCAGCGACAACTTCCCGCTCTCGACAGTGGAAGGATAACGAGTTGGTGCACTCCTGACTCAAATTGCCTGATGAGTCAACTCAATTAGACAACCACTTTTTTGGTTTTTTTTTTTTCCCCAAAATTTTGTTGGGATTATTTTTCTGTAAACCCCTTTTAAAACTTGAAACTATTGTAACTAAATTTGATCTTGTTCTCATTCTTGGGTAATACTACATTGATCAGAAAATAGGACCACTTCAAGGGCAGTTCAAGGGATAACAGAGATGAGTCGTAAATTCGGACATCTTGAGTTCGATTATTAGAACCCTTTAGTTAGATTATGAGGAATTTATCACTCATGAATATTTTAGTCTGGCATAGATAGTCTGCTTTTGATCAAACTAGAGAGAGGATTAGTCAAGGTGCGCGTAAACTAGTACAGACATCCGTGACCATTGAACTAAAAAAAAATAGGACTAAAAATTGTGATCAAATAATGTGGCGTGTTGACGTGGTGAACAAAACTACGAATTTTAAATAAATAAAAGTGGGACTAAAAACATTAGTACATCAATGGGATAAAAAAAAATTAACTTTTACATATGAATTTTTAAAACAAGAAGGAGATAATCAATAAATGGGACAAACTATTATAAGGAGGTGATCCATGTTTTGCCTTAAAATTTGTCAATAAAGAATCCAACATTGTACTTGAAAGTTCTAATGCCACGAGGTTCTTAATTATCTATAACCAAATTTCATATTCAAGTAGTCATTCGTATTTTTTTTCTTCCCGAGGAGCAATAGGGGGTGGGGGTGGCGATAGGAGATGTGATGGAAGAAATTGAAAATACCGCGCATCGTACACATGACTCCACTAGTTAAAGAAAGATGCAAAATGGATAGTAAGTTTTACTAGTCTTATCTGAAATCCTATGGTTTCGAATCTCCATCAATTGTCCAAAAAGAAGAGTTGATATATATGCTCTCCTTTTTGCTAGGATTATGGGAGAAACAATCACTTCCTGCCATCTCCAACAGTACTTTGCCTTTTCCATAGATATGGAAGAATATATACTATGGCCTTCAACTCCTGAAAATAGAGACCTATCTTGAATTAATATCCCCAAAGGGTTCTAGCTTCAAGATATTAATCTATTTAAAGGTGGGCTTTCAAAAATCTATTTAAAGGACTCCCATTTGTAGTTTTTTCTCACCAAGAAACACCAAAGAAGCTATTTGGTTTTCTGCTTCTTGTGTACTGTTAGTAATATATATGGCACGTCGGGCTGATCTTGATACGATAGGGAAGGAAGCGTTCGATATGTTGGACGAGAACGATAGGAGAAATGGCAGGCCTCCTTATCGTCATCACGTTGATCGGAGGAGCCAAGTACCTCAGATGAAAGAAGCTGTAGTTCTTGATTGCAATGAAGCAGCCAAATTGTATGGTGGGGTGGTGGTTAGAGATGGTCGTCAGAAAAGGCCATCTATGTGGTCTTTTTAAGCTCTCTGCTGTACTTGAGAAACTCATGACATGGTCCTCTAGCAGTAAATGGATGCAACATATGTTGCATGAAGCTATATTAGTGATAAGTCTTTTACTACCATATGGTCCATAGAGGAAAAAGTTTGTAAAATATAGCCCTAGTTTCTAGTAGTTACAAGTATATATATCTTTCCTCTATTGTGAAGCTTGTAGCCTTGTGTGGTCTATGAAGTGAAGCTATAGTTATTTGCTCTACTTGTATTGTCCTATTGTTGGTATGCTTC
Source organism: Ilex aquifolium (assembly GCA_951799425.1). NCBI lineage: Eukaryota > Viridiplantae > Streptophyta > Magnoliopsida > Aquifoliales > Aquifoliaceae > Ilex > Ilex aquifolium. The sequence goes on along the minus strand of OX637397.1, from coordinate 2,192,786 downwards.
TGCGCCTTTGATGCCCTCCCCCCCCCCCCCTCCTCCTTAAAAAAAAAAAAAGAAAAAACTAACCCACCCTCAAAAAGATTTGTTTATCTGAAATGTATTTGTTTATCTTATATGTATATATAAGAAATAAACAAGTGTAAGCAACCATGAGAATTATAAAATTCATTGGCCATTAATTAGTATATATTGTGTGTTGTACTAAAACGAAAAACATCTAGAATTTTATTCCGGAAATATACCCTACGGTGAATTTTTGGATTTTCCATCCTTAGTTTCATTTTGGTCTCATCCAAAAATGAAATGTTTTGATTGTTTCGGCCATTTGTTTCTTGATCAAGAGTTAATATAAGCTGTTTGATTTCAAGTTAAGATTGAAAATGTGATTGATCCAAGTGACCACCCCCCAATCATCAAATGAAATAACCCACACATTAAAAAAAATTTGTGTCCTTTTCAAAGTTCGAGAGACCCTTCTTGTGCCTTTCTTTGAAGCAATATTTAAGCTTTTGTTTTCAACATTATAATGTGAAGATTGTCAATTGAAGAGCCAGGTCGGTAAACTTGTATTTAGACTTCTATTTTTTAATGATTCGATCAGAGGAGATGGACTCCTAGCAGCAAATTAAACAACCTAAAGAGCCTTAATCCATTGATATTCCTAGCCCATGTCTTGAAAGCTTCTCGTGTAGTTCTTTAAGCTTATTACTCTTATCCCACATCGAAACAGTACACATTTTTCCTTTTATTTATATAACTGACGAAACACACTAATTCATTGCCGGGCTGAGTTGCGACAGCCTGTGACTCGAGTGAGGGCAATAATGTGGTTGGATTACGAGTTGACTCAATCAAGTAGGGTCTGTAGGTTGTAATTGCTGGTTCGCCCGTTCCAAGTCATGAGTGAGTCATGTGGTTTGGGCGAAGGCTTGGACCTCATGGCTCCTATAGAGAGGGTTCTGCGTCAGGCTGGTTTCACAGAGCAGCGACAACTTCCCACTCTCGACAGTGGAAGGACAACGAGCCGGTGCACTCCTGACTCAAATTACCTGGTGAGTCGACTCAAACAGACAACCATTTTTTTGGTTTTTTCCAAAATTTTGTTGGGATTATTTTTTTGTAAAAACCTTTTAAAGCTTGAAACTAAATTTGATGTTTTTCTCATAGGACAACCTCAAATGTAACAGAGACGAGTCGTAAACTTGAACGTTCTGAGTTCGATTATTAGAACCCTTTGGGTTAAACCATGAATAATTTATCACTTATGAATATCTTAATCCGGCGTAGATAGTCTGCGTTTGATCGAACTGGAGAGAGAATTAATCGAGGTGCGTGTAAATTAGTCCAGACATTCATGACCATTGAACAAAAAAAAAAAAAAAAAGACTAAAAATTGTGATCAAATAATGTGGTGTGTTGACGTGGTGAACTAGGACTAAAAACATTACTACATCAATAGGATGGAAAAAAATTAACTTTTACATTAAAAGTTTTAAAACAAGAAAGAGAAAATCAATAAATGGGACAAACTATTATAAGGAGGTGATCCATGTTTTGCCTTAAATTTTGTCAATAAAGAATCAAAAATTGTACTTGAAAGTTCTAATGCCACGAGGTTCTTAATTATCTGTAACCAAATTTCATATTCAAGTAGTCATTCATATTTCTTTTTTTCTTCCCGAGGAGCAATAGGGGGTGGGGGTGGGGGTGGGGGTGGGGGTGGGGGTGGCGATGGGAGATGTGATGGAAGAAATTGAAAATACCGCGCATCGTACACAAGACTCCACTAGTTAAAGAAAGATGCAAAATGGATAGTAAGTTTTACTAGCCTTATCTGAAATCCTATGGTTTCGAATCTCCATCAATTGTCCAAAAAGAAGAATTGATGTATATGCTCTCCTTTTTGCTAGGATTATGGAAGAAACAATCACTTCCTGCCACCTCCAACACTTTGCCTTTTCCATAGATATGGAATAATATATACTATGGCCTTCAACTCCTGAAAGTAGAGACCTAGCTTGAATTAATATCCCCAAAGGGTTCTAGCTTCAAGATATTAATCTAATTTCATCTATTGGCAAGGAAACAATTATGGCATTGACAATGTTCCTTATTAATTCGAACTCGCGTCCGATCCCGTGCGATGCACAGACCATCTCTTTATGGAGGAATTATTAAATTACAAACGTTGATGTTTAAAAAAAAATAATTAAATGATGGGTAGAGGGAGTTTATGGGTAGTTATTGAAGGCATTTGGTAGAATGTGATGGGAGGATAAGAAATTTAATAATTCAAAATTCTTAAAAATTAGTAAACTGAAAGGAAAAACTTCTCAAACCTTCTCCCTAAGAAATTGATTATTTTATACATATAATATATACTAGCTATGTCATAAAAGTTTTCTTTGGTCAAGGCTAAGATGTTCGTAACACTAAAGCAAAGCTTTAAAATACGATGTCCTCCTTTAAAATCTCATAATTAACTTGAGGGTATTGTACTCCCCCAAAAAAATAATTATCATAATACTTCCACGTGCTTAGCGTAAAATTTATTAAAATTATTGTACAAAAATCTAGCTTCTAATGCACTTTGGTTTTTTTAAAAAAAAAGATAGGCTAGAATACATATCCAGAAGGAATTGAAAAAAAAAAAGTGGAAGTTAAAGGCCTTTATAAGATTCTTTTTCTTGTTCTTCACCTGTATATTCTCCCAAACTTTAGCTTCTATATGTGTGTGCAACTTGCAGCAGGGATTAACTGGGTGAGAGTTGATGTTAAGAACTTAAGTGCAATTCCGAAAGCCTTAAAACTGATGGAGACTGATTTTTTCAAGCTTTTTAACAAGATTGTAACAGTTAAGTGAGACCTCAAGATACCAATAGGACTGCGAAAATGACTGAAGGCTTGAATATGATGAAGGAGCAAGGATTTTTCAGTTAACCAAACTTCCCTAAACAACCATTTTTTGGGTGTTCTTGATCATTAGTTTTGTTTCAAGCTATCCTAAGGTGCCGGATCAATTGTTATGGTCCCAAAGTCTACGTTATCTGATCAGCACCGAAATAACCAATTTAGAGGGTAGATTCAGAGCGATGACAAGTATTCATTTACTCAGGTGATGTGTTCTGAGTTCAAATCCAAGAATTGACTCTTTTAACATAGATAAAACTGTCTATCATTTATCTTTTTTAGACCTTGCTATAAGTGAGAATTTTATACATTGGGTGCGAGATAAATAGCCATGGGTCGCATCTGCCTGGTGAAAGTCTTTCTACACTAGTCAGCTGCCTCTATCCAAAGGAACAAATCTTGAGCCTTGAATGCTTTCCCTATTCTTCGAGCTGTCACATTAATTCTCACATTCCTTTCCTCTAATACTATTTTAGTCTATTGAGCCCCCCCCCCCAACACAACCAACTGATGACGTTCAAATTATGGATCGCTAATCATGTGTGCATGCCCTTCAGTTATATAAAATCATGTGGCTTATACTTACAACCACTGCAAGTTGTGGGGAATTTATCAGTCAACAAGTGAATATCTTCTTTCAAACCTGAATTAGTTTAATTATGATACTAGTATTTGGATTCGAACGCAATGTTTCATGCTAAACAAGAATCAGATTCACTGATGATCAGGACTAAATCCACAGTGCTCTCATATCTTTAGACTATTAGACTGCAAAGAAAAGAATCAGTCAAGATAATAAAATTCTTTAGTGTTTTTTCCTCTTACTTTCTCTTTTCTAACTGATCAAAGATGTTTTATAAGTGAGAGCTTTTAGACTTCGTTGTACAACGTGTTTTAACGCTACACGGGCTTACTCCAAAACGGACAAATATTATACAAATCCTTTTGTGGCGCTTTACAATATAAAGCTCTCTGTGGGATTACAGTTTGCAATTGCAGATTGGTCTTGAAAAAGAGTGTCAAATGGAAGAAAACACATAGCAGGTCGATTTTTAGATAAATTTCTGACTCAGATTCTTCTTTGGAGGACATCATCTGATGATATCACTTTGGTTACGTCAATCACAAACTGAAGACTCATTAATTTAACTGCAACTACTTAACTCCAGTGAAGTGTAAAAGGAATAATATACAAGCAGAATATTCTGTTTACTTTCACGATCTACATGAGAAGATTGATTAGGGATAAAGAGGAAGATATATAGATATTCGTATTCATTTGCATGAGAATTATATAAGAAGAAAAAGAATCTTTGATTTCTTTTTGAACTAGGTTTCTTTGAATTAAGGAAGAAGCATCTTTTACCGGTAACCATGAGTTTGAACCAATCCAGATGAACATGGGTGGAATATTAGTATATCTAACTCATAATTTAATTGTTATCCACTGCCACTGGCCGTCAAGGGCACTAAAAAGAACCCCAAATGACATATTAATCTATTTAAAGGTGGGCTTTCAAAAATCTATTTAAAGGACTCCCATTTGTAGTTTTTTATCACCAAGAAACACCAAAGAAGCTATTTGATTTTCTGCTTCTTGTGTACTGTTAGTAATATATATGGCACGTCGGGCTGATCTTGATACGATAGCGAAGGAAGCGTTCGATATGTTGGACGAGTACGATAGGAGAAATGACAGGCCTCCTTTTCGTCATCACGTTGATCGGAGGAACCAAGTACCTCAGATGAAAGAAGCTGTAGTTCTTGATTGCTATGAGGCAGCCAAATTGTATGGTGGGGTGGTGGTTAGAGATGGTCGTCAGAAAAGGCCATTTATGTGGTCTTTTTAAGCTCTCTGGTGTACTTGAGCAACTCATGACGTGGTCCTCTAGCAGTAAATGGATGCAACATAAGTTGCATGAAGCTATATAAGTGATAAGTCTTTTACTACCATATAGTCCATAGAGGAAAAGGTTTGTAAAATATAGCCCTAGTTTCTAGTAGTTACAAGTATATATATCTTTCCTCTATTGTGAAGCTTGTAGTCTTGTGTGGTCTATGAAGTGAAGCTATAGTTATTTGCTCTACTTGTATTGTCCTATTGTTAGTATGCTTGTATGCCTTTGATGCCCCCCCCCCCCCCTCCTTAAAAAAACCTAGATTACATATTACATATAAGGTTTGTCATTCCTAAAAAAGTAAAAAATGATCATAAACTGAGCCTTGCCGTTTTGCCAACCCCCATTGGGAAACCATTCTCAAGCCACCACAATGTCCTCCTCCTCCAAAAAAAAGGGAATGCGTGCAAAATAATGTTAGTTTTGATATCCGGGGTGCAATAACAATAGTGAATTTGGCCATAAAATGAGAGGACTTTGAAGTTTGAAGGGAATTTTGCCTACAATTTAACTTAAAATAAAGAATAAACAAAATTGCATGAAAATAGAGCTTTTATGGGCGAATGGAGGTGGGGGCATAGAGTTCCTAGGGAAGAACGATAAATTTGGTATTTAACAAAAAATATTTGTGTGACATAAACATTTTTGGGATTGTCACAGTAAGGATTTTGAATGAAATGAATATATAAACTCAAAAAGATTGCAGTAAATTTTTTATTTTTAAAAATAAAAGATGTTTCATTTATGTCTATTGATAAGGGTGTCATTCAAAACATTGTCGTCTAACAAATTGGAATCAATCGAATCGTACAAGGGGTTTTTGAATGAAATGGATATCTATAATCTATAATATAAAATAGGCAAACTTCAATAAGTTCATCTGATAGTTTTAAATAGACTTATCCAGCGACCACCAATATCCCTCTCAAAACCATTCACATTGAATCCCCCCTAAATTCATCACTTCTCACTTATTTCATGACTTTATTAGGTTTACGTTACACCGTGCTTTCAGGTTCAGGTTACTCCTAATATAAACTAGACGAGATCTCAGTAAAATTTCAGAAAAAATAAGGGGGTGCCATTGAAATTATGTTTATTTATGAGGATGTCGTTCGAAACGTCGTCGTCTAACAAATTGGAAACAATCGAATCGTACAAACCCCACATTTCACCAATCTTTCTCGCTGGCTTCTATTAGTAGCAGTTCGATAAACCCCTACGCAGTCACTGTGTTCAGCCATGGCGATCTTCACCACCCGGCGTACTTTAGCCTCTCTCCTCACCCGAACTCTGTCATCTCCTCCATCTTCTCTCTCCTCTCGTTCTCGCTTCGCTCTCGCACTTCTCAACAACACTCAAAGCCCCCAACTGTATCCGGACCCAATGTGGGTCCCGATCCGGTTCAAGACATCAAGGTCCGGCTACTCTCCGCTCAACGACCCATCTCCGAACTGGAGCAACCGGCCACCGAAGGAGACGATACTGCTCGACGGTTGCGACTACGAGCACTGGCTCATCGTCATGGAGTTTACCTCCGATCCTAAGCCTTCTGAAGAGGAAATGATTAATAGTTATGTCAAAACTCTAGCTTCTGTTGTTGGAAGGTACTTCCTTTTTGCACAATTGCTGCGATTTTTATGTTTTCTCTATGTCTAGGGCAAAATTTTAGTCTTAATGTTGTAGGGGTATAACCTGTTTGATCAATTGCTTCAATGTAAATGCTTATGTATGTACAAACCCACCTGATCAATGGATGTGTATATGTGTGTAATTTGATGTTTTTTGGACTATTGTTTGTTGGGAATGCAGTGAAGAAGAGGCGAAGAAGAAGATTTACTCTGTTTGTACAACAACGTATACTGGGTTTGGTGCTTTGATCTCTGAAGAGCTTTCCTATAAAGTTAAAGGTAGTTTTCTTGTATTTTGTTTATTTTATTGTTTCTGAAGTTTTTCTGCATTGTTATTGATTTTCTTGGTTTTTACTTTTCATTTAAATAGTTATGGATGCCTAAGGGTTTTGGGTTTTTAAGTTTAAACTTTTAAGGTTTGTATTTTTCGCTTTTGTCTGATTCATATTGTGGGTGAAATGAGCTTTTGATCGGTTGCTAGTGCTACGGGGTTCAAGAGGGTTAGGGTTTAAGGTTTGCAAGTTACTCTTTTGGTTGTTTTATTGTTTAACAATATCAGTCTTGGAGAAAATGAGATTTATTTTTTGCTATGGGAGTTCAAAGGGTTTATGATTCAACTATTGTGTAAAATTGTTTCGAGTTTTGGGTGCCAGATGGAATCACCTTCACTGAATCTGGATTGTTTTATGGTGGACAGGCTTACCTGGTGTTCTGTGGGTTTTGCCTGATTCTTATCTTGATGTGCCCAACAAAGATTATGGAGGTTGGTCTATTGGAAATTTGAATTTGAACTGTTGATTAGTTTTGGATCTTCTTGTTCATTAGTGGCAGGCTTGTCTTCTAGACTTATAATTGCTCTTATTTAGTTGTCTTGTGGTTGATCTGTAGGGGATTTGTTTGTTGATGGTAAAGTTATCCATAGGCCACAGTATAGGTACAATGAGAGGCAACAAATAAGGAACAGGCCTCGTCCGCGGTACGATAGGCGCCGGGAAACAATGCAGACTCAAAGGAGGGAGCCTGCTGGATGGGCCCAAAATCAGCAAGCGCCGCCTGTGCCACAACAGACATCAACGGATGGCCAGAATGCGTCTCAGGGTGGCAGGGGAGGTTTCCCTCCAAATCAGGGTGGATTTCAGGGGAACAATGCCTAAGAATTCATAGTGACCTGCTGAAAATTAGATCTTGGAGAATGGACTAATGGGTTCTCGCGACAGATAATGACTTCATGTCCCTTGCTTTCTGAGTATTTCTTGCCAGAAATGTCTGCACATAATCTAATATGAAGATAATACGTGAATATTTTTCTTGGTCTTTTTTCTTGAACATTGTCATCTGTCTTTGAGCCATTAAACGTTATTAGTTACTGCAACAAACATAAGGTTCATATCATTTAGCCTTTTTTGTTTTCAGTTAATTGATAAGGAGATGCTAGCTTGAAATATTGACCATCTCGTCATTTCTTTCTTTATAGTTCTCATTAGTTATATACTGCACATATGTCCATGTGAACAGATATGATTGTTAACACACAATGATCAACTCCAGATTGCAACTGAGAGTAATTGCTGCCATTTGGGATCATACCACTTCTTGTCTGAGTAATGAATGAGATATTTGCAAACAACACTTAGGAGCATGCGCGCTTTCTGCTCACTGGTCAGGTAAGAAGAACAGGAGGCATCTTTATTGGGCTCAATTTTTGTTCAGTTAAATGTTATGGAGTTTGAAGTCTCTTGCTTCAATTGTTATTGCTTTCATTCCTCGTATTGAAGTTGTCTGTGAGAACTATGTATATTCAGTCTGTGAATATAATTGAGTTCAGTTTTCATCTAATCTGTTTGTCCTGCCACCAATGACTTAGTTGATTTGATCAGTTTTGTTGCATTGTTTGGGTTCCTTTTCTTTCTCTATCAGACTTCATGTACAAACTTTCTAGTAATGGTGAGTGTCTGTCTTTTCGATTTTGGACTACTATTCATACAATTACTTGCAAATTCAATTTACCAATTAAAACAAAACTCTCATGTGATAATCAATTTTTTTTTATTTACATGTGGTAATCAAATTTGGGACATCGATGTAGTAATTTTAAACCAAATTTGAAAAAATTACTAGTTGGGATCAGTTTGGCTCTGCTTATTTACAAGCCCTAACTCTCCATATTAATGAATTAGTAACAACCTTGTGCTTACAAATAAATTGTAATAGTAAAAATTGAGTATATTGCATTTAAATTTTTTTATTTACTTTAATTTAAAATTAAAGTAAACAGGTAGAAAATAAGAAAGATATAGTGGAGAGAGAAGTAGTTGCAAATTAATAGGGATGGCAATCGGGTCGTGTTGTGTCGGGTTCGTGTCGTGTCGAACATTAGTCAACCTTAACCCAATCCATTTAACTAATCGTGTCGTGTCGAGTTGACTTGTTTATTTTCATGTCGTGTTCATATTCGTGTTGACCCACATAAACTTGAATAAAAATTTAACACTAAGATTTTACTTTCACTTAATTGAATCTCTCCTCATACTTTTTCTACAAACTAAAAATTAACTTAATACTAATAATAATAATAAGTAATAATATCTTTTTTATACAATAATTATGTCAATGCTTGATAAATAGTTACAAATAATTAATATTTTATTTCTATAATACTAATTAAATATGCTAATCGCACATCGCACAACCAAATTAAACATCGAAAGTAATGGAAAAAAGAAGTCATCAGAACATGAAAACACATATATGCAACGAAAAAGTCAGGTCAATCTCCTTCGAGTTAAAAATTTCGTGTTGACAGGTCAATTCGGGTTAAGCGGGTTGAACCCGAACATGACCCATTAACACTTTGTGTTAACGGGTCGTGTCATACACGGGTTTGTACCAAAAATTAGTCAACTTAAACTCATTTATTCGTATCGTGTTCGTATCGAGTTATCGTGTCGTGTCAAAAATTGCCACCCCTACAGATTAAGAGGTTATTTAGTATTGAGAAGTGTGTTAGTTGAGTAGTTTGATATTAATGGTTATGTAAAAAAATAATAATTTTGAGAAGAAAAAAATTTAAAATAAATTTTATACCATTAAATAGAAATTAGGGAGAATTACACTCACACCCCCTGAGGTTTGTCACTTAATCACTTAGACCCCTGACATTTGAAATATTACACACAGGCCCCCTGAAGTTTGTACGCGCGTAACACTTAGACCCCTGCTATAAATATATTCATTAATAAATTATATTCAGACCCCCTAAAGTTTGTAAATATATATTACTTAGACCCCTTAAGTTTAAAATATTATACTTAGACAAAAAATATTTCAATCAAAGATAAATTATCAAATATTTTAAAGTTTACAATTAAAATGCATGTTCTATTGAATCTTTTATTGAAATAAAATGAAAAATAAAAATTCAAATTTTTCTTAAAAAATTATGATTAGTAAACAATTATATTGTCTATTGAAATTTAATTTGGTCGTTTAAACGACCAAATTAAAATGCCAAACTACCTCAATTAAAGCTAAAATATATTGTGTTCATTACAGTTTGATCCCTTATTTAATTTTTTAATTTTATTCTAATAGATAGTATAATTATATACTAACTATGATTTTTTTTTTTTAAAACTAGATTTTTATTTATGATTTTATTTTAATAAATGAAATAATAGAACATGAATTTTTGATGTAAAATTTATGTTCTATTATGAATGACTTAGACCCCTTGTTTGATTTTTTTAGCTTTATTCCAATAGATAGTATAATTGTATACTAATTACGATTTTTTAAGAAAAAATTAAATTTTTATTTTTAATTTTATTTCAATAAATGGTACAATAGAATATGAATTTTGGTTGTAAAATTTAAAATATTTGATATTATATCTTTGATTAGAGTATTTTTTGTCTGAGTATAATATTTTAAACTTAAGGGGGGGTCTAAGTATTATATATCTACAAACTTCAAGAGAGTCTAAATGTAATTTATTAACGGATATATTTACAGCAGGGGTCTAAGTGTTACGCGCGTACAAACTTCAGGGGGTCTGTGTGTAATATTTCAAATATCAGGGGTCTGAGTGATTAAGTGACAAACCTAAGGGGGTCTTGGTGTAATTCTCCCTAGAAATTAAATTAATATTTACCGTCGTTGTACTAATTCATCTTCGCATCCCGTCAAATAATACACTCTACCCAAAACGACAAAGAAATGGCACATTCTACCCCACATCTTCCTTGCCTAAAATGGAAGTCCACATACGAGAGTATGGAGAAGTATAAGCTTGGGGCAGAAGACCTCAGGACAGTTATGAAACTTGATCCTGGTAATAGGGTTGCAAGAAGTACCGTTCACCGCTTGACTAAAATGGCCGAGTAGAGATGTTTTGAAATTCTATTTGTTAGCCCTTCGTTTACGCATATGTTCGATTCCACTATTCCCCTGATTTACATGCATAATATACTGTATTTCATATCTCCCATGGATTTTGATTGCAAGTTCTCTCTCTCTCTCTCTTTTTTTTTTTTTTTGGTAGCTTAGAATCGGCTTTCGTGTGACCAATTATAAGTGATGGAGTGTTTGCTCTGTTATGTGTCTCGCTGCATATGAGTTGTGTTTTATTGTTGATTGCTATTATCTTACTTTTGCTGTTTTTTTGATCATAAACGAAGAGAGCATTGAGATAAATTAGGTGGGAAAGTTTAGGTTACAATCGGATAACAAAGAAGCCTTGAGCTCGGGTGGGGGGGTGCCTAACCAATTCAAGGGAATGGAATTGGTTAGAAAATGTGCAGCCACCCAATGAGCAGCCCTATTACAAGCTCTCGGCTTGTGTAAAAAGCGAAGGTTACGTAACCTTGCCAAAAATCTAATATCATGCATAAATTACACTAAGCTCCCATGGGGGGACATTTTCAGTTGAGCTCAACTGAATAACAGAGAGACAATCATTCATAATAAGACAGTTAGATAGCATAAGGGAGTCGGCTAAAAGGCAGGCCTGTCGAACCGCCTCAGCTTCAGCAATCAGGGGAGATCCAGCAAAAAAAGACCTGGCAGCTCCATCCAGAAGAGAGCCATCCGCCTGGGTAATCACCACCCCACAAGCTGCCTTGTGTTCTTTAGGCAAGAAGGATGCATCACAGCAAATCAAGACTTCATGAGCATTAGGAGAAAGCTGATCCGCAGAGTTCGAAGGAGAAACAGAACGAGTGGGGGGCATTGAATCCAATCCTAACTGAGCAGACCACAAACATTGGGCACGAATCACTGTCGCAAAAGCGTTAACCTCTGCAGCTTCAAAAACCAGTTGGTTCCTAGCCTTCCAAATTACCCAGCCCACTGTAGCAACTTTCCCCAACAATTCAAACCGCCCCTGAGAGTCACTGATCTGGTCTAGAATCCAGGAGGAACGCTGCAAGACAGATAAGAAGGAATCCGTATCCCACCGAAAGGATAGATTCATACCAAACCAAACACGCTGCGTCCATTCACAATCAAATAACATGTGCTCAACAGATTCAGGAAACTGCCTGCAAATGGGGCAGTGAGGGGACTGAGAGCACCGACGTTTAAAAAGATTCTCTTTCGTGGCCAAGATGTTCTGGCAAGCTCTCCACCAAAAGTGCTTAATCTTAGGCAAGGCTTTCATATGCCAAACACACTGCCAAAGCTTTGGATGGGGGGTTACAGAAGAACCGCTTTCCAGCGGAGGTTCCAGCAAGGTGGAGCCCTTGCGATATCCAGATTTAACAGAAAACACCTCCTTGCGATCAGGCCACCAAAAACGTTTATCCTCCATCCCCCTCCTCGACAAAGGAATTGCACCAATAGCCTTAGAATCCTCACGAGAAACAATAGAGGACAAAAGAGGAACATTCCATCCAGGAGGGTTGTGAGATATAACCTCTGCCACTTTGGAAATCTGGACGTGCAGAGGTTTGGGGGAGCACACAGAAAGGGAAGGAGATAAGGGGATCCATTTATCAGACCAGAAGTTGACAGAATTCCCATTGCCAATTTGCCACATTAAACCACAATCGAGAAGAGCTCTTCCATGAAGTAGACTGGACCAACCCCAGGAAGGTCGATTACCCTTTGTCGCCTGCATCAGATCAACCTCAGGGAAGTAAATGGCTTTGGTGAAACGCGCCCAGAAAGAGTCAGGTTGGGATATGAGACGCCAACATTGCTTCGCTAGTAAAGCTTGGTTGAATAAGAAGAAATCTTTGAACCCTAATCCCCCATCCGCTTTGGAATCAGTCATTTTCGACCATTTTTTCCAGCATATGCCACTCCTAGCTTCAGATCCTTGCCACCAGAACTGTCGAACTAAGGCGTTTAGCTTATTACAAAAAGATTTAGGAAAGGCCACCACAGACATTGCGTAATTGGGGATAGCTTGAATCACCGCTTTCACTAAAACCTCTTTACCCGCTTGAGACAGACAAGAGCCTTTCCATCCATGAAGCTTCTTATGTACCCTCTCCAAGATGAAACCAAAAACCTCACTTCTAGAACGACCCCACATAGAGGGAATACCCAAATACCGAGATTGATAAGGTAGAGGTTGTAGTCCCAGAAGGTGACAAAGGAAAGCTTGTTGATCCACAGAAGTGTTGGCAGAGAAAATAATGCCAGATTTCGAGAGATTAGCACTTTGGCCTGAAGCCAAGCAGTAGGACTGGAGAATACGGAGAAACTCCCTAATACCATCGTCTTTGGCTTTGAGGAAAAAGAGTGAGTCATCCGCGAAGAAGAGATGGGATAAGACTGGGCTTCTCCTCCGGATTTGAATTCCCAGTAAGCGTCTATCAGCCACTCCTCGTCTGATCATTAATGAAAGGACATCAGCAACAAAAAGGAAAAGATAGGGGGACAAAGGATCGCCTTGACGAATACCCCGTTGAGGATTGATTTCACAAATCCGAACCCCATTCAACACCACTTGGTAGGTCACCGAGGAAACACAAGTCATAACCAGAGCAACCCAACGCCGAGAAAATCCCATGGAAATCATAGTGGCCTCCAAAAAGTCCCATTCAACCCTATCATAAGCCTTACTGATATCCAGTTTAATTGCCACTTCTGGAACCCTACCATTCTTCTTCCCTTTCAAATGATGAAAAACTTCATTTGCCATGAAAATACAATCCTGGATTTACTTATTCATACTTCATGCAATTATCGTAAGCCTCTCATTATGTGCATGAATCATTATGTGCTGCTAATTTTTTTGTTCTCTTCCTTTATTTTCACTGCTCTTCTGGTGAGTTAAACCTCTAGAGGCGGATTACAAAAGTTGTTGCTGCTGTGGTCCATGTGAAAGTTTAACAGCATCCAGCCACTCTTTATTCATGATGTATCCTTCTATTTTTTCTATTTCTCTACTTTTTCCGGCATGTATGTGTACATGTCACTGTAGGGTTGGGGCAAGCATGACTTGATTGACCAAATGACTGTAACATAATTGCATGGGTCCTGGAGAGCAGCAGTTCGACTAGAGCCACCTTTTTTGGATCTTCATCAGGTTTCAAATTTGGTGTGTAGCATCCCCGTCGTATAATCCGAAAGTGAAATTGCTCTCAGCACAACTTCTTTCAGAACCCTGCCATGCTGCAATCATATTATCGGTGAGTTTATATCTAGCCTGATATAGTGTTGGATTGATTTTAGAACCGAATACCACCTTATCATGGTGTACTTTGCTTTTAAATGGTGTCGTGTTTGGGACTAGCAGTGTTCACACTACCCTATGGGTAGAAAATATGGTCTTCCATCTTTCTATCCGATACTTTGCGGAAGAATTTTTTTTTGGTCTACCTTATCCGATCAAATGTAATATTCCTATCCAACTTTCGTCCAAATTAATTGGATAGGAAGTCGGGTAAGAAATCGGGTGAACATATTTTGTAGTTATTAATTTTTGGATCATTTTAATAATTCAATTAAAAAACTTGCATCAATTTAACTACACAATAAACCAATAAAACTAAAACCTAAAACAATTACCATAAAACACAATAAAGCCTTAGGCATAAACATCAATCAATTATAATTGTTCAAAGAGATGACGAGAGAGGCGAGATGACGAGAGAGGTGAGAGAGGCGAGATGAAAAGGTTGGAGGTGAGAGAGGCGAGACAGATGAGGAGGCGACGAGGCGTTAGGAAATTAGGGTTTTTAGTTTATATATATATATATTTATTTATTTATGCGGGTAGAGTATGATAGAAATACAGAAATTTAATAGGTATTTCGCATTTCTACCTGATTTAATTGAAAGACCAAAATATCTTCTGTATTTTTACCATATTTTTTGGTTAACCGATCAATAGGGTTGAATAGGATAGAAAATTACGAATAATCGGAAATTTGAACACCAAAACAACCATGTTGCTTGTTCTAAAGGCCGAACCCATTCCCCCCCCCCCCCCCCCAAAAAAAAAACACACGCACCCCCCCCCCCCCCCCCCCCCAAAAAAAAAACACACGCATAATGTGTGTTATGGATAGATACCAAAATGGGGAACCAAAATGGACTGAATTAGTTGTCATGGAAGTAATGTGATAGTTGTTGACGAAAGCAGTGAAGGCAAGATGGCCACTTGAGTGAGGGAAGGAGTTTTGGCATGTTTCTTTTGCAGAGGCCTTGTAAGGAAGTAAGGATGACAGTGGACCGAAGTGGGGGCAGGGGGTCTAGTTTCCATCCCTATATCCGCTTAAAACATTTCGTCCATTCTCGGTTCATCTCTGTTAACAGGTATAGTTTTCATTTTTATTCCCGTCCACGAGTAAATTTGTAATCCTCACCCCCGCCCTGTCCCCCGCCTTCACCTTCGCCCTCATCCCCGTCCAAACCCAAGCCCAAACCAATATAATTCTAAATTCTAAATAAATCTAACATTCTAAATAATACAACATAATTATAGAATATTATAACATAATTAAAAGTTTTTCATTTACAACATAATATAATTAAAACATTGACTACAACATAATATAATTAAAAGTTTGTCTCTTTTGTAAATCCAACACAATATCATGCAACATAACATAATCCAACGTGAAAAAATATAAAAACAGATAGATTTACATTTTTACAAACCAAAATCATGAAAAAAATTCAAAAAAAAAAAAAAATTCAAAAAAAAAAATTATTCAATAATATGTAGATTTGTATTCACAGCAACATGTATATATATAATAATAATAATAACGGGTAAAGCGGGGAGGGGGTAAGTGTTAGTCCATCCCCGCCTTCATCTCCGCACGGGTCTATACGGGTATTCCCGTATACGTCCACCGTCCAATATGTATGGTCTATCTCCGGTCTAAACAGAACAGATTTGGACGAATATCTATTTTTACCCGGTCCACTGTCATCCCTATGAGACACGAGAGTAACAGAAAGCGTTTCCTTGTGCCTTATATATTTAGCTTCCTAGAAAGAGACGCTAATATTGTGGTCCTACATGTGACGCCATAGTAATGCCCATCACTCTGTCTGTATTCTTTCAACTTTGCCCATCTAGTTTTGGTCTTTTTCCCAAATCAACTTGATCATATGATGAGCCACCAGCCCTCTGGAGTTCGTTGTAGGTCTTAAATAATACCATAAACTAGCCCTAGTTATTGCCACCAGATATTATTTTTTTTTGCCTGTGGGTGGGTGGGTGACATTGGGGGGTTGGCTGTCTAACAAACGATGATATGTTAGACCATCACTAATAGAAATTCAAATTTTTACTCAAATTTAAATAAAAAATTAGTCAAAAACTTGATTTGATATAGACCTCTCTAATAAAGAAACTTAAATTTAAAGGAAGAAAAACTCAAATTTAAATGAGGACAAATTCAAATTTAAATGAGGGTAAAATATGACCGAGCAATGCTACAAAATTCAAATGAAACCCAAAAAGTTACAACTCAAATGCATATCATCCCTTGGATGAGTGAGTCTCATCAATTTTTTCAGTGGGATCCACTCATCCTACATTCATCCAAATGATGATATGCATTTACGTTTTAACTTTTGAGTTTCATTTGGATTATGTAGCATTTTTCAATATGATCATTGGATCTTTAAATGAAAATGAAATTTCATCATTAAATATTTAAGTCTAACATTAGAGAAAGTTTTTAAGAGTTTTTTTACCCAACTTTAAATTTGAGTTTAAAAAATGGTAAGGATTGGTGATGCTCATAGAGAGAGAGAGTACTACCTTGTTCTACGTTTGAGTAACATTGTTGTGACTTAAAAAATTTATTTAATTTATTGACTTAATGATATGATCAAATACTATTATGGTAATTGTAACTCTTCGATTTTCATTGGAATTTCATTACTTGATCTATCATTATGTTAGCAAAAAACAATATTAATGCTTATCAAATCATTTAAATTTTATATCGTGTGGATGGTTAGATTAGTAAGATTCTTAGTCTTTGTGTGTATTGGGGGGAGGGGAGGGGGGGATAGTTATTAAATTAAGTAGGATTTACTTATGTACAAAGTCTGATTTCCCTTGTCAAATTATAAGTTTATTACTGAATAGTGATATCACATTATAATGATATTGTGGTGTCGTTGAATTCAATATTTTCTTTCTCCAATGTTTCATACGAATTAAACTTTGTGCGGAATCATGACGCATTCAATGACTATATTTTTTTTTTTGAAAGAGATTGACAATATATTTGACGATGGAAATTTAGTCTAAATTTGACAAGCACGGGTGGAAAGTAACTTGAGATGTGGAATCCCAAGATGTAAAATGTGATTAAACAGTTACTATACCTTGTTCTTCCCAGACAAGTCTTATTGAGACAGGTTTCTAAATCTTGATCTATTGCTGAGGTTTCAAAGATTTTGACCATTCGAATTGACTTCTTGTGGTTGTATCATTGGTTGATTTAGGAAAATGAGACGTCTTCCAATCCGTTTGTTCTCCATTTTTTTTTTTCAAGTGAATTACATATTATTCGTTCAAGTAACATTTTTTGTATATAAATGAGATATTCACTTATTAATTATATATGATCCTTCGAGAAAGAAATTGACAAAAAAATGTATCGAAAAAAAATTTGAATTCTTGATTTAGACATTTCATGGCTAGATTAAGCACATGGGTACTTCAAATTCAAGTCCATTTTGTAACAATAACCACTACATTTGACAAGAATAACTCTTAATTTGAACCTTCTCAATTTTGAAATTGCTTCGATATTGTGTTAGAGTTACTACACGAGATAATACATACATGACACAATAACACATCAAAACCTTGCAGGTCGACTCGTTAGCTTAAATTCAAAGTTGGTTTAAGGACATGTCCCTTAAAGAAGAAAGGTGGTTGACCTTTTAGGGGGTGTGAGAAGTATCGAACTTAATACTTCTTATTTAAAAGAGAACAAATTTGACCACTGAATTAATTTGATTTAAAGAATGAGACGTCGTCTAATACGTTTGTTTTCCAATTTTTGTTTTTTTGAAATGAATTGCATGTTTTTCATTGAAGTAAGACTCATTGTATACAAGTAAGTCATTTATTCACTAATGATAGATAATCAGTTAAAAAAATTAATGATATATCAGAAAAAACTTAAATCCTTGATGTAGACGTTATATGGCTAGATTAAGCAAATGGGTACTTCAAATTCAAGGCCATTTTGTAACAATAACTACTCCATTTGACAAAAATGCTACTCGTCCCCTAATTCGAACCTTTTCAAATTTGAAATTGCTTTGACGTTGCGTACATACATGATACAGTCACACGTCAAAACCTTGCAGTTCAACTTGTCAGCTTAAGTCCAAAGTTGGGACCCACATTCCACTGTCTCTTCCGAACCTTATAGAATCAAACGGTCGTCTTCACTCCTAATTCTGGCCCCCACATCTCTCACCATGATCTCACCGTCTATTTTTGCTGGTTCTCTGTCCACCGTCCGATTGGAAAACGCATATGCAAAAGCCAGTCATTCCGGCTCTTGTCCTTTTTTTCACGGGTTGCTTCTACCCGTCACTCTATAAATCAAGAGCCCCCACGCAACACCAACCCCTACCTACTATGTTCACCTATCTTTCTCTCTCTGAAACTCTCTCTCTCTACAGAGGGTAAGACAAGATGTGTGGAGGTGCAATAATTTCCGACTGCGTCCCCGTCGAACCTGGTCGGAAACTGACGACACAGGACCTCTGGGCTGAGCTAGACACCTTATCTGATCTCTTGGGCTTCGACCCTTTCACCGGCAAAGACCACTCCAACCAGTCTGATGACAATAAGAACAAGGCCACGACCAAGAAGAAGCAACTCAATGAAATTGAAGGTGAGATCTGAATACACATAGTTTCATACAGATTACAGACCCATATGCATGCAGAGATACATACACACACACACACAAATATATATATATATGGCGTAACTATATACATAAGAGCATACGTATATGATCAACCGGCAATGAATGTTGGGTTGCGCCTTTAAATGGTGCATGGCGCGTCGTAGTGCCAAGTGCACTTAACTTTACAGCTTCGTTGTATATGTTTACACACACCTATACATATATATGTATACACACACACACACATATGTCTGTACGTTTATATATGAATGTAATAATGTATGTATAATATATACGGGTGTACATATGTATGGGTGTTCGGTATTACACGAAATCAGTTTACTTTGGGCTCTTGCATGATTGGTTTGGAAGAACAATATGAATTTGGGATTGTAGGGAGGAGTGAGAAGACCCGGAAAACGAGTCAGGGGGCGAGTCAGACTCAGAGGCCTCGGAAGAACATGTACAGAGGGATAAGACAGAGGCCATGGGGAAAATGGGCTGCTGAGATACGTGACCCGCAAAAGGGTGTCCGAGTCTGGCTCGGAACCTACAACACAGCTGAAGAAGCAGCCAGAGCCTATGATGAGGCTGCCAAGCGCATCCGTGGCGAGAAGGCCAAGCTCAATTTCGCTCAAACACCACGAACTCCGTCGCCTCCACCGCCGCCGCAGCCGGCCAAGAAAAGGTGTATCATCACTGAGTCGACTCAGGAGAGCTCCGGGTCAACAGGGCCACCAATCCCACCACCATTGATGGGTTTTGGGTTCCAAAACGAACCCTACTACTACCCAAACCAAGTGGTAGATGAGTATAAGATCAAAGAACAGATTGCGGACTTGGAATCTTTCCTGGGCTTGGAGGCTGAGTTGACTCAGTTTGGAGGACTCGGTGAGTCGGACTCAGTTGGTCTTTGGATGATGGGTGACTTTGCTGCAACTCATCAGCATGATATAATCTACTGATCAGATTTATAGCCCGTCTGATCATGGATGTGTGAAAAGTTTTATTCGCACTTTATGCTATGTTAATGCTTTAGAATGTGGTATACAGGATAATAAGTTGATTGCGGTTGCATGCAATCATCGACGTTGTCATTTTCATGCTTTAAATCTCTTTAACTCTTGGATTATGCTAATATTATGTTGGTGCATGTATCTAGCATTACTTTTTAAGTTTTTTATTAATATAAGTTCCTCTATTTATTGCTTTAATAATTATTTTTAACTTTAATTAGACTTCTAATAGAGTATATTTAACACCTTTGAAAAGGAGGTAGAATAGTCAATTTTGAGAATTTTCAAGTATTTTAAAAAATCTAAATTATTTTTGGTTTAACGGTCACGGATGTTTAAATCAATTTACGCGTATCTCGATTAATTAACGACAAGTCCTGTCTTTTCAATCAAGGATAGCACTTTTCATCTAGTTTGTAAGGCGATAGATGCTAAGAAAACTTGAGTAAAAGCGTTCACTATTAGAAACTCCCGGAGGTGAATCAGAGTTGATAGGGCCGTCCTTGGCGATTCTTTCAATGTTCTATGGCGGTCGGAGTAATGCTATGGTTATTCGTTATCTTCTCTTTCAAAAGACCTAAAAGGATAATAAAAAACCTTATAACGGTCCGGTCCGGTCCGGTCCGGTGTGTACTACTTCCGTGTGTGTGTTTGTGTGTGAGCGCACACAGTTTAGGTTAAATAGGTGGTTATGGTTTTGGGGATCCTGTTAATTTATGTAAAATATACGCGTACGTGGATCTTAATGACGGATTTTTTAAATACAGAATGTACTCCTTCACCAAAATAGAGCACTTGCCCAAGCAATTACACCTCCCAACTACAACATATATATATATATATATATATATATATATACTAATTAGTCAAGGTACTTACTTTATAATTGAGATGCTCTATGATTGTCACATGAAGACGATAAATGCGTGTGATAGCTGAATCGATATATATAATATTCCACTTACATATGCTATGATTAGGTCTGTTAAAATATGATACGATTAATCAGTATGAATTGACATAGAGTTGAGTAGATTTGAGTGAAGTCTTAACAGGTGCGGGTGATAAACAGGTGGACCTGTTAAATCCGTTTAATAAACGGGTTGTGTTGGAATGAGATATTTCAATTCGTTTATCACTCGTTTAAATAAAATTAATATAATAATAAATTAATAATTATTTAATTTTTTTTAGGCATAATAATATATGTAGTTTAATAATTATATCAGTTAAAAAAAGTTTAATAATTATTTTTTATTACAATAATAAAAAAAATTATTAAACAAGTTAAACGAGTAATGTCGAATAACCTGTTTAATAAACGAATCGTGTTTGGTTTGTAGGATTTCACCTGTGTAATTAAATGAATTGTTTACAGGTTAAATGGTCTTTCACACGAACCCAATTATACTCGACACGAACCCACTTAACCCGATACGGTTGATACCCTAACTATGATTTATATATCTCATATAAGGAGTTGATTACGATACCAAAAAAGAATCGGTATCATAGCTCCATTTATCACATTTTTAGTTATTTTTATTTCATTTATGAGTCCTTTTACCACTGTTCTGGTATTCCATAAAATGGTAAAAATAGTTATCACAACAATGATAAAAACACCCATAAATGTGATAAAAATATTCATAAATGTAGTAAATTTTTTTGTACCAAATAAAAGTGATAAAAATAGTTACACAAATGTAATAAAAACACTCACAACAATGGTAAAAATACCCACAAAAGTGATAAATTATTCACAAAAATAATAATTTTTTTTTTGATTATAAAATGACCCACAAAAATGATAAAAACACTCATTAAAATGATAAAAATAAGAGGTACAATACCAAAATTATTACTTCAGTACCATATTCAAGTCCCTCGTGTAATCGAAAAACTTCCTCGTAATTTTTGCAAGGATAAAAACTAATACTCAATATTGGGTGTGTTTGGATGGCTGGCTGGCTAGGATAGGTTAGGTTTACAATTTTTTAACCTTTTCTATCCAAATCAATCCAACACAACAGCTGAGATTTGCTTGAAAAAAGAATGTATTCTAAACCAATTCTATATTTGGTAAGTTCATTTGTACTTTTATGGGTCCCATGAATTAATTTAATTTGAAATCTTATTTTATTAAAATTTTAACATTATACCCCTTAATCAATTCAATCCTCCAATGTTTGTCCAGCATTATACCCCTTAAAATTTTAACATTATTACTAATCCAAAGGTGTTTTATAAAAAACAAATACAAAATAAAAACCTAATAGAGTAGTATTTTTGCCACATTTCTTATTTGTACAATTAATTAAATTATTATATTTTGCATATTAAACATTATTTATTTGGTCACCAAAATGGTATGTATTTTTTTTTATTTTTAATTCTGCAAAAGGATGTCTATGAATCCTTATTTTGATGATCATAACAATGGATTTCAAATTTTCAATTGAAGTGAAAAAAAATATCATCAGGCAACAGTAACAAGTGAACTAAAATCTACAAAAATTATGGCAGTAAAGAGATTGAAATTGGTTGCCCTCATTCCTTTCACATATACTCCAATAAGAAACTCTCTCTCTCTCTCTCTCTCTCTCTCTCTCTCTCTGCAATTGAACCTACACTAGACACCTTGCAACCAATAACTACTCGTTGCCACATGTTGCACCATATGCCCTTTGTCTTCCCTTTTTCAACTTTTCTTCTTCTCCTCTTCTTATCTCTTACAATCTCTTCCGCGTCGTATCTATATCTGAAAAGCTTGGCGTCTCGTTCACCTACATCACCTACATCTCCATATAATCCAACGCCTTTGCTTGTATAGGGCTGTAACGATTCGTACCAATTGTCAACATATTATCTGTTTTGGGTGTTTAAAACGGACAATATCTTGACAGTTGAAACAGATTATTACAGGTGGTATCAAAATCGACTCTCTTATAGTCAATGGGGGGTGGATCCCATGTAGGCCTCGCGAGGACGCGTGGCCTCTAAGGGAGATGGAGTGTACTAGCCTGTCAAAAGACTTTGTGAAGTGAGGATGTGTTATAGCTTCATGTGTTGTATTTCACATTGACTAGGGAGGTAGAGTGACTAAGCTATATATGTGGTGTGCTCACTTTTAATTGTCAAATAGGTATTTTTTGGGGCAAAGTTCCAAAATAACAAAACCGTGAAGGTGTATACACCCTCAAAATGGACAATATTTTAACAATTGGGACGGATCATTACAAAGGGCACATAGAAGCTATCAACAAGGGAGAGGTAAATAGATCTGACCAAGAGGTTGCTTTGTGGGGGAGAGACCAGAACTTCAGTGCTTCACAATAGCGACGGCAAGTAGAGAGTCTTAGGGCTAATTGGTAAAACAAGGGTATTTTAGTCTTTTAGTCTTTTGAAACCCACCTGGGAGTAAGGATGGTAGTGGACCGAAGCGGGGGTGAGGGGTGTAGTCTCCATCCCCGTACCCGCTTAAAAAAACTCCGTCCATCTCCGGTCCACCCCCGTTAATGGGTATAGTTTTCATCTCCATCCCTGTCCGCGGTTAAATTTGTAATTCCCACCCTTGCCCAGTCCCGTCCCTGCCTTCACCCCCGCCTAAGTCCAAGCTCAACATAATCCAACATTGTAAATAATCTAAAAAATCAAAAAAAATTGCATGTCACCAACTTAAATTTGCCACATAATTCTTCTCATCAATAAGGACTAGCATTTGGTATACTAAATAGACAAGAAATCTATCCAACACTTTTTAAGCAAAAAGTCTATCCAACAATTTTCAAAGAGCAAAAATCGTATTCAAGTAGAATAAACTCAAAAATCAGCAAAAACCATATCTAACACTATAATTAGAATTCAACAAACACCATATAGTAGCATAAAATTAGAAAATTTAGAATATTGCATATCTAACACAGAAAATCAGATATAACACATGAAAATTACAGATCTAACAACAAAAAAAATCAGAACAAGCAACATTTAAAAACCTCGTATCTAACACACCATAGATTCGAAACAAAAACTATCAATAGCTAACACAACACAGACCTTTAGATCTAACAAAATCCATCACAAATCTAACAAAAGCTATCAAAAAGAACACAAAAATAATAGATCTTACCTTATTAGACAAAGAAAAAAAGTGGGCCACTGAATTTTACAATTAACTTTATATGTGGGTGGGAATGAGATTGGGGTTTATGATCTTATATATACATATATCACGAGTTAGCGGGGGCAGTGGCAGGGACGGGGACGGGGACGGGACGGGAGTAAGTGTCACTCCATCTCCGTGCGGGTTTATACGGGTATTTTCGCATACGTCCACTGTCTAATACGTATGATTTATTCTCGGTCCAAATAAGACAAGTTTGGATGAATATTTATTTTTTTTCGATCCACTGCCAGTCCTGCGAGGTGGGTTTGACTTTGAGATAACCCATGTATGATGGCTATGACTCAATGTTCATACTGGGCCCAAAATAGGCTCGAATGGAATTTTCTATTTGCTCTCCCCAAACATGAGATTCGTGGGACTCACATGAATTTTAAACAATCCAACTAGTGTTAACCCTTTTTAACCCATTATCCAAACACTTCCGCCATACTATTTTTTTCAGATCTTGTAATAACATCGATTTCGAGAAGCTAAACATCATGAAAATAGCCAATTGAAGTCAAATAATTGGGAGGATTGAGTTTTTTTTTTCTTTTTTAGTCAAGCACTATTAGATGGAGAAGGATAATGACTTCCAAATCGATAACTTTAAGATTTAATAGTAGAGGCAATAGTCATTAGGTCAACTATTAGCCTCAATTTTAAATTGAGTCGAGTTTTCAAGTTTTTAATGGTATAAATATGGACAAGAAAAAGTAACAAGACAAGCCACCGATAGATATTCTTTTTTATGCGGCACCACGTCTCGTTTCCAATACGGCATTGTTTTAGAAACAACTCCCCGACCAAACAATAGAGGATCATTACCACTCTCCTAGCTAAGTGTACTATTTGCGTCTAAACAAATTCAACATATTTATTATTTGTATTAATCAGACGTACTATCTTTAAATTTGTGATATATCATATTTATGTTATTATTGTATCGATGGATAAAACCGACATTGTTAAATTAAAAAAATTTAATAAAAAAAAAACTTATTGTGGTATTAATTAGTACTATCCATGACGTGTAAAATTGGAAGATATAGTTTATTCTACTACTAAAATTTTCGGTTGGTGAGACAATAAGATAAGAACAAATTAAGGTACTGTCTCGTCGTGCTAGAAGATGCATGAACCTCACAGCTAGTGCGCCAATTTAATCTAAGTGGGCCATTTGTGCTAAGTTTTTTATTCACTGGGTCCCTCAATTTCTATGATTAAGATTTTGGAATATTTTTTCCGAATATAAAGAGATGAAAAGATTTCAACAATTATTATTTTATGTTTAATTTTGTCGTTTATTCACTATACATGATTTATAAAAGATTACGAATAATTAAAATTTATATTTTACGTACAAATAAAAAAATTGATTCGGAAATGATTATGGTACAAACAAGTTTCATTCAATATTATACTAAAAAAATATTATTATTGCGAGTCAAGTTACACAATACAAATGACATGCTATAATTATTTGTGGTCGATTAAAATATTTCATGATCAATTACAATATTATATTTGATCATAAAATATTTTATTTGATCATGAATAGGCTTGTCAATTGATCGGATTCATCCGGATTCGATTAATCGGATATAAATTAATATTTTTTACCGATAAGTTGAACCCAAATTTGAATACGATATCTTATATTTTCACGGATTCGAATTTGGATATACCTATATCTGTTCTGATTATGATCCGATCCGAATTATTTATATATTTCTATATAAATATTAAAGAAATTAAGTGATTATTTAAAAAAAATGTAGTTGAAATTTAGGTATAATTTATTAAAATTTATCTAGTTTAGTTATTCTGGTTGAAATAAATTTTTGAATCGAATTTCAGATTGTTAACGAATTCAGATATGCACTACGAAAATAAAAAAATCATTGAATTATCGGATCGGATAATTCAAATCAACTTTTTAAAAATCGGATTCAAATTCAGATCAGTCAAAATCTTCTTCAAACCTGATCTGTTGACAGACCTTGATGGGTCAGGCCCAAGGGCCCAACTCATGCTACGAGCTCAGTCTTAATTAAGAGATCAAACTTATAAAGATCCAGTATCTAGTTCCAAGGGGTCCACACCCGGTCAAGCTAGCCCAAGGGAGTAAGAAGGGTCATCCAAGAGCTTCTTCCTAGTCACCTTGGAGTAAGGGTCATCCCAAGAGACTCACTCTCGCCGCCTTGGAAAGAGTCAACCCACGCCTCACCCTTTGACCGAGTCTCATGGGGAGCACCTTAACTGCCTCGCCCGTTGAGAAGAAATCGTCAGCTCCTCCAGAATAGTTATATAGTTGCTATTAAGTCGCCTCAATCTGTTAGGGGCGACTATAAATTGTAAGCCTCATCAACACTTAAGGGGAAGATCAGATCACACTCAACGGAGCATGATTACGCCCAAAGAATAATGCAGTAATTGTAGCACAGCTTTGGAGTGTCGATTCCACAGAGAGACAAACTAAAAAAATAATATAAGGAACAAAGGAACTAAAGAAAAATATTAAATGATTACTAGAGAACAAAGAATAATTTTAAATGCAAATTAAAGTGAAGCAAAGTGACTAACAAAAAAAGTACTCAAATTTGACAAATAGTAAAGTATCGGGAGTCCCTTGCACAAATCTGATATTTTAATTATTCTTAATTCATTAAATAACTCAATTGAGAATTCAATTCCCAAAATTCTCAACCGGAAGATATAGATTTATAAACAAAGATTAAACCACATGTAACCTTTTGAAAAATCATTCACCACTTTGAAAATACGTAAATTATTATCACTATTGAGAAAGTTCAACGACGACAATATACTCAAGAAGAGATATTGCAGCAAAGAATTAAATCAATATAGATAAATAATTGATCCAAACATAATCAAAAAACTAATCCATTCAATAGAAAAAGCATGACTAAATCCATAAATTGAATAAATTCTATGATTATTCGAAGAATAAAACACCAACAATAAATTGAGAATGATAAAATAAAAGAGTCTTACTAATTAGAAATCAAATGCATAAATTAAAAATAAATAAAATATCATCTACTGTGCAAGTTCATCCCTCGCCTTACTTGAAAATTTAGTTACCCATAAATATAATGGAGAACAAAAATCTCCCAAAAAAATAAAGCAAACCGTCGGCCATCGACATTTTGTCTGCTCTCTGATCTGCGTCCGTCTTCTGGTTCAAGAAGCAGAACACAGCCGCCCTACTGAACACAGCCGCCTCCTCCACAAAAAATTAAGAAGAAAAGTCAAACCCTTTTTCTTTTTCTCCCAGCCGTCCAAGCCCAAAGAAAAAAAACAACAAGTTTCTCCCCCTTCTCTTGAGAAAAGTCTTTTTCATCCCCTCTTGATTCCAACTTTTTTACTTCAGCCCCTAAAGCCTAAATCTTGTGTAATTTGGGAAAGATAAAGCCCAATAAAAATTATGAGTGCTGAGCCCACGTGATAGCAACATCAATTTCAGCCTTTTTACTCCATGGGGTGCCATCAAAATAAAAACAAATATAAAAGCCTAATAATAAAGTCCCAAAAATATTAAGTGTAAAGTCCAATTGTGAATTATCTCTCACCAACTAATAATGCAATATTTAATGTTTAAAATATTATAAAATCATGCTCAAATATATCTCAGTGTGAATAGATATTAAATTCAATAATATAAATTATATCTAATTATTTCTATTCACATTTTCGCATTTTAATCCAATAATAGGGTATTTAGAATGCACTTTCGCGCACTCATCAGAGCACATATCTCTTCTCCCTCTCTAAGCTTGTACTCTTTGTTCTCCATACCCACTTAAAGTAATAAAGCATCCCGCGACTCTAGCCATTTAAAAATGGACGTAGGTCACATTGACCGAACCACTATAATTCTCGTCTTCTCTCTCTACTTTAATTACTACATTTATTATTGTTATTTGACATGTGGTGTGCAAACCAATTTGTGCATCATTAGTTTGGCGTCGTCTGTGAGAACAACAAAATTCTCACTTCTAAAAAATTTTCTCTGTTGAATCTACTCGATCACCACCAGATCGATGAATCACCCTGAAGACAATCCAGCACGAGAGGAGGAGGTTGCTCCTCCACCTGCCAATTTAGTCCCAAATGCACAGCAGATGCTGGACACCATGCAGCAGCTTATAGCTCAAAAATAACAGATTCTGAGTTAATGCTCAGACAACAGTGAGGAGCGCAGCTTGGACCCCAAGTCAGAGGAGCTCCAAGCCCTGGTCATCAAGGAGCTCCCCACCTAGGCGATCACCATCTGGGCGGCCCACCTTTGGAGTTTCCCTTGGTCGCCCCGCACAGAGGGGCCCACCATGAGGGACCTCAACCTACTCCTCCAGCTCCTGCTCCCCATGGTGAAGACCCCCTTTTCCAAGAGGATAAGGGTGAAAACCAAAGTATAGAGCACGGGAGCCATTTCCATGATAGTTCTAGAGGACCTTCTAATTACTGGGACAAGAAAATTAAGAAGGTGCAAAATCAACTGGGTGACGTCTTCAACGCCAAGAAGGCACAGGGACCCGAGACAGTGGACTACCTCGTAAGTCGAACCGACACACCACTCAAACCTGACGTGGCGAATTACCCATTTCCTCAAAAATTCAAGATGTCATCCGTCGAGTTCTTTGATGGTACGAAGGATCCACTAGACCACCTCGAAACTTTTAAGACCTTAATGCAACTGCACAACGTCCTCGACGAAATTATGTGTAGGACATTTCCAACTACCTTGAAGGGATCAGCGCGACAATGGTTTTCCAAACTCACCCCGACCTCCATAGGCTCCTTCGTCGAACTAAGCAGATCCTTTGTGGCACAGTTCATTGGTGGACGCCGTCAGCAGAAGTCTGCCACCCATCTACTCAGTGTAAAACATGATCGAGATGAGAGCCTGAGGAGTTACCTCATTCGTTTTAACGAGGAGGTCCTCTAAATTGAGGAGCCCAATGACAAAGTCACCATGACAGCCTTTCTGGGAGGCCTCCGCTCATCGAGTTTCCTCTTTTCAGTAATGAAGCGACCACCAAAGAGCATGCCAGAACTATTGGCAAAAGCTCAAAAATATGTGAATGCTGAAGAAATCAACAGGACTAGGCGAGGTGAATCATCTCGCGGATCGCCAAGAACTTAACCTGCCTCTGCACTGCTCTCAAGTAGGCAGCCTATATCTCCAGCTTAGTGGCTCTCTCGCGGGTCGCTAAAAGCTTGGCCTCTGCACTGCTCTCAAGCAGGTAGCCTCTATCTCCAGCTCAGCGGCTCTCTCGCGGGTCGCCAAAAGCTTGGCCTCTGCTCTGCTCTCAAGCAGGCAGTCTATACCTCTAACTTAGGGGCTCCCTCAAGGTCGCCGAGACCTCAGTCTCAAAAGGTGCAGCTCTCACACGAGCAATCCTCAAACTCTGTCTTTGCTCTCATGCAAGCAGCATCTCTCTCTCTCTCTCCATGTAATCATGTTATATATTTTTTGATGTTGGAATAACATTATTTTTGTCATCTCTTGGCATGCTTTTGAAACTCAGGCCGTCTGTAACCCACGGGACTAGATTGAATGTCAACAATCGGGCCTCATCCATCCGGCACTGTAGGCTCGTTGCCGCAGCACTTCCGCACTTAACAACTAGCGCAAACACGGCCTGTCGGCGCTTGTCCCCTAACAGTGCCCCTCCATCGTGATCAGCAAAATCGCCACTCCAGTAGGCGCCCAGCACCCCTCAGGCGCCTAGCACCTCAAGCGTCCAACACCATAGGAGCCACTCCATCAGCGCCAATCACTCGAACCACTACCAGGGAGGCCTTGAGAAATCTGACTTTGAGAAGCTCACATGAAGGAGCCAGATCCTCCACCACATTGCTAGAATTATTACCACCAAAAGTGTCTGCCACCTGAGGCATCCCAGCGAGCGCCATAGTGCTTCAACAGGCTGCACACCCAGGATAGCTCGCCCCTCTTCCATAGGCTGCTTGCCCAACATGGATCGTCGCCATAGTAGCCCCGCTCGCTTGGTTTGCTCGCCTCTCCACAGTGCGTGCCCCAACGCGCCCAGCCTGCACACCAGCGGCGCCCGAGGCAAACCCATGCAACTGTGTGCCTCCTCTCTCGCCTGGCTTGCTCGCCAAAATTGGGGTCACCACAACCTGGGCACCCAACGCCTCATCCTCGCGCACCCCAGACGCGCGCCCAACTGCCTCCTCTCCCAAAATCGTGCCCAGATCAGCGCCCATCAATGCCTGGCCGCCCACATCAGCGTCTGGCCGCCCAAATCAGCGCCCAAAGTCTCAAGCTCGCCCAAAACAGTGCGTCCAGCTGCTGCTCGCAATTTTGACCGTAACTCCAAACGGGGTTATTATATATCAAATCGAAGATCTCGACGAGCTCTACAAAACTCACTGCCTTAGACAGTAAAAGACGCTGTAAAAAGTCCAAAAAAGGCCCAAAAATAGATGTTTTGGTCTCTCGAAGTTTTTTTCAAAAAAAAAAAAAATTCTGCTCGCCCAGAAACTGCCTGCTCGCCCAAAACCACGCGTCCAGCTCCCTGCTCGCTATTTTGACCGTAATTTTCGCTCTATTACTCCAAATAGGGCCTATAATATATCAAATCGAAGCTCTCAAATAGTCCTATAAGGCACATAGCCTTTGGATGTGGCTGATGCTGTTAAAAGCACAAAAAAGGCCTAAAAGCACAGGTTTTGGCCTCCCGAAGTTATTCCAGTTATGTTTTCAACCGAAATTCAAATTCAACCAATCAAATGCCCTCCTCCAAGTTCCATTGGACACAAGACATTGGGGGGAAAATGATGGACCAGACCCAATGGCCCAACTCATGCTACGAGCCCAGTCTTAATTAAGAGCTCAAACTTATAAAGATCCAGTATCTAGTCCAAAGGGGTCCACACCCTGTCAAGCTCGCCAAGGGAGTAAGAAGGGTCATCCAAGAGCCTCCTCCTAGCCACCTTGGAGTAAGGGCTATCTAAGAGACTCCTCCTAGCCACCTTGGAGTAAGGATCATCCAAGAGCCTCCTCCTACCCACCTTGGAGTAAGGGTCATCCCAAGAGACTCACTCTCGCCGCCTTGGAAATAGTCAACCCACGCCTCATCCTTTGACCGAGTATCATGGAGAGCACCTCAACCGCTTCGCCTGTTGAGAAGAAGTCGCCAGCTCCACCAGAATAGTTATATAGTTGTTATTAAGTCGCTCCAATCTGTTAGGGGGCGACTATAAATTGTAAGTCCCACCAACACTTGGGGGGCAGATCATATCATACTCAACGAAGCACATATCTCCTCTCCATTTCTAAGCTTGTACTCTCTGTTCTCAATACCCACTTAAAGTAATAAAGCACCCGACGATTCTAGCCATTTAGAAGTGGACGTAAGTCACATTGACCGAACCACTATAATTCTCGTCTCCTCTCTCTACTTTAATTACTACATTTATTACTGTTACTTGACAGGTGGTGTACAAACCAATTTATGCATCGTCAGACCTAATCATTAATGACCTCAACCACTTATAACTTGACATTTAAAATTTTTATTTAAGCTGTAACTTAATTTTTTTTTTAAAAATACAACTTAATATTTAAATATTATAATTTTGGATTGGATACCAACCAAAAGATCAAACAAAAGATATCGAAGCGATTCCCCTCATATCATGGTTTCCAAGAGCCGGCAAATGGGCCCTCATTTAGAGTGTTCCTTGGTGGCTTTGAAAATCAACCAATTTAATACTGGACCTTAATACATCCGATCAAACATGGAAAAAAAAAGGTAAGCCCATGAGCTGACCCGTATATATGACCTGATCGTCTGGGTTGACCCAAGAGATTTTGGATTTGGGCCACCCATTTCGCCCATTCACACCCATATTAAGCACATCAATGACATCATACATGACGTAATGATCATCTATTTTTTATTTTGTTTACTATTATTATCAACTTCTCATTATGGTTGGCTAACTAATGATCACAGTTGGTTATTATTGACCAACCTGTGTAGACCAGGCATAGAATTGTAGATCAGGCTCAATTCAGAAATACTAACTAACAAACATTAAGTCTACCGTCTTAGAAAATTTAGTCTATTAGTGATGGATGTGAGATCTCTATCTTAGAAAAAAAATCAGGGTATACATCGCAAGCCTTAACCACTTCGTCTATTACGCTAATATCACGAAACTATCAACACCCGTCACAAGAGTGACACCTTAATCAAGGTTCTCCGCGATGGTGCCCCCATCAAAGTCAGCTTTGGGACACCATGAAGACTATACTCCATTATAAATTATAAATTCCACCTACACATAGAGGGCATCACAGACATTTCAGTACACACACCTCGAGTAATAAGAATCTCCGACCACCATAGTCATTCTTACTGGAGTAGGCCACCCAGATCGAAACACCTAATTTTTGTGTTTGCTTTTGTTGAGCTCTCTACAGTTCACTCTTGATTGATTTTTGCATTTGTGCATTATCAATAATTTTATTATTTTATTTAATCGAGACCAAAAATGCATCTACAATTTTAAGAGAAGTTTACAGTATCATCAGTGATATCGTATCAAAAATTATAATTTTTTAAGATTAAGTTATTATTTTTTGAGATGTAAGTTACAACTTATATAGAACATGATCAATTATGAAAGTTAAAACTTTTAAATATTATATTACAACTTATAAGAGAGAAGTTATAACTGATTAAGAGAAATTTATGAGTGATCATGAGTATTTGTGAAAAAAAAACTCACAAAAATAATAAAATATCTATAAAAATTATAAAAACTCTACTGAAATAATAAATTTTAAAAATACGATATCCATTTTTATTTTATTTTTGTGGATACGATATTCAAGTCCTCATCCTAATATTATTGTCCATGTTCTTTTAGAATAATTGACCAAAAGTGTGTGGCTGCATGTTTAAAGTCGTTGGACGGCTCCAAAGTCCAAGCAATAGTCATCATTATCACGCATTGTTTTTTCTCGCGTGCTAATTAATTGATGGGTCCGGTTATAATATTAAAAAATAAAATTTAATATTATATTCTATTTTTTATCTTATAAAATTATGGAATGTACATTTTTTAATTATTTTATATTATTTATAAATTAATATAATAAAGTAAAATACAATTTAAATTCTAAAAGATAAATAAACTTTTATTTTTTGCAGTTAAGATCTCTTTAAATCTTACTTTAAAGTTAATTAGACGGTTAATATTAATACCCCAAATTTAATAGGAAAAATATGTTCTTAATGGTGTGTTTTGGGTAATTTTTTAAAAGTGTTTTTAGAACATAAATACTTTTAAAAAAAAAATAGTGTTTGAAACTGCTCCACCACCACCACCACCCCCTCCCCCGCCAACATCACCACTATCATTACCACGACCACTGTCATCATTTCACTACCACCTCTGTCACAAGTTCACAACAACAATCACCGTCGCTACCACCACAACCATCGCCACCATCGTTGCCACCACCCTACCACCACCACCACTACCACTATCACAACCACCATCGCCGCCATTGTCTCGCCATCACCACCACCACCACCGTCTTACAATCATTCCCTTAACTATAACCACTACCACCATCATCGCCACTGCCCCACCTCCACCCTCACACCCTACCCCACCCCCACCATCATCGTCATCTCATTCTTATATTTATTACCACTACCACTATCATCTCATTACCTTCGTCAACACCCACCACCACCATTGTTGCCCACCACCATCTATCATCACCCTCCATTTGTCGCCAGCCACTGGCACCTACCCCCACCATACTTACCACTACCACCCGTCATCGCCCACTACTGTCACCCACCCCGCCACACCTACCACCACTGTCATTCGCCACCACTCATCACACTGTCGCTCAGAAACACCTGTCGTCGCCCACCATCACCATCAACATAGCCCACCACCACCGTCGTCGCCCTATCACCACCACTACTAACCACCATCATCGTCGCCCATTGCCACCCACACTCACCATCACAAACTACCGTCACCCATGGCTGCCATTACCACCATCGTCACCCAAAATCCACCATCACCATTGCAATCCACGACTGCCACCACTACCACGATCGTCGCCACCCACCACAATCATCATCGTTTTCCACCACCACCATTGCCGCCCACCAATACTACCATCACTCACCCCCACTATAATCGGTAATTAAATTTCTTTATCTCTCTTCTATGTTTGTAATTTAATTTTTGGTATAAATACAAATATGTTTATTGTTGACCATTTTTTTTATTATGGCGTGCTTTTAGACACAAAAAATAACTAGTTTATAAATAAATTAAACTGAAATCTACGTTACTAATAAATTTTGGCATGATACCCAAAAAAAGTCTTTAGATATACTTTTGCCCACATAAAATTTTTTTTTTTATCCTTATGGTTTAACGATCAAAGGTGTTCGAGTTAATTTACACGAACCTTAACTAATTTATTCTTTAGTCTGATCAAAGACAGGTCATTCATACTGAGATTAGGATATTCATAAGGGGTTTTGGTTCCAAAAAAATATCAAAATTCGAATTTAGGACATCTATATTTATAACTCGTATTTATTATCACTTAAACTATACCTTTGAGTTTCCAACCAAGTTTTAAGACATGTAAATAATGTCTCTTACATATTTGAGTAATGTTACTCCAATATAAGAACCCAATTAATTAATTCATAAACATGTGAATTTGACACGATACGATTAATAAACGAATTGGGTATAAGTGAAGTCAATTAAAAAAATGTACGATATAATTTGTTTATATATTAATTATATATAATTTATATATAACACAAACTTTATAATACAATTCATTAAATATAAATTAATAAATAAATAAAATATTTTTTAACACGAATTAAGATCATTCCACACAATCCACATGCAATGGACCTAAGAAAATTAATGGCACGTTTTTAATTAAAAGATTGACTGAAAACAGTAGTCCATGAGACGGCTAAAAGGAGAAAACATGTTGGACACATGTAAATGTGGTTGTGTCATGTGTGGGCAAAACACGTTGTCAACTAAAACGACGTAGCAGCCTCACAGTCCGAGGAAGGCCATGAGCGAGTCTCGTCTTCTTTTTAGTTCCTTGTTCTCTCCTCCTTCCTCCGCCACTACTCCTCACTCGCGACCTTCTCACGCGTCACTGTGTTGCTTTAATTTCTCCACACTCGCTTTTCCAACCCTTCATTCTCATCTTCGCTTCTCTACCAAATCCTCTCACCGACGACATCTACGACCACCATCCACCATGCCCTCCGGCGACTTCCGACCACTATTTCCGAGTCTTCCGACCGAACTCATAGACGATTCCGATTTCGATAACATCGTCTCTCCAGAGGGACTCGTATCCGTCTGTGGCTTCGGTTCTCTTCTCTCCGGTACGTACAATCAATTGTTGTCGTAATTTGCATTTCATTTTGTCACCCCGAATGCGCACTTACCAAGACAGTTATTGATTGAATTTGTGATTGCGTTGTTTGAACTGAGAGCAGAGAGGAGTGCGAGGAGTACATTCCCCAATTTGATCAACTTCAGAGTCGCGAAATTGAACGATTTTCGGCGTGTTTTTGCTCATGTTGCTCCGATTTTCTTCGAACGTGGCATCGCCAATCCCGAAACCAAGGTATATTATATTACATCTGTACATTCATTGTGTGCGTATGTGTATAATATTTCAGTTATATTCGTGTTTGGTTGCTGAGAAACTGAAAGAAAACAAAAGGAGAAAAAAAAAGATTGAATTTTTATTGCAGGTTACTGCTTTTGTTTTCAATAGTTGTGATTAACTAGCTCAATTGAATTGAAAATTTGTACGAGGCTCATGTAGTTGGTTTAGGCTCAGTCAAGCGGAATTTTATGTTCTCTCTCTCTTTCACACACAGTGTGTATGAGTGTGTGAACATAGATAGGATACTCTGAAGGCCAGAATATGAAAGTTTCTAATGTTAGGTTGCATTGTTCAGTTGCTATTGTTATAAATTATTTAGCAATATTACATTAAAGAATCACATAAGGTGTATTTTAATTGTACAAGGCTCCATTTTCTGGACTGAGTGCATGGGTGTGTTTGTGTGCGCGTGCACCTTAATAGATCTAATGTTTTCCTTAGTTCCCCAATCAGGGGAAATTTAAGGTTCAGAATGTTATTTTTGGTTATTTGCTTACTATTATCGGCAATCATAAAGTTTCGAAGGAGCATGGATTTTATGTGTTGATGAGGTGTTAATTGTGTGTATTTTCTAGGAAATTTCGAGCTTAAGTGTGGAGCCTTGTGAAGGTGAATCCCTTATAGTGACTGTTTTCGAGATTCAGAGATCAGAGGTATTTAAATTTGTCAAAATTCTAGTCTTAGATTAGTAAGATTTAGAGATTGAGAATGAGTTGAAACTGACTTCAATACTCTCTTCACAAACTCAGATTCCTGCATTTGTCGAGAGGGAGCATGAGTTTCGCTTTTTATCTGTAAGTTGCTAAATCGTCGCAGTTATTACATGTCCTATGGTGAATTCTTTTCCTTTCTTTCACATGCATGATTTGCTTCTAATCTAAATTCATTTGTGTCTTTTAAAGGTGATACCTGAGACATTAAATGGGCTGTTGTATACAAGTGCTGCGGTGAGTGAAAGTAGACTATTCTCATAGCACAACTTATTGCTTTCCATCGGAATCTTTACATGTATCCTATGATTTCTTGTGATTTACTTTAACAAAAGATTGTTCATTTGGATATTGATGCAGGTGCTTTGTACACGTTATAGTGATGAAGAATACTTTCAAAATAGATGCAAAGGTAATTACATGGTTTCCCTCCGGAGTTTCACTTATAAGTTCAATATCTAACGATAAGTATAGGTTATTCATAGATCTTCCTGGTTAGTGTTCAGTATAATGTTGGTTTGCAATCATGAAACCAAGATGATAGTTTACTGATTCAGATATGAACCATGAACTGCATGTAAATTTTCGAATGTCAAGTTTATATGTAAGCTTGTTATCTTTCATGTGACTTATTAAATTACCTAAATATGGTATACTTGTGACTTTTAGACTTCTTACATTGCTGATATGGGATTAGAAAAAAAAATTCCTTAATTTATTCAATCACTTGCCGTTTGATTTGATATTGAATTTTGTTTCGTTGAGAAACAAAAGCGAGAGATCTTTCGTCTGGTCAGGGAAACTGAACTGAAATTCTCTACTTTCGTAGGATGAAATGTAATGTAAAGTATCTGCATATGCTAATCTTTTTTTGGAAATTCTTCTGCAGGAAACCAAGACATCTACTATGAGCGGTATGGACGGTTTGACATTCACAAGATTTGGCGAGATGATATCTTACCTTGCCGTGTTTATCTTCGGCACTGGTGAGTGACACTTAGTTAATGTCAACTAGGGTACATTTATACGTATAGCTCTTTCTTATTTTCAGAATTTTACTTTTTCAAGATGGAATATTTTTGACTTGTGGCAGTGGTTTTGAAAACTTCCTTTGAATCAAAACACTGAAAGGTTGAGCTTTCAGACATTCTTGCCTAAAAAGATGCTTATAATAACTCCTAATGACAGTTTTCGGATATCTGATTTACTTCCTTCTAAAACTGCTTCTCTAGTAATAAATTAAATGAAACCATCTATTCATACCAGACTTTACCAGAAGACAATTGAATTTATATACACTCGAAGATTTCTTTCTTTGTTATACCAATTATTCGGCTCATGACTGAAGATGAAATTCTCTGCAGTGTACTGGCAGCAAAGAACCTTGGCGACACAGCCTATGACAATTTTCTGGATCATACTTTCCTTGGTGACAGAAAGACAACCATTCGTAAGTACTTGGCTACAAAAGGTTTGGGCATAATGGAAGAGGAACCTCCAGAAATGTTAAAGAGCCGATATGGTGGTTGACATTAACGATTTCACACACTATCTACAGCCGCAAAATTTTTTATTTGTAATTCTTTACGTTATTTGAATATGGGAATGTTGTAATTAATTTTGTTGGCTTAGGGTCAGGATACTGTTATGCTAACTAGGAAAGTGAAAGTTTTCAAGCTTCTAGGGCAATTTTTTTTTTTTGGGAAGAACATTGGAGATTCTCATTGGTTTCTATGTCATACAATTTCTGATGTTTTCACATTCTCTTATTCCATTGTCATTCTTGAATTATGGAAAGTAGATGATGATGGTGCTGTGTTTTCCAAACATAAAACCTATGTGCTGTAACAACATCCTGTTATTTTTATCTGAGGACAATGGGAACAATACAAAAGCATGGTAATGCTCCACATTGTGTCTAAAAAGAAGTCAAATGCACATCACATACAGCAAAAACATTAGGAGGAAAGGGACTATGCAGCAACTACCACAGACCCAAAAAAAACCTAATCTAGTTCATCAATTGACTAGCCTTCGGACAAAAGCAAAAATTGTGTGGACAGTCATACTCATTGCACGAGGCTTCCCGACTATAGTGGGGCTTGAGAGAGGTGCATGGTTGACAGTTTTACTCTCATATTGCAATCTTATATGCTGACATCACAACCTCCCCTCATCCAACCATTATGTGACTATCCTAGTTCAGAATTACTAGGCTTTAGAACACTATTTCTTGAATTAGTAAATTTTGCAATACCATTACAGTTTTTAAGTGTATAGTTTTCTGCATTGGTGATAGCCAAACCCAAGAAAGAAATAGAAAGCAGATGATACGTGGTGTTCAGAACGAGTCATGAAGTGATGAATTGGGAAGAAGAGGGGAAAGTTTGCGGGTGGGAAAAAAAGGCAATATCGAGTTTCGAAGTCTCTTCGGCCTTTGTTCAATAATCCTAACATTTCTTAATAAGAAGCATAGAGATTTGGAATTTCTGGATGGCATACCCATAACATCAGAAACCTGAAGCTCCTGAAGTGTAAGCATTTGGTCTCCAGATTGCAGCACACAACTCAGGAACATTTAAGCATAGTGAAGATAAAAATGGCATACTGACTATAAATCACCTATTTTTCAAAACCGAATACAATCACAGAGCGACCACTCAACCCCAGATTCTTCTATGACAACGAAAATATATAGTTGTATTGCCCCCAACAAGCCTTAGGTAATATACACTTTATACTGCTATCCTGTTATTTTGTTTTCACAATATACAGCTACCGTCTTCATCGTTTTCGAGGTCCCTGATCAATAGTTCCATCATCTTCTTGTACATGGGCATGTAGTGATCATTAATCATTGTTTTTGATAGGCGGAGCTTACTGTACAGTTCTCTAGGTGTCTCAAAGATACCAATATGTTCAGTGGTGACACCGTGACCTGGTTCAGTTGAATCAGATGATGGTAGGGAAACCATATGCATTATTCTACCAGGGGGGTAGAAGTGGTGAGTATCTGAAACGTCGGACGAAGAGATAGGTGTTTTGCTTTCCACTGCATCAGCCAGCACCTTCTCCTCTTCTGCAATTTCTTCGGCTGCAGCTGCTTCTTCTTCCTGGGAGTGCACATCAGCATCATCCTCGTGTCTCTGCAGCTCCTTCTGCAGTTCATACCACAACTCACCTTCAGTAATGTCCTCAATGTTGGATGTAGGACTGACTCTATCAACACGAATGAGATCTTCCTCTTCATCAGATTCATCATGCCCAGATCCACCACTTGAAGAGCAATATTCTACCTTGGTTGCCCCAGGGTCTCTGCTTACCACTTCACTCACAAGAGATTCGGAAATTCCTTCGACAATAAGAGAAGCCTCCGGGGAGTCATCTACTTTAGAATTTAATGAGGGACCCACGCTACGGCGGCGTGGACCCATACATGACCATGAAGATAGAGAAGAGCGGGTCCTTGCAACAGCTTGAGCTACATTCTGAGCACGCTTCATTACAACCTATAATTAACAAAGCATAAGTCACCCGCCATGACATGAAAACGTAGGGAGTGAAAATTGCAAGATAAAAATATAGGTGCCCATAGGATGTTATTCCTTGGAACAAGTTGGGTAATGACCTTTTGACTTTTATGAACTGAATTTTTTCAATCTATTATTGCGAAATTATTATTGAACATCCAAGGAGCCCAAAAGAGAACAGTGAAAAAAGCAGTTTGGATGAATGGATCGAAAATCCTCTTTATTACTCAGAGTTTAGCCAAAAAACAGACGTCATATCCTAATGTCAAAACCATGAAATTGAACTTCTTGCCTAAACTTGATTATGGACTATTATATGGGGAAAGTGTGAAAGAATCAGTTCTGTCACAAAACTACTCCCCAACAAAATTGGCAACAACTTACATGAGTACTGCTTGAGACAGGCCGCAGAAGTGCACCTGCACCAGCAACCTTTTCTTTGGCATGAGCTATAGATGGTAGACGAGACCCCAAAGCACTTGCAGAGCGATAAATGACATTCAAAACCCTTGTGCGCTCCACTTGATCTCGCAGATCATTCAACCAGGATGATGCTGTGACCTAATTATCAACATTCTAAATAAGGTGTTTGATAGTTCAACGCAGATTTGGGCAACGGTCATGAGCATGAAAAAATAATATACCACAAAACAATTTCATTAATCTAGAGAAGGGGTCACCACACCTCTAAACGAAGATCATCCACAGAAGCAGTTGAAAATGTAGGCACCAAATCAGAACCATTGATTATTGTAGTGATAAAGTGCTTTCCTGATTCCGCCAATTCTAATGTCATACAGGCAGCTGCAGAGTGGCAATTACGATTACAATTAATATGCAAGGAAGAAACATCAAACTTAACAAAGTTTTGTTCCAACATTTTTGGGAAAACATATACTTGACCAAAGGTACAAATTAGAACTTAATAACTTCGATATCATATTAAACAATACCAAAAAGAATTACAAAAAGAGGAAAAAGAGCGTTTAAGCACAAAAAAAAAGGTGGTGATACTGATAAAAAGGAAAGACCAACACTCTTGACACATTTCTTTTTCTCTCATCTTTGCCTTCCTTTCTTTGCAATGCAAGAGCTGGTTGCATCAACCATTGACTATTCCAATGGAAACTTGTTCTTAAGAAACCCAAATTCAATAAATGTTTAAACCCACGCATTCCGAGAAAAATATGACTGCTTGACGAGTACATACCTGGTGCAAATGTAACACAAGTGCTTGAGGACAACTCTTTCTGTTCTCGAAGAATATATGTTAATAGTGCAGCGGTACCACCACCAAGTGAGTGGCCAACAATCTGAAACCCAAAAGGGAAGCTTGGTTACAATATTTGCCGAGGTGAACAGATATTTGGGGTTAAATACAATTTCCTCCTCCTACTTTGGCTTTACATTTAACCTCCTCCATCTTTAATTTGTGATACTAAAATAAAAAAAGAAAGAAGGGTGGGTATTTAAGATATTCCGCAAGAAACGTTAATTCCGTAACGATTCACATCTTGCCCACGCATACAAAGGAGGGTCAGAACCTTTAATCCCCTAAAGATTCACATTTTGCCCACACATACAGGGGGTTTAGTCTCACAAATGAAAGTTGGAGGGGGTTGAGTGTTGCCAGGCCAAAGTATAAGGACGTAATTTTATAATCAACCATACATTCATATCACAAAATAAAGTAGAGGAATACACAAGAAACAGTTGAATCTTCAGTCCTCATAAAGCATATGAGTCAAGTCAAAGGGCAAACTAAATACCTAATTTCTTTCCCTATGGCTTGCATCATGGTTCAATGTTGATTCTAAGGTAAGAACTGTGAAGAGATCATCTTGACACAGGCCCCCCCCTGCCCCCTTTTTTCTCTCTCTACTTTTTCCAAAAAAAAAACATGAAAACACAACCAGAGGAAGAGCAATCTTTGACCTATCTTAGTCAGAATGCAATTTTTTTGAACTAGGCATCAGAATAAGCAGCAGAAAATTTGTTGTAAATGACTTAAAACAAGTACTTTATTGAACCAAAAGGAAAACCAGCGAAAGAATCTTGGCCATAGAATCAGAGCATTTATCCAATTTGAAAGCAATGTTTGAAGGACCATTTAGCTATTCAATTCTACATCAATCACTGGAAAAAATTATGGCATGTTATGAGGGAAAGGAGAAAGGAGGGGGGGGGGGGGGGGTGGAAGACACAAATGTACATCCTAAAACAGTAAAACAAAGTAAACCAAAAAAACAACAAAACAAGCAAGAAAAATAATAATCACCTTCACTTTGTAGTCAGGATTTTCATCAAGAGCCTTAAGCAGACAAGGAGTACTAAGCTTTGCAATCCAACGAGCAGCAGCAACCATCCCACAGTGTGCATATCCCAAAACTAGGTTGCTTATCCCACCATCATGTAAAACCGAATGGTGAAAAGGGACGACCGCACCTGTTGCTGCAGTTAGAGTATCTTTGATACCATGAGTTCCCCGAATGAGTAGAAGGAAGCATTTTGAATTTCTATCACATAAAATAGTAAACGCAGGCTTCAGAAGCTGCAACATCAAATATGAGCATTAGACATGAAAAAGAATACTTCATGAAGGTTTCAAATTTAATCACAATTTGGTGCATTATAGACATTAACACACCCCTGCTTTGGGCTTCTGAAGAAGGACATCTTCCTGAGAGTAGCCAGCAGACTCCAAGAATATTCGAAATGGCTTCTTTGAAAAAAGCATACAAAGAATCAACAACCTTAAATAATGATTCAAGTCTGCAATAATATAAGGGCCCTTGAGTTGTACACAGTTATCTCCAGCATATACACTCGCAACTTGTAAATTACCCTGAATAACAAGACAACAAATGCTCATTAGTATTTCAGCTCTACATTCACATTTCAAACAAGCAATTGAGGCAAATAAGAAGCATCCAAAGCAATACCCATCAAAATCCAGAGAAAAAAGCTGAAGAGAAGATATCAATTTCATTCCTGAACCTACAGTAACACAAACAATTGTGTCTTATCTCACCAATTACCGACATTCTCACATATTACATTTTCCCTCAATTTCTCCATTTTTTTCCAAGCAACTAAGTCAGACAGATACTTCTCTGTATATGTTTTCAACACTAATCAGATCTGGACTAGGTATATACTATAATTGGCAGCTAAATTCAACCTGGAGTTGTCCTTAAAAGAAATGATCTCCAATCAGAAATTGTGGAGCTGCGAGTACAATTATTCAGTTTAAAAGTTGAGCCAATTGAATTCAATAAAAATCCACATCCTCAAAAAAAACAACAAAAGTAAACTACAATGTCACAGTGTATATGTACTTAAATTCAACAGTTTGATCGTGTCAATACCAAGTAGATATTTGTGAAGAAACTATGCATCAAACGGGAGAAAAGTCTTCAACTTTATCGACTCAAACAAACATTGAGCAGTAAAATGAACATCGAAACCCTAAGGAACTAAAAAAACCCAGAAAAAATATCATCAGCTACAACATACCTGCCTTCGGATGAGATAGTTAATTCCAAAAGCCAAATCCCCAATAGGCCATTTCCCTAGTGTCTCTGAATACGTAAACCTAAGCGTCTCAGACAAGGTTGTGATGGTTTCAAACCACGTCGCAGGGGCTTGAGCTGGCCTTCTCGCAATCCTCCTCTTCACCCGCACAGATCTACTCGATGATTTCGAGTACTCACCATTCCCCTCCTCATCTTCGCCTTTCACCGCCGATGATGATAGTCTCCTACTCAATACGTAGTACAAAAGCACCACCGCACCTGCCGCCGTCGCCATTGTCGCCACCGCCATCGAATAACAGAGAATTCACCGGTGGCCACTCGATTCAATCCAAAATATGTATAATGAGGTTGGAGATCCCAAGATCATGTAATAATGACAAGTTTGTACAAGATCGCAGCTCCAAAAAGTAAGACTTGAGATCAAATAAACGAAAATTTGGGGAAAAACTTAGGCTTAGATGAATCACAGAAGAAGAAGAAGAAATCGAAGAATGTGGAGTTCATATATATAAGTGTGTGTGAATTCTACATAGATTTATACATATAAAGATATATATACATAGAGAGAGAGAGAGAGAGAGAGAGAGAGTGGATTTGGAAGAAGATGGAGGACCACAAAGCCGGGAACGGAGGTTGCCAATGGTGTTAGACTGTTACTTTCCTGGAGAAGGTAAGAGATGACGATAATGCCCTTGTATCACAATAATTGATTGATGTGGAAGTATTGGCCTGAATGGGGAGTCAATGAGGTGGGTATAACGGTAATTTGGAGGATAATGCGTTGTGTTTGGGTAAGGAAGGAGAGTGCGTACGTAAAGCATCGAACTGAG
Organism: Ilex aquifolium; assembly: GCA_951799425.1. Taxonomy (NCBI): domain Eukaryota; kingdom Viridiplantae; phylum Streptophyta; class Magnoliopsida; order Aquifoliales; family Aquifoliaceae; genus Ilex; species Ilex aquifolium. Next base: position 2,148,452 of record OX637397.1, on the reverse strand, counting down.
ACAGTTTGGGACTGGGGAAGATAAGGACAGCGAAAGTGGTGGACACGTGGACCTGTCTTCTGGTGGGCCATGGGCTTTGGAAGTGGGTGGGCCTATCCGTCGAGGCTTCACTTCTAAAGTGGTCCAGTGGTGAACAGTAAACCACCAGATCCACTAACGACTGGCACCAAACAAGACTGACCTGGCCCATTGTTATTGGGCCCCAGGTTATTCACAAGTCAACGGGTCAGGATTGGCATGGGGTCGGACAGAAATGGCCCAACAACCAACTGGTTATGTCCATGGGCCGAGCCTCCATGCTCTTTATTGTCAATGGGTAAGAACTAGGCCTACCTCTCGAAGGAAAGACAACCTAAGGTTTTGCCAAGCAATGTGACCTTTTATGGACCTCAAGCTATTCAAGGTCAGTGGGTTGAATCAGGCCATCCCCTCTGATTGAGGAGGGCCTAAAAGGCCCCTGACCCCAACTGTCAGGCTAACAGGCCAAACACAAGCCTTTTTTATCTGATGGTCCACAAAAAGCCCATGATTGGCCAACAACCCGAACCCGCTTATACATCACTCTAACTGAATTGTATATCGATTGAACCAATTTTCATACAATATTATTTAAAATTGATCAAAATATCAGGCATGACATGAGACGATACGGTCGGACACATTGTATGCTATTTGTCTTGCCTCTTAGATCAACCTCCTCATGAAATGTTGGACTCCTTGTGCTTTTTGTGAATACGTGTTCCATTTGTAATTTTTTCGTTAGAGACTCGCCTATAAAGCATTCATTTATACTATTAATAAAAGGTAATTAAGAGTATTTTCAACTATGACTCAAATTTTTATTCAAATTTAAATTAATATTTGAGTAAAAAACTTGATTTGATACAAATGATTCCAATTGACAAACTCAAATTTAAAGAAGGAGAAACCCAAATTTAAATGTGGGCAAACTCAAATTTAAAATAGAATAAAGATGATCATTGGATCTTTAAAAGATGGTGAAATCTCACTATTAAAGAATTGGATAAAGATTTGAGTAAAAAAAAAAAAGTCTCTCTTGATTTAGTATAAGTTTGAATCAAATGTTGTAAGTTTTTTGTGTTTTTTTACTTAAATTTAAATTTGAGTCTGAATTTGAGTAAGGATTAGAGATGCTCTAAGTGAAAAACTTTTGATTCTCAAATATGCCATTGATTATTGTTGTAAAGTCCATTTAATCCCTGATTCAATAATTAGTGTAATTATAATCAATTTAAGTTTTTGACCCTACATATTTGAGGAATAAATTTCTAATTGATATATGTATCAATTATCAATTAATCTTGGATCACTTCACAGACTCTTCAAGTTCTAAGAATTAATTTTCAACCAATTTGATTTCTTTATATTCTCCATTTTTTCACACTACATACCGATACAAATTTTATTAATTCTTTTTCATCAATGATCAATATAATAGATATTAACTGAAGACATTTCATTCAAACATCAATTTTTTTTGTCTTTTACGTCTATTTTATTATTTTAGCATTTTTTTTCGTTAGGAAAGACATTCTAATAGAATATGAATCTTGACCATTTAACTGTTAACGCTTATTGAAGCTGTGGATTTTACAAGAAGAAAAGTGATTAACAACTTTACTATATAATATTTTATATACAAAATGGTATATGTGTAACGCAAGTGGACAACAACTAGTATAATTAAATGAACCAACAACATTTGAGTATTATATGAAGGTGCCAATTTCACGTGCAACCTCACTGAAATCGTATGAAACTATTAAAGCAAATTAACCTAACACCATGAGAAAGCGAATGAAACTGACATATTGAAAAATTTAAAGGGACAGTGTATGAGGGATTTATCTCTCATGAATACCCTAGTCCTGACATGCACGGTCTGCCTTTAATTGAATCGGAGAAGAGATTAGTCGAGATGCGCGTAAAACTAACCCAAAGAACCCCTAACCGTTGAACTAAACAAAAATTATTGATGATGCACAAAATTGTCTTTGGCAAGATCAACAGTCAAGAATATCAACGGGTATGATTAATGAGCAATTAGCATGTAATTAATGGCAATCAAGAGTAAAACAATAAATAACGGGTCAACACAAGAGATTTATAGTGGTTCGGTCTCGGGTGACCTACGTCCACTCTTTCGAATGATAGTGTTTGCCGGTGTTCTTTATTGATGAATAACAATCAACGAAGTGTTACAGAGAGAGAGAGAGAGAGAGAGAAGGAGAGAGCAAGTATGTTGGAGATGTTTTCAGTGTCCATTTACCCTTGAGAGGGCTTACATTATATAGCAATGGTGAGGCGGTGAGGCGGTGCCGTGAGCAAGAGGTCTTCCACTATTTTGGTAAGTGCAATCATGGTAGGAGTAGACCTCTTTGGTAAGCACAAGTAAGGTAAGAGTAGATCTTCGCATCCCGTCATTCTCTCCCTCGTGTTCCTATTCAGTCGGAGGAGATTCCTGACTTGGATTGGACTTTAGGCTTGGACCTTGAGTTGGAATAAGAGTAGGAGTACTGGAGTACCAAGGCAAGGGAGCACCATGGGGGTAGGCACCCAGTGGTCGGCGCCCCATGGTTGGCGCCCAATGGTGGTCATTCCATTGGTGTCTTCTTAGGCCTTGACCTTCTAGTGCATTCTTCCTTGGGATATCATGGTATGAGGAGAGGGCAAGTGAGGAGTTGAGATGATGAGTGGGGAGCTCAACCAAGGGGTCGGCGCCCATGGGGCTGCCATAGTCGGCGCCCATAGTCGGCGCCCATAAGGCTTCGACTGTCCCTCGACTCCTTCGCCTCTTCTCCGTTCTCCTTAAATGGGTGACCCGACTTGATAGGTTTTGGAGACTTGGATTAATCCCGGGGCCCATTGGTATTCGGGCCTTTCTCGACTTATTTTCATCGGGCTTAGCCCAGTTGAATTTGGACTCGTCATTTGCCCCCCATGCCCCGAGCTCTGACTTTCTCGAGAGGAAGGGGTTGAGGGCATGTGCTTCGGCTTCTCGCTTGAGTGAGCAGAAATTTTCTTGTTTCTCATGGTGCTTCCAGTCTTCAACTTTCCATTCCTGCTGATGGGAGATTCTATGGATGATCCATGAACTCCTTGAAGGCGTGGCATGAAGGCTCCCCTGCCTATGGTGATGTCGTTGTGGTGATCAATATCAGAGCATCTTTGGAGATTGGGCAACTTAGCAGATGGAGGCGCCAGGTGCATGAAGAATATCCTGGGGGGTGCCAAGGCGTTGGGTGACGTCAGGTGGACAACTGAGCGAGGTGCTGGCTGGCATAAACGAGGGCCTTGATTGTCCTGGGCAAGGGCCCTGCTAGCTCCCCTTGGGCGACGCCAACTGGGCAGGTGCCTTGGGAGAAGCCTGGAAACAGGGCAGCTCCTTGGGCGACGCCTCTCTGGTGCCTGGTCATTAACTGACCTTGTCTTTGATTTCAGGAGCTCCTGTTGAAAGAGCGATGATGGAGGTGGAGGTTCCTTGTGCTTTCATGGTGGTGTCTCTTCTTCTCCCGAGAGAGTGAGGTTTTATGCCCCCAGTTAAGGTCCGATGGCCAGGTGCCAAGTCTAGTGGTGCCCCCACTCCTTCTCAAACTGTGGCTCATGTGTGTACCAGAGCTAGCTGTTGTACTGCTGTAGGAGTTGAAACTCCAGTGCGGTTTCTAGGGGGATTGTAGCAATGCGACTTTGGCCAAGGAGCAACTTTGGAGGTATGTGACTCCTAGGGATGTCAGAGAGGCAGGCACTGGGGACTGCTGAGAACATTTGGTGCTTGAGCGGTAGGCACGAGAGGATGCCGCGAAGCAGTTAGGGCTCGGGTGGCAGGCACGAGAGGATGCCACGGAGCAGTAGGGCTCGAGCAGCAGGCATAAGAGGATGCTGCTGAGCAGGTAGGGCTCGGGTGGCAGGCACGAGAGGATGCCACGGAGCAGTAGGGCTCGAGCAGCAGACACGAGAGGATGTCGCTGAGCAGGTAGGGCTCGAGTAGCAGGCACGAGAGGATGCCACGGAGCAGTAGGGCTCGAGCAGCAGGCACAAGAGGATGCTGCTGAGCAGGTAGGGCTCGGGTGGCAGGCACGAGAGGATGCCACGGAGCAGTAGGGCTCGAACAGCAGGCACGAAAGGATGCTGCTGAGTAGGTAGGGCTCGGGCGGCAGGCACGAGAGGATGCCACGGAGCAGTAGGGCTCGAGCGGCAGGCACGAGAGGATGCCGCTGAGCAGTAGGGCTCGAGCAGCAAGCACGAGAGGATGCTGCTGAGCAATAGGTAAAGCTACGTATAGCTCAGAAGAAGGCTGCCATGGCGGAGACTCATCCCATTGAGATGGAGATGAGGAGGGCTCTGAGGAGCTGGGCACCCGAGGCTCATTCCATTGAGACGGAGATGATGAAGGCTCTTTCATTCAATTAAGATGGCGATGAGGAGGGCTCTGAGGAGCTGGGCGCCTGAAGCTTATTCCATTGAGATGGAGATGAGAAGGGTGCTGAGGAGCGTGGCACCTAAGGCCGGGTGCCTGCTGTTTAGCGCCTAGTGAGAGAGGATGAGACCTATTGTCTGGGCGGCATCATGGGAGATGCCCAAGGTGGAGAGGGCAAGACCCCTCGTCTGGGCGCCTTTTGACTTTTGTCTACCTTGTTGTTGTTAAGTCGTAGGCAGGTAGTCCACCATTTCGGGCGCATGTGCCTTAATGGCGTTGAGGGCATCACCGAGTTGATTTTGCACCTCTCTGATCTTCTCGTCCCACTGGTTGGGGACGTCCTCCGTTGGGTGGTGGTACTGACTTCCATGATCGCCATATTGGCTCTCGTCTTCATCCTCCTGCGCAGGTACATGAGGAGGGACTGCTGGGCGAGTGGCGCCTTGTGGCCTCGGGGCGTTTTGGCGAAGGACCCCCTGGTGAGGGGCTGCCTGCTCCTCTACTGTTGGAGGGAGTGGTGCTCCTCCTTGGGAGAGCATGAGTTGGATGATCTGCTGGTTCTGGCTCACCAGCAGCTGCATGGTCTGGAGGAGTTGTTGCTGTCCGACGACGGGAGTCGCCGTGGCAGAAGGTCCCGAAGGTGCGGGGGGAGGCGGAACCTCTTCCCGATGAGCCGGGTTGTTGTCCCCGGGTTGTTGAGACCTTGATCTCGTGGTGATTGCCATGGATTCAATGAGCAAAGAAGTAGAGCAATAGAAACTTTGTCGTTCCCACAGACGGCGCCAAACTGATGATGCACAAAATTGTCTTTGACAAGATCAACAGTCAAGAATATCAACGGGTGTGATTAATGAGCAATTAGCATGTAATTAATGGCAATCAAGAGTAAAACAATAAATAACGGGTCAACACAAGAGATTTATAGTGGTTCGGTCTCGGGTGACCTACGTCCACTCTTTCGAATGACAGTGTTTGCCGGTGTTCTTTATTGATGAATAACAATCAACGAAGTGTTACAGAGAGAGAGAGAGAGAGAGAGAGAGAGAGAGAGAGAGAGAGAGAGATAGCAAGTATGTTGGAGATGTTTTCAGTGTCCCTTTACCCTTGAGAGGGCTTACATTATATAGCAATGGTGAGGCGGTGAGGCGGTGCCGTGAGCAAGAGGTCTTCCACTATTTTGGTAAGTGCAATCATGGTAGGAGTAGACCTCTTTGGTAAGCACAAGTAAGGTAAGAGTAGATCTTCGCATCCCGTCATTCTCTCCCTCGTGTTCCTATTCAGTCGGAGGAGATTCCTGACTTGGATTGGACTTTAGGCTTGGACCTTGAGTTGGAATAAGAGTATGAGTACTGGAGTACCAAGGCAAGGGAGCACCATGGGGGTAGGCACCCAGTGGTCGGCGCCCCATGGTTGGCGCCCAATGGTGGTCATCCCATTGGTGTCTTCTTAGGCCTTGACCTTCTAGTGCATTCTTCCTTGGGATATCATGGTATGAGGAGAGGGCAAGTGAGGAGTTGAGATGATGAGTGGGGAGCTCAACCAAGGGGTCGGCGCCCATGGGGCTGCCATAGTCGGCGCCCATAGTCGGCGCCCATAAGGCTTCGACTGTCCCTCGACTCCTTCGCCTCTTCTCCGTTCTCCTTAAATGGGTGACCCGACTTGATAGGTTTTGGAGACTTGGATTAATCCCGGGGCCCATTGGTATTCGGGCCTTTCTCGACTTATTTTCATCGGGCTTAGCCCAGTTGAATTTGGACTCGTCAATTATTGAAGACAGTAAATTGTATCATGTGATGAGCCTCAATGGGTAGATCGAGCAACTAGATTGCCTAGCGACCTCATGGCATTGCACTCAGCTGATTACCACCATAGATTTTTATTCATCAAATAATGTTTTTAGAAATTGATTCTTCTATGCAATGCAAGGAGATCTATTTTAGCAGTTTGAATTACATCGTAAGATTACTATTGATATTGTCACTATCATCGATAAAAAAAAACCTTTAATCTTGTTATTTAGGAACTTGTTTAGGAATTATAATTATCAATGGTTAAAAGGTAAATTTGACACCATCGGAATTTTGGCCCCCAATTAGTTGCATGATGTGATTCATTGGACTACAATTTAATCTCATCACCCAATCCTAGTAAACTAAAATCATTTAAACTTGATTAGGTGGTTGACCTAGTGATAGTTAGATTCACTTATAGGGAGCAAATATTAATGTCTATCCAATAAAAATAGAGGCAATTAAGCGAAACCACATGGTCAAATACTATCAAAATGATGTCACGTGTAAAGATTAACGGTAAACTCTTCAACTCCTCTCTTCTTCCCACTAACTAAGAGTTTAAATTTTATCCGGATTCCCTGTAAATTCGATGACTTGCGAATTGCCAATGGCTTATTGACAGGTCAGTTAAATAATTAGAAACATTGAAAAGAGTTGCGGCTCCTCTCCATTTCCAGCACAAATGGATCTTTACACTAACTATGGTTACCTCATCTTTTCTGGCATATCCTCAAACTTTATTAGAACAACTCCAAGGGGCTATGTAAACCCACCCCTTTAGCTATTTTAGATAACCTCTTCCCAAAATATTACTCCAACGGACTAGCTATTGGGCTATCTAAAATAGATAAGCCCATTTTCACTTGGTAGATGTAGCTAGTGCTTCTCTCTCTCTCTCTCTCTCTCTCTCTCTCTCTCTCACTGATCGACAAGCTTCATCGCAACCTTCATAGAGACGTAGCTTCATCGCAGATCGACATAGGTTCCACCGATATTCAGCACACAGGCTCTACCGATATTCAGCACAGCTCCATCGAGTCCACCGAAGGCTCCACCGACTTCAAGGTATGGTTTCATACATACATTCAGATCTCCAAAAAATCTCCGGGTATTTGTTTGATGGGTATTGATGCTCCAACGGACATACATTGATGGGTATTTGTTTGATGTTTTGCCTGATTGGGTATTTGTTTGATGGGTTTACCTAATTTGTGATTTTTGTATTGTTGATCATTTGTTTGTATCAGTTTACCTGATTTGTTTGTAATTTTCAAGGGAGTTTAGTTTTCTATGTTTTGATTTTATTGGGCAATGCTGGTCAGATTTTGTTTTCTATGGTTTACCTCATTGTTGTTCATTGTTCAATGGGTGCATGAACCCATAGTCCTCCGGATTTGAGCTTGATGACTGTCATTCGAATGTTTGTGGAGACACTGCTAAAGCCCAATGCTTGTGCTTGTTTTTCTCCCTCGTTGCCCTCTCTCTCTCTCTCTCTCTGGTTGTGGGTATGTGTGTGTTTGTGCTTTATTTGTTTTACAAACATCTGTTCTTGCTAGGGAGTTTAGAAAATTTTTGGTGGCAAAAGAAAACGATCTGTTTCGATTTATATTTTGGCTAGCTAGTTTACATAGCCTCCTTGGAGTTGCTCTTATAAAAAATAATTTTAAGATGTTACCTACTACCTAGACTAAAAATCTAGCGTTCAACCAAAGCCAAAAACAAAATAATGGACCAAAACAACAAAGCAACGACCTCAGCCCACCAGATGCTTTTAAAAGTTACAGACTTCAGTCACAGTTATTAATTTGGGAAAAGACCCGGTAGATAAATTCTTATCTTTAGTCAAGCAGTCAAGAAAGGGCAAGGTTATTGGTAGTCATAACTTCAATGCTTTCAGGCCAATTTGTTTTAGATGTTTGGTTTGATAGATAAAGGTGCATAACCCATGTGGATTGGGTTTAAATTGTTTGCGGGCTCACATATCTTTGATTTGAATTCACAAAATTGGATAGAATAAACGTTGTTATCCAAACGATCGGCCGTAGTGATTGAAGCCCAAATCCCATTTACACCGAAATTTTTAAACCCACGAAGCATGTGGGATTCATGTACCCGAATTTTGTTATTGATAAGATAATTGGGGGAATTTATCATTATTCCCTTAAAACAGTACTCAGTTTAGGGTTAAAATTTTCATCTCTTTCTTACCTCATCGCCTCCAACAGTCCACTTCACACTAGAATCGGCAGGTACTCGAAGAAAAGAGAGTCAAACCAATTTTAGAGAGATTATTACTTTTAAAATAAGAAATCGTTACTTTTAAGTTTTTTTTTAGAAGACTTTGTTATATTTTAGGGCATTCTAAGATTTTACATAAACTTGTGAAAATATTGTTATATTTTAAGATTTTCTATAAAATTTTAGATAGACTTGTTAAAATACATAAGGCCTTTAAGTTGATATATTCAAAAGGGTCTCAAAACATGAAACTGAACTAAAAGTTGAAAATAAAATTGGGCCCTTAAATTTTTGGGGCTCTAAGCTACTATTTTAATGGTCAGACCTAGGGCCGACCTTATTATGCCTCTTCCCATTTAAAGGATTAAAGTTGATGATACCTCTAATATGTCTAAGGTTGAGTTCGGTAACACAAGTCATGCTCTTTCAGGTCAGGAGTTCAGTTCATTTAAGTTGCCCACAGACCTCGGCTTCAGACCTCAAGCTCCCTGCATCTACATCTCAGGGAAGACAGCATATAAGGTAGCTGGCTTCCATCAAGTACCCCTCAGTAGCAACAATCACTTATCCAGACACAAGATTCGTAACCACCCCAATACTCATCGCAGTTGTTGCGCAATACAGGCGACCGTTACGAATAAAAGGCAAGGATCTTGCCTTAGATCAAGTTAGGCTCAGGGTCAACTATAAATAGGAGGCAAGACCCTTAACAGAAAGGAAAAACGATTGTAGCCTCACTCAAATATTCTCCGTAAAATCCCCCATCATCAATATATTCCCTAGGAGCAAGAGATTCCTTTGCGAGTGGATTAGCTGAGCTCCCGAGCTGGTGAACTACTATAAACTCTTTGTGTGATAACTCTATTCCCCTGATCCTATTCTCAAGAGCCTTGAAGCTCAGAGTGAACTAAATTAAATTGTTCAGTGTACCTCGCAGTTACCCATTTGCTCTGTCGTGTTGATTACATCATCAAAAGTGTATGCACATTTTGTAATAATTGTAGTCACCGATTAGGTAAGACAAAATTAATCCCTAGATATGCAAGAATTAAGGTAATATATGTGTTAATTTATATTTTATTCATTTTTTTTAATTTATCAAAAATCATATATGAACCGTTATAAGGTGGTGATAGTGAAGATGTGTGTTGCCGCATAATTTTTTTTTTTTTTTGGTAATTTAGACATTTAATATATATTATTTCGTACCCATTAATTTGTCGACACAAAATAATTGCATCACCACTTTTTTATTTGCCTTGCCAACTCATCGGAAAAAAGGATTTTTTGCAAAAGTCCTTAATTCCTATATAGTGGAGAAAATTTAGTTGTTGGTAGGTAAACTTCACCTTAATTCGCTGCATTCAATTAAGGTGTTGAAATTGAAGTGAAGTAAAATGGGTACAAAATTATCAGTGGTTTTCTTGAATCCTATGCCACCAAATGTAGCATTTAATTATTTGTATTTACGTATTTAGGCATTGTTTGAGCAGGGATTGCTTGGTGTGTATGGACAGTGTTCTACAACCACCATGTCACTCCATTCAAAAGAGTTCAAACCACCTCTCAATTCGTCGAGCTCAGAAAAGTGAAGAGAAAGAGTGGGTCTTCATACTAAAATATATGAGAGAGAAAAGTGAAGCGAAAGAGTTTGAGAAAAAAAGTCAGTTACCATAAAGAGGAACCTTGCTGCTGAGAAAAATGGGCAGATGGAGGGAAAAACCAGAGGAGGTGGGGGGTTTTGAAGAAATTTGTGCAAAACGGTGCCGTATTTGTTTTTGTTCCCAAACGGTCGCGTATCATTAAACAGCAGAGTGTGCTGTTAATGACTTAACCGTAGAGGAGCCCAACACCCTAAAACCGAAGGCTGCCTGTTGAGGCTTTCAGTGAGGTTTACAAGCCCCTCTGTCTCTGTCTCTCTTTTCTTCGGCCACCGCTCAAGCTCTTCGATTCAAGTACAATTATCAAAAGGGTTAACTTGGGGTTTCTTTACTTGTTGTTTATTCTCCCTGCCGCCGCCGCCGCTTCCACCCTCTACGATTGTGTTGTTCGATTATCTTTCTTGTTTAAAAGAGTTAAAAATCAATCTCTTAGAGGATACACACACACTGCACCCACTCAAACAAGCAGTATTGCAATCAGGTGTGGATTCTTATAATGGGTTCAGCAAATATCAGAGACCTCTTGACTTCTTTTAGTCCGAATTTGGACTTCTTCGCTATCAGTTCCGGTGATGGTCGAATTAAGGTATCCAAACTCTCTCTCTCTCTGTAGCTCAGAATTTTTATGATATGTTTTCTCCTCCTGATTTGTATTTCTACACTGCAAAGCACATACACGCGTCTATATATACATTCAAGGATATGGTCTGATACAAAATTGTTCTTTTCATTAAATATTTGAGGCTTTGGTCTATATAATATGATGGCTCAATTTTTGGGTTCTTCTCAGATTTGGGACACTGTGAAGGGTCACGTTCAGACAGAGTTTGCGGACATTGTGTCGTCCGAAGCAACAAATTTATTTACCAAGCCAGAAAGTGGGCATCTTTCTGTTGATTATACATGCATGGAGTGGTTGTCTTTGGATAAAAAGGTTAATTTTCTTAACGTTAAACTTTGAATTAAGAGTTGCTTCTTGTTACCGCTTTTATTTTCTACTTAAACATTGATGCTTGTTGGTTTTATATTGTTGATCAACAGAGAAAAAGAAAGCTTGGAACTTCATTATTAGTGTTAGGAACGGGCAGTGGTGATATTTTGGCACTGGATGTATCGGTTGGCCAGTTGAAGTGGAGGGTTACTGATTGCCATCCTGGGTTAGTTTCTGGCTGAGTACTCCAAATTTTGTGGCTTTCATGATCTTTTAGACAACATGTCTTTCTCTTTGTAGGATTTAGCTTTTCTTTCCCATGGACAGCAATTCTTGTTCATATGTGGGCTTGGAATCATAATTCAAGGATCTCATATTGCGGAGCAATGATTTGGTTGTTTAGTTTTGTACTTGTATTTATGTAGGTGTACCTCTTTGGTGCCAAGAAAAATTTAACTTGTCAATTTCATCTTAAGCAAGTATGATTCATTCTGCTTTCTCACTGGGTTATATGATTGTATATTGGTAAGCTTGTAGGTTGAATGTGTAAGCAGCAGATGAGTAGGATCTCATCATGTTGAAAATGTGAGCTTTGCATGGAAATTCATTATATAACCCATTCTGTTTGTGCTTGTTTGGTTTGTGTGTATACTTATATTTGCATCCATGAATCAATTTGAGTTTTCTCGTTACTTTCTGTTTAATGCCTAAATATGACTATATTACAAAGTAATGCGGACTTTTTTTTTCTATGCCCATGAAGTGGACATAAACCTGGACCTAAAGTATCATGCTAGTGCCATAAAGTTGGTTATGTGCTAAGAACTATGACATGATAGATAGCTTACGGTCCATACTTTATGCATGAAGTTAACAATGTATACTATTTGTCAGATGGATGATGTGAATACTCATTTGCCTCATTATATTGAAATCTTCATTTGGGTAGTCTAACCCTATTTCTTGATTCCATCGCAATGCAGGGGTGTGAGTGCTATTTCATTTCCAACACTTGGTTCAAGTGTTTACACTGCGGGTGCTGATGGGATGATTTGTGAACTCGATTCCATGACAGGAAATTTGTTGCGCAAGTTCAGAGCTTCTACAAAAGCAATATCTTCTATATCTGTTTCCTCAGGTATGTATGGTCAATCGTGGTTTATTTTGATGGATAAGCTCTATCAAATTTAAATTCGTAGCTTTAAATAAAATCCTGTTATATGAATTAAATCTAGTATGCTGCATCTTGATTGTCAAGAAATGGATATATGGCTTTGTGAAATCGTAAAGGGAAGAATGCATTTCTTTGCTTTACAATTTTTTAATCACAAATCAAAAGAGCATAGAATGGCCATTAGAAGAACAGTGGTGGATGCTGTCCGGAGGTAGATTTTACTGGTTGGCTGTGGTCCAAGTAAGATATATACACCATACTTTGTAAAGGGAAAAAATACTTGTTTTGATTATGGGATCTCAATTTTGTCCCGAACTAGAAGGTTTATCCTCCACGTTATGAGCTTGCAGTTGTTTGACTTCAATTGTATATCTTGAATTTGTCTCATTTGTCTAATTCCGCTTCTTGATTGGGTATCCCTTTATCAGATGGGAAGACACTAGCGACTGCAGCTGCTCAATTAAAGATTTTTAATGGTTCAGATCACAAAAAGCTACAGAAGTTTTCAGGCCATCCTGTGAGTTGTTATACAGTTCCATATTCTTTTTGAGTTGTATATATGCCTTTTCCTACTTCATCGCCTCATTCATAAGCACAACTGGGCACCAGATTTCTTCTTTTGCTTTCTTAACTGATAGATTTTGCCAACCGTTTAATAGGAAACTGTTCGCTGTATGGTTTTTTCTGAAGATGGCCAATATGTGCTTTCTTCTTCTGTTGGTGAACGATATGTTGCAGTTTGGAGAATAGATGGTAGCAAAAAGAAATCAGCCTGCTGTGTTCTTGCTATGGACCACCCTGCTGTCTTTCTGGATAGCAGGTGCATTGATACTCAAGATACAGACGGAGCAGGTATATGCGTTTTGGCCATGTCTGAGATGGGTGTCTGTTACTTTTGGTATGGGAAGAATATTGAAGAACTACGCAACTCCAAGCCCACAAAAGTCTCTGTACCTCCTGATGATAGACTCTCTAAAAATCACAAGGGAGCAGTACCTAACATATTAGCTGCAAAGTTACAAGGCATAGTCAAACCTGCTGCAGGTCATGTGTTTGTTGCCTATGGTTTACTAATAAAGCCCTCATTTGAGAAAATTATTGTGCAGTCTGGCACAGACATACTGTTGAACAATTCCTTGGATGGAATCCTTTTGCCATTCAAAAAAACTCAAAAATCCAAGAAAGGTTCAGATTTACAGAATGAAGGTGAGTTAGGGACTCAGGCATGCTATTTATTTTGGTTTTGAATATATTTTTTTAATCATGTTTTTGTGAGATTTTTATGCATGAAAAAATATGCAAATTGTTATGAAAGTCACATTTCCATCTCCACATTGGTAAGTCATGGAAAAGAAGTTAATAGGGACCGAGAAACTAATGTATATGCAGGGCAAAGGAAGTAAAAGAGAAGAGTTCACGTGAGCCTATGGGTTGAAGATTTGCCCCACAAGGGTAGTCTGGTCATTTTCACAGTTCAGGGTATTAGTAATGTTATGTCCTAGTTAGTTTCGGGCAATCCTTTTTCTAGTTGTGTACTCTTCAACTCTGTTTGGTATTTTAGATTTTTTTTTTTAACAGAACTTGGTATTTTAGATGGCAATCGATTTTTGTTGTCACCATGTCTGTGGTATTCTGATTTTTGTGCCTTTCATTAAAGTTGTTTGTTGGTGTACTGTTGTATTGCATGCGTTATTTGCTTTCTAAATATTGCCAGGGGTCTAACAGCGTTTGTAAAAATAAACAGTTACTGCGCTAGACCGTGCAAATGCAGAGGATGCCTTACTTCCTATACCTAAGATTTTTGGGTTGATTGATGGCAGGAGTAGAGCTGAGCCTCTGGTGAGCAAAGGTATGCTTGAATCTTCTTTCTTGAGTTTGGAAAATTAGTTGTGGCATCAATTTTTGTCTTCGTAAATTTCTGGAAAAAAAATCTGTTTGGTTAGTGTTGAGTCATCAAATAATCAGTTCATTAGATTGTCAGCTATGCCTCTTGAATTCAATTGTATATTTTGTGCTCTCGTAACAACGCGTCAAACCTATTGCTTGAAAGCACTTTGTTTGATTTTATAGAAATCACTAATGACATTGGCCATGTCCTGTGTTACCAATAAATAAATATTATGATATCATGGTGTTTCTTTCTTTTTTCATTGTGCCATGTTCATTTTCTGTTGTATTTTCTGCTTTTCTTCTTACAAAAATTGCTTGAAATAAGCTTTCTTGGTAGTTTTGCTCAGGGTCAGATGTTATTTTGTTGGTCTATGCAGATAATGTGGATAAAATTGGAGTTGACATTGGGACATTCTGTGCGGAGGACAGGCTGAGATCCCTAGGGATACTTAACAATGATAATGATCTTATGTCTGATTCAATGCTTGATTCTGAAATATTGAAGGGTATCGGTCTTGAAGCTAATATGCCACAAAAGAAGGTTCGAATTTTCAAATGGAGGGGATACATTATTCTTCTACTATTCTGTTCGTATCCATTATTTAAGTTTTGTTGTATTTCAATTTGTTTGCTGACTATAGTTATGTTCACCAGATGAGGGCTGCTATTTTATCCTTAGCACCCAGTGATGCGTACAAGTTGTTGAAAGCCTTGGTGGCCATGTGGCAATCCAGGTTCGTTCCTCTAATAGTCAGAAACTGTGTGGATTGTTGTGTACAACTTGAAGATAAATGGTAAAAGGGAAGGCAACTAGAAAATTTGAAGTGTGACTTGCTTCAGCCAAGTGCAGTAGCAATTTTTGTTCTTTATAAAATAGATTGAATATTTTCCATCGGTCAGAAATCATTGATTCTTAAATAATCTGTATCCTCAGCAAGCAGTACAAGAAATGTAATCTTATCTGTTTGACATTCAACAGATCATGCAGTGGAAGGTATGTTCTTCCATGGATAAGTTGTATATTGGTGAACCACAATGATTATATTGTATCTCAAGAACCAGTGACCCAGCTGCTTGATTCCTTGTACAGGGTAAGATACTCTAAAAGGAAAGTTTTCTTCTGTCCGTTTCTCCATGTCCCTGATTTATTTTTTTGGTTCATGCTAAAATATTCTTCCAGGTGTTTTTAGATGCAACAATTGATTTATTAATTTTAAGTTGATTTACCATAAAGAAATGGACATGCCAATAAATAATAAACAAATTGAGACTGGACATATAGTATCACAAATGATTGTAGAGGGTTTAATGGAGTTAGGGTCACTTGAAGAGTCAAATGCTGGATTTTGAGGACATGATTGGTCTGTTTGTGGTATGGCAGCGGACCTAATTATAATTGCATTTTTTTAATATAATTTATTTCCCCATTTCAAGTTTTACTGTCCTCTTTTTTCCTTCAGTCATTCTTTATGTGGATTGCTTGTTTGGTTTGGTTTTGGAGATTTAAAAATGTCTTGTTTGAAATTGTTTCTCACACATTTGCTTTGCGTAAAGATTCACATATGCATGCCAAAGTTTAGTGAGACGTCACACTTTGACATACAAATGTAATGAATGCACTTTATCTGATTCTGTTTATTTTAATAAGCTTCGAGTGATGTTTATTTTCTTTCAGCTTACGAAAACAAGAGGGGCTGCTATTCACTCGTTGTTGCAATTGTCAGGTCGTCTGCATCTTGTAACGGCACAGGTTATTCACTTCACAAGTCACTTAAGCCAGTTTGCTGTGGGAACTGTATTTTTTTCAAAATTTTAAAATCTGGATTTTTTTTTACCTTGGGCAGATTGACAAGGCTGCGGATAGCAAAAACCAAACCTTAGCACAGGATCAGCCTATGGATGAAACTGAAGATGAGGATGTTGATGAGTTTCTTTATGGTGTAGAAGAAGAATCCCAAACTAGCAGTGAGAATGATGAGTAGACGTGTATCACTTGAAGAGCTAATTATTTCTTGCAGCTCAGATACCATTTTTGCAGTATTATGGAGGCAGAAGTTGACTAATTAGTATGAGAAACTGCTAGGACGAAAATGTTAATGCAGGCTTTTACAAATACAATTACAGTGAGGCTTTTTGTCCATATAAATTATAGATTAAATGCTAGGATATGTTATGGTGCTGATGATGTTGTGGTCCGAAGCCCCCTTTTTCTGATCTGAGAAGAACGACAAAATTACTCTGCTGGGCCTTATCTCTCGAGATGTTCAGATCTATGTAGGGTATATGTGTGCCATCCCAGTTGGAAATAAGCATGCCATCGACCTGCACAATTGGGTTTGTGGAGTTATATGTCTTGAAGTCTAGATGGTGTAAACTACGTGTTTCTGTTTTCTCTAGTCTGTTTGATGTAGGCATATACCTTCAATCTATTTTGAGGCAGATCATGTCCTCCTTTTCTTGTATTTTTTCCTCCTTGTTCTTTTTACATCTCTGCCTGGAATGAAATAGTGATGCATACTTTTACGTTCGGAAACATTAATTTATGAACAGTCTAGAGAATTTTTTGTCATGTTTGTAAATATGTTGCCATGCCTAAGTATATTAGATTCATATGTACTCTAAAATCTGCTTGTAACATGCCACAACTTGTCTGATACTCAGTTATTCCAGGATCGATGAGTTACATGAAAGAAAATATCCTTTTACCTTATCCACTTGGTATTGGGATTATGTATGTGATTGAGATTTTAGTCTCTAATTGCCATTTTTAAACCGCCTTTCAAGTTGAGGTATCTCTTTTATGGGAATTGTTGGTGGGATTTCACAGGGTCATTTTGTGATGGATGATTCTATGGATTGAAGAAGATTTATTTAAGTGAACTTAAGAATTTGATCGTTGTCTGCACTTAACTGGGGCAGCTTGCTGTTTTTTCTCTTATATTGTTCAAGTATTTATCACTGAAAGATGATTATACCACCAAATTGTCTTGGTATTTGTTAAGCTAGCTTCTATTAATGCCCTCACGCAGTTGAAAATTTGGCATTTTTCTTTTTGTTTGGGGTGAAAATCTAGATAGTTGGCATAATGGCTGGAAAATTGTCCGCGATGCTACTTAACTTTGAGTTATTTTGGGGTTTTATGCTTCTGCTAGATGGACTTTTATCTCACGGCAGTTAGTACCATGAATGTAACACATAATTTATCTTTTCCCATCTTGTGATATGTGAATCCATCGATTTGGTGAATAATTTTTCCATATTTGTTAAATTGAGAAGAAACTGAGGAATTTGTAGTAGATTCTCTGGAGAGAAACAAGGAGAGAACTTTATCTTGGAAAAGACATTTTAGCAAATTACTCATTTTCCTCTTATCCTTCCTTTTCAAGCTCTGAAGTTGATTCAAATAATGTTTTACATAGAAAAATATGGCTCTTTTGGAGGGAGGTTGAGGAATGTAATTGTAGAATATAATAGCTTTATAGGATTCTTTTGCAAGAAATCAATGCCAGGCAGTATGTATTAGTCCTCTCAGAAGTGGAATGTAGGATATATTCTTTCTGCACTTACAAGCCAAGAATCTAATTCTTCTTTCAATGTTTGCGCATGCTTATTTGAAAATATTACTGCCACGGAATGCTAATTCTTTACTTATTATCCTACATTAACTTTCACGTGAGACTCTTCTTGAGGTAAAAGAAAGTGCCTGCTTTTCATACTGACCTCCTCTCTGTTCCTTCTAGACTATTCTACATGCATTTGGATTTTCATCACTGAACATTGAACTGATATTGCCGTTGCCATTGTTGCCATGGTGATAGTCCTCACTGTAATGCTCCTGTCTGCTGTAATGTGTGTATCGTGGTGGTGACTGGACATGTGTGTATTCGGTGACATAAGGTGATGGCTTATATGTGTTGTAGCTGTGAGTCACATAAACAGGTGGGGCTGTATCCTGTCGGAAACCTGGACCATTGGTGTAAGTATTCCACTGCCTGTTATATCCTTGACCATAGCTGTTACCATAACCATATCTGTAGCCATAGTCTGGTGGGTGTTGGTATATTACGTGAACCTTTTCGACCTCTTTTGACCCGGAGGGTTGTGCTGGCTGGCTTGGTGTAGCATCAGGCGCTGCATGTGATGGTTTTTGCTCTGGTGGTGGATTTTCTGGTTGTGGTGGATCCTTTGGAGGCTCTGCTGGTTGTGCTGCTTCAGCGGGTGGAGTTTCTGCTGGAGGAGGGTTTGCAGATTCAGGGGCTGGTGCCCCTCCTTCGGGTGGTGGCTCTGTTGGCTGGGGTGGTGGCTCTGTTGGCTCTGTGTGGGAACAGATGGTGGCGGTTTTTCTTGTCTTCTTTATGGCTTTGACTATTTTCTCAGGATCTGCCCACCCAATTATTGTTAATTTTTGTTGAGGGAAGTCAATGTAGAGATCATATATACCTGTGGGCAATTGAAGATCAAAGTAAATGACACATTGTTTTAAAGGATCTTGAAAAGAATGAGAAAGAGAACTATATGGTCGTTTTTATTTCTGGTTACTTACCATTGATGCCATGTAGAGCCTTCTTGATCTTCTGAACACACCCATTGCAGTCCATTCTGACCAGTATCTCCGTGACTTGAGGTTTCTGCATTTTTTCATGAAAATTCAGTGGTTAGAAGAATGTGTAGAAGCAGAATTAAACCCAGAAAATGAATGATACCAGCAATACTTCTGTATTATATGCATATGAATGATTAGATGTAAGGGGTTGTAAGGCCTACCCCTAACTCAGGCACCATGGCTGAAGAAAGGGAGGGAGAATGGAGAAACAAAAAGAGGTGCTTTGTAGGGGATGGACAGGGTGGAGAATTCAATATATGGCATTCAATCTGTGCATGGAGAGGGAATATTTAAAAGGAAGGAGGTGTGGGACATGCAAAGAATCTCTTTTTAGAGATATGTATATAAAGAGAGAGAGAGAGAGTTTTGCCGCTTGATTAGAAGTCAGTGTCATATTGTAAAGGGAGTAGAGGGGGGTGGGTTTTGTTTGGACCTTAGAATGTTGAGCCAAAGGGAATTTGCTTTAGTATGGATGGCCATCTATAATTGCTGGTTGTGTTACGTAGTTAGGATATCTGAAACCGACCTTGAAAAAGAAGTAAAGGCAGAAGATAGATCATGCACATATTGAGTAATGGCTCACTGGTCAACAAGATGAAAGTAGCTTTATAGAGTGAAGGATATCCACTCCCCTGGAATCCTTTGCTTACAAGAAAGAGATCACTTGGTTTAATATTATCGCAAAATTTATTTCGTGATCATTTGAGTCACGAAAACAACTTCTCCAACGAAATTGTTTATTTGGGTTCCAGAGTTTAGAGCACAAACACACCCCCCCCCCCCCCCCCCCCCCCCCCCCCCCCCCAACTTTGTCAATAAAGGTTGATGGAGACCAGATTCCATGATGGTATAATGCTAGCCCTTAATGGATGTTAGGACAATAATGCCTTGCCTATATTCTCACGGTTTGTGTTTGATTATGGTGTATAGCATAGTTTTGTGCCTTTAGTTTTTTTTTTTTGGCATAATCAATTGGCTAATATTGACCATTCAATTTCAACTGATATAATTGTGATTTGGATTCAATAGTAGAGGTAGTAGATGTGACAATTTTTGACATGTCACGAAAATACGACTCGAAATCGACACCAAATTATTGGATTAGGATTGACTATTTCTTGAGACTAACCTGTAAATAACACGACTCGTTAACAAGAACAATCAATGAATTGGGTACGAAATTGATACGATTAACACGTTTAACTAGTATTATAAGAGTAAAATGTCATTTTTTGTTATTTTTTTTATCTAGTATTAAAATAATTCTTGTATAAAAAAGACGTTTTTACTCTTTTTTACTATTATGTTTATTAAGTTAAATTTTAGTTTATAAAAAAAGCATGAGCATGAGTTCGATTAAGTTATATTTGAATCTTAAATTTAAATCTTAGCGTTAAATTTTTTATTCACGAGTTACATGGGACAACACGAACACGACATGAAAATAAATAAATCAGATCGACGCACACGACATGATTTGACTAGTACTCAACACAAATCTACACGACACAACTTTATTCAACAGTTTGGAAATGGTCGAGTCTCAAGTTTACTGATGCTATTTACTTATGCGATTATTACTTGCTTTTGTAACTACTTGACATAAATGATAGTCCAAGACCATTCTGAGGATTGAGAGAGTAAGACGTATGCCGCCTCACTCTAAATGTGGAGATGTTGCTCATCATATTTAGTCAAAACCCAGTTGCATAATCCGTAGTTGAAGATATGTCCAACCTTATTTTTGAGGTATTTTTTAGATCAGTTCTGTAACTTCAACGATTGTCCAACAATCTTAACATGAGAACTGTCAAGGGCTACAATTACTTGACTCAGTTGGGTTTATAATCAAACGAGTCTTTAAAAATTCAAAACATACTGCTAATCTTCCTTTTGCAAGTACTGCTAGGAAGATTTAGAACAATGTGCAAAGGTTTTGCACCAGTGACTCAAGGCAGAGGATCGACCGGGTGTGGCTGCTGATGGTTCATGATCACTGCAAACCTTGTCGTCTCTGGGCGGGACTTGCATTTCCAGGCCAGCTTATAATTAATGAAAATGCTTTTCGTGGCCTTCTGCAGTGTCTTACCTCTCGTGCGGAAAGACTGTTTTCGTGATTCAAATCATGTATGACACGAAAAATGTTTACTTTTTCATTCGATGACTTGTTTCCCTGTCGTCCCAATGGAATATATAGGGATATTAAAATGTAGTTGCTTGAATAAGAGGGTTCCAAGAATCTGAATTGAACTTGTTGGATTGCTTTTTTAACGTTGTTGTGTGACAAAACAGCTACAACAGAGGGTATGAGTACTTAAAATAGGTTTTTCCGGTGGAAGCTGTTGCCAATAATAGCCTAGAAGTGAAATTCCCTTCAAATGATCTTGTCAGCAATGGTAATAAGTTCCCTTATGATTGGAGGGTGTTGTGTATTGCCATATGGAGATGGAGATGTTATTCCACTTTGGCTGAAGCATCCTCATTATAGTGACTAGCAATGGACTAGCTTTTTTTTTTCTTTCGAAAACGAGGTTTGAAGGAAATGGACTTGAGTTTGTAATTGGTGGGATGTCATTAAGGGTGGGAATATACAGGCTGGCTATGCATGTCCTTTTATAGCAGCCCATTTGGTCATTGACTGTCCTCATCCTCCCCCCCCCCCACAAAAAGAAAAGCACATCACAATCATCTTTCACACAAGATTTGGCTCATTCGCGTCGGCTAGGGATGGATCCAGAAAGTTAGCCTCGAGTTAGAGGGAGGGGCGTAAGTATATAGGGTATAGCGTTTTAAGTTCTTGAAAAAATCTAGAGGAACGAGTCTATATAGTTTCAGTATATTTATAACAAATATTAGAATCATATAGAAGATTCTTCAAACCTCTTGTGGGGGCGGTCACCCAGTCCACCCCTATGTTATGGCCAACCCTAGGATTAGGCCATTAAGATGACTCCCCTCCCCCCCCCCCCCCCAAAAAAAAAAAAAAATCTTAATACTAAATCACCCATTAGATATTAATGCGGGATTTATTTGAATAGAATAAATTCCCCTTGTATTCATAGTTCATAGCACACTTACTTAATTTTGAAAGAACTGAATCGAGAGATAACACTCCTTAAGAAGAAAAAAAAATCCAACCCAAAAATGTAAAACACAAGCTAAGCATAGACATGAGGGTTCTCCAAAAGGTAGGCTTCAACTACTTTGTAAATGCCCATGGCATTGTCCTTGCCAGACTTGATTTCCTCTTCCTTGAGCTCAACCTCTCCAATGGTGTTGTATTTGCTTGTCATCTTGCAGATGCAACCCCCATCACTGGCTGCTTCAAACTTGATCTCATAATCAATGGATTCAAGTTTGTCATCCAATGCATCACCCTCAATCATAGCATATTTGCACACACATTTCTCTTCATCTACCTCATCAATCCTGTGTTTCACATATTTAAAATGATTACCTGCAAATTGAGACCGACAAAATGTGATCAAGGTTGGTATTTGTGGTTAGCGTTGTTAAACAATCTGAGCAGATCAAGTTCACCTTGGTTTTTGCTAGTTCAAATTGCTAAAAAAAGAAAAAATTGATCAAATTTTCTTGTAAACCAGCCAAATTTGAGCAACATGTGACTTAATTTAAGTAGGTTCAAATGGATTTTTCTTGTAAACAATTCTAGTTTCCATATTTAAAAGATGAACAACTCCAATAGCTCCACATTATGCACATTTCTTTCTCTCATCTTTACTAAGTATTTGACAAATTGACTATTTAGAGTTGATAATAAAGTCATAGGGTTTAATTTCAAACTTTTTTTATTGACATTTCGACTCGAATACTTGCAAATAATTTTCAAGAATCTAAAGTCAATAGTTAAGTTCGGATTTAGCATATCAAATTGGACAAAATTTACACTCATGATTATGGCAATGCAGATATTATTTGAGGAATTGGATTAAGTAATTGTGTGCTAACCTTCTGTGAAGTTGACCTTTTCGATGCTTCCAGATCCTCCATCTCCCTGTATCTTGTCAATACTTTTGATGAATTGGGGGAAGAGCTTTGGAATTAGGATGTGTGATTCTATGATCAAGGCCTTGAACATTCGTGCCGGACCGATTGGGCATGTGAATTCCTGGGTCAAAGTTGTCACACCCATGTTTAATAATATGCCAAGGAAGATGGGTGGAGAGTGAAAAGCTGATTTGTTGAGATGGTGAATGCCCCATTGCAGTTTATATAGATTGTGTTTGAGAATTGGGTAGCTTTGGTATCAAACCATTAGATAGAAAGGAAGTCATTTGTCAAAAGATATGTTCAAGCCTTCAACAATGGTGGCTTATAGACTTTACTTTCCCAACTAATGTAGAAGTTGTATTCAACCAAAGAGCTGCTTTTTACACAGGCGGCGTTTACCAGTTTGGACATTGGAAGGGAGATTTTGAAGGAATCAACCAAAATGTTCCTTAGTCTCCAAAATAGGGGTATGTTGCTTTTATTAATCTCTCCCAATCTCGTTATAGGCGTGAGTTTTGCGTACCGAGTATGATTAATGACTTGCCATGACAATGAATCTTGTTCTACTATGAGATGGAGTATAAATTGGACTACATTTTGACTGCTAAAAGCAGACCAGATTCAACCAAAGAGGTTTTTTGACACATGGGCGGCTTGTACCAGTTTGGACCTTTGCCAAAATGCTACAGTGACCAGCAACTTTGCTTCTGATGAGGAAGCTCGTTCTAATATCAAATGGGCTGGACATAGGACACCATTTCGGCTGCCGAAGAAGGTCAGTTTTAAGTGGGCTTGCTTGTGTGGATTTTGAGATTCTTAATACAGGATAAAACAGTTATGAGGTTTTCGTTATTGCGAGTCGGAGTTTGATAAATGATCAAATGTATACAACCTTATTCTCACGTATGAAGAGACTATTTTTATGACTCAAACCCGCGAGTTCTAGATCACAGTGGACAAAGAGAATGAGGTTTATTGGAGGGATGAAGGGCCAGGAAACATAATAACTGGCAGCTGGAATCATTGGGTTGATAATCCGATAGATTATCTAGTTATTGTTCTGCCATATATCTGACAGCAAGTGAAAATGTCAATGGGTGGTTTAATGTACAAGGGGTTCATTTCAAGTTCTCAAGAAGCAGCAAACTGGTTAAATGAGTGAAATCTAGTGTGTGAGCAAACTTTGATACAAGGTGATGTACTATATGCCAAGCTCAAATCACTTGTTTAGGACGTTAGCATTGACACCTGCTATGAGACAAATTTAGAATCAACACGACAATAATAGTGTGATTTCAGGTAAATCTTAATTATCATGCGGATTTTTTTTCTGGTGCAAGGAATAGAAATAAACAAACAAATGACAAGCTCTGTTAATGGACTACAGGTAAAGCAAATCCCAGTTTAAGTACAGAACTCGGGTGCACGCAGAGGTAGGCTTCCGCAACTTCATACATGCCAACAGCTCTGTCCTTGGTAAGGTCAATGTATTCTTTTTTGAACTTTATATTCTCTACTGTGTTGTATTCACATGACATCTTTCTGTAAAATCCTAAAAAAAAAAAAAATATTAAATTAAATTAAAATTATTAATAAATCATAATTAAAAGGGTAAAATAATAATTAATTGTTAAAGCACGAGTCAAAAATGTGAATTTTTATAAAATTCAGATGATGAAACGGATCTCACCGTTGGACCAGTCTCGCAAAATCTAGCTACCGAGTAAATTTTTGTAAAATTCTGAAACAGATCGCGTGTTATAAAGTGATCGAGTGTCGCGCGATTAAAATAATTGCGATCAGATTTTATTCGCGAAATCCGAAAAATAATTTAAAGTTAGTTGAATAAAAATATTTCAAACTTAACACGGGGCGAAATTTAATTGATTCAAAATAAAATTGGATCTGTTAAAATTAAACGTGTGACACGAAGTGGACTAAATATCAAAAACTATATAAAGTGGAAGACAAAAGTCTTCCACTTTACTCGGCACGCCATCTTCAGCCAGAAAACGGAGAGACAGAAAAAGAGAGAAAAAAAAAGAGAAAAAAAGAAAAGAAAAAGTAAAAAAGTTAGACCCCCTTCCTTCTTCCTTAGATTTACGAAGATTTAATCGTCTAATCGCTTCAGGCCAAAAATTAAAGTTGCTCTACTCAGCGAGAGCTACGCAACGACACCAAAGATCGTATTTTTCTCTAAAAATATCAAGTACGAAAATTTAGACCTAAGGCTTGAGAAGCTGAATTTGAGTTTTCTTTGGAGTCTACTACGTGGGCTCACGCTACAAGAGGTAGGGTTTCCCCTATTTAGATATAATTTCAACCTAAAATATGGCATATGAAATGGGCAGGCTAATAGTGTATATCACATGTTAGGTCTTGACTAGTGTAACTAGTGGGTCAAATATAAGATTTATAATTAATTTTGTAATTAGTAAAATCTTATTATGATTAACTTGGTGTAAATTAATGTTAGTGGTTTAAAGCATGTTAATTGTACATTAACATGACTTGATGTTTTAATGACATATCAAGTTTAATAAAATTATTAGCTTGTGATGCGATTATGAAATAATATGTATGTTAAATGATTATTTAGCATATGATTATTGTGATGGACTGGTGCTTATGTTTATAGAATTAATAAACATGTTGCCATGTTGGAAGTAATAAACATGTTATTTGTGTAAATTAATGTGCCTCTAGGTGTTTGTTTAAATGTCTAGGTGAATACAAGTATGTTAGTTGAATTGATTATCTTACATAACATGTTTGAGATTTGTGTTGAAAATGTCATTATATTACATTCATTATGTAATGGACATTGTAAATGGTATCAAAGACAATTGCACGTTGTATTGCATTATGCATGAGTTGCACTACATTCATGGGTATTGACATGGGTGGGAGTGTGTGCATGGTATGAAATCAATCACCACATAGGTGGTTGATCGTGGGCTCGGGAAAGTTGTACCATGGTTCGGCTGAGTCGCACGAGAAATTAAATGTATAAATGTGTCGGGGATAGCAAGAAGGGCTAGATTCTCCCTCGGTTGCAAGACCCGCTTACTTGGTTTATACACTTCCCGGCGGTGAAATTCCAGAAAAGTGTAACGGCGTAAACGGAGCCGCATGTGGGATGTCCTGAAGATCCGTTGATGGTTGGTGTCCCATTGGTGTAATACCATAAATCATCTCCCCACAAAGACACAAGAAAATGAATTAATTAATTATTGAGTATACATAACACCAAAGACAGGGGGGCTTGGAATGCCCAGATACATATGCATGGTATTACATGTGTTGTGTGAGCCCGGGAAGGGGCTCGGTGTTGGTATTGCTTGCATGAGTCTCATCTCATGGCATGACATGATTTATGACATTTGTTCATAATAGACATATTTGAATGAATGTTTGAAATGATTGTTGCATGTGACATTTCATATGCATTTAGGTTGAGAGGAATTCTCTATAGGAGTTACCCTATTGAGCGTTGACTCACCCTTTATGGGAACATTTTTCAAGTATCGGCTAGGCATCCACCGAAGGCGAGGCCATGGGCCCGCTTTGACGACAGAGCCGGTCCGTGGCTCTTATTTTGACTTTGCAGTCCCTTGTATATGCTTACTTTTGGCCTTGCATAATTTTTGTAAACAAAAACTTATTTATATTTAAAAGGCATGTATATGAGACTCTTTTGGGACATTTATTCTTTTATGAATGAATGTACGTAGTGATGATGATTATGGTTGACGAGTCCAAATTTGACTGGACCGAGCCCAATAAAAATAAACCGAGAAAGCCCAAAGAAGAGCCCAATCAGAGTTGGGTCAACCCATCGGGAGAAAATCCAAAAGGAACTAAAGAGGTCAACACCTAAAGCTCCAAGGCACCAAGGGAACCAAGAGGCATCACAAAGGGGGTGGGCGCCGCCCAAGGGACCCAAGTGGGCGTCGCCCAAGGGTACCCAAGGGGGGCGCCGCTCATGTTGGTCTCCAAGTGGGCACCGCCCATGGCCTCCCTCCTTGGTCCTCGCCTCCCCTTTTTGCTCCTCTTCACCTTGATACTTCAATCCAAGTCCAAGTCCAAGTCACACCAACTCAAGACAAGTCCAAGCTCAAGACAAGGATCAAGCCCAATCCAGCTGGGAGTACTCCTCCGAAAGAATAGGGGCACGAGGGAGAAATCATGGGGATGAAGATTGAGAAGATCAAGTCCTACCAAAATAGAACTTTCCAACATGGTAGAGTCTTACCATAACTGTATCTACTAAATTATAGTGACCGCCTCACCGCCTCTCCCAACCAATATAAATGTAAGTCCTCTCCATATGAGAGAGACATCTAAGAACCACAGCACACCTGGAAACCTCTGTACGCCTCCAAAACCCCTACACTTACCCTCATACACACTGCTCTCCTTCTAGAAGCACTGTAACTCCGATATACACCGTCCGGTGACAATTGTTCATTAGTAAAGAACACCGGCCATCGCTGCCATTTCAGAGAGTGGACGTAGGTCATCCGAGACCGAACCACTATAATCCCTGTGTTGACTCATTATTTACTGTTTTACCATTAATTGTCTGTTTATTGCTCATTGATTGCCTCCATTCATATTCTTGACTGTTGATCTTGCACAATACAATTTTGTGCATCATCAGTTTGGCGCCGTCTGTGGGAAACGACTAGTCTTCCTACTCTCATTCAATCCATGGCAATCACTACCCGATCAATGAGCCAGCAACCGGGAGAAAACAACCAGACTCACCGGGAGGAGACTCCCCCTCCCATCGTGCCTGGGGAACCTTCTATTGTTACTCCCGCCACTGGACAACAACAACTCCTCCAGACTATGCAGTTGTTGGTGAGCCAGAACCAACAGATCATCCAACTCATGCTCTCTCAAGGAGGAGTCCCACTCCCTCCACCACGAGAAGAACAGCCTATCCCATCTGGACGCCAGACTGCCCCCCACCATGGGGTCCCTCACCATAATGCTCCAGGGTCACGCCAAGGAGCCCCTCTTCCGGCAGTCCCTCCTCAACACGCAGGGAGTTCACGTGTTCCCCCTTTGCATGTGCCTGCCCCGGAAGACGCAGGAGAGAGTCAATATGGAGACCACGAAAGCCAATATCCGACCAAGGATGTCCCTAATCAATGGGACGAGAAGATTAGAGAGGTGCAAAACCAACTGGGTGATGCCCTCAATGCTATCAAGGCACAGGCGCTGGAGACCTTGGACAACCTGGTAAGACGTACCGACACTCCTTTTACTGCCGATATAGTAAATTACCCTCTGCCCTCGAAGTTCAAGATGCCTACCATCGAGATCTTCGATGGCACCAAAGACCCTCTAGACCACTTGGACACCTACAAGTCCCTCATGCAGCTCCATAACGTGCCTGAGGAAATCATGTGCAGAGCTTTCCCCACCACCCTGAAGGGGTCTGCTCGCCAGTGGTTCTCCAAGATGAAGTCCTCCTCCGTCCATTCTTTCGCAGAGCTGAGCAGGTCATTCGTCTCCCACTTCATTGGGGGACGCCGCCATCAGAAACCAGTGACCCACCTGCTCACCATCAAGCAGGACAGGGATGAAAGCCTCAAAGGCTACCTTGTCCGCTTCAACAAGGAGGTCCTCCAGATTGAGGAGTCAGATGACAAGGTAGCCCTGGCCGCCTTCATTGCCGGCCTTCGCACCTCCAGTTTCATGTTTTCTGTCCTCAAGAAGCCGCCCTCCAGCATGCTCGAGCTGCTATCAAGGGCCCAAAAGTATATAAATGCCGAAGACGTCACCAAGGCCCATCGAGGTGAGTCCTCCCGAGGAGGGGAGAAAAGGAAGGACACTCGCGAGGATAGGTGGGAGATAGAAAACAAAAGGAATAGGACGGAGGGAATCTCTGTCAAGGACCGCCTCGGTCCCCCACCTCTGAGAGAGCGACAACCTTTCACACCACTCAACGCCCCGGTGGAGCACATCCTATTTCAGATACAGGATGACCCCACGCTCCGCTAGCCCGAAAAAATGAAGTCATCCCCAAACCGTAGAAATCCTAGCAGGTACTGTCGCTTCCACCGCGACCATGGCCACGACACTGACGACTGCTTTGATCTTAAAAGGCAGATCGAGGAGCTCAAACAGCGTGGCCACTTGAGGCAGTACGTTGCTGGCAGAGGACAAGTCCCGCCACCTGGTCAGGACCAGGATGATAGAGAACACCAGCAACCCCTCAGAGAAATCCAGACGATCGCCTAAGGGCTAGGAGGAGGTGACTCCAACTTCACCAGGCGGAGAAATCCAGACAATCGCCTAAGGGCTAGGAGGAGGTGACTCTAACTTCAACAGGGAAGTCTTGGCCCACCTACGGGACACCAAACACCTAAAGATTTTATCTATCATTTATTAGTTGATTTATTTTGTTATTTGTTATTTTATGAAATAAAATTCTGCTAAGATTATTGTGTCCAGAATTATTTTGCTTTCCTAAAATTTACAAACAGCTCCCAGCAGAGCAGTCGCCCAGACGAGGGGTCTCGCCCTCTCCACCTTGGGCGCCCTCCATGATGCCAACGAGGGGTCTCAGAGGCGCCCTCCATGATGCCAACGAGGGGTCTCAGAGGCACCCTCCATAATGCCAACAAGGGGTCTCACCCTCTCCACCTTGGGTGCCCCATGATGCCGACGAGGGGTCTCGCCCTCTCCACCTTGGGCGCCTCCCATGATGCCGCCTAGACAATGGGCCTCACCCTCTCCACCTTGGGCGACCCCATGATGCCAACGAGGGGTCTCGCCCCCTCTCACTAGGCACTCAGCACCAGGCGCCCAATCTCAGACGTCCAGCAGTAGGCGCCCTGCCTCAGGTGCCCAATCTCAGGCGCCCAGCGCCCAGCAGCAGGCACCCCACACCAAGCACCCAGCAGTAGGTGCCCAGCACCAGGCGCCCAATCTCAGACGCCCCACACCAGGCACCCAGCAGTAACAGGGGCCCACCAGGCACCCAACTCCTCAGCATCATCTCTCATCTCCTCCATCTCTATGGAGTGAGCCTCTGGCCTAGTAGCTCTCTCAAGTGCTACTCAAAGGTCAGCCTCAAGTTGAGCAGCCCTTTCATACGCTAGCCTCAACTTCTCAGCGGTATCCTTTCGTGCCTGCCGCTCGAGCCTTAACAGTTTCACGGCATCCTCTCGTGCCTGTCGTGCAAGCTACGCGGCATCCTCTCGTGCCTGCCGCACAAACCTTAACTGCTCTTCAGCAGCCTCATGTGCCCGCCTCTCCACTGCCTGGCCATCAATTACCTCCCTGATCTTCAGCGTATTTGTAAACAAGCAGGGCAAAACAACAGCCACCTATAGGCATTCAAAGCCAAAAATATAAAAGAAGAAAGCCAAAGAGGAGTGCGGGACACACCTTGTAAGCCTCTGCTACGGCAGCCATCTCCCGAGACTACACGTAGCTCAGCATCTATGACTCTGCTCTCGTGCACGTAGTCACCAAGTAAGCCTCTGCTACGGCAGCCATCTCCCGAGACTATACGTAGCTCGGCCTCTATGACTCTGCTCTCGCGCAAGTAGTCACCTCTGCTACGGCAGCCATCTCCCGAGACTACACGTAGCTCGGCATCTATGACTTTGCTCTCGTGCACGTAGTCACCAAGTAAGCCTCTGCTACGGCAGCCATCATCCGAGACTATACGTAGCTCGGCTATGACTCTGCTCTCGCGCAAGTAGTCACCTTGAAAGCCTCTGCTTAGGCAGCCATCTCCCGAGACTATACGTAGCTCGGCCTATGATCATGCAGCTCTCTCATGGGACGTCCACAGCTCTGACTTTGCTCTCATGCAAACAGTCTGCCTCTCTCCAGGTAATCATGTTAGATATTTTAATGTTGAAATAACATTGTTTTTGTCAGGCACACTTGTCAAACTTAGGTCGTCCGCATTGGAGTCTCAACTCCTACAGCAGTACAACAGCCAGCTCTAGTATACACAGAAGTCCCAGTCTGGGAAAGAGTGGGAGCACCACCGGGTCCCATCTCCCGGGAAGCAACCCAGCAATCGAACCCCAACTGAGAAACACTGGGGGCATAAAATATCGGTCTCTTGAGAAGAGGGAAAAACTCCACTCTAAAAAGCAGAGAGAACCTCCACCGTGGCCCATGCATGCCAGACAGCACCAACCAGTGCCCAATCTCCTCCTGGTGCCGCCTAGCTCTCCTTCTAGCTCAAAGGAGGCGCCCAAAGCCACTTGCAATGCTCTTGTCTCGCCTGTCAAGCTGGCGCCACCCACTAAGTTTCCCCTTACATTTTATGTCATACAGGGGTCCATAGCAAAGAAGGCGCCGCCCAGCGAGGTGCTGGCGTTGCCCATGGGGATGGGTCATCCCATCTCGCCCAGTCTCTCATCTCACTTTCACGACTGCCTAGTGCAAGACTCAAGCCACCAGCACATGAGAAGACAAAACCCCATCGCCCAGGAGGGCGGTGCCCAAGCCAAAAGAAAAAAAAAAAAAGAGAAAGGAGCAAAGAGGGCGGCGCCCAAGCAGCTAAAGAAGGAAGAAAGAAGAAAAAAAAAAAATGAGAGGACAAGGAGGCGGCGCCCAAGCCCAGACCAAGAGAGAAGAAGAAAAAAAGAAAAAAAAAAGAAGAATGGGCGGCGCCCAGCACAAAGGCAAGAAAAGAGAAGAAAAAGCAAAGCAAAAAGAAAGAAGAAAGGGCGGCGCCCAGCACAAAGCCAAGAAAAGAAAAAAAAAGGAGTTGAAAAGTCAAAAATGGTGGCTATGAATTTCTATATATATATATATATATATATATATATATATATATATTATTTATCTGATATCAAAAAATTTAGTGAGTCCCCGAGGATGAAAAGATACCGGGGGAAGCAAGAAAATTCAGACTCACTCCAATGAAGACAGAGTACATGCCCACAACCTTTTCCTCCAACATAAGTCAGAAGCTTGGAGCATGGGGGGCAAATGACGAGTCTAAATTTGACTGGACCGAGCCCAATAAAAATAAACCGAGAAAGCCCAAAGAAGAGCCCAATCAGAGTTGGGTCAACCCATCGGGAGAAAATCCAAAAGGAACTAAAGAGGTCAACACCTAAAGTTCCAAGGCACCAAGGGAACCAAGAGGCATCACAAAGGGGGTGGGCGCCACCCAAGGGACCCAAGTGGGCGTCGCCCAAGGGTACCCAAGGGGGGCGCCGCCCATGTTGGTCTCCAAGTGGGCACCGCCCATGGCCTCCCTCCTTGGTCCTCGCCTCCCCTTTTTGCTCCTCTTCATCTTGATACTTCAATCCAAGTCCAAGTCCAAGTCACACCAACTCAAGACAAGTCCGAGCTCAAGACAAGGATCAAGCCCAATCCAGCTGGGAGTACTCCTCCGAAAGAATAGGGGCACGAGGGAGAAATCATGGGGATGAAGATTGAGAAGATCAAGTCCTACCAAAATAGAACTTTCCAACATGGTAGAGTCTTACCATAACTGTATCTACTAAATTATAGTGACCGCCTCACCGCCTCTCCCAACCAATATAAATGTAAGTCCTCTCCATATGAGAGAGACATCTAAGAACCACAGCACACCTGGAAACCTCTGTACGCCTCCAAAATCCCTACACTTACCCTCATACACACTGCTCTCCTTCTAGAAGCACTGTAACTCCGATATACACCGTCCGGTGACAATTGTTCATTAATAAAGAACACCGGCCATCGCTGCCATTCCAGAGAGTGGACGTAGGTCATCCGATACCGAACCACTATAATCCATGTGTTGACTCATTATTTACTGCTTTACCATTAATTGTCTGTTTATTGCTCATTGATTGCTTCCATTCATATTCTTGACTGTTGATCTTGCACAATACAATTTTGTGCATCATCAATGGTAGTATCCGATACTATGCATTTAAGTATGGATAAATGGACCTGGTGTGGTCAATATTGTATATTGGACCTCGGATGGGTCATGTGATTGTATGATTGCACAGGTTGTGTTTTGGGTAGAGCTCCTCGTACAAAGCAGACTCTGTCCAAATTTTGTTAAATTATGGATCCCGGTAAATGGGGCATAATGACGTGATATTGAGTTACACGGGTATTCCGCGGGTTGATGTGTGATCAACTGGTAATTATGGACACCTGGATTTTGGGGCGTCACACTTTCAAACACATCCTGCATCACCATATTTCTCAAACTTCACCTCATAAGATATCGATTCAAGTTTGACTGAAAAATAAAATACGAGTCTGTTTATGGAATTAAAAACAGGACAACTCCCAGTTCAATTACAGAACTCTCTTTAAGTATAGGCACGAGGGTGCGCCAAGAGGTAGGCCTCCACAACTTCATACATCCCAACAGCTCTGTCCTTCCCAAGCTCAATGTCTTCTTGTTTGATCTCTTCATTTTCTTTCGTGTTGTATTCACATGATATCCTACAAACACATCCTCCATAACCATACTTCTCAAACTTCACCTCATATGATATTGATTCAAGCTTGTCCATCAACGTATCACCTTCAAACCAAGTGTACTTGCACGTATAATTCTCTTTGTCAAGTGCATCAATCCTATGCTTCACATATCTGAAAGGACTGCCTGCAAAACAAATACTGCTATTACTTTTATTTTCGATGAGAGAAATTCCTGTTAGATATGTTACTATTGTAGGAATATGTTCCCTCAATAACCATGATTTAGCATGCCAGCTTCTCTATTATAGAGTGGTTCATTAGGACTCCGGATTGACTTGCTAATGTATTTGAGGCACCAAGGATTAATCAGCATCTGGCTAGGGTGGGGGAACTAGTGGTAGGATTCTGAGAAAGCTTATTCTGAAAAAGGAATCCACCCTGTCTTAGTTGAAGGGAGATAATATCCCTTTGAAGCTAATTACAAAGTTTGATTACTAGTAGCTGTATAGTGGTTTTAGAAAACTAGTTATAAAGATTATTAGCAACCAAAGATGTTAACTGGGTCTCTAGGATAACAAGAAGTACTAATTCTTGTGATAGGAAAGATTATTTATTTGAATGGTAATTCCAGATATTGCTTGGTGGAGGACAACTGAAAGTGTTTAGCAAGTTTAGGGCTTTATCATAATTTTATATTGTTGGTGTGAAATAATTATTATATAGTTTGTGATATACAGGAGTGTCTATAGTTTGAGACACAAGGGTTTCCACAAAGCATAGCTTCCTCTCATCTTCTCAAGGGGTCATAGTGAAGAAGATTTTCAGAGGCTTAAAGTAAAGCAACAAAGATTTTACTTCTTCCTTGTTATAATATCTAATTACTTGTGTTCTAAAACAAAATAGGCACTAAAGTAAAAACTAAACTCTACCAAATTCAGATGATGATATTAAATACTGACCTTCAGTGAAGTTCATTTGTTTGATGCTTCCAACTTCTCCCTCACCTTCGATATACTCGATGCTTTTTATTGATGAAAACAAGAGCTGTGGGCAAAGGTTGTGGGAATCAAGGATCAAAGCCTTGAACATCCTATCAGGAGTTACCTTTGTCTTGAATGTTTGAAATGTCTTGACAACACCCATATTCTCTTTGCACTGAAGGAATCGCTGGAGAGATGTATAAACAGAAGAACAGGGAGACTTGGAAGGGAAAGTTTGCAGGTGAAAAAAAAGGCTATATATGGTCTCAAATAGTCAGAATCATAAGGTGAAGACTTTTATGCTATAAATTTTCTGTAAGCCAGATGAGAAGATTTAAGATTGGATGTGACTTGGGCATGAATGCCGCCACCAGTCTGCAACAATAAGTCATGGGAGTTGATTATTATACAGTGGGCCTCTTTTTTTGGTTGTTCTTACCCTTTCAACACGTGATGGAGAGTTCTAAAGGGAATTCATCTTTGTCACGGGGTGATATATGAGTTTTACTTGATATGGAGTTAAGTAGTGACTTATATTGTAAGCAAAATTGTTGACTTTGGACCTGTGACAAAATGAATAGGCTTTGGAACATTTTTTCATTATAACCCACAATCACTTACAAACCAACTGTATTAGATAAACGAGAGTTTTGTTTTTTTTTTTGAGATTCAAACTTGCTATATTAAATTAGTTATCTCTGAATTCTTTTGATCCAAAGACTGAAAGGTTGGCATTGAACAAAGTTCCTTGACTTTTCAAGGACCATTAACTCTCCATAATGTCACAGTAGCTTCCTAACCCCACATGTCCAGACAAAAGCCGAAAATATGTAGTGGGTCTTTGAGAACAAAGAAATTGTTGGACTTATCATTTCTATCTAGTACCAACACATTTGATGTTAAGAAAGGATCTCTTGCAGCTTGATATAGCAGTCATGATGATAAACATCCTGTCCAACACCATAAGCAAAATTTTCTAATTTATTTTCTTGTTGACACACCAAGAGCCCAAAATGTTTATATTCGGAAGAAAAATTGCAATCAGCAAGTCATACACAAGTTAGTGGGCAGTATGATAGTATTGGATATTTAGTCGATGCATTTCCAGAAATTTTTAGATTATCTTTCACATAGATTATTTTTGTTATTGATTCACACTTGCTATGTTGCCCTAATGTTATATAACAATGCGTGGGCGGCCTATTCTCTGTACTCCTTGAATTTTGCTCGTCTCATCTCATAGTGGATTAGGTGTTGCTTCGCGGTTTTTTTTCTTATTTGCGAGTATTTCATGTAAACCATGTGTGTGGATTCTTTGCTATTATTTTCTCTTTCTGTTATCATCCATACGGAAGCATGGACTAGGGAAGTTTATTCCCAACATCATCACCAGCAGGGAGAGATTTTATTATGGAATCAAAGGCAACTAGAGTGAGACAAAAGAAAAGAACACATTGCCACAATCTCAAAGAGATCCCCAAACACTACAATATAAAGTATAAGGTCTAAGCATAAGCATCAGGGTTTTGGAGGTAGCCCTCCACAGCCTTGTACATTCCTATGGCCTTTTCCTTGCCGGCCCTGATTTCCTCTTCAGTAATGGCAACATCATCCAAGGTGTAGTACTTGCTGGTCATCTTAGAAATGGTACCACCGTCCAGTGAGGGCACAAACATAACTTCATGAGAAATCTTTTCACACTTGCCCACCAAGGCTTCACCTTCAATCAATGTGTAGTTGTACACGAAAGTCTCTTCATTGATCTCATCGATTCTGTGTTTGAGAGATTTTAATAGGCTTCCTGCATGGTGGAAAAAAAAACCTCATTTCAGACTTTCAGTGTTATGTAAGAACCACAGGTAGACAATTACTTGTTTGGATAGGGGAGTGTTTTAGCCTAACCTCTTGGATGTGAGAAGATAGAAACTACTAGTCTTTTGGGGTGTTCCTCAGATTAGGGAGGCAATGTGTGTCGAGTGGCCTTGGGGCGTGTATTGAGTTATGATGTGTCTCTTGTTTTCTCAGAATAATTTTTGAAAAAAATCTTGTTCTAAAGCATTAACTCTGCTGAATACTAGTGAAACTTGTGGGTTATATATAACCTAGGCAAGCAATCTACCTTCAGCAAAGTTCATTTTCTTGATGGTTCCGGCCCCTCCATTGCCTTGGATGACTTCAATGCTCTTAATGACTTGTGGCAAGAGTTTTGGGAGCAAGTTGTCAGAGTCGAAGATCAAAGCCTTGAATATCCTTGGCGGAGGGATTGGGGACTTGTACTCATTGGTTATAGTGATCACACCCATGTCTTTGTGATTCCTGAATGCAAACTAGAGCGAGGATGAAGAGGGACTTGATTTGAGAAAAGGGTTTTTCCTGATGACAGTTATGGTGAGAGGGTGTACTTATATAGGTTGAAGTCAGGGATTGTTGCTTTTTGAAATCTTTTTTTGATTGGCTCATGCCATCAGCAATCACTAAGGCAATGTTTTTGGCTCCTTGTCCAAGTTGTATGTCATCAGTCACAGCTAGAACCTTAACATAGAGGGGTATTACAATGTAATTATCCTAAAATGAATGATTATAATCCATGTGGCCTATACCCAAGACCATAATAAGGGAGAAAGACTGGTCATATAATACATACAAATGCAAAGGACAGTAATATGGTTGTAATACTTCAAGACAAGTATATACTATATGACATTTAGGGAGACATATTCACCTGACTTTCGTGAAGGCTGAAGTTTTCTGAAGTGTTTAAAATCCATGTAAAGTTATCTGCCCTTACGATCAAATGCTAATTACAATCTTGGTTATTTTCCATAATGCAGTTTCTGTACAGTTAAGATTCATATCAAGAGTTACTAGTTATCAATGGCATAAAACACAATTTGATTTTAAGTTGCCAGAGCAGATGTTGGTGATGCTGATGCAATTTAGAGCAATTATTTTGAAATCCATAAAGAGGCTAGGGAAACTATAAACCTGATGTTACTTTTTTTAAAATTTTGTTATGAAATAACAGTTTGGAGAAAATGCTGAAATTTAGAATGTAAACCTGTGTTCTGTTATATAAGGGTTATCCCTGGATTATTCAGATAATCTTTAGTTGTTTCTATTCTCTCAAGTTGATAAATCTCTAACCAATCTGTGCAATATCTAAAAGCTTATATGCTCTCTGTCACATTGGAAGCCACTATTCTTCGGAAGTGAAATAAGCATGAACTAACATAATAAACTAGGAATGGTGTTGTCAGGCCCTCACTCGCGTGTTAGTTGTGTCATTTGCAGGCTACAGATGTTGATTTTTATTTAATGCTGAGGAACATGAAATGGTTCGCTGGGGTATGAAATGGAGGTGGCTTCTGCACACAACACAAACTCAATTTGACTTCTCTTACTCCTGATGTTGGCCTTTTATTCGTGCAAAATACTCTATCTTTATCTTTTCGATTAGAATCAGAAAAGCGGTCCGGATCAGAACTGATTAGTTGATTGTGAAACCGTATTGTTCATATATTCAAGCACAATAAGTGGGGCTAGTTTTAGAATTTCTGCCAAAAAGCATCCTAGCAAAACCAAATGTTATGGCTTGTTGCTTTCCATGCTATCATGTAAGATTTTCACCCTAATGTAATTGAGGCATGTGAAATGTATAGCAGGGAAAATGGTAGATATTCTTTCCCAGAACAAACCCTAAGCCTCAAAATTGCACAATATTGATTGTTCTAGCTCTTTGTAAGCCTCATCTGCTCAATAAGTCTGATCATTTTTCTCGAATCATTTAAATGCACTTTGTTTGAAATCCTCTGCTAATCTCTTTTTTTTTTTTTAATACAAATCTTCTGCTAAGGTGATTTTGAGAGAAATCAAGCGATTCTTAGATGATGTAGCTTGGTATAACAGTTATGATGATAAACTTTGTCCAATAGTATAAGCAAAGTTTTCTAATTTTTTTCCCCTGTTGACACACTGGGAGTCTGAAATGCTTCCACTAGGACTCGTGATCACGAGCAGTGTAAGATTTTATTATGACTGCAAAGGTAACTCCAACGGACACAAAGCAAAGGACACATTGCACCATATCAAAGAGACCCGAAAAACTACAAACTAGACTTAAGCATAAGCATCAGGATTTTGGAGGAGGTAGCCTTCCACTGCCTTGTACATTCCCATGGCCTTTTCCTTGCTGGCCTTGATTTCATCCTCAGTAATCGCAGCATCATCCAAGGTGTAGTACTTGCTGGTAATCTTAGAAATGCTACCACCATCTGGAGAAGGCTCAAACTTAGTTTCATGAGAAACCTTTTCAAGCTTGCCCACCAAGTCCTCACCTTCAATCAATGTGTAGTTGTACACAAAAGTCTCTTCATTGATCTCATCGATTCTGTGCTTCAGAGCACCTAAACCGATTCCTGCATGGGAAAACAATTGCAGCAGTCATTGTTTTGAAAGAAAAATTGTTAGAAAACTGTTTTTTTAGCTAGGCCTTATTTTATCCTAACCTCTTGGACATGAGAAGATACTAGTTACCATTAGGGAGGCAATGTGTGTCGAGTTCCCTTGGTGCGTGTATTGAGTTATGTTGTATATCTTCTTTTTTTGGAATAATTTTTTATCGAAAAAAAAAAACTGGATATATAGCATTTACTTATTGAATACTTGTGAAATTTCGTGGTTATATGTAATGTAAGCTGCCAACCTACCTTCCGCAAAGTTCATTTGCTTGACACTTCCGGCCCCTCCATCTCCTTGGACGAGTTCAATGCTCTTAAGGACTTGTGGCAAGAGTTTTGGGAGAAAATTGTCAGCGTCGAGGAATAAGGCCTTGAATAACCTTGCGGGAGGGATTGGGGATGTGTACTCCTCAGTTATCGTGATGACACCCATGCCTTCGGGAGTCCTGAATGCAAACTAGAGCAAGGGTGAAGAAGAGGGAATTCTATGGATGGGGCTTATGGTGAGAGGGTGTATATATAGTGTGAAATAAGGGATTATTGTTTTTTCGAAAATTGTTTTCGATTGGTTCATGCCCTTAGAAAATACTAAGGCTATGTTTTACTCTGCTTGTCCAATCTATATGTCTTGTAATACAGAGAACCTTAGCACTGAAAGGCATCATTGTCCCAAGTATGATGTAACTATGCTAAGGTGAATGGTTATAATCCATATGGCCTCTCCCTAAGATCATTTTAAGGTAGAAAAGCTAATGATATGATAAATACAAGTGCAAAGAACAGTAATAAGGTTTTCTCCACTTAAAGACATGTATATGCTATATGCCAAACATTTGCTCAAACATGAATAAAACAAAAGGGAAAGGGTAGAAAAATATTGACACATCTAGAGGAGGGGTTGGTGATGTTTTTTTGAGAATAAGAGCGATCATATATTGATTACGTAGGGAAATCCTGATTACAATCAGACGACAAAAAAACATTTAGCTCGGGGGGACGACAGCACACCCAATTCAAAGGAATTGAATTAGACATTGACTTGGCTGCCACCCAGTGAGCTGCTCTGTTAAGAGCCCTAGGCTTGTGATGTTGAAAGCCACAAGAAGGCTAGGGGAAACTGTAAGCCTTATGGAATCTTTTTGACATTTTGAATCTCACTTGGCACCCCCGGAGGATTTAAATTTTTTTACTTTGTACCCTCAAGGATGAGATTTCTCACATTGTACCTTCAATGTATTAAAAATGTTGTTCCGTCAAAAACCCATCTTATTGACGCTAATGGAATGAGCAACATAAATTAACAGAAACGCCACATTACAACACTTTTAATACATTGAGGTGTGAAATTTTTCATTTTTGAGAGTGCAAAGTGAGAATTCTTTAATTTTTTAGCATTGCACGCGCACTAGGCACGATCTTTTATCTTTTCAATTTCAACCATCAGCAAAGCAGCTCTGTCCATTACAAATATCTAGATCAGAACTGATTAATTGGTTGAAATACCATCCAAATGGGACTAAATTATCACTCCTGTAGATCAAAATCACCTCTTCATACACATCAAACTTCACAAACAACTCTTATTTTTTTATTATTATCAACCCAAATTGGTACATTTGGTTGGAGAGAGAATACAAAAGCACAAGGCAGCAAGACAACATGGAAGGAGAGATATGACCAGAGTGACTCATTAAGGCAACATTCAAGCATATGCATCAGGGTTTGCCAAGAGATAGGCTTCCACACCCTTGAACACAGCAGCAGCCTTTTCCTTACCATCCTTCACTTCCTCTTCTTTGATTTCAACCCCTGGTTTTGTGTGGTACGTGCTAATGTTCTTCCCAATGCATCCTCCATCGGGCGAGGACTCGAACTTGACCTCGTAAGAAATCGACTCGAGTTTGTCCATCAAAGCATCGCCTTCGATCAATGTATAAGCATATGTCAGATTTTCCTTGTCCAATGCATCAATCCTATGCTTGACAAATTTGAAAGGACTTCCTGCATACACAGAGAGGAGAAAACAAGTTAGACTTTGTCACATTATGAATGACTTGTTCAAGGATCAAAATTTCATTCTGGTGCATAGTATCGGTCAATTCAAAAACAGAAATATTTCAGAATCAGAAAAAAGTATAGAATTTCAAATCCGAAACATCCAAAACACGGGGAATTTTGATTTTCAACCAATAATTCATTTTAGTTTCGGTCATCTTTCTAAACGAAATGAAATTTTGATCCTCGGCTACATGGAACCGATGACAATTTTCAAGTAAAAGTGGCAAGCCTTCAGGGAAGTTCATTTGCTTGATGGTTCCAGGCCCTCCATCGCCTTCAATGATCTCTATGTTTTTGATTGCCTGAGGAGCAATCTTGGGCATGAGGTTGTCAACATCAAGAACAATGGCCTTGAAAAGCCTGGAGGCTGGAATGGTGCTCGTGAAGTCCTCGGTGAAAGTGACAACACCCATGATGATCTCCTTAAAATCTCAGAAATGAATTGGAGAAAGAAGAAAGCAAAATAGCTCAAAGGGAATGGAGGATATGCTTTTGGAGTGTGGAAGATAGTGAAGATCAGTGGTGCCATTTATAGAACATAAAGTAGACTGTGTTAAGTCTCTGTAGCTTCATGCATTAAAGGACATCCTTTATGTTTTCGGTGCAGCATCCATGGTCACATGTACGTGATTTTATCCCTCTATTAGTGAAACAGTAATGTTATGCTGATCAAATCGAGGATGGGGCGGTAGTTTTAACAGGAAATGGTACAAGTTTTGGTATACTTTTGCTGCCAATCTTTAATGAGGACGTTGGAAAACCATACCTGCTACAACCAACAATGTAAAGAAAGTGTTGGCATTAACACCTGTATTGTAATATGTGCCATATACAATGCAGCCAGCAATGCTAGGCAGATTTAAAAAGAAAATATTACATAATCTAAAGAAAATTTAAAAATTTAAATTTAAATGTATATCGTCCTTTGGATGAGTATGAGACGAGTGTGGGATGAGTGGGCTTCACTGAAAAAATTGATGGGATCTACTCATCTAAGGGATGATATGCATTATAATTTTTTGGGTTTCATTTGGGTTTTGTAGCATTGCTCAATTTAAAAACTTGACTTGATGATGTGACTATTATATTTGGAGAAATACTATGTAACTTAAATTTGCAATCTAAATTTGCATTCCAAATGAAAGGGGACCATTGGATGAGTGGGTCCCATCAAATTTTTTAAATGGGATCCACTAATTCAATGGTCTCCCTTCATTTGAGATGCAAATTTGAGTTACATAGCATTGCTTACATTTGTCATTAATTTAACTGTGAGTCCCAATATTTATTGAGACCGATTACATATTCAATGGTAATGATTCATCAAGTCAAGTTTTTAAATCAGTTTTTTAAGTCTATTTAGCATTTTCCAATGCTAAAACAGTAAAAAAAAAAAAAATTAAGATCAATGTTACATAGACTCAAAAAACCAACTTCAAAACTTGATTTGATGATGTGGTTGTAAGTCAAGCTTTTAAGTCAATTATTTAAGTCTATTTAGCATTTTTCAAAAATATAATAAAATCACAAGTTAAGAAACAGAGGCAGAATGAAAATTTTGAAGGCCGCCGCATTTGATTCTTCCCAACCATGTATGATTTGGACCCGTGGCCGTAATACAAATCTCGAATGTACACAATTACTTACGATAGTGAGGCTCAAACACTTGATGTATCCTTCTGAGATTTCATGTCCAGAAGTCTACATTTTGGCATTTTATTTTGTTGTCACCTCAACATCACCACTACAATCAGCCAACCACCACCACCACCACCACCCTACAGCAATGGTCTCTGAATGCATCAATTTAAAACATTCATATAGGCAAGGCTAATTGTACATGACAAGAAATAAATTGAAGTAGCATCTAGACAAGAAGAAAAAAAAAAAACACTGGCCTTTTAAATAGCCGAAAATGTTGTTGTGGTACGTTTATAATGCTAGCCCCACATGATCCCAATCCCAATCTTTGCTGTATCCAGAGTCTCTCTTATAAGTTCCTTACATCTAAGCATTAATGATGGAGCTCAAACAGAGGCTGGGAAAATAAATGGCTGATTTGAGAAGTCATTGATGTTTGTTACTTACAGACTTGCATTCTGCTGGCATGGGGTTTCAAAGTCGGTGATTACGTGAATTCGAGTTTGAGTTACAGCGAGTCCAAAAGGACTTGTGGTTGAGACGATTCTTCAGTACCCAAAAATATGTGGGACTAATAAATTCTTTAAATAAATCTTCTAACAGTCTATGAAATTGGCTGGACTTCTGACTTTCATTCCAATTTTCACTAATCCAAAGTGAAGATCTTTATTATTTTCTGTCTATTCTTCACCATATTTTTCATTATTCTCATTTGTTCCTTGACCTTAACTTGCTCTAAGTCAAGGATTTGCTTAACAAACACAATCTACTAACCAATCTGACCTGCCCCTGTTATAATAATGGTTACTAAGGTTGATTTTTCTTGTTTCTGTTCTTGTCTATCACAGGAATATTCTCTTACATTAAAAGGAGCTACAAACCTAGACTGGATTGTAATTCAGGAAGAAGGTCATTTTCATGGCAGATTCATATTTCAATGCTAACAATTTTGAGTATATGTCTATCCC
Source organism: Ilex aquifolium (assembly GCA_951799425.1). Classification (NCBI taxonomy): domain Eukaryota; kingdom Viridiplantae; phylum Streptophyta; class Magnoliopsida; order Aquifoliales; family Aquifoliaceae; genus Ilex; species Ilex aquifolium. The sequence continues at coordinate 2,105,187 of OX637397.1, read as the reverse complement.
TGGCATATAAATTAGTCAATTACGATATAAAATTGTATTACTGACTGGTCTGACTTAGGCTACATGATTATTGGACTAATAGAACTCACAGTCTCGTGGTTTTAATTCTCCGACGAATTCCATCATAGAAAATTAATTATTCGAAACTAGTACACATGTCCATTACGTAGGTTGTGGTTCGAGTCCCGGAATCATCATCTCCCAAATGGGGATAAAACTGCCTACTACTTATCTATAACCGTTATATACAAGAAGCCTTATGTAGTGGTTTGAAACCCTTTTTAATACTACATGTTTCAAATGCAATTGCAGATGGCAGCAAATAGACATGGTGATCAGCAAATGGAGTTACATTCTCAATTTTCAAGTTCACAGGCCCCCACCACCATCATTCACAAGGAATTTGTTTCAAATGATTTTCTGTATATTTATTATCACAAATACAGACTCTTGAAGCAAACAACTTCAGGATCACAACTGGGATACACTTATTTATCAAAGCTTAAAGCAGAGGAGGCAAAAAAACACATGAAGCCACACTTCTAATTGATGAAACAAAGGCACACTCATGACATTATATAACTCAGCATACATATATTTGGTGGCAAATGCAATGGCATTAGTTATAAGCATCAGGGTTTGCCAAGAGGTAGGCCTCAATGGCCTTGAGCATTCCTCTTCTTTGATCTGGGCATCACCTTTGGTGTGTATGTGCTGCTGGTTTTGCAGATGGATCCTCCATCAGCGGAAGGCTCAATTTGACCATATAAGAGACTGATTCAAGACCCATCAAAGCATCGCCTTCGATTATGCTGTAACTGTAGGTCAAATTTTCCTTATCAATTCCATCAACCCGGTGCTTCACGATCTTCAATTGTCTCCCTGCATATATCAAGTTAAAGAGAAGAAGTTGATTAATTTTTGGTCTGTATAAAACGCAATACTAATGTTACAATTTTTTTCTTGTTTCTATAACGTTCCAGACCCGTATGATATTGTCTGTTTTGGATTAAGTTTGGATAATTCTAAGACGTGTTATACGATGAAAGTCGAAATCTCACTCTTATAAAGCACTCCAAATATACTTCACAAAGCATTGTGATGATGAAAAAACTACTTATGTTTGGAATTCAAAACTCCATGTATTTTAGGGCTTTTCACACTATGCACTCGAAAAGATGTTTTAATTTTTATTTTGCATCATAAAAGATTATTTTTTCCACATTGCGCCCTAAATGTCATAAATTAGTTTCAATGTAGTTCTCGGACTAACATCCGTTTTAAATTCATTAAAATTTGATGCGCATATCACCCACGTGTGTTGCTCTTAAACAAAAATATAAACTCATCATTCATATTCTAGGTTGACATGCGTATCAATTTTTAACGAAATTTAAAACGAATGTTAGTCTGAGGGTTATATTGGAACCAATTTATGACATTTATGGTACAAAATAGAAAAAATAAATTTTTAAGGTATAAAGTGAAAAAACGAGACATCTTTCGGAATGCAAAATGCGAAAATCTCAGTACTTTATTATATAGATAGATTACTTTTTACGTTTAACTAACTACTCCTAACCATGTACTATCTCCATTCGTTCTAAGATATTTTCTTAATTGACTAATAATTTTTTTATAGTTGAAGTTTGAATTATTGTTAAGTCACATAACTAATATTATTATGGAGGTTACCACTAGTTCTCTATATTCGTATGCATTAGCAAGAGATTGTGTGAGATACACAAAATTAGAGTTATTGGTTAAAAAGTACATAGTTCTTAATCTTAAGTCATTAAGTCCTTATTTTTAGAATTTAATTGTGTCTAAGTAATTCTGCTCTACTTTACCTAACAACCTTACCATGAATTGAATTTCTTCGATAAAATTAACAAAATGTTGGATCAAGAAGAAAGTACGTGTGCAAAATAAAAATACTCTAATAGTAGCTTGGAAGCCATTTCACTCGTTTCAGCACCATTACAACCATCAAAAATTGCCACAATATCAACCCTGACCTCTATAATTCCTCTAGGACCTACAACAAAATAAGATACCATATATTAGAAATTCCATTTGTATAATATGTAGAAGCAAATTATCCAATATATGGGTTGATCCTATCCTATCCTTGACTTGACCTAATTAAAAAATTAATTAAATAAAGATATTAAATCCGCATTTGTTTTTTAAAGGACTCAATAAAACATGTATAAAACGTATTCTAGTTCAAAACTTAATCACATATTATTAAGTCTACAATTGTATCCATCAATGTCATATACAAATAATAAGGGTAGTAGGTTTTAAATATTCTCAGACGTCTTGAATTTGAATCTTGACAACTCTTTGGGGTAAGGTCAGGAGAGATTTATTCTTCATGAATATCCTAGTCTCGACGTCGATATCCAACATTTGACCGAACCGGAGAAGAGATTAATCGAGGTGCGTATAAACTGAGTCAGACACACCTAACATTTGAACCAAGAAAAGAACAAGTAAACATTAGTTACCAACTTGGTAGGATATGATTTCGGGTATCTATCAAAACCCTTGAACTAACCTTTTAGATACAAAAGATATTTTGAAGATTTATTTCATCACTTGACACTCGTATTGAAAAGAAAATAGCTCCTTCGTCTACCAAGCTTATTTGTATGCTGCTATAGACCTAATTCCAAGATTTACTATTTTTCTCTCTAGAAAACTTGAATTTAAGTCGTTAGAGAATTGGGAAAACCATCCGAGGTAGGTGCCAACTTAGTTGATTTGATAGCATATGTTTCGCTTTTCTCTTGTTTCCAGCTTTCAATTTGGTTGACATACTAGATGATGGCTCTCTATTCCTTACACATTCCAGTTTCACGGCTAACACGTCAATTTGGATTGCTCCTCTCTTTTTCTGCTGTTTTTCCCATGCATAATCAGGATGGCCTCACTAATTACCCTGGAATAACAATTGTCGAACTCTGCCGGTTAACGGCAGAAGAAAGAGAGCAACACCGACCGGAATGGACAAGTCTTCCACATTCCATTATGCGCACAATAAGCTTTAAATACAATTAAGGAATACAAAGTTCCTCTGGCCTAAGAAAGACGACAAGCACATTGCATCATCTTCTCCTCCCTCCAAACTACATCCAGAACTAGAAATGCAAATAGTTTAGCTATTACTCCTCTTTCTTTCTCCCCCCTAAATTCACTAGTCATCGTGAAGAAAAGTGGACAGTAGCAACCCTTGGACAAACTCGCATTTCCGAGCTTTCTCTTCTAGGTCTTTGTCAGACAGTGGAGACTGTCGGATGTTTCTGTAACCAAAAATGGGTGTCAAATAAGATGCATCGAAGCTTTCAAATGCAATTCATGTACAAACATAAAGTAAATATAATGCACACTACACAGTATAACAAACATTTTCTGCTGCTAACGACCAGGAAGAGAAAATCAAGGGAAAAAGGAGCCAGAAAGGGGTTCCATCAGAAAGGTAAGTTAGAATCTATAGTCTGTTAAACTCGATGCATATCCCGCCAGCATCAACACTGAACCTTGAAGTACACAGCATCTTACCTTATCCACCACACATATATCCACACATGAATAGGTAATCAATTTCCAAATAACCGTGATTTTCCAACCTTGTTCCCTCTATGCAGTAGTTCTAATTTATTTTCCATTACACCGTTGCTTCCATAAAATCATGGTTTAAACAAACGCTTTCAAATGTAAAAGCAAGTTTACAAAACACGCTTTCACTAGAAAACCTTGAAAACGTGCTTTGAATCCATGCTCTTAAGGAAAAATAAATAAATTGAAAAATACGTTTAAAATGATGGTGGTGAGGTGAAAAAACTCCATGACTATGTATGAATACTAAGGATCTAAAAAACCTGGAGGGCCTGGACAGAACATGTTTCCAGCATGCATACTACTATTTTCATTGAAACTAAATACGTTAGTTTCTTCTTTCAGAAATTCATTATTGCCTCCCAAGACTGAAGACAAGGTCCAAAAAAACTCAAGCATGGGATGAGGGGAAAATGCAACTACATCAACATTAGACTGGCAAACATTTGAACTCCAAGTAGACACTTGGTGAAGCATGATGGAACATAGCCTCCCTGAACGTTAAAATAAAGGTAAATAAAAAACTAAGACAGGACAATTTCACTTCATTGTTGTTTTTTCTACTTCATATGATGCCTAAGTCAAGGAAGATTACACTAATTTACTTCTTTTCTCATCTATTTCTCAAAAATCAAGAAACATAACCTATCCCTCTAACCCCCCAAACAAAAGAAAAGTGCAATATTTACCGCCAATGCTCATACCTTTCGGATGAATCCTCAACGGAACTTGCCTCAACTGCACATGATTCAGCTGAAGAATGAGGTTGAACACCCGTGGGTTCATTGACTACAGGTCGACTGTGTATAAATGAAGACAACAATGGATCGGGTTCACTATTGGAGGAAGAAATCAAGAATGAAGAGTCCCCAAGAAGCGATTGCAGATTTGCTGCCCGCAACTCTTTCCTCGATGTGGAAAATGTGGAATTAAATCCACCCCTACGGAACCTCCTCTTGCGCTGTACGTAATCTCTAGTCAAGGAGAGGTACAATTATCCATTTTGAAAAAAACATCAAACAGCTGCATGGCTTACTAAATTAAAAGGTTTGTAAACACGTCAAGTTGATGAAAAAACTAAATCTGATCAGAGTTAATGAAACTAAGAAACACATCAGGTTGAAAAGGATTCTTATGACAGTATCCATAAACGAATATTGTCTCAAATGAAAGTTAAACGACAAATTCTCTGACAACAGGTAAAAACAGTTAGAAAAACCTAGTCAAAGAAATTTATCTGCTTGTTTCCCTGCACAACTAAATTGTGTTCCAAACTGAGCTGATATAGTGCTAGGCTTAGGACAAATAGAACCACAATCAAAGAAGTTTTAAGTCCCACTGGTACAATGTGTAACTTCTCAACAGAATTTAAGACAAGCTCTAATTGTGGAGCGAAATCATAAGGAAAATACAAATTCAAGCAAGCTTTGTCCTTTTGATTCTGTTGGAACCAGATTCAATTGTTTATGATTTCTGATCGAATGTATCAGTTGGGACTATATTCTAATCCTGCACACAGAACTTTTCACAATAAAAAAACTGGCAAAAGGCAAGATAATATCCAATAAAATGCTGGTACAATTTATTTTCCGGTGATGTCATTATGCTAAATTTTGTAACCAAAATACATTGCAAAACCTATATACAACTCGAACAAAAAGGATATCTTGAGAAGAGATCCATGTTGCAAGGTGATATGGCCAACCAAATCCATCCCCACCCTTTTCGCACAAACTGGACATTCCTGCATATAAGAATATTTCACTTGACATTAATTATGCAAATGCAACTCGTGTACTTAAACCCAAAAGAATACTATGCCCTTAATTTTTTAGCTTTGAATTGGTTTCCATCCATATGTACTCTCAAAAGTATTTGCCAACGAACATTGCACGAATGGACAAAAGAAGAAGGTGCAAATACTAGTAAACCGACACCTTAGATACCCAAATACTTGTGCAGTAACACTGAGCACTTAAGCATTCAAAGTTCGCTATGCAAGTAAGATTGCTTAGACAATTGTTCTTGAGCATGTTAAAATGACAAATACATAAACTATGAAACATAAACTATGTTTCACTTTTCAACCACAAGTCCACAATTCATGTCCATCAGAATACATAATAAACATTTTATAAGCTCCCACCAAAATGAGAATTGGACCGCCACGAATATATGAGAATCACAACTAAAAAGAGCAACAACCAATATAAAAAGCTTAAAGTTCAAATTTTTTTTCTACATATAGTGATAAAGTTCAATCTATACCAAAAATTTCACATGTTTACTCTCATTTAACACATAATTACTCCATAAAGCAAAAAACTTCAAAAACAAACACAGACAAACAAGTGGTAAAATTAATACCCCACTCTTCGCTTCGACCGCATGCTCTTCATCAATATGACAGCAAAGCCCAACAACATCGAAATCCTCAGCACAGAACGGGCACAGAAACTCCGGCCTCGACTCATCATCACCATCAAACTCTTCTCCTCCATGGTTCAAATCTGCACACACAGTTCTCGCCACAATCAAAACCATTTCAACTAGCTTCAACACCAAAACCCTAACCTTCCATTCGTATTTCCTAGAAAACTAAGAGCCTCAACACCTAAATAATATCCAACCTCTTCCTGTTTTCAACATTTTCTTGGGAAACAGACAGAAAATGAGTGGAATTGAAAATTTACATCAATTTCCCAGAAAAAAAAAACCACAATAAAACAAAAATTAAAGTAGGAGTTGCAAAATTCCCATTTCCTTTCCACTATTTTCCTGATCATTCACACGATGAATAGAGTCATTGAACTGACCAGATCGAGATTGATAACGTCTTGAAGAAGTAGATAGACGAACCCATGAATCGGAGTCCATTGTTTACTATTGACTTGAACCTCAGAAGTCTCCACAATTTCTTAAATAAACAGAGTTTCTTCAGAGCCCAGAGCTTTACGTAGAGACATGTATTTATAGTCCTGGAAGAAAAAAGGTGTGCCGAAAGTTCGAAGAAATGAGAGAGAGAGAGAGTCTTCCACGGTTCCACCAAACTAACGCGGTTCAGGTGATTTAGATAATTTAGTTTGCTAACAAGGACATGAACTTGTGGTTAATTGCGATGATGCCCCAAATACTATGTGACGTTGTAATTCTCCACTTATCGGCAAATTTGGGCCTTCTTCCCGGCAAATTCCCCCCCCCCCCCGGCCAAATCCCAACCCAACCCAAAGAAAAAAAAAACTTTTCTTCAGTGTAAGAGAGCGAAGAAATTCCGACAAGTATATATCCTGCACATCTCATTTATTGTATTTGTATACATCTATGTCCCAAAGTTAAGTCCAAGCATACCTGCACAATTGGATGTCTTTCTGGAGTTTTTTTATTTTTTTTTATTACAGAGTGTTTAAACTTGAGTCGATCATTTTTTCGAATTTAGCGATGAAGAATATGAGTTAATAAAAAAAAAAAAAACTTAACCTATTGATATTGCTTCTCTAGATAACAATTCTTATTTTTATGCAAGCTTCGCTTTTGTTCCTCAAACCAAGGCTGCAAATCGCACAAATATATCTTCAAAATAGTGCTCCTCGACACTCTCAAAATGATCAAATTTCCTGAACTATAAGAGCAATTCTAACGGGCTATGTAAAGAAAGACTTTTAACTATTTTAGATAGTCAGTCCATAAATTTTGACTCCAACGGGCTATGTATCCCACTAGGTATTTCCCATAATTCAATATTCGCTCGCTGGTTCTGGCGACCTCCAAGGCTAGCTATTTCCTCAACAAATGCCATTTTTTGCGCCAAAATTGTCACTCCACAGAATCTCCATCATCGCAGATCAGTCCACAAAAACTTCATCATCTTCATCATCGCAGAAGCTTCATCATCTTCATCATCGTCGAAGCTTCATTCTGCAGAAGCTTCATCATCACAGAAGCAGGTATGCTCTCTCTCTCTCTCTCTCACACACACACACACACACAGAAACTCTTGATCACAATTTGGGATCTTTGGGTTGGGTTGAGAAGATCAAGAACTGATGACGCAAAAATCTTATGTGTTTGGTAGTAAAACTAGTTTCGGTTGACAATTTTGGAAGTGGGTTTGAGTTGTTTTGGTTCATTCCCTACATATGAAGGTTTTATGTGCATCAATTTGTTCAATTTTCTTGAAAATATCTAGTGGGTAGCTGGTGGTGGGGGTAATTTTGACTCAGCTCTTTGGGTGGTTGGTTTTGGGGAATTTCCTGCTGAATAGTTGGGGTTAGTGATATTATTTGGTCTGTTTTTATGGCTCCTGCTTTGGGGTTAGGATTTATTGTTGAATCTCAGAAATGAGGCTCTCTTCTTCTGGTTTTAATCGACAATCGCCTCTCATTTAGATCCCACCGAGAGAATAACAGAATGCAAACATCAATGCTATTCATTTGCTTACTTTTCAACCCAAACACTGGTATATTCCACAGATGATCAATTGAGGAATTGGAATTTAACAGTTTTTTATACTTTTAATTTCTGAACAATCAAAAGCCTGAGTAGATTAGGATTTGTTTTTTGTTTTTTTTTTGGCATTCAAATTTGATGCTCGGTTGACTTCATCAATTGTAAGTTAGCAACTCTATTATATCTGTTGGATTATGTGACACAACATTCTTTTGGTTATGAGGAATTTGAAGTTCAGATGATTGCACCCATCATTCTGTTTTTGAACTTTGTGGTGGTTGATCAAATATTTGATTTTGCAGTGTTTCTATTCTCTTACCTTTTCAACCAAATCTACCATGACAAAGAAAAAATTATGTTTTTGGGTTGTGCATACATCTGCAATTTATGAACTGAGTCTGTGTTTGGCAACAATTACATGAAAAAGCATGTGAGAAATGAATTACAAACTTATGCAAAGTTGTTAGAAACACATTATGAATCCCTAGTCCAAACGATCAAGATAGGTTTCAGGTGTGGATGAAACTCATAAAAGATTCCTGTTACTGAAAATTTGCACTTTGGGTTGGCACCAATGGAATGTAGAAATCTTGTACTATTGTATTTATATAAAGGTGAATAAAGAACATGGCTTGTTATTCTAGAATTGGTTTGTCTTTGTGATTCACACTGATTTGGCTCTAGAATCATCTCCCTTTGTATATGTTGATATTGTGGCTAGGCTTTAGCTCGATGTCATTGTGAATTATGAATAGTTGGAAAGTATTATGTTTTTGCTTTGCCCTGGTTAGATGCACAGAGTGATTGTCTGTGGGAGATTGCAGAACTGGCATGACTAAACCTCCCAAAATTCCACTACTCAATATCTCCTCCTTTATTTGATCAAAGACTAAACCTCCCAAATTTTGCCATTGCCAAACTGCACCATCACAAACCTCAGGAACACTAGGAAAATGAGAAGGCATCTTCTCTATTTTGTTCAATAAAGGCCCAGAGCCCAACCAATTTGAACACCAAAAATCCACATTCCTACCATTCCCTACAAAACTCAGAGATTTAGAAATCACAATGTCAAACCAAGGTTTTAGCATTCTAAACTGAGATAGGAAGGGTGAGTTTGTTCTCTGACTTAATTATATGAAGCTTTGATGATTTTCAGTTCTCACCTATATGAAGCATTCTAAATTGAAAAGCTTGTTAATTCTACCATAGTGGTCATATTGAATTATAGACATTACTCATGGAACCATTCCAATATGATGCTTACTTCACCAATCTCATGAATGATGGAACAAACTTAGATGATAAGGTTATAAGTTAATTTTCACCAATATCTCCTCAAGTAGAATCCACCATCAAAAAATGAGATGACAATTTTACAGTAGAGGAAGACATTATGATAATCTCGGCATGGCTTAATATTAGTTTGGATGCTGTGCAGGAAAATGAGCAAAAATCAAGGATATATTGGCAAAGGGTTTGGGAGTTCTGCAACGAATACAAACCTAAGGTATGACATAGCCGTAGTCAAAATTCTTTGATGAATCGTTGATCGGCAATTCAACTAGCCACTAACAAATTTTGTGGGTGCTTTGCCTAGATAGAAAGACTGAATCAAAGTGGTTTGACAGAGAAAGACAAGGTATAAATGAATATTTTCTTACAAAATAGTGTACTTTTAATGACATGATAATGAGTTTTGTTGTAAGATTTTTCAGATTCGTGATACCAAAAACTTGTAGAAGAAACTCTATAAATCTCATTTTCAGTTTAAATATTGTTGGAATGAGTTAAGGTATCAACCAAAATGGATAGAGGATTCTCAATTAAATAAGCAAAAAAAAAAAACATAATGCAACTCTTGGTCGTGCCTTCTACAGCGGACTCCGTAAATTTAAGAGATGAAGGTGGGTCCTGTGGATCCTTAGGCAGGTCACCTAGAAGGAAAGCTGAGAAAGCGCGATTACGAAAATCAAAGAGCAAAGAACCTGGAGATGATGCAACAAGTTCTGCATTCGTTAATCTGTTAGCAGAGATGAAGGAAGAGAAAAAGGTAATGAATGAGAAAAAAGTTTAAATGTTTGAAAAATGTTATCTTCAAGAACAAGAACGTCTAATGCAAGATAAAAAGAAAATGCAAATGGAGTAACTAAGAGAGGAAGAACGAATAATGTCGATAGATACGAGTGGCATGCCTCCGTTGCAAACTGAATATTTTCAATGCCACCAAATGAAAATCTTGGGAAAAAAGATGTAGTTCTTTGTTATTAATAGACAAACAACTTTGAAATAGTAGTAATGATGCTACAAGTACTGTAATAACATTTGTTTAAGTAGTGCCTAGAAGTTTTCATGCATATTCCACTGACGCTCTACTAAATCAGCTTGGAGTTTGGAATGAGTTTCTTTGTCTCGAATTGTTACCATCTTCAATTCATCATCGGAGTCAAAATCGTTAAGAATCATCTTGATTGCAGGATGACGAGTCATAACATAAACACAAAGAAGAGTGCAATATCAATAAATATATTTGAGGTGTATGACAATGAGAGAGAGAGAATATCCTATTTATATATATCCAAAAATATGACCGTTGCAAAAATGAAAGTTAAAAAATTACCGTTATAAATATGACAATTATAACTGTTACAAATATGACCGTTGAAAAATTCAAATTTTAAAATTTTTATGACGTGACTGTTGTAACTATGACCGTTATTAATAAAAATAAAAATTTTGAAAATTTGATGATGTGGCGTAACACGTCAACATGTGATGTCATCAATATGGTGATGACGTGACATATTACATAGTATTCTAGATTTTAATAATTAATAATTAGTTAAAATAAAGAGCGATGTTGAAGTGAATTAATAGGAGTTAATCTTTAAAATAAATAATATAATAAAAAAATATATTTTAAGTAACTATTCTAAATAGTCTTCTTGGAGTTACTGTAAAGAGGAGCATACGAACTCCTTGAACTGGATAGCATGGGTGTTACACTTATACCCAACTAGTCCACCTCAAGAAAAGTGTACCCTTCTTAGAGACAGGTCAAGTGGCAGTGTGAACGGTCTACCATCCATTTAATCAACCTTATGGAAAAGTTGATATGTGACCTGTGACCACCTTGTTGTATGTGACCACCTTTCAAAGGTCCACCATTCACACAGTTGTATTCACTTTGAAGATACTTTGTCTTTCAAGTTGGATTGAGCCTCTCCAACTTTAGGAAGTTTTACTTAATTTAACATAAATCACTTGGACAATCCTATTTGATTATGCAAGTTATGGTAGCAATTTTAATGAGCACCAAACTGTTGGTTATACTTTCTTATAGGTCTATCAACCATGTCGAGTGAGGCGGGTTCGTGTCGAGCCTTAACAGGTTCATGTTAAAAAATACTTTATTCATACCCGATTTGTTTATTAATTCGTATCTAACAAATCGTGGCATATTGGGTTCATGTCGTATATGAATCATGTAAAACTAATATATAAACTAATCATGTCATATATTTCTTCTGATTTGTTTTACTCATACCCGATTCGTTTATAAATCGTGTCGAATCAAATCCACTCGTTTATTAAACAGATAATTTAAAAAAAAAACTTAAATCCTCTACTTTTTTATCATGTTCGTGTCGTGTTTATAAATCATGTCATACTTTGGCACCCCAACTCCCCCCACCTGCTACCCCCACCTGCCAAGTTTAATGTCCATCCAAATTGATGCCATGGGATATTCTTTTTCCTGTGTGTACTTTACAACTTCAAGTCAATAATTCCCCATGGAAAATTAATCATTTAAGGAAGGTTGGGTAGTAGGGAGCAAAGTTCCACTGCCACATGTTGATCACATATCTCACATCCTATAATGGTTACCTCTTTTGTTTCTCCTATATATGGTTTGGGAAACATAAGAAATCAACCCACTCATCATAGCTATCTATTATCACAAGAGATTGCCTTGCGTACAAGCACTCAGACCAGACACATCGAGTTCAAGTTCAACCCATCAAATACCATTAATTTTCAGAGCCTCTCTTCAATTATGAGTACCAATACTTGTTCAATTAAAGTAGAGTTAGTAAATGAAAACAAGAGCATTACAGCATCTCCAACACATGAGTTAAAAGACACAAAATCTTCAAATTTTAGTTATTTAACCCAAAAATTCAATTCTAACAGATTATCTTCAAAACATCTAAAATAACATTTTATTATAATAATACTCTATATTTAGAGTATCACTGTAGCGATATTTAAAAAAAATATATAATATTTTCTCTCTCTTCCTCTCCTTTCCTCTATTCTCTCTCTCTTTTACTATTTTCAAAAAAAATAATACAAAAGGAATGAGAAATAATATTTAAAAATAATAATTAAAAATATAAAAAATCTGTTAGAATACGTATTGAAAAAATAAATAGTCAAAAAGACATTCATTTAGTTTCTTTATGACTAAACTAATATGATAAGGGTAGTGACGCTAACGAAAATCAAACTAAAGTACTAACACGTCTTTACTAATCGTAAAATCAAGTGAGATCCATAAAATTGGTCTCTCACTCCTCTATACAATTAAATTGAATAGTAATAAAGGGAGGAGCGAGGTATTTGATACCCATATTTAAAATATCTATAATATCCCTCCTCTCTTGTTATTTTAACTATCCATCCATAGCTACATTCAACTCTTTATAATTTCTCTCTTATAACTCTTATATACCTCTCACTATTCTCTAATCTCATTATAAATTGAAAAGACGGATAACCATATGTGTAATCACTAGTTCATAATGAATGATCACCCAATAAAAATAATTAAAAGAAGAAGAGCAATACTATGTACACCAAATGGATATGAGTTGTTGGATGATAGTGAGGTCCACCAATTTGACAGCTCACAATGATTTGATGAAAATTTTTGATGCACATAATATTTCCAAAAAAAGAATTGGAGGAAATCTAAACCGCCCAATAGACACTCACACTTATAAAGACATGTATGAGTACATATAGTATAGGCTTCCCAAAAGAAAAGCCAACTTTTTCCTCATTGAATGACAAAGATGTGTATGTATAACAGGCCCACGTACGTACCAATTTGGGGCCCACAAGTTTTTGATGGGGTAGAATTGGGCCCCAGTCCAAGTCCCTCTATTGCGTTTGGTCCACTTATTACATAACAAATTAGGTTTTAGTGGAGCCCACACAAGAAATAAGGACATCAACACGTGTCCGTCCGCTTCTCAGTCAGATCGTCCAACACGTCACAACTGTTGCCCTTGTAGTCGCTGATGTGGACCCATTGGTAGTGGGGTCTGTGACTGTCACTGACTCAGTGACCTTTTCGTTAGTAGGGGCCCAATATTTTTAAAATTAAATATTTATAAATTTATAAAAACTAATTCAAAATAAAAACTCGGCTAAATATTATTTGTCAGCTCTGTGTAATTATCAAACAGTTTAGTTCAATTCAGTACTTAAATTTCAGTGAATATCAAACAGTCCACAAATTCAACATTCAGTTTTCAGACTTCAGTTTTCAGTTTTATCAAATATCACCTAATACTACATCTTTTATAAAGCCGCCTCTCTACCCAATGAGATAAATCTATAGACAGTGACCCTAAAACACTACGCTTCGTAAAATATTCGAACTTCTATCCACCCATCAAACAAAATTTATTAGATAACTACGCTACCCCTAGCCTCTAGGAGTCGAACGATAATAGTTGGTAAAGTTGGATGGACTCTTTTTCTTCAACTTAGATGCCACGTGTCATGACCTCGACTACTGAAACCCACCTTGAACATTTAGGTTATTGTGTAGTTATAAAGATTCGTTTTTTTTTCTTAAAAGCATCTACCCCTTCAGAAAAAGCTAAATCAAGATAAAATATTATCAATAATTACTCATTTTCTTAAAAGCTGAAAACAAATATTAATATTAAACTAAGTAAAAAGGTGAAACAAATCTGCCGAGGATATCAAAGATAACTTTAACCATCACGGTTTGATTGTTATATAATTGTGATAGTATATCGTTGGGTGAGAGAAATGATTCAATGGAATATACCGTTGGTTTGTGTATTTGGGATAAAATTAAGATGATAAGTTATAATTACACTAATATATAAGTTCATTCTCTCTTTCTTACTTGAAGAGAGAGAGTCAAAATGGGTAATTTGGTCAAAATTAATCAAGTTGAACATTTGATTTTGACGATTATTATATGGGTTAAGTTCGAATTAACGTCTTAACCCGTTGAACTTTTCTGAGTTACTACACGTACACATCAATAATTTTAGAAAATTTGATGAATATAGAATAAACGAAAAACAAAGTATAAGAGATATTTTATGAATACAATGGTATCTTATGGACCTAACATAGGTTGAACCCATTTTTAAAGTGGGAAGCCAATCAAGGAGATTATCCACAATTTGTGGCAAGACTTGGACTTTGTCTTTCATGTACTAACTTGCCTTTGGTTTGGTTTGGTTGTATATAATTATATTGGCATACAATTATAGAGTACTTCACACAATCATGTATTTGGTGTCAAATAAGAGATGCAAATCAGTGGTCCAAATGTTTGACCCCATGCAAAGATTTGATAACACTAACATAAAATGATCATTTTGATATTTGGCAATCAATATTGATGGGACACTTTTGAGAAATGATAGGATTCTGACACGTGTTCTTGGCACCGAAGGCACTTCCTTCTCTCTGATAAAGCCACGTGTCCACGATACCGAGGGCACATCCTTCTCTTCCATGAAGCCACGTGTCATCGACATCGAGAGCACATCCTTTTCTTTGATGCAGTCATGTGTCCTCGGCACCGAGGGCACATCCTTCTCTCCAATGCAGCCATGTGCCCCTCGGCACCAAGGCACCCCCTGTTCTCTGGTGGGTTCACCCATTCCATACATTAAGAGACTCTGAGGACTAGTTGCAGACACGTCATCTCCTCTTCTGAAGAGGTCACTGACAGTTATGGCTCATCAATCTCAGGAACATGTTATGAATCATTGGTTTACCTTTTCCAATTAAGTCAGAATGACAGAGAGAACAAAACACTCCACCAAGGGGAGTTAGACACGTGGCATAAAGTACAAGATGAGGGGTAAAAGGACAATAATACCCATGCTGACATATGTTCATCTCAAGCAAGTATTTAATAAATCATCAGTTGATGGGACATCCACGATAGCTCGGGAAGCCGAGAAGAAGGAGCATTAAATGCTCCAGGACCCGAGCATTTAATACCTCTACATTAAAGAAAGAGTATTAAATGCTCGGGAGCCCGAACAATTAATGACGGGGTCTCTCCCATGCAAAATAAGAGGTGCACTGCCCCATGTCTAGGCTCTACCTACTATCTAAACCCTCAACAATGATGAGGTTTTGGATGTATAAATAGCTCTAAAAAATGTAATGTAAAGGTACGCAAATAGACCTCTCAAGTAGGGGTGTTCAAATTTCCGACTAGCCGCAAGTTCCTACCCTACCCTACCCTACTGAACGGTTAACCGCAAAAATCGGGTAGGAATGCGGAAAAATTTTTAGTCTTCCGATTAAATCGGGTAGGAATGCGGAAGAGCTATACATTTCCGCATTCCTACCCTACCCTACCCGCATTAATTAATTAATATGATTTTAATGTATTTCATATGGTTTAAACTTAAATTAATTGTTATTGTATTTGTGTAACAATTATGGTGGATTGATGTTCATACTTTCTTGTGTTTTATTATAATTGTTGTTGTAGTTGTTTTAGATTTTAGTGTTATTGATTTATTGTGTTGTTAAATTAGTGCATGTGATTTAATTAAATTGTTAAAATGATTCAAAAATTAATAGTTACAAAAGTGTTTACCCGATTTCCTACCCGACTTCCTACCCGATTAATCGGGTAGGAATACCACACCTGTCGGGTAGGGTAGGTCAAGATAAAATTCTTCCGCAAAGTATCGGGTAGGAAGACGGAAGAGCATATTTCCTACCCGTAGGGTAGGGTGAACACCCCTACTCTCAAGAATACAAAATAGTGTCTTCTTCTTCCCCTCTCTCAAAGAACTGATTTGATCGTCGGAAGGGATACGCCGGAAAACACTCCAGCGCCCATCTAACCCACTTAGGCTCTATAGGCTCCAATGGTCATCTTGACTATTCCACTGCCTCGGGATCGTCGACTTTCGAGGTAAACACAAGTTCACCAAGGGAGAGATCTGTCTTTTTATCTATTGTGCGAAAATCATCGCGTACAACTACGATTAAGTGTTTGAATGAAATTTTGAAATACATTCAAAAATTCAAACAAACAAAAAATTATAGATCAAAATCGAATTTGAAATTTGAGATTCAAGACTCTGCATCTAAATCACAAACACACCAGACCTGAGGCTCCAAACTCGGGACTCTAACCTAAGACTCGTAATTTCATATATCCAAAATTTTAGACTTGAGACTCGTAACTTCTTATAACCAATATTCTAGACCCAAAACTCTAGACTTCAGCTCTAAGACTCTGGATCCCAGACCCTAGGCACCAAATCTCAAACATTGAAAATATGACCCATATATTTTTATTTTTTGGGTTTAACGGTCAAGGATGTTTAGAACAACTTAAATGTATTTTGATTAATTTCTTCTCCAATCCGATCAAAGAATGGTCATCCACACTGGAACTAATCTCTCGTGGCCTCGCTCCGGACCTTCAATTTGTGCCCACGAGTATATTATGCATAACTTGTATAAATGGGAGGGCTTTGATATAATTTGTGTTATTAATCACTTAGTGTTATATGACTTTTGCCACGACTGCCAATAAGTCAATGAAACCGTGAAGGCTTTGCTGTCTAAGGCAATCGTTAATGAATTTCATCATGTGATTAATGCCTAATTTTGACATTCCTTAAGAAAGCAAAATGATAATTTGAATTAAATAATAT
This sequence comes from Ilex aquifolium, assembly GCA_951799425.1. Taxonomy (NCBI): domain Eukaryota; kingdom Viridiplantae; phylum Streptophyta; class Magnoliopsida; order Aquifoliales; family Aquifoliaceae; genus Ilex; species Ilex aquifolium. Next base: position 2,088,145 of record OX637397.1, on the reverse strand, counting down.
CAAATAATGAAGTATGCAAATTGAATGATCTTTACTTAGTAATGTTCATCTAATATTTGGTATGTAATAATGAAAATTCATTCATATTCTTATGGAATACATAATTCCATCAACATAAAATTTGTCATTCCTCAATATTTGATAGAATTTTTTATTCTTAACTACCATCACTTGCCATTATCGCCACCACCACCACCATCATCCCGAGGTCGGGCTTCGATCTAGGGTTGGGGTCTGATCCGGGTCTAGGGTAGGATCTAAGCCTGGGTGTAAGGATTTTTCAAAAATTAAGAATTTATAGTTTTATTCGAACGCTTAATCCTAATTGTTGTCAAACATTAGAATAATAATGTACATTTTATTTCATTCCTATCTTGATTCCATTATCATATTGATTTCATTTTCTTGTAAAAGTATTATTGCATACTAAAGGTAGAATACCGTTGTGCGTAAAAAAAAAAAAATTTATTGCATCACCATTTTTTCAATATATTTTAGCAATAGTAGTACTAATATTTTAAGTAAGTAAAATGTGGCTGCTTGATAGAACAAGACCTCAATTGCTTGGACGAACCGTATCCAAATCTCTGGTGTAGATCTTGAATCTCCGGCGAAGCACAAGTCCTGACTTAAATGGTGTATGAGTTAAGGGACCGATTCATACACCCGAGTTTTGCCCTTGGTTCTACTCAGAGTTACGAGCTTGAGCAACATAAATGCGTCTTTAGTCGCTGAGGACAGATCTTGAAATTTTTCCGTATAACGAAAAAAAATTATTTTAAGTAAGTAGTCAAACATTTCAAGATAGCTTATAGTAGTCAGCTAAGCCTGGGATTACTTTGAAAAACCCAGAGATAATTAAGGCAAGTGAATGTCTGAGTTGCCTCCTGGTTTATTGAAAACAACCTATAAGGGCAAATTTGAGCAAAATATTTACTACAATTCTTGTTATTATCAATGTAATTGTTTTGGTAATTCAAATCCATATCGACTGTTCAAAGACCAAAAAAAAAAAACCCTATTTTAGAACTTCAGTGAATATGTTGCAAAATTCAACGTAAAACTGTAAATTCTTTTGGCTATTGCAATAGATATAATATATATGTGTGTGTGTGTGTGTGTGTGTGTGTGTGTGGCTGGCGTGGGGTTTGTTAAGCTCTTCTATGAGCTGGATCTACACTCAATGGAGTGACCCACAAGAGGTCCAGAAAATAGCTTCTTCAAGCGCACATCTATGTCTTCAATATAAACAATTTTGTTCCTCTTCTTCTCTCTCTCTCTCTCTCTCTCTCTCTCAAGGTCAAATTCTCCCTCTCAAACTTTGGGTTCATCTGTCGTGTGGGGGTTTTTTCTATTTGGTTTGAGATGGGTTTATGGTTCTTTGCATGTTAAAGCAAAGTGATGTAATTAAGATATTCTATTTCTGGGTGTGTGAGATATGCGTATTTTAGACATATCTATGTGTCCGTTTGAGGTTGACGATTGAATAAATGAATCTGGGTTGTGGTCAAGCAGTGAAATCGATGTCGATGCCGAGCTCAAGTGTTTCTTGCAAGTCTGGTGATGGAGTCTCCGACCAGTTTCCGGCGGGTCTCCGTGTGCTTCTAGTAGATGATGACCCCACTTGTCTCTTGATCTTAGAGAAGATGCTTCGGAACTGCCTCTATGAAGGTGAGTACTGAATTTTGTCAGGAATCGTCTGTTTTCGGGTTTTCTTGAATTTCTGTTCTTAATTTGATTTTTGATCTGAAAATTCGAATCTTTATACTTACCCTTGAGTTTCTAGATAGATGGTACTGGTAAGTACCCATCTAGGTTATTGTTTCTTTTGTGCCTCTGTTCCATTTCTAAGATTTGCTTATGGGATCAGTATTCAGTAGTCTGCGGTGGAAGAGAGAGAGAAGGAAAAACCTTTGAGATTTGGGTGTAATAGGACATCGTATGCACTTTGAGATAAGGTTTTGTTCAGATTCCACAAGATGCTATGTTAACTTGTTCAGATTGCAATCTTGTGGTTGCAAATTCTGATACTTGCAAAGTTGTTTCAATTGATTTATGGGTGAATTGGGGTTTTTATTTGTAATCAGGAAGAAAGGTATTGTTTTGATGTGTGCCTGTATAGATAGGTAGTTCAGATTTCCTTTTTCTAAGTGGATATGTTTAAGTTACAGACTTCATAGTTGTAGTTATGTGATTGTTGGATAATTGATTCGATTCTTCTGGGGTTCTTTTCAGTTACCAAGTGCAATCGAGCAGAAATTGCATTGTCACTGCTACGAGAGAACAGAAATGGATTCGATATTGTTATAAGTGATGTCCACATGCCTGACATGGATGGGTTCAAACTCCTCGAGCATGTTGGCCTTGAGATGGACCTTCCTGTTATCAGTAAGTACCCTGTTTCAGATTGTGTTGACCTTTTATTTAAAACCGAGGCAGTTGTCATTTTCATTAGATATAGCCTCTCAGATCTGCCTTGTGTAATTACACAGTGATGTCGGCCGATGATGGTAAAAATGTTGTGATGAAGGGTATTACTCATGGAGCATGTGATTATCTGATCAAACCAGTTCGAATTGAGGCATTAAGGAACATATGGCAGCATGTGGTTCGGAAAAAAAGGCACGAATGGAAGGATGCTGAGCAAGTGGGAAGTGTGGAAGATGGAGAACGACAACAGAAACTGGCTGAAGATGCTGATTACTCGTCTTCTGCAAATGAAAGTAATTGGAGAAACTCCAAGAGAAGAAGGGATGAAGAAGAGGATGCTGAAGAAAGGGATGACACATGTACAATGAAGAAGCCACGGGTGGTTTGGTCAGTTGAGCTCCATCAACAGTTTGTGGCAGCTGTTAATCAACTTGGAATTGATAGTATGGATCTTTATCAACTTTTCCTTATTGTTTTCCCCTTCCATTCTGCTTTACTACTCCTGCTTTGATACTCCATTTTGTTTCCGTAAAGCAGAACATTATCTTACCTGTATTCCTAATAAATCAGACTTATGCTGTTTCAACAGATAGTGGCTAACCTCTGTGTGTTTCATATGAGCTCTAGATGCTGTCTTATATCATTTGTTTTTTTTTTGGGCCTCATTGATGGGATAGGCAAACGTTGTTGATGAGGGAAATAAGGGTAAGAGAAAAAGAGATGGCCCCTTAGGAGTATGAAAAAATAGAAGACCTTTTGTACAAGTGTCTGATTTGGACAAGAGAATTACCACAAACTTGCTTGGCCCCTGGCTACTTCCTTTAAATGTTCTCAAAGGATATGAAGTATCAAAATTTAGACTGAACACATGGTCCTTCCCTATTATCTTTTATCCGCTCAGTAAGAATGGTACTATCTCTTTATGCATCTACATAGGATAATCTTGTTTTCTTAGTTTTTCTCAATTCCATCAGAGGGAAATTGATAATGAGGCAACATGAGGGTGTTATACATTTTGCATTGCGACCATCCTATATCTGTCATCTTGCTTAGTCACAAACAACTTGTAGTTAAGCTTGGATTAAGCATCAGTACCACTTGAATCAGATCCTATAGTTGGCAGCAAGATTATTCAACTACTAGTTGTATGTAACATGAATCTCATGTTGGCTTATATGTGGAGCCTCTGAGTATGCAACAGGTTTAGGCTTACTGAACCAGGCAGCCTGACATTTTTTTCAGTATTCTATTATTCTTTGCCTCATACTCTCAACTTTGATGTATGTGTGCAGAGGCTGTACCTAAGAAAATTCTGGAGATGATGAATGTCCCAGGGCTCACCAGAGAAAATGTTGCCAGCCACCTTCAGGTAGGGTGCTGTTTTTCTTTTTGAAGATTTCTTGGGGAAGAACGTTAATTAATAAATTGTTCAGCAATTTTTCCTTGTGAAATGTGGGTGCGCTTTAAGTGTTGAGTACGAAAGTTTTTCTGCCTCACTCTCCTTTAGAAAACATTCAATTTTTGGTGCAGAAATATCGTCTATATCTTAGAAGGCTAAGTGGAGTATCACAACATCAAGGTGGACTCAATAACTCTTTCATGGGTACGCCAGAAGCAACATTTGGGTCAATGTCTTCGTTCAATGGGCTTGATCTGCAAGCTCTTGCTGCCACTGGTCAACTCCCAGCACAAAGTCTCGCTACACTCCAAGCAGCAGCGTATGGAAGGTCTACCTCCAAATCTGCCATACCCATGCCCTTAGTGGATCAAAGAAACCTTTTTAGCTTTGAAACTCCCAAGTTAAGATGTGGGGAGGGACAACAGCAACAACTGAACAATAACAACTGCAAGCAACTGAATCTGCTTCATGGAATTCCAACAAATATGGAGCCAAAGCAGCTTGTCAGCTTGCACCAATCTGCTCAATCCTTCGGGGGCATGAATATGCAAGTCAATACCCATGGAAGCCAGAGTAACTCTTTACTAGTGCAGATGACTCAACCGATATCAAGGACACAAATGCTGAATGAAACTAGTGACAGTCATGTTTCAAGGCTTCAGTCGTCCACAGGACAGCCTATCATGTCAACTGGGAGTGTAAGTGGAGTTTTGGCACGAAACGACAATGCCAGAGGTCCATTATTCATTCCAGTTTCCATAGCCTCTTCAACGCTAGATTTCTCAGTGAACAATGACACAGACTTGTCAGGCAGTAGTTTTCCTCTTGGAAGTAATGCAGGGATGTCTACTTTCAGCTCTAAAGGAGTGCTCCAAGAGGAGTTTAATTCGGAAACAAAAGGATCAAGGGGAAGTCTTCCAAGTTATGATATTCTTAATGAACTGCATCAGCAAAAATCCCATGTTTGGGGTCCACAGAATGTAGGATTGACATATGATGCCTCCCAACACGCCAATATAAGAGGAAGCCTCGACGTCTCACCGTCTGTTCTAGTTCAACAAGGTTTTTCCTCTTTCCAAAATGTTGGGCAAAACAGGAATGCTGTTAGCAAGGCAGTCTTTTCAGCAAGGCAAGAAAGTGGGCATGGGAATGCCCCAAACTTTAGTCGACAATTTAACACATTTCTTGTTGACAGTTCTCCTTCGGTTAAGGCTGAGACACTTCCCGATTCGAGTTATCAAAATACCCTATTTCCTGAGCAATTTAGTCAGGAGGACCTCATGAGTGTACTCTTCAAGCAGGTCAGTTTTCTTTTCCTGGATATCTATCTCTACTTCAGTTTGCTATTTGAAGCTTGCATCTAGAATTTGAAAATGGTGTTTAATGACTACTTTAACTAATTCAATCTTTCCTCTAACCAGCAGCAAGAAGGCACTGGACTAGTTGAAAGTGAGTTTGGCTTTGATGGGCATCCCTTGGATAATCTTCCAGTGTAGAGCATCCTCCATGCTTTGGCTTTATCTATGATTCCACTTTCTGGGTTAGGCTCTCCTCTAATTTCCTAAGAATTGGAGAATCCTCCATTTCTCGTTTAAATGGTCAGAATTTGTACACATTAGCAGATTCAATTGATTTTAATCTCAATAATGCAAGATATTTTTTGGTCTTTTGAATCTGTTGATACGTATATATCCAGACCAATCAAAAGAGAATCGGAGAATCCATATGGAGCTGACCCCCCAGTTCTAGTGTACAAAGCATCAATTACAGCTGAAGTTGACGACCCTTCAGCATTTGAAGTGATTTTTGGAGACCCATGTGAGAATTAAGGCATTAAATCAACTCGATCCAACAATGTAATTATGAGTAGCTTAATTAGATTCTGTTTGATTGGTGAAAATTCTCTCTGTTAACACATTTGAAGTGGAAAAATAGAAGACTTGTCGAAAATCTGAAAACTTGAGAGGCATCAAAGTAACTTTTTTTCTGTGTAACTGACTTTGTATGAAAATCAAGCTCGTATATCCATCGGTAAATGCCTCTCTTTCTCCATGTATCTCCTCAACGAAAATGGAAATCTATTCTGTGTGATATTATTAGTAGCTCAACTAAGGTTGTGAAGAAAATCATATTTAACAGGAAATGAGAAGAACAGAGTAAGAAGAAGAAGAAGCATCAGTTTGCTGGGCAAGAAATGATTTTCTCTAATTTCTTTCATCTCAGATGTAATTACATTGTGATTACAGTATGTGTAGACGATCAGTGCAACACATTCCAAACTACGTCGATATTTTTGTATCGTATTATTATTATTTGTGTCGTGTTTGTATTAAGATCCACGAAAAAAATTATTTATTATGCATCTAGTGTTGAACATTAATCTAAATTTTTTATTATGCATATTTATTGATCTTATTGTGTCAGATCCGTGTTGTCGGGTCAGCGTTAACACCCCTAAATCCTAACAACTCATGGCAGGGTGTTACAAGTCGGTCAAGTTTAGTCTAAACTATACTTTGACAGGTTCCTCCCAAGTTCGGGCATGACAGCAATCCGTCCAACCTGTTCAAGTTGTAATTTTGTATTGAAATCAATCTGAAAAGAAAAATATTCACTAAACATGAAAGAGTTTATAACATAATCCACTTGGAGACAAATAAAACATAAAGCAACGAACGAAATTGAAAAAATCCTGTTCAATGATGTGTACAGAATACCAAACTGTGTAGTATATTAGTAATGTAACAGCTGCAACAATACAACTCTAATATTCATCCCTGCCGAGTCAGGCAATCAACAAAAACCCATCACTGGATTGAAGAACTAGGACGGACTTCGCATAAACAACAGTGACTTGCACGTCCCCTGGTAATTACAAGTGCAAAATACTTCACTGAGCAGTCACTGATCAAGTAACTCAAAAGAATGAACCAATCAGCAGCTACATAACAAGCAGTCAGGCCTCATCCCAAAAGCTATTGCTGAATCAACATCATGACGATAATCGCTATAAGGACAGAAGTGATTGAAGCAGAGCCCAATCTATGAGAATTACCCGATGGAAGTACTTTAGGCAGCGAGCATTCCTCGCCGTTGAAGTAAACTTTAGTTGGAAACCCATCTCCAGCAGGAACATTGATTCCAGGCAAATTTTTCTTCGTAAATGAGATCACGGACTGTTGTTTCCCAGGCACCCGGGGATCTTTTGCAGGGTCTGCTCCATCTGTTTCAGCTACGAGATAGTTCAAGCCTGGACGACCCTGCATGAATATCGTATTGTTAACACCATTCAATACACTCCCGTTGAATGAGTACACCTCTTGATATCCAGGGGCTGCTGCTTTATCTAGTTCTACAGCAGCAAACCAATCTTCAAAAGAAGTATCATCCCAATTAAAGATTGTCATCCTCGCTGTCCATCCACTTGTGTAATCTGTATATACATGCCAGTTGATGCTGACCCCACAGTTATCTCCACAGGGCAATGGGTTCGGAATTGGTAGATGATTAACATCCGCCCAAGCTGTAGCCAATTTAGTTCGATTCTCAAATGGGAGAAGAAGAGCCTGAGATGGAAGAAAAAGGGCTGGGGAAGTAGTACTACAAGTCCGACTACTACTACTAGGGCACCCACAAGCACATGTTTGGCATGGGATGATAGATTCATTGTAGTAGGCAGAAAATGATACACAGCATCTGGGGCTTGCTCCCTTGGGTTGTGTGATGTTGCATACCACTTGCCAGCTTGCAACTGCAGTCGAATCAGATGGTAACCCACTTGGGTTCGGGAATTGGCTAGGACTCACTCGCACTGGAGGTCCACATTGGAAGTCCGGATTCAGTGTGCCACTAATTTGCCAGTTCTGTGGTGGACTGAGCTGGGAGCGGTTCAGATCCGGTGGCATTTTGAAGACATTAATCTGGAATGCTGAAGTTGACTTGCTTGGGTCCATTGATGGGGGTAAAATAGTTCCATTTCTGCAACAAAAAGGTATCATCCCAAGATTTGTGTCATTGGCCTTTGTTAGGGGCAGGTCAATTATGGTTGGCCTTCTAAGACAATTCAATATAGTGGAAAAGTCAAGGCCCTGATAGTAATCGCCCTGCGAGCCATATATGCAGTCTGTTGCATCAATAACACTAGGATAAGCCCCTTTCATGGCAAAGATGAACTCTTCCTTCATCCAATCCCAGCTTAATTGCCAATTATCAAGACGACCAAGAGGGTTATGGTTTGAAATTGTGACCTGTGCCCAGTAATTGGTATCATATGTTCTGATCACATCATACATTATCGTCAGATCACCATCTTGTCGGGGCAGAAATTCTTCACCTAGGGTGGTGTTGGGATTGAAGTTTGAGTCTTTAGTACAACACACTTGCATTTCGTTCGTCCCTGATAAATCCAACAGCAATTATATAAATTATGACATTCAAACAGGTGAGACAAAATGTATATCAAACTTCAGAAAATAGCTAATATGTTCAGAAGGGACAACAGCTCAACAACCAAGGCAACAAAAGGAAAAGAAACTAGGAAAAGGAAAAACATATAAATTCTCCTATTCAATCCCTATTTTAAGGAGGGAAAAAAAAGTTCAGTCAAGTAGTTGCAAGGTTAAGCAAGACATTATTATCGACACAAGGTCACATCTAAGATAAACTCATAAATTCTTCAATGAGATTAACTCCATCTCACATAGGTTCTACTAAAAGGGGACTCAAATATTGAAGTCCTCGCAATTAAAACCGACACCCCAGAGCCATTAGTTTACTTACCGTATATTTTCTATCATCTTGTTCAACATTCTAAAAATTTAGTGCACTGGTGGCTTGATTTATGTTTGGGCAATCATACACCAAACTCTTGTCAGTTCTACAAGCAATCACTCTATTCCATAATTATAGAGCTATAAGTTTGGGATGTCCATCCAAATCCAAGTCATCCGTGATCAAGTAGATACAAGTCAACTACAAGCAGAATGGGTCAAACCGCCTCTCTAACTCAATCTTGCATTCCACTGGCCCATTTCTCATATGATATACCAAAGGGCAATTCTCAAAACTTAAAAATGCCAAGTTCAAAGTAACAAGAAATATGACAAGCCACAAGGCCTGGAATTGCTAGAGTTATTCCACTGTAAGGTGTTTACTAAGTCATAGCCTGGAAAGGGTATTATAACAATGAACTGCCAGACCAAATCAACACCTGTTTAACAGAATTAAAAACCGTAATTGAGCTCAATCTTCTCATCATTATTAACTAAAACAAAATACCAAACTATGACATAAAACAAAAATCATTTCACCCTAATATTAGGCCTCTACTTCATAGTAAAATAGCAAATTTTCCAATGAAATAGCAAGGTGGTATGAAATTGGTAACAGAAAGAATAGTTTCCACTGGTTGACAACCTATCTTACGGTTGAATTACATTGTGAGACCATTGCTTGGTGCAAATATAATATGCTTAAACTATCTTTCACCCCATTTTTGGCCAACAAGCAACCAAACAGAGGATGAATCTAAAATTTTAAAAAAAAAATGTCAACTTTTAGAAGTCCTTAAAAATAGTTCCCCAAAAATCTTGTTTAATGTCACAAAAATTCCAAATCTCCTTTCCACTTTCCTACCATTTCTCAGCAACCATACAAAGCAAAGGGATAATAAATTGAAAAACTACCACAAAAAGCCCAAAAGAAAGCAGATCAAATCAAACTCATCAAGTATTAACAAAACCCATTCATACTACATGTACAAGTATACATCTAACTAGTTCAACATAAACAAAATATTTTTTTTAAAAATAAAATAAAATAAAAATAAAAAGGCTTACCTTGCTTAGTGGGCGTAGAGCAGATAAACCCATCATTGACAAGCGAAATATTCGACGGCAATGGCACATCCGGATCTCCAACTCCGTACTCAGTACCCAACAACTGGATTTGAACACTCATCTGAGTCATATCACCAGCAGTCGCAACAGCAGTGTTGAGATCCGTATTCGGGTACCCAGCAAAAACGGTGCCGTTTCCAACATTCGCCGGAAGACTACTCCCGTCGGCGAGCACAGCATTCGAGGCAGACACCAACAACTCATTGTTTTTGAAACCCACAAAGACCCGCCAAGACTTGAGCTCATCGAGTCCATTGTTTACAACGGTCAAGGTGGATTCGAACCGGTAGGGCTGGTGGATCAGGTCCGACTTGAGGTTCGGAGGGAGTAGTCTTCCGCCGGTATAGGCGTACGTTAAGAATATGCCGTTACAGGCATCGGAGGCCGGTGACGGAGCTTGGTTTTGGGCTGGTTGTGCTTGTGATTGCTGGGCTATGGTGGCTATGTAGATGAAGATGATGAGGAGGGCAGTGAAGAAGACGGAGAGAGAGGTGGCCATGTTCTTTGAATGAATGAATTTCAAACTCTGAATGAAGAGAGAGAGAGAGAGAGAGAGATTATATGGGCAAGTAAAGCAAGTAGGAAACGCGGAGAGGAAAATAGGAAATAACGACAGCTTAGTGGAAGCTGTATTATTGTGTTTACTTTTAGGATTTTTTTTATAAAATGTTTGGACTAATTTCAGTCACACCCCTATAATTAGGCCTAATAATGAGAATACTTTTTATATTATCTAAAATAACAATGATTCACGCCTTATCAATTCATTCATTTCGTAAACGAGTGGACCTGATAAGATATAACACGATTAATAAATAAATTGAGTATGGATGAAATCAATCAAAAAAAAATATGACATAATTCGTTTATGTACTAGTTATGCACAATTTATACACGTCACGAACTCGATATAATATGACTCGTTAGATACGAATTAATAAATAAATCGAGTATAAATGGTGTATTTTTCAACAGAAACACTGAGACTCGATACACCTGACACAATTAACAAGCTTACTTTCTATCACCCCATTGTCCCAATTCCAATTCAAAAGGTTCTCCGTACTTTTCATGTTCTCTACCTCCCTCACCCTCTTCCATTATCCACCCATGAACACCCACCACCATGAGAGTGTGTATGGAGAAAGAAAGAAATAGAAAAGAAGAAGAAAATGTGGGTGCTTGTGTGTGTATGTATAATGTGTAAGTGCAAGTGTAAGGGAGAAAGAAATATAGAAGAAATAATAATCGAGGCGAGTAGGAATACGATGAAAGATAATCTTGACATTTTAGAAAAATCTTTGATGGCATTATAATATTTTTTGTCATGTCAAATAACATCTGAAACAACTGGGGGGTGTGAGTGTAATTTTTGAAAATACAAAGAATGTCCCTACAACTACGGTGGCTTACATTCCCCTAAATATTTTATCTTTTGAAAAATATTATTGTTGACAATAGCGTGGCGTCTTTGGGTGGATCACTGGTTGTATGTACGAAAGAAACGAGTAAAAATAAAAAATTATTTTTCTTAAAAAATAAAATAAATAAATTCAAAATATATGAATGTGTATGTTTTGTAAGTTATATTGATTAACGGTTGACTTAATAATTATTAATTTTGATATTAAATTATTTAAATCTCGTCTTTAGTGTCTCACAAAATAAAATAAAATAAAATAAAGTTGGACTGAGAGCCGTTACTCGGTGAAAGCTTTCTTTAGCCGTTACTATGTCTCTCCCTTGGTGTTTGCTTTTTTGGACTGGGTCGATGCCTGTTTATTTATTTCATTTCTTTCTTGGTTGGGGTTAGAGGGGGAATAAAGTTGTAATATATAATTACTAGTTATTGTCTGTGCCTGAAGGCACAGTGTAATAAAAAATAGTAAACAATAAACATATGTGTATTCATATCCAAAATCAAATCACAAACATAGAGAAGAGATAAAGAAATTTAAGCATCGATTTGTAGTGGGCGTGAGAGGTGGTTGTAGGAGACGGTGATGGTTGTGGTGGGTGGTAATGATCGTGGTGGTGGCGGCGGCGGCGGCGATGGTGACGACAGTGGCGGTAGGGGCTGTGGAGGTAGTGGTGGCGGCGACGGTGATGGTGGCGATTGGGGGGGGGGGGGGTGGTGGTGGCGGCGGTGGTGGTAGTGGTGACGGTGGTGGTGGGGGTAGGGGTGGTAGAAGTAGTTGTAGGTCGGTTTCAAATACTATTATTTTTTTTAAAGTACTTATGAGAAATAATTTTTAGAAATAATTTTAAAAAATTAATCCAAACATACCCCTAGGTTCCTATTTTTCCTATTAAATTTAAGGTGTTAATATTAACCGTTAGATTAATTTTAAAGTAAAATTTAAAGCGATCTCAACCGCGAATAGCAAAAGTCATTTTGTTTATCTTTTAAAATTTGAATTGTAAGCTATTTTATTATATAGATGTGCAAGTAAAAATAATCTCGTGTAATTTTAAGGAGTGGTTTAAATGGTAACATGGACGAACTGTAAATTCAGACGTCTTGAATTTGGATCTTGACAATTCATTGGGATCAGGTCATAAGAGATTTATCCCTCATAAATACCTTAATTCTGACGTGAACAGTCTGTCTTTAATCGGACCAAAGAAAAATTTGTCCTGAATTTTCTTTAATACTAAATCTCTATCTTATGTAAAGTGTTTTCAACTTGAACTAACAAAGGATGATCAATATTGAGAACAATTGACAAAGAATATGTTGGAATAGATTAAACTTCTAGCATTTTGAAGGTTTCAAGATGGTTGTTATCCAATGGTAATTAAAGAAAGGATGACCATTTCTATTTAAAAAATTTATGGATGCCCCAAATGAGAAACTGAAAATTCCAAAGGGGGTTGTTGGTGGGGTGGAATTCAGAAACAAGAGTTGTGTTGATTTGACAAAGTCCTAGTAATGAAGCATATAGTTTTTTTTTTTTTATCAGAAATGAAGCATATAGTTAAGGTCATGAATAAACAAACACTCAAAAGGTTTGATGGTGTCATCCCCAATCAAGTACTTCTTTTTAGTTTTGTTTTTCTGAATAAGTATGTAACTCAAACTAACTCCATATTGACTTTGCAGCCTTCACCCTTTAAGGTGTTGGTTGTAGTTGTCATCTGTTCCAAAAAAATCATGTGTGTTCCAGGGTATCTGTTTGTGAGCTCTGTTAACCTCTCTCTTTGGACCTGACCATAGGTCGGGTGAGACTTTAGGGCCAGGGGCTATCCCACATCGGATAGCCTTAAGGTGTGTGTGTGTGTGTTTATATGGACTTTGCAGCCTTAGGGTGTGTGTGTGTTTCGATAATATAATTTAATCCTTTATATAGCACAGAAGCAGGTAAAGAGGGTTTTGATTGAATTCTTCCTTCAGTGGGAACACAAAGTCGTCAGTTTTCGTTGAGGTAACGTCTTTGTCTCATACATTAGCAAGAAATTGCGCCTAGACATGTGCTCTTCAAACCAACAGCGGTCCAATCAAATGGCTGATTGGTGTATACTAAGTCTAAATTCCTATTAGAGTTCTATATTATTATTTTTTTTCTAATGGAAATTCTCTAATAGTTTTTTTTTTTGGGGTCTCTTAGTATCTATCTGCCATGATAAAAAAAAAAAAAAAAATTCTAGCCATTATGCAGTTAAGAGAAAGATTCCACCACCCATTTTTTATTAAATCATTTATTATAGTATGATCGGAGACACCCGTTTCTATTAAAATAGTGACATCGTACTGTAGCTGAGCGAGCCATTTGTAAGCCATGAACAATGCCACAGTTTCTTATTTTCACAGTTACAAATTTGAAATGAAAAAAAAATTAAATAATATAATGCTGACGAGATTTTGTTTTCGTGTTTATTCGTTTAAAATTAAAATCTTATTTACCGTGTCAATCATATATTGTTTTTAACTCTTTTTTTTAGTTTTATTTTTTGGTTAATTCAACATTGACCTTCGGTTGGTATTCTTGTTTGTAATTAATGTGCCTTTACGGTATTGGAGGAAATATTGAATATAACAGTGATACAAATATCTTTATTTTTATATAGGTAAATTAATCCAACATGATTTATTAGCTATCCTATATATGTAAGAAAATAACTATACCATATAAAAAAATGGGATTAACTTTGCACATTGGTAAATTTAGTATTAAATAATGACACCACATGTCAGTAATTATATGATCTCACCGTTATATTGAATATTTACTCATAAATATTCTAGTCTCGGCATGAATGACCTTAGTTTGAGAGGAAATTAATCGAGATACACGTAAGCTGATCTAGACATTCCTGACTATTGAACTTAAAAAACAGAAATTATGGGTGTTTATGGGCTAGGCTGTGCTATATTAGGCTTGGCCAGTGTGTTCATGACCTGGTTGTTTCCTATTCAGGCTGGGCCACGACTCTAGGCTAGACTTGCCTAGCCCAAGTCTAGCTATTGGACATATCTCCTGACCCAAGGCCAGAGGGCCAACCCATTATATCATTTCCTTTTTTTAAAAAAAAGCAATATGTTTTTTCTACAACGATTATCAATGATTTGACTGCCCAAAGAGCTCTACTACAAAATATATATTTTTTAGTTAAACACAGAAATACCATATATTTTTACATCAATAATTATATAAAGTTAAAATCGAGTCGCTACCTTCTTTCACGAATTACTGCATTTATTCAAGTGATCCACAAACGACGAAAAGTTCTCTTTTGCCTATTCCTATACCGATGAGCCGAAACTAAAGCTCTTATTTTTTGTTGAGTAATTGTTCGAATAAGTCTTGAATAAGTCCCTCGAAAGCTTGATGCAAATAAACGAATTTTTGTTCTAAGTCTCTGAGCTATATATTCCCGTCTAATTCTGGTCATTGAATAAATGAAATGAAACTTTGACGAATAACTAATTGATTTTCTTTCTTTCAGTTATTCTTTCCCCTTTCCTAGTCTATTAATAACAAAACGGATTTTTTCAATGTATTAAATCAAAATTCCAATGGCTTTGGCTACTATAACCTTCCCGACCATAATTTTTGCTTTTTTCTTTCTCTAGACATTTCACCTAGAAATAAGAATAAGAAATTATATTCTACTAGGTATCAAAAATAGAGTCAATTGAAAAAATTAATCTAAATAGATAAAGAAATAGTGGATTCCATCGTTTTTATGGTTACTTCTTAAACGGTGAGGTCTTCTCTATACACCGGAACCTTTACTTTATTTAATCAATGTTATTGATAACTTGTATAGTTCACATTCTTTAACTCTACCCATGAATTATCTAGTAATAAGTCTTTTACAATCAGATCTATCTATATATATAGTAACAATATTTAATTATGAAAGTTAGCTGGGTAGCTGACCCTGTTAGTCCGTTCTTGGCAATCGGGGAGAGCCTAATCTCTCTTTTATTCACAAAGCTTTTGGGTAAACCGTTTTAGTAGCAACACAAGATATTATATTCCCACCTAACCATATAAAGGTTACTTTCTTAGCTCTCTAGATGTGCCTCTCCTACTATATAAAAAAAAAAAAATCACCTAAAGGTTGGATAACCAAGTCAAAAAGTCTATGAAGTATTGAAAAAAAAAAGAAAAAGAGTATCAATGTAGAATAACCCATAGAAACCTAAAAGGATTGTGAGTATTCCCTTCCTTTTGTGTTGTTTTTATTTCAATTTAGTGTTGTCAAAATATGACATGATTCATTAATTCAACACGAATACAATACAAAATTAAAGAATTTGGGTCTTCTTTAAGCTATCTATTTGGTAAATAAGAGAATTCGACATGACACGATTAATAAACGAATTGAGTATGAGTAAAATCAATTAAAAAAAATTCATAATGATTTATTTATATACCGATTACACATGACACGAATTCGATATAACATAATTCATAATATGAGTGGAGTGTTTTTTGACACGAATTAATTAAAATTCAATACAAATCCGTCTCAGCCGACACAGTAAAGTAACAGGTCACCATGTGTGAGGGCAACTTAGTCAATTCAGATATAATTTCAGAATCCTAGATGCCTGTAATAGCCTTAAACTACGACTATAATGACAAAAAAAGCCCTCCATTGCGCGTTGTTGTTTAAAGCAAAACGTGTCGGTGGTCTCTTTTTTGAACTTAAACTACTATCTGTTTAATCTTTTTCTTCTTCATTATGATTATGATTATAAACCCCCTCCCCCTTCCTTATAAATATGGAAATCAAAGAAAACACTACCAGTCCTCCCTCTAAACACACACACTCTCTCTCTCTCTATCTCTCTTCTTCGTGAAGAAAACAGAAATGGAGGGAACCCAAGAATTGAAACTTTTTTTTATTACTGTGATGCTTGTGTCATCAAGAAATGTGGCATTTGTTGTTGCAAATAATGCATGGGTTGGATCAAAGTACGAGATCGAATGTACAATGTGTGGTGCCTGTGACAACCCATGCAACCAAACACCATCGCCACCACCACCACCACCACCACCTCCCTTTTTAGCACCGCCACCAACATCTTCCTCCTCCAATTGTCCTCCACCTCCACCATCTACGTATCCATACTCAACGCCGCCTCCACCGGGTGGTATTATTGGAAGCAGCAGCTATTACCCCCCTCCGGCGCCGTACAAAAGCTATCCAACAGGACCAGCGCCACCTCCTCCGAACCCAATTGTGCCGTACTTCCCATTTTACTATTACAGCCCACCACCACCACTGTCTGGGTCTCGACCATTGTCTAGTTCTACGACTTACTTGATCACTCTGCTTGTCATTTTCTTCGTATTTTTGCTCTGAAGCATGGTTAAGGCAATTGCATTGGATAATAAAGTGTCAGATTCACAGATTTAGGAGCTCGCAGATGTGAGACAAAGAGAGGGTTTTTATGACCAAAATAAGATAAATGATTGTGAATTTCATTATGCACAGATAAAAAAGAGAGAGTTTCTTTCTGGCAGGAGAAATTAAGGTTGATGATGACTGAAGTAAAAGCTCTCTCTCTCTCTCTCTCTCTCTCTGTGAAGAGTAATCTGTAAATTCTTGACAATTTATTATGTCTTGTTTTTCAATCAATTTCAATGAAACTTTATTAAGGATGCAAGGAAATTGCTCATAATATGTGCTGTTTGTCTTGTGTTCATGGTTATCAAAATCACTACAAGGAAATAAAATTAAAAAAAAAGGATAAAATACATTTTTGGTCCCTCAATTATGTATTTTGTATCAATTTGATCCTCAATCTTTTAATTGTGTCAATTTAGTCCATCAACTTCTCAATTTGTGTCACTCAGGTTCAATAGAAAACAGTAGTTGTAATTTATTAACAGAGATTGTCATGTGTATCTCATGTGATCACACTTGAGACGTATTCTTTATAAACTTTAGAGACTAAAGTAATACAAATTGTGAACTTGAATGACCAAACTGATTTGAGGGACCAAAGTGACCCTTCAACTGTGGTCATGTGCAGTCGTAGTATAGTGGTGAGTTAAAAAAAAAAAAGGTGTGGTCACGTAAATATCTATGTTAGTCAATTCAAATTATCGTTTTCAATTAGACAAAAGTGATAGATTGAAAAGTTGAGGAACCAAATTAACACAAATCAAATATTGAAAACCAAACTAACACAAATAACATAATTTAGGGACAAAATATATTTTACCCAAAAAAATACCACTTCACATTGTTTTGGGTCAGAGTACATATAGAAGAGGGAGATGGTGACATTTAAACCTTGCATCTATAAATAAGGTGAAAAAAATGAGCCCATTCTCTTGCCTTACCACATCATCTATATCTATATCTATAGCATGAGCCCTAGTCATTTATTTCTATGCTTTATTACCAACTATCAATGAATAGGCAATGAATGACCACCATTCAACAAAACAGAGAATTTCGAATAAATAAAACAAATTTCAATTCGAGAGTAGAAGGGTACAACAACAACTTGTCCATTTTCTCATGTAAAAAACTATTACTAGCACTAAAAATAAGCAAAAACAGAGCCACATGAAAGAGCCATCAATAGAAAGGCTGCTTGTTCTTCCTCTCCCAACTTCCTTCTCTGTTTTGCCATTGCTGTTGATGTTGATCTCGATCTGGGTCTGGGTCTCTGCAATACCACCTCTCTTCCCAGCGAAAACAATTTTCTCTTCACGGATTCGCCCAATTTGTTGCCTCTACCACCTGCTGAACTATGATGATTTTGATTCTGTTTCTGATGTTGGCTGTTGGTGCTACTTGGCTTCTTGGGTTTCTTGTCCTCTTTGTTAACACTCAGAATCACTCTTCTCTTCTTCCTGCTTTTGATCCCACATGCATTGCATAGTGACTGCACACACAAAAAAAAAACAGATCAGACAATCACAACGCAAAACAAAACCCCATTCATATAAGTAACCCATAAATCAAAACTCTCTCTCTCGCATACACACACATGTTGAAGATGAATCAGACCTTGGGGCCAGCTGGGCCACCTCTCCAAAGAGGGGTTTTGGTGGTACCGCAATCAGCGCAGGTCTTGACCTGATTTCCATCTGATGAAACCCTATCTGGGGTGTGGGTATTCATGTCTTCCGATTCTGATGATCCCTGCACCAGAACATCAAATTAAAGCAAATCAAAACCTGATCGCAAGGTAGCTGAACTGGATACACACACACACACACACACCCAGGTACCAAAATACAGGTATTTTCAGGATGATTAGAAGCTCGTGATCACTTACTTTGTCACTCAGATCCACCATTTTTACCACCTATTTGAGGATCTGCAACAACCCCAGAAGAAATTGACGAACCAACTGACTAGTAAACTAGGAATTGAAACACACATATGATTATAAACACCTGGATCAGGGCAGAACTACAGAGATCACAACACCACTCAAAGAAGAAGAAGAAGAAGAGAGAGAGAGGTTAATTTCTAGCAAAAACAACGGAGCCCCCAGAACCAAGAATAGCAAATCAAACCCACAGACCACACTTAGAGAGACTAGACTACGAGCTTCCCTAATTAGAAATGAATCAGACTGTTCATCTATAAATATATTTCAGAAGAAGAAGAGAGAGAGAGGGGTATTGAGGTAATGAACAATACACGAATTTTGCTAAGACAGAAACGAAGAGAGAGAAACGGTGAGAGAAAGAAAGAGAACCCTAGGCGGGGGGGAATGTAAAGTGACAAGAATACCCTCGGATCCAAATGTTTATGATCCAACATTTCACCCGCCAAAAAGGTCCTTTGAATGAAAAGGGCGCCATTGAAATTAGTTTTTGGATTGGACTGAATTAATATGGTAATGGAGAGGAATGTTTTGGTGCTGTGGCTGTGCACAAACTAGGGTTTTTATCAATTGCATCTAAGCCGTAGGATTTGATCATGCAACCACAGCTTATTAAATCAACATCAAGCCAGTTGGGAATGGTTGATTATTGATTAAGATTAATCTTAGGTTTCAGCCCTCGGAATAGCAATTTTGGTAATCCTACCACCAACTCTACTTCGTTCCTTAACCATTTATGAACAAGTAAGGTTGATTGAGACATAATTTGTTAAGTTAGTTTATTATTATCATGAAAACACAAAAAAAAACCCCGAGATTCTCATATGGACAAGTGTGCACATAGGTAATCACTAATCACTGTTACTCTCAAGTCGATCAACACCCCTAACCACCACCGCCCCCACTGCTTAATCGCACCCCAATCACCAAACAACAACCACTCAATTGAAATTAGAAATCAAAATAGGAAATGGGATCAAAAACACCCAATTGAAGTTAGAATCTAGTGGGGATGTTGTTGATCGGAGGATACGTGGTGGTAGAAGAGGTTAAAGGTTGCATGGGTGGTGGGTGACTGTGGTCTGCTGAGCACCATAGAGAGAGAGTGAAAATAGATGGGTGAAGATGGTGTTTGAGTGGTGGAAATGTGTGGTAAAAAGGGAGGCTGAAGTTGGCCTGTGGTGGGGTGATGGTGGTGCATTGTGATGAGGACAGAGAGAGAGAGAAGGGGGAGAGGGGTAGACTGAGACTAATTAGATTCAAATAGATGGTGAAATATGTCATTGTTGTTTGTGGTATTCCAAATATAGTAAAATTACTTATTGAAAATTTTGATTTGAAACATGTAATGTATAATAAAACAGTAACAATCAAGTACGAAACAGTTACACAGAAAATTGAAACAGTTACAGAATAATTAACAAAACATTTACAACAATCTTACCGAAACACGTAACTGTTTGTTTAAACAATATAAATACTAACCCGGTTGCAGAATAGGAATTGTTATTGAACTTTAAGTAGATCAATGTTAGTGTTTGACACTATTTCCTTAAGACAGATTTCGCCCCCACACACGGTGCTTATGGAATATAAAACGTTTGCCTCCCAGGATACAACAATCTTCACACGAGTAGAAATAGCACTCCAATCTACTCATCCAGCGAACTAGAAATTGTGTTGTGTACTCTAAAAAATGCAGACTTCCTTAATGGTGTATGCCTTAAATGACTAAGAATGTATTGGATGCAAAATGATTATGTGACTGGGTTATTTATAGAGAGAATGGTGACTAATCTGAACAGTCAAAATCTGAACGGATACAACCCAGCAGTCACATGTAGTCAGAAGACACTACTTGTGTAACTGTTCTGTATGAACAGACACAACTCAAATTTTGGACTGGAGGAAAGCAAAAAATCCGAACTAGTGCGATCCAACGGATATCAAAATTAAATTTCGGATTAAGAAATTTACGCCCAATTAATTAAACGATTTTTTTCCAAAAAAATAGAGCTTGGTCTAACCCACACCCACACCCACACCCGAGCCCGGCCGGTTCGTGGCATGACGGTAAAACTGAAGGTATGTAGGCGCTCGTTTCGCTCATAAAATTGTGGTACCCCTTAAGACCCAATCCCATAGAGCAAATTTGGTCTATATATGCCTATTTAGAACTTCTTCCTCAACCAATGTGGGATTAGTGCCAAATCTCACATTGCACAACCTTTATTTCCACATTTCAAGAAGGTTACTTTGGTGCCTATTTTCTCATTCATTTCTTACTCGATTTGAACAAATGAATATACCACATTATTCTCCTCACGAAGTAGAATACGAACCCACGAAAATTTACTCGAAATAACGAACGGGTCCCATTTTAATTTAGACTCAAAATCGACAAAAAAATTCAATTTTTATATTTAAAAAACTGTTCTGTGAAACTGTTTTCGTCCAACAGCTATAACATGCAAGTGTTCTAATTGAGGGACATAGAGACCAAATTTAACCTTACAGAACAAAGCAACAAGATGAAGGTGTGACACCTTAGGTGTCATAGATGTCTTCTCTGTATTTATGCATTAAAGCATATTGGCCCGTCATTTTACTCAATATCTTAGTACTTGGTAAAGGAAAAGACAACTCGACGCCATCAGAGTAAATCTCCCTCCCACCCATTTGATGCGGGTTTTGAAGCGATTTATGTGCACTGTTGGACGGTTTCTTCGGGCAATTTTGAGTTCTGTCGGTATGCTTGAATTTTAACTCAATCTTCTCAATTGGAAAATCATATTAGGCTTAAAGTTCAACCAATTCAATTAGAATAGAGGATGACCGAGGTTGAATCCACTTTTTTTTGTTTTAGTTCAACGGTCAGAGGTGTCTGAATCAGTTTAGGCGTGCCTCAACTAATCTTCCTCCCTGTTCTAGTCAAAGGAAAACTATTCATACCGAGACTAGAATATCCATAAATCCCTCGTGCCTTGACCCCAAAAAATTGCCATGGGGGATGAATCCACCACTATCACAGTGCATACCAATATTTGCATATGCATACAGTGATGGAGATTGTATACTATACTGACAAAATCTTATTCTTTGGTCAGTGTTTATCATGCCATTATTTTGATCCACACATGACAAACATTTACTGAAGTGACATACAAACGAGTGAAAATAACACATGAACAACTCCCACACAATGAGCAATAATAATGCTTTTCTGGAGACAAAATGCCCCCTAGATTGTCTTTCCTGTTGTATTATCATGGTCCTGTGCTCTAATTCACATGATCTTGGGGGTTGGGTTTGTGATCAGAACTTTCAGGAATGGGTTTGTAGATAGTGTCTGATATGTTGCTAAAAGTTGTCTTAATTATTATTACTTTCGATAATCTTGATTTGACACATGCCGTACCAATTTGATAAATTCGCCCAATTAAATGTCCAAAGACGGATTACTCAATCTCCAAAATCTAAGGTTTCTTATTTTTGTCTTCACATTTTGTCTTATTAGTTTTATACTAAAACAGGATTAGTGGAAAGAAGTGAGAGATTGAATCAAAGTGATATACATCTGGTTGTGTTTGGTTGACCGCACCATATCAAACAAATGCATTACAGCCATTAGCTTAGGCCATGGTATTGCCTTGCCTAAAGTACATAACATGCCTACAAAAGTGTCTGTATGATTGCGACAACGTAGTTTTTGTGGACCATTTCTCGGATTTTGCAATCTTTTGATGTTACTCTGCACTTCAATTGTGTTTAGAACTGGTTCAAGGCTAAACAATTCAAATTTAAAAAACTATTTGGAGACTAAATTTGATATAATTAATATCCTTTTATGCTCCGATTAATTGATGCAAATTCGACTGTAAGAACGTTTAAAAACTACTAAGAGTCGACATAAAAGTTATGCGGATAAAGGAAGGAGAGACTTAAGAGTTCACTGTTGGTGAGCCTGCCTTTCAAGTTGCTGAACTCTTGATCAGCAACATTATCTCAATCGAAAACCTATGAAAAAAAAATAAAATACAATGCACAGTCATATGATGAAACGACAAAACACTGCATATCTGAAATAGATACTCTCTTCCACCCAGAATTATATTTGAGCTTTCCATTCAAAATTGTTCTTGAGAATGGACAGAAAACAAGATAGAATTTGAAGAACAGTGGTCCAATGATTTAACTGGCACAATGAATCAATGGTCATGGTTCATCAACCTTGAGGTCATATCTGCTCTGGCTAATCCTCAGATTAGGCCTCCTCCACCAGCCTTTGTCTCCTTTATTGTGTTCAGTCATGTTGAAACAAGAAATGTCTTCTTGTCTAGGCCTGCTGAACCACCCATCATGCCCTGCAGGAGAAAAGGATAAAAGGGTGATGCCCTACCAAAAATACTGAATCCAGGCTTTGTGGGACAATCAAGAACTGAACTTACGGGTATCCAACGATCCATTCGGGTACATCTGATAAAATTGGGACGAGACTGAGAAAATTAATATGGCCCCTACACAAGGGTGACCCACAATTACATGTGATAGCTATCAGACACATTCACCTTAAAATTATTTGTACTTGAAGCATCAGATGTACCTCTGAATGTCCTTTTGTATGGTACATGCTGCCCATTGAACTATCTGTCATGTTTACATGGAAGACAAGGTTTGCAGAGTGGTCCCATTAACATGTGAGGAGCTGTGCCTTGTGTGGAAGCGTCGGCACTACAGTAAAGAAATGACAGCAAAATGCACGGAACTCTTATTATTGCATAGTTTTGAAGAGGCCGTTCATACATAAGCGATCTCATAATGCGTGCAAAAAGACTGTTTATGTGATTTAAATCTATGACTTACAAATTATAGAAGGACAACCTTATCTTGTCGCGACCTACCCTTTTACTCATATTATTCATCAATGTCATTATCTAATGCATGATAGGATAGAGGGTCTAGAGGCCTTCAAACTTTACCCGGGCATGAGATACTACAGTCTGAGGAATGATGGGACAAAGATATCAAATGAAGATAAATATAGCTTTAGAAGGATCTTCATAGATATCCAATTGGACATTTTTTTGTTTTTTTTTAACGGTGAGTATTCGGACAAGTTTATGTGCATTTCAATTAATTCTTTCCTTAATTTGGTCAAAGACAGATTATTCACTCCGGGATTAGATTATTCACTCCGGGATAAATTTCTCATGACCTGACCCCAAAACATGGTTCAAAGTATTGGTCAATACCGATATGAGTCAGCCGAGTCGTATCAGTCTCAGCACCTTCGGAGACGATACCGTTACACGATACGTATAAACCCTGAATCTCGCACAACTCGGCTGAGTCGTCCGAGTTATATTCGAATCAATCCCGAGTCGCCGAAATATCGTCACGGAATTGACCGATATGGTTCCACGACACTGTGATATGTCTTGAATTTCTCATCATGTTCAACATTTTCTTCTAAATTGTATCGCCCGATACCGCGCCGCGATGCCGCGACCGATGTGTCTCAGAGCTCTCCGAGTTGATGGCTGATACCGCGACCTTGAACCATGCCCCAAAGGGTTACCAATATTCGAACTCAAGATATCTGAATTTATAACTCGTCTATGTTACCACTTGAGTTATTTCTTGAAATTTTGGACATTTTTCTCTGGATTATCGGAGAAGGTCCTAAGCTATCACCTAGATAGAAAAAACAACCGAGTCTATAAAAGCTTGGATTCCATTAGATATGCTCATGATCATCACCAGACATGCATGAATGTGCTGGTGCTGGTTAATGTCTAGTAAGTTTATTTAATCATTCAGCATCGTCAACTTGACATGCATTCTTGTGAGACAATCACTTATACATCTTCAACCCTATATTTTGCATATACACATCTCGTGTGCCACGATTTCTAACATAAAGAATATTGTAAAGGATAAAGATGTGACATACAAACATACTTGGGTTTTACACAATGGTCTCCAATATTTTACGATTCAAAACATAATATATAACACGAGAAAGGAAAGAGAGTATATATTACAGTGCTATCTTATAATATATTCTATTTCGAAAGAGGGTTTTCACATATGTACTATAAATAACACGATTTTCATATAAATATTGAAGAGAATTGAATTTATTCTTCGGTCACCCTTGACACTTGAGTTTAAGTCCTAACATGCGCTCCTCCATAACGTTCTAGCCGTTAGTTTTTTAAGCATTCATATATACAAGTAAATAGCAACGCGTAGTAGTTAGTGCGCACATACATACACACAAACATACAGAAATTCACGTGAAATTAAATGAGTTAAGAGTGAGATATCAAATCTAAATGAAATCTAAATAAAAATTGACTCTTACCTTTAAAAACCTTCTTTTTACAGGTACATTTAGGTTTTGGATTTGGCATGACCCACTACACCATACACTACAAAATAGCAAACAGTAAAAGGTATGCATATTTTACAGTATCTAAAACTTTTGTATGTGCTTACTTTTTCATGTCATGTTGAGGGCTAAAATGTCGTCACTTTCGTCACCGCCATCACCGCTACCACAGTCATTGCCACCCACCACAACCATCATCATCTCTTACCACCACCACTGTCGCCCACCACCTCTCACCCCCACTACAAACCAATACTTAAATTCATTTATCTCTTCTCTATATTTGTGATTTGATTTTGGATATGAATACAAATATATTTATTGTTTACCATTTTTTATTACACTGTACCTTCAGGCACAGGCAATAACTAGTAATAGAATATAACAAAACAATAAAATAATAAACTTTTCACATGATACATTATAATTTGAATAAATAAAAGAAGTATGATAGGTGGATACCAAAACGTAAATTTTCGGTACCATGGCTCTTATCCATTCTCTATATATACAAAGGATTGGCCTTCTCTTTGTGACATTGCTAGAGCTTTCTGTTGGAAATAAATGGCAGAAAGCTCATCAGTTGGAGAGACACACACTTATGAGTTTGATCATGAACCCTCTTCTTCTTCTTCTTCTTCAATGAAGCTCTTTGGTTTTCCAGTGACTGCCTGTGACAAATCCCCGGTGACAGTCCACCATGATCTTGACAACAAAAAATTTGAGTGTCAATATTGTCACCGTGGATTCCTGAATTCTCAAGCATTGGGTGGCCATCAGAACGCACACAAGAAGGAACGGCAAAGAGCGAAGAGGGCTCAGTTGATGGCTGATCATCATAATCGACGGTTCAGAGCGCCTGTTCCGATTGTCAGTGCACATGGAGTTCGATCAGGACCGTTCATTTGGTCCAGTGGACCTACAAGTATTAGTGCCTACGGTGCACGGTTCAGGACACCAGCTGAGTTCTGTGCATATCCACCACAGGCATTGTTGTCAAGGGAAACTTTGAGTTTTCCTGATAGAGTCCATATCGGACGGCCATATCAGCTTGCTGATGTGGGCCCAGATGTTGTGGGGTTCTCAAGATCAGCGAGGAGTTCAGAAATGGACGATGGAGTGGACGTTGATCTTCATCTATGATTTGCACCACCCTTAACCTTATGATGAGCCGAGATACATGGTATCATATAAAATGGCAAAAGTTTTGGTCTAAAACCCTTTCTGATCGAACCAAGGCTTTTCTCTTTCTTTCTTTTTTTTTTTCCATCTTTTTAATGCTAATTTTCTTTGAGACGATCAATTAGGTTTTTGTGTTAGAAATAAGGGTAATTTATAATTTATCCTTAAAGTATGTACATAACTTCTATTTGGTCCCTGAAATTTTAACTAATACAATTATATCCTCAAAATTTTAACCGAGTTTCAATCTAATCCTTCCATTCATATATATTAATTTGTTCCGACAGAAAGACATCATAAAACTTGCCCTTTCAAATATATTTGTTCTGGAAAAAATCTCTCTCTCAAAGACATTAATATTTTTCTCTTTTTTCTCACAATGCCCCTCAAACTCTCTCATTCTATATATGTATTTTTTTTTTTTTTGGTTTGTTTTCCTTTTTATCTCAAAATTAGATGAAATAAAGTAAAATTGTATAGCCTAAATGTAACAAATTTTGCATCAAACAAATATACTTTTTTGCCCAAGTCATGTGAAAGTCACAAAAGACTATTCTATCACAATAAATTGGTGAATATTGATTTAAGGACTAAATTAAATCTCAATTAAAACTATGAAGACTTGATTGTTACAATTGAAACTTCAAAGACCAAATAATAATTTTTGAGGGTATAATTTATAATTTACCTAGAAGTATAGGTGGGTTGAATGTGATTGTGTGCCTTTTGGCTTTTAGCCATACAATTATTGATAAAAGTTATAGACCATATAGCGATGGGTTTATCCTATTTCATGATGGGATTGTCCCGGGACTGTATATAAGTCTAATAATAAACTTCGGCAAACCACAAGTTTTGCAAGATTATCAAGCTTATTACTCTCTAAATCGGCCGGTTGGGTCGCAAATATTGTCACATATGAAATAGTGTTTGATGGTATTGATTTTCTATTATAGATGGAAAGCGGGACTTGGGTATGTTATAGAATAGAAAAGGGATGACATTGTTTTTGAGAAGTAAAAGATATGCTCCAAACAAATAGCAGTATGATGGTAGATGACATTGTTTGTGACAGAGTACGCATAAATTTTATATGCGGCACGTTAACACACACAAAATCATCACAATATTAACTTGCATATGACACAATCAACTAACAAACAAAAGAACGACTTAGTACATGAAACTCCCGTCACTACGAGATTAACTAACACGAATGTTAATTAAATAGGTTCAGGTAGGTTAGTGCTAAATATGAATATAAAGAAAATGTCTATTTTTATCTTTTTTATTTCATGATTTATTAATATAATATAGGAATTGAAAATTAAATTGTTTGATTAGGTTTTGAAAGGATATGGATCAAGTAACTAATATGTGGCAAATTTTGTTGGGATAAAAGAAAGTGTTAGTCTTGCAATTCGATTTACAAATTACATGAATATAATACAAATTCGATTTACACTTTTTTAGAGTGAATTATAGTACTTCAAGGAATATAACTTATGGAATAAGGTAGTTAGCAGGCCAACACACACTAATAAGTAAAGGATATGCTCCAAACCCTCTCGAGGGTACATTCAATTCAGGGCAACTCAAGTTAATTAGAGGCCTAAAGCATAAATATTAAATAGAGGTTTTTTTATTTTATTTTTTAAAAAAATAATAATTTATTTTTAATTTTCTATGTGAGAGAGAGACAAAAAAATGATGTGTTAATATTGTCGAGAAAGAGATTTCAACTTTTACTTTTGTTTTTTACCACAAAGAATGAGAGAGAGTGTTTAATTTCAACTTTTGTTTTTTTTTTTTTTTTACTGGAGAGAGAGAGAGAGAGGGTGGTAGTAAATATGAGTTGAATTTTGAGTATTTTTTTATTTTTTTAATTTCTAAGTTTTTTATGTTATGGATTGGATTATAGACCCAAATTATTGTAATAAAAATTTTGATTGGATTTAATTTTTTAGAGCTTTTTTGTATGGTT
The DNA here is from genome assembly GCA_951799425.1 of Ilex aquifolium. Lineage (NCBI taxonomy): Eukaryota > Viridiplantae > Streptophyta > Magnoliopsida > Aquifoliales > Aquifoliaceae > Ilex > Ilex aquifolium. The sequence continues at coordinate 2,060,050 of OX637397.1, read as the reverse complement.
TAAAATTTAATGGATTTAATTTTTTTTGTGGGTTAGTGATGTACCTAAAATTATGGGACCTTCTAAAAATTTAGGGTCTAAAACCCATGTTTTTTTTTTTTTCATACCGTTGGGCCGGCCCTGATTCAATTTCTCTTTATTTCCAAGTTTAATCAAGGTAGATTGGCCTGCCTTTGGGTATGTCAAAAATCAGATTTAAATCAATCATTGGCATCAGTAAAGTTGAAATTGTAAATAATTATGCTGATGAACAAGATTACTTGAACTTGCAGCAAGCTTGAAGCTTGACAAATAAAACAAGCAACCTCTATATATGCAAAGTCAACCATGTAGGTGGGGTTTTAAACCCTTTTAATTAACAATATGTACTTTTTTTGTTTAATAATTATCATTAATAAGTTTGATATTACAATAATGAGGATATGACCCTCACCTTTTGTGCTTAGACACTGGATAAACCTGTAACCATTGACCTTCCAGAAGAAAACCACAATGGACCAGCCATAACACAAATTCTATACTAAACAAGCAAATTGCACCCGCTAAATTAGGAGGAATGAGACCTTTTAGGTTGAACACACATCTCTCTCTCTCTCTCTCTCTCACACACACACACACACCCCTTCAAACAATTCAAAAGCAGCAAAATTCTCTCTCTTCAACTATAGAATGCAGTCATTCGCCATCTCATTAGCCCAAGCAAAGTAAAACCATCCCCATCTCTCTCCTCTAAACATAAAACCTTAAGGTCCTTAGCCCTTAAAATATATTCGCCTTCCATTTCTCTCTCTCTCTCTAAACCTCTTATCTTTTCAGCCTATCCACCCTCCCTTTCCCTACCTCTACTTCTTCCTTCACACCCCCTTCTCTCTCTCTCGCTCTCTCTCCCACACACACATATGCAGATACGTTCCATGGAAACCACGAGAGAGACGGATGAGAGCGGACCGGCCTACTGGTCCTCCATCCCAGACCAAAAGCCTGTTAAATCCATGAAACCCCATAATTCCAATCCTGTTTATCGTATACCTGACCCTCCCCGCAACGGCAGGCTTACATCTTCCACACCATCGCTTACATTGTCGACATGGCGCTTTGGCGATGCAGAAATGAAGAGAAAGAAGCGAATTTCTTCGTACAAGGCCTACGCCATTGAAGGCAAAGTGAAAGCTTCTATACGTAGAAGCTTTCGTTGGGTCAAGAACAAGTACTCGTCCATCGTGCATGGCTGCAATTAGTTTCCATGCAGTGCACACTGAAACGTGGAGGATTGTGTGTTTTTGACGGACCTGACGTTGATGATCATCTTCTTATATATGCCCATTTGTCTCATTGATTGTGTAATTACAAAACCTTTCTCTGTCATCTTGAAATTTTTTTCTTCCTCAAGTTCTAAGAAATCATGACAGCTTAAATAGACAATAGGTTTATATCATTATTTGTGGCAATGTGTATGCAATATATACAACTTTTGTAATTAGTCATGACAATACTGAAATTCTTTTAATTCATGACAACTAGCATGTGATGAAAAGATTCAACATTTCACCTCATTTTTTTGCTTTTAATTATGTCGTGTCGGATGAAGTGGCTTCGTGTTAAGTCTTAACGGGTTTGTGTTAAAAAATAATTTGCCCATACCCGATTCGTTCAGTAATTTGTATCTAACGATTCGTGTCATATCAAGTTCATATTATGTATGAATCGTGTATAACCCGGTATATGAACGAGTCATGTCATATATTTCTTTTGATTGGTTTCACCCATGCATGTTTCGTTTACTAATCGTGTCGGATCGATTTACTCGTTTACGAAATAAGTGGTTTAAAAAAGATTTAAATCCTCTATTTTGTTGTTGTGTTCTTATTGTATTTATGAGATGTGTCATACTTTGACACCTTTACTTTTAATGCCTAACATATTGGTGAAGCATATCCACGAAAATATATAAGAAGAGAGTTTTCAATTTTCTAATCATCGTCTTCTTATTCTTTTTTATTAAGATCTCATATCGATTAAATATAGATTTGGATGTGTGTATATATACTCTAAACTACACTTCTATTTTTAGCTGGTTTTCGAAGGCAAATGCTACCCATGGATCTTTATCAATTGGTATCAAAGTCTGCGGTTCTGTCCCTCGCTTATAGAATCACTAGTCATAACCCGTGCCTGAAGGCACTATAGAACAAAAAATTCGAGTCCTAAAAAATTGATATCACTATATTAAATAATAATTTTTATTTCCTTCATTTATTTGATTAAATCATTCAAAATTTATTTTTACTCATTATTTTCTTAAAGATATTGATAAAATTTTCTCAAAATATGTAATTCGATAAATTTTTTTAGCAGATCTATACTATCGTGTATGAATAATATCTGAAATAAAAGTTATGTTAAATTATAAATTAATCAAATATTAAATGGTTGAGCATGTGATAGAAATGAGTGATGTGACGGTTTTGGGGGGGAAATGTATAGGGGATAAAATTCAACTTCCTATGTGTTTTATTATATAGATTCGTATAGATATAAGGGAAAATTTCATCCAGATCCCCTGTAGTTAGGTCTAAATTCAATGACACATCCTTCCGATTTTGAAATTTCATTGTCACTCCCTATTAGTGATTGTCGGTTACATTGTTAATGGTGATAGTTGATTTATATAAATATCCTCGAGTATTTTATAGAGTAAATTTTATCCACACCCCTTATAAATAAACCGAACTTTAACAACACCCCATGTAAATAGACCTAACTTTAACAATAGTCTCTCTTGATTCTGAAATTTCAATGCACTCCTTTTTAGTTCTATTATATTAACTTTTATTTTGATCAATTTAATATTAAATTTTATCAAATTAATTTTCTTTATTTAATTTAAACTAAATTAACATTTCATCTCATCAAATCAACACAAAATTGATATTTAATTTTATCAAGTTAGCATTTAGTTATATTAATTTAATATTTCATTTCATCAAATTAATATTATTTCTTTAATTTAATATTAAGTTATTATTTATTTTTATCAAATTGACATTCAATTTTATTAAATTAAACTATATAATTTATTAAATAGAATATTAAATTCCATTAATTTAAAATTTAACCTTATCAAATTAATGTCATTTCTTTAATTTAACACCAAATGAACATTCAATTTTATTAAAACAACATTTAATTTTATTCAATTAACATTAAATTCAATCAAATTAATATTTAATTTTATCAAATTAAAACTAAATTAATATTTAAATTTATCAAAATCAAAATCAAATTTATTCAATTAATATTAAATTTTATCAAATAATTTTAAATTTTATATATGAAGTATTAAGTATGATGTGTGAAGAGCGGTCGGGCAACGTTGTGGAGGATATATGATATCAGAGGAATTAGAAATTGATGAGATTTTGACATTGACTTTATCAATTGTAATTTTTATTATAGAAAAATCATTTTTAACTATAAAAATTATTATGATAAAAAATTATAAAAACTTGATTATGTAACCAAATGAGTGAAAATATGATGACTAATGTTATAACAAAGTTATAATAAAACGTTTTAAAATAAAAAATTCATTGGGATAATATAATGATTAAAATTATGTTTGTTGGCTGGCTAGCGCATTTATAATGGGAAAAAAATTGATGACATTTTAGTCTATTTACATAATAAAGGGTAATTTTAGTATTTTCACAAAATATTTAGTTAAATCATTATTTTATCTACTGATAGAGACAAAAGTTATTGTTATAGGGGTTGTCATTGAATTTAGACTCAACTACATGGTGTTTAGATGAAATTTTCCCTAGATATAACATGTAGATATAGTATGTCTTCGATCTTTGTACTATATATATATATGTATAGTAAAGATGTGTGTGTGATATGAACAGTAAAGATGGAGAGCATATGCATTAGGATAGAATTTTGGGAGGGACATGTGTCTCAGTTTGGAAAGAGAATCATGAAAGATGAGAGTGTGGGAGACAGTAAATGTCTCAGTATAGAAAATGATCCCTTAACATAGGAAATAAAATAAGGAAAATAATGATAAGAGTTGTAATCTGTATTTTAGGGAGAGAGAGAGAGAGACAAAGTTGAGGAATGAGAGATCGCTTAATTGTCGGATTTGATTGGGTTGGAGAATTAAATTTAGGGATGTTAGTTTTGGAAAGTAAAAGTTTTGAGCGGCAATAAATTTTCAAGAGCTAATATGGTACGTCGGATCGAAACGATCTGAGACGTCAATAGCTTAAGACAGTTTGAAATATCGTCGACCGTTGGATGATGCCTTTTTTGAGCTCAAAACGATCTGAGCCGCTCTTTGTCTCTTGAATTCAAAATCGTTCTACTTTATTATATAGATAATATAATGTTAGAGTAATGCTATTGAGACCTAATTTACTGACATAATTTGTTGACCTAATTCACTGTGATATTTGGATTAATTGAAGGTTCTATCAAATATTGGAACTCGGTATTGATCCAATGATTCCTATGAAGCCACATCATTATGTCAGTAAATTAAACCAATTTTTTAGGTTCAAATAATATTATTCATAATGTTATCTAAATAATAAAGTAGAACGATTTTGAATTTAAAATATAAAGAGTGGCTGGGATCGTTTCGTGATTAAAAAAAGCATCATCCAACGAACGAAACTATTTCAAATTGTCTTAAGCTATTGACGTCTCAGATCATCTCAAAATTTTTGATCCAACGCACCAAATTAGCTCTCAAATTTTTTATCCCTCCCAAAATATTTCTTTTCTTTTAATCCCTCAATCACTGGATGTCAGGAAATCGCTATCCATTTATTTTGTTCTCTCCCTTAATTTACTCTACAAGTAACCCTTTTCCATACTCAAACGACTCCTCCCTAATCTACCCCTGATATCCCATACCCATATCTCCCCTAACTCTCTCTCTATCTCTCTCTCTCTCTCTCACTTTTCTCTCACATTGTTTCTCTGTCCTCGACGCTTGCCCTAATCCCCCTCTAATCTCTCTCTCTCTCTCTCTCTCTCTCTCTCCTTCAATAGTGCGGCAACCACAGTCGCCACCACCGAACAACACCCCACACCCTCGCAACACTATCGAAAGCCTCCCTCAGCCGCCAACGACCACCAAAAAAAGAGGGTGTGGCCTGCTATGGACGACAAAAATAGCCACAATCTCTCTTTGCCTTCATCTCTCTCTGTCCATCGCCTTCCATCAACCAAACCCAATCCAATCAAACCCCAGGACCCTTACCTTCAATAGCTCCATTGATACATGACCATCAGAAACAGCCAATCAATCCCCAACCTCCGCCACGACCCCAACACTACTACTGCTACTATCCCTATGTTGGGTTAAGATGAAATATGGTCAGATCTTGCTTTGCTGAAGAAGAAGACGTTAGAGATTCGACAAGTACCCATGTCGCAATTCCTCTCGGTATGCACTGATTCAATTTTTTAATTTATTTTCTGTATCGAAGCTTTGTGTTGTTGTTTCAAAATCTGTCTTTTGTTTGTTTGGAAGTCTGGATGTTTTTTTTTTTTTTTTTTTTGATTTGGCATTTTCTGAAAATAGTGAAATAACAAACGGAATGCCACCAACTACCACCATCGACGAGGTATGTCCCCTTTCCCTCTGCTCCCTCTCTTTGCTATTTCCCTTCCCACATTGACTCTACCCCAACCCCACAACCCCGATCCCCTCCACCACAATATGCTATTAAAGTTTGTCTGTTCATTGACATTTCTTTGAAGTCGTGAAATTCACCTATTTCAGAAGCTAAGAGAAGAATCGAGGGCGCAGTCGACTTAGTTAGGGAATGGGTACACCGGGGGCTCGAAGTTGAGAACCACCCCTTCCTATATTCGCACACACCACCTGTTTGATAGAAATCTTCACTTAAATTAAATTCATTTTTTTGTATTGTAGGCTTTATTGGTTATGTCGTTGATATTGATATTGGTGTTATCATTGCTTTAGAGTGGTATTAGTGTTGTTGAACCATTAGTGATAGCATTTGGATGACATATGAGCTTACGAGCAGAGGTAATAGCTTTTGTAGAGGTATGTCGTGGCATCTTACTACTTTGGAAAACTTCTTTGACTAAAATTATGGAAGCAGGTACACATCTACAACTTTTCTTGATTGATTATTTCTATAGTCTATATAATCGAACTCATGAATTTGGTGATTTCTTGGGCCCCAAGTTAAAACAATGAAACAAGAAATCCATTTTGGTGTCTAAGAAATATTGGATTGGTTGTAAATTTGTATATGAAGATGTTCTTTCTAGCTATTTTTTAACATTCTTTTTTACCCAAGAGTTGGTGACTGAGTATGTAATGCCCAATACAGGTATATGTTTGGACCAATCTAATAAATAAATAGATAAATAAAAATGAGCAAATTATTTAGAAATTTAGAATTAGTTGTACGTGGATGCCTTATGGTTAAATTATATATATATATTTAGTATATTGGGTACCAAGGGTAATTATAAAATAAGAATAATAATAATAAAAAAAAAATGAGGAAGTTATTGAAAAAATTTAAAATTGGTTGTACGCTAATATGTTATGGTTAAAACTGTAATTCTAAGAAATTAGAGGGACTTAAGTAACATTTAAGGGAGATAACTATCGTGTCTTTTAAGTAAATTGACTACCCTAGGTTGCCTCATATATTATTAGTATTGTTGGGCTGAAAGGAATAGGCGGCGGCAGAGAGAAAGAAAGAAAAAGAGAGACAGAGAGAAGGTAGAAAGAAGAACAAAAGGAAAAAAAAAAAGGGGATTAGACTCATTAAAGGTATGAATTCATTAATTATTGGTAGGTTTGTAAGTTATTCAATTACATAGTATTAAGGTTATCATAAATAGTGATAAGGAATACACACACACACACACATATATATATATGTGTGTGTTCATGGTGAAGAATAGTGATGAATGTATAAATAGGTTTTATTGGAAGTTGTTAATTTAAGTGTTTTGAAACCTAATATAGATTTATTGTTTTAGAGGTCTTTAAAGAATTTATTTTTAATGTCTTACAAAGCAAAAAGAAAACAAAAGAGAAGAAGGAAGAAAAGTTGCAGAACCTGCAACTTTCGGTGGGTGAAGAAGATGGATTACTTTTAATTACAAAAACATACCCTTTAGTTTCAAAGAATTTTATTTTGACTCTTATACTCTTCTAAACTTAATTTTAACCATTTTTGTTTTACTTGGTAAGTTGAAAGAATGAAATTTTGGAAAAGTTATGGCAGTCTGGATGACATAAAACTTGTTTTTCAAGGAAATTGCACTTTGACCCCAAACGTTTCAAAAATTATGATTCGACCCCAAAATTTTAGAAATTTTTTTCTAAACAGCCCAGAATACTTCTATACCTTATTACCTTGTATGAGGAAAGATATTTATATGTAAATGATATATTAAGTATATATCAATAGATATGAGGTACGTAAATTAAATATAGAAGTGCGAAATGACGAAATTAGGAATAGGGATTGATTGTTATATGTTATTTTGGATTAGGTGGTGATTGCATTGAGGTGGAGAGAGAGTGCTTTGAATTGGCGTTTGAAAATCAAGGTGAGTAATTTACTACTTCTTCTGGGAGGATTTTCTATATTAAATGTGTGGGTGCATGCGTGTGGATTTTTCATATATATGATATATGTGTTGATGTTTGAGATTGCTATTGAATGTTTTGAAATTGTGAACTGTTATACATGTGAATTTTGGAAAACTTGTGGGAAAATTTTATATCATTACTTTGGTGATGAAATGAAAATTTTGTGTGCGTTGGGATTAAAACTACAGTTTTGGTGTGTGTGGAAATCATGTTTATAAGACGGGGACTGGGGTTACCAGGTCTAAGTGGTAACAAGCGACTGGGACTGTGGTTATCAGGTCTAAGTGGTAACAAGCGACTGGGACTGGGGTTACCAGGTCTAAATGGTAACAAGTGACTAAGCCAGTTACCAGGCTAGTGGTAACAAGAGACGGGGTCAGTCATCAGGCTAGTGATGACAAGAGACTGGGCCAGTTTCTAGGCTAATGGTAACAAGAGACTGGGCCAGTTACTAGGCTAGTGATAACAAACATGATTCGACAAATGTATTTGAGACTGAATGTGTGTGTGAGTGTTTTGGGTTATAAATGTCTTTTTATTTATAAAGTTATTTGTGATCATGAGATTATTTTGTTTACATGATTATGTGGGAGGAATTGTGGTACAATTTGTTGTACTTATGTATATATATAAAAGTTTATTTTTTTTGTATATAAATGGTGGGATTTATTTTCACATCTCATTAGAGGTGGTTGCTATTCACGGGCCTTTGTGCTCACCCAAACATTTAACATTTTTCAGGTGAGGATCAGGGTGAGGAGTAAGTCCACAGATAGACAAGAGATTAGAGGAATCGAAGATTTATTTTATTATAGGTCTTCAGGAATAAAAATCTTTTATAATTTTGAGACAAATGTTTAATTATTTTGGGAACAATATTGCTTATGTTTAGAGTAGTGAACTTTATGGTTTAATTATTGTTTTACATGAGTTTAATAATGACGTCGGTGATGTTTAGTTTATTCCTCTGGTATTTATTAGGTCGATGGATTAGATCACTTTATTATTTGTCTTCCGCTGTATTTTGCATTTTATTATGCACCGGGATGGTTGGTTAAGGCTTTGGTGGCCGGTCCGTCGCCCACCCTATGTGATCCGGGGTGGGGGTGTGACAGAGTAGTTATTTTATTGAGATGAGGAATGGATTTAATCTACTAATCTTTATTAGACATAAAAATCACATTACCCAAGGACGAGATTTGAACGGTGTTTGTTACAATTACTTTGTCACAGTCCTCATTTGAACGGTGTTTTTATTCGATTAAACTAGAGAGAGAAACTCAAAAAGTGTCTACTAAAAATGAATCCTTTAGCATGAGGTGAAATGGTTTTTCTTAATTTTTCAATGTTGTTGCAGGCACCCGCAATACGGTTCAATTTGTTTTCAACAGTACCATTGAATTCCATCTTCTCTGATGTAATTTTTTCCCAGCAACATCCTTTTTTTGCTAGCAGTGTTTTGCTTATATTTCAACCCAGGGGCAGACCATATAGAAATGGAAAAGTAATTTTGATTGATCACAAAGCTGCGATGAGGAGCACAACCAAGGATTTCGCAATGGCCTGAGTTGATTTCATTGCTTGAGTTCCTGATATATTTGTAATGGCTTGAACTTCAATTATTTCAGTTTAATCATGTTAATTTCTATTACAATCAATTGATATCCGATGTGTATGCATAGATTCGACATTTTCAAAGTTATACTCTGCTTTCCAATCATTTTTTTTCCCAGAGTTTAAAAGTTGTAGGTTCTTTGTTTTTTGCAATTTGTGGGACTGAGTGTGACTATCTATTTGATATGTTCAACATCGGCACAATAGTTGTATTATAAGGCATCGATGATTGGAGTGGTGATTAGGGAAAATAAAATCGAATTGGGAAAGAAGTGAATTGGACTGTGAATGACTGGAGAACATGGGTAGCGGATCTCTTGGAAAATTAAATTATTTGGTATTCTTAAGAGGCATGTAGTGGTCTTTTTGGCATAAGATTGGTCATGGATGTTTGTGGTAGTGGTTGTTAAGATAGAATGTGGTCAACTAGAAGGGTCACTCGGATGCGGTGTATGCACACAAAAGATGGGGTGGTGGAAATGTGGATGCGAGTTTAATGGCAAGTTTGGAAGGATTAATGATGGTGGAATATTGGAGAGAGAAATTTGGGGAAGTATCTCAAAATTCAAAAGTTTTCCAAATTATAAAACAGTAGTAGTGATTACCGAAATTAGGAGATCAGTGACGAGATTGATGGCGGATTCTATGAGAATTCTTTCCACCAGAGTTAACTTTTTCATATTATTTGCTGCTCTTTATTTTTTGAAATCAACTGTTATGCGTTCTTTATTTTAGGTGAAACATGAAGAAAGTGGTAGATTCCAAGGGATGCGTATTGTCATAGTGTCTGGTACAACTTCAAAGGAGGGATTAAACGCATCCTAAGTTTTGTGGTGAAGATCTATTTGGTTTTGACAACTGCTAAGGACATCTCATGATAAGTCAATGGGGGTGTGGTGGTGGAGGCTTTTAGGGAATAAAATTACAAAAGTCTATCTTCAATACTACAAAAATCCCAATACTAGTTACAAAAATTAAAAGAGATTGTTTTATTTTATTTTTTTTAAAATATATATTGATTGGTGTTAGAATATTTTAACTAAAAAAGTGTTTTATATGTGTGGTAACTCAATCCCACATCGACTAAATATCCAAAAGTACTTGGGTATATATATATATTAGTGTTATCTAGCCTTTGAATTAAGAGAGATCTTGGGACTCTCACGTGCGCAGAGGTGAGACTAGCGGAAGATATACGGATTTCACGTGGGTATATATAGAATCTACAAACCACACTGTTGGCCCTACTTCTGTCATTACTTCTATATTAAAATTTCAGTTGCTGAATACCAAAAACTTCCAACGGCTAGTATTCCAACAGCCATATTTTAATTTATTATCCAATTAAATATAAAAATAATTACAGCCTATTAAACATATATATATATATACAATCTGAAATCAGCTATCTTTTCTTATATAAGTTTATGAGCAATATTTGAAGGTGTGTGTGAAGCTTCCACTTCATTCGATTGTGCAGATCTGAGTGAAGCAACAGTCAATATGCTGGGCTGTTGTATCTTGGGGACGACGCGTTACTGCCTTCTGCGCTATGATTCTTTCATAAAGGGGCGCGAATCGTCTTAAGAGAGAGCGACCTAGTCCGCGCCTCACCCTGCCGTTTACTTTATTTGCATCCAATTTTTCCAACAATTGACGATGGTCAAAACTTTGTGTTATGGATCGGCTTCATGTATGTACAAATAGTTGTAATTTTTTTTTCAAGTTATATAGTGCATTTAGGTACGAACAATTGCTAATCTATATAATAAAGTAGCTTACAATTCAAATCTCAAAAGATAAACAAAATGACTTTTACTTTTCGCAGTTCAGATCGTTTTAAATTTTACTTTAAAGTTAATCTAACGGCTACTATTAACACCCTAAATTTAATAGGAAAAATAGACCCCTAAGGGTGTGTTTGGAGTGACTTTTTAAAAATACTTCTAAAAATTATTTCTCATAAGTACTTTAAAAAAAAAATTAGTGTTTGAAATCGCCCCCACCACTGCCTCTATCACAACCACCCCCACCACCATCACCACCACCATCGCCACCACCACCGCCGTCGCCACCACCATCACTGTCGCCACCGCCGCCATCGCCGCCGCCACCACCATCACTGTCGCCGCCGTCGCCACCGCCGCCACCACCACCACCGCCAACCGCCACCACCACCACTACCACCGCTGTTGCCACCATCACCACCATTGCCACCGCCCCCACCACCACCATCGCCGCCACCCCCACCACCACTGCCGCCGCCGCCACTGCCGCAGTCGCTGCCACCATCACCACTATCGCCATCATCATCGTTGCCACCACCACCATCGCCGCCACCACCACCGCCACCTCCACCACCACCGCCGCCGCCACCACCACCACCATCGTCACCACCACCTCCATCATCGCCACCACCACCACCTCCGCCGTCGCCGTCGCCGCCACTACCACTGTCATCGCCGCCACCACCACTACCATCGTCGCCGCCGCCACCACCATCGTCGTCGCCGCCACCAACGCCATCGGCGTTGCCACCACCACCACGGTCATTGCCACTATTGACAATCATCACCGTCTCCTACCACCATCACCTCTCACCCTTACTACAACCGATGCTTAAATTCATTTCTCTCTCCTCTATATTTGTGATTTGATTTTGAATATAAATACAAATATTTTTATTGTTTACCATTTTTTATTATTCTGTGCCTTCAGGCACAGGTAATAACTAGTAATCCTATATAAGATAAGTTTGAACTTAAATATGTGTAGAAATTCATTGCAACTCTGATTTTCAATGGTGATTCTATCCATGGATTAATATCTCTTCCACTTATTCTTAATTTCTATTAGGAATACATCTTTTCTAAAGTGAGAGACTTGGTCACATCTCCTTCTTATGACCTCTCAGCCATATTAATTTTGTACTAGAATTCGATATTTCCTACATAAGATCCTAGTAATTTAACCATTTTTCTTTCTCTTTTTTTTTTCTATCATGGCAATGCATTACCCATTTCGGATTTAATGGACAACAATTATAAAATTTGGAGGTACGTGGTACAAAGCCTACAACGTTTCATCAGAAAAATCCCCAAAAAAGTCAAACTCCTCCCATCTGATCTGGTGGTTCTCAAAACATAAGAAATTGTTGCACCGGACCCACCACTCCCAATTAAGATTTTTTTTTTTTTTTTGGGTAAATACCTATTTGGAATTTGAAATCTCTCCCTCTATGCAAAAGAGACGTTACAAGCTTTTTAACCTTTTCTGAAGCAACAATTATTATTATTCTGCAATAATTCAATTTCAATATGTTTCTGTCTCTCCATTTAATGCTTGAATTAAGCGACCACCCAACATTCTTCCCCTACACACAAGAACGATAAGAGCTTTCACTGCTATCTCTGATCCAAAAACCTTCCATTCTCACCCTCTTCCTATCTCTAAAACTCTCTAATTTAACACACACACACACTCTCTACGTCTATTATCACCTGTATAGAGAGCTCCATGACCCAGAAGTTTTGTGGCATTGAGAGCAGAGAGAGGGAGAAGGTAAGAGAATGGAACTTGATTTCTCGTGCGTCTTGTAAGTCTTCTTGATTTGGGTTTGCGTTTATTTTTTTTGATAAAAAATTTACAATTAGGCTTTATGCTTTTGGGTTTGTACTTTGTATGTCCTATGATTATGAGTTACTGTTTGGTTGGTTTTGAATTTGATAATTTTATTGAAGAAGTATCTATTCTTCATCATCTCTGTCTACCTTGGTTCTTGAACAAAGTTACAGTCTTTAATTCAATTGGTCTCTGGGATTGATCCTAATCGCTCTGTTTGGTTGTTGAGAAACTGGGAGACTAGAAAAGAAACTCGATTTCTTGGTAACCAAATGGGATTAAGTTAGTATTTTTGCCTGCATTCTTTATTCTCCCCTTCTACTTATTAGTTTCGACATCTGGGCATTTGGGTAAGAAAAATGTCAGTAGTCCTTTAAGGATCTGTAGTTTGTATTGCTTTGACAGAGTTGGCTGCTTTTAGTATTCTCATGCTAAGTAACTGGGAGGATACATGATCTTAATTTTAATGGGATTTGAGATCTAGAACATAGAAAATCAAAGATATCGGTAGGGTAAGACTATGATGGAGATTAGGGTCTTCTAATCCTAATCTTCCTGTCATTGTCTTGCTATTAATAAGATAAACAGGGCCAAGCAAGTTTTCTAGGCACATTAGGGGATTGAAGAGAACCAAGTATATCGAGAAGTGATGGGCGATAGGCACTGAACATTTTCAACATCATGTTCTCATCTTTCTTGTTCTTGTTGGAGCTCACAGGTCTGAACTTCTGTGGCCAACAGAGTGTTAGACAACAATTGAGTGAAAGTTTCATGGGCCACGAGAAGTTCCAACTTTTTTTAACCCAACTTATTAATCGTTACCAATATTTTAGCATATTTTTTAACAAAAACCTCAACAAATTGCATGCATTTTTTTGGCCTTTTTTCATGAATAGAGAGCTGCAGAATCACTTAAAAAGGCTCATAAAGGTTCTTGGAAGCTTGGATGCGAGTCCTCAAACATTATCACCTGGATTTCCCTTTTGTGATGGATAAAACCCACGTAGAGGTCAATAACATTACAGAAGATGCAGTGTAAGCTTTCAGAGTATTAGGTGTTATGAGTTTTAGAAAGCATTAAATCAATCTAGGTATTTGATGAAATTGTTGGTGGATTTTGGTCATCGAGATTATGTTTCACTTTATTTCATTTGGAAGCACTACAAGCTTCTTTGTAGAGATTCAATGAAGTAAATCATTCTTCATATTGATCAGCTTGTAGATGACTTTTGGTTCCCAGGATAATGATTGTCTCAGCAGATGTTTCTTTCATAACTGTATTGAAGTGAGCTTAATTTCTGCATTTCAACATGAGGGCTGAGAAACAAAGTTCCAAGGGTGGAGGAGGCTATGTTGGTGGCATCTTCCAGCTTTTTGATTGGAATGCAAAATCTCGGAAAAAGTTGGTTTTCAGCAAGTCTAATTTACCAGGTATCATTGAACTCCATGAGCATAAATTATTTCTTGTTATATGATATGCACACATACCTGGTTATGTGTGTGACTTGTCGTTCTTTAGGTTTTTCTTTCTTTATTTTTTATTTGAATGGTTTTAAAGATTTTTGCCTCTCCTGTCTTTTCCTGTAGCACAATTGAAACAGAAGAAGAGAAGCGATGAGAATTTGCCAATGACTCAGCTTCATCTGGTGGTAATATGGCCATTTGATCCGTCTTACAATAATTTGTTTTGGTCTGATGTGGTGATTAATTGCCATACCCTAACATGTTCACACCCCTTGTCCAGATGGATGATGATGAACTTGTAGCTGGGTCAAGTTTCAAAGGGAGCAGTGATTACGGTTGTGCTTCATCTGTAACTGATGAGGAAATTACTTGTACTAAGGCACCTGGGGTAGTTGCCAGGCTTATGGGATTGGATTCCTTGCCGAAGCCTAATTTTCCGGATCCATACCGTACACCATTTTTTGACTCCCAATCTCTTCCAGATGCTCATTACTATAGAAAAAACCTTGAATTTCATCATGAGCATCAAAGAATGCAATCTGGCTGTCTGCCCAATAAGCAGGCTGCCCCTGGTGGAAATACCATCAAGCCAAAGCCGCAGAAGACTCTAAGCCGGCCAATTGAGAAGTTTCAAACTGAAAGTTTGCCTCCTAAATCAGCTAAATCAATTCCAATTACCCACCATAAGCTTTTGTCCCCTATCAAATGCCCTGGTTTCGTCCCAGCTATGAATGCAGCTCACATAATGGAAACAGCTGCTAAAATTATTGAGCTGGGACATCAGACAACTACTAAAGCAAAAAGGCCTCTAGTTGGCTCTTCTTCAGTTCCCTTGAGAGTCAAAGATTTGAAAGAGAAAGTGGACGCTGCTCAAAAACCATCCAAGCTTGCTGAAGCTTCTCGAAGGCCAGTTGATTACAATGCTGTTAAATATCTTAAGGGTCAATCAATGAACCAAAGTGTGAATGGATCAATAGATCCAACATTCCGGGTTTCTTCTAATCGAGAAACATGCTCCTCTGGTCTAAAGAACAAGGAAAAATCCATTTCGCTTGCACTTCAAGCAAAGGTCAATGTTCAGAAAAGAGAAGGCTTGAATACGAGTGGCACAAGAAATTTGTTTGGCCACCAGGAACAGAATGAAGTTATGTCAAGTCAGCTGTTTAAAAGCCAACAAAATACCCAAAAGAATTCTCATGGGAAACCTTCTACCCATTACACGTCAAGTGTTCTCAGGCAGAATAATCAGAAGCAGAACTGCTTAACGGATAGGGGAACGTTACCTTCAAAGCCCTTGGCATGCAACTCACAAGGTAGAAAAACTTCGTCTGGAGATTTGGCTTTTAGGAGACAGAAAAGCTCTAGTAAATCTGCAGGGAACGCCAAGATTATTTCCAGGAAGCCGGGCTTAGAAGTTATAGATGGTCCGAAAGAAGTCTCATGTTCTAGTAGAACCTCTGGCACTCGGAAGAAACGATCTATAGATGGAGATTTTCACTTAGAGAAAAGTCGGGATGTTGACAACATACTGATTGATAAAAATAGGAAGCCAACTAAAACTGATGAACTTCTGGATTGGGCTGAAGACAGCAGAAAGAAAGGAATGGATGTTGTGTCTTTTACATTCACAGCACCAATGACACGGTCAGTTCCTGGTCCAGGGACCTACCGGGAGGTGGTACAGAAAAGTAATGATTTTTGTACAGATTATCGAAGTAAAAAGCTGCTTCTCAACTCAGATGTTATGAGTAGTCCTATGTTTTCACGGGGATATAACTTGATAGGAGGTGATGCATTAAGCACTCTGTTGGAGCAAAAGCTAAGGGAATTAACTCGTGGAGTTGAGTCTTCAAGTCACAAAGCATCTGCTTTGAGTTCTCAGAATTCCATACCTGCTGACAAACTAGTAGCCACCGCGCCAGAGTTACATGACAAATGGAGCCAATACAGGGTACATACAGATAAATTCGGTGGCCAATTTGGACCTAGGCTTCCATCAAGTCCGCCCCAGGAACCCAAAGAGAATCATATGCCTCTGGTATATCTTATATGCTTACTGTCATTATTTGTCATCATTTCATTTCTTTTTAAGCTTTTTTTTTTTGCCTTCTTTTAAATCATATCTGAGTTGTGCTGCTTATATGTTCTTTTTCCTTGTTTTCCTATTTATATTAAAAGTTGGTAATTTTCCATGATACAATTACAAAACTTGCAATTCTTTTTTCCACGCCACCCCCAAAAAAAAACCACCCACCCATCGATTTCTTCAGACTGGATCCAGAGCATTTCTATCTCTTGTTTGCTCAAACCACTTTGAATTTATCAGTTCATGCTAATAAAACAACATAGTTTGAGTGCTTGCCGAATTCTACACGTATGACCTCAAATTATTTGCTGAATTCCCTTCTTAGTGATGGACACTTTAATATTGGCATGCGAAAAGTGAAAGCAAGTCACCAGGGTGAGTTAATGAACCTAGAGCTGGGCCTTTTCTAGTTACACCGGCTTACCCCAAAAAATAAAGAATCAGAAGAAAAAAGGATGTTCAACTTTAGAGTGCCCTTCTTAGTGTTGCTGATACCCCCCCCCCCCCCCCCCCTCCTTTTTTCTCTGGCTAATTTACTTAATTTTCCCAAACAACTCAGAGAGTTGAAGAATTCGAAGAGTCTAGCAGCAAGGATAGCAATGCCAGAAAGTTGCTCGAGTCTCGATACCCAAGTCCAATATCTGTTCTTGAATGTTCTTTTTATGCAGAAAGTTGCAACTCCTCAGATACTGCAGACACAAACAGTACAGAAGGTAAGAGTCGTGCAGCTATGTTTTAATTTAAATTTTTTGCTTTTATGAAGAAATTATCATTAAACAGAAGCACTTGGATATGCTCAATAAAATCCAGGTAGCAGGCAGTATACATCTGTCCAAGCTCAGGAGGTTGTTGATTTGAGTTCTTCAAGGAAGTTCCACTTAATCAAAGCTGATTCAGAGTTATCAGACTCAGCTTCTTCCGTCCCTGCCCTAGCTGTGGCTGGAAAGCATGCGACAGTCTTTCCTGTGAAAGATTCCACGGGATCAATCAAGTGGGAGCTGGAATATGTGAAGGAGATATTATCCAGTGTGGAGTTGATGTTTATGGATTTTGCATTGGGTCGGGCTCGTGAGATCGTTAACCCTCGTCTTTTTCATCACTTGGAAAGGCGAAAAGTGGTGTTGGACAGCAATGGGAACATGCCAAAGCGAAGGCGCAAGGTTTTATTTGATTGTGTGAGCGAGTGCATGGACATAAGATGCGGGCGGTATGTAGGTGGGGGATGGAGGACACGGGCAAAAGGGTTGTCAGTGATGAGAAGAAAGGAGAAATTGGCAGAAGAAGTGTACGAGGAGATTTCATGGTGGGAAGGCATGGGGAACTGTATGGTAGATGAGCTTGTAGACAAGGACATGAGCAGCCACTATGGAAGATGGCTTGACTTTGAGGTTGAAGCATTTGAACTCGGAGTGGAGATTGAGGGTCAGATACTTAATTCTTTGCTTAATGAAGTGGTTGCTGATATCTTGCCACTTAACAGCTTAACTGCAAGGACTCCGAGGTTGTAGACAAGGGCATGAGCAGCCAGTACGGAAGATGGCTCCACTTTGAGGTTGAAGCATATGAACTCGGGGTGGAGATCGAGGGTTGGATACTTAATTCTTTGCTTGATGGAGTGGTTGCTGAGATCTTGCCACTTTAATTGCTTGACTGCCAGGACTGCATGTAGATGAGGTTGTAGAGAAGGGCATGAGCAGCCAGTATGGAAGATGGCTCGACTTTGAGGTTTAAGCATTTGAACTCGGTGTGGAGATTGAGGGTCGGATACTTAATTCTTTGCTTGATGAAGTGCTGATATCTTGCCATTTTAACAGCTTGATTGTAAGTTTTCCTCATCTCCATTATCAGGCAGCCTCCACATTTGCTCATTCTTGGAGACTTGTCTTTTTGGATTTCGATTTTACTCTTCCATCACCTCTACTTGAGTTGATATGTAAGAGTAATCTTTAAGCTTGTAATCCGCATTTGCAATAATTGAAGTTGGATTTCAGATTTCATTACCGTAAATCTGTGTAAACCTGCCCTTAAAAATGCAACTAATTGAAAATTTAAGTGCCTCGTTTTATCTAAATCATGATGGTAACAGTGATAATGAGTAATTCCTTGATTTCCCTGTTAAGACAGAGATACAGGTTAAGCTCTCTTTGGTTGGGGTGTGCCATCTTGTAATCAGTAGGTTATTTTCATTTGACTTGTGACACTATAGATTGAACAAAAATCAAATTTAAGGTAAGAAAATCTCCATCACTATGACCATTGTTGTTAGTGACTCATTTTAATATTCTAAATCTGAGAACTTGATGTAGAATCTACAGAGAATTCTGTTTGTTATCAGATATAAACTTCATACAAAATTACAAGGACTGCTGTTCACTTTCAGATAAACTAACATGAATCCCGTGTTAAAAAAGTGAATCTTATTGCCTCTCGATGACCGGATGTTGATTTGAATTGATCTAGATTCGAATCTGATGGGTTGAATATAAATTGATCTAAAGTTTCAAATTGGAATTGTGTTTGAATTAGTCGAAAATCAATTCATCGATGATCAAGCAGTCTCCCATAGATCCTCAATGCTCATCTAGGCTGCAGAATTGACCACATAACCAAAGTGCTAACCACCTATACTCTTTGTAACTTTCTGGACCCACATTGTACAATATTATCTATTTTATACTAGCCCGGTTGTGTTAGAACGTGTTATATAATGAAAGTCAAAGCTCATACTTATGTACCACTTCATACCCATTTCACCAAGTGATGTGGGATTGGGTTGTCACATTTTTTTTTCTTAATTTCTTTTGTTATATGAGATCTTATGTTGGCCTGTTCAGTTACAACTTCATAAGGCAGTGACTTCCCAAAGCTGGTGCTTTAACCATATTCTTATTTAATCATCTTCAGCAGTAAGAAGAAGCATACACATGATTTTCATACAATCCAGTGCTAGCAACCCACTCTTAAATGTATCTTAGTCCCTAAACCCATTAAGCCATGATTGAGTAAGCCCAAATCACATTAACCATAGTAATCGACATCAATTGTGTGTGTGTGTGTGTGTGTTAGACGAAGAAACTAAGCTCGACAGTTATAAGGACAAGCCCGAATAAGACGGGGTTGGAAGCCTTATGTGAACTGCTGCTTTCAGCCTGAATATGCTCAGCTACATTGAAGTCACCTGTGCAACACAAATTAGCATAATCCTCGGTGATCAAAAGAATTTGATGTTACAAAGGAACTCAAAACACACCAGAGGGTCCCAAAGTTACCTTTTTGAGGACCATTGCTACATCCTTCCTTGATTGTCTCTCTCACATCTACTATTGTAGCCTTGTTGTAGAATACAAAGTGAGATAATATGTTCTCTATGCAGTTGAGCACAAGGTGTGTCTCCGTCACGCACGGCCCGTTGCAGTATTGATCGACATGTTCAGGTGGCACGTTGAGATTTCCACTCTCGGTTAATCTATAGGCTTCACTGCAGCTACTGTAAATCTGTTTTTGTTTGAATGAGAAGATAGAATATATTAATCAAATCTTTCAAAACATGGGATTATATTGATTTTTTTTTTCTTTTTACTTTGTGGGTAAGTTGTGATCTGTTGATTTGTCTCAGATAAGTAAGAATCGGAAAAACAAAGGTCTGAAACACTAATGTATAGGCATTGGTGTGTTATAGTTTGCATATACTTCTAAGGCCAGTAAAACCCAGCACCATTTCATGAATTTCTATTTAGTATAAGGAACTGTTATCAAGAAATTTCCCTGTAGATTAACTACACGTGCTAAAACAATAAAATTAAAATGTAGTCATGGTTTAACGTCGTGGTATTGACAATTTGCCGGGCATTGAAATGTTTCGGTTGCGGCGTCATGATTGGGTATAGGGCGATTGATACGTCATGATTGGGTATAGGGCGATTGATACACACAAAATGATAGATAGAAGAAATTGGACATGATGAGGTATTATATTTAAGTCATGTTACGACATCACGAAACAGAGTTATGAAACAATAGTTATGACTTGGTTGAGTTAAACGAGATGTCTCCAATCAACCACAAGTCAAGCAAAAATCACAATTCACACTACTGAACATGGAATGGTATCAGAATAAAAAGAAGTTAAGAACCGAATCATATCAGCATCGACCAATTCTTTGAACCATCAATGTAATACATGCATGCTTAGTTGAAACATTACTTACATACTTCTCACTGAAACATAACAGGGCTTCTGTGACAATAGAAGCTGGATCACCCCCTGCCGCACCGGTTTGAGGGAGACCTCCTGCTCCTGATCCTGCTCCTGCTCCTGATCCTGTTTGAGGCAGACCTCCAACTCCAGTTCCTCCTGTAACTCCAGTTCCAGGCTGATCATCTGCCTTCCCTGTCAGCGATTTTGACGAAAAATATCATTTTTCGAATCGAGAAAACAATTTATACAAAAAACGAATTTGATGTTTCTTTGGTGCATAAATATACCCGATTCGCAGGCGAATACAAGGATGTAGATTAGTGCTGAAGCTAAAAGCCAGTGCTTAATGGTAGCTGAGAGTGCCATTAGAGTAGCTGTTGTAAAATGAACACTCGTAACTGAGAAGGGTCACATTTAGGCAAATTATATATAGATGTAGCATTACCTATATTACAAAGAGTTGGATTCTATTGGCATACCTAACTAATAACTTTGATGTATTCATGTGATTTGATTACTTTTTAATTGATGGGGGCACAGGAGGATGAAGATCAACCCACATGTATCCGTATAAAAGAAAAAGGTATAATTATAATAAATAAAGTTTGTGTTGTTTTGTGAAAAATGTCATCAGAAAAAGTTGAAGTAATAGGTAATCTGCTGATCTCTATTTTTGGGTGAAAAAAATAGATGGGACAGAGGTGACTCGGAAGAGAGGGCAGTTGAGCTGCTACTCGCCAACTTTCACTTGATTTGCTGACCGTAGGAAAGTAAACCATTGTCATGTTTCATACTTCTTTTTCTTTTTTGGCTATTTAAAAAGGTTGCAAGAGGTAATCGACATGAAAAACTGTCTGAACATAACCAGAACTGTCGAAATTCGCGAATGATATGTTTTAGAGAGACTTAAACTGTGGAAACTACAAGTGTTCCCTCAAGAACAGGTTCGTCCAATTAGAACTGTCAAAAACATATTGTAAGACTCTTATGAGTTGAATTTTACTTGTTAATCCAGTGAAAATTAAAATCGACCTGAATAAGATACGGTATGTCATTAAATCACCAATTCGGTTATTGTTTTCATGATTCCAACGTCACATCGAGTTGAAGGAGAAAAAGTGGCACTTTTCTGATCACTTTTTCAACAAAATTCCCCTCAAAAGTAACATACTCAACCAAAAAATAAAACCCCCAAAATCAAACCCCCACCACTGCAGCCCCACAGCCGCCACAACCCATTCAAAATCCCATACCACCCAATGCTACTTTAAGCCCCACCATGTCACCACTACTAAACCACCACCATCATGCCATCACTACCCCCACCACCACTCTTCTGATCTAAACATGTTTGGATCCCACCCTAATAACCAATATTGACGGGACTTTAGGTGGCTTAATAGTAGTAAATAGACACGTGGACAGTTATAGCCATTAAGGGGAGTAAAAGGCGCCTGGGAAAGGTGCCGATGAGTTTTGACAGGAAGGGCCGACTACGCCCGCAGATCTTGGCAATAAAAAGGATCTGACAGCTTATTAATGGCCTCGAGTGACTATAGCAGATCCCTTAATGAGTGTCCAGATCTTCGAAGGATGTGAAGACAGTCATCATTACAAAGCATTAATGGTCATTATGCCGACTTGAAGTCCTCGGTAAACTCCGAGGGTGCTTATTCCCGAGTAGTAAACGTTCGGGCGTAGGTGTCATTGTGTCAAACACCGAGAAGGGGTATTTAATGACCGGGGGATGGGCCATGAATGCTCGGCGATTCCCGAGTAAAGGTTCACTCGTCCGAATAGACTAGTCATTGTATGATTTGATGAGATGGCACTCATAATGCTAGGATATGAGTGCAAGCCATTAATTTCTGAGATGTAACTCAAGGACACTGTCATCATTGTAAGTCCAAGTATAAATACCCCACCAGAAGCTGGACTAAAGTACGCAATCTGAAAACAGAAAATACATTATGTTTATGGCTCCAATGCCGACTGACTTGAGTTTCGGAGGTGTTTAGCCGAGTGCACACTCGACCCCTTTCCTAATCCTTTAATTGTTTTAGATTCATCATTCGATGGATCACTATCTCAACTCATTGCAAGAATTCACTCGTGCAAATATCACCACCATTTCCTCCTACCAACACAACCTCATCACTGTCGCTAGTCGCACCACCATCACCATAACACTCTCTCCTAGCTTATGGACGCCGTTGTTGCTACTTGGATTTGGGTCACTTGGGTACGTGATACAGGCATGGTTATACAGTACAAAACTCTCTTAGGTATGTAGTACGATGATAGACTTAATTTGTATAGTATTTTGGGTCATAATTCGTTTTGAAACGTTTATCGTGTTCATTTTTACTATTATACAACATTATATATCATAGAATATTCATAAACATTAAGTCAGTTACTATTTATCTTATATTTGTGCACGATTTCTATTACCTAAAATAATATATAATTATAAATTTATATATACGTAGTTAATTAATATGTATTTTATATTTGTGCTACATGTACAATTTGAGATCATACATTTTGGTGATCTGGATCACGAACCCACCAGGGGCAGAGCCAGATTTCTTTCTCAGTGGGGACAACTTAAAATGTAATAATAATGTTTCAACTCTCAACTGCTCCATCAACTTTTTGTTGACTTTATAGACCCACTTGTAACCAACTATTTATTCCCTAGAGGAAGAGATACTCAATCCCAAGTTGCAAACCATTCTAGTGCTACGATCTCTTTCTACATAGAACTGCCAACAAGGTTGAGATGCGGCCTCTGCAAAAGTATCAGGTTCAAAAAGATGGATGAAATTGCAAAAAAGACTCGTGGGAAGTAGACAAAGACGTAGTTGATACAAATCTTTGAATAGGAAAACTAACACGGGTGGATCTACGTACCTCGAGAATGGAAGCTAGAGAACCTAAGTCTGAAGAAGAGTCTTGGTTCGAAGTAGATGGAGACCACTGAATCAGTTGGATCAGCTCTGAAAACTTATGGATGAGAATATGTCTTCACAAACCTGCGATACTGCCCCTTAAGCTAATCACTCTAGTCACCCGGATCTTGCTGACTCTATTAAATCGGAGAATATAATTTTTTTTTCACAAAAAATAACTACATAAAAGAGCAATGTAAAAAAATCAGAAAAGAAAAATGTCAATCAAGACCATCCGAATATAACCATCTCTCATAAAAAATAAAAAAAAAATTTGTGCTCCTCATTATCCATTTTTCTAAGAGACTAATCATTGTGCATAATATTCCAAAGAAATTGATACACAATCGGATCGAGTCATCATATTTCAATTCAAATACAAATTATCAAAGCTCTAATGCCAATTGTTAGCCAAAAAAAATGTATAATAATACAAACGCTAATTATAGCGCCAAAAAAATTAAAAAGTTGATGAAATCAAAGAAATCATTTATGTATTATCTCTCACAAAAGCTTTGATAAAATCTCAAAAACTCTTACTATTTACTCAATTATTTGTTTGGACGATCTAACAGACTCATTTATCGTCCAAATTTACTAAGACTAAATAATCTCCTAATTCTACGTTAATTTTGTGATATATTGGCCATATATAAATTTATGACTTGTGAGCACTACGAATAGGTAGAGAGATTTATACAAATAAGAAATATAGAAGCCATTGACGAAAAGTGCTCGACTTTGACCCAAATCAAACCTTTTTTGGTGTATCCCTTAATCTAGCTATCCATGCAATTTTGGTTGGAGTTAATCAAATTTTGGTTTCATTTGATATGATGGATTCAAGAGAAAAGTCATATACAGCTAAGATGGCTTTGTTTCAATTGATCTGTTGGATTCAATAGTTGTTGGATTCAATAGTTGGACAGAGTTATCAAATTCACTAGTGGCCGACACATGGGTCCTACTAAACCTACATGTGTACCAAAATACAAAATGGTAGAGACCAACCCACATTTAATATACATAAATACCCCAAAATCTTCTAAAAAATTTCAGTGGGGATAACCCGCCATTGGAATACTCCCTATTTGGGATCGATGTATCCAGATTGTGGGTCGTCAAGGATTTAGTGAATTCTGGTAACTCTGGTTCATCCTATCTTGCGAGTAGGAATTATGATATTTCATCTTCCTATTCAATATTATGCGGAAGAATTTTTTCTTGACCGACTCTACCTAATCAAGTGTACTATTCTTACTCGAATTCCGTCAAAAACAATCAGGTAGGAAGTCGAATAAAAAATCGCGTGAACACATATTTTTTAGTTATAATTTTTAAATCATTTTAACAATTCAATTAAGTAACATGTACCAATTAACCAACACAATAAACCAATAAGACTAATGAAAACACAATAAATTTAATAATACATAAACAATTACAATAAGAAAGCTATAAGCATCAATATATCATAATTATTGCACAAATTAACTCACACACACACACACACACACACACACAGATATATATATATATGTGCGGGTATGGTCAGATAAAAATACGAAATTTTTATGGGTATTTCGTATTCCTACCCGATTTTTTGCGGTAGCCGATTAGTCGGGTCAAGTTGGAACATGCAGGTAATCAAAAATTCGAACACCCCTAATTGTTGCCACCATTACTCTTTTTTCTATTGCCCTAATTGTTTTTTGAGAAATGTTTATAAAGATATAATTTAAAAACTTAATTTAATATATAGTCATTGAATTAACTATAAGTTTTAATGTTAGATGAAGTTGATTCTCAAGTCAACTACTATATTTAGTATGGTGTCAGGTTAAATCCAATACCTATTTCTTTTTCTTTTTCTTTTTTTTCTTGTGGTGAGTTGGTGCTTCAAATTAATCTGAGGTGAATGTTGACTGTTATAGACATTGATTTTTGGGGTTAGATTGCTATATTTTTGGAGGTTTCAAGTTTTTGGGATGGAATATAATTTTTGGGCTGGTTATCACTGTTTTTGATATAATTTTTTTGATTTAAGTATATACCAATTTGACCGATCACTTAATTTTTTTAGCGATACGTGTGAAATAAATACAGACAATTTATTTTTTAATACCATACTAAAAAATTAGATCAGAATTAGCAAGTGTAATCAATTTTAATCAACCATCGTAATTTATAACAAATATTCATTCAAGAAAAGTGGGTTCTCTCTCTCTCTCTCTCTCTCGATGGAGCAAGAAATTTCTCAGAGATCTGTTGCTTTGATCGTGGGTGTCACGGGCATGGTCGGTCTGAGCTTAGCAGAGGCATTAAAGAAGCCAATAGCACTTGGTGGTCCGTGGAAAGTCTACGGCAGCGCACGGCAATCCTTGCCCACCTGGTTCCCGCCGTCAACCATCGACCACTACATAGCCTTCGATGCCACAGACCATTCAGACACCATGGAAAAGCTCACTCCTTTTTCTAGAGAAGTCACCCGTCTTCTAGGTAGCAATCCAAGTTCGCGAAAACGAAGAAGCCAACGTTACCGTCAACACCGCCATGCTCCAAAACGTCCTCAACGTTCTCCTCCGATCATCTCCGTCGTCGCCGCTCTGGCATGTCACCCTTCCAACCGGTACACAATACTACGTGGGTCCAGGAGATGATCCGATCCTCGATTTCAATCTCAATCCTCACGAGTTACCATTTAGAGAAGAGTCGCCTCGCCTTCCTTACCCAAGCTTTTACTACCCTCTAGATGATCTTGTGGCTTCATACTCGCCGGCAGTTATCTTTTCCTTTCACCGTTCGTCCATCATAATCGGAGCTTCTTCACGGTGCTTTTACAATACCGCCCTCACTTTGTGTGCGCAACCATATGTAAGTATGAGGGCATAGCATTCAAATAAGAGTTTATTAGGAATGACATTTTATTCGGAATAGTAGTTTCCTTTTAGATTAATATTTTCTATTAGAAATGATATTCTTTAATCTATTAGGCATAGTTTTCATATTCTATTAGAATTAAAATTTGTTGGTCTACAAGAATTAGGACTTTAGTACTATAAATAAAGTTGTAAGTCTTAAAATTGGGAGGTCTTTTATTCAATATTATTGATTTTGTTCTCTTTGAGAAACTGTTCTGAATTCTAGTGCGCCAAGTTTCTTTGAGTATTGACATTGGTATTATTTTTATTGTATTCCGCTGCGTCAAGTGATATCAAGGAATTGCCTTGTTCCATAGCACATAACGAGATAGGTCACACAAACATTACTGAAGGAGATCATTGGGTGGAAGCTTTGTGGGGAGCATTGGAGAGGCAACAACAACATGTTGACAAGCAATTTCATGACATCCGAGATTTGCTCACGGGGTTGAACCTTAACAACACCAACTGGCAACAGTTGACGAGGCTCACGCTAAGGGGTTTGCCCAAAGCCAACCTGGTAATAGACACAATGATAGGATTCGTGCTGAAGAATTTGCCTGAAGACAACTTGTTGACCAAGGAATTGATCCAGTCCTAGGGAACCAACTTATCATTTCTCATGAACCACCATTCGTAGAGGACCTACCTCGCCTTCAATACCCCAACTTCTACTACGCATTAGAAGACCTTCTGGCTTCACAGTCTCTCTCTTTCTCTTTCACTTACTCCGTTCACCGATCATCCATCATTATTGGCGCTTCTTCACGGAGTTTTTACAATACCCTTCTAACTTTGTGTGTGTACGCAACTATATGTAAGTATGAGGGCTTAGCATTCAGATACCCAGGTACTAAATACACATGGGACCATTTCTGTGATGCGTCCGACGCCGGCGTTCTAGCAGAGCAGCAAATTTGGGCGGCGGTGACGGACGAAGCTAAAAACCAGGCTTTTAATTGCACTAATGGAGATGTATTTACATGGAGGAGCTTATGGAAAGTACTGTGCGAGATATTTGATGTTGAGTTTGTGCCGTTTGATGAGAGAGCAAAGTTCGATTGGGTGGAAGAGATGGGGAAGAAAGAAGAAGTGTGGGATAGTATTGTAGAGGAATATGGGTTGTATAAGACCAAATTGAGTGAAATCACTTGTTTTGCAGCTCTTAATGCTGTATTACATTTTGGGTTTCAACATGTTTGTAGCATGAACAAGAGTCGTGAATTCGGATTTTTTGGGTATGCTGATACGATGAAGAGTATTAAGATATGGATGGAAAGACTTAGAAAGATGAAAATCATCCCCTAAATTAAGGAGTGTTTGGTCGGACGGCAGTGGGGTCATCATCAGAGTTGTTATTGCTCCCGTGACCGGAGTAGCCCACTGATTCCTGGAGCTTTTGCGTGGAAACTATGCTACGATGGAGTTTCTAGCAGTTCAGAAATTCTTATAAAGGATTTATCCGGAGAAATGTCGGGAATTGCTCTGAACATACGGCGGTCAGGTTGGAGTCGCGTGTAATAATCACGCTTTGTGTGCGTGTGATAGACTAAGCGGTCAAAGCTGCTGCTAATTTAAGCCGGTTGCTTCTTATCTTATCTTTTCTTATTATGGGCCGGTCCCACTTTGAAAATTATCCTTATGCATATCAAACGTGGGCCCTTATATTCGGGCTTTGTTGTCTGTTTTTTTGTTCACTTTGGGCCTTTACTTGGGTACCCAAGCAAATCAACGTTTTGTTTATTGCGCCTTTTTTTATGACCCCGGCCGGTTCATGTGGATTGGTTTCTCAATCTTAGGTATTGGGTTACTTTGGGCCTGTACTTGGGTACCCAAGCAAATAAACGATATGTTTATTGGGCCCTTATTTTTTATGACCTCTACCTATTCTTGTGGACTGGTTTCCCAACCCTTAGGCATGTATTAGTTCCTATTGTGATTACATGAATGTAGACACATATTGATTACCCCACTGAACTAATCAATTCTAATTCAACTTATTTAATTATTCGTGTGATAATGAACGGACTTTAACCCGTTCTTTTCTTTGATACTTTTGGATTCAGATATCCTGGCCATGAACAAAAAAAAAAACTATTAGACATTCATAAGAAAAAAATTAACTCCATTAAAACGCTAACAAAGTTTAAGTGAAAAAAAAAAAACTAAAATGTATAAGAATATGCTTTAATATTTATAAAAATGAGTTCAATTTCTCTTAAACAATGACAAATTGCCAAAAACTAAACTCCAAAAACATTGCAGGCCCATGAAATTATATTATTTTTATATGTCGTTGTTAGCTGCCTGCCTTGTGGAATTTTCCTTCTTGTTATCTTGTTTTATGGTGATGTGCGGAATGAATTTTGAGGGACGAACTGTAAATTTAAACGTCTTAAATTCGAATCTTGATAATTTTTTTGGGTCAAGCCATAAAAAAATTATCTTTCATGAATATTTCAGTGTGAATGGTCTCTTTTTGATCAGACCAAAAAGGATATTAATACAGTTAAGACTAAAAGATGGCATATATACAATGAGTAGCATTACTCATATACAATTCATTCCCTTCCTCTATTAAATGTACCACATCAACGCTTGTTCAAGAAAATTTGCATTCCCCTTTGCGTGTGTGTAGTGTTTTTTTGTTGTAATGGAGAAAGAAGACCCTCATAGTCATAGAGCAGTAGCTCTGATTGTTGGCGTGACCGGCATGGTTGGCCTAGCCTTGGCCGAAGCTCTAAAGAAGCCAACCGCTCTGGGCGGTCCATGGAAGGTCTACGGTGCATCTAGAAGTCCCCTTCCAACTTGGTTCCCACCCTCCCTCCTCCACCACTACATAACCTTCGACGCCATAAATTCCGGCGACACCAATGAAAAGCTCTCCCCTGTATCCTCAGAAATCACCCACGTCTTCTGGGTTGCATTCCAACTCCGAGAAAGCGAAGAACTCAACGTTGAACTCAACTCAACCATGCTCACAATGTCCTCAATGCCCTAAACTCATCCTCACCAACTTCAAACCTCCAACACATCACATTACAAACAGGCACCAAACACTATATGGGACCTGTCTTCGACTTATCTCTCTCAGACCAACTCGTACCTCACGAGCCACCGTTCCAAGAAGAGTACCCTCGACTACCATTCCCCAACTTCTACTATGCATTGGAAGACCTAATAGCCTCTTACGCGCAGACATTTACATATTCCATACATCGATCTTCTATAATCATTTGCGCGTCTTCAAGAAGTATTCATAATTCATTGCTTACTCTCTCCGTGTATGCATCAATATGCAAGCACCAAGGCTTGCCGTTTAGGTACTTAAGTGATTCACTTGCATTTAAGGGGTTCAATTCAACAGTACTTTTAAGGTAAACTTTGTATTTATTGTTTTTCTAACAGGTATCCTGGTAACCGGTACACTTGGGAACATTTTTGCGATATGTCGGATGCAGGACTACTAGCTGAGCAGCAAATATGGGCAGCTGTGACAGACAAGGCCAAGAACCAAGCATTCAATTGCACAAATGGTGATGTTTTTACATGGAAGAGCTTTTGGATAGTGGTTTCCAAGATCTTTGATCTTGAGCCTGTGCCCTTTGATGAGAAAGACAAGTTTGATTGGGTAGAAATGATGAAAGATAAGGGAAAAGTTTGGGATGATATAGTGGAAAAACATGGGCTTTATAGAACAAAGATGGAGGAGATCACTTGTTTTGATGCATTACAAATGGTTTTGCATTTTGAGTTTCAACATGTTTGTAGCATGAACAAGAGCAGAGAATTTGGGTTTATGGGATATGCTAATACCCTCAAGAATATTGGGTTTTGGGTGGAGAGGCTTAGACAAATGAAAATAATTCCATGAAAATAAGACCCAAATCCAAATTCTTGGTGGGAGGAAGCACCAGCTGGTGGGTGAGGATTGAGATTAGAGAAATGTTATTCGGAGTTAATTTCATTATAGTTCTTGGATTGATTGTGAACCCCATTAAATATTGTAACTTGATATTAATCCAATGATTATAATGAAACACATCATTAAGTCAACAGATTAGGTCAGATTTTTAGGTCTCAATAGTATTATTGTTAAGATTATATGAGTTTCACATGTGTAGTTTCAATAATTTTATGTTGTATGTTACTTTTTTTTCAAAGAGGATGAATCATTGTTTTAGTCAAAGACTTGACTGCCTTAGTAGTTTGTTTTGCTCAACCATTGTTGTAAGCTTCTTAGTCTAGGAGGGATCATTTCCAAGTCTATTTTTGTTGCCTTATGATGATAATGTTTTAATGATTTTAATATTGAACCAATTTAAGAGGTTTTATATGCAGTAGAAGAGCTCAATGAACAACATAGTCCTCGAAAAAGGGTATCTGATAACTCTGTTTTTTTTTTTTTTTTGTGGGGGGGGGGGGAGGCCCGGGAGGGGTTGGGGGTATTACTGATTTAAAAAAGAATAACACGAAGACTAGTGCTACATAATCATTTACAATTGCTGTTTTTTATATAAATATGCAAAGACGTATCACTATTACAATGTTTCACAATATACCTGTAATACGTGCAGAGTAAATAAAACACAGCTTTATTACGTACAAATAACACACCAAAGACAGAAAATGGTAAGGATGGATGTCCTAACCTCCTATTTGTGGGAGAATCAGGTGACCAACTGGGCTAAGACCCAATTGGTTATTTACAATTGATGTTGGAAAGAAGAAAGTAACACTTATTCTTGACCCAATATGGTATAATGATCAATCTCTGAAATTATTAAGACTTGATCTCTTCTAAAGCTGCTTGGAGAGAGATTGAATGCTTTAGATCACCAACATGAAGAGTATGTTCACCCATTGGAATTCTTCGAATTCCAAACTGGTCCACCACACTTAGATGCTTGCACGCATCAATGTCAATCATAACCCTCTGTTGAGCCCCTGTCACCACATGAACTTTCTCAAACCCTATCAATTGCTTGTGAGGAGCCCATTTTCCGGCGGGTGGGGATGAGAACACGAGCAGTGTGTGTGTTCCGTCCACGTCGCCAGTGTTTTTCACATCAACATGTACTCCTAGGTTGAGTTTCTTACAGTTGGTTCGTGTGATCCTCACTCCATTGTTGAATATGGTTGAGTTTTGGAAGGCATTGAGGTTTGCTAGAGGGACAGAAACTGCAGCTGGGGCATGGACTAGAGAGTGTGCAAAGGTGGTGTAACTAAGCCCATGCCCAAATGGGAAGACAACAAAACCCTTATAGAAACGGTAGGTTCGACCCGGATAGCCTCTTGATGGGTCTGCTCTCATGTCCATATCAGTCATTGGCACCTTAGCTACGTAGTCCTGTGGATACCATGTCATAGGCAGCTTTCCTCCTGGTACAATAAAACATACAAGAGCGGTTAATTAGCTAATGACTTTTAGAGACTCAGAGCCCCTCTAATAATATTTGTTCCCTCAAGTCTTCAATGGTAGTTTACCTATGTGTATTATTGGAGGAAGCACTTATATATAGTGTGACCCATTTAAGTTTATAACATGTGATCTATCATTGAGAAAATTTGAAAAAACGTGTATTAAAGGGATCCAAATCTGACTTGTAGGCCATAGGACTTTAGCAAGTATCTGTTTTCTGTAGACTGGATCATAGGGACTTTATAAACTCTGATTGGTCTGCTTAGCAAACATACAAAGAGGACCGCAGTTTAGCTGACCCTCTTCTTCCCATTCGGGTTGGGTTAACCTAGAAGTACAGTAAGAAGGAATGGAACCACTGGAGACTCATCTGCAGTTCACACTTGGGCAAAGACGACTGACTGGAACACGAACTGATTTCCACTATACCGGGTTCATCAGTAGGGGATGTGCAGCATACATATACCTAACTCATAAAATAGTTTGGATAAGTTGGGACTCTTGTAAAAGAACAGTATCTTACTCGATGTGTGTGGATTGTGGATGATCTTATACTTATGGAATTCGTATTACAATGAATCCAAATCATGTATAGTCGGGACAACTCTTTATATTGAAAAA
This sequence comes from Ilex aquifolium, assembly GCA_951799425.1. Taxonomy (NCBI): domain Eukaryota; kingdom Viridiplantae; phylum Streptophyta; class Magnoliopsida; order Aquifoliales; family Aquifoliaceae; genus Ilex; species Ilex aquifolium. Next base: position 2,027,492 of record OX637397.1, on the reverse strand, counting down.
AAAATGGAAAAATGCATATACCTGGATTGGTTGTTCCAAATAGAACATCAGCAATAGCAGTTCCACCTGCTTGACCAGGGTAACCAACCCACAAAATGGCTGCAATCTTGGGATCATTCTTAGCAAATGAAAGATCAACAGGACCACCAGACATCACCACCAACACAGTAGGGCCTCTAGAAGCCATGGCCACCCTAGATACGAGCTCCTGCTGGTGTCCCGGCAGGAGGAGCCCGGCCCGGTCTCTGGCTTCTGCTTCGATCGATTGATCCAGCCCCACCACCAGCACGGTTGCGTCCGCCTGTCTAGCGGCGGCCTCGGCAGCCCCAAATTGGTTGTTCCCACGGCAAGCAACACCACCGCACCCTGGTTGATGAATTGTTCTCACGTATCTTGATATACCTTGTAGTGGAGTGGTGTACCCGCATGCAACCCCTGCATCAAATTATAGTGATGATTGTTTTCTCGCATAAAGATAGCCAGTATAGACTCAGCTTATACAGATCATAGAGAGGTCATCGGATCTGCAAATTAGTAAATAGGTTGATACGAACCAGGCTAAATAGACTTATAAACCAGCTACATAGAATTATAAATAGATCGGATATAAGTTGAACCAGTATTATCACTACGGTCAGACAAGAGATGACTCACGCTTCACAAGGAGGCTTAGAAATGGCGTACTTATTGCACCCGGCAGTAAGAAATCTGAGTGCCACTGCTACGGGGGAGATTTTTGAAAAGACAGGAAGTGCTACTGGATTTGGACCCTTGCTAGTTAATAGCATTTGCCTTACCCGATTCCAAAAGGGATTGATTTCCGGGAATGCAAATGCTACCTTGAGAAGACTTGACTAAACTTCCATAACCTTGAATGAAAAAATAAAGATTTTGATATATCATCAAGGGAGAACTATTCCTTTACTGATTCGAATGATATTGTTTAAATTATATTTCTTTTATTGCTTGCACCTTAAAAGCTACACAACCCATAACCAGTTCTAATATTTGCACATGTAATAGAGTATAACATGTGTGTACATAAACGTATATAAGTGACCTACCAGCATAGTTGCCGATCATGGTGACTGTAACATCAGAATTGGGCCCAATGACGGCTACCGTCCGGTGACGGCGAGTGGATAGCGGTAACGACCCACCACGGTTTTGAAGCAGAACAATGCCTTGTCGGGCCGCCTCAAGGGCCAGCTGTTGATGGGCCGGAGTGCACACGTCCCTTGGGCCCAAGTTTCCAAAGGGCTGTCTATTGGGCTCACCGTCAAACATACCCAGACGCATTTGGACCGAAAGCGTATTAGCTAGGGCTCCATTAACGTCGGCTTCGCTTAGTTTACCTGTGTGTATCGCTGTCTCTGTGTGGATGGCTAAGAATGGGCCACAGTCCAAATCCAAACCTGTAATTACCAAAAAGCCCTTATTAACAAGAGTTTATTTAAGAGGTTTTGTAGCAATATGAAGGATATATTACAGTTTGACCCTCTTTAACTATGGTCACAATCTCCTTTTATCCTATCGATTATCGAATTTTTAAAATTGTCCCCTCAATTATTTAAATTAAGTTCACATTATCCCATTTGTAGAAGTCCTTTTATACCATCGACTATCAAATTTTTAAAATTGTCCCCTGAACTATTTAAATTAAGTTCATATTATCCCGTTTGCTGAAGTCATACACCTGGATTCTATTGCACAGAAAGTTTTTCGTCTAAAACATCGCGGATGTTAGTAATATTTGGTGACATTAAAACGTGTATTTTACTACACCCATGGATACTTTTCATTCTACAAACAACATCATCTGATTTTTGAGTAATGTGAAACTAATAACGATACCCATAGTTGCATTTATTATTCCAGAAACGTTGATAGTTTATAGTGCCATATAAAGCCAATAATCATAGTTCCAAATATAATATGAAAAACGTAATAGTTAATGGTATAATATATAAAACTAAAAATCATACTTGAATGTATAATATTTGAAGCGTGATAGTTAAAGTGATATTGTAAAATAGGGATATAATGTACTAGCCTGCTTTGATGGTGGCAGCAGCTGCATCCTCAGGTGTGTCAGTGTAGTGTTGGTTGTCATATAGCACCCCAACAGAGTCGCAATCCGACACAATGTATCTGTTTGAGCCACAAAGAAATCATAGTAAAAAAAAAAACCCACACACACACAATTATAAGTGGTATAATTGTCATCCGTGAATTGACCTCATTGGAAACCGGATATTTCACAGTGGAGAACCCTCGTGGTCCCACCCACCCAAAGTTACTGGTCGCCCCTACCCCTTTCCCAAAAAAAAAAAAAAAATTTGACCCCGTGCTAAAAAGTTCAAAGAGACATTAGATCAAACAGTTGGGGCTCACCCATTAAGGTGCCACTGGCCTCTTATGGTGCCGCGAAGGAGATCAGGGTCAGCACAAGTGGGCTTGCCATTAACCTGATTGTATGAGCACATCACACTCGCAACTTTGCCTTCAACCACACAGGCCTTGAATGGCACATCATATGTGTCCGCCAAGTCCTGCTTGCTAACCTGCATATATCAATAAAAGATGAAAGGGTTATGGTTAGAAGACATCCAAATAATGCCCAATCCTTTGTCAGTCTCTATTACATGAAAAGATGTATAAGATGGCTGATGTTCATTCAATTGAATGGCGTGGCATTTATGGGTATATAGTTGTATAGTTACGTGGAGCGAGACTCTTCTCTTCTTGGCGACTGACTACTCAGAGGGGAAAGGCCCCTCACCTAGCTTACGGAGTTCACGAGGAAAATGACTTTATTTGGTTAGTTAGTTAATAAAGCGAGACCTCAAACATCAAATCATATTTAAAATGAATGAGATATAGGCAGATTATATCACAGTTTATTTTATGGGTGAAGTTAAACTCGGTAATTTAAGTGGTAATAGGGACGAAATGTGTCAAAAGTACATTACCCTGGCGTTGAAATGGAAGCGATCGACGCCGTTCCAGTTATCGAGATCATAGGCAGTGTAATGTTTGCAGCAAGCAGCAACCTTCAATCGGTCCCCTGCTGTGTTCCCCTGAAGTCCCTGGACGTAGCGGGCGGCGTACTTAGCGGCCAAAACCGGGTCCTCACCGGGAGTTTCCTGGCCTCTCCCCCACCTTGGGTCTCTGAATATGTTAACATTTGGACTCCAATATGTTAGACCAGCCATTCCTCCATTGTACATCGCTCTTGCTTCATCGGACACTACCTGCACAACAATACCTAAGTCATCAATGCAAAGCCCTGTGGAACATGCTACATGACATTAAAACATACAGTATGTTACTTATATCCAATTTCCTTAATTTATTATTACCATTGTATTACCAGTAGTGGATTGGATAAGTAAGTTGTGTCTGTTAATTGGGTTCAAGTAATTGTATTGGATGAAAATAGATTGGTAGTTGCGTGAAAATGGAACGGTTTATTATTATTTTAAGTTATTGTTCGTTCTAGTTCCCCTTCTTCTTTTTAATTAATATTGGTTTATTATTTTTTAGTAATATTCTTATTAATACATATATGTACACATATATACAAGTACCACTTAAATTGTAATGAAACACTCTTATTTTTTAGGAAATCATAATATTAGCAAGAATAAGGAGAATAAGAAGTTTGTTGTGGTTACATATATCTATATTCCGAGTCATGAGACCTCCTGCAATATATTTTTTCTCTATTTTTTTTTCTGGGTAGATCACTTATCATGAATTTCACTATAAAATCTCTTATATATAAGTGGAATTCTTACTAATACGTTATGGATGATCTACCAAAAAAGGGTAGTAGAGGTGAAAAACAGAGCATTTGAGTGGATCTAGACCCTCTATATCCATGTGTAAGGTAAAGTCCAATTTATCATCCCAACGTTCTAGAAACCCATATAATTAATAATGAGAATAAGGAAAAGAAGAACAAGAACATTAAGTTTGTTGTCACCTATGTATAATATTCTTGTAGTTTGATTTTGCAGATGAAGTAGGTAAAACATTCAATCATGTCTTTAAGACTCAAAGCTCCAGTCAAGAGAATCAACCCACTTTTTCCAAGTTCACACACAATTTACTTGTCATGTGTATGGATTGCAGTAAGCTTTAAGAAGAAAGTAGTAATCAAATAAGCTAATAGCAATGTTATAGCATATCACTTTCAATGATCTCTATCATAGGGTCCTTGTATTATTTTTATTTTATCACTAATAAATAATACCATTCTCAAAAGAATATAGGAATTGGAGAACATGACCCTATTGGAAACAACAGTTATAATGAACTAAATATAACATAGATCCATTGTACAGCACAATGATAAAAAAAATATATGTAATGGTAGACCGACTTAAAAATGAAAATAAAGAAAAGAACGAAATACTAGTATATATGGTAGACAAAATTTAAACTATAAAAGAGTAAAAGTTAATCAAAAAGATTTCTATGTCAACAGCGACTCAGAGTCACATCATTCGTCTACCTCTTCGTTTGTTGTATGTTATATCAATCTATAATTGCCCAAAAAATCTTGGGCAAACAATTGTGACGTTATGGGTTCATATCTAATAGGAGTCGTTTTACACAAAAAAAAAATATCTAAAAGTTAGGTTTGTACTTAATTTATTCTCTCAATTAACGAAGTAGACTAGAAATATATGTACATACTATCATTTTTATAATAATGGTTGTCCAAAACCATGATGCCAATGGACGTGGTCCCTTTTGACATGGAATTTGCATGGGCAACGTCATAAAATGAGACTGGAATGAAAGCAACATGGCAACTTGCACCAGAAATAATATCTCTTGCTTGTTCATGCTGTTAACTGCCAAATATAACATAATGTATTACCAGCTTACAAAGCAAACCAATATGTAGATATGAATGGTATACTGTTTCTTCAGTACCATTCAAATAGCGGAATTTGATACATGGATGTTTATGTTATGTAATGAATAATTTGGAGTGCTCGTGGATGGTGTGCCACATGGGTACTTTCTAGCCTCTCGAGGGCTGCAACAAGGGTTCCGAACCTAGACTGTTGATTTTAGCTTACCAGACAACACAGTGGAACTCTCAATGGCCAATGATTTAATGATGGGTAATGAAAATTGAAACAAATAAAAAAAAATCTTGAAATCTAAAGGACTCATATCTACTATATGGTAGAAATTATTTTTTGCCCCCCTATCTTTATTCTTTAGTTCCAGTGTCAGTGCACTATAGGTATGGACAAAAGTAAGACTTAGAATTACAATTTGGAAAAAGATGGCATTCTTGGCAACATTTTCTTTGGACTATTATACCTTAGCCATCAGTCACATGCAAAAGCAACAGCTCTGGTCTGTCAAATGTCTGTCAAGCTCCATTGCAACAGATATATATAGGTGGCTTGTGACCATGTTAGCAATAGGCATCTAAATATGAATATAAAAAAAAGCACAACACAAAGAAAAATGGTACCCTTTTGCTATATTATCCTATTAAACTTTATTAATGGCACTTCTGATTGGACCAGCAAAGTGAAATTCTGAAAATAGCAATAAAAAAGAATAATGCAATGACTATAACTTGTTATTGCAGTTCATCCATATGTGTGTGTGCTAGTGGGTGAAATATGTGGAAGAAATTGTGATATAGCTAGCAAACTAAAATCCGAAATGCTATATGTCGTGATTCACTGAAAGAGACTTCCGTCATTGTAGATTTAGAAAGAGAAATCTTTTGAGATCCAAGTCATAATGAAACAACTTTATGATTACACCAATACTGTGAAATCAATTAATACAATGTTCTTCCCTAGCAGTTTTTAACAGAATGATATAACTATGGACTTTTACAAATTCAATGATGGTAATAATTCTCAGTTTTGGAATCATATAATACTGACGAAACACATCATTCTGTGTAGACTTTCTATTTACGTAACATTATTGAAAAGCACATATATATATATCTGCGTGTGTGTGTATTACCCGTCCGATTTCTTCCCACAATGATGCATTGAAGGAAGCAGCGGTGGTGATGACTTGAGGGAAACTGGTGGCTCCGGGGAAGTTCCCGCCAAACTTCGTACCGGGGCCCACATTGGACACACCATGCAAAGCCTCCGACCACCACTCATACCCTTTGATGCCCAACCTATCGACCGGAGCAGCATTATTAACTAGTAACCTAATCTTCTCCTGCAATGTCAACCGTCCGATCAAGTCCATAACCCTATCTCTGATACGGAGGGAGACTCTACAGAAGGGTAAGTTTCTGGTCATTCCATTACTTGGGTCGCATGCAAACGGCGGCCGCGACTCTCCAGTAAGGGCGGAGAGAGAAAGGAGGAGGAGAGTGAAGAGAAATGAGAGGTTTGTGAGTGAGCTTTGAGCCATATTGGGATAGGAGTAATGTGAGTGTGTATGTGATGGAGAGAATGGGAGTGAAAGAGTATATATAGAGGGAGGTTGCGTTTAAGTGGTTGCTGTGATGTGGAGTAACAGTCTTCATGATTGAATTTCCACGTCGTTCTTAAAACGATGTTTCTGTTCTGAGTGAGAGAGAGAGAGAGAGAAAGGTTGGGAGAGAGAGGTTGGGAGAGAGGTGTGCAATAGATGAGTGAGCTAGTTCAACACGCATTTGGTAGTTGCCTAGATATATATGGATATATTTCTGCAATATCAACATATACAATTAAATACAGATATATCTATAATATATATATATATAGATGGAGAGAATAATAAGGTTGTATTATAATAAGGTTGTATTATAAGGTAGAAACTACGAGAGTCATATAATTAAGCATGAATTGAACTAGGAAGTTGAAAAATGTAGTACTAGTGATGTGATGGAATACGTCTTGCATTCAACAACTTTGAATGGAAAATTTAATCCCTGAGTTTGGTACATGTAACCTGACCGTAAGTAGTAATAGAGATGAGTTATAAATTTAGATGTCTTGAATTTGAATTTTGGTAATTTTTTTGGATTCAGATCATGAGAGATTTATTCTTCATGAATACTTTAATCCCGACGTAAATGATCTGTCTTTGACTGGACCGGAGAAGAGATTAGTTGAGGAATGTATAAATTAGTCCGAACACCCCTTGTCGTTAAACCAAAAAAAAAAAGGTATATGTGTCATATATGGATAAATTTTGGTTAAGAAAGATATTCGTTGTGTTCTTCACGAGTAGTCCTTAAAGAAAGGTTAAGCACTATTTGATAACGTTTTTCAAAGTTATTTTCTTTTCTTTTTTTATAAGGAAGAAAGATTCTTTTGTGGTAAAGTAAAGTATTCTTTCCAAAAGGTAAGAGTTTTGTCTTTTTGGCTTTTTTCAATTTGAGTTTGCTCTATTTTTTTCAATCATAACTATGCTATAAACTTACAATATAGAACTGTCTTGTGTGTACACTTCGGACAAAGTAAGGTTTTTATTGTGGCTAAGAAGATTTACTATAAATAAAAAATTCAAATGTAAGTTATCTAATTTAAAGCGATCTGGGTCGGGAACCCACGAAGTGGCACTTATAGCTAAGTTAGCAATAATTTAGGGAATAATTAGTTTGCTAAAATAAAAGAAGTATATCTAAATATTATTTTCTTCTTGTTATCTTTATACAGTAGTTGAAAGCTTGATGTATTAAATTCATAATTTATACTCTGGTACAGATATGGGCAGCAAGTTCTGTTTTGTTGTTGATTTTCCAGTTCCTGAACACAATGTGTCTGAAAAGTTTCAGCCTCGTGAACTCTGTCCTTTTACCCCCATATATAATACTGTTTATTTGTGCAAGTCTCCCTCTGTCTTCTTGTATTTTTTACAGCAACCGGAAATCTTGTCCATTGATACACGATATAAACCTTATACAACACAATTTATTAAATATAAATTAATAAACGAATCGGATATAAGTGAAATATTTTTTAAAATGAGCTCATTAAGATTCAATACGAATTCACTTCACCCGACATGATTGACAGAACTATATACAACACGTCACAATAATATATATATATATATATATATATATATATATATATATATATATATATGTATATCGAAATGTTTGTGAATGTGGGAGTAATGAAAACATTCTGTTTTTGAGGAGTATACTTGGGTTTTCTTAAAAACGAAAGGGATAGTATGCCCCACCTAGGAATGCCCGGATAATAATGAAAGTATGATTAGAAATAGTATTAATTAGATTTATAATTAATATTATCTGGCTTGGAACTTTGATTGTGTAGTATAGGTGCTTTAATGAATGGGCTGTCAAGCCTAGCTATCATAATGACAGATCATCTACCACAAATTCAATTAGGATTAGACAATACTCTATTTATCACTAACCCAGGGGGAATAAACTAAGAAGAAAAACCCAAAAAAAAGAAAAAAAAAAATCAAGTGGGATTTACCAAATATAGTGGACTCTCCTGTCAAGAAAAATTGAGAAAAACTATATCAAACAAAAAAAAAATGAATCAATCATACCCTTCTTGTTTGAGGGATATTGTGGTTGATATTAAGGTAACTTCTAGAGGGATTCTGACAATTTTATTTTATGAAAGAGAATAGATATGCTATCAACGAATCTAGATTTTATTTATCATACTTTCACTCAATTTTATCAGGCAATGAATCACCCATCATTTATTTATAAGTGGATTTCACTGAACCAATAGTGAATGATCGATTACTGAATAAAATTGAGTGAAAGTATAATGAACTATGTAACATGGAGGAGTAAGACCTCGACCACGGGGCAATCAGATCCTGATCATGAGCATTTCATTTAAAGTGCATGAATTACTACCCCTTTTGTTTTTGGACATACACAACACATAATCAAGAATTGTATATTTCGGGGCTTTATAACCCTAATAATAAGTTTGACAATCAAGGATAGTTCTCTATCATGTGCATTTTGTACTCGTAGTAAATGGAGGTAATAAGCATAATCACTCAAAAAAAGTTCAATCATAACGTATCTCGCGACATTTGTGGACATAAAGATTCCAGATATTAAGAATTGAACATCAAATTTGAATATTCTCAATTTCAATTTTTTCTTATTTCAATCACCTCTAGTTAAAGCATTGGGCCCCACTCATGGGTCCAAGTCCAACTTGTGGATCTCACCCTTAATGAATGTGATTGAAATTAGAAAAAATTTGGACAAAATCCCAGATTGAGAGGATTGGAATCCCTATCTCACCGCCTTCACATTAACACCCACAAACAATAACAAATAACAAACACCAGTTGTGTTTGGCTATGATTGAACTGATTGAACTCTTTTGCATTGTATGGATAATACAGTGGGTCCTGTGTGCATGTGGCTTTAGTGGGGCCCCATGTCAGCATAGAACACTGGTTTCTACACAAATTGAATATTCAAATTCCAATAAAATTTTAGACTATTGGGGTTTAACGATTTCGTTAAAAGAACACGTGATTGAGACGATTTTCTATTATTTAACAGAAATTCGATGATAAAAATCAGTAGCTAGTAAGTGGTAATGCGTGATATTTAAGTTCGGATTATAACCAAATTAATATCACTATTTACACATCCATTGCATGAACTCAAATTTGGTCCTATAGATCCAAAGAGCGTTGGCAAATTAGCCCAAAAAAGTAGAAGATTAGCTCCAAGAAAGGGCTGCATTGGCTTTGCTTGTGTCCATCAACAACCACCTTTTTCCTTTTTTCTTTCTAACAGAAATTTCTTCTTTTAACTACGTAACGTGAACGCGATGACTAATGAGATAAAAAAAAAAACTAGCTGACTAATGTGATAATGACATGTGTGTGTCTGTGTGTGTATATATATATATATATATATATAGAGAGAGAGAGAGAGAGAGAGAGTTGTTGTTGAGATGAGGCCAAAAAGCAGGCCCAAACTGGCCTAACTGGACCATAAATTCTGAGGACCCACTAACGCTGTCATTTGGAAGAGATACGAAACAGATTATGTAAGATTGTAATGAAAGTTCAAGAATTTGTCTCTATAATTTATAATTACTTTCCAAATTTGAATTTTGTAAGAGATATCGAGTTTGCCTAATGGGTTACAATCATAAATTTAAAAATTGTATGGCTGGAACGGTTCTTAAGTGTTAAAAAGAAAAAAGACCCCGAAAAAGAGTTATCATCCAGAGATGGATGATACCAAACTGTATGGGGGGTGTGGGAACTGATATAAGCTACAAATTGGATAGAACATTCTTATCCTTAAGTATACCATCACATCCGTGAGAAGATAGCATTGCCAACTAATAAAATAAAAACAAAAAACACTAAGTTCAGACCCTCCTTATCCTTAGTTTTCCCTACTACTTTAAATTCCTCTTAAAAAATTCTTTGTTCAACGTGTGCATGCATGCACTAGCCCTGCTCTTGAATTCCTGTTTGATGTTTGGATTGGATAAACTTAGTAGTTACTCTGTAATGTGAACTATATGGTAAGGAAAAGGATTATGATGAAGCAACTAACGAATGATGGGATGAATTATGAATCAATGAAATTTAAGTCATCACTCAACAAGGCCTAAAAATTTGGAGATTAATCTAAAAAAAAATGGGATAGTTTCTTTCAACTCGATTCCATTGAGTAATAACTTCACATGTTTTAGTCGTAACTTGACTGAACTATATCGTAAATTTTGACACGGGACCAAAAAATTACATTTGGTATTATCGATAACCCTCCTTATATACTTGATATATAGATGTATAGTACCAATAAAAGCTTTGTACTTTGTTAGCCTTTGGCCTTCGAGATATCTAGTAATTTTGGATACTTTTTCCTTACCATCTTGGCTTAAACAGAGAGAGGAGAACAATGGTAGAACAATGAGAGAGAGAGAACAATGGTAGAGGCCCAAGGAGAAATTTATACACCAAAGTAAAGTATTAATCCCAAGAAGAAAAAGGAAAGATGAGGAAACCACCTCATTTTATTTGGTTGGACAGGGCATTACAATTATAACCTACTTTTCTTGAGAGATCCCATCTCCTTTGCCTTGGACCTGAGCAAATGTTTTTGAATCTTCCCAGTTGCAGTCTTTGGCAGTGGTCCAAATACTACTGATTTTGGAACCCAATACGTCGGCATCTTTGATCGGCTGAACTTCATTATATCTTCTGCCAATCGTTGCTCATCAGATTTATCCACTCCTTGCTTCAATGTAACAAACGCGCAAGGTGACTCTCCCCATCTCTCGTCTGGCCTTGCCACTACTGATACTTCCAATATTGCTGGGTGTTGGTATAGAATATTCTCTACCTCCACACTACTGATGTTTTCACCTCCAGAAATGATGATGTCCTTCGATCTGTCTTTAATTTCTATATATCCATCCGGGTGCTTTACACCAAGATCTCCGGAGTGAAACCAGCCATTTGCGAAAGACTCTGCATTGGCTTTAGGGTTCTTCAAGTAGCCCTTCATCACAGCATTACCCCGGAACACTATCTCTCCAACAGTTTTTCCATCAGCAGGGACAGGAGCCATGTTTTGGGTATTGACAACTTCGAGGCCTTCCAAGGCAATATATCGCACACCTTGGCGTGCATTGAGTCGAGCTTGGGTTTCAGGGGGTTGTGAGTCCCACTCAGGCTTCCATGCACATATCGTCGAGGGACCATAGGTTTCAGAGAGGCCATAAGTGTGTGCAACACGAAAGCCATGTTGAGACATTGCAAAGAGAAGGGAAGGAGGTGGAGCAGCACCAGCTGTCATTACATGCACAACCCGTGGGAGGGGAAGGATGGTCTCATCCTGTGGAGCATTTACTATGGTGTTGAGCACCACTGGTGCAGCACAAAAATGGGTCACACCATTGACGGCTATGGCTGAGTAGACACCTTTAGCTGTTACCTGAGCAAAAACATACAGCACAGTAGTTGGGCATCCATATGTGAGGAAGCAACCAGCTTGTTAGTCAAGCTAAAGAAAGCAAATTTTGATGCAGGAAAATAAATTAGATGATCTTCGGACAATCCTAAACTCAAGCCACAGGTAATCAAGAAACTTGAACTTTCTTCAAAGAAGGAAAGAAAATCAATGCTGTAGCAGAACAGAAAAAGCTCACTTTAATTACCAAACAGTATTAAAACACATGAATTATGTCTCATTCGTCACATTTCACACCTGCACGCTAACTGATTAATGTTGCCTACCAAGCTTTACTGCCGGCACTGGCTAAAGGTTGGTCTGCTGCTTGCGTTCTTAAATGCTTTTGATATGACCATTAATGAGATTGATTCAATCAGAATTATTAAAATCAAATAAACCCCATACAACCTAATAGATGTATAACTACTATTTAGTAAGACTTGTTACTGTATTCACTTAAAGAAGCCCACAAAGTTACCTGTCTAAGGCATATGCTTGTCCCACAAAGAGCTGCAAGTGTCCAAGGGAAACACCAACCATTGCAATGGAACATGGGTAGAGTCCATAGGTACACAGCCCCTTCATTCATTCCCCATATTATAACATTACTCAAAGCCATGAGATATGCCCCTCGATGGTGCAATACCACCCCCTTGGGACTGGCTGTTGTACCAGAAGTATAACCCAAAGTAATGCTATTCCACTCATCCTGTGGTGGTTTCCATGCAAATTCTGGGTCACCAGTTTCAAGGAACTTCTCATATTCAACTGCCCCTCTTCCTAAAGCATATTGGAGTGCCTCTGGATCACAGCTTTCATCAGCAATGACGACCAAAAGTGGAGGCTTAAAATTGCTTTTGCTTTTGTCAGCTAAAATCCTCAAAGCTTCCTCTGCCAGGGGAAAAAACTCTTGGTCCACCATTATAACTGCTGATTGTGAATGCCCTAATAGAAAAGCAATAGTTGGTGCATTCAGACGAATGTTGACGGCATTTAGAACAGCTCCAGCCATTGGAACTCCAAAATGAGCTTCATAAATGGCTGGGATGTTTGGTGCAATTACGGCTACCTGCCAACATAGATCAAAACAAAAACAAAAACAAAAACCAAAGTTAGCCGTAATGTGACAAGTAGCTATGAAACCAGATGCGGAAGCAAATAGTACCTACGAGTGGAAGAAGAAAGTCAGTTCCATTATGCGATATGAGTTTCTACCCTTGAAGCCAATTGATGAAAAAATGGTGTTTAAAATACAAACATTATAGATATTATTTTCCCCAGTGGAGGACTCATTGTTCCACTATTGAAGTGTTGGAAAAATTCATCTCGTACACCAGTGATTTCTTTTTGTACTCATCCCGCGACAGTGGTTTGATTGATAAATGGGTGGACAGTTGCATTGGTATGGTTGGAGCACTATTTAAGAAGCAGCACCTATCCAAAAAAATTTGATTTTGTCGTTCCGTCGTACAGTCCCCCAAACATCAATGCCACTCGCACACCCATACCCTAATACCCCACCTGGCTGCTCCTTACCGAAGATGTGAGCAAACCATAGTCCAAGACTCCAAAGTGTGTGCAAAAAAGAATAGATTGTGTCTCTCTCTTTAATTTATACAAAGGATTATGCTCTTATTATTCTTAAGTCAAACAATTTGGGGAGGGGCTGAAAAAAGGAATTCAGGTCGGGCCAATTAAGTAGATACTAAGCCATACTCTCCTGCAATCAGGCTAAACTTCAAGTCAATGGCTATCAACACCGGGAAAATCAGTAGTCGGCAACTACGCTGTTTTACTGTAATAGCTTTAGACAACATTTTTACGCTAACCCAAAAAAATCAAAATGCCAAGACCTACTTTCATAATCCTAAAGCAAAAGCAAAAAGTATGAATAGGGGGGAAAATTTTCTAATGAAATTATCTGAAAAACATAATTATATTCATACAATGAGATCAAAGTGTCATGAAAGCTTTATTATAGAATTCTGGCTTAAATGCAGTTAAGGCATGATCAATGCTAGTTTCCACGAGAATTGGATTCCACAAACTGCTTAGGTTTTCAGTTTCAAATTACAATAGTAACTCTTTCAAGGCCAATGGCAAGGTTGTTTCATTGTGACTGGGGTTCGAGTCGTAGAAAAAACCTCTCCGCATGCAGAATAAAGTTGTGTATATCATACTCTCCCCACATTCCACAATAACAGGAACCTCATCCACTAGGCCGTCTTTTTTTTTTTTTTCAATGACAGGCATCCAACTGTAAAATAAGCCACCCGATTCACACAAGCTTTGTCATGTGCAAAGTGAAATCAAGCTAACCAAAAATTGTTGATTCTCACTGCCATATGATACAGAGCTCAAGTCAATGAGACTACACTCTGCCATTGGAGATTTTTTTTTTGCTACAAGATGTCTAGGCTTGTGATGAGTAGCCACCGTAATCCAAGCGTATTTATAACATGTCTCCTAAGTAACAAGGGTAGATGGCCCCGAACAGATATAAAAATTGTTGAACATAAGACCACTCGGTTACCAGAAACACCCAAAGGATTTGCCATTGGAAATTTGCATCTCCATTATTGCATTTTTTTTATTCTGAGCTAAATGCAAATTGTTATAATTGAAGTCAACACCTTTATCCTTTCTCCAATCACAATACATTCACCCAAAGGTTGGACTATTCAAGAGATCATAAAATTATACATCGGCCCACCGACTTTGCACTATATTTTAATAAATATAGTATTTTACTAAAGCCCAATCGTCCAAACCAAAGCACAATCCAATGCATCTCGGAGAACTGTATCTATATACCCAATAACATATGATGTAATCGAATCTGATAAGAATATGCAAGAAGAAAAATACAATCTACTGCTAATTAATTACCCCATATTTTCAGAAACTCATCGAAAATATCCAAAATTTCAATTTTCCCAGGAAGTAGAAAAATAAAAAATAAAAAAAACCCAGTTTTTTTTACGTTGTTTTCAAAATTTTCCTATCGTTTCCCAAGTATTCAGGGCAAACAAACAGAACAGAGGGCGAAAATGAAAACAACATAGATGTAGAAGTGATAAGATTTACCGTTTTACCGAAACCGATGCTGTGGTTAGAAAGAGCAGAGGCCAATCGACGGCAACGCTGGTAAGTCTGAAGCCATGTGTACTGAACGGATCCATGAACTACCGATTTACGGTTGGGATGAACCAGAGCAGCTCTCTCCAGAAACCCAAGTGGCGTCAGAGCTGTGTAGTTTGCTGCGTTCTTTGGCAGATCATCTATGTCTCTCTCCGCCCCCATGATCCCCCCCTCTCTCTCTATACTTTCTCTCTCTAAACTTCCTCCTGAACCTTCTTCAGTGTGTGAGGTACAGAAATAGTTGTAGCATGCGGTGATTTATATGTGGTGTTATGTTACGTGGACCGGCGGCCGTTGGTCGAACGAGCCGAATTCGAGTCGAATTTAAAAAATTATTCAAATTTGATTTGTTTAGGAAACAAGCTGAGTTTGAACGAGTCAAAAATAAATTGAGTCCAAGCCGAATTCTCGTATTTGTACATAAACGAGTCGAGCTTGTAGGGCTTATTTTTTAAACGAACTTAAAAACTTGTTTAAATTTAGACTCATTTATAAAACGAACCGAGACGAACTCAAGCCAAACTTGAGTAGCTTAATTTGATTAGCAACCCTCGTGGCCGTAGAGTTGTTAATTGAGTTGAGTTTGATTGAGTTCAGTCTATCGAGGTTATTTTGTCCTTAATTTTTTTTTTTTTCATTTCATTTAATTTTTTTAATTCAAACTAATAAGTTCACTCATTTATATTTATTCCATTAATTACGAAGTGTATTTCATTTATAGTTATTTAATCAAATTATTAAATATATATCAAAGAAATATAAATAAAAATAGTAATTAAAACAAAATTTCAATGTTATAAGGTGATCTATATTATTTCGATGTGTTTTGAGATATTTTTACTAATGTCTTTGAAATTTTTTGAAGTGTTTTAAGATATTTGGGTATATTTGGACTAATATTTTAAAAATAAGTATACAATTTTTATTAAATTTTATTCTACTTTTGAAAAAATTTCAAACACGAAATAATACACCAAAACAAAATTTTAATCATTGTCTATATAATTAGTTGAAATAAAATTGAATGAATTTAATTTTTAATTAGTGAACATAGATAGGACGGGATTTAGTAACTAATGAAGTAGATATAGGTGAGATGAACTTAGTAATTTGAAATAAAATAATTAAATATGACAAAAAATTAGATTTAAGGGGTGGAATAATTTCATCCAAACAATTGTCCAAATTCGACTCATTTAAAGAATGAGACAAGCTGAAGGTTAACCCTATACAAATTGAATCCGAATTGAGTTTCACTTTGTGGTTGTGATTCATTATTAGAAGGTGAAGTGGGCCATGTGTGTGATGTGTGATATATAGTGGGTCCATCAAATGAACAGTGGGTGATTAGAATCAAAAAAAGATTAGGTAATTTCCCAAAAGAGAGGATTCATTGATCCAAATCCATAACATGGCAAGGTTTTCTTTTCTTCTTCTTCTTCTTCTTCTTTTTTTTCTCTTTTTGGATAAACATGGTGTGGAACTCCGAAGGATTTTTTTGACCATTCACCAAGAAAAATAATAGTAACTGACTTATCTGCTGATGTACTACTGGTTTATCTACCCATTCGATATCAGTCTTAATCTTAATTAATTTGACGAAAACACCCTTGTAATTTTCTCATTATATGTTTCTATAGTTGAGAGTGCAATTTGGGGGAATTCTTGACTATCAAAAACAGATGAAACACAATATTGTTAGCCAAGGGACACCTCAACTCACCAAAAGAGAAATAAAGTCAACATCAATTAACAAGGTTATACGTCTGAGATTCGGGGTGAAGTATTGATAATCAAGTCGAACTTTGTGATCTTGAGTTGAACATGTCAAGTTCGTTTTTTTTTTTTAAACAAGTCTAAAAAATTATTCAAGTTCGACTCGTTTAGAAAATGAGTCAAGTCGAGCTGAGCCCGAGTAGTTCGACTATTTTACATATAAAATAACTAAACTTTATGAGCTCAAGTCGAACTTTTAGAAAACGAGTTTAAAAATTTGTTCAAGCTCAGTTCGTTTAGAACACGAGCTAAGCTTGATCGAGTCCGAGCCGAACCCTGTAACTCGGTTCAATTATCACCCTACACATACAATTCATGTAAATTTTATGCAAAATTAATAATTTTGGATCCCAATTTGGCCCTTATCTATGCCCCCAAAAAAAAAAAACAGTATGATACAAGAAAGGAATATAGATCCTTGCAACTTCCAACATGATTTTTTTTGTTTTCTTTTTTTGCTTGGAAAAAAATGGGTGGGGACAAAGTAGAGCACCCAGAAACTACTCCGATATGTCCTCATTGGTGAGATTATGAGGCTCTTGACTGCACCCATTATTCCTCTTGAGAACGAATTTAGCTAGACTATCAACCATCAATTTTCAATATGGACTCCAAAATTCAAACTCTAACTATAAGATGAAAAGTTCAATCGAAACTCCAATCGGTCATTGTTGTTTTGTTTTGGATTCTCCCAATCCTACATGATTAGTTTATAGGTAAAAATGATGTCAAAAGCAATGGATCCACTCTTTTTGAAAATAACAAAACAGACAAAAGGTAGCAATCCATATGAATTGGGACCAAGTGGAGGAGACTTTTCTGCTTCAAATTGAAATAAAAAAAAAAAAAAAAGTTTTCTGAATTCAATTTTGAATAGAAAAAACACGTCATGTATTAATTATTTTTTATTCTTCCTTGTTTTGGGCTTGGTCAAAAAAAGAGTTCCTGCAAGCTCTCCTGCCTATTGGCCAAATCACACTACCCTTCCTCCAACGGAAACCATCCCAAGTGGTATCGCTTGTCATTTTCACGAGAAAAACTCATCTCAATTAAAACTCAACACAAATTTCTCGAATTATCCAAAATTATTTAGAACTCGTTGTTGGTATCAATTCATAACAATTAAAATTGAGAGAAATCTTACGATTCATTTTCAATCACCGTCTCATTACCACGCTTGCTTGAATAGTATATTTACCTTGAAACGACAGATTGAATACCAAATCTACATTTCGTTACAAATGTTCTCTTAAGAAAGGAGCTGAAGCTATCTAACGAAAGAAGGAAATCCAGAAAGATATGTGGGATTATGCCAAAGTATCTATACTCAATTATACTTAGAGCCATAAAAGAGACTAGAGAAGGAATTAGTCTTAACAATTTGATGGTGGGTATGCACCTAAACTATATGGTATGTTTTATCAACTTATCATGCTATTCATTTCAGATGTTACATGATGACCCAAAAAGAAGAGGACGGGTTATCCATCGAATAACCCAGCCCAACTCTAGCTCAGGTTCGGGTCCGATTTTGATTGATCCAAATCAAAAATCGAATTTAAAAACTCTGATTCTGATATCGAACTGATTGAATTTCAAAATTCAAATACGAATGTAGTAGCAGTTTGAAAAACACAATGCAATCCAAATGACTCAATTAAACCATATTTTGACAAATTACATCTGAGTTTCATCAGATAATCACTTAATTTTTTTATATATTTATCTGCATATATACCATTTGGAGCGAATATTGCCTATTGGTATGCTACATTTGAATTCATAAAATACGACTAGTGGATTTAGATTTGATTTTTGGTTAACTATCTGTATATATCTAACTAATTGAATTCAAATTCCGATAGGATTGAGTTCAAAATCCGATCAACTATCAGGCTTACAGAACAATAGTGTGGGCCTTAATTATAGACAAAATTGGAGTTTAGGGTGGAGCAATTTATGGAAAATATTGGGCCTCTCAGCCCATATGTTTGCCAAGTTTGCAGCTATTATGGGAGGAGTGGCAAGCAAAATATTCAGTAGCAGTTTGGGCTTCATCTCCACAGGCCCCATTAGTTATACGAATCGAAAACAAAACTTGCAAGTAGAAGATAATTGTTTATTTTTCGGATTGATATCGAAAAAATTTTAATCCTTAATTTTGTCAATCTTTGATATGTCATACCCCCTCTAAAATACAATCTTGGCTCTACGCCTGGTATTATTGTATGGTGTATGCCCTCCCCCCCCCCAACAAATTCATTCAACAAAGCTGTGTGAAACTAAAAGACCCGAAAACCAATTATCAAGATAATAAATCCAAAAAAATAATAATAATAATAATTTAAGATATATAGTGCAGGTAGGGGGCCCTGTGTTTGCCATTGGAGGCTTGAACTTAAATGCCTAATGCACTCTATTTCTATTATTAGGTGGTAGTGTACGGATACATGCATGCCCGACACGTCACACCATTTCTATCAAGAAAGAAGAAGCCAATTTCAATTCTAATTCTAATTCTAATTCTAATTCGCATGCATCAAGAAACATCATTTTCAATATATGCCAAACATATCATTTGTACCCACTTGTCTTATGAAAGTGTTGAGATGTTGAGACTTCGATTAGTGAGACGTAGAAAAACATCAAATCTTAAAATTCCATGATTTCAATTATTGAGATGTTTGAGATTTACTACGATCATGTCTGGATGGTGTCGGTTTGTGGGTCCTTCTCTGCCCCACTTCTATTAATTTCTCCACCATCATAGTAGTTCCAAGAATGTCTTTATTTGTATTCACATTAAAGTTCAAATATTTTAAGTTTGAATATTGGTAATATCTTGAAACTATGTTATGAGGAATTTATCTTTCATAAATAATTTAGTTCCGGTGTGGATGGTCTATTTTTGATCTGACCAGAGACGAGATTAATCGAAGTGCACGTAAACAGTTCTAAATACTCCTAACCATGAACCCCAAAAAAAAAAAAGTTCAACCAGTCACTAGCTATACTTGAGAATAAGTTGTCATAATTTGATCACCTAATCTTGTAATTTGATTAACCTTAATTTCGTTTCTGGATATAATATTCCCATGGGTGATACATGCGGAATTTCATTTTTCAAGAACTGATTATGGCACAACGGTTCTTGGTATTATTCACTTCTTTCATATTACTAACTTAATGCACTTATGAAAATTGATGTTTTCTAACCCTTTAACCTTTGCACAAGGACTTGAAGCCGTCCCCAGTCATGGTATCTAGTACTCCAATATGGTCAACCAACCTATCTCTTCTTACCCTGAAAAAATAGGATCACCTAACGTTCTTAAACCAATAACAATCTTTTGACCAACGTTAGCCTCCATCTCTCAAAACCAACCAAGAGGTTCAAGTAACCATGACCAATAAAGTCTATTCCCCTGTTAAAATCTGGCATGAATCAAAGTGGAAACAATCACAAAACTTCCACAAAAACTACCAAAACTTACATGACAATAACAATTTTCTCCTTGCTTAATTAGTATATGTTATGGTCACTAAACATCCACAGATAATGAATATTAGAAATTCAATTAGTAAATAGATTTCATCAGTAATTAATGTGGGAAGAATAAACTTTTCTAGCCACAGACAAACTAGCTAGTGACCACAGTCAGTGACCCAAATCGGATCGATCATCTCTTAAACCAATTCCCGAGAAAAAAAAACTTCGGAACATACACCTGCTGAGTTTGGGAAAATAAGGAGAGACATTAATCTAGGAAGACATCAGTTGTTGGTCCAACAAGTTTAAGCAAAAATCTAGTTTTCAATGTTAGTCTCACTCCTATATTTTTTTATTTTTTTTTTATCAGCAACAAATACCACTCTAAGTTGGAATTTCATACACCAGTGTTCTCCCTTTTTGTGTGCTTTTATGTACCATGGATCCTTATTGCCTTGAAGGACACATTAATTGGAACTAAACAGAAAAACAATGACACAAAATTATGTTACGCACTAGTGTTCATGGAAAAATTGACTGACACAATCAAAACAGCATGTCACATTCATCATCTACAGGCCTAGGCTTTCCCATTTCGCACTCAAAGAACACAAAACAATATTGTCATCCGACCAAAACTCTCAAACAGCAAAGACATCGAACAGTCTAATAAACTTAACATGCGATAGTAATCCAAAATTAGCAAAATAAAACCAATGGTCAATTACAAAATTAGACAAATACCAATTTATCATCTGAACCCCAAATTCCAGAATCTCAAAATTCAAAAGTATTCCCCATCCCATAATATACATGGCACCCTGGAAAATCAAAATCAAAACCAAAACACCAAATTCTAAACATTTCTCAAAAAAATTTAGTATGGTATTAGACTTGCAGAAAACAATCAATGCCCACAACATTGGCTCGTACTGGCATCATCATTATGACCATGATTATGATCCTTTCCGGACAGATCCTCGGCATTCCTATCATCATTATCGTCGACGTCGCTGTCGTCCTCGTCGAAGGGCTTTTGTTTGTGAAAAATACAGCATTTCTTGGAGGACTTCTTCTCGAGAAACTCGTTGTCAACGGTGCCTTCTTTCCACGTCACCTTCTTCTTCTTCTTGCGTTGGAGTTGCAGAGTTAGGGTTTGCCGAGGTTGTGAGGTGGATGGGGGTGGAGATAGGTTTTCTAGGGTTAGGGTCGTGGTGGTGGTAGGTAGGGTGGACGATGGTCCTATTTGCCTAGTTGGTCTCGCCATTTCTCCAATCCGAGTGAGTTTGCCGAATGTCCCTTAACGATTATAATATATAATAGGAATTGCAAGTGCCTAACAAAAAAACTGTCAACCATAAACATTTATATTCACACCCAAAACCAATCACATATTATAACAATTAATCAAAGAAATTGGTCCCAAAAAAAAAATCAAAATACATTAATCTATATCAATATTCTATATTACTTCTAAAAGTGGTTCAAGGGAAAAAACTTTTAATTTCCTTATCTACCCTTCAATAATTCTATTATATCTAATCTATCATTATATCAATACTCTATACTACTCTTAAATGTCAATACTTGTGCAAAACTTCTGATTGACATTATTGCCCTTACAAAAATACTAAAAGACAACAATACCCTCTCATAATAATTTTTTTATTGTTTTTCTTATTTACCCTTCAATAATTCTATACTGTCTATTTTATCCTTATATCAATACTCTACTACTCTTAAATATCAATATTCGTGCAAAACTTTTGATTGATATTATTGCCCTTACAAAAACACTAAAAGACAACAATACCCTTTCGTTACTCAATGACTTCTAGGCAGTGACGATATAGCTATACTGACGGAACCAAGACACGAGCCCCTACTAATAATCGAAAAGGGTGGAGACCGTAGCTTGATGTGAGTACAAACTAAACTATACCACAAGCCTATAAGCGTCGAAAGCCCAAGTCAAGGAACTCTCTCACAAAGAAAGGGAACTCAAAAGCCTAAGCGTCAGAGTTTCTCTTGCGAGTTACTGTCAATTAAGGACTATTAAGGAATCATTACTGCTACAGAACTCTTGGAGTTTCATAGCTCTTAGACATCCAAGAGGTCAAAAACTATTTGGCGGGGTAAACTGTTTAAATAGTTTCTAAAATGAAGTTTAAAAAGGGGTATTTTGCCAAAACATCTTTGACAAATTTAAGGGTCATATTAAAGTGCCCAAATATTTTCTCGCCGCTACTATCTAGACCGAGTCCAAGTCGAAGGTTCGTCCTCTCCATTGTAGCTGTTAACCAGTGGAAAACCTTTAACCATCTCTTCATGACCTGATGAATGTATCAGCTTTTTGAAGTTCAACTTCTGAGAACTATGTAGGACCATTTACAAATATATAAACATTGAGATGAAAGCAAAGTTGAAATCACATCACATGCCTGAACAGGTGACAACTCCTTTTTTTTTAATAAATTTAAATTTTTATTATTACTTCACCCACACCCCCTCAAACCAAATTTTCATCGCATATTTGTGGTTACTTATTGTTGTTTGATAGGTTGGCTTTTTGGAATTGGATAACCCCAAAGATGTTCGGCTTGGTTACGCAAGCCTCCGTATATCATTGGTTAATCGAGGGCAGATGCCTTTGGTTTATGTTAGTTATCTATAGGCCAATTTATGATTTCTGCTATTTCGTTGATCTTGTTAGCTAGCTAATTATGTTACTTCTAAAAGGTTATCCATACAATTCCGTATAGGTGATTTTGAACTTGTGAAGATATTTGGTAGGACGGCTAATCTATAAAATAATCAGACCATTAATAATCGATGAGATCCTACACAAAAATGGTTAGTTTTGGTTGGAACTGCTCCTGGTACACCAGAGGTATCTAATTACCCTTTCCAATTGTTAGTGCTACTTTAGAAGTTCTTGCCAAGGTAGGCACTAAGCTCTACACCCCCTAAGCTATCTTTGTTCTCACTTCTAAGCAAACCACATGTGCCTACATGGAAGCTAGCACTGTCAAGCCATAGATTCAATTCCATTCAAATGAGAAGAGGCACTAAGCAGGCCCAAAGCTTGCACCACCTCCGCGTTGGAACTTTCTCCAAGGCTGCTAAATGAGACTAAAGTGACCACCACATCAGTTTCAGTGTCATCCAACATAAAAGATGATTATTTATTTCATGGTTCAGCAATGTCATGCTTTTAAATTGAGGAATATACAAAAGTTTTACATTTTTAAGAGCTTTGTTATGTAACTGAAATTTTTTCACCCAATTTTGGTTCTTAAGTAAGGTGACACAATCATCACCAAAAAATAAAGGACCCACATCATTTAATGGTTGAGATTATGTCATATCACTTGGAATGAAAATTTGGTAAAATTTTTTGGAGAAGTCTAATTTTATGATTTTTTGAACTCCGTGTAGTTAATTAATGATAAATGAATTTCATTTTTACTACTTAGTACCATCGTGTGCTATTTTTTATTTAAGATGTACTGTAGTATGGTTTTTATGTGTGTTTATGATGTACATGTATTATAAACTTGGTATTTGTGTTTTGAAGGGAGAATATATAACTCGTGGGTAGTTTGATATGGTGTAAAAAAGTTGCATTATAGTGTAGTGGATTAGTTATTCCATGAATGAATAAGCCAGGTTGGTTGTCGGATGTCAAAATGGTGATTCTTAATATTTTTGATTAATAAACAAAACTTTATTTAGTTCATACAAGAAAGTAGAAGATTGTTCTTTTACCTTGTGGAATCAGAGTTCATGATCATATCAATAAGAATGAATCAGTATCAATTATCAATTTCTATATAGAATTCAATGGGTTGTGCATGGATTCTTGCTCTCTGGACTTGAGATGTTGTGTGAAATTATCAATAGATTGCATAACGTATTTAACAGGTTCCCCCTTAAATTTATTGGGTGTTCTTGGGAACAAGTGAAAATGGAATGAAAAACAATAATAATGAAATTACAGCTGAACAATATTAGACCATGGTATTATAGCCAAAACTATGAGAAAATTTACACCACCACTAAAAAGGTAGTACTTAATAGTCTACTGTGTTTATGATCATTGGAGAATTACGACATCAGTGACAGTGTATTGGTTTTTTGTGCTACTTTTTTCTCATTTTTTTCTCTTTTTAATAGCTATTTCTATAATTGAAAAATTAAACATGTTTTCTGTTTTGTTTTTTCTGGCCAAATTTATGGCAAGGTATTTAATTGGTGAAACCATGTAGTAATCTTAGAGACTAATGGAGAGAGAAACCTTATATACAATCATCAGTCTCTTAAGTTGTTTGTTCCCACAAACAATGGCAAAAAATCATTTTCACATTTACAACCTCTGTGTGCCCGTCTCCCTTCAGTTTTTTTGAGTCAAACAATCTTTAATATACTCTAAATCTAAGTGGAGTTTTTCAATATAATAGCTTGTACAATTCTAATAAGGATGTTGTCCTATTCTTTTAGTATACATAGGGAGATAAATTGAAAGAGGGAGAGATACATAGAGAGAGAGATAGAGAGTTACCGGGTGGCTATGGTTGGTTAACTCGGAGGAAGGTATGAGGGCTGTCCATTACACTACGTTCCTTTGGGGCATTTCTTCGAACAATTGGCGTCCATTGACATGATCACCACTTCCCGTAGAGAGCTGCATACATTAAAACAACAAACATTATAATACCAAAAAATAGTTTTCATGTTAGGCTTTCAATTTGGCAGAAACAATGAAAAATCAATTCATGAACAAGAAAACCAGCCGACAAAAATGAAACAATGAATCTGTGGTGCGTGTGTGTGTGCGTGTGAAACATTTGGGTCTTGGTGGACCTGTGGTGAGAGAGTGTGTGTGCCCAGTGCGTGAGTTTTCTGTGTGTTGTGCGTCTGGGTGGGTGTGTGTCGTGTATGTGCGCAGAGAGGAAAGGGAGAGAAAGAGGGGCAGTGGCTGTGGGGAGGTTCGAGTGGTTGACCTTTGTGTGGGGAGGGGAGGGGAGGAAAGGGTGGTTTGTGACGGTGGTGTGAGTGCACAGAGAGTATAGGGGGAGAAAGAGGAAGACAGGAAGGTGAAAGAGAGAGGCAGTTAGAGAGAGAGAGAGCGATGGTGGATCAGAGAGATAAAAATACCTAGCTGAGCGATTTGGGTGGTGGATCTGGTGGCCTTAGTTGATGACCAGCGCAAGGGATGACGAGGAGATAGAGGGACGTTAGAGGGAGAAACAGGCTTTAATGTCAATATGGAAGGAAGATGCAGAAGAGGAGATTAGGGCTCGGGATGGGATAGGATCTGGAATTCTAAGCGGACAAAAGGATTTGGGAGTTTGGGATGTAACTTGGTATTTGGAAGAGTAAAAGAGGGAGATTAGAGCGAGTAAAAAGGACAGTTTTCGTGACACAGAAAAAATATAGGGAGAATTACATTCAGAGTCTATGACTATTGTCACTTAATCATTTAAATTCTCTAAAATTTAAAATATTACATACAAACCTTTTAATGTTTGTACATGTGTAACATCTAACCTCCTTTCGTCAATTAGTATATTTGTTAATAAATTACATATAGACTTCCTAAAGTTTGTAGGTGTGTAATACTTAGACTCCTTAAGTTTAAAATGTTATATTTAGACAAAAAATATAAAATTTATATTCTGTTATGATATTTATTGAAATAAAATTAAAAATAAAAATCTAATTTTTTCTTAAAAAATTATAATTACTATATAATTATACTATCTATTAGAATTTAATTTAGTCGTTTAAACAACCAAATTAAACTACTAAATTACCTCAATTAAAGTTATAATATATTATTTTTATTACATTTTGACCATTTATTTGATTTTTTAGTTTATTCCAATAGATAGTATAATTGTACGCTAAATATATATTTTAAGAAAAAATTAAATTTTTATTTTTGATTTAATTTCAATAAATAACATAATAAAATATGAATTTTGGTCGTAAAATTCATATTCTATTATGAATGACTTAGATCCCTTATTTGATTTTTTAATTTTATTCCAATAGATAATATAATTGTATACTAATTACGAATTTTTTTTAAATTGACTTTTTATTTTTTATTTTTTTTATTTCAATAAATGATACAATTGAACATGAATTTTTGTTGTAAAATTTAACATATTTGATATTTTATCTTTAATTAGAGTATTCTTTGTCTAAGTATAACATTTTAAACTTAAGAGATCTAAGTATTATGCGCCTACAAACTTCAGGGGGTCTAGGTATAATTTATTAACAGATATATTAATCGATATTTGTCAACAGGGTCTAAGTATTACGCATGTACAAATCTCATGAGGTCTGTGTGTAATATTTTAAATGTCAGGGGTATGAGTGATTAAGTAACAAATCTCATGAGGTCTTGATGTAATTCTTCAAAAAATATATAGATCCTAAATTGAGGGTATTCAAAATTAATTTAAGAAAAATGCTACATAACGCAAATAAATTCAAAAATTAAAACTCAAATGCATATCATTCATTGTATGAGTGTGGAATGAGTAAGTCCCACTAAAAAATTAATGGAACTCGCTCATCCAATGAATGATATACATTTGGTTATAACTTTTTGGGTTTTGTAACATTGCTTTTAATTTAATGCACTGGATCATAAATTTTAAAATAATTTAAAATTTCAATAACTTAAAATATATTGAAATAATGTCGTTTATTAGATGATACTTTATTTTATTATGAAATAATCTCAATTAATTTTTGTCTTTGAATTCAAAATTTGCTCAAACATTTTAAAATTTCAGTAACTTAAAATATATTGAAATAGTGTCATTTATCATATGATATCTTATTTTATTATGAAATAATCTTGATCATTTTTTGTCTTTAGATTCAAAATTTGCTCTATTTTATTATATTAGTAATGCACAACATTGTACGTGAATAATTTAAATAATAAATTTTTTATTAAATTTATGACATATAGATTTTCATGTGTAATTAAATTAAATGATAAATTTATTGTTAAAAAATTATTCTATATTTTATTTCTTATTAAATCTAATTATTGGAAAAAAATTAAATATAACATATTTTATTTTAGAATTCAATTCGATAACTATAAGTATATAACTATATAATATAGATTAATCTTTACTATTTCATATAGATATATAGGCATAGATATACAAAAAATTATGTAAGTGTATTGCTTATAAAAGAATTTGAAAGTCAAATTATATATAAAAATAAAAATTATTTATTTTATTTTTATAAATAATAATTAATTTATAAAATCAATTATTAATAATATAATTGATTTTATAAAATTAGGTTAATAATACATGACGTGTGTTATACATTAACATATTTAAATAAATTTTTTTTTGTTACACTTATAAAAAATATAGATTATATGTGTAATTAAATTGAATAAAAAAATTATATGTTGAAGAATTAAATTTTATTAAACATAGTTATTAATCTACAGTAATTTGAGTTATTAGAGATTTAGAGTTACTATTATAATAAAAGAATAGAAAAATAATAATATGTAAAATATAAAAAAAAAATTTAGTTATAGATATACTAGTTATTGCATATGTCTAAAAGCACAGAATAATAAAAAAAATGGTCAACAATAAAATATATTTATATTCACACATAAATCAAATTACAAACATAGAGCAAATAAAATAATTTAAACATCGGTTGTAGTGAAGGTGAACGGTGGTAGTGATGGTGGTGGGAAACAATGATGGTTGTAGTGGGTGGTGACGATCGCGGTGATGGTGGCAGTCATGAGTGACAGTGATGATGCTGGTGATGGATTTTTGGTGATGATAGTGGTAGTGACAGTCATGGGTGACGGTGGTAGTGGTTGTGGGCGATGGTGATGGTGATGGCGATGGTGGTTGTAGGGTGACGACGGTGGTGGGCAGTGATGATGGAGGTGGTGGGTGACGACAGGTGCTTTTGGACGACAGTATGATGGGTTGTGGTAAATAGCGGCGGTGGTGATGGTAGGTGTGGGTGTCGACAGTGGTGGGCAATGGCGATTGGTGGTGGTAAGTTTGATGGAGGTGGGTGACAGTGACTAGCGGTGATGGTGGACAATGATGGGTGATGGTAAGTTTGATGGGGGTGGGTGACAGTGATTGGAGGCAATGGTGGACAATGATAGGTGGTGATGGGTTGTGATAGTGGATGGCGATGAGTGGTGGTGAGCAACAATGGTAGTGGTGGGTGTTGACGGTGGTCGACGATGATAATGATAATAAATATAAGAATGAGATGAAAATTATGGTGGGTGGTCAACGGTAATAGCAATCCGTGGTGGGTGGCAATGGTGGCGGTAAGGTGGCGACAGCAGTGGTGGTGGGGCAGTTGGTGTGGTGGTGGAGGTGGTGATCGGGTGGCGATGGCGGCAGCGGTGGTAGTGGTGATGGTAGTGGACCGGTGGGGGTGGTAGTGGTGGAGCAGTTTCAAATACTATATTTTTTTAAAGCATTCATAAGTAGTTATAAATTCTAAAAGTATTTTGAAAAAATCATTTCAAACACACCTTTAGAAACCTATTTTCCCTGTTAAATTTGATGTATTAATATTAGTCGTCGAATTAATTTTATAGTAAAATTTAAAGAGATCTTAACCGCGAAAAACAAAAGTTATTTTGTTTATCTTTTGAAATTTGAATTATATTGTACTTTATTATATAGATGTACTAGTTATTTCCCGTACCTGAAAGTACGGAGTAATAAGAAAAATGGTCAATAATAAACATGTTTGTATTCACACCCAAAACCAAATCACAAACATAGAGGAAATATGACAAAATTTAAGCACCGATTGTAGTGGGAGTGAACGGTGGTAGTGGTGGTGGTAAGAGAAGGTGATGGTTGTGGTGGGTGGTGACGACCACAGTGGTAGTGGCAATTGTGGGTGGCAACGACGATGGTGGTGGGTTTTGGGTGACGATGGTGGTAGTGGTAGCCTTAGGTGACGGTGGTGGTGGTGATGGGTATGAGTGGTGGTGGGCGACAGTGGTTGTCAGTGGTGGTGGTGGGACGACGACGGTGGTGGTGGTGGGTAACAGTGGGTGGTGATGATGGTGGGCGACAACAGATTGTGGTGGTGAGTGCTGAAAATGGGCGACGTGGTAGTGGAATAATGGTGGTAGTTGTAATAAATATAAGAATGAGATAATGATGGTGGTAGGTGGCGATGGACGACGGTGGTTGTAATTGGTGGTGGGGGCAGTGGGGGTGATAGTGAGGCAGTGATGGTGGTGGTGGGGGTGGCGACGATGATGGGGTGGCAGCTGTGGTGGTGGTAGTGGTCGTGGGGGTGAGGGTGGTAGAGGTGATGGTAGTACAGTGACGACAATGGTAGAGTAGCGGTAGCGATGGTGGTGGTTGTTGTGGTGGTGGGGTGACAGTGGTGGTGGTGGTAGGGTGATGACAACGATGGTGGTGGTAGTTATGGTGGTGGTGGTGGGAGTTATGGGGGGTAAGGTGGTGATAGTGATGAAGGTAGGGTGGTGACAACAGTGGTAGTGGTGGTGGGGCAGTGGGGGTGGAGGTAGTGAGGTGGCGACAATAATGGTAGTGGAGGTGGTGGTGGTGGGGCGGTGGTTGTGGTGGTGGGGTGACAGTGGCAATGGTGGTGACGATTGTGGCGGTAGGGTGGCGGTGGTGGGGCGGTGTGGGTGGTTGTGATAGTGGTGGTGGTGGGATGGTTTCAAACACTATTTTTTTTTTTAAAGTAATTATGAAAAATTATAAGTTTTAAAGGCACTTTTAAAAAGTCATCTCAAACACACATTTATGAATCTATTTTTTCTATTAAATTTGGTTTATTAATATTAACCGTCAGATTAACTTTGAAGTAAAATTTAAATAAATCTCAAACGCGAAAAATAAAAGACATTTTATTTATCTTTTGAGATTTGAATTGTATTGTAATTTATTATATAGATTTACTAGTTATTGTCTGTGTCTGAAGGCACAAAATAATAAAAAATGGTAAACAATAAACATATTTATATTCATATCTAAAATCAAATCACAAAACATAGAGGATAGATAAATGAATTTAAACATTGGTTGTAGTAGGGGTGAGAGGTGGTGGTGGTAGGAGACGGTGATGGTTGTGGTGGGTGGCAATGACTATGGTGGCTGTGGTGGCGATAGTGGTGGTGGTGGTGGCGGCGACTGTGGTGGTGTTGGCGGCGCCGGTGATGGTGGCGATGAGGGCGGCAGTGGTGGTGGTGACTACGACGGTGGCGACAACGGTGGTGGAGATGGTGGTGGTGGCGGTGACGGTGGTGGTGGAGGTGACGACAACGGTGGTGAAGATGGTGGTGGCGGCAATGGCGATGACGATAGCGGTGGTGGTGGTGGTGGCGGTGACGAAGATGGTGGCGGCGGCAGCGGCGACGGCGGTGGCGGCGACGGTGGCGATAGTGGTGGCGACGGGTGTGGTGGTGGCGGCGATGGCAGTGGCGGTGGCGGTGGAGGTAAAGGTAGTGGTGGGGCAGTTTCAAATAATTTTTTTTTTTTTTTTTAAAGTAGGTATGAGAAATAATTTTTAAAAATACTTTTAAAAAGTAACTCTAAACACATTTTTAGGGGCCTATTTTTCTATTAAATTTAGGGTGTTAATAATAGTTGTTAGATTAATTTTAAAGTAAATTTAAAGTTATTTGAACTGCGAAAAGTAAAACTCATTTTATTTATTTTTTAGATTTGAATATTATATATTATATTGATGTTAATATAGTGACAAGTTCGGATGATGTCTGTGTCAGATTGACCCCCCTGGACTCCTTGGACATCAGCTTCGCCTAGGCTGCCAGTCGCTCCATTTGTTCCAATTCCTTTTTCCAAACAGAAAAGTAGGAGGCGTTCTCTCTCTCTCTCTATCTCTCTCTCTCTCTCTCATCCTGAGGTACTTCTCTTGGGTTGGTGTTGGCGGTAATCGAAGAACAGAGACCGCGTGGTTTGTTATTTCTCCGATTTCCAAATTCAATCAATTATCTTATGTACATGTGATAGTAGGTATTTAATCTCCAATTAAGCTTTGTTTTCTCTGAATTTCTTCTTAATTCTATGTTTATTTTCGATTTTAGGTTGAAGCCTTTTGATGTCTGAATGATCGGTTGACTGTTTTGAGGTTTTCGCAATGGAGAGTACCGTAAGAGGACAACTTGCAGGCTGGGAGATTCATGGCTTCCGCACCATGGAAGGTACAATTACACACACCTATATATGACTGTGTGTGTATATATGTATGTTAGTATGTATATGTATGCTATTCAGTTTGGGTATTGAGTGTGTTGGTGGTGGAGATTGTGTATGATTTGACTAGAATGTGCAGTCTTATGAGTTTATGATTAGGGTTAAGTATTGACTACGTAGAAAGATGTGATATTTTGTTCACCTTAGTTGGGCTATTTTTTTTCATTGTGATGTTATTCATGGTAATGCATGGTGTTTTTCGTTTACCGTAGAAATAAAATTTGCCTGGTGTATATGAGAAGTGGAAAATTGTGGAAAGAGAACGAATTAACGAATGGGAGGCTTGTGCGGAGTTCATTTGATTGATGGTGGAAATGAATTATTGTCCATCTTTATTCCTTTTTCTTTTAAGAATAAAAATTATTGCAGTAATGAGAAGTTGGAAGTACATCAGCTAGTAGCAAAACTACCGAAAGTCTGGATTGTCCTCAAACTGCTGAAAACCAAGAAATTTTCCTCCGAGGTGCATGATGCATTAACCATTGTAAGAGAACCTCCTTTGAATAAAAAAATGCCGAACGCATTATGCCCTTGGCAAAAACTTCTGCCCAAAAACCTTCAAATGGGCAACTTAGGATAATTGAGGAATGTGCGTTGTAAACCAGCAATGAATTTATCCTCGTTTGCTCTAGCCACAACTCCAGAAGCTTCTAGGTACAAATGAATATTCAGTTGCCTGAAATCCTGTTAGAGGGTCACATGCAGGGACCGTTATACTCTGAAGATATCGTGCAGGAATATTAGCTTATCCAAATGGGTCCTTCTTCCTTCCTTTTTGAACACCATCATTCCTAAGTCCATGCTGTCATTATGAATAGAGCAAACATGTTGTCATCTTTGTGATTCCTTTTCTTATTAGATTCATCTCCATGATTCCCGATTTTGAGAAGCCAATAGAGAAAATGAAGAAGGGATGTGCCTTTGTTCCGAGCCCGAGGAAGCTAATGTTCCATTGACTCAGTAGTATAGAACATGAATAAATATCTCTCTCTTTTGCTTTATTATTTATGATGTAACCAAAAAAGATATTGACAATATAATAAATAGATTGTCAAAACAGGTTTCATATTGCACAACAAAATTTTTTTGTTAAGTTTTCCTCCTCGACTTTCATCTTTGTCCTCCATCTTTGCCATATTTCCTTTATTTTAACAGTTCATGGTCGACTTTTAGATTTTAGATCAACTTTCACTAGTTATTTGGTCATTTTGTCACAACTTATATTTTCTTGTTATAATACATGTTCAAAATTCAAATAGACTATCATGCATATTTGATAACTGCATTGCCTTCTTTACTGTTACCAAAAATACTGCAGTTCCTTTTTTCGCCTAATTTTTACAAGACTGGTTACATGCTGTATGGGCAGATTTGGATATTGGAAACATAATGGAGGAGGCTCAGGCAAGGTGGCTCCGACCAAATGAGATACATGCGATACTCTGGAACTATAAGTATTTCAGCATCAATGTCAAGCCAGTTATCTTACCCAAAAGTAATTTTATTGTATAGTCAAAAGTTATCTACTCATGGTCTCATGCCATTTTTTTGCCCAAATTTCTTGCTTTTTGTGCTTGATTAAAAGGAATTTTGCAGTTTCAAAAGAAATTTTGCATTCATTGAAAAACATTAGTTGTCATTAATATTCACAAATAATTTAAGATGTTGTGTTCTATCTAATCTTGATGGTATCACAATCTAATAGGTGGCAAGATTGTGTTGTTTGATCGTAAGATGCTCAGGAATTTTCGGAAAGATGGTCATAACTGGAAGAAGAAAAAGGATGGGAAGACTGTCAAAGAAGCTCATGAACACTTAAAAGTGAGATTTTCCATTGTTAAATGTCTTATCTCGAACATCTATTATAGATCAATGGCAGCCAAAACCAACAGATGATGGTCCCTTATTATGCACTCATGGGATTTTTTTCCTAGATTTATTCTATTTGTGTTTGTGGTCTCCAATTGACAGAAATTTAAGTACTTCTTTTCTGGATTTAATATCATACATCATAGACCAAAAGCTAATAATCAGGGCCTTGCAGTGAGTTGATTGGCCAATATATATATAAAAAAAAAGATTGGCCAATACAGATTTGTGTTGTCAACCGTGTATTCTCTGTTTAGTTTTTCTTTTTCTTTTAGAGAGACCTATTAGCTTTCAATCATGTGCTAGTGTTACAACCTCCTTTTCTTCTTCTGGTCTATTTTAAGGAAATCTGCACAAAATAGATAGGGAGAAGTTCATGCAAATATACAAGAAAGAACTCTATCTGATTTTGGTACTATATTCCACTGTATGAGAGTGTGAACAAATGAACGTTTATCCCCAACTTGCCCTTACTCTAGGTGATACAAAATAAGCATGAAACAGACACACTGAATGGTGATGAAGTTGGTGAAGAAGTAAATGTGTTTTTCAAGGTGAATTTTGGAGGAGATTTTGTAATGATGGTATAACAAAAGGAAAAACAATATGTCAGGTCCACGAAGGCAACATTTTTGTAACTTCGCTAGTAGTAATAGGAATAGTACTTTTGTATTCTCATGCTTGGCTCCCTCATGATTGATTGGAAAAAAGAGTGAAAGCTGGACTTCGTCGCATGCTTGCTCGATCAAAAACTTGTTGAAATCAAGCTAATCATCATTGTATAGATGAGGTTGACATGGTAAAATGAAGGCAACGATAAGGGGAAAGTCAACGAGTCCTTGCAATTGTGGTTTAATTTTGTGATGCTTTGCTCAACAACATATTTCAGAGCTAATTTGTACACTTATCCTGAGAAACATAAGTTGCTAGAAAGGACACATACAAGTAATTGGGTGCTATGCTACATACGAACCTCCGCCTCCCCAATACCCCTGACCTAACATATTTCAGAGCTAATTTGTACACTTATCCTGAGAAACAGAAGTTGCTAGGAAAGACACATGCAAGTAAATGGGTGCTATGCTACATATGAACCTCCCCCTCCCCAGCACCCTGGCTCCCCCCCCCCCCCCCCCCGGGGGGGGGGGGGTTTCTCTCTCTTAGAAGATGGTAATGTAGTAGATGTAAGTTTTTTCCCTTCTCTTTTTGGGTAGGTAAGATTCATAAAATATATTACATTGGACTGGGCCCCGCATATCTCGACTTTTTGGCCATGGGAGGCAAATATATACCCTGCCCAATATATGCTCTGCCACTTCATTAAATGAGAACAGTGAAGCTATATATTATATGGCACACTCGTTGATAGTAGATAGAGGCCTAGGGCATCTTTAACATTTGCTGTCAATTTAAAATTCTTGTCCATGTGATATCTACCCATGAGATAGGATCGAGCCATATGGATGGCTGGCGCAGGGGAATGAGTTCTCTTCCTGTTAAAGATAAAATCAGAAGTTTAAGTTTCACTAACCTGTTATTTTTTGGCTTTTTGAAGTATTGGTAACCCTTGTAAATATTAAAAAGTTACTTTCTAGTTTTTTATGAAGATGATTAATGCTCTTCTTTGAAAGTTAATGTCAAAATTGATCTTTGTCAGGTGAACTTTTTTTGTTGTTGTTGAAGTGGGCGAGTAAATGCCTACTTGTTTTGTCGTACAGGTTGGTAATGAAGAAAGGATCCATGTATACTACGCACATGGCGAAGATAAACCAACATTTGTTCGGAGGTGTTACTGGCTACTTGATAAGTATGCAACTAAAGTCTACAGGAATCATAACCCACTTATATACTATGACATTCTTGAGATATTAAGCATAATGCAATTTCTTATGCAATATTAATACATTTTAATGTTGATTAGTTACCATTTTTTTTGTCAGAACACTGGAACACATAGTCCTTGTTCATTATCGAGAAACTCAAGAGGTTCGATTTCTTATACCTTGCAAATCTCTTTTTTCGACATATAGGTTATATACATTTTCATGTATCCCATACAAACCCTCAGTGAATGTACATGTCATTTACTCATTCGCGGGATACTTTGGAATGTTGCAACATTGACATGTTATTAAAAGCACTTCCAAAAAATGTTGAACCTTCATAAGTACTTATTAATCTTAATCAAAGGTCTGGATATTATGAAACTCTTGACATCTGGTATGTAATTATGTATGAATAACAATAAATGTTTCTTAAAGCTCTATCTGTAGCCTAAGTTGGGACTTACATGTAATCCTAGGTAGGCCTATTAAAATCACAAGCATGCTGGGATCTTTACCACAATTTTTGAGGTGTCAAAGGCGCACCTAACTTGTCTTGAGAAATGCATAACATCTTATTTATCAAAAAGATAAATCTTTGTACGTTTATTGTTTTTGATTGTATTTTTTGCTTGATAATCTTTTTTCCAACCCATGTTTGAGCATGAAGATTGTAGCTTTATGAACTCTCAAACCTCTGTCTCCATGTAATGACTGCTTCTTTTCACTGTTCTAAGTTTTTTTACGTGAATTTTTTTGTCTTTTCTTATTTGTGGCTATATCAGCAAGTATGTATCTATCACCTCGAAATTAATATCCTTATACAGACCTTTTGTTGCACAGCTTCATTTTTGTAGAATTTTGTAGTTGTGTAACTTTCTGCTCTTACCACATTTGCAAAAGAGGACTACCTCAGTTCTAGGCATCGAAATGCCTCATGATACCCCTCATCTTTTGAAAGATAGACAAGATTCAGTGTCTTTCCTGTTAGAGTAAATGATAAGTGAGTAATGTAGTCAGAATATGTTAGATTACAGAAATCTGCTGTGGTGCTGGTTACAGATGTAAAATCAATATTTTTTGTCAAAACAATGATTCATCTTTTTGAGGCAGCAATTCATAAGTTCATCATTCTTGGAACCTTTTGGAAAACTGAACTACCCTTTCTCTGATTTGAATGTTTCCATGAAGAACCACATTATAAAGTGAAAAAAAAGGTGTATTTTTTCTTTGAAAAATATATAGCTTATGCATGGGACATTTTAAGCCTCAGTTCTTTCGCATTGCTTCAGATCTTGTGCCTCAACCAGAGCCATCACAAGTATGGAAAGAAATTAGTGGCATACGGTAGCATAAGAGAAGTTAGGACATATTAATAGAATCCACCAAAATGAACTTAATTCTCACCATAACAATTGGCCTCACCAAATTATATGCTGGTTGACTGATGTTACAGTTGCAGGGTTCTCCAGTTGCGCCTGTGAATTCCAATTCTTCTCCAGCTAACTCTGATCCCTCTGCTTCTTGGCCTTTATCAGAAGAATCTGATTCTGCTGTTGATCAGGCGTATTATACAAGTGAGAGAGCAAATTTAGGTGATGCTAATTGTACTTCCTTCAGTTAAACGGAACTAACTGTTATTACAGACAAACAAAATAACTACAAGAATTGGTGGTAAGAAATCTTCGTCAAAAAAATCAAAAGCTAGAAAGAACATAATGAAACAAAACTACAAAGCCAACTCCCTTTGGGACAACAACATAATGTAACTTTTGAGCTCAAGGGAGTCGGTAATAACTCAGTTCTGGAAGGGCAAAATTACAGTACTTATTTTATTTTCTTGCTAGAAAGTGGGCTTCCACATTACAAAAATATAATATTTCTAAATTACAGTTCTTATTTTATTTTCTTGGAAATGGTTGTATAATAATCTCTTCTTGGCTTCTTAACAGAGCCTAACAACAGCATCACTGTAAAAAATCATGAAATGAGACTTCATGACATTAACACACTTGAATGGGATGAGCTTTTGGGGACAGATGATCACAATAAGTTGATTGCACCTGAAGAAGGTACTGAACTTGATGCCACAAGCTTCAGAGCTGGAGCTCTTTTAAGAAAATATTGACCGCCCATATAGGTACATTTATTTAAGCATGCATTGTTTGGTGGCAGGAAAAATTTCATGTTTTGAGCAGCAGAATCAATATGGCATAAATGGCAATGGAAGCAATGTAAGTAGAGCTATGAATAACTTACTTAGCAAAAAGAATCATTCATGGTTATAGTTTTTTTTGCCAAAAAAGGAAAAATCGTTTTAGGTTTTTTTCTTGCATCTCATTGCCTCATCTTTTCTCTTGATGTATAGTTTTTTTATCTTTTGCGGTGCTATGGTAAATGGATGGAAGTTATTTAGATATCTATCAATTCTCTTTTATTGCTACTTTGTTCATATGCTAAAAAAATTGATACTTGAGACTTATGAACTCCTGTGACTTTTGACCTTATTTTGTGAGATAAATTTATTTGTTTTTATTTAACAGTTCAGTTCAATATAATATTATTTATGATTTACTTTTTCTGGGTTGAGAATGATGAGAAATGACAATTTCTAACATCTAGGGTGGGAATTAGAACTCCTACGTTGCATGGAAATTTGGAAGCTTGTAGGAATTTTGATTCTTGAGAAATATTGCCCAACAAATAAGCACGCTTTTATCAATTCCTGGGATTTGTTATTCCCAAGTTGTATTCCTATGTAGCAAACATGCATTAATGAATGTTTGAATCATGTCTACACGATAACACTAAACTCTTTTTAGCCATCTTAAAATTGTTTTCATATAGAAAAAGTTGAAGAAAGATGTCTCTTAAGTAGCGGTGCACCTTTGGTTGAATCTAATGTAAATGTGATTGCAGAGAAAGTTGACATGTGACTTTAGGGTGAAGTGTCACTGCTTTTGACACGGACTGGTCATGATAAACTAGACAAGTGAAAAGTTCAAAAATGAAATGTTAAATTGTTTCTCCACTTGTTTTTGTGGAAAGAAAAATAGGGCAAAAGTATGTTCACATTTCCTCTTCCATTTAAATGGAATAAATGTAGAAAACACAGAACAGTGGGTGAGAAACTTTTGATAGACTTGAAATAGACGTGAGTGAAAGGGGTACAAAGTAAGTGTAGAACTCTCGTATATATAGTCAAATAATAAAGGTACAATAAGGATAAACTAGGAAAAGGAAACCCTAATAAACTAGGAAAAGGAAAACCCTAATAAACTAGGAAATATCTCCAACACTCCCCCTCAAGCTAGGCGCAAAAATATCAACTAAGCCAAGCTTGACAACTGAGTCCTGAAGAATGGATAGAGTGACAGGTTTTGTGAAAACATCCGCAACCTGATCACTGGTCCCCACAAACAATGAAGTGACAATACCACAACTAACTTTCTCCCGAAGAAAGTGAACATCGATCTCTATATGCTTCGTCCTCTCGTGTAGTACAGAGTCAGAAGCGTGCTGAATAGCAGATCGATTATCACAATATAATGTGGATGGAGAAGTCACTAGAAATCCCAACTCGTCAAGAATCGATCGTAACCAGATAATCTCACACGTGCCAAGTGCCAGTGCCCGATACTCTGCCTCTGCTGAAGAGCGGGAGACAACCGCCTGCTTCTTGCTCTTCCAAGAGATAAGATGAGTCCCTCGAAAAGCACAGAAGCCCGTAGTAGATCGACCGTCACACGCTCCCCCATAATCTGAATCTGAATAACAGGCTAGAGAACCAGTTTGAGATCCTGATGCATATAACAACCCAAGTTCAGGACAAGACTTGAGGTACCGAAGAATATGATAAACTGCATCAAGATGAGGCTGACACGGCCTGTGCATGAACTGACTAATTCGGCTGACAACGAATAAAATGTCTGGCCTAGTGTTGGCTAGGTAGATAAGTCTACCTACCAACCTCTGATAAACAGTCGAATCTCTCAACTCCTCACCTTCAGCAGTAAGCTTCAGGTTTGGAATCATAGGTGATGATGCCGGTTTGCACCCCAGCATCCCAGTGTCTGAGAGAAGATCCAGGACATACTTTCTCTGAGAAAGAACAATACCCCTGCTACTACGGGCAACCTCAATCCCAAGAAAGTATCGTAGAAATCCAAGGTCCTTCATATCGAAGGCCTTCCCAAGGTCTACCTTGACATGTGCAGTCCCAGAAACATCATCTCCAGAATAATAATATCATCAACATATACCAACAGGATGACAGACTGTCCATAAATATTCTGTCGAATGAAGCAGGTATGATCAGAATGACATCTGGTGAACCCTAAACGTACAACTACACCACTAAAGCGAGAGAACCAGGCTCGTAGTGATTGTTTCAGTCCATAAAGAGACTTACGCAGTCGACATACCTTTCCAGCATACTCCCCCTCACCACGAAAGCCCGGTGGTGCATCCATATAAATAATCTCATCCAGATCACCGTGAAGAAATGCATTCTTCACATCCAACTGATGAAGAGGCTAAGAGTACTCCGTAGCCAGAGAAATAATCAATCGGTGGGTAAACTGGAATGTGTTGGCTGGGGGTATGTGGCTGTCGGTGTGGGTTGGTGCAACGACTTGGGTTGTCGGTGTAGCTGTGTGTCAGTCGGTGTGGTATATGTGTTTATTGAGGCAGGCAGTCGGTGAGGATGATGATGGAGGCAGGCAGCGGCAGTGGCAGTGGCAGTGGCTAATCTAGAGCAGTCACGGTGGCAGTGTGGTGGCTGCAACGTGGAGGTGGGGCTAGGGTTAGGGTTAGGGTTGTGGCTCTGATACCAACTTGAAATAGACGTGAGTGAAAGGGGTACAAAGTAAGTGTAGAGCCCCCGTATATATAATCAAATAATAAAGGTACAATAAGCATAAATTAGGAAAAAGAAAACCCTAATAAACTAGGAAATATCTCCAACAGATAGTTTTTAATTTTATCTAAGATTCTATTTCTCTCCTCTTTTGAACAGAAATTTGGATTGTAAAGATTTCTATCTCACCCCCTTTTCTCATGTTTGCCTCCTGTTTACTCAACTTCGGTTTGGTGAAAGAAAGAGAACAAATTGAGACTTCTGTATTTCCTCTTTGAATCCTTTTTTCAGACGGAATGCTAGTGCACCTTACATTACTATCATAGCAGTCTAAAATGCAATCAGTTACATTAGTAGATAATTGCTTCCATCATAAGAGTATGTATGGTTCAAATTCAGTCCAATAACCATGAGCTTATAGGTCCGAACATGAGAGCAACAATTTGTGCTAATAATGCAAAAGGTTAGATCTATACCAAATCTACCCCCAAAACCCCCCAATTAATAGGAACTAAATTGTTAGTCATTATAAGAGCCTTTATGTTAGTGGTATATTTATAGATTCTCTTGCTGCCATTGATATGATGGCTCTGATGTAAGGAAGACTGACTTTCCAATGCATATGCTTAAGATCATAGTTGTTAGTATCGTACGATACGTGATACGTATCGTACGATACGTCACGATACAAAGATAAAACGATACGAATCGGAGTTTTGTATCGTTTTTTCATCGTATCGACCGATATGCGAAGTCTCTGTTTTTTTTTTTTTTTTGATTAGATCGCACAGTGAATCAGTCGCAGCCACCGACGATTCTAATGGAATGGCCAAAATTCTTCCAAAATCAAAGCCCACCACTGCCCTCATCGATAAAAAGAAGAAAAAGAAGAACAAACCTATTACAGACATCTCTGACCCAGCACAAGTGTCCTCATCATCAACTTTGTCTTGTTGTACGTCGTCGTATTCACATTCAGTACCAAGAGGCATTCGTGTTTCGAATAGTCGCCGAAACCCTAGAGTCCTGATTGGTTCGGCTCTGCAAAATAAGAACGATGTCGAGGCTCTCGCGCTTCCTCTTGGAATGTCAGTTGCCCCAGGTTCGATCAATTTGTTCTTGTGTTTTTGCGTGTATGTGTTGCATATTTGTTAGAATATATGAATCGATCGCTATCGCAATCTTTCCCTCTCTCTCGTCTTTTTTTTTTTTTGATCGGGGCAGTCCCTATGTTTTAAAATAGGGAGAATTACACTTAGACCCCTTGAGGTTTATTACTTAATCACTTAGACCTCCTAACATTTGAAATATTACATACAGACCCACTAAAATTTATACACACATAACACTTAGACCCCTGCTGTAAATATATCCGTTAATAAATTATATCTAGACACCCTAAAGTTTGTAAACATATATTTTATTATTAATTATTTAAAATTGCACCGTATCATCTTATGATACACGATACACAAAATGATACGATACACTATTTTAAAAAAACGATACACCTTCCGATACACGATTTGACAACTATGCTTAAGATTCACGTTTAGGATGCTTTGGTCCCCCAGTATTGAATTATGTATCTTTCTTTAAATTTGTATATTCCTCACCTAACTTTGGAAAAGTTCTTTGGCAACTTTAACTGCACGTGCAATTTGAAAAACGTTGATTTCTAGGTGGCTTGCCTGTTATATAGCTATAATGTTATCTGTTGTTAGCTCGAGCATCAAAATATGTATGGGTTCTGAATCCTGATTCATTGACAATGTTTCATCTTTGCAGAGTAATTCCTTGTCAGAAAACAAATTGCACGCAGAAAATCCTCTGCAGTTTGCGGAGCAAGTTTCTGGGAGTAATTCCATTTGTTTCAATCTTCAAGGCAATATTGGCTTTCAGACAGTGGGCTGTCAAATGAATTCAGATTTGCAGAC
This sequence comes from Ilex aquifolium, assembly GCA_951799425.1. Lineage (NCBI taxonomy): Eukaryota > Viridiplantae > Streptophyta > Magnoliopsida > Aquifoliales > Aquifoliaceae > Ilex > Ilex aquifolium. The sequence continues at coordinate 1,985,354 of OX637397.1, read as the reverse complement.
AAAGCATTCTGAACTGTTGACAGTGGGTGCAGCTGACTCTTCAGATAATCTAGTCAAGGATGGCCTGCAAACTCAGGACAGCTTTGGAAGGTGGATACACTATATTATGACTGATTCTCCTGGATCGGTAGATGATCCAATTGTGGAACCCTCAATTTCAACAGGTCATGAATCATTTTCTTCTCCAAATGTGGATCATCATCAGTCTTCTGCTTCGGAGCAAATATTCAGTATCACTGACGTCTCACCTGCATGGGCTTTTTCAATTGAAGAAACCAAGGTTCTTTCCTCACTACAGTTCTGTGCTTCTATTTGGTGATCTTGTTATATTGGTACATTTTTCATGATGAACTAGGGATAATTTGCACGCGCACACACTGCACACGTGTATATATATATATATATATATATATATATATATATAGAGAGAGAGAGAGAGAGAGAGAGAGAGAGAGAGAGAGAGAGAGAGCTTGCTTATTTAGTAGCACATTGTTCACTTTGCCAAAGAAAACAAGGAAAAAAGTCATTTAATTACGGATTGTTGATTGTTAGTCATTGTTGTTGCAGATCGTAGTGATCGGATTTTTTCATGGACAGCAACACCTTGAAGAGTCAAATTTATTTTGTGTATGTGGAGATGCTTGTATTCCTGCAGAAGTTGTCCAATCTGGAGTATTCCGTTTTCTGCTTCCACCACAGAGTCCTGGATTAGTGAATCTTTATTTGAGTTTAGATGGTCAAAATCCTATCAGCCAAGTTGTTACCTTTGAGTATCGCTCTCCTTCAATGCTCAGCTCGATGATTTCTTTAGAAGATAAGTCCAAATTGGAAGAATTTTGTTTCAAGATGAGGCTTGCTCATTTACTTTTTTCTGCATCTAAGAGCCTTAACATTTTCTATAGTAAAATATCTCAAAATGCCCTGAAAGAAGCCAAAAAAATTTTACTCAAAACCTCCAACATCGCTTACAACTGGGAAAATTTGATCAAGTCAATCAAAGACAACAAAATCTCTTTTGCACAAGCAAAAGACAGCTTGTTTGAGCTCACTTTGCAGAACAGACTACAAGAATGGCTGTTGGAAAGAATAGTTGAAGGGTCCAAAATCTCTGACCGTGATGAGCAAGGTCAAGGAGTAATCCATTTTTGTGCCATCCTGGGTTATACATGGGCTATTTATCCGTTTTCATGGTCTGGCTTGTCCTTGGATTATCGGGACAAATTTGGATGGACAGCTCTTCATTGGGCTGCATATTATGGAAGGTATGGTCCTTTCTATACATCAGATAGAAGTCAGACCTTCGCTGTTTCTTAGACTTTAGTGTCAACTAGTCTATTTATATAGGGAAGCACATTTCTCGTTTGATTTAGATAACTGATTTGAATTTGTTCATTGCTTAATATTGGAGAGTTTTCAATTGTTAGGGAGAAAATGGTTGCAGCTCTTCTTTCTGCCGGGGCAAAGGCAAATTTGGTCACAGATCCCACTTCAGAAAATCCTGGTGGATGCACTGCCGCTGATCTTGCATCCAAAAATGGTTATGAAGGTTTAGCAGCTTATCTTGCAGAAAAAGGTTTGGTGAAACAATTTGAGGATATGACCCTAGCTGGAAATGTCAGTGGTTCGCTGCAAACTTCCACAGAAGATTCGGTAAACACTGGGAACTTTAGCGAGGAGGAGATGTATCTGAAGGATACTCTGGCAGCTTATCGAACAGCCGCTGATGCAGCTGCACAAATACAGGCTGCGTTTAGGGAGCGCTCACTCAAGTTACGGACAAAAGCAGTTCAGCACTCCAATCCAGAGGATGAAGCACGCACTATAATTGCAGCTATGAAAATTCAGCATGCCTTCCGCAACTTTGAAACGCGAAGAAAGATGGCAGCGGCTGCCAGAATCCAACATAGGTTCCGAACTTGGAAGATCCGAAGAGACTTTCTCAATTTGCGCCGTCAAGCAATCAAAATTCAAGTAAGGGCTCTTTTCGCAGTCCTTTTGCTCTTGCCTTATTGATAGATTAGCCAGAATTATTCGAGTTGTATGGCGTGCAAATTTTGGATCTCAACTTAAGAGGTCTTGTTATTAAAATCTACTGAAGTCAGCTTGGCTGCATGGTTTTTGCACAAGAGCGCCGTGTTTGTTGAATCTAGCAAATGATTGATTCGATTTCTTTCCCAATGCAGGCTGCTTTCAGAGGTTTCAATGCACGGAAACATTATCGGAAGATCATTTGGTCAGTTGGAGTGCTTGAAAAAGTAGTTTTACGTTGGCGTTTGAAGAGAAAAGGCCTTCGTGGCCTTCAAGTTCATACTATGGAAGCTGTCAAAGATCCAACTCAAGAAAGTGATGGGGAGGAGGACTTCTTCCAAGCCAGCAGGAAACAAGCTGAGGATCGGGTTGAGAGATCTGTTATTCGGGTCCAGGCCATGTTTCGATCAAAGAGAGCCCAAGAAGAATATCGAAGGATAAAGTTGGAGCATAATATAGCAACGGTAGGCAATTTCTTGAATTTGTAAGCATCTCAATATGGACTTAAATATTACTTAAGCCTACTTATCCGTATGTTGTGCAGTTGGAATACGAAGGACTTCTCGATCGTGATGGTGACATGCGATGAGAGTAGAATGGGATTAAGGCATTGCATTGCTTGCTTGGAACAGCACCACAGAGGAAAGGGGTGAGGTGAAAAAAGACATGCTTATGTTCAACAGTGATGTTTGTGTACATCTTGTAAATGCTTTAGGTGAGGTTAGTCCCATCGTACATGTTTTATGAAGTTTTTTTTTCCTTTCTTGGGGGGGTTGGGGAAGGGGGAGGATGTGTTTTCAGTTTCCATTTTGGTCAGTATTTTAGGCCCGGTAGGGTGTGTTTGGATGTTTGGATAACACGGTTGGATTGGATAGGAAAAAATATTTTTTCCTATCCAACCAACACTCACTTATTATTAGACTGGTTAGGATTTAATAGCTATATCCCATCATTTCCAGTGTTTGGAAAACACACAAGTACTTTTGTGGAACCCATGGAGAAGGGTGGTGAAATATAGTATTATTGAATATTTTGTCCTTAATCTATCCAAACAATTGGTTTATAAATTAGCATTTGATCAATTTTAAACATATTTTTTTTATATATAATTTTTAAAAATATTGTAATTTCATATCCTCTAGACGGACATTCATATGTAACGAGGAATATTAAAAATTAACTTAAGTTCTCATTAATTAGTTATTTTATTAAAGATTGTGAGCAAATCATCAAATAGAAAATGTGTAATTGGTGAAAGTCCTAAGATTTGGTAGTCACGGGTTCAAGTCTGTTGAGCGATGGAGGTAGTTGTGCATAGAGTTGTGTTATGTCTTTGACTATCTCATATTACTACATATATTTCTTTTTTTTTTTTTAGAAATTCAATTATTGTTCAAAAGTAAGACAAAACTATTTAGGTTGAAGCACTTGTAACAACTCACGTGTCAACAAATTGAGATTTTTAATGTTTGAGGGTATAAATTAAGAATCAGAATATCTTTCGAGATGTAAAGTAACATTAGACCTAAAATTAAAAAACGCTATCATTTTGACCAAAAATATATATATCATCAGTGTAACAAAAATATAGCTTATTTATATCACATTGTGGGGCCACACATTTTTTTCTAAGCCTAATTAATAAATTTAGGAAAATTTGGAGGTCGGTTTCCCTATATGGACTTGTTTGGACTTAAATCCGTCAAGGAAACTTATTTGTTATGAAGTCTGTTTTTTGTCAATTTTACCATATTATCCATTCCCTTTAGAAGTGAAATAAAACTAAAAATTCCTAAATCTTAGGAGTTTGACTAACATTAAAATCTTTTCTCTCTTATATCTATCTATTAGTTAATGTCCATGCCTGAAAACACTACGTAATATAATAAATCATCAATTAAAAAAATTGTCAATTAATCTGCCACCACTATTTTAAAAAAAAAAAATCAGCAGAGTTTCTTCTAAAATAGCACCCCATGAAATTTTGAACTTGTATATACAACTTTATATACATAAAATAACACTTGTGCCAACACACTAAAAATTAGAAAAAATCAACCTATCATGTGCTGCCTTATAGGCAGTGAGAGTATTCTTGACTGTCTCCTCCTCTCCTAGCATAATCTTCAGCATTTTTGTTGTCTTTTCTCTGCCCTGATCAACCTCACTAAAATTCAAGAAATTGTGGATATACCTTGCATATACTTGTGTAGAAACTTCAAATTTTACCTCCTTTATACGTCTATAACCGCAAAAATATATATATAAAAAAGTTATAACTATCGGGGGCTAAACTTACTAGTTATAAACGACAGTCTTTTTTTTCGTTTCATTGAGACAAAATAACAAACAGTTTAAATCGTTATATATATGAAATATATTGCCCAATAAAATTCCATGATACTTGAAGAAAAAATTAAGTTAGGTAATAACCCATCTCAATGAGGGATAGCATAGCCGTATGTCATAAATAATATTTTTATACTTTAATTTTAAGTCATAAATAACCACGATCTACACAACACAACCACCACCCAAATCCTAAATCCAAACATAACCATAACTACCACAACATTGCGAAGGCCATGATTTTATGCCACCACACAATGCTATTAAATTATAAAAAAGAACACAATTTGGCATAGAATAATTAAATGATAAGATAGCAATATAAAGACTTGTCTAACAATCACATTCCAAACCCAAGAGATGATATCATAGTAGCATAGAGACACCAAATCAACAAAAATATGTGGTAATAATCAAAGCAACTACTATTTATTACAAAGGCATTATACAGACATCAAATCAAACCACCATAAACTTCATGATCCTTAAGTTACATATTACAACTAAAAGCCTAATAAAATACAACATAAAACATATACTGGCAAAGTTTATAATAAACTGTTAGAAATAACACTTTTAGCATGAGTCTTTTTACGTTCATTTGTCAATACAAATAAAAAATCAGAGTAATCAAAAGAGAATTGGACCAAAGAATGAATACATACTCCCTCACTGAAAACCAGCCTTAACCCTACGATCACCAAATTCAAAAGGTCATTAATTGATAAACATAGATTGATATTTAGGCGTGAGAGAGAGAGAGAGGCGTGAGACTGGGCTATTTTCATCGATGTCCACACTGCGATAAATGAAATTACTCTGAAACATGTAGTAGAAAGTGTCGGAAAAAAATATATATGTTAAAGTTGAATTATGTAGAAAAACTGAAGTAGGGCATTACCTAGTCGTGTACCATAAGTAATCGCTCGTATCATTTGTTAGAGCCTTTTGATCCACTAGTTGTGTGCCATAAGTAACACCCTTTAAAGGGTTATTTTGCTTATGTAAAGGGCTCTTAAAGTGCTCAAACTGCTCAGCTCTCTATGTCCATTCCAACTTTTGCTCATATGGCTTCTTTACCATTACAGATGTTTGACTGTTAACCTACAAAGAATTACAAAAGAAAATATATGTCTAGTAGCCATCAACACCTGAATGTAATTTATGATTGTACAAAAAAAAACATTATTATTACACAAGTTATAGATTGGTAATTCGAGCAGTGTTGTAGACTTCTTTTGAACAATTAGGAAGACCAAGCAGGAACAGTATAGTTATTGTCTTCAAAGGTGATCTGTATATCTTCCTTTTCGTTTGCATTTCCAAAGAAACATACCCTCGTACCATTAAGGTCATAAACTGTGGACTACAAATCGAAAACAAATTTAAAAGAAATGTATCAATGTTTTTAATCAAATGTTTCGAAGAGAACAGAAAGTCGAAAAAGAAAACACTCACAGACATCATTTTCCCATAGTCATGGTTAGTCACTTCACCAAGAGTGAAAATTTTCTCCATTGATATAAGGAGGAGATGAAGCTGTTTGAGATGACCCCATTTTGGTTGGTTTAGATTACCTAAAACACTTCTCATTAGGACATTCAAAATGAAAAGACTTATAACAAAAAACTATAGTTTTGGTTTTTGTACCATATTCATCAAGGGGTCCATCATAATCATATGTTGTGGCAATGTATGGTACCCCGGATGTGTGGCCAAAACTGGTACCACTATGGTACTGTAACCATGGAAGCACATATAAGTACGTAATCAATATAGTAGTTCCATTATTATGTTCGATAAAAAAACATAACGGATTTGTCTACGAACCATATAATAGTTTTGTAATGTGCCTCCATATTGATAAAAACGACCAACAGTAAAGGCAAGATCTTCTGCAGTTCTATGTGGATCTTTACCACCCCAATCCTTATACCTAAAATAGTCATAACGTATAACGTTGTCATATATCAAAAGTGACAGAGAATTAAAACCCAAGAAATTAAATGGAGACAAAAGTTAAAATAACCAACCAACCAGTCCAATTCTCTGTCCATATCTTAGGAACATCATGTCTACTTGGAGTGAATTGATCACAATACCAACAGTTACACGTGTTAATCTATTTCAAAAGAACGAAAAACAATGCTAAATTTATGAATTAATCAGCCAAAATGAAGAAAAAAAGAAGCTAAAAGTTGTATTAATGATCCATCACTAATGCTAATACCATTGATTGTGGAGCGTCCCCATCTTGGCACATAATCCAGGGCACACCAATGCTGAGACTTTTAGCAAAATCAGCACACCAATTTATATACTTTTTTCCAACATCTCCATAGGAGTGAATAACATTTCCATATTCATTCTCGATCTATTTTTATTTTTCACAAAAACAAAATCAGTAATCGCATACATTAAACAAAAACAACATGCAAATAATTTACAAAATTGCGAAAATTTATTTACAAACCTGAGCAAGGATTATAGGTCCTCCTTGAGAAGCAAAAAGATTCTCCTGTTTTACCTTGTCAACTATGAAGGTTGTGAAATCAAACTACCAAAAACAAAACTCAGTCCATACAAATTAACAAAACCACCCAAATAAATCAAAGTAAGGAAAATTATTTTGTGAGGCATATCAACAAACAGTTTATGTGCAGGAAGAGAGTGGGGTTGTGGTTTGTGATTTTGGTTGGTGGCAATGCGGTGGTCTGCGTGTGTTGTATGTGTCGTGTTGTGTGTGTCGTGTATGTGCTGTGTGTTTGTGTGTGTGCAAAAAACTAGAAGACAGAGAGAGGGAGAGAGACGAAGAGTGAGGGAGAGGGAGTAAGAGAGTGTACCTAGACTTTGCCTGTGGTGGATCTCTCGGTGGTGGATTAATCTGATGATTCCATAGAGTGAGAGGAACAGAAGAAAAAATGGAAACCCCAGAGAGGATTAGGGCATGAGGATGGAGCGATGTGAGAAGAAGATTAAGCGTGAAAGACAGACCGCACAGAGAGAAATCGTTATTGATTGGGCTAGTTTGGAAAGATACTTGAGAGAGATTTTGGGATGAGTTTGGAAGGTAGGGATAGATGCGTGAGAGATTGGGAGAGAGAGACAAAAGTGAGAGAGAGAGAGGCCTGAGTTGGGCGGAAAAATAAAATTTAGTATTCATTGTAGACCGTTAGATCAAAATTTTTGAGATGATCTGAACCGTCTTTTATGTTGGGATTACGTTGTCCGTTGGATGTGTTTATGTTTTGTCTCAAAACGATCTGGACCTCTCTTTGTCTCCAAAATTCAAATTTTGCTCTATTTTATTATATAGATATCCATATATAAGTTAAGAGTTTGACTAACATTTAAATTTTTCCTCTCTCTTATCTATCTATATCCATATATATGTTAGGTATATATATATATAGTAACATTAAAAATAAAAAATAGTAACATTCAAATATAAAAAAAAGTTATCATTTGGACACAAAAAATAATACATTTAAACACAAAAAAATAGTAACATTTAAACATTAAAAAAATTGAAACATTTAATATTAATATTTTTAAAAAATAACAACAGTAACATGTTCAACAAAAATATTAACATGTTCAACAAAAATAGTAACATGCTTAACAAAAATTGTAACATATTTAACAATAATTATTTCTTTCAAATTCAAACGCAAAAAATAGTACCATTCAAACACAAAAAATAATAATATTCAAAAAATAAAATAAAAATAGTAACATTAAATATTAATATTTAGTAAAATAATAGTAGTAATATGCTCAACAAAAATAGTAACATGCTCAAAATAATAGTAACATGAACAACAACATAATAAAAATATATATATATATATATATATTTGAATCATCTGATTCATTTTAAATCTCTGCTTATTCAATTTGTAAATCATTTGTTATTTGTATTCTTAGTTGCCTGTGTCTTGTCACTCAGCCTGAAACCGAAAGGTCCTAGTGTGTCATCCCAATTGTAAGTCCAGGTGTGGCAGTTGAGGGATAAAAACCAATGGATTAGATTTTACTAGACGGGTATGAACAGGGGGGTAGCTTAAGAATAAACTTGAAAATGAAGTTTGCTCTGACCTTCCTACAGCTTTCTGGCATAGGAAACAACACATGGTCAAACTTCCATATATCAAAGGATTTAGTGAAACAAATATCCCAACTAAATCCAGACCAATCCAAATGAACCATGAAGTAATGGAAATCTGCAAAAAAGAAATTTCTGAATTACTCAAAAATGATATCATTAGGAAAAGCAAATCTCCTTGGTCATGCCATGTTTTCTATGTCATAAAAAATGCAGAATTAGAAAGAGGCACACCAAAACTTGTCATTAATTAAAAGCCATTAAATGCTGTTTTGGAATGGATCAGGTACCCAATTCCAAATAAACAAGATTTAATTAAAAGACTTGTTAATGCAGTAATATTTTTAAAATTTGATTTGAAAAGTGGTTTCTGACAGATCATTATATCCCCAGAAGACAGATACAAAACTGCATTTACAACCCCGTTTGGACATTATGAATGGAACGTAGTGCCTTTTGGTTTAAAAAATGCACCATCAGAATTCCAGAACATAATGAATGAAATTTTTAATTCATTAAGTCATTGTTCTATAGTCTATATAGATGATATTCTCATCTTCAGCAGGTCTATAGATGAACACTGAAAGCACCTTAAAGCTTTCCTTGAAACAGTTAAATACAACGGCTTAGTCATCTCAGCTAAGAAGATTAAGTTGTTCCAAATCTCAGTAAGGTTCCTTGGATATGATATCCATCAGTCCACCATTGTTCCCATCAGCAGATCTATCCAATTTGCAGATAAATTTCTTGATGAAATTCTTGACAAAACCCAGTTGCAAAGGTTCTTAGGTTCCCTAAACTATGTTTCTGACTTCTATCAGAATCTTAGGAAAACCGTTAAACCTCTGTATGACAGGCTCAAAAGAAATCATTCTCCTTGAACTCCTGAGCATACAACTATTGTCAAACAGGTCAAACAGTTCATTAAAACTTTGCCCTGTCTTGGTATTCCTTCGGTTGATTCCTTTAAAATCATCCAAACCAATGCCTCAGATATAGGCTACGGTGGTATTCTCCTTCAGAAAGAGTCTCCTAACTCTCCTGAACAAATTGTCAGATTCCATTCTGGTATATGGAACAAAGCACAAACAAATTATAGTACTATTAAAAAAGAGATTTTATCTATTGTCCTATGTATCTCTAAATTCCAGGATGATATACTAAATCAAAAATTTCTGGTTAGAGTAGACTACAAATCAGCAAAATATGTTTTGGAAAAAGACGTACAAAACATTGCTAGTAAGCAATTTTTTGCAAGATGACAATCTATTTTAAGTATTTTTGATTTTGATATAGAATATATTAAGGGCAATAATAACTGCATCCCTGATTTCCTAACCCGTGAATTCTTGCAGGAATCTCATGGCGGACAGGAAACCTAGCACTTTCTCTAAAAACCCGGGGAAGGATAAGTAGAAACAAACCACAAGACCACTAGCCTTACCTAGTCCTAAGTCATATCAATTGCCTAGCCCAAGCACTACAATTGAAATTGCTAACAGATTCTAACCCCTTGGTCGGCCAGTAGCCTAACCAACTCTTGTCAACCCAAAGACTTTCCTTCAAATGGCCCAACAAAGCCCAATAGCTTTGATAGCCTCTGAAATTCCTGACCAGCTAGTCAACCCATATTACCGTTTTGGACCAGCCCCCAAAGGCCCAAAAGCAGAATACATTCCAAAGGGACCACCCCGTAATGTATTCTCTATTGAACCCAACCATGCTCATTTAGTCAACCCTATTGACATTGTCAATGCTTACCTTGAACCAGGGTGGACCTTTATTCCATCCGATCCTGAGAAAACTTTTACCTTCTATCAGGATATATTGTACTATACTCAGTCTATTTTTATCAAACCCATATTTGATAAA